>CAMRHE010000075.1:3511250-4862500 GCA_947044405.1 Leptodactylus fallax | reverse complement strand
CATGGAGTGCAGCTGTGTGCATGTGGCTGACAATGCCTTGTCAGATTGGAGACGGGCTTGGGTCTGCTGAGAGTTTTCATTAGCTCGAGTAGCAGCCATGCATTTTGTTGCAGGGGGCATGAGTAGTTTGAAAACGTTTCAATTTATAAGAATGCTGACATTCAGTATGGCAGTCCAGTCAATCACCTAAATACCGTGGTAGCAGTGGTAGAGGCTGCCACAGGGCCCGGGACATTAGGGGTCCCGGTGCGGTAATCCCTGCTCACAGCCACCTGCGCTTCACCTTCTGCGGAGGCGGCTGTGAGCAGGAGTGAGGATCGGTAAGTAAGGCCATGGACCGTGAACCCCACAAACACTGCTATCATTCTACTCTGGGGTCTTTTCAAACCCCAGAGTATAATGATCGGAGGCCCAGAGAAGTTGAGGGAACATAAAAAACAATGTTACTTACCTCTTCTGCACTCCAGCAGGCTTTGGGCCTCCTTGGTGACGTCCCAGACGTTGGTGGGCCAGTACGACGTCATTATGCATCGCGACGCATGCCTCGCTCACGTGACATCTGGTCCAACATTGAAGAGGTAGCGGGGAGTGTGCATAATACTATATTTAGGGGCCACTATGGGGCATAATAGTGTGTGCAGGGGTCACTATGGGGCATAATAGTGTGTGCAGGGGCCACTATGGGGCATAATAGTGTGTGTAGGGGCTACTATGGGTCATAATAGTGTGTGCAGGAATGCAACTTGTGGAGGAGGGGAGGCGGTTGCCGGGGGGAGTCCCATGTCAAATGTTCGCCTTGGGGCCCAGCCATTCCTGAGTCTAGTATAGGTACAGTCTATTTATGGCTGTGGTGTTATGGAAACCTGGTAAATTACATGTGAACTTATATTGGCTGATACACGTGATATGAAGGAATATTTAAGGACCTGCGAGCTGCTATTGACTAATACAGGTCATAAATAGCTTGGTTGCTATGGAAACCGGTGTGCCTGAGGAGACTAAGAGCCTGCAAACTTCTATTGGCTGATAAGGGACATGTGACCGTGTGTATGGCAGTTGGAATATGTGTGAAAGAGTGAAAGAATTGCAGGCTTGTATTAGCTAATGCAGGTCATTTTTTGGGAATACTGTATCTCAGGAACAGTACATCCTAGAGAGCTGAGACCCAGTCTAAAATCTTCCCGGACACCTGATGTACCTGTGTACCAAATTTGGTGAGGATCAGCCCAGTCGTTTGGTCACGCATAAAGAACAGACAGAAACTCATATATATATATATATATATATAAAATATATATACACACAGTACAGACCAAAAGTTTGGACACACCTTCTCATTCCAAGAGTTTTCTGTATTTTCAAGACTATAAAAATTGTAGATTCACACTGAAGGCATCAAAACTATGAATTAACACATGTATAATTATATACTTAACAAAAAAGTGTGAAACTGAAAATATGTCTTATATTCTAGGTTCTTCAAAGTAGCCACCTTTTGCTTTGATTACTGCTTTGCACACTCTTGGCGTTCTCTTGATGAGCTTCAAGAGGTAGTCACCTGAAATGGTTTTCACTTCACAGGTGTGCCCTGTCAGGTTTAATAAGTGGGATTTCTTGCCTTATAAATGGGGTTGGGACCATCAGTTGTGTTGTTCAGAAGTCAGGTGGATACACAGCTGATAGTTCTACTGAATGGAGTGTTAGAATTTGTATTATGGCAAGAAAAAAAGCAGCTAAGTAAAGAAAAACGAGTGGCCATCATTACTTTAAGAAATGAAGGTCAGTCAGTCCGAAAAATTGGGAAAACTTTGAAAGTGTCCCCAAGTGCAGTGGCCAAAACCATCAAGCACTACAAAGAAACTGGCTTACATGAGGACCGCCCCAGGAAAGGAAGACCAAGAGTCACCTCTGATGCGGAGAATAAGTTCATCCGAGTAACCAGCCTCAGAAATCGCAGGTTAACAGCAGCTCAGATTAGAGACCAGGTCAATGCCACACAGAGTTCTAGCAGCAGACACATCTCTACAACAACTGTTAAGAGGAGACTGTGTGCAGCAGGCCTTCATGGTAAAATAGCTGCTAGGAAACCACTGCTAAGGACAGGCAACAAGCAGAAGAGACTTGTTTGGGCTAAAGAACACAAGGAATGGACATTAGACCTGTGGAAATCTGTGCTTTGGTCTTATGAGTCCAAATTTGAGATCTTTGGGTCCAACCACCGTGTCTTTGTGCGACGCAGAAAAGGTGAACGAATGGACTCTACGTGCCTAGTTCCCACCGTGAAGCATGGAGGAGGAGGTGTGATGGTGTGGGGGTGCTTTGCTGGTGACACTGTTGGGGATTTATTCAAAATTGAAGGAATACTGAACCAGCATGGTTACCACAGCATCTTGCAGCGGCATGCTATTCCATCCGGTTTGCGTTTAGTTGGACCATAATTTATTTTTCAACAGGACAATGACCCCAAACACACCTCCAGACTGTGTAAGGGCTATTTGACCAAGAAGGAGAGTGATGGGGTGCTACGCCAGATGACTTGGCCTCCACAGTCACCAGACCTGAACCCAATCGAGATGGTTTGGGGTGAGCTGGACCGCAGAGTGAAGGAAAAGGGCCAACAAGTGCTAAGCATCTCTGGGAACTCCTTCAAGACTGTTGGAAGACCATTTCAGGTGACTACCTCTTGAAGCTCATCAAGAGAATGCCAAGAGTGTGCAAAGCAGTAATCAAAGCAAAAGGTGGCTACTTTGAAGAACCTAGAATATAAGACATATTTTCAGTTGTTTCACACTTTTTTGTTAAGTATATAATTCCACATGTGTTAATTCATAGTTTTGATGCCTTCAGTGTGAATCTACAATTTTTATAGTCATGAAAATACAGAAAACTCTTGGAATGAGAAGGTGTGTCCAAACTTTCGGTCTGTATATATATATCTCAGAACATGTACCTGGGGCCGAGTCAGGGATTTCTTACATTATGCTGTGTAATCGATCAGCTTTTCATACCCTGCAGTACAAGACTTCAGGAGGAGGAGGCAGTTGTCAGCCTGTGTGTACACCTTTAGTTGGGGGGAAAGTGGAGGGAGACAAAGTGAGGCAGTCAGTCGGCCTGTAAAGAAGCATATATATTATGATAGAATAATAGTAGTATGCTGTATTATCCTTCAAATCTAGTCTATGACACGACTGGATAGAAATGCTTAATGCCTTCGTCATGTAACTTTGACAGCCATCAAAATAAATAGTTATAAAACTGCTGTATAACGAAATATGTAAAGAACTGTTGTAAAAAGCAAATCATATTCCATGTTACCATAATGTAAGACACTGTATAAGAAGTTGCCATGAACAAGTGTTGTAACATTGTTACAAATATGATGTCTGCAAGAACAAAGTTTATGTAGGTTTTCTACAATGTAAATATGATGGCAGCTGAAAGGTACCATAGTCCGTGAATGCTGGCTGTGACCTGTGGGAGGGCTTAATAGAAACACATACATTTAAAATACACTGCAATAGTAAAATATTATATAAAATTTTCAAATAATTTCATGTTAAAGTCTTGTGTAAGCTAAAAATGTAAGAATGTGTAAGAATTGTGGAAGAATTAAAATTGTAACCATTTGTACCCTTTTTGCTATTTCTGCTTCTGAGAATAGACAAATTATGAAAGTATTCCTGTTAGGTAGTTGGTCCAGACGGTCAGGGGTTAATTCCTGTCTGTCTGTACTTTCTGCCTTGGGGAAGGTTTTTTCCAGATGCCTCTGCCCCATCCTTGGTTGTGCTATATAAACTTGGGCTGCACACTTTCACTCTGCTGGTTATACTCGTGTGTCCAGCCATACCTGTGCTGTGGGGCCTTGAACTCAGGTTTTGTATGCTTCTCACTGTGTAGGTTTATTCTTGGATTAGCTGTCTGGAGGTCAGTGCAGGGGACTCCTGGTTTATTATGTTTTTACATTCAGGGTCAGCTCTCAGGGATTCTAGTAAGGTTCCTGTGAGGTGTCTTCTTTTAAGAGGAAAACTCTGGCGTCAGGCAGGATCAGTCAGGGCGGATCACAGGGTGATTTCTAATGTTATTTTCTCCTGCCTACTCTGCTTTACTTACTCAGTTATTTTGACTGCCCTATGTTTGTTTTGTGTTTCTTCAATAAACCAGTTTATTTTGCATATTTGTTTATTTTTATTTCGGTTCAGGGGCAAACATAACAATTCCATTAGAATGCCAAAACCAATGTTTTTTATGGCACACTTCTCCAAGGAATGGAACCATTTTGCAATATATTATATCGAAAATTAAATTATATTGTTATGAAATCCAAGTTATCCCACAAAAAACAAGCCCATACAAGGAATGTCAAAAATAATAAAAGTTATGGTTTCTGGAAGGCAGAAGAAAAAAACGTATTAATAACTATGTTCACAAAAATATTATAGCAATGTAGGTCATAATAAATATCTTAGAAGTTTGGACAACTTTATTTAAGAGGGACTGTTTTTGCACCTGGGTTTAGATGACTGCACTGGCACTTTCCTTTATGCTGGGCTGGTCAGTTTATAATTTGAAAAGTGTCATATTAATGGTTTAGCAAAAACCTAAGATCTATTGCCTTGTTTACCTTATCTTATGCCTATGCCAGGCATAGAGTGTGCAGACATAGTAGCATTAACACTGACTGTTGCATCACGTTAATTCACTGATTAACACAAATTTTGTTCCCAGCTTTTAAATGTTATATTCCAATTGCTTATGTCTAAAACAAATTAAAAATTGCTTACATTCATCATAAACTTCGCTTTTGTGACCACGGCAATTTGCATCTTCTCATTTATACAGTCAGACTAAGAACACTATATGCATTGCAAATTTACACAGATTACCAAAAACTGTTCAGAAGTGTGCGGTTTTCCGAGATTTACGACTATACTGCAAATCAGTTTCACGAATCAATCCCCAAATATAGTCGCCCATCATGTTTTCGTTATATTGTCCTTGGTAACGGCGTTCAAAGTTCATAATGTCCTGGTGAAAGCGCTCGCCTTGCTCCTCTGAATAAGCTCCCATGTTCTCTTTGAACTTATCAAGATGAGCATCAAGGATATGGATTTTGAGTGACATCCTGCAGCCCATTGCAGCATAGTTCTTTATCAGAGTCTGAACCAATTGTACATAGTTTTCATCTTTATGATTGCCTAGGAAGCCGCGAACCACTGCAACAAAACTGTTCCAAGCTGCTCTCTCCTTCCTATTCAGCTTCTTGGGAAATTCACCGGACTCTATGTTCTTCTTCATTTGTGGTCCGACGAAGACACCAGCTTTGATCTTTGCTTCAGACAGCTTAGGTAAAAGATCTTGGAGGTAATTGAAAGCTCTCGACTCCTTATCTAGAGCCCTGACAACTTGTTTTATGAGCCCCAACTTGATGTGTAGTGGTGGCATCAACACCTTGCGTGGGTCCACCAGTGGCTCCCACTTTACATTGTTCTTCCCCACAGTGAACTCTGTCCGCTGAGGCCAGTCCCGCCTGTGGTAGTGCGCTTCAGTATCCCGGCTGTCCCAAAGGCAAATAAAGCAAGGATACTTAGTAAAACCACCTTGGAGGCCCATCAGGAATGACACCATTTTGAAATCTCCGATAACTTCCCAGCCGTACTCATCATACTGTAAGAGACAGCCAATGTTGTCCTAAACTTTATTTGTCTGTATAAACTGTTAATGTTGAATGTATTTCTGTGATTCTGTTCCTTTAAGACAGCAGCCATTGTAATTGTGACATGATGCTGGAGTGAGACCCCCCCCCCCCCCCCCCCTTTTTGTCAGCCTGCCTGTTCTGCAGACAGAGTGTGAGCAGAGAAGCAGGAAGTGACGAGACAGAGAGCAGCAGCCATCTTGGCAAGTGTTGTATTGAACTGGTGTGGAGATTTTTCTGTACAGCTAAGCTGTATCTTGGTCCAGAGACAAACAGAGTGTAAAGAGACAACAGGACTAGTGAGTCCACGTGAAAGGAACTGTGCTCAGTGGCTGATCAGTGAGACTGACATTGTGACTGTGTATATGGATACCACAGATAGAGACTCGCAGTGCTGTTGATGTACTGGACGGCACCTGCTAAATCCCGGTTTACATCCCAGCTCAGTGTATGGATTCGGCAGGACTGTCAGTGTGCTGAGTGGAATCTGCTGTTGGATTACATTGCATTCAGTTGGTTTCCCTGTCTGTTAAAGAGGACGTCCTGCCGACTACGCCAATTTGTGATCCGAGAGCAAGGCAGGTGGTTTGGACTCCGCAACCAGAAATGAACGCACACGCGGTAGTTCAAGAAAAGAATATATATTTACTATAAGTTAATAAAGGCTATTTGAAGGTAAAATGACAGGGATAAAGACAAGCAAAATATACAATATAGCATGAACAATTTCAAGGCAAATTCTGCAATGGTTTCTACTTTTACTCTGTCCACTTCTGCAGTATGGACACTGAATGAACAATATACTCAAAACTATCCCTAACTGACCCTGACATCACATTTGGGTGCACCCCCTTTTCCCCAGTGGTCCAGGTGGACCGCTTACAGTCCGTAGAAGCGCGCGGTGGGGCCCAAAGTCGTTCCTTTCTTTTATAGTGAAGCGTCCTCTCCTCACTGTTATCAGGATCTTGGGAGAAATGAAGTCCTCTTTAACAGGGAAACCCAATGAATGCAATGTAATCCAACAGCAGATTCCACTCAGCACACTGACAGTCCTGCCGAATCCATACACTGAGCTGGGTTGTAAGCCGGGGTTTAGCAGGTGCTGTCCAGTACATCAACAGCACTGCGAGTCTCTATCTGTGGTATCCATATACACAGTCACAATGTCAGTCTCACTGATCAGCCACTGAGCACAGTTCCTTTCACGTGGACTCACTAGTCCTGTTGTCTCTTTACACTCTGTTTGTCTCTGGACCAAGATACAGCTTAGCTGTACAGAAAAATCTCCACACCAGTTCAATACAACACTTGCCAAGATGGCTGCTGCTCTCTGTCTCGTCACTTCCTGCTTCTCTGCTCACACTCTGTCTGCAGAACAGGCAGGCTGACATCTTGGCAAGTGTTGTATTGAACTGGTGTGGAGATTTTCCCCTTCTACAGACTGTAAGCGGTCCACCTGGACCACTGGGGAAAAGGGGGTGCACCCAAATGTGAAGTCAGGGTCAGTTAGGGATAGTTTTGAGTATATTGTTCATTCAGTGTCCATACTGCAGAAGTGGACAGAGTAAAAGTAGAAACCATTGCAGAATTTGCCTTGAAATTGTTCATGCTATATTGTATATTTTGCTTGTCTTTAGCCCTGTCATTTTACCTTTAACTAGCCTTTATTAACTTATAGTAAATATATATTTTTTTCTCTTGAACTACCGCGTGTGCATTCATTTCTGGTTGCGGAGTCCAAACCACCTGCCTTGCTCTCGGTTCACAATACTTCAAGGCACCTAGCAACATCTTGACACTGGTGTATTCCTCTTTCAGGTGCACCGAGTGAGCTACAGGAAGAGACGGATACTTGTTCCCATTGTGAAGCAGCACGGCTTTGAGGCTCTTGCATGAGCTGTCTATGAAGAGGCGCCACTCATTCGGGTTACAGGTGATACCTATAGCCTCGAATAGACCGGCCACATTGTTGCAGAAGCACAGTCCATCTTCACTGAAGAAGATGGAAAAAACTTGGTGACGCTTCCTCTGATCTGTGACTTGGACGCTTTCATCTAATTAGTTCCATTGCTTGAGCCTTGATGTCAGACGCTCAGCGTTGGACTTGGTGAGACCAAGGTCTCTGATCAGATCGTTGAGGTCTTTTTGGTTAGGGTAGTATGGCTTCCGCTCCTCATCTGCATATGAAGAGAAATCGTGATCTTCAACGTCTTCCTCGATGTCTGACCTGCTGCTTTCTTTTGAAGGTGGTGTAGCTCTGTCTGGAGGTGTTGGTACAGGAAGTTCAGGGCAGTGTGGTACTGGGGCAATGGATGACGGAATGTCAGGATACGTTACAGGCGGTGCATTTTTGCCAGTGCGACATTTGGAAGGGTCCATCATGCAGAAGTAGTAATTTGTTGAGTGATCAGTCGGTTCACGCCAAATTCTTGGGATAGCAAAATGCATGACTCTCTTCTCTCCCCTGTACCAACCTATAAGTAAACAAAATAAGATTTGGATTGAGAATTTGATTTAGGCCTATTTCACACTAATGACTAGTGATATTTACAATATTAACACAGTTAATCTGCTATTTAAGAGAGTAGCATTTATCCACTTACCTTCAAGAGTTTTCTTGCAGTGCTCACATGTGAAATGAGGTGCCCATGGTTTGTCTTGGTCACCAACAGGCATGCCGAAGTATGCTTTGTAGGCCTCACACATCTTAGCAGATGCTTCCACAGAGTACTTTTTCGCTCTTGTCTTTATAAACTGGCCACATACGTAGCAAAATGCGTCTGCTGGATGTATGCAACCTCTTGATGCCATCTAAATTGACTAAGTTGCTGTGAACTGTAAGGAAAAAGGATGTCTCTCCAAACTTCATAAAAATGGTCTTTATTCCATGCAGTATTAAAGTTCAAGAGTGTACTGAGGATTCAGCAGAGCAAGATTGATCACCCGGTACCAGAGTAACACACAATATATACATTTACATTCCTAAGCTCCTCCTATAATGGGTGTGGGGTGAAGTGTGAATACTGTCGTTATCAGAATCTGAATAGATATTGAATTCACACCTGTCTGTCTAGGTTAATTCCCCTTTGTCTGTGATGGCCATTGCCCACTTACTATGCAGTCCCAATCAATTAGATCCTGTCTCTCAGGAAGGGCTATAGTGGCCCTATATAACTGTAGTTATACAGCTACCTACAATTCTGTACAGTCCCAGAAAGTTCTAGATAATTCTGGGCAGTTCTAGAAACTTCTTGATAGTTCTCACAATTCCAGAAGCTTCTTAAGTATCTTGAAATATTGCAAATATCCTTAAAAATAGATCAATTTCAAAATATCATCTTTTTTCTATTCATTTAAGGTACAAACAATCAGGAAAACACACTTAACAACTGGGAACAAATATTTTTTTGAAAATTGTTACATGGTGTAATTTGTGCCAGGTTCCAGGAAGACATTGCATATCATTATTAACTGTTCTTAAATTCAAGCATGTTCTGTCCCTATTTTAACACCGGATGACATTTGGGGCGAAAAAATTGGATCCACATTAATGATAAGAAAACCTTTCAAAATTCATTTAGGGTTCAAAATATGATTTTGTCAGAACGGATTTATGAATCTATAGTGTAAATTGCCTTAAAGTCATGTATGATACTCTGAGGGTCCTAGGACTTTAACAGATTTCTAGCTCATTAACACAGAATAAGTAGTGTTAAAGGGATAGCATCAGATGTGACAATGGCTAAATAGCAGCCAGTGATAAACAGCCTATTTAAAACCACTGTTGAATTTTTTTTTTAAAGTTTTTAAAACAAAATAGGTCAGAAAATATAGGTCCCTTTTGGGAGGCAGATGCCTGTGGGAGTTTCTGTACGGGTATTTATATGCATACATATGCTATTGAAAGCAATGATTTTTACACTTCAAAAATTATCTCTTTTGGAGAGTAGCAAAAGGTTTGGTGTCTGGAAAATGAAGAAGCAATGGCATGTTCTGAATTATTATGGTGACTGAATACTGGTTTAAAGTTACAGTGTCACTGTCATCATCATATTGCTGTGATTGAGATGATGAGTGAGCCATATACTCCACAATCTCATCAGCGTCCCTTATAATTTTATGACATTGCCTGCTGCAGTCACCAACCAACTGCTACTACTGTTTGCTGGATTCTGACACCCACAATCTGAATGGCGGTGGATAATATGCCATGGGTATTTTCTCCTCCAACATTAACCTGTTGTGGGAGACATCATCTTCTTTTTTTTTTTTTTTTCCATCTTTTATCCAACAAAAACTCAAATGCAGAGGTACTATTCTAGAGTATATAATTTCAATTGAGTTTTTTGGTGTTTGGGAAGGAAAAAAAAAAAACCAGGCCAAAGTTTACTATACCACTATGAAAGTACAAAAATGTATCCAATTGCAGAGGCATTAGTGTAGTGTATAGAACTTCACTAGATAGGTTCACTAGATTCACCAGATATGTACAGAAAGCAGTGCTGCTTGGCATGACTAAATTTGATTTAAATTTGAATGTTTTGACTCTGAGAGCCATGATTGAGATTGATGGATGCATCTGCTGTACAGTAGCACAGTCACTGACATAAACGGCCTGTGCTGCTAGTCTAACAGTGTGACACATGAACGCAGACAAAGTGACTTCTATCTCAGTCTTCTATCCCTGCTTATCAATTAAATCTAAGTCTACCTCAAGTAGTGGGCCACAGCAAAAAAGTGCTGCGGGAAAAACTGTGGCAGCAACGCATTATGGTTTTTGCCGCGACGCTTCCTCCATGGTCAAACCGCAGCGTTTATACCACGTGGGGCCCCAGCCTAACACACACTTCCCCACAGTATATTATCTGTGTATCTGTATTTCCTATCACTCTGAGATGCTCCAACTTGTCCAATCTCATCCTACAAAATTGACATATTCTCTTCCTGCCTGGACTTTTTATAATGCCTATGATAACTTTTTAATTAGGTTATGTAAGCCTTCTCTGCTTTTATATGGTGTTTGTAATTGTAACTAGTTCATGTGATGGGAAACACAAAACTTTTGGATGCTTTCAAATGCAAAGTTTCTGCAAAGTTGCAGAATATGTTGATGCTATATAAATTAAAAATATTATTATAACAGTAGCTATACATGATAGGGACAGTTGTATATTGTATAGTACAGTGGAAAATACATATTGTACTAACATTATGCTATACTAATATAGAACTACATGCGGATGGCATCTAGAGGAATAAAGTGAGGGGGCCATAAATCTGTCTAATGTATACTGTATAGTACAGTGGTAAATACATACTGTACACTTATAAAGGACTGCTTGTTGAGGGGATATGGAAAAGGTGTCGTTGTGGATAAAGCACAGCCCAAAGGCCACATGTCAATCTAATAAATACTGTGTAGTAAAGTGGTCAATGCAGTACATACTGTACTATAGAGCATACTAATACAGGACTGTATACAGAGCATACGGATTAGGGACTGCTGTGAAAGGAACAGATATCCAGCTCAGTGCCAAATACCATACAAAATGATGCATTGCTTAGCTTCTGTTCCACTGCCAACTACTGGCCAAATGATGCATAGATTGGTACAGATACACAGCACTTGGCAGAGACACTGTGAGGGGGCTCAAGTCAATCTAGTGCAGGGGTCGGCAACCCCCGGCACACGTGCCAAGAGTGGCACGCGAGGCTTATTTCCCTGGCACGAAAGTCCCCACCCAGCAGTTTCGATCGGACCAAACACAGCCGAAACGAAACTATTATTATACTGTGGGGTCTCTTCAGACCCCCGAGTATAATAAGCGGAGCCCCCAGGGAGGTGATCAAACATAAAAAAACAATGTACTCACCATTCCACACTCCGCAGCCGCCCTGTGCTCTTCAGGAGCTTCTGCCTGACGTAGGAGACAGCTGACAGGCCTCAGGTGTCACGTCTGCATCTGGCGTCATTACGCATAATGATGCGACGTGACCCCTGAGACCCAATGAGCGGTCGCTGACTACAGGCAGAAGCGCCTGAAGAGAACACAGTGGCTGCGGAGCATGGAATGGTGAGTACATTGTTTTTTTATGTTTGTCACTTCTCTTGGCCCTCCACTTATTATACTCTGTGGTCTGAAGAGACCCCACAGTATAATAATAGCTAGTGAGTGGCACAAATTGGAATATTATAAAAGTTAGAATATTATACTGTGTGCAGGGGCCACTATGGGACATATACCATGTGCAGGGGCCGCTATGGGACATAATACCGTGTGCAGGGGCCACTATGGCTGTGGGACATAATACCATGTGCAGGCGCCGCTATGGGACATATACCATGTGCAGGGGCCGCTATGGGACATAATACCGTGTGCAGGGGCCACTATGGCTGTGGGACATAATACCGTGTGCAGGCGCCGCTATGGGACATAATACATTATTCTGTATAACGGTGTGTTTTCTGTATTAAGGATGTTTTTTTTGCACAGAAAACTCAGGTTTTTGTTTTTTTTTGTGCAAAAATGCACCATGTGAACGTAGTTTTACATCGAAGTAAAAGTTCCAGTGGCCTAAGAATATAGCTGCATCCAGATACATAGTGTGATATCACCATAAGGCTGCTTTCATACGGTGTTCCTGGACACGTACATTTACCACTAATTGGGGGCTGCACATGGACTTTCATTGCTTCTAATCGGAAAGTACAGGTGCGCCCCAGGAAATAGCAGTAAACGCATGCGTCCTAAAGCATCTTGTGGCAGCACTTCTGTATTATGGTTTGTGGTATATGACTTTAGTTTAGGGGTCGTCAGACTTACAATTATTGACTGGCACTCCGAGTACCTCATCTTTGATTCTTTAATTAAAATTGGCACGCTGAACAAAAAAGGTTGCCTACCCCGGTCTAGTGTATACTGGATAGTGGTAAATACATAACATAATGTGGTAAGGTTTCTTCCAGATACTTTTATTAAGTTTGAGGAATTTTAATATTTAATTTAGAATTGTAATTACTTTGCCTCCCACTGGTGTTTTATAACTATGGTGTTAATTCTGAACAACATATTTTTCAATGTATTTACATCAGTCAACTGGTAAAAAATGATACAGCTCTAAGTGATAAACCTTGCTGCCTGCAACAATCACTGAATGCATAGCTGAATGCATAGGAATTAATAGAACTACCATTGAACTCAATGGAAGCTTAAAAATCTCTTTGCACTTTGATCTCCCTTGTTGTTGCTGCAGGAAAATTCAGTGGATCAGTGTCAAAAAGCAGTAGATGTTCAGCGTCAGGGCCCCATCCTTCAATGGGACCCCTAGCAGCTGTGTGGTCTGCCCACATAAGCTTACCACAGATGGCAGATACACTTGCATTAGTGTTCTGCGATATAACACAGAAAGTTGCGCTTCATTAGCATATAAACATATAAATCAGTCAGAGTAATGACTACTAAATCTGTACAGTATAGCCAACTGGAATCCCCTCAAAGACATTTTATCTTACTAATTGCTCTTTGTGCTTGTTTTGATTTTTTTTAGTGGCCCAACCTATGGTGTAAGATATCAAATGTAATTTCACTGAAAAATGATGGACCCCTTTATAGTCAAAGGGGTCCGTTGATATTTGTTTGTGTCCATCATATGACAGATTCGTCCCTGTGGGATTTCAGCTTTTCTGTACCTATAATTTGAACAGAAAAATGGAAATCCCAATAGAGATGTGAACAGAGATTAACAAAAAATTATATAAAAAACTAAAGCCAAAATTCCTGCTGTAGTTTTCAGTATTAATTTTTCCAGATGCAGCCAGGTTTGTTGCTGAATTTTCTTTCTCGCTGTTAAAAAGAATGTCACCTCCTTGTCATTTCCATATGTCAAGGTCAGATGTCTAGATTTGGAAGCAAACCATTATGAAATTTACCTTTCTCTTGATAAAATCTTTTGCATAGAACCTGTATAAGTCTTTCAATATTTGATGTTAAAATTAACTATGATCTGATGAATATCACAGTACTGTACAGTACAGTACTGTTTGCTTAAAATACATCATGATGGATGATGTTCTAATGGTGTCTTTTTCCATAATTAATATATTTCATATACCTTGCCAATATTTAATTTTAGATGGCTTAAAAACATTATTTAGAAGTTTGAAACATCTCTTTCATCTGCTTTTGCAGATCTACTTACTTAAAAATATTTTTACTTATAAGGCCCTAAAAGATAATGTAATAACTTTCGTAATAATTATAATAATGCAATAATCTAATGTAATAATGTATGGCAGTAAAGAAGTTAAAATCAGGGAAAAAGTATCGCAATAATAATAAAAATAAGATTGTAAGGGGCACAATAAATGCCAAAAAAATTTAAAGTGTAAAAATTACAGAGAGAGGATAAAATTATCTACCCCACAACACATTATATGTGTTGTATAATAAGAAGTTATTACATTTTCAATAAATTTCTGTACCAGTTCTTAACATTTTTTTTAATGATCTCTGCTTGATGTTATATAATAGGAACTAGAATTGTTACCGTGGACAAAATCTGCTCATGGTCATGTTATTAACTCTAATATACTCTAATAACTCTAATGAATCTGAGTCTGAAACATAGTCTACTCTATAGACTTACTGACTTTATTCAGTACCACAATGACAGTTTTTCAACAATTTTTTTTTATTGAAATATAGTTGAAATTTATATCCTCCCCAAACCTCCCCTAAAGCTGAAATAGCATGCTACGCTGCTTGCTGTGCTGATGACTTGCTGACTTTTTTCAGTTCCCAAATGACAAATTTTCTTCAAATAGATTTTAAATTTAAATTTAAATACTTCTTATGGTGCTGAGTTTTCTACTGGTTACAGACCAAGTGTCCAAGTGGAGCTGACTATGAATCACCAGCCCAATGATACTACTGCTGCTGCTTGCCCTATCTGTCATGTTCCATACTGTACTAATGCTGTTACCATTATTGCTACCCCTAAACAGCCACATATCCCCTGCATTGTACGTCATACTGTAGGAATAAATAAAAATCCCCCAATGATCTTTAAACTGTACTGTTTTTGCTGGGGACCCATGATACTCTGCACTGGGTAAATATGACAATAACAAACTTAAAACTACCCCCTGGCAAATGTAGTCATGGCGGTAGAAGTGGTGGGTGGATAGTATACATTGTATATATACAGTGGGGAAAAAAAGTATTTAGTCAGCCACCAATTGTACAAGTTCTCCCACTTAAAAAGATGAGGCCTGTAATTGTCATCATAGGTAGACCTCAACTATGAGAGACAAAATGAGAAAACAAATCCAGAAAATCACATTGTCTGATTTTTTAAGAATTTCTTTGCAAATTATGGTGGAAAATAAGTATTTGGTCAATAACAAAGGTTCATCTCAAGACTTTGTTATATATCCTTTGTTGGCAATGACAGAGGTCAAACGTTTTCTGTAAGTCTTCACAAGGTTGGCATACACTGTTGCTGGTATGTTGGCCCATTCCTCCATGCAGATCTCCTCTAGAGCAGTGATGTTTTAGGGCTGTCACTGGGCAAGACGGAGTTTCAACTCCCACCAAAGTTTTTCTATGGGGTTGAGATCTGGAGACTGGCTAGGCCACTTCAGGACCTTGAAATGTTTTATGAAGCCACTTCTTCGTTGGCTTAGCGGTGTGCTTGGGATCATTGTCATGCTGAAAGACCCAGCCACATTTCATCTTCAATGCCCTTGCTGATGGAAGGAGGTTTGCACTCAAAATCTCACAATACATGGCCCCAATAATTCTTTCAAGTACAACTCAGCATTCACTCTCCTCCAAACACAACGAGTTGTGTTTCTACCAAACAGTTCTACTTTGGTTTCATCTGACCATATGACATTCTCCCAATACTCTTCTGGGACATCCAAATGCTCTCTAGCAAACTTCAGACAGGCCCAGGTTTGTACTGGCTTAAGCAGGGGGACACGTCTGGCACTGCAGGATTTGAGTCCCTGGCGGCGTAGTGTGTTACTGACGCTAGCCTTTGTTACGTTAGTCCCAGCTTTCTGCAGGTCATCCACTAGGTCCCCCCATGTGGTTCTGGGATTTTTGCTCACCGTTCTTGTGATCATTTTGACCCCACGGGGTGAGATCTTGCGTGGAGCCCCTGATCGAGGGAGATTATCAGTGGTCTTGTATGTCTTCCATTTTCTAATTATTGCTCCCACAGTTGATTTCTTCACACCAAGCTGCTTGCCTATTGCAGATTCAGTATTCCCAGCCTGGTGCAGGTCTACAATTTTGTTTCTGGTGTCCTTCCACAGCTCTTTGGTCTTCATCATAGTGGAGTTTGGAGTGTGACTGTTTGAGGTTGTGGATAGGTGTCTTTTATACTGATAACAATATCAAACAGGTGCCATTACTACAGGTAATGAGTGGAGGACAGAGGAGCCTCTTAAAGAAGAAGTTACAGGTCTGTGAGAGCCAGAAATCTTGGTTGTTTGTAGGTGACCAAATACTTATTTTCCACCATAATTTGCAAATAAATTCTTAAAAAATCAGACAATGTGATTTTCTGGATTTGTTTTCTCATTTTGTCTCTCATAGTTTAGGTCTACCTATGATATCAATTACAGGCCTCTCTCATCTTTTTAAGTGGGAGAACTTGCACAATTGGTGGCTGACTAAATACTTTTTTTTCCCCACTGTCCATTTATATATTTACAGTTTTTTCTTTAAAATAACACACAACCTATTGCTACTCCCCAAAATTGGATACTTTTTGGACCTTTTACAATTAAGTTATTGCTTCATCTGACATCACTGTGTCAGTATAAACATTGGCAGGCATCTACTCCAAAAAGGGATAATTTTTGGACTGAATTTTAATTTTAAAAGCATAAACATCCAACAGTTCATTGTTGGCTGTTTGTTACCCGTAGCCATTTATGTTGCTGTCACTTTGACATTTCTAATGCTGTTTTGGCATTGAAGAGTTTGAAAGGGGTTGGATACAGTCATGTATTACTTTTGGGCATTTGGAACAAAAATATTCTGATCAAAACTAATCTGTATAATGTTGTACCGTGTTAGCCATAGAAAGTAGTGGAAGAGTGAAGAAATCAGGTGATACCTTTTAGAGGCTTACTGAGAGTATTTGATAGTAAGCTTTCGAGAGTCTAGCTCTCTACACAGTGTTACATGAAACTGGCATGAATATTAAGTCCAAAACCATTAAAACCACAACCCGCAAATCTTCAATAGTGTGGTCTTCTCCGGAGAAATGTGCGGCCACTGGGAGATCTGTCCTGCTGTTATTAATGGCGGATCTGTGTGAATTCATGCGCGGACTAAGTCTCTGGCCTGTTTCCCCCACTTAGAGGCCTGTGGTGGGACATTTCACACACATTATATGAGACACCACATTGGAAGACCTGCAGGAAAATGTCTCCATAATTCTGTGCACCTGTTCTGACTGTGGGATAGGTATACTGTCAGTGGTGTGGATGTGCTTGCAGGCCATGTACCTGTTTTGCAGGCAAGGTGAGGTGCCATTTTCAGTTGGAGCCTTCAGGGCACTCTGGACAATAATACGCCTCAGGTTTGGTGGTTGTCGAAAGGAAAGGAGAGGAGGGACTGGAAATATGTCCTTGAGTCTGTTGTTCCTATGTAGCACAGGTTGGAGCTCCTTGGCAATCCTTCATAGGATCTCCAGCTGTGGGTTGTAGGTGACAACTAGGGGCACTCGGGCTTCTCTCTGGGTCTCTTTATATGTGAGCAGACTGTCTCTGTTAATGGCTGCTGCTTTGTTTAATTGGTTGTCTGTCACTTTTGGTTTGTATCCCAATCTGAGAAATTTCGTCCTCAGATCCTGCTTATCCAGGTCTGCTTTGTCGGAGCAAATACAATTGTATCGTATAGCCTTTCTGTAAATAATAGATTGTCTTGTGTGCTTGGGGTGGAAGCTGTCGTTTCTCAGGCCGTTCTGTCTGTGGTTTTATGGTATATTGATGTGAGTAGCTGGTGGTCTTTAATGTATATTGTGGTGTTCAGAAACTGGATTTCACTCTCTGAATAGCTAAGTTTAAGGTTGATGGTAGGCTGAAAGTCATTGAAGTCATTATTGAATTGAAGTAGGGCTTCCTCACCTGCAATCCAGATGACAAGGATATCATCGATATAACGAAGGTAAATCATAGGTTTGGTGGTGCATGTTGATAAATATGCTCCTTCCAGTTCTGCCATAAAGAGATTTGCATACTGGGGTGCAAATCACCACCTGATTACAAACAGATAACAGATCCCTCTATCACGCCCCACAAATTTTCCAGACTGCTTGTTTCCTGACCTGTTGTAAATAACTTCTCTACGTAGATTGCATTTTGTTATTCCAAGATCCTTTTGAAGATCCATGTCTTGTGTGTGTATAAATAGTGTGAATTTTCAGTTTCTAGTATTACACCATGTCTGAAGAAGAGAGCTAGCACTCTCGAAAGCTTACTATCAAATATACTCAGTAAGCCTCTAAAAGGTATCGCCTGATTTCTTCACTCTTCCAAAATTAATCAGATGACCGAAACAGACCTAAATTGAAATCAGGAATATCGCTCATCTATAATAAGCCCTCTTTGCGATAAATTGAGCACGTGTTGCATGAAGTTACACATTTTTTTTTCTCTTTCAAGCCAACATTTGTTTGGTTTACTTTAGATTTCGACCAATATTTAGCACCAGGAAACTGACACTCAACAATAATACATTTGATGAAAATTACAATTCCATTTTAATACTACCTTTACCAAGAAAAAAATATGTTGAGCACACAGTCAATGTTTTAGGAACAAATATGTAATAAATGTATCTTCAGCAAGAAATTACACCAACACCAAAAATCTCAGGTATTTAAATATGGCAGACTCTCACGAGCTGAGTGGCTGCCATAGCCACCGGGTCTCTGCTGTATTAAACAGCTAATGCCCATGATGAGTGCCAGCACTGATTGCGGGCATTAAGGCTCCTTGCACCTTGGTCAAAGCTGCTACTGTGGTGCTATATGCAGCCTGTCATACAAATGCCGATATTTTGCAATGCATTAGCATTGTAATTGTAAGGGAATTACCAGTTGAGCAATTCCCCAGTGCAGCTTCTGAAACAAGGGAAGAAGGAAAAGACAGAGACAGTGAGCCCTAAACTTGACCCAGCCCCTGACCCTGCCTACTTTCCTGAACTGTCCTAGGCAACAGCCGACAACTTGGAGGCGATCCCTTCTCTGAAAATGTGACAACACGAAACACAGACAACACAAACAATACGGAAGAGGAGTCAGCAAGCCAAGGGTTAAAGCCAGAGAGAAAAAGCAGTCCAAAATCGCAATCAAAAAGAGTAGTCACAAGGGAAGCCAAAGGTCAGAAGTCAGTAATACAATGATAGCAGAAAGAAGACCTTAGTGAGGACAAAGTCACAGGACAGAGTCGCAATAGCCAGCAACCATGTGTGAACAGATGACCCATTTATAGGCAGTCCTGAACCTGTCTCAGACTTGATTGGTAGACAGGCTGTCAATCACACAGGCAAGGCTAAGATTAACTGTTTGAGCGGAGAGAAACAAAGGTGCAGGAGACGGGTGTGGCTGAAATTCAATTACAGAGAAGAGGTAGTAGAGCAAAGTTCATACAGAGCAACAAGAACCCTAAGCAAGGAATCAAACTGAACACGCCTCCTGCGCCGCAGCATGCGTGCAGAGGGTGGCATAGAGACCTGAACAGGCAGAGACGTTACAGTAATGCATTGCATTATTGATCAGACCCTCTGGGGATCAACACGCCTAAGGGGTCTAATAAATGTAATAAAAAAAGTACAAACATATAAATAAATATTAAAAAAATAAAAAGAAATTCAAACCTCCTTTCCTTAGAATACATATGAAAGTTAAGGGTTGGTTGGGGTGTCGCTCCACTGAGTGTGGGGGCGTAGTCCCATTCAGGTTGTTTTATTGGGTGATTCCTTTCATCTTAAGTGCCCCCCACCCTGATTGGACGAACGCTCCTGTACATTGGAGGAGCTTTTTGTATAAAGTGGTGGAACAGCTCAGTTGTAGCTACCGCCGTTATCAAAAGCGGTCACGCTATGCCACCACGTAACATTTGTTTGTTTGGGATTATTCTTGGCAACATTGATAGTGCCATTCACTGCATTATGACCCCTGATGAATTTTTGGCTTTAATGAAACGCGTAGGGTCACTATTTATAACAGTTTAGGAGTGTTAATCTCTCCCTGTGCACTTGTCTGGGCTGCCTGGAGATTCTGGGCACTGTTGGCCTCCTATGTATTTGTGCAGCATACCAGCAGCAAATTGTGCATCAGTGACTTGGATTAACTCTCACTATCATTGTGAGTAGGGAGAATAGCTGGTAGATAGATTATCATCTTAGTCTGGCATATTATTTTTGGCATTGGATTTACTGCATCTGCAGGTTATTGGGATCCCTGTCTTATCTGCTCTCCCTGTCTCCTTGATTTTTATATAAATTTTCATTTTAGCTCAATTATCTCAAATTAAATTGATTTTTATTTTATACCAATTAAAGTTATGTTTTAACTTTGATCATCTTTTGTATTGAATCCATTGATTGGAATTTTCTGTGAGCCATTTGTTTAACAATGGATGAAGTATTTGTAGACATCCATTAGAAATACATATAAAAGTTAAAAATTACTGTGAAACATATACACATTAGTTATCCCGATCTACAAAATTTGAATAAAAAGTGATCAAAGCAATAGTCATTCCCCAAAATGGTATAACTAAAAAGTACACCTGGCCCCGCAAAAAAGACACAGGGTGCTGCAGAGTGAACGCCGTAAAAATTAAGCCCCTAAGAAAGCCGCCCAAATGCACTTTTTCTCCAGTTCCACCCAATTGTGAATTTTTTTCCAGCTTCCCAGTACATTGTACAGAATAATAAATTTTACCATTATGAATTTGTCCTTCAAACATTAAGCCCTCATATGGATCTGGTAATGGAAAAATAAAAAAAAAGTTATGGGCTAAAATCAAAAATTTAAAAATGTCACCGGTGGGAAGGGGTTAATAAATGTGGGTCAATAAGTACTAACCAACAAGTACACACACTAACAAACAGCTAACTTACTGTATGAGTCAATGCCCTGGTAGATGGTAGAAGGAAAAATAATAGGTTTCCTGCCTGGATGATAATGATGTTTTAATAAATATTTGCCAAATGTAAATCATCAATACTGTAGAGCAATAAAAATAGGTTACCTGAAAAACTAAAACTGATAAATACAACAACAATAATGAACAGTAAATATTCCTTTTCCCAGACTCATATTAATTCACCATACATCATACATTTAAAATCTGCCTCCCGACTAAACTTCAATAGGAATCAGGCAGATTTTTTCAGTTAGAGGAGAGAAAAAAAGGGTCATGACCTTTCTTCAGGTGGATTCGGCTTTGCAAACCCTATTGAAATGAAAGGAAGGCAGAAAATATTTTTTTTTTTTTGTTTTTTTAAGTGTTTTTTTTGCAAAAACTACTCCATAAATCACAGCAAAAAACTGTTAGCATCTCTTTTATTTCTTCCATTCATTTCAGTGGAATTTGCAAGGTAGAATCTACCTGAAGATAGGAAAAAAAACGGAATTCCATGACCTAATAGAACAATCTGCTAGAGGAAAAAAAATCTGTTCTTGAGAGATTTGGAAGGTGTTTTTGAGGCAGATTTTGATGGAGATTCTACCTCAAAATCTGCCTGCAAAAAACTGTGTGAACTTACCATTACTGATTCTGCCAAACTATGTTACATTATGTAGATTTAATATGCAAATAAACGAATCTGTATGCTATAATGCATAATAGAATGCTAATATATTGAGCACTAGCTACACAATTTTAAAATATTTTCCTATCGTAGTTTCCGTCTCAAAAGTAATATACTAGTTATATCACTGACGGGTATTTCCAACGTAAAACAGAATTTGTCACTGAAGGTTTGTGGAAGAAAAAAATAGCAATAATATATATATTTTTTTTAAAGAAAAAGAGAAAAGGGTTAAAGAGAAATGGGATATACTTTACTGTCCTTCAACATAATTTCAAGTTAAAAACAATAAAAAAAATAACTTAACCTGTATTTCAGCTGATGTTATGTGTGGGTTTTCCTTGCATCCCGAACAATTTTCCGGGTAGTTGTGGCCGAAATTTTGGTTGGTCTACCTGACTGTGGTTTGGTTTCTGGGCATGTTATCAGGCCAAAATCACCAGGGTATGTGAACTTTTGAACAGGGTCATTTTGATTGTTTTTAGTTGTCATTATGATTTAAAAAGAGAAAACATAGAAGTTTGACAATAAATGGCTTCAACCAACCACTAACCATGAGTGGAGAAAAATTTTTGTGTTATCATTCATATTCTCTGAAAAAAGGCCAAAAAATCTGCCGGGGTATGTAAACTTTTTAGCACAACTGTGTGTGTATGTATAAGTGTGTGTGTGTATATATATATATATATATATATATATATATATATATATATACACATATATATACACATATATATAATCTCATTCTTGTTCAGGCATTATGATCTATCATAATATAACATAAATAATATAAAGGATTTATTTGCTGAAAGAATGTCTCTTTTATTCATGACTGAAAATATTTATAAATTGCTTTTGTTATCACAGAGTGAAGAAAACCTAAGGTTAATGAACAACAGCAATGCTACTTCATATCGTTTTTATATAATTGTATATTATACATTGTACTTTTTTTTATCATTCTTGTCTGCATACATTTGTTGTTTTTTGCAGATTTACAACTAAAATGACTGCAACAGTCAGAATATACCTGATGTAGTATGTTATAATAAAATGAATAACTTAATTTATTTTCTAAAGCAAAAGCTAAAGATTCATAAATTCTATGTGCCTTACACGCAGAACGATTAACTTTGACTAGCATCTATAAGTATAGTTCATCTTTAAAGACTGAAAATTGAATTATTTAATAGAAGTACTATGTAAGTATTTCTGAAATCTGGATATTTTACGAAGAAATGTTATTACGTTAAAGCAAGGTATTTGTACTTTTCCATTATTGCCTAAAAAGAAAACCAGAACTAATTAAGTAACATGGGATGGTTAGACACACAAATCCATTTTACAGTATTATAGCATTTATATTGTATTGAAAAACACTTTATATTTATATTTGTGATACAATATTCTTGCTGAGATAAAAGCAACTGATCTTTTCCATTCCTTCAGTGAAAGTAAAAACTTCATAGTGCTCTTAGATCTTTATCTATAGAAGTTGGAGTAGTTGTAAACAGGATCCTAGGTCATCAGGTAGAGCTGGTCATAGCATAGTGTGGTCTGTATGACTCTATAGATTCAGCTCAGTGGTGCTTGCTATTTGCTCCCTGCAGTCATTTGTATGATCAGTGCAGGAAGGAAACAGACATTGCAATGTTGGTCCAACTACTGGACCCAAAAAATATGCAGTATTAACCCTTACCTTTTAACTGTCCAAGACTACTACATATACTGACATTAACCTCTTCACTGTCCAAGACCACCAGGTATCCTTACATTGACCAGCCTCATTTCTCTAAACCACCAGCGAATTGGAGATAAATTTCAATTGTGAAAAAAACCATTTTCTGGGCTAGAGGGCATTTTTGATACTGACGGCCCTCCCTTTGTATAGGGTCACTAGTATCAGATCAGTGGGGGTTCAGCACTCAGCCCTTCCAGCCAGTCTCCAGAGCAAGAACCTATACAGGGGACGGATCTGCATTAATGTGAAGGAAACCACTTTTGATGATTGCCCTGATTCATATAAGAACTACATGCTTTCAAATGTTTTTGTTCTATTGCATGGAATCATTTGTCATTGAATCTGTATTTCCATGAATGAAGACTTAAACAAAATTTAGGCTTCATAATCATTTCCAATATGTTCTTTCATACTAATGAAACATGCCATAAAATATAAATTAGTTTTAAAATTTTACTCATTATAATACAAGCGTTAGACGTTCAACTGTACATTGTTACAAGATATTTCTCTATCTCTATGCAGCATATTTAGTGCTTGGCAACTCTCCCGGATCATCTCAAAAGCATGATTCACTGGGGAGGTTCCCTAAATCTCAATGCATTGAAGAATCCCTCATTTGAAATATTTGTTTAAAGATAAATTAGTGTTCTCATTTCGGAAGTTGATGCCTTTAATCAATTATGTATATCAACTGATGAGCGATACAATAGGCTTACTTACTGTAATTGTTTAGCCAATAACATTGTTTTTATTAAGAAAGGAAAAAACTTGAGCAAATTTCAATGGCTATAGATGAGCCCTTACTTACCTGTCCTCTTGGCTGGACATGTCCAGATATGTGTATCACAAGTTAAGCAGCATTTCTGAACACAAGATGATTTTGTGCCAAATTACCACAAAGTAGTATGCTATCATAACTGTGTCTATGTCTGGACACCTAATATATGTAGAGGGCTGAATTACAGCCTTTCAAGGAAAGTGCTGATATTGTGTTAAATAATTTTCAAGACAAATTTGAACCCTTAACCAAATTAGAGATCAAATTAAGTGTGATCACATCTATATATCTATCACATAGCTGAATGAGAGTTTATCTTCCTTTGTGCTATAATGATACGTCTACTAATATGATATTATCCTTCATTTAATGATTAGAAGAACAAAGGTGTTTTAATACCATGCTATGTTTATCTCAATCATGTTTCAATTATTTACTGTGAATTTTTTAGCCCCCTCTTTTAGAAATGTATTCCAAGTATCTATTTCTTTCAGTAAAAAATATTTTTACTTGCATAGTGACAAGCGTATTGTTAACATGAACCAAAGGGATGACTACTGAACAATCATTCTTCCAGAAGCTAATTATCTCCAAGAAAAACATAAAGACTGACATTCTGCAGGAAGTACAGAGATTGGACTGCTGGGGTAAGTTATTTTCTCTGATGAAGCCCTCTTCAGACTGTTTGGGACATCTGGAAGAATATTGTTTGGAGATTAAAAGGTGAGTGCTACCATGTCCTGTGTCCTGTGTCATCCCAACAGTAAAGCATCCTGAGACAATTAATGTGTGGAGTTACTTTTCAATTGAGGAAGTGGGGTCGCAGCCATGAGCAAAGCATAGTATCTAAACATCCTTTTTTCAGCAGGATGGAGCCCCACGTCACAAGGCAAATGTGACAAAACATTGAAATTTTGGATCCATGGCCAGATCTCAATTTCATTGAAAACTCGTGATCAACCTTCAAAAAGCATGTAGGAAAACAAAAATACAGACATTGCGATAAACTCTAACAAGTTTAAAAGTTATGCTTATAAATGTACTATAGTCTAGTAACATAGTAACATGTAACATGTGACTAAAAGATACAAAAACACAGAAGGAAATTTTGTGAAAAACAAAATTTGTGTCTGTCTCAAAATTTTTTACAACTGTAAAATCCATTGTAAGCATGTAAGAGAATCAATGTAAGACACGCCTGGGAGTCTTTGATAGTCTTTGTAACGGATTGCTGCCCTGAATCTTTTCCCAGGGCATGGTGCCCTGAGTGAACATGGCATGTGCCACTGCTTTTTAGATTAAGGCATCTAAAGAGTTGATATCTGCAATCAGAGAGGACTTTCATCATGGGCATTGATGCTGGTTCTCCAATGTGTAAAATAGCAAAGACTCGGCAGCTTTAGAATGGGAGCCATGTTTAAAGCCCTGACATCCTTTGTATATACGTTGGATTTCAGGAACCAGAGTTTTCACCACCACTCTTATGTTCCTAATCATGTATTCACAGATTTTGTGCATGATGAGGGATGATGTACAATTTTATTTTTTTTTTTTTAGTTCTCTTATAGCGCCACCATATTCCACAGTGTGTATTGGATTCCTATCGGTTCTGAATTCAATAGCTAGTGACAGCGTGTATCTGAATATCTGTATCTGGGGTGCGATTTATGCTATTTATAATGTTTATTTATTTGCAAGTGAAAAGCGCAATATTGAGTGATTGGAGTGAATAAACCCCTGGCAATTCTAGCACCTAGAATTGCCAGGGGTGTACATGTATAGGAAATTATTTTTGTGAGAAGATAATTGTAGGCTTGTTTCTCTTTGCAATTGAAATAATACAGTATGTAGGCAATACATTATAAATAAATAAAATAACTAAATAAATATAAAAACAGCAACAAAATTGTACGAATACTACAAGCGCAAAATGGGTAAAACAGTTTGAAAATATGGATTTCTGTTTTCATAAGTACTGCAGCTCAAACAGTATAAAAGAGAAGTATTGTACCTATACTGAACCCTATATAAAACAGTTTATAGTAGAAATTTGTTTCCATACACAACATCCATACAACTAAGAGCTCTTTTCCCATCATAACTATCCTGAACCAAAAGCAACTTCAGTGACGTACTTTGCTTATCTGTACAAAGTGCCATACGGCCCTTTCTTTTTCAAATTGTTATATGCATTGAATTTAAGAATAAGGAGATTGACAGAGATTTGTGTCTTTTTTTTTTGTCAATTATCACAAATCCTAAAATGAAAATTTGAATATATTGCTAGAGGTTCCAATGGTATATAGACACCTAGCTGTAGCCTATATATAAAGATGTGTGAACTCCAGAAGATTTGTTTCAGCCTGTATTCGGACGAAGTAAACCCAGTCATAGAAATATAACTTGAGTCATAGCAATGACTAGTGTTTATAAAGGCTTTAAAACATTTATTAACCAGTTTAGAGCAACCAATATTTTTACTTTATTCTTAAGGAGGGCGTAGAAGATATTACTTATTGCTTTATTGCTTCTTCTTTATAAAGACAAAACTTTCTTAAATGACTTAAATGAAAATTACAATTATTGCTTCTTCTGCTAATTTGCACCTTCACAAAACTGTGAATTAAGACAAATCTCATGTTACTTATTTTTGTAAAGTGTGATAACACCAAGTCACAAGAACCATATTTTATTATTTTTATAAGGTTTCTTCAACTTCTGTTATATTATCAATTAAATATGCTAATAATGTTTCAAAGATATAACTGCATTACTGCTCATTTATTGTATCCTGAATATTTTTTCAAAGATTCTTTCCTATGTAAATATCGGTGTAATTTTTCTATTACTATTCACCTCAGATATGGTCTTTACTCAATTTGTATCACATCTTTTAGTTTATAAATTCATAAAACTGTGACAGATATCAAATATTGTATAAACAGTCAATGTTGATGTGTTATAATTGATATGCAAGTTATTAAGGGGTTGTCCTAGAAAATGTAAATATTTCCCACATAATTTCACAGTTTTTGAGCAAAGTCTGTTTTCAAAAGCAGGAATGTTTAGAAACTTTAAATAAAACATATTACTCGTAACATACAGTACTGGCTACTAACATAAATAATAGGCAAACATAAAATAGATAATTGGCAAACACAAAAAACGCCTACACATACAGTGGGGAAAAAAGTATTTAGTCAGTCACCAATTGTGCACGTTCTTCCACTTACAAAGATGAGAGAGGCCTGTAATTGACATCATAGGTAGACCTCAACTATGAGAGACAAAATGAGAAAACATATCTAGAAAATCACATTGTATGATTTTTTAAGAATTTATTTGCAAATCATGGTAGAAAATAAGTATTTGGTCACCTACAAACAAGCAAGATTTCTGGCTCTCACAGACCTGTAACTTCTTCTTTAAGAGGCTTCTCTGTCCTCCACTCATTACCTGTAGTAATGGCACCTGTTTGACATTATCAGTATAAAAGACACCTGTCCACAACCTCAAACAGTCACACTCCAAACTCCACTATGGTGAAGACCAAAGAGCTGTGGAAGGACACCAGAAACAAAATTGTAGACCTGCACCAGGCTGGAAAGACTAATCTGCAATAGGCAAGCAGCTTGTTGTGATGAAATCAACTGTGGGAGCAATAATTAGCAAATGGAAGACATACAAGACCACTGATAATCTCCCCCGATCAGGGGCTCCACGCAAGATCTCACCCCGTGGGGTCGAAATGATCACAAGAACGGTGAGCAAAAATCCCAGAACCACACGGGGGGACCTAGTCGGTGACCTGCAGAAAGCTGGGACTAACGTAACAAAGGCTACCGTCAGTAATACACTACGCCGCCAGGGACTCAGATCCTGCAGTGCCAGACGTGTCCCCCTGCTTAAGCCAGTACATATCCGTGCCCGTCTGAAGTATGCTAGAGAGCATTTGGATGTTCCAGAAGAATATTGGGAGAATGTCATATGGTCAGATGAAACCAAAGTGAGAACTGTTTGGTAGAAACACAACTCGTCGTGTTTGGAGGAGAGTGAATGCTGAGTTGCATCCAAAGAACACCATACCTACTGTGAAGCATGGGGGTGGCAACATCATGCTTTGGGGCTGTTTCTCTGCAAAGGGACCAGGACGACTGATCCGTGTACATGAAAGAATGAATGGGGCCATGTATCGTGAGATTTTGAGTGCAATCCTACTTTCATCAGCAAGGACATTGAAGATGAAACATGGCTGGGTCTTTCAGCATGACAAGAAGCATTTCAAGGTCCTGGAGTGGCCTAGCCAGTCTCCAGATCTCAACCCCATAGCAAACCTTTGGAGGGAGTTGAAAGTCCGTGTTGCCCAGCGACAGCCCCAAAACATCACTGCTCTAGAGGAGATCTGCATGGAGGAATGGGCCAACATACCAGCAACAGTGTGTGCCAACCTTGTGCAGACTTACAGAAAACGTTTGACCTCTGTCATTGCCAACAAAGGATATATAACAAAGTATTGAGATGAACTTTTGTTATTGACCAAATACTTATTTTCCACCATAATTTGCAAATAAATTCTTAAAAAATCAGACAATGTGATTTTCTGGATTTGTTTTCTCATTTTGTCTCTCATAGTTGAGGTCTTCCTATGATGTCAATTACAGGACTCTCTCATCTTTTTAAGTGGGAGAACTTTCACAATTGGTGGCTGACTAAATACTTTTTTTCCCCACTGTAGTAGGTAAATCATGCCATATAGGACAGAGCATTGTAGCGAATTGAAGTCTGTGGGGCAAATTTATTATCCTAATAGACTGTGTACACAGGGGCGCACCGCTAATGAGGCGAAGTGAGGCGGCCGCCTTAGGTGGCACTGTCCGGGGGGCGGCATTTTTTACATTCTATTTACCGTAAACCAGCCCAGGACAGGCCGCTTAAAAAAAAAAAAAAATAAAAAAATGCTGTGCGATACCTGTCCTGGGCTGGTTTACGAGATCTTCACATGTCAGCACATGCGGCAATACAATGACTTCATTGCACCTCCTACGCTGAGACGCGGACGCGGGTGAAGAAGAGGAGGCGGCGGCTGCATCAAGGGATCGCAGTTAGGGGAGGATAACTTTTTATATATACAGTGCTGGCCAAAAGTATTGGCACCCCTGCAATTCTGTCAGATAATACTCAATTTCTTCCAGAAAATGATTGCAATCACAAATGCTTTGGTAATAATATCTTCATTTAATTTGTCTTCAATGGAAAACCACAAAAAGAATTGTCAAAAAGCCAAATTGGATATAATTCCACACCAAACATAAAAAAGGGGGTGGACAAAAGTATTGGCACCCTTTGAAAAATCATGTGATGCTTCTCTAATTTGTGTAACTAACAGCACCTGTTACTTACCTGTGGCACATAACAGGTGGTGGCAATAACTAAATCACACTTGCAGCCAGTTGAAATGGATTAAAGTTGACTCAACCTCTGTCCTGTGTCCTTGTGTGTACCACATTGAGCATGGAGAAAAGAAAGAAGACCAAAGAACTGTCTGAGGACTTGAGAAGCAAAATTGGAGGAAGTATGAGCAATCTCAAGGCTACAAGTCCATCTCCAAAGACCTGAATGTTCCTGTGTCTACCGTGCGCAGTGTCATCAAGAAGTTTAAAGCCCATGGCACTGTGGCTAACCTCCCTAGATGTGGACAGAAAAGAAAAATTGACGAGAGATTTCAACGAAAGATTGTGCGGATGGTGGCTAAAGAACCTCGACTAACATCCAAACAAGTTCCAGCTGCCCTGCAGTCCGAGGGTACAACAGTGTCAACCCGTACTATCCGTTGGCGTCTGAATGAAAAGGGACTCTATGGTAGGATACCCAGGAAGACCCCACTTCTGACCCAGAGACATAAAAAAGCCAGGCTGGAGTTTGCCAAAACTTACCTGAGAATGCCAAAAACATTTTGGAAGAATGTTCTCTGGTCAGATGAGACAAAAGTAGAGCTTTTTGGGAAAAGGCATCAACATAGAGTTTACAGGAAAAAAAAGAGGCCTTTAAAGAAAAGAACACGGTCCCTACAGTCAAACATGGCGGAGGTTCCCTGATGTTTTGGGGTTGCTTTGCTGCCTCTGGCACTGGACTGCTTGACCGTGTGCATGGCATTATGAAGTCTGAAGACTACCAACAAATTTTGCAGCATAATGTAGGGCCCAGTGTGAGAAAGCTGGGTCTCCCTCAGAGGTCATGGGTCTTCCAGCAGGACAATGACCCAAAACACACTTCAAAAAGCACTAGAAAATGGTTTGAGAGAAAGCACTGGAGACTTCTAAAGTGGCCAGCAATGAGTCCAGACTTGAATCCCATAGAACACCTGTGGAGAGATCTCAAAATGGCAGTTTGGAGAAGGCACCCTTCAAATCTCAGGGACCTGGAGAAATTGGCCAAAGAAGAATGGTCTAAAATTCCAGCAGAGCATTGTAAGAAACTCATTGATGGTTACCGGAAGCGGTTGTTCGCAGTTATTTTGTCTAAAGGTTGTGCTACCAAGTATTAGGCTGAGGGTGCCAATACTTTTGTCCGGCCCATTTTTGGAGTTTTGTGTAAAATGATCAATGATTTGACTTTTTTTTTCATTCTCTTTTGTGTTTTTTCATTGCAAGCAAAATAAATGAAGATATTATTACCAAAGCATTTGTGATTGCAATCATTTTCTGGAAGAAATTGAGTATTATCTGACAGAATTGCAGGGGTGCCAATACTTTTGGCCAGCACTGTGTATATATATATATATATATATATAAGGCCGTTACCTACTGGAGTAACCCCGGCAGGTAACGGTCTATTTATTTACCGATCCCATCCTGCTGTGGCCGTCTCCGCTTCCCCTTCTGCTATCGGACGCAGAAGGGGGAATCAGAAGCGGCTGTGAGCGGCAGGGGGCATCGGTAAGTGAGGCCAAATGCTACTATTTTCAGACCCCGGAGTATAATAATCGGAGACCCAGGGGATGTGATAAACATAAAAACCATTGTTACTCACCTCTCCAGCGATCCGAAGTTACTCCCAGCAGGCTTCGGCCTTCTTTGGTGACGTCCCAGGCGTCATGTGAGCCAGGCCTATGTCATTATGTTGCGACGCCGGTCTGTGTGACATTGAAGAGGGCCGAAAGCAGGGAGTGCACCGGAGCCCAGGTTAGTAACACTGGTTTTTATGTTTGTCACCACCTGGGTCTCCGATCATTATACTTTGGGGTCTGAAAAGACCCCAGAGTATAATAATAGTTCATGGGTGGGTTACTATGTAGCAGAATACTGTGTGCAGGGGCCACTATGGGGCATAATTACGTGTGCAGGGGCCACTATGGAACATAATACTGTATGCAGCGGCCACTGTGGGGCATAATACTGTGTGCAGGGGCCAGTATGGAGCATAATACCGAGTGCAGGGGCCACTATGGAGCATAATACTGTGTGCAGGGGCCACTATGGAGCATAATACCGTGTGCAGGGGCCACTATGGAGCATAATACCGTGTGCAGGGGCCACTATGGAGCATAATACCGTGTGCAGGGGCCACTATGGAGCATAATACCGTGTGCAGGGGCCACTATGGAGCATAATACCGTGTGCAGGGGCCACTATGGAGCATAATACCGTGTGCAGGGGCCACTATGGAGTATAATACCGTGTGCAGGGGCCACTATGGAGCATAATACGGAGTGCAGGGGCCACTATGAATCATAATACCGTGTGCAGGGGCTGCTGCAGGGCATAATGCCGTGTGCAGGGGCCACTATGGAGCATAATACCATGTACAGGGGCCGCTGCAGGGCATAATCCCGTGTGTAGGGGCCACTATGGGGAATAATACTGAGTGCAGGGGCCACTATGGAGCATAATACCGTGTGCAAGGGCCGCTGAGGGACATAATACCATGTGCAGGGGCCGCTGCGGGGCATAATACCGTGTGCAGGGGCCACTGCGGGGCATAATACAGTGTGCAGGAACTGCTGCGGGGAATAATACCGCTGAGGTTGCTGACACAGGACATCACAGTGCTGTGGGGAAGAAAACACTGGAGCAGCAGGACTGGAACATGCTGGGAGACAACGGAGCACCTTCCACAGCCTCATATTAAAAAAGTGGTTATCCTGGACAACCCCTTTAAGGTGGCACTTGGGCCTTATTAAAGGGGCTTTCCAGTTCATTTTTATTGATGATCTATCCTTAGGACAGATTATCAATAGGAGATCAGTGGATCCCCCTACTGATCAGCTGTATGAAGGGGCTATGGCGCCTGTTTATATCACATGCTGTCTGTTTATAGTGACCGTGTGATGTAATTACAGGCTTGTCACTTAGACGTGTATATGACGAGGCTGTAGTTACATTACATGGCCACTATGAGATGAATGACACTATGTAAACAGAGAAGCGGTCACGGCACTTACACAGATACCACGGTTCATTCAAACAGCTGATCAGTGTGGGTGCTGTGTTTTTGAGCCCCACTGATTAGTTTATTAATGACCTGGAAAACCTTTTAATTAGTTAACACCTGGGGCATTATTAATAAGGGGCACTATTTATACAGGGCACACACGGACATCAATATAAAGATGCACTTGGGGGTATTATTAATTATGGGGGGTTATATCATATATTTTATAATTGAGGTAGCAGCAGGATGGGGGTGCAGGTGAGGACAATGTGGGTCGGATGTCTGGAAAAAATGAAGAGCCAAAGATGTCTGTGTTGCAAACTTTACAGAGACAAGTTACAGCTGGAAGAAGTGGTCATGGCCGTCCAAAGGGAAGAGAAGGGAAATGTGAAGGATTAGTCAGAGACATCACCTGTAAGTCACAAAATGTTACTGCCCTGTATTCACCTAAATGATAGAGGATAAATACGTGATTGATGGGGGTCTGTCTGCTGAGACCCCCACTGAACCTGAGAATTGGGGGGTTTTTTTTTCCTCCCCTTGGTAGAAATTCAGCCTGACCACAGCCATATATAGATGTATCGCTTGGTGGATGGACGAACCCGCGTGGCTCTCATTCAACTTTGATGGGAGTGCCAAAGATACCCGAAGGCCAGTACTCAGCTATCTGCGGCCCTCCTATTATCGAGAATGGGGGCCACGTGGGCTCGTCCATCCACCAAACAGAAGATGTGTGAAGTTACTTTCATTGTTAATGCTGTGTTGTTGATCTGATACTGAAGTAATACAGGAAGAAGAATTCTTAAAAATTGTTTCATAAGTTTGTGTATGTTTTTTGTATGACAATAACAATGTGTGACACTAACAGCACGTAAACGCAATTTTATATATATATTTTTTTTTTTTTTGGGGGGGCGTCTTTCTATAGTCTGCCTCAGGCAGCAAAGAGGCTAGGTTAACCACTGTGTGTACACTTAGACTAGACAGTCTTAAAATGTCCCAAAGTTATCACAGTTGGCTCAGGCTGTACGCTAAATTTAGTGCATGTTTAGACTTTCTAAGTTTAAGTTTGTACTAACCTATCAGTTGATTTACTTCACAACAAACAAGCAAATTGTTGATGCAATTCTAGTGCAATTTATGCTAGTTTAAACCACACCCCTTTGATAAGCTGAAAAACCTCCGCAGCCAAGGTAGGTACAGTGGGGAAGATTTATTAAGACTGGTGTATTGTATGCCAGTCTTAATAAAGACCCTGACAGGTGAAGGAAATCAGTGATTTATGAAAAGTATCTGGCTCCTTCATTAATGAGGTGCACGACACAGCCCCAGAATGGAACTCTATGTCAGTTTGGAACTGGCCTAGATTTTCATTATAACTCATGACAGAAAAATAGTATGAGTTATAATGAATATATCAGGCCAATGAATATATCATCACAATGTTACGAGTGAAGCATAAAATAGAGGTTGTGGTGCAAGTTTAGCGCAAGAAAAGGTCTCGAGCAAAGTGTGAACCACAATATCATCCCTCAGAAAACTGGTTTAGAGGGATTGATAAATCTCCACTATTGAATCATTCCTTTAGTGCCAAATTTTAGTTTACTCTAAGGTCTAGCTACGTGCAGACAAAAACTACCCCATTGTTTGAACCTCTCAAATACAACTAAAGATGCCATCAATAGAATGTTGGATAGTTATCGTTTCAAAGAATCTATCTATCTATCTATCTATCTATCTATCTATCTATCTATCTATCTATCTTCTCTAATCTATCTAATCTTCTCTATCTTTCTACACATAGACCTATTAGTTCTATCTATCAAAATGTAATTAAAAGTATAACCTAATAAAAATAGAGGCTAAGTATGTAATATGCTTCACATTAATTTTTAAATAAAATTATAAATATATACATATCATGTTTAATTATTTTTTTTAGTTTCTTACAAAATCAATGCACCTTACCATATTTTAGCATTACATTTTTATGCAATATTTGAATACATTTTTGCTCAAAGGATATTATTTCTTTCTGCTTTGCTGAGGGACTTGTTTTCCAGATGCTGGAACCAAACAGAACATGAACAGATGTGCATTGCCTCTGGCATTTCTAATAACAGTCTGTAACTAGCTGATACTTATTTTTTTCCACGTGAGTGATGTGAGATAAATCACATAATTAGGATCGTAAAGTTGATAAAAATGACAAAAATAGAAAAAAATATGTGTTCATTAAAGAACTTCAGTAATAATATAATGATATAATGACCCTGGCGAATACATGTATCTTACACTCAAAGTTCACTTATTAAATTAAATCAATACAAAAAAAACTTGTGAACTAAAGTTTTTTTTACATTGGGAGACTCAGGTACATTTTTTATGGGCATTGTGTGGTTGGTAATACAAAGAAGTAATAAAGGAAATAAAGATAAGGAAAAGAGTTGATTAGAAAATTGGCTTAGGATATGTTCACACTACTGTTATTACTGTTGCTCTCAATCATTAACAGTAGTAGAGTGACTGGTGCAGATGAAGCCCCTTTCCTATTCTTCCGTTCCCATTGACTATAATATAAAAAACACAATGTCATGCACAACTTTTTCTTCCATCAGAAAAGTAAAAAACATGATGGAAAAAAGTTTCTGTCATAATTTTACATGTTAAAATAACGGTAGTGTGATCCCATGCTTATGTGGGTTCACCCTCTACCTCCATTGTGCATAGTTTATATTATTATTTTTTAAGTGCTTCACGAAATGTATCCACTTACCACTGATTTATGCCAGAGGTGTTTAGTGGAATATGTTTTTAGATATAAGATTTTCCAAAAGAAAGCAATCATATAGGTGCAATACCTCAATACCTGTCTCTTATCCCTTGCTCTGCAGCCACAGTCAGAAATCATCCATATTGACAAACTGCATGTTGGTTGCAGCTTACCAAGCATTTCCTGAAAATGGAAACTACCAGGATCCTTCCTTTAGGAGTTATTATTATTATTATTATTATTATTAATAATAAAAAAATAATAATAACGATAACTTTATTTATAAAGCGTATTCAGCAGCAATTTACAAATCAGAGGGTACATGAACAGACAATAGTATACATTATTATGTGACAGAGAAATGAACATATCAATCAATAGTAGTGAGGGCCCTGCTCACAAGACATTACAATCTATGAGGAAATAGGGAGACACGAGAGATAAGAGGGCTTGTTTGGTACAATGGCCCAGCCATCTTTTAATAAATAAGGACATATAACTGAAGGTGTATGAGTCTGTCACCAGCTGGTATCTGTGAATATACAGATACTAGTGCATGGAGTGCAGGGTAACTTCTAGATGCAGGGAGGGGACAAGTTCTGAGGAATAGAGTAGAAAGGATAGTTTAGGATGCCCAGTTGTCCACGGTGGCACATGTGCAATATAAGCGTGACATGATACAGCATCACTTCCACCGTGTCACTTATTTAAGCATGGACTGCATCACTGTGGTGCGTCCAGCACCATGACTACCCTTTTGTGCTTATACTAAGTAATTTATAGAGCCATTTTGCCCCACTGTATACTTTTGGCCATGATCCTACAGAAGTGGCTATGCCCTATTCCCTTTTAGCTAACTACTCCTTACTTGGCCTCAACTTCGTCCACCACCTACTTACTCTTAATATGGGACTGTATCACCACCGTTGTTGTTTCTATATACTGTTTATCACTTCATTGTTGTGTAATCTTATGGATTACTCATACATCTAATTTATACACTGCTGTCTGTATCCATGTGATATTTATGCCCTTTTTCTCCATGTCCCAGATATACCTTGACAAAGGCATATAGCCGAAACGTAAGTACTAAATACTCTACCTGTAAAAAATCTACTTTAATCCTTATGGTGGATCCAACTGATGTAATGTAAAAAGCATTTGATCATCATCTACTTGGAGTGCCATGATTTTTACTTATACATCTATATGGATTGAAGAATCCTCTCAAAGATGTTCGGTACCACCACTCTAGTTAGTGATTTGTGAGATCATCTACTTTGTTGCACAGAAGCACAAGGTGGGTAAAGGTGGTTGAGGAAGGTGAATAGAGAATGGGAGCTGCACACAAGTAAAGAAAGGAGAGAGGGACTGATGTGGTTAGATGTAATAGGAGATGAGTAAGTTTGTAAAAAAGCAGCAAAAAGAATAAAAAAAAAAATGCAGTGAATATGGAGCGACAATTGTCAAATATAATTAGGAACTTACACATTTTTTGTGTGATTTTTCTGCCGATCTGTCTTCTGCCCTAACTGCCATGTTTAACTGTAGCACACTTGTGACTGAATCACCGCACTTAGGACTGAATTGTCTCTTGACTACCCCAGCACTCGTGCTTCCCCTATTACTATGTCTACTTATATAGGATAAATATGCTCAGATGTAGGTCTAACTCTTTATGAAGATTTTGTGATACATAGATGTATTAGCTAATGCTGTATGTTTGTTTTTTAATCTCTACTTTTACTCATAGTTACTTTTTTTTTCCCAATGTATTCATTGTTCTACATTTAAATTGAATATTAATTGTAAATTGGCAAATTCATGGGCAGGAGAAATATTGCAGAACTTTCTGCAATATATCCCCAAGGGGCTATTTTTACAGCATGTAAATGATTTACTGTAGACTCTATTCAGATTAAATTTCTGCAACAAATCTGCTGCATGTGAACATACCTTAACTCAGGAAGTTTTAAAGACTACCTGTCATTGTAGAAACATTAACAACAATAATAATAATTTTTGTTTTATTTATATAGTGCCAACATATTCTGCAGTACTTATTCATGTATATTTAAATGTTATGCAGCCAAAAATGTGTTTAATTTTTTAGCACCTTTACATAGTTTCTTTAAATGTTGTTATTCTCTCTCTTATTCTCTCTCTGTATCTGTCTCCCATGTGGATGTGCTTCCTCTAATGTGCAGATAGAAATCCATGGAGTATTCTCTCACCAGTATATTCTACTCTGTTGTTGCCCCTTCCTTTTAGTCCAAAACAGATGGTGAGGTAGAAAGACAAAAGATGGCAGTACACCTGATGTAGCTGTTGGATAGATTGCTGACTCTCCGTTTTATACACACAGTATGCTTGGCTGTGTTGAGAATGCAGGTATTGTAATGGGGAGAAGGGAGTAATCCACAACCAGACATGTATAGCAGTGCATACCAGAACATGCAGCTGCTATGGGGCCTGTAGGGAGGGATGTATAGTTTACTCCCTTACCTCAAATGTGTGCTTGCAACATGGGGCCTTAGCCTAAGGACTGTTTGTGCTGTGAAATATTATTTCAATAAATTATATTTTATTTCATAATGACCTGATTTAAAAGAGATTTAATAAAAAAAAACATATTTTAAATACAAAATATTGAAAAACAGTTTTGTACTGTTTATTCTAAGTTGGCCACAAATCCTGTGTCAATTATAAAAAATGGAAAAAAAAAGGGAAATGTTTTTACAGTTATTTTATGAATTTTATAAGACATTTTGTGATCACTTGTTTACTAACATAATGGGGCAAATTCATCATTCCCTTAATAGACCAGTATCATAGACCAATCTTTAAATTCTAGGAGATATATTGCAGAATATCCGTAGCCACATTACTTTTTGTTTAGCTGACTTTTAAGTAGAGTATAAAATAAAAAACACATTTTATGATCTGGTAAAGTAGTGGAATAGATAGCTGGCTGAATCTTGTTGCGATAGAAATCTGAAGTATTTTTCACATGCTTTTTGGTAGTGATTTTTAATAGTTTTCACTTTGCACAGGCTTTTTGCAAGTCTACTGAGAAAAACACTTAAACCATACACTGAATACCATAAAAATGCAAAAAGTTGCTATCAACAGAAAACTAACAATAATAAAATGCTGTATATGTGAACAATCTCATGTTTTACTATTAATTTTCATCTAACACCTGGATGCTGCTTTTTAACCCCCTAAAACATGTTAAGAAAAATATGTGCAGTGAAAAGCACAAATAAATGTTGAAACCAGCCTTCCCTTTTACATTTAGCATAATATGGCACATTTCTGCATCTCTATAGCTTACACAACCACTGACTAAAAGCATCAAAAAGATCTACTGTATGATGCTCTTATTTAATGTGCTTGCTTATAGCGCCAACATATTCCACAGAACTTTACAGATATTGTTATTACTCACAATCTAAATTCCCGATCAGTGTATCTTTGGAGTCAATGAACAAACTCCATGCAGCTGTCCTTGATCTTAGACTCTTGGTCTGTACTTTCAGCTACTGTATTACACTAAGATGTAAAGGGGTATTCCCATAAACATAACTTAAAAGTTAATCATTTTGCAAATTAAATTGTTGCTGGGTTTTAAAGCTTTTCTCTAAGCATCTTCGTGGTGACAGTCTTTTCTCCTCATCAGTTGCCAATGGAAATGACCATGAATATAGGAACTTTCTATGGTCTGGCATGTGTCAGAAACTCAGCCATGATTTCCTTATTTTGGAGTGGTTATCAGGTAGGGACAGTGCACACATGAGACGATAAAGCAGCCACAGTAAGAAAATTATGGCTGGGTTTCAGAGCATACAAAGTTCCCGAAGTCATGGCCGTATCCATTAGCAACTAATCAAGAAAACTAATTGTCACCGCTAAGATGGTTAATTTGCAAAGTTTACATTTAAATTATATTTATATTTTGCAATAATTTATATTTGCAAAATTATTAAATTTTTAATTGTCTAAAAATTTAAATATGGCTATGATAGTGGAAGTTCCCTTTAAAAGGTTTATTTTTCTTAGTCACAATTTCCTACATAGACTTAAAAAGAAGCTTTCTTATATCAGTATATTATCTGTTATACACACGTGGACAAAATTGTTGGTACCCCTCGTTTAATTAAAGAAAAACCCACAATGGTCACAGAAATAACTTGAATCTGACAAAAGTAATAATATATAAAAATTCTATGAAAATGAACAAAAGACATTGCTTTTCAACCATGCTTCAACAAAATAAAAAAAAAAGAAAACTCATGAAACAGGCCTGGACAGAAATGATGGTACTCTTAACTTAATAATTTGTTGCACAACCTTTTGAGGCAATCAAACGATTCCTGTAACTGTCAGTGAGACTTCTGCAACTCTCAACAGGTATTTTGGCCCACTCCTCATGAGCAAACTGCTCCAGTTGTCTCCTGTTTGAAGGGTGCCTTTTCCAGATGGCATGTTTCAGCTCCTTCCAAAGATGCTCAATAGGATTTAGGTCAGGGCTCATAGGAGGCCACTTCAGAATAGTCCAATGTTTTCCTCTTAGCCATTCTTGGGTGTTTTTGGATGTGTGTTTTGGGTCATTATCCTGTTGCAAGACCCATGACCTGCGACTGAGACCAAGCTTTCTGACACTGGGCAGCACATTTCACTCTAGAATCCCTTGATAGTCTTGAGATTTCATTGTACCCTGCACAGATTCAAGACACCCTGTGCCTGATGCAGCAAAGCAGCCCCAGAACATAACAGAGCCCAGGGCCGGCGTTAGGGGGGGGCAAACTGGGCATATCAATAACAAAAAGGGACCCAGCGTCATGTGCCGCAGGGCCACTTTCCGAGGTGAGTAAAAAATAACAAGCATTTTTACTCACCTGTCCTTGCGTCTGACATCATCTTCTGGCGTTCCAGACGTCACTGCTGAGGCCTGGCCGTCACCTGGGGCGTGCTAACAGCATGCCTCACATCACCACTGAGGCCTGTGATTGGGCTTCAGCGGTGACGTCCAAAACGCGTGACGTCAGCCGCAAGTAAGAGGAAGCCAGCGGGTATAGCGGAGCAGCGCGAGGAGGCCCATTAGAGGTAAGGCAAGGTAAGTATAACTGTTATTTTTCCTCACCTCCCCCAGGCCTTTGATTATTATACAATGGGGTCTGAAGAGACCCCAGAGTATAATATAATAATAGCATTAAGGGAGTCTGTAGTGCCACTGGGGAGCATTATACTGGGGGGACCCCCTCTGGATAGCATATTATACTGTGTGGGGCCACTGTGGAGCATTATAGTGGGGAGCGGGCCCTCTGGATAGCATATTATACTGTTTTGGGCCATTGTGGAGCATTATGCTATCCAGAGGGCCCCCCCAGTATAATGCTCCACAGTGGCCCAAAACAGTATAATATGCTCTCCAGAGGGCCCACCAATATAATGCTCCAAAGTGGCCTCACAGAATATAACATGCTCTCCAGAGCCCCCCACATTATAAGGCCCCACAAAATATAACATGCTCATCAGTGCTGGCCAAAAGTATTGGCACCCCTGCAATTCTGTCAGATAATACTCAATTTCTTCCAGAAAATGATTGCAATCACAAATGCTGTGGTTATAATATCTTCATTTATTTTGCTTGCAATGAAAAAACACAAAAGAGAATGAAAAAAAAAGTCAAATCATTGATCATTTTACACAAAACTCCAAAAATGGGCCGGACAAAAGTATTGGCACCCTCAGCCTAATACTTGGTAGCACAACCTTTAGACAAAATAACTGCGAACAACCACTTCCCGTAACCATCAATGAGTTTCTTACAATGCTCTGCTGGAATTTTAGACCATTCTTCTTTGGCCAATTTCTCCAGGTCCCTGAGATTTGAAGGGTGCCTTCTCCAAACTGCCATTTTGAGATCTCTCCACAGGTGTTCTATGGGATTCAGGTCTGGACTCATTGCTGGCCACTTTAGAAGTCTCCAGTGCTTTCTCTCAAACCATTTTCTAGTGCTTTTTGAAGTGTGTTTTGGGTCATTGTCCTGCTGGAAGACCCATGACCTCTGAGGGAGACCCAGCTTTCTCACACTGGGCCCTACATTATGCTGCAAAATTTGTTGGTAGTCTTCAGACTTCATAATGCCATGCACACGGTCAAGCAGTCCAGTGCCAGAGGCAGCAAAGCAACCCCAAAACATCAGGGAACCTCCGCCATGTTTGACTGTAGGGACCGTGTTCTTTTCTTTGACGGCCTCTTTTTTTTTTCCTGTAAACTCTATGTTGATGCCTTTTCCCAAAAAACTCTACTTTTATCTCATCTGACCAGAGAACATTCTTCCAAAAAGTTTTTGGCTTTCTCAGGTAAGTTTTGGCAAACTCCAGCCTGGCTTTTTTATGTCTCTGGGTCAGAAGTGGGGTCTTCCTGGGTATCCTACCATAGAGTCCCTTTTCATTCAGACGCCGACGGATAGTACGGGTTGACACTGTTGTACCCTCGGACTGCAGGGCAGCTAGAACTTGTTTGGATGTTAGTCGAGGTTCTTTAGCCACCATCCGCACAATCTTTCGTTGAAATCTCTCTTCAATTTTTCTTTTCTGTCCACATCTAGGGAGGTTAGCCACAGTGCCATGGGCTTTAAACTTCTTGATGATACTGCACACGGTAGACACAGGAACATTCAGGTCTTTGGAGATGGACTTGTAGCCTTGAGATTGCTCATGCATCTTCACAATTTTGCTTCTCAAGTCCTCAGACAGTTCTTTGGTCTTCTTTCTTTTCTCCATGTTCAATTTGGTACACACAAGGACACAGGACAGAGGTTGAGTCAACTTTAATCCATTTCAACTGGCTGCAAGTGTGATTTAGTTATTGCCACCACCTGTTATGTGCCACAGGTAAGTAACAGGTGCTGTTAATTACACAAATTAGAGAAGCATCACATGATTTTTCAAAGGGTGCCAATACTTTTGTCCACCCCCTTTTTATGTTTGGTGTGGAATTATATCCAATTTGGCTTTTTGACAATTCTTTTTGTGGTTTTCCATTGAAGACAAATTAAATGAAGATATTATTACCGAAGCATTTGTGATTGCAATCATTTTCTGGAAGAAATTGAGTATTATCTGACAGAATTGCAGGGGTGCCAATACTTTTGGCCAGCCCTGTATAATGCTCCACAGTGGCCCCATACAGTATAATATGCTATCTAGAGGGCCCCCCCAGTATATTATACTGTGTGGGCCACTGTGGAGCATTATACTGGGGGAGGAGGCCCTCTGGAGAGCATGTTATATTCTGTGGGGCCTCTGTGGAGCATTATAATGTGGGGGGGGGGGTCTGGAGAGTATGTTATATTCTATGAGGCCACTGGAGAGCATTATACTGGGGGGTGCTCTGGAGAACATATTATACTGTTTTGGGCCACTATGGAGCATTATAGTGGGGGAACCTCTCTGGGCAGTATATTATACTGTGTGGAGGCCATTCTGGAGCATGTTATACTGTGTGGGGTCACTGTGGAGCATTATTCTGGGGGGCATCTGCAGAGCATATTATATTGCATGGCGCCACTGTGGGGCATTATCCAGGGGGGTAACTAGGGGGCCCTCTGGGGAGCATATTATACTGCATGGGGCCTACTGTGGAGCATTATACTGGGGGATGCTCTGGGGAGCATAATATATTATGGGGGGGGCACTGTGGAGCATTATACTAGGGGGGTCCTCTGGGGAGCATATTATACTATGGGCCACTGTGGAGCTTTATACTGGGGGGAAGGGACAGTGTGGGGAGCTTGTTATACTGTGTGGGGGGGCACTGTGGAGTGTATTATATTGTGTGGGGCTTCTTGTGAGCATATTATACTTTGGGGGACCACTGTGGCGCATTATACTGAGGGAACTCCTCTGGGGAATATATTATACTGTGTGGAGGCCATTGTGGAGCATGTTATACTGTGTTAGGCCACTCTGGAGCATTATACTAGGGAGGCACTGTGGGGTGCATATTATAGTGTATGGAGCATATTATATTGTGTGGGGCTACTGGGGAGCATATTGTACTGTCTTGGGCCACTAAGGGGTAGTATACTGTGTGGGCAACTGTGGAGTATTATACTGTGTGGAGCCTTATATACCATGTGGGGCCACTATGGGGGGCTCAGGGAAGCGTTTTATACTGTGTGGGGCCACTGTGGAGCATTATATACCATGTGGGGAAATTGTGGAGGGCTCAGGAGAGCATTTTATACCGTGAAGCCTTATACTGTGGGGGGGGGGGGCTCAAAATTCCTGCTGGCAGCCCTGTGTGCTATGTCTGCATCACAGCTCCCTCACTATAATCTTGCACATACGTGTAGTGCTCTATGGCCATGTCATTTCCCATACAGTACTGTGCATGAACTGGCCATGGATTTATTGGGGCCTGCACAGTACTATAGGGGCTGACTATACTGGGAACATACTCAGTAACGCCAGATAATCAGCATATATGTAAGTCTTCAGTGAAGGAGCCGTGGTGTAGGCTATTAGCAGGAAGCTGTTGGGTGGGGCCCTTCAGTCCGACACTGTATAATGGAGAGCTATTATATATAAGGGTGGGATACTATATATAATTGGGAAACTTAAATATGAAGGGGCTATTATAAGGGGGAACAATTATTTATAGGACAGGCTATTATTTATAAGGGGGGGAACTATTTATAAGAGGCCTATAAAAAGGGGGGAACTATTATCTATAAGGCATCCATTATAAGGGGGAGCTATTTATAAGAGGGGAACTGTTTATAAGGGGGTATAATTGTTAAGGGGGCTATTAGTGATAATGGGGGACTATTATTTATAAGGGTAACTATTATTTATGAGGGAGCTATTATTAATAAGGGAGCCATATTATTTTTAAGGGGTGACTCTTACGGATAAGGGGAATATTACTGATACAGGGCACTATTTATCATTTATAAGGGCGCTATTACTGATAAAGGTGTAATATTATTTATAAGCAGGGACTATTATTTAAACGGGCGCTATATAAATGGGGCTTGTTATTACTTTTTGTTGGCAGAAAGGATGCGTTATATAGGGGTTGCCACTGGAAGACGATGGTGTTGTTTGCATATCAGCATTTGGGGCCCCACTTTTAATTTTGCCCAGGGCCCCACTTTGTCTAAAACTGGCCCTGACAGAGCCTCCTCCATGTTTCACAGTAGGGACAGTGTTCTTTTCAAGATATGCTTCATTTTTCCGTCTGTGAACATAGAGCTGATGTGCCTTGCCAAAAATTTTGATTTTTGTCTCATCTGTCCATAGGACATTCTCCCAGAAGCTTTGTGGCTTGTCAACATGTAGTTTGGCAAATTCCTTTTGTCAGATTCAAGTTATTTCTGTGACCATTGTGGGTTTTTCTTTCATTAAACAAAGGGGTACCAACAATTTGTCCACATGTGTATCTGCATCCCAGTTAACAGTTAGTTTCAGCCATCCTCTGCAGCATCCACTGAAGTATTCCAAAGTGGACATTTGTATGAATATTCCACCCTGTAATACAAGGATGGTTCGAGTCAACCAGAATAGGAGCAGCTTGTTCTATAAGTAGAGTGGGTGCTTAGTGGGGACTCGCTTCTTTGATGTCCATATGACTCAATAGGGCATATTCATGGGGGTTGTTTCACCAACATATTGCTGCAAAACATAGCATCAGCAGCGCAAATGTCATTCAAAAAATGTTACGCAAAATGGTTGATGTGTAAATCAAAAAGTTTTTTTTTATTAACATTTAGGTGAAAAATAACTTAATAAAGGAATAACCTTTATGATTTGAAGTATTCTCAGTATTTTAAGTGCAGAAGAAGTAGCAAACACAAGCTAGCTTATCAAACGGATTAATTCTGAGTAAAAATACAGCATTCCTGGCATTTGGAATTTTACAGGTGGATATTAACTACAGTTATTTAGCTAAATTATTTATTTAAGATGACAGTGAAACTTTCTGCATTATTGACATAAGCACCAATAGATAATGTAACTAATAATAACACAAATGAATGCTTAGAATACTGGGTGTGTGATGTTTGGCAATACATCAGTGTCATAATCATATTGCACATAAACAATGTTGAATACAAACTTGGTCGACATATAATTAGGGAATTTCCTTTACAATAAAAGCAATTTGAGGCACTTTGATTTTGACAATCACTGTGATTGCTATGGGTGAAGGAAAGATAAATGTAATCAAGCCTCCTATACAATCAATGCAATTGTTGTAGTTCATGCCTATTGTTAGTGATAATGTTTGTGAAAATATTTATATTGTATACATGAAATATCAGGAGCTAGTTTAACAGGGCCTTGTATTCTCTGGACTATAAATAGGATTTGATATCTTTGAATTTAGGCAACCCCTTTGAAAATAAAGCTGCTGATCAGGAGTGATCCCTGATCCCCTGATTAAAGTTAGCAAATGGATTTCTAATGAACCAGGTTTGTTACAAGGTTTCCAAAAATTAGGTTCGGATGAAGAATGACCCCAGAGTGTAATAATTGGAGGCCCAGGTCTTCTCTTGGACATTCATAATCTCATTGGGAGCATTGATGTCATGTCTGTTGAATTGATGCAAGTGTCATGACGTAGATGCACCCCATGTGACTGCTGAGACCCAGCTGATGCCCCAGAGAGATGAGGAAAACTGTGTATGAGCTGTTTATTATTTTTCATCTTCCCAGGCTTCCAGTTCTTATAATAATCTTAGCACTTCTGATATCAATACTTGTGGGAGATGAATCTTGCAAGCTTTGCCTGTAACTACCGTTGATCCTGCTCCCAGCACCTCTGGTAAGCAGTCGTTTTTACTGGTGGAGGTAGCAAGATAGGAATAAATAGAAACACGTTTGTGACATTAGAAAAAGGGATTTGATATTCCTTTGCTTTGCCCTGTCAATCCATAACCTGCCAGTGTTATATTGTGGCTCTTCAGACAGATGGTTGTCGTTGTAGTACAAAGATGCCTTCAGTCCACCAGAGAACAGCTCTTAGGACTCAGAGAGAGACAGCATACAAAATGGTAGTTACTTGCTTAGACATCTTAGGCATGTTTGACACTTTGTCTGCACTTTGGAAGCCATGCCACCATAGGTAGTAGCTAGTAGTGTCCCCTTAGCCATTTGACAACCACATCAGTACCGCACACCAACCAGAAATTCATTATACACAGAGGTGTAGCTAGAGTTTCGGCACGGGGGTAAACATATCCAAATGGGCCCCCAATGTAGTTATTCCAATATTATCACTATACAGTTACCATATAGTGGTATATACCAGCTCTACACAGGGCTCTGCAGACCATTTATGTGAATACAGAGCAGTTACATTTTGTGCCTTACAGGTGGTGTCTCTGATTGTTTACAATTTCATCTCTTTCCATCTAGACCGCCTTGACTACTTCTTCAAGCCGTGACAGACATCTTTGGCTCCTAACTTTTCCAGGAACCAGATCCATTGTTCTCACCTACATAAAGTTCCCATCCTGCTTGTGAAGGATCCGAGTTTACCAGGGACCGCACCTGGCCTTACCTGCGATCACTTCGATTACCTCACACCCACTTTGCGTAAGTGAGGCGGGTCAACAGAGGGTAGTACGCAAACGAGCCTTCTAAATTTTATATATTTATTAACCCCTAAATGGGTCGATACTAGACACTCAACACATACATAGAATACATGCAGCGATTAACAAGCAGATACAAGTGAAAATAACATAACACGATACATAACAAATAAAAAATGGGGATAAAAGAAAGAAAAAGATATATATTACCAACACCAGCTTGTGCAGGCTATCTCTGGCTTCCAAGTGGGATTCAACCAGGGCCCTTTCTTATGGGACGACCGGCAGCACAGCACCTTAACCAGGTCAGATGGCACCAGACCCATGTGCTGTGTGTGTGCTGTGCTTTTGTGTGTTCCCTGCCCCCGCCCCGAGTGATGTCATGGGGGAGGGAAGTTACACCTAAAAGCATGGAACCCTTGAACTCGAAAATCATTCTGGCTCCTTATCTGGCGACCGTATGGTTTGGTAAGTGGAAGGGGAGAACTCGGGGTGAAACCCTTGTCGTATACATACCAAGCATGGCCCCTCAGTTCCCTTTGGGTAGGGAGTTGGGTGTCTGGACCTGCCTTGGGCTCACAACGGCTCCATGTTTGGGCTGACCGCGTGCGCCTTTCTATGGGGCACCCACAGAATTTAATGGCGTAACTGTGAGGTGCCCCCCCTTCTGAGATATGGGCATAAAACTAGGATCTCTCAGATGTATTATCTGGTGCCGCGCTGTCTGAGGTGGCTCAGGAAATCCCCTGGGTAGAGGAAGGGTACTTGAAAAGGAGTGTTAATTACTCAGAGCAATATAACAAAGGGATGGTAATTAACCCACAACAGGGACATGGCTTCAGAGTAACTGAGCTGAGGGGGGAAGTGGGAACACATGGTCTGCACGGGGGATGGGGTTATAAGGGGTCAGCCAGATATATAATTGTACAGAGATGCATATATGGGAGTCCCCTTAATCATCACACCTCCCTCCTTTAGATGGTGCTTAGAGGAAGCAGGAGCCTATGCTCCTCTTCCTCGAGCGCCTCTGCAGCCTCACCGCGCCGGGACAGGCCATCTGCGTTGCCATGGGCCCGGCAGGGCTTGTGCCGAATGTCGAAATTGTATTGCTGGAGCACCAGGCTCCAGCGCAACAACCGCCCATTCTGACCTGCGATACGCTTTATCCAGATCAGGGGGTTGTGGTCCGTCACCACAGTGAAGTGGCGCCCACACAAGTAAGGCTGCAGATGCTGCAAGGCCCAAACAATTGCCAGGCATTCCTTCTCCACTGTGGCGTAGGCCACCTCCCGCGGCAGAAGCTTTCTACTGAGGTACTGCACTGGGTGCTCTTGCCCCGCTGAGTCAATCTGGCTCAGCACGGCACCGAGACCGTAGGTGCTGGCGTCTGTCTGTAATGCAAGCGGACGGGATTCATCGTACGCTTGAAGTACAGGGGCGCTTGCCAGGGACTCCTTCAGGCCCTGGAAGGAGTGCTCACAGGTATCTGTCCATTGGACGGTTTGCGGCAACTTCTTCTTGGTGAGGTCTGTCAGGGGAGCAGCAAGGGCACTATAGTTCGGGACAAACTTCCTATAGTACCCTGCTGTGCCCAGGAAAGACATCACCTGTCGCTTGGTCCGGGGGGTGGGCCAGGACATGATTACATCCAGCTTCTCAGGTTCTGGTCTAAGGGTTCCCCCACCTACCCGGTGTCCCAGGTACTGGACCGCACGCATGCCCAGCTGACACTTTTCCGGTTTGATGGTCAAGCCCGCACGGTGGATCCGCCCCAGCACCTGCGACAGGTGCTGCAGGTGTTTCTCCCAGGTGGAGCTGAAGACGGCGATGTCGTCCAGGTACGCAGCTGCGAACCCTTCACATCCCGACAGCAGGGAGTTGACCATCCTCTGGAAGGTGGCAGGGGCATTTTTCATGCCGAAGGGCATGACAGTGGACTCGTACAGTCCGAAAGGGGTGATAAAGGCTGATCGCTCCTGTGCCTGTGGGGACAGGGGGATCTGCCAGTATCCCCGGCTCAAGTCCATGATGGACAGATACTGGGCCTTACCTAACGTGTCCAGTAAGTCGTCAATGCGCGGCATGGGATACGCGTCATCGACTGTAACTGCATTGAGCTCCCTGTAGTCCACACAGAACCGGGTAGTCCGGTCCTTCTTGGGCACAAGGACTACGGGCGACGCCCATGCACTGTTAGAGGGTCGAATCACACCCAGTTCCAGCATCTCGCCGATCTCCTTGCGCATCTGGGCCCGTACCTCCGAGGAGACGCTGGATAGGGGCATGATGTCCGGTGTCCACGTGGTGGAGGGCCCGGTCGGTTCTCCCGGGTTTCCCGGAGAACAGACTGGGTAGGGTGCATAGAACCTTGGTCAGTTGGGACCTCTGGGTCTCAGTCAGCTGGGGGTCCACCTGGGCATCTTTGGGGGACCCCCTTTCCCCAAAATGAGTGAGCAGGTCAACAAGATTTTCCTCCTCCCCCTCTTCTAACAGACTGCAAACTGGGAAGGCATTGGCTTCCCTGTCGTGATGATCCTTCATCATGTTGACATGGAAGGCCTTATGCCGGTTCCGGCCTGGATCGACTGTGACCAGGTAGCTGACGCTGCTGAGCTGCTGGTGCACGACGTACGGACCAGCCCATTTGGCCTGAAGCTTGTCCTGGGGCTCAGGGACTAGGACCCATACCTTCTGCCCTGGCTGGTATGTTCTCTCGCGGGCATTCTGATCATACCAGCGTTTCTGGTCAGTCTGAGCCTGGACCATGTTGTCATGCACCAGCTGCGCCATAGTCTGCATTTGGTCACGGAATCGCAGGACATACTCAACTATTGGCACACCTTGGGTGGCTGTGTCTCCTTCCCAGGATTCTTTAACGAGAGCTAGGGGCCCTCGGACACGTCTCCCATACAAGAGCTCAAAGGGGGAGAACCCCGTCGAGGCCTGACAGCAGGTGCGGGAGATACGGCTCCCAGTCGCTCCCGTGGGACTCGACTAACATCCGAAGCATCTGCTTCAGGGTGCCATTGAACCGTTCACACAGGCCATTGGTCTGTGGGTGATACGGGCTGGACACCAGATGTTGCACCTCTGTTATCTTACACAGGCCTTGCATCAAGGCAGACATGAACTGGGTACCTTGGTCGGTGAGCATCTCTCTGGGAAACCCAACACGGGAAAAGATACCTACCAGGGCCTTGGCCACTACATCAGCCCGGGTTGAGGACAGAGCGACAGCTTCCGGGTACCTAGTAGCATAGTCTACTACCGTTAATATGAAACGTATCCCAGAGCGGCTGGGGATGGACAGGGGTCCAATAAGGTCCACAGCTACCCGCTGGAAAGGTTCGACTATGATGGGCATAGGTATCAGCAGGGCCTTTGTGCTTTGCCCCGCCTTGCCCACCCTCTGACATGTGTCACATGAACGGCAGTACCTAGCTACGTCCCTCCCCATCTTAGGCCAGCAGAATAAGTGGTTGAGGCGGGCCGTGGTTTTAGTGATCCCCAGGTGACCTGCTAGGGGAATATCATGAGCGACCCGCAACAACTCCTCCCGGTAGGGTTGAGGTACCACTAACTGTTTCTCCCCAAGCAGACTTTCCTCCCCCGTGGTGGGGATCGTTTCCCGGTATAACCTCCCTTGGTCCCAGTATATCCTGTCCTTATCAGACTCCGAGGGAGGTTGAGTGGCACGTTCCTTCAATGCGGCCAGGCTGGTGTCGGCCTGGACAGCGTCCCGGAACTCTTGGCTGGAGTGAGACAAAAGAGGAGTGCAGGTTACATACCCACTGGACCCTTCCGGCGCCAGGGTGGGAGGATTAGTCACGGCGGTCTCAGTACCGACCCCGGGTGATATAGGGGATGGCTCAAGGGTTGGAATACCCTCCACTTTCTTAGCACTCTGGCTGCGGGTTACTACCGCTATACCAGCCGTCTGCCCCTCACCGGGATCGACCGTGAGATCCCCATGGCCTACCCGACCACCTGGCACCTGGCCAGCCGCTGGGTGCTGTTCGGAGGCACTAGGCACAATAGCAGAAGTCGCTCCCGGTGCCTCAGAAGAGCTACCCGGTACACCTTCACAACAAGCATTGGCAATTACATTGACAGTACATTCATTACCACTTGTTAATTCACACCGGGTCTCAGTAAGATCGGTGGTAGACAAATCAACAAGCTGGGAGGGCGACGCCCCCGCAAACGTGGGTGTGTCTACCGACCAGGTCTCACTGGTGCACAAAGCATCAATAACATTTTTGCTGAGCTGGGTTGCAGGAAGCTCATTTACATCCTCCAGGCTCTCAGCTGGAGGTAACTCATTAGCATTTACACTTACTGCCATGGGAAGTATCTCAGAGGGGGGGTTACGGGCCCCCTCTGCAGATATGACAGACACATTATCAACATTAGTCATAGACAGTTTACCACAGGAAATTGGGGTGCCCCCTACCCCATATTGGGACACCATAGGTCCTAAATCAGTTCCCAACAGTACATTAGCAGGCAAATCAGTCATTAGTCCCACAGTCCGCATTCCTTTTCCTGCACCCCAGTCCAGATGGACACAAGCCATGGGTACAGTGAGGCGTTCCTGCCCAATTCCCCTCAGGGTTAAAGTTTTCCCAGGGATAATACTGTCCAGGGGGACCAAATCAGGTTGCACCAAAGTAACATCTGCCCCAGTGTCCCGAAATCCCATGACCACTTTATCCCCTACAGTGACTTGCTGACGGTTGGCATTGGGTCGTGCCCCCACCCCCCCAACCAAGTACACAGATGAGCCACCTGCTGTGGCTTGGGGGTTCTTAGGGCGGTTTGGGCACTCCCGCTGGAAATGCCCTGGTTGGCCACAGCCGTGGCACCGCTGGACCACCCCTTGGAACTGGTGGTAGGGTGCTGGGGCGCCCGGAGTTCTAGGGACAGGGGAAGTATAGGGACCACCATAGTTTTTCTTACCCCACTTGGAAACAGAAGGCTGTGGTAGATTCCGACCTTGCCCCTCCTTCCATCTGGAGGGTCTCTGCAACGTTGCTCCTCCCTTGGTCTCGGGCACCCTGCTGTCCGTGTAGGAGTCAGCAATTCGCGCAGCTTGGTTTGCTGTCTTGGGTTCACGGTCATACACAAACTGGCGGACATCTGGAGGACAAACATGGAGGAACTGGTCTTTTATCATCAGATCCTCAAGCTCCTCGAACTTGGTAACAGTGAGTCCTTTAATCCATTGCCGGAAGGCAGCCCGTAAATCGCCCACAACATCCGCATAGCTGCCAGTGGGGTTCCGCTTTATACTCCGGAACTTTTTGCGGTACACCTCAGGAGTGAGGTTGTACCGTCTGATGAGAGCCTCCTTAATAGCGTCATAGTCCCCATCCCGTTCAGGTGATAGGTCTGTAAAGACTCCCAGGGCCTTGCCCCTTAAGCTTGGAGTCAGGTACTGGGCCCATTGTGCCCGGGGCACACGATATTGCCAGCAGGTTCTTTCAAACCCCTGCAGAAATAAGTCCAAGTCGCCATCCTTCTCCAGGACAGGGAAGCTCTCCTGGCGAGGCCTCTGCACATGGGCCTCCTGATTCTGGGAAGAGCTGCTACTCCATCTCCAACTGATGCTCCCGCTCGGCCTGGCGCTCGGCAGCGTCCCTCTCTGCTTGTCGCTCAGCAGCTTCTCTCTCTCTCTCTGCTTGTTGCTTAGCAGCCTGTTGATATTGGAGGATCAACTGTAGGCGAGCGTCAGAGTCCCTGGGGCCTAGCTGCTGCAAGGCCAGTTGCAAATATAAGTCCATTCTCCCCACCGGGCCGGGGCTATTAGTCCCTCCAGGCGTAGTGATTTCTGGTACAGGACTAGTTGCTGCACCCTCTGGCCTGGCAAGGATCTCTTGTCCTAACACCTCAGGACTCTGCTCCGCCTCCTGCGTGGCTATGGTACCTTCCATATCAGCCACCTCCTGGAGTTCAGCAGAAGCCACGTCCTGCAGACGTTTGGTTATGCTTCTGAGCCCACCGGCCATCCACTGGAAGCCGTTGCCAAATAAAAGATAGGATAGAAAAACAAAGAGAAAGGGAAGGGAACAGCACCGTGCTAAATTTTCACTGTATCTTATAGCCTGCCCTAGTACCGAGCTTGCTTCGTAGGATTTATCCGCAAATCCCCAGCATCTGAGTGATACTACACACACAAACGCTGTCTATCCTCTATCCCACCACGCTGCCACCACTGTGAAGGATCCGAGTTTACCAGGGACCGCACCTGGCCTTACCTGCGATCACTTCGATTACCTCACACCCACTTTGCGTGAGTGAGGCGGGTCAACAGAGGGTAGTACGCAAACGAGCCTTCTAAATTTTATATATTTATTAACCCCTAAATGGGTCGATACTAGACACTCAACACATACATAGAATACATGCAGCGATTAACAAGCAGATACAAGTGAAAATAACATAACACGATACATAACAAATAAAAAATGGGGATAAAAGAAAGAAAAAGATATATATTACCAACACCAGCTTGTGCAGGCTATCTCTGGCTTCCAAGTGGGATTCAACCAGGGCCCTTTCTTATGGGACGACCGGCAGCACAGCACCTTAACCAGGTCAGATGGCACCAGACACATGTGCTGTGTGTGTGCTGTGCTTTTGTGTGTTCCCTGCCCCCGCCCCCAGTGATGTCATGGGGGAGGGAAGTTACACCTAAAAGCATGGAACCCTTGAACTCGAAAATCATTCTGGCTCCTTATCTGGCGACCGTATGGTTTGGTAAGTGGAAGGGGAGAACTCGGGGTGAAACCCTTGTCGTATACATACCAAGCATGGCCCCTCAGTTCCCTTTGGGTAGGGAGTTGGGTGTCTGGACCTGCCTTGGGCTCACAACGGCTCCATGTTTGGGCTGACCGCGTGCGCCTTTCTATGGGGCACCCACAGAATTTAATGGCGTAACTGTGAGGTGCCCCCCTTCTGAGATATGGGCATAAAACTAGGATCTCTCAGATGTATTATCTGGTGCCGCGCTGTCTGAGGTGGCTCAGGAAATCCCCTGGGTAGAGGAAGGGTACTTGAAAAGGAGTGTTAATTACTCAGAGCAATATAACAAAGGGATGGTAATTAACCCACAACAGGGACATGGCTTCAGAGTAACTGAGCTGAGGGGGGAAGTGGGAACACATGGTCTGCAGGGGGGATGGGGTTATAAGGGGTCAGCCAGATATATAATTGTACAGAGATGCATATATGGGAGTCCCCTTAATCATCACACTGCTGCTACCCCAATCATAAAATATATATAGTACGAAAAATCCCCTGTGAATTAATAATACCCCTATATGTATCTTTAAATGTATGCCCCCTCATTTAATAATACATCCTATATGCCCTCTTAGAGGTTGTCTAGGATCAGACATTAATGCATGCAGCAGGGGAGAGTTATAAAATATACTTACCTGCATCTTCCTCTTTGTTCCTGTGCTGGACCACCTGTTATCTTCTTCACTGCTCTGTATACGGAGCGGCTGCAGCAGTGACGTCAAGTTAACAGGACCGCTACAGCCAATCCCTGTGCTCAGCAGTACAGCAGTATACAGTGTTTGGCTGCCCACGGTCTTGTCAACATCACTGGTGCAGCTGCTCTGTACACATACAAGTTGACAGCCGACCCAGCACAGGTAAGGAGGGGAGGATACATTATAATCCTCCCTTGCTACCTGCATTAAAAATTATGATCTGGGAAGACCCCTTTTAAATTAAGAGTGACCATCAATTAATAATGCCCCCTGTAGGGGTAGGAATACTGTAGGAGTATTGTTAATTAACAATACTCCTGCATATCCCCTTAAAGGCGTTGTTCAGGATAAACTGTTTTTGGCAAGGAGAACAGGGAAGATAAAAAAAAAATAAAAAATTTTCGTGTTCCCAGTGCTCTGGACTCCCGGGGTCTTGTTCCAGTGGAAGTCCTTGCTGCACGTGACCGCTGAGGCCAATCAGCAGCCTAAGGAAAGCACACGGGATGTCAAGTTGACGTATTCGAGTGACGTCCTGATTTCTTTCCGCTAGGAGGAGCTCCGACCAAAAAATAAATAAATAAAAAAATACTTACCTGCTTTCAATCCCCTGATGCACCTGACTTGCCACTATCACTACTTTGCAACCTGTTTCAGGCACTGTCAGTGTCTCGGCTAAAGAGATGCAATGTAGTGACGTCATTGTGCCCTGAGTCAGGACACTGATGGCTTTAGCATTTGCTATGACACCTGGAGTCTCCTACAAGACTGCGAACTCCAGGTTAACAGAATGGTAGAAAAGGAAGCTGTTTGTCTTTTTGTCTTGCTCTACTATGTATTTCAACTGTATCGTGTCCTGCTCTACCAACTGTATATGTGTCCTAGAGATGCCGATCCAGATGAAATGTCTTTGTGTGTTTGCAGTGGCTCCAGAGTAGGCCCCACAAAGTTAGTGGGTTCAGGGCACCGCACCTCCTCTAGCTGCACCTCTGATTATACAGTTACATATGCATATGTATCCAATGTGCTACTACAATAATACTTTTCTGGAGTTATTTACAATGCCTGCATTGACTAGGGTCACTGACTACCCTTTAGACTTTTCCCTAACAAGTCACTACGCCCATCTACTTAAGGCCAAAACATGGGGGTTTGTTCCACCATCTTACATAAGAACACAGGTAAATGTTCTACAATACGGTGAATGCATTATCTGTGATTTTCCTAAAATGAAATACCTCTTACATTTGTAGCTATGTAAACCCTGATTATCTATTTTATTGCAGCATGATTCTAGATTATTTATTTTTTTCATATTTTATGAGTAAATGTTTGTTTGTTTGTTTTTTTATATAAAAGGCAGGTCATAACAGTAAGCATTCCTTGAACTTCTCAAAGGTCTCCAAATAGTTGTTTCAAAGCTTTGTCATGTTCCATAAACATATCCAGTTAAGTTATTTATTTAATACCTCAGCATAGAAAACTTCTATATGTCTCTGTAACAATCTACCCATAATGGACAGTAGAAAGTTGTTGTTAACTTGATGGGGGCTCCCTGATCCATTGGACCCCTGTGCAGTTGCACCAATGGTAGGTCTGACACAGCATATGCACATACATAGATGCATCATGCTTGCCTAATTTTGGCTTCTGACATGACAGGCAGCGGTCAGTGCCCCTCACATGGTCTCTTGCCCCTCACAGGCTCTGTTACTAGATATGGCCCAACTACTCTGATACAATTGCACAGAAATAAATTGGAGGCAGGTTATCCTGATTATAGCCATCTCTGCTGGACTGTATTATTGCCATGATATGGATCTTGAGGCTGAGTTCATACATTGCAGGCCATGGTGCAGCAGAAACCATGTGGACATGCAGTATTTATATTAATTGTTTTAACTGCAGATCCACACAGACATTAATATGATTTTAATGCAGTTTTGCGGGTAAAATCTCTGTTTACTTGGAAAATATATTAAAATACTGCACTGGCAGCATATCAAAACCGAACTAAGAACTCGAAACAAGCCAATGTAAAGACCCCATATCCCAAAATAAGAGCAGAAACTGAGCATTACATCCAACAGACAAGAAAAGTAGTAATGTGCACCATCCATATATTACTATGGTAAATCCTGGATAAAACTCCTTAAATATCATATCTAAGTGTACATGTATATTATAATCCTTAACACCATAGATACCACATGACATCATAGATATCACGTGACATCAAAATTGATGTGGAAAGTATAAAGTTCTTAACCTGAGCCATCTTGAGCTTGGCAGCTTGAAGAGGACAGACGTTTAGGTATGTAGCTCTTCACTTAGTACTGAAGACACACATTGTGTAGTTGGGGGGGGGGGGGTGTACACCTGGGGAATGTGTTTTTCCCCTCCATAATCTAATATGGCCTAACAGGGCATTTGGACAGGGAGATGGTCCAGTTAGGATAATCCCTTTATATTAGGCTCTATTTTAGTAGTTTTCCACATAATGGCCTCAACTTGACACATTTTTGAGGCATTGTGGTACATCTCAGCCTCTGCGCCCCGCTCACCACTTTTTTAGACAGTGGGCAGAGTGGTGAGTCACAGGGGCCAGATTTACTATAGCTCCCACCAAAAAACTGATTTGCATTATACCAGAAATCTACGTCAGTCCCTGACCATGGTTCCTGATCTGAGACCAAACTCACCTTCATGCGCTAGAATTATAAAAAGGCTGGAGCCTATTGGTAGTTCTAGTGAAATGTGCGCTTGGCAGGGAGAAGAATTCTAGCGAGTCGTCCGCCTGGTATAGGAATCGCCAGTCTTAATAATTTCCCCCTAATGTGAGAACAAAGCATTCTATAACATAAGCCTGTGTACAAAATGCTATAGTTCTCTGTTATCAGCTCCTTATGGTCATGTTGAATCAGGGGGTGACCAATCTGGAGTCCTGAGTTTTCCCTTAGTACATAGAGCAGTAGCTGATATGTATTAAAGCAAAAGGATCCCTTTAAATGTGTCTTGACTCATACATCTATCACAATATGTCATGTAGTGCTGTGATGTAGTTTTATATTGGTGCAGTCACTGTTACATATCTATTATGTGATCATGTACATGAGGGTTTTATGGTGCGGATCTGTGCTGATACCACATGACATCACAGGGGACATGACATCACAAACATACCATGATGTTACAATGAGTATAGAATGTGTACAGGTCTTAACCTGAACCATCTTGTGTCACTTGAGCTTGACAGCTTGAAGAGGACGTCAAGTCCAGGTAGCTCTACACTAAGGCCAGGTAACTCTACACTAAGGCCTTGTACACACGTATTGCTTGGGTAAGACTACATCAGATTTGAGGTGTTTTTGCTATGGTGGCTTGTGAAAATTCTGCAGTGTGTATGAATATGGCATGTAGCCCTGGCCTAAAAGTCTCCATAGACATGATATGTAAGTCAGATAAACCCTCTGATTTTGGCCAAATGGTTGTTCGTAGCACAATGAACATTAGTTTACAAACTGTGTCATCTGTAGGTTGGTGTCTCCGGTATTAAAAAGACATGTATGATTGTTTAAGTGTGCATGTGTATGAAAGAGTTGATAGGAATAGCTGTCAGCCAAAATGAGTGTTCAGCAACAGCTATAAGTGTGCATGTGTATGGGAAAGAAGGGAGGACTTGCTGTCATCCAAATGAGTGTTCAGAAGTAGCTATTAATATATAATATTAATATTACTGTGTAGTGTATGGGCAAAATACAAATGTAGTCTTTGCCAACATGTCTGAAGGTGTACTGTCAGTGGCGTAACTAGGAATGTCTTGGCCCCAAGGCGAACATTTGACATGCGCCCCCCCCCCCCCCGAACCGCCGTCCCCAACCCCATCTCGGAGCGCCCCCTCCATCACCCTCCCCGCACAAACCGCACTCCTGCACACAGTATTATGCCCTATAGTGGCCCCTGCACACAGTATTAAGCAGCATAGTGGCCCCTGCACACACTATTATGTGCCATAGTGGCCCCTGCACACACTATTATGCCCCATAGTGGCATATTATTATTATTATTATTATTATTATTAATAATAATAATAATAATAATAATAATAATAATAATAATAATAATAATAGTCCTTTAATAGTCCCACAATGGGGAAATTCAGTGTGTTACAGCAGCAAAGATAAGCAGATACAAATACAAATACAACATGTGCAGGAATGTTCCAAGGTGAGAGGCATTACATTAATAGCAGACAGACAGATAGGACGTAGCAGAGGAGGAGGGGGGGGGATTTAACAGGCAGAGAGATATTTCAGTTCTCTGTGTGTAATGATCTCCGCTTAGGTCGGTGTTGGTTGTACAGCCTAACCGCGGTGGGGAGGAAAGACTTCCGATAGCGCTCCTTCTCACACCTAGGGTGGAGCAGTCGGTCACTGACAGTACTGCTCAGCGCGATCACAGTCTCATGCATGGGATGGGACTTCTTCTTCTGCATGGAGCTCACCACGGACAGTATCCTTCTGTCACCCACCACCTGCACTGGGTCCAGTGGGCTCCCCAGGACAGAGCTGGCCCCTTCTAATCAGCTTGTCAAGTTTATTTCTGTCCCTGGTTGATATACTGCTCCCCCAGCAGGCCACTCCAAAGAAGATGGCTGATGCCACTACCGAGTTGAAGAAAGTTCTAAGAAGTGCCCCCCGGATTCCAAAGGCTCTCAGTTTCCTAAGCAGGTAGAGCCTGCTGTGGCCCTTCCTGTACAGGGCCTCCATATGATCTGCCCAGTCCAGCTTATTATTAAGGAGCAAACCCAGGTACTTATAGGTGTTCACAATCTCGATGCCCGTCCCCAGGATGTCCACTGAATTTGGAGGGCATCTGCCTTTGCGGAAGTCCACCACCATCTCCTTGGTCTTCCCCGCGTTAATCTTCAGGTGGTTCCGGTGGCACCAGTCCACAAAATCCCGGTTCAGTTCTCTGTACTCCCTGTCATCATCATCTGTGATGAGACCCACTATTGCAGAGTCGTCAGAATACTTCTGTAGGTAGCAGCTGGATGAGTTGCACCTAAAATCTGCAGTGTACAGTGTGAAGAGGAAAGGGGCGAGAACCGTACCCTGAGGTGCCCCCGTATTACAGATCACGGTACCTGACACACAGTCTTGGGCTCTCACGTATTGAGGTCGATTTGTGAGGTAGTCTAGGATCCAGTTGGAGAGGTGGTGGTCCACTCCAGCAAGGCCCAGCTTGTCCCTCAATAACCTGGGCTGTATGGTGTTAAAAGCACTGGAGAAGTCAAAGAACTATTATGCCCCATAGTGGACCACCCATGAACGATTATTATACTCTAGGGTCTTTTCAGACCCCAGAGTATAATGATTCGAGTTTTGGGTTTTGTCAGCAGGCAGCGGCATTTGTGTCATGGGTATGTTTAGATCTTATACCATGTAATTTACTTTGCAAAATACATGTATAGTGTGATACATTGGGCATTTATATAGAGGTTTTATATATGCACTTGCTTTTTATTAACCATTAGTATCCCTTGTATTTATATACTGCTATATACTTTATGCATGGTTTTATGTTATCTCCCTTATATTTATTAATACTACTTAGCCTCTGCCTCTCTCGTGGGTTTTGTCAGCAGGCAGCGGCATTTGTGTCATGGGTATGTTTGGATCTCATACCATGTAACTGACTTTGCAAAATACATGTATAGTGTGATACATTGGGCATTTATATAGGAGGTTTACACATGCACTTGCTCTTCATTATCCATTAGTACCCCTTGCATCTATATACTGCTATATACTTTATGCATGGTTGTATGTTATCCCCCTCATATTTATTCATACTACTTAGCCTCTGCTTCTTTCGTGTTACATATGCTGACATAGGTATTTGTACTGTTGTTTCTGTTTTGTATTTTTATACTGTTTTTGTATTTCAATAAAATTCCTTTTGTATTTTTTTATTATTTTGAGTGCTTTCGTACTTTTCTTTCTTGGATTATTGCTATTTGTTGGTAGTAAGAGCATGATTTGTAGAGGGTTTCATTATGATAGATTTGGAGACAACACTTGTTGTTATTTATAAAATTTTCTCCAAGTTTTTATCTTCATGTTACGTGCTATGAAATTTGTTTTATAATGATTCGAGACCCAGGGGAGGATAGAAACATAAAAAAGCAATGCTACTTACCTCTCCCTGGCTCTGATGCACTCCGGTGCACTACTTCGGCCATCTTCAATGTCTGAAAAGGCCCCGGTGTATAATGATAGCAGTGTTTGTGGAGTTCGCGGAAGCGGCTGCCACAGGGCTCCGGGCCCCGTAATGTCCCGGGCCCTGTGACAGCCACTACCACTGCTACCCCGGTATTTACGCCCCGGTGTATTATTACATGAGAAATAGCGTGACCACACACACCTCTGATCTTTGAATCTTAGACCATTATCTAGTGCAGGGTTACATAATTGTGAGGTATCTTAGGTGACCCATGCACCAGAAAATGGTCTGGGACAGTTTACTTACTTGCAGTCACTAATATACTTTTGAAAGTAGACCTATGATTGAAAATAACACACACATGTACCGCTAAGCTGAGCCAAATGTGCATGTGTATTGTAAACTTTGTCTGTTGTTTAGATGTCAGATATCTCATGTGTATGGCTAGCTTTATTTATTTATTTATTTACGGCCCTGGAGGACCATGCTCCTGTACACTGAGATCTACACCGGCATATAAATCATAATAGATCTAGAACTGGTGGATTACGTCAGAAGAACTTTAAATTTTTTATAAAAATAAAAAATGAGGGATGTGTGGGGGAGTCGTTATTTCAATAAAGTATTTATTGTGAGTGTTTGTCTCTTTTCTTACAGATGGAGTTCTCATGAGCAGTGGCGTAACAATCGTGGTTGCAGGGCGTGCGACCGCGACCGGGCCCGGAAAGGTACGGGCCTGCAGCCAGCTGGAAATGGCCGGGGCCCTGGACCACCATGATAGTGGTCGGGGACAGCCTTGTTCCCTGACCGCTATACATATTGTTAATGAAAAGGGGCCTGACTGGCAGGGGCCTGAATGCCAGCCTAGGGGAGATGTATAAAAATAAAAAAATACTTATACTCACCTGTCCTGGGCTGAGCATCCACTCCGCGGCTCTTCCTGTGGTAGATGCTAAATCCTAGTGGGCTAAAGGACCTTTGATGATGTCATGACCATGTGATCATACTCTTGTGTGGGCAGAGCTATTCTGGATTGTACGGGACAGTCTGGTGTTATATAGGAAGAGGAAGCTGCTGGGAACGGAGACTGATGGAAGGTAAAAAGGAGAGAAGAGAACATGTGTGAACAAGAAGGGGACATGGGGTGCAGGCTGCGTGTGAGCAAGAGGAGGGAATGGGGGTGCAGGCTGTGTGTGAGCAAATGAGGGAATGGGGATGCAGGCTGTGTGTGAGCAAGAGGGGGGGAATGAGGGTGCAAGCTGTGTGTAGGAAAGAGGGGTATATGGGGGTACAGGCTGTGTGTGAGCAAGGGGGGGGATGGGACGTTAAGGCTCCTGGGGGGATGGGCACTGTGAGCACATAATACTGTGTGGGGGCTATTGTGGAGCATGTAATACTGTGTGGGGACCACTGTGGAGCACGTAATACTGTGTGGGGTCCACTGCGGAGCATGTAATACTGTCCCAGTATTATTTACATGCCAGGTGCTGCGCTGCTCACTCACAGTATTCTTGATAACTGCAGTTGTGGGTATTAAGACAGTACCCCTTTCAAGTATCTGAGATATCGCTTCAGCGCCCGTAACCGCCACTATCAAGAATCCGTTCTAGGAAGGGGGTAGGGGGCCCCGGACAAAAGTTTGCACTCGGGCCCACAAGACTTTAGTTATGCCACTTCTCATGAGCTTATTATACATACAGCATACATACATACTGCAGTAGGCAGCAGGCAAGATATGATCCAGAGAGATATCCATTCGCCATATCTGGGGTCAGGAAGGAATTTTTTTTGTCCTTCGAGGTAACTCTTTGGGTGATTGTTTCTCCTTCCTCTGATCATTGGGTCAGATGGCTCTCATCTCAGGACAAGGGTGGACTGGTCTGAATGACCGGAGCAAGTTCTGTGTTCTCCACCAGGCCTGACCTGAGGGTCACTGTGACATTTTTTTATTTAAAGGACCAGTAATATTTTTATTACAATGTTGCCTATTCAATAAAAAACATTATAACATATCTAGATTGTGTTCTTTGTCCTGTGTCTGAATTACTCCTATAGCTGCATATACAGTAATAAAGTGTATCATTGGCTATATATACGGCAACAGCTTCTGCAGGACAGGGGACTATAGGGGGCTCCATATACAGTGACCAGATCACTCATAATTCTAGCCATTGTGATACCATAATGTCATCGCCTGTCCCAGGTTACGTTAAAAGTTTTATGGGGTTCAGTCTCCCTGTTGAGGGGAAATAACATTGTTTGTGTTCTCTATTCACCACATACTACCTGAAAGAAGTCTGAAGAGTCCACAACAGCAACTGAACACAGTATAGACAGGAGGTCTTGTATAAAAATAGGAAATAGACTATAGAGGCTTCATAGCTGCAGGGCCCCATAACAAAACTTGGAAGGAGCCCCGCTCAGCAAAGACCATTTAACCAGACAGTGGCCCACATTTACTAAGACTGGTATATCTTGTGCCTGTCTAAGTAAAAGAGATAGTTGGAGGAAGTTGTGCCAAAGCAGAGGTCATATTAAATGTGGTGTATGTAAAACTGTCACAGAATCACATGTATGTCTGCTATGTGCAAGTGAATGGGGCAGAGCTTGCAGTACTTTACCAGTCACCATACAGCTATGCTAGTTCTGTTGGAGCACCCATGATCACCCATGAAGCACTCCATTAAAGATCTTACTTTATGTCCCCTCTTATTACCATTGCAATTTGCTGATGCTATAATGCAGTATACACCCGCTGGCTTTGTCACACCCTCAGGCTATCCTCAAACAAGGAAATAAAAACATAGGATCAGTTTCTTTTTTACATTGACTATAATGTAAAAAATATGATGGATGCTTTCTTCCATCATGCTTGTTTACTTTTGTAAAGGAAGACAAAAATACTGTATGCAGGTTTTCTTCTGTCAGAAAAGAAAAACTTGATGGAAGAAAGCTTCCATCGTGTTTTTTTTTTACAGTGGAGTGAATGCAGATGGACTCTCGACAGAGGGGACTGCATATGTTGACTAATGTCTATTGCTATCATCCTGTGACAAATGAGAGGAATGGACATTAAATAGCAGCAGTAGTGTGAACTCACTCTAAGTTTATTTGTTCTTGTATATGAACTCGGGGGCAGACAATGAGAGCAAGGGAGCCCTTTGTAAGGATTGTTTATGGCCCTACTAGAACTTTGTGCACTGGTCAGAGCCCTGCTAGGACTTATTATCTGAAGCAGTGCAGTATAGTTGGGCCCCTCTCTGTTCTGGGCCCCTGTACAGCTGTACACTCTTCACAGGCTATATGTCCGCCCCTGGTTAAAACTTTTACTTTAATTAAAGCACATTTCAGCATTTATTTTATCTTTTTTGGATTACAGTATCCATAGTCATAGCTTTTACACTTACAAATCCAAAGGTAAAACAAGAATTGAATAGTACTTTTCCTGCTCGATTAAACTGCAACATAAGACAATCATCTTATCTTCTCTGTGGTAGCAGGTCTTAAAGGGGTTGCCCAGGTAGTATTAATTTACATGCCTCGGTCCTGAGGATGTTGATGATGGACGTCACAACCCCTGAGTTATGTGCTCCAAAGCAGAGGTCATTCTCCCCCTCCTCCCCGGTCACATAGCTTCCACCCCCCTCCTTCCCTGATCTCACAGGTAATTAATTACCTGTGCTATGGGGGCTGGCTGACTATATTAAAGTAATATATAGTGTAGTATAGTAAAAAGTATTATATTGAAATAAAATATGGCCACATGAATAAAAAGTCACCACCAGTCATCGACATAGTAAAAATTAGTATATATTAGTAAAATATAAATAAATAATACAATTATTATATTTACATTTCCTGGTTCAGTGCTGCCTCCTCGCATTATGTAAACCAACCAATAACATGCCATTGGCTAGTTTTCATCATGTGATAGGGGTCACTAGAGTCCCTTGGCCAATGAGCTCTAGTAACCCACTTTGGCACACAGAACCCTGACATGTGCCATAATGTGGTGCATCTCGGGGGCTCAGTGTGCTGGGACTCCTTCACCTACTGTAGTGATCCCTGCACTCAAGGGTTTAATAGCAGTCATGGCGAGACTGCAACTAACTCCCTCTTTGGGCGATCAACAATTCTATTACTTGAATGCAATCGCAGATTACAGGAGGCTCCGTGAGTAGCGGTGAATACTGCTCACCACTGCTCCCCAAGCACAATGGGTGGTATATAATACAGGCCCTAATGGATGTTGGTAAGGGCTGCTATACAGATACAGTATAGTGGCCCTAACATTCATTATGATTGCTATGCTGTAAATCTATATGGCAGAACTAACAAACGATATAAACAACTTTAACTAACATTCTTCAGGGTGGCTATACCTGCCAGATTGGTTAGAGACTCAGGGAAGCGAACATGGCCTCCATTACTGCATGGAGCCACTGTATCCAAAACAAATCTCAAAAGTTTTGGTTTTGTTGGAACCGAAAATTTTGGTTTGAATCTTGTTCATTACAAACCAATATGCTTCTTTTTAAAAGGAGAAACTGTACTTATTACAAATACCATCTTGGGGTATATAACTTTTTGTTTGCTTTTTGTTCAATTCTTTTGGTAGAGATGAAGTGTCCAATAAACAGCAATTTAGGCCTTTTTTTTGTCTGTTGCAGTGTTCACCATGCAGGATAAATAATTTTTAGTTTTATTAGTTTGGGCGATTTAGCGATTTATTTGTATTTTCTTCTATATTAAAACTAAATAAATAAATAAATAATTTTTCTCTTTAATTTTTTTTTTTAGTCCCCTTAGGGAACATACAATTGTTTGATCATTTGCACAATACACAGCAATACTTCTGAGGCAGGGGACATTCACTTACCCCCAGCCACCATAATAATAGTTTTATCACCTTGCAATTATATTGATTTGAGGTCAAATGCAGCACAGAGCTTCCGAGTCCTCACCATATACTTTGCTTGACATGGCATTTTGACAGATATCAGGAAGGGGTTACTAGTTCAAACAAGGGGAGTCAGGGGACTGGTCATAGGAGCATAAAATCCATGAGGAAAAGGGGGGGAGACATAAAAGGTAAAAACCCACTATAAAGCATAACTGCACTCTCCTGTCATTATCTGTCATATATCAGTCAATTGTCCAGGGTGTCACATTCCAGTACGATATAAGAAAGGTCTTGGACATAGGAAACAGAGGTTTGGATTAAGGAGGATGTTAGTCTTAGACTGCATACATGTGAGGTGGCAGGAGGAACCACCTTCTAGAGAATGGCCTTAGCGGGGCACTATTTTAGGATTGACCTGAGTTGATATATATATATATATCTATATGCTCTGTTGTGCATTTTTTCATGTGCATTGTATGGAATATTCTGATGATGGTAGTCACACCAGATGGGAAAACTCTTCAATAAAAGAGAGGTTTTCCCATACCCATCAGGTCTTCCATTTATGCCTCCAATATCTAATCCATACGGTGCAGTTCCAGAGCTGAGCCTTTTCTGAAGGCTAGTGTGGCATATGTATTGAGTGCCTGAGATCTGATTCCATGAATGTTGAGGGCAATCATTATATGTGTCACCAGGCAATTGTTCTCATGCTCATGAAGGGTTCGGTTTCTGTCATGTTGGACTACTGCTGTTGATCCTGGGTGTTTCTTACTGCTGAATAACTGATGTTAACCTGTATTGGACAAACATCATCTTCAAATAGAACGTAATGATAAGTTGCATTATTCAAGATATGAATGAATCAGAGGATCAATAAGCATTTTTACATTAAGAAAAGGACAGATTCGGGAAATGTTTTGATGTGTATACACAACATACTGTAAGTGTGTAAATGATCAAAAGGCTTAAAGAAAAGATCAAAGTCAAGCTTGATGAATGCTAAATTGCCATAAGTCACCTTGCAAGTGATTAAAACTTGAAATATGTACCTGGCCAAAATTAAATTATTTTCAGTGCAAGACAAATGAAGCTCCAGTGCCTTAAAGAAGATTTTTCATGTCCTCATCAATGTGCGATTTTATATACTGCTAGAAAGCGATAATGCTAGGCCCGCCTTTCTGACAGTGGGGAGATATTGGTAAAGAAAATAGCCAATATCTCCAGCACTGGGGCACATACCGGGTAAGCCGACATTGCACTGAATTCAGCGCACTGTCAGCTTTTTAGCGGTATATAAAACCGCACTTCCATGATGACATGAAAGGTCCTCTTTAAGACCTAATTGCACTAAACCCAACAAAAAATTTCTACCAGGTGGCTAAAAAATGGCAAAACTTATGTCATAGCCTTTGAAAGCCTATGTGTATCTTCTACTGCTTCAATACGCCCCATCCCCACCCTGTGTCAGAACCACCCACAGGGACCATCCCAGCATACATTGCGAGAAGGGCCTGAGCACTACTTACCCTCCAGATAAATGCCTTCCGCTTTCCAATTGTGGCTGAGCAAGAACATATTTCCCTGGTGGGAATGCGACCTGCTTCGTCAATTTTGGACCAAAATCTTTGAGGTTATTCACAGAGAGTGAATGGCATAATGATTCAAAGTGACCCCGCTCCCCTATTATTTTTACTTTTGTTGGGCCATATTAAAAAATATTCCTATTCTGTCATATTTATTTTAATTTCTGCCAGAACCATTATCCTCAGGCTTTGAAAGACCCCTCAAACTGAATTTCCCCATTGTGGGACTATTAAAGGACTATTATTATTTAAACACCTACCATTCCGGACTGGTTTTATGAAATCCTCCACTGTCACTGAATGGAGTGCCTGATGGCCGAATTTAGGCCATAATCTAACAGAATACATAAGGTAAGGCAGTCTTGACTTGACTTTCAGCACTCCCCAGTTTTTTGATCCTACCATGGCTCTTAGTTGTTTTTCATACTGGTTATGCTGTGAAATCCTGCATCATCAGGTTGAACCTGTTTTCTACTCCCTTTGTTAGTTCTTATTACTTTTGTAAAATCAAAAATGACTTATAAAAGAATGTAATAAAAAATATACAGTCATTCCAAGACAGCAGGTGTGTGGCCATGAATGTTAGTTATCGTCAAGGGTCAGTTGGTTTACAGTAAGACAATCTTACCTATCAGTATATTTTTGGCAAGTGGAAGGAAACTGGAGTATCTGGAGAAAACTCACACAAACACGGAAAGAACATACAAATTTCATTCATATGTTGCCCTTGGTTGGATTCCAACCCAGGGCTGCAAGGCAACAGTGTTAACCACTGAGACACCATACTGCTGCCCATGTGTGTGTGTATGTAGTGTGTATATATATATATATATATATATATATATATATATATATAACTGTTTATACCCCAAAAATAAAGAGAAAAGCTCATCTCCCCATATACCCAAAAGTACCACAACCAGCTTTTATTATACAAAATTAGTAAAGCATAACATTTTTTATATCTTAGGCATAGCCATAATCGTACTGACCCATACAATAAAAAAACATGCTGCCTATGCTATACTGTCAATGGCAAAAAAAATTCTAATAAATGCCATCATTTATTTTTTTTAATCCCACCAGAAAGAGTTAAAAAATGAAGTCAAGTTATAGGCATCCCAATATAATGTCTTTGAAAAATATATCTCGTCCAGTAAAATACAAGCCCTTATATGGCTGCAGGGGTATGTATGAGGAATGTATAAGCTGTGCAAGAGTTTATAAGGGTAGATCCCAGGTTTAGAGTTTCCAAGAAGTCTCTGTCTCCTCATGTGCCCGGGGTAACCATTGAGGCCTGTGATTGGGATTCAGCGGTGACATGGGCATGCCAAGCATCATGACCTCATAATGCTTGGCGTGCCCAAGTGACCGCTGGTGGCGCAATCACAGGCCTTAGTGATGACCCTGGATGCATAATGTCACAAGAGAGTGCCAGACATGCAGGAGGCCCAAAAGAGGTAATGGAAGGTGAGTATGAATGTTTTTTTACTTTGGTCATCTCCCCTGGGCCTCCACCTATTATGCTCTGGGGTCTGAGGAGACCCCAGAGTATAATGCGGTGGCCATCTTCGCCCTTGACGAATCTTTATTTGTTCAGTTAGCTGAAAAAACAAACAATTTAGAATATTGAAGCCCAGCTCTGTACGAGTAGGTTTGCCCATCTCTAATCTGTATCAAATTGTCACTAAAATAATCAGAACTATAAGAGTATTCTGTGAGAAGCACAAATAATGTGAATAAACTAAGGGAATGGATAATAAAAATGGCTATTTTCTTTTTCAATCACTTCATGTGCACATGAAAATACAGGTAATTTAAAAAAAAATTCTAAAGCTATTCAAAACTTGTGCTGTGTTGCAAGATTGCAAATAATTCAAGCCTACATCCAATTAAACAAGTCAAAATATATCGATTTTTCCAATAGAATGCTAAAATCAATGTGTTCAGTCAATAGCAGAGATGATGTATGGTACAATTTAAGTAAATATTTTGTCAATATACAATATAAACAAACTCTTTATGCCAAGTTATTTTTTCAGTGTCTGAAAGTGAACAGTAGAGAAAGGCTTACATAAATATAAAAAAAAAAACTGTAAATAGCAGATATAAAATCCTATCAAGTATATAGCATATACAAAAATATGTATTTATAGAAGGAAGATGAATTGTGCAGAAGCAGTGAACTACAGTAATAATGAAGTTTTGGTAGGTTGCGACTCACCTGCGATATTTTTTGATAATAATGAAGTTCGCTTAATTCACCATATAATAATCCAAAAAAAACCTGCTATCTGTAAATGCCAGTCTTAATAAAGGCTGCTAATGAGATGCTATCTGTGCCTGAATTATCAAAAGTCTCCGGCACCTGTGCAACATAATGAAAATATAAGAAGAAAATACCGGAGCAGACTGCCCCTATAGAATCCCAGGAATTGTGCTCCTTAAAACCAAACCACAGAATGTCAAAAGGTAGGGTAATTTCAAGCTTTAATTCGATTACGCGTTTCGGGGTTTTTTTGCGCTCATGAGAACGCACCCCTTCGTCAGATCTCTGTAGTTCTGGGTGTGCTTATCGCGGTTATTCTAAAGGTTGTGCTACAAAGTATTAGGCTGAGGGTGCCAATACTTTTGTCCGGCCCATTTTTGGAGTTTTGTGTAAAATGATCAATGATTTTACTTTTTTTTCATTCTCTTTTGTGCTTTTCCATTGAAGACAAATTAAATGAAGATATTATTACCAAAGCATTTGTGATTGCAATCATTTTCTGGAAGAAATTGAGTATTATCTGACAGAATTGCAGGGGTGCCAATACTTTTGGCCAGCACTGTAAAAGTACCGTCACCCATTGAAAATAATTTGGCAAAATGGATATTTCCCTAGAAAAAGCCAAATTAAATCCCTTTTCTCCACCACAGTTTGAGTCCTGTTGCCACTGGATACAACCTGTAATCTATCATCATGGACGGGCATGCTAAATTTCTCTTTTTCTTCCCTATAGCTGTTTATTAGGTCCATGCTACATAACCATACATGTGCCATCCTAACACATGAATGTGCAGTGCAGAACAAATGGCCAGTTAGGAAGCAAACACTATAAGGTGCGCCTGGGAAATGTAGTTTTCATTAGTCACATGCTGCACACTAAGGTCCATCCACTCTAGTCTTACGGGCTGAAAACATGGTGGTTGGGCAGATCTTGGAAGAAGCTTGTTCACGCTATGCTTTGAAAGGTTTCAGTGCAAATGAGAAGAAGTAGATTCCTGTTCATCTGTTTCACTATTTTACTATGACCCCCAATGGTCTTTAGCTCTTTTGCCTGTCAAATGTGATTTTCAGAAAGAATAGGATAGTGAAAGCAAATGCACAGTTGCTCTGATATCTGTAGTACATACAATACCTGTTGGGTTATACAGTGCCTTGTGAAAGTATTTGTCCCCCTTGAACTTTTCAACCTTTTGCTACATTTCAGGCTTCAAACATAAGGATATAAAATTTAAATTTTTTGGTGAAGAATCAACAACAAGTGGGACACAATCGTGAAGTGGAACAAAATTTATTGGATATTTTAAACTTTTGTAAAAAATAAAAACTGAAAAGTGGGGCGTGCCAAATTATTTGGCCCCCTTAAGTTAATACTTTGTAGCGCCACCTTTTGCTGCGATTACAGCTGCAAGTCGCTTGGGGTATGTCTCTATCAGTTTTGCACATCGAGACTGAAATTCTTGTCCATTCTTCCTTGGAAGACAGCTCGAGCTCAGTGAGGTTGGATGGAGAGCGTTTGTGAACAGCAGTTTTCAGCTCTTTCCACAGATTCTCGATTGGATTCAGGTCTGGACTTTGACTTGGCCATTCTAACACCTGGATACGTTTATTTGTGAACCATTCCATTGTAGATTTTGCTTTATGTTTGGGATCATTGTCTTGTTGGAAGATAAATCTCCATCCCAGTCTCAGGTCTTTTGCAGACTACAGTCATGGCCAAAAGTTTTGAGAATGATACAAATATTAATTTTTACAAAGTCTACTGCTTCAATTTTTCTAATGGCAATTTGCATATACTCCAGAATGTTATAAAGAGTGATCAGCTTAACAGCAATTACTTGCAAAGTCAATATTTGCCTAGAAAATGAACTTTATCCCCCAAAACACATTTCAACATCATTGCAGCCCTGCCTTAAAAGGACCACCTAACATCGTTTCAGTGATTGCTCCATTAACACAGGTGCGGGTGTTGATGAGGACAGGGCTGGAGATCAATCTGTCATGATTAAGTAAGAATGACACCACTGGACATTTTAAAAGGAGGCTGGTGCTTGCCATCATTGTTTTTCTTCTGTTAACCATGGTTATCTCTAAAGAAACACGTGCAGTCATCATTGCACTGCACAAAAATGGCCTAACTGAGAAGAGTATTGCAGCTAGAAAGATTGCACCTCAGTCAACAATCTATCGCATCATCAAGAACTTCAAGGAGAGAGGTTCCATTGGTGCCAAAAAGGCTCCAGGGCGCCCAAGAAAGACCAGCAAGCGGCAGGACCGTCTCTTAAAAGTGTTTCAGCTGCGGGATCGGGCTACCAGCAGTGCAGAGCTTGCTGAGGAATGGCAGCAGGCAGGTGTGAGTGCATCTGCATGCACTGTGAGGCGGAGACTCTTGGAGCAAGGCCTGGTCTCAAGGAGGGCAGCAAAGAAGCCACTTCTCTCCAGAAAAAACATCAGGGACAGACTGATATTCTGCAAAAGGTACAGGGAGTGGACTGCTGAGGACTGGGGTAAAGTCATTTTCTCTGATGAATCCCCTTTTCGATTGTTTGGAACATCTGGAAAACAGCTTATTCGGAGAAGAAGAGGTGAACGCTACCACCAGTCTTGTCTCATGCCAACTGTAAAGCATCCTGAAACCATTCATGTGTGGGGTTGCTTCTCAGCCAAGGGAATCGGCTCTCTCACAGTCTTGCCTAAAAACACAGCCATGAATAAAGAATGGTACCAGAATGTCCTCCAAGAGCAACTTCTCCCAACCGTCCAAGAGCAGTTTGGCGCTCAACAATGCCTTTTCCAGCATGATGGAGCACCTTGCCATAAAGCAAAGGTGATAACTAAATGGCTCAGGGAACAAAACATAGAGATTTTGGGTCCATGGCCTGGAAACTCCCCAGATCTTAATCCCATTGAGAACTTGTGGTCAATCATCAAGAGACGGGTGGACAAACAAAAACCAACAAATTCAGACAAAATTAAAGCATTGATTCTGCAAGATGGACTGCTATCAGTCAGGATTTGGTCCAGAAGTTGATTGAGAGCATGCCAGGGAGAATTGCAGAGGTCCTGAAGAAGAAGGGTCAACACTGCAAATATTGACTTGCTGCATTAACTCATTCTAACTGTCAATATAAGCTTCTGTTACTCATAATATGAATGCAATTATATTTCTGTATGTGATAAAAACATCTGACAAACACACATAAAAACCAGAGGGCAGCAGATCATGTGAAAATATAATATTTGTGTCATTCTCAAAACTTTTGGCCATGACTGTACAACAGGTTTTCTTCCAAAATGGTCCTGTATTTGGCTTCATCCATCTTCCCATCAATTTTAACCATCTTCCCTGTCCCTGCTGAAGAAAAGCAGGCCCAAACCATGATGCTGCCACCACCATGTTTGACAGTGGGGATGGTGTGTTCAGGGTGAGCTGTGTTGCTTTTACGCTAAACATATCGTTTTGCATTGTGGCCAAAAAGTTTGATTTTGGTTTCATCTGACCAGAGCACCTTCTTCCACATGTTTGGTGTGTCTCCCAGGTGGCTTGTGGCAAACTTTAAACAAGATTTTTTATGGATATCTTTGAGAAATGGCTTTCTTCTTGCCACTCTTCCATAAAGGCCAGATTTGTGCAGTGTACGACTGATTGTTGTCCTATGGACAGACTCTCTCACATCAACTGTAGATCTCTGCAGTTCATCCAGAGTGATCATGGGCCTCTTGGCTGCATCTCTGATCAGTCTTCTCCTTGTTTGAGATAAAAGTTTAGAGGGACGGCCGGGTCTTGGTAGATTTGCAGTGGTCTGATACTCCTTCCATTTCAATATGATCACTTGCACAGTGCTCCTTGGGATGTTTAAAGTTTGGAAAATCTTTTTATATCCAAATCCGGCTTTAAACTTCTCCACAACAGTATCACGGACCTGCCTGGTGTGTTTCTTGGTCTTCATGATGCTCTCTGTGCTTTAAACAGAACCCTGAGACTATCACAGAGCAGGTGCATTTATACGGAGACTTGATTACACACAGGTGGATTATATTTATCATCATCAGTCATTTAGGACAACATTGGATCATTCAGAGATCCTCACTGAACTTCTGGAATGAGTTTGCTGCACTGAAAGTAAAGGGCCGAATAATATTGCACGCCCCACTTTTCAGTTTTATATTTTTTACAAAAGTTTAAAATAACCAATAAATTTCGTTCCACTTCACAATTGTGTCCCACTTGTTGAAGATTCTTCACCAAAAAATTAAAATTTTATATCTCTATGTTTGAAGCCTGAAATGTGGCAAAAGGTTGAAAAGTTCAAGGGGGCCGAATACTTTCGCAAGGCACTGTATATAATTGTAATAGGACATGTGTTTTTCCCACAAAATCATGGAGTCTTAGTGATGTGATATGACAGGATTAATGTATCGCTGATCAGTCTGTATGTATTTCTTGTTGTACATCTATAGGATGTTATTGATGACTCCATAGTTCTGTATACTATTCTGTATTTCTGTATACTTTTCTGTACTGATCAGTAGATCAGCATTTCTTCAAATTCCTGTACCATAAATGGTTGTGTTAAACATTGACCACTCAGCCCCTCCCTCAAATGTACTATAAAAACAGTATGCCTATTGTCTTAGTTAGTCTCAGCTGGAATCAAGGGAAGATGTCCAGCATGTCTGGAAGTCATCGAACGATGGGTATATATCAGTGCATGATATATAATGGGGATCCCCATCCAGTGTACTATTACATAATTTGTAACCACAGCTAAGTATTATCTCTTTTCATTTATTAAATACTTATTATTTTGTTATATTCTGATGTGATTATAGTCATTTTTGACCTTATTTGAGTTAACCTGTAAAAAAAACAAAAAAAACTGTTTGCCTACAGTACTTCAGATAGAGTCACTGGATATTTGCTTCCACCATCCCATTCTTTCTGAAAATCACATCCCATGTATTATGGCCATTACAGATTTATGTATGCAATATTTATATAGTTATACCCATTCCATTTCTCCCCCTCTCTCACTGTGACCCCCTTCCTTTATAATTCCACCCTCTTTATATTTATCATTACATCTTTACTTATTTTTTAAACTGTAGGTTAGTTTATCCTTGTGGCAGTGTAATTTCCAAAATGGCAGTGCCTGTATGGTGATCTATCTTGCTCATTAATGCATGTTTTGGGCATAGGTAGTATGGAGGCAACCAATGGTTGGCAATGCCATTTTTTGCCCATTCCATAGAATAGTAAAGTTTGAACAAATGTTATTTTGTTTTGGTCTACTCCAACATGGCACCACCTGGGAGGTGCTAGAGGTCCTGATGGGACAATATACTGCTCTATCGGTCGATGAGGCAGTCGTGATTCTTGGGTTACATCATGGATGATGCACACGACCCCTGTATCACCCCAGCACTAAATGGTTATCAGAGGTGCTTGCTCTGAATGATTAGATAAACGCTAGATATGTTTGCCCAAAGGGTGACTGTTTTATGTGTTTGACAACAGCGTTGGAAAATAAGGGGGAGTTGTATTAGAGTTAGGAGAAGTATTAACTATGGGATGTCCAGGATTGGTTTTGTGAACTATGGATTTACTGGACATTATACTATAAGAAAGTATATGGACTCTTGGATCTCTATCCAAAGTGACAAAGTTGTTAGGATGAAACCAGGGATCAGTTCTTTATCAGCTTCATAGGCCTGGACTCTAGATACCAACACATGTTTGTGCACCCAAACTGTAAATAGGCCTGGAACCAACAGCATCTTTCTCCAGTAGATTTTATCACTAGTACATGTATGTTTTTGTCGTTTAAGTTAACTTGACTTTAAGGGCTGAAGTTCTCAAATGTGCATACTCCATGCAAGCCTTACTTTGATTCCCAGGAGTAAAGTTCTCACAAAGCCACAGAGTGTGCCTGACTGAGACTTTTTCAAGGCTAAATTCCTCAAACAGTTGACTATACAAAGGGCTTATGTCTCCCAAACAGTCCACAGGGAATTACCCTCAGACAGATCACCAACTGATTCTCAGTTATGGCCTTGCTAGAATATATTGCTCTGGCTGAATACTGTCTGAAATATAGGGCCGACAAAATGCATCCTTCACCAGGACAGGTGAACTTCAACAAGATTCTTTACTGGGAATCTCTTTTACAGGCAGCAAGCATATTATTAAAAAAGTTTGTCAACAGTATGAAAGCAACAATTCTTGATAGTTTAATGAATAGGCACTCAGCTTTGTGGCAACTATTGTTCATGGCATTTCTGAGCTCATTAGATCCACAATCTCTAGATGTGGTGACAATTTTCACACTCTTCAACCTTCTGTCAGTGGTGACATCTGTAGCTGTTCACAACCTGGAAACTGTTGTCAGGCTAACTGTACAGTCTTCAGGCCATAACTCTAGCTGTCTTCTTCCCAAACACCTTCACACAGTTCTCTTTTGACCTCAGGGTAAGGTACAGGATATATACCTCACTTTACATTTGTATACTAAATGAAGGACCTGCACTGAAGGAGTCAAAGGTACTACTGGATGTACTGCATGTAAGGGTCCATTCGCATCAAGTTTTTTACATCTGTTTAGCAGATCCATTTAATGGATTCAAAAAAAAAAAAAAAAAACAGATGCAAATGAATGCAAACAGATCAATGTAAAAGAAAAAGGGTCCATTTTGGCATTTCTTTATTATGAATACAGTGGAAGAGTGAAGAAATCAGGCGATACCTTTTAGAGGCTAACTGAGTATAATATACAGTCATGGCCAAAAGTTTTGAGAATGATACAAATATTAATTTTTACAAAGTCTACTGCTTCAGTTTTTCTAATGGCAATTTGCATATACTCCAGAATGTTATAAAGAGTGATCAGCTTAACAGCAATTACTTGCAAAGTCAATATTTGCCTAGAAAATGAACTTTATCCCCCAAAACACATTTCAACATCATTGCAGCCCTGCCTTAAAAGGACCACCTAACATCGTTTCAGTGATTGCTCCATTAACACAGGTGTGGGTGTTGATGAGGACAGGGCTGGAGATCAATCTGTCATGATTAAGTAAGAATGACACCACTGGACACTTTAAAAGGAGGCTGGTGCTTGCCATCATTGTTTCTCTTCTGTTAACCATGGTTATCTCTAAAGAAACACGTGCAGTCATCATTACACTGCACAAAAATGGCCTAACTGGGAAGAGTATTGCAGCTAGAAAGATTGCACCTCAGTCAACAATCTATCGCATCATCAAGAACTTCAAGGAGAGAGGTTCCATTGGTGCCAAAAAGGCTCCAGGGCGCCCAAGAAAGACCAGCAAGCGGCAGGACCGTCTCTTAAAAGTGTTTCAGCTGCGGGATCGGGCTACCAGCAGTGCAGAGCTTGCTGAGGAATGGCAGCAGGCAGGTGTGAGTGCATCTGCACGCACTGTGAGGCGGAGACTCTTGGAGCAAGGCCTGGTCTCAAGGAGGGCAGCAAAGAAGCCACTTCTCTCCAGAAAAAAAATCAGGGACAGACTGATATTCTGCAAAAGGTACAGGGAGTGGACTGCTGAGGACTGGGGTAAAGTCATTTTCTCTGATGAATCTCCTTTTCGATTGTTTGGAACATCTGGAAAACAGCTTATTCGGAGAAGAAGAGGTGAGCGCTACCACCAGTCTTGTCTCATGCCAACTGTAAAGCATCCTGAAACCATTCATGTGTGGGCTTGCTTCTCAGCCAAGGGAATCGGCTCTTTCACAGTCTTGCCTAAAAACACAGCCATGAATAAAGAATGGTACCAGAATGTCCTCCAAGAGCAACTTCTCCCAACCGTCCAAGAGCAGTTTGGCGCTCAACAATGCCTTTTCCAGCATGATGGAGCACCTTGCCATAAAGCAAAGGTGATAACTAAATGGCTCAGGGAACAAAACATAGAGATTTTGGGTCCATGGCCTGGAAACTCCCCAGATCTTAATCCCATTGAGAACTTGTGGTCAATCATCAAGAGACGGGTGGACAAACAAAAACCAACAAATTCAGACAAAATTAAAGCATTGATTCTGCAAGATGGACTGCTATCAGTCAGGATTTGGTCCAGAAGTTGATTGAGAGCATGCCAGGGAGAATTGCAGAGGTCCTGAAGAAGAAGGGTCAACACTGCAAATATTGACTTGCTGCATTAACTCATTCTAACTGTCAATATAAGCTTCTGTTACTCATAATATGAATGCAATTATATTTCTGTATGTGATAAAAACATCTGACAAACACACATAAAAACCAGAGGGCAGCAGATCATGTGAAAATATAATATTTGTGTCATTCTCAAAACTTTTGGCCATGACTGTACTATAATATAATATACTCAGTTAGCCTCTAAAAGGTATCGCCTGATTTCTTCAATTTTCCACTATTTTGAATGGCTAACACGGTACAACATTATACTTTTATTATGAATACAAAAGTATGGTATGCTACATTTTTTTGACCTTCAAAAAAAACAGACGGATCTCTATATAAATGGATCACCATCCATTTGCATCTGTTAAACAGATCTTCTAAACAGATGTAAAATACATGAATGAATATGTAAACTAAATATAGATATAACAATTATATTGCAGCTTTACCATGAATTACTATAAATAGATACCATTTATCTCACAATATATTAGAAGGGGGGGTCTCAACAAAAATCTGTTCTTCCACAGACAAGCTCAGGCCTACCATTCACTCATAAACCAGCACAAATCTAATCTTGGTAGATAGTTTTCTGTCCATAATAATGATAGAATTATTGGATGAATTACACAATCTATATACTCACACATAATTTTTATATGCATACTGATATTTCGGTTTTGAATTATATTATGAAATAAATTGTTAGCTCATATCTGAGTTTTGTGCCAACCAACAGTGAAATTAAAATCTTTTGTTTTATTTTGGAGTTTGAGACTTTTGTGTCTTTTGCACTCTGCTGACTTTGTGTTTTTGTTAACAGATGTGTAATTAATGCGGCATAATTATTAAACTGTGATGCTTCAAGCTCCTAATTTAAAAATAGGCTGCTAGCAGGTCTTGAATGACACGTCTGCAACCCATGACAAAAAACAAGGTCAAAATGACCTCACAACGCTAAAGGATTTGCTTTTCTATTTGATTAGCGCATTAATAACAAGACAGTTAATTTGTAAAACACAATACATCAGAGGAAATTAATTGCAGCTATGAAACACAGATGTTCAAAGAAGTCTTAAATGGAATGCTTTACATAAAGCACATTTCATTTCCAATATTTTATACAATGCGGTAGTCTTAAAAGGAAGCAGTGATATAAATTGAGCCTCTTCATAATCCTTTTATTTCCTTTATTCTTCATTTTGAGTGTCTAAACTCATTACTTGGTTCAAATTAACAAATTTTATGTTGATTACGAATTCACTGTTTTCTATAGAAAAATGTGGTTATTATAAATTGCAAACTTTATTGTTTTTAGACCACAGGAGTCTTGAGGACACTGACACTGTAATGTCCTGGATCCAAGAGAACTCAGATTCCAGCTTTACTGTCTTTGGCCTTGAGGCCGCGCCCCCACCTGACGTAAAAGCCACGATTTGGCTGCGGTGTAAATGCAGTGACAAAAACCGGAGCGTTTTACAGTCCCTGCCAAGTGGATGGGATTCTAGCGAATCCCTTACACACATTGCAGAAAAATACGCAGTCGCAGTTTTGGAAATCGCAGAATGTCAATTATACCTACAGAAAGCCAGTGGTTTCCCTATAGGTATAATAAAAGCAGAGAGTCTGCAGAGGAGACCTCTGCAGACATTCTGTGAAAAGCGCTGCGGTAAAAACAGTGATGTGTCTCCCACTTATTTTTTCCCGCATCACTTTTTGGCTGCGGCCTGCTACATGGGGCCTTAGCCTTAAGTGGTTTACAGAGCAAAAAAGTTCCATTGGACACCCCATCACAAGGTGCCAATGGTCATGGGGTCCATCATGTTGGTACACTTTTTAGACTACTTCAGAGGCTGATGGGCATAATATACTCTAATAGAAAAAAATATTGAAGTGTATAAAACAAATAATCAAGCAATCAGTTGTTACAAACCTGTAGTAGAACTATAGAAAGGGAAAAATAAGTTTAGTAAAATGTTTACTTTTTTTAAGTTATATTAACTGCTGGAGGACAGTTAAGTTTTTGTTTTTTATTTCTTATTTTTCAAAAGCCATAATTTTTTGATTTTTCAGTTGAGCAAGATAAAATGTTTGTTATTCTGTACAATGTCTATACATTGTCTAAAACCTTTGAGACTGACACAAATTTTGGTTTTCACAAAAATTGCTGCTTCATGTTTTTAAATCTTTTAGTCCGATGTCTATTCAGTGCTTGGAGTCTATCACAATTTCTGTGTTTTTGTTTGTCCTCCTGCTTTTTGAGGATTGACCACAATTTCTCAATGGGATTGAGATCTGGGGATTTTCCTGGCCATGGATGAGTTTTCCAACTGCATTAATTAAAGAATAGATTGATTTGTAATTACTGATTAAAAATTTATGCAGACTGTGCTACAACCAACCTGCCGTGAATTAAAAGCACAGGCGGCACATGGGGATGTCCCCCATGTTCCACTTGTGCATGGGCTGTGCTTCCGTGGCTTCATTCATTAAATGAATAGGAGCCACGGAAGCAAGGGCCACAAAATAGGATAGGAATAGGACTTGTTCTATATTTTGCGGCCCGAACTGTCGGCCCGCATAGAGGACTGTGAAATTCATGGTCGTGTGTACGGGCCCTTAGAAAAGAATGGGTCAGTGTGCTGTCCGTGAAATACACGGATAGCACACTGACCACGGCTACGGTCGTCTGCAAGGGGCCTAAGATGTAGATGTGTGCATTTGTTTAAACTTTATTGACTGCTGCTTGAAGTGAAGCAGTCAGAGTCTAAGGCAGGGTTCACACTACCGTTGGAGTCCGTTATGAAGGTGTCCGTTTAAAAAAACAAAAAAACGGACACCTATCATAACGGACACTAACTGATGTTAATGTGTCCATTTTTTTTAACTGATCCAATTAATGGTTCAGTTAAAAAAACGGACACATTAGCATCAGTTAGTGTCCGTTAGCATCAGTTAGTGTCCGTTTTTTAACAATGTCCGTTTTTTTTTTTTTTTGTTTGTTTCTCCTTTCTGGGCATGCGCAGGAAAAAAACGGACATAAAATGACAGACAGTAACTGATGGCTATCAATTACTGTCCGTTATAAGTCCATTACCCATAGACTTCAATGTTAAAAAAATAACGGACACTTGCTGTCTGTCAAGAATCCGTTTTTTTTCACAACAAACAAAAAGTCTTGAATGTAGGATTTTTTGTCTGCGAAAAAAAAACGGACTTCTGATGGATTGGGTGTAAACGGACACAAACGGACACAAACGGACACTAACGAACACAATATAAAAACACATTGAAATGAATGGAAATTTTAATGGATTTCTGACGGTTCAGCTAGTGTCCGATGCTAAAATCTTGTAACGAACAATAGCAACGGACACTACTGACGGTCACCAATGGTAGTGTGAATGCCCCCTTAAGGTTGGTGGTCCAAAGCAGGCACTGTGTCATCAAAATCTTCAGAGTGAGACACCGGTATACAGTACTGTATACATTTTGTGAGACAGGAAAGGAGGAGTAATCAAAATGTATATAGCGCCATACACCATTGTCTCACTATGAAGAAAACTCACACAGCCACTTTGTCTCCCAGATAACAAGCCTGTAGCACTCAAAACACGCTAATTTTATCTCCAAACCATAGCTTTTTGAAATATAATCACCATGTGTATCCAAAAAACCACAGGAAAGCACCTTTCCCCAATAAAGGGTAATTTTTAGAGCATTTTTAATGTTAGAATGCTTAAAAGTGAGTGGCAGTGGATTGTATGGTTAAGCTAGGAGTTTGTATGCTTACCATCTGTTTTTCCATAGATATATATGTCACTTACACTGACATAACTGTGGCTGTGTTTACCTTAGAGAGCTAGAAATTGGATAGAGTCCTAGGAGCCCTGACAGTGTAATACACTAGGTTTTCGGTTAAGGCCCCATGTTGCAGAAACACAGCATTTTTGGCTGATGTGGAAACGCAGCAGAAAAAAAAAATGTTGCATTTTACAGTACCAGCAGAGTGATTCCAGTTAATCCCATCCATATATTGTAGAAAAAAAAATACCATGGATAAGCTGCGTTTTCAAAAACACATGTATTTTCTGAAAAACGCACTATGTGTTTCCCGTTCCTTTTGAAGGTACTCTTGGCTTTGGCTCAAAAATCCCAAACCAAAATCTGCAACAAAAAAAGCAGTTTTTCCACAAAGTGTGACCTCAGCATTAGGTGGTAACTGTCCACATTGTATTTAACTAAGTAAATGCCTCTGCTCCAAGTGATTTTTTTTTTCAGATCCTGATGTTAATCTCAGTAACAACTGAGTATTTCTCTATTGAAGGTTTCCAATGATCGCAGTGTTCCTTCAGTACAAGAGTGATGCTGTTTCTGATCCAGGTGCTTCTATCACAAACTGAACAAATCAGGTGCTGGCACCTAGACCAGAGTTGTTTAGTTACAACCATACTTACCACCCTCCTGAAGTAAAAACCCAGCAATCACTAGGAGAAGGAAGACTGTAAATATTTACAACAGCTTTGCAAACTGACACATTGCAAGCAATCATATATTTACATGAAGTGATCAGGAAGGGGTTAAAGAAAAGGAAAAAAAACACTCAAGAAAGCATTTAGTGGAAAAAATTGTGGTTTCTTCTAGTGGTGAGAAATTATTCAAAGTTGAGGCTTGAAGGCTTAGCTGGGAAAAGGTTAATAATGTTTAATCAAAATAATTCATAATATGATATAGAGATAATTATCCCAATCATAAACGTCCTCTTTGTCTTTTTTTTCCTTTGAACTTTTCAAAATTTATTTCATTTTGGATTTTGCCGATTCAGATCCAATATTTGTTTTGGTTTGAATAAATCTGTTCTGATTTGAAAATGCAAATTTCCCTGAAAAGTCATGTATGACATTCGGGGGGTCCCTAGGACTCCATCCAACCTTTGACCTGACATGATGAACAGGCCAACAGCATCAGTGGCATCATAGGACCGGTGAGAAATAGCCAATCTGTCCTTCACTGTCAGCAATGGCATCAATTAGAGAAGTGTAAATACCCTCAGAAATCCATGCCTGATTCATTATCAAAAACTTAATATTTTCCACACTTGTGATGGACAATTTTGTCTGTTTTGGTGTAACTACGCTATCTGCCAGTGGGAATTTTGTTGCTCGATGTAGGGAAGTGAAGCCAGGCCAGTGATATAAAAGCACGGAGAAAGAATGGAAGCAACTCTCTTACCTGTTACTGTTGAGATGGGAATATATTCATTGAGGAGGAAGTGGAGGAGATGTACTGTATAAGAGCTGTCTGGTGATGCTTCCACGGTTATACAGGTCTGGTTTTGGAACCAGACCTGCACAACCATGGAAGCATCACCATCATCAGGATTTGGAAAGCATTGACACAATGGCCTGTGAAAGACATGTACCATCCAACATATTCTGATATAGATTAGTGACAGCGATGATGGAATGAAGAAGGAGGTGTCAGATTAAATGGTGCAGATGATGTTGAGTGACACAATGACCATAGTTACATATTTGATGAGATTGGATGAAAATACACAGTTCCATCCTGACTTCAAATCTGGTAATCAGTATAAAAACCTAGATCAACCTGGCTTTACCAAAATCTGAAACCCATAGCCGTAATATTTTTCTGTTCAAGAAAGTCATCCAGGCCCATTTTGAACTTGCACAATGAATTCACCATCACCACTTCCTGTGGCCCGTGATTTCCATAGCCTCACTGCTCTTATATGAAATGTTCTTTCCTCTAGACATAGAGGTTGCCCCCTTGTCACTGTTACCGGTCTAGGAATATAAAGATCATTAGAAAGGTTTTTGTACTGTCCCTTCATTTATTTGTACATTAGTATTAGGATTACCAATTTATTGTAGATTTTTTGTAACTAAATTACAATGTAACTAATAGTAGTGTTGGTTATGTGCATAACATAGATTGAATGTGAAAATTTTGATGCGCCAGCACTAACAGACTATATTGGCTGTTGTCCATTACTCTTTGTCTCTAGTCCTGGCCTGACACTGACTCCACTCTCTCCCTAAAATCTATCTATTAATTTAATATTAGATCATAGAAGTAGTTATCTGGTATAAAATGTAATTTAAATAACACTGAAGGTAATGCATTAGTCATTATTATTTTACAAATGTAACAATGTTTATAGACAACTTTGGAATAATGCTGCACTGTTTGAAGACCCATTTTGCACCTTATTAAAGGAGTTGTCCAGTTTCAGACCGATCCTGAAAGGGTATACAATTTTCCAATATATATTCTGTATCCATTCCTCACAGTTCTCTAGATCTCTGCTTGCTGTCATTTATTCTGTTTATTTCCAATGGATAAAATCAATCCATGGTCCTGTGATATAAAGTCCATGGTCATGTGATATACAGTCCATGGCCATGTGATGAACACAGGTGCACAGCTCCTTATATTCACAGTTAAGTAATCAGACATCTTTTTTTAAATCAGCTGTATATTGTATATACCGTATATCACATGACCATGGACTGATTTTTATCCTTTACCATATTCTGCTTTTGCTGCCAAAGTAAAAGTGTAATTTTTGTCAATTGGCAAAATTCAAAGTGAATCAACAAATGAGTAATGTGACCATCCATTACTTTCAAAACAGTGGCAAATCTTCTAGGTATACTTGCACATAGTTTTTGAAAGAAGAACAGGGAGATTGTTCCAAACATCATCCATGTAATCTCAGTCGGATTTGATGATGTTGAGATCAGGACTCTGTGGGGGCCATATCATCACTTCCAGGACTCCTATACCAAAGGGTGGTTACATCAAATACTGATTTGATTTAGATTTCTCTTTTGTTCATTCATTGCATTTGGTTAATTGACAAACAATAAACTATTAACACTTCTATTTATGAACTCATTCATACTTCGCAGCATTTTTTCCTCCCACCTTCCTAAAACCTTTACCCAGTACTTTATATTGGTGAACCTAGCTTAAACTATATCTTCGTTAACTTATACTATTTATTATCAAAATCTTTTAATATTTGCTTTATAAACACATTAGGCATACCCAAGTGTGAAAATGTCATAACTATTGAAATATTAAAAACATTTGTCCCATACTGGGAATGCTGTGGCGAAAAAATCAACATATCTGAATCAACTTTTTTTGCTACTTTGAGTTCCTCAAAAATGGAATAAAAAGTAATTAAAGCACTATACATACCCCAAAATTGTATCAATTTAAACTACATATTGTCTCGCCAAAAAAAAGAGAACTTACATAACTTCATACATTGAATTATGAAAAATTTACGGGTGTTAGAATATGATGATTAAATTTTTTTCTTCAAATTTTTTAATTTTTAAAAAGGTATAAATTTTTTTTAAAAAAAGCTATATAAATCTGATATCACCATGATCATACCAACTTGGAGAGTAAAGCTAATATGTCATTTTTACTGCACAGCATAAGACATAAAAACAGAAAATGGTGGTACTGCATTTATTTTTTAATTTCACCCCATTCTGAATTTTTTTCCAACTTCCCAGTACATTATACAGAATATTAAAAGGTACCATTCTGAGGTACAATTTGTCATAGCAAAACATATATAACAACGGTAAGGCCTGTAACTGTATCAGCCGGAAAAAGTTACTATGTCATTTTTAACACCATTTTTCCTCCTCTATCCATCGCCTGTCCCACTTTATAAACTTGTCATTTTTGTGTGGGCAGAGACATCTGGTGAGGGGTAGAGCCTTGATGGCCCAGCACATTCAAGATGACTTATATCAGTTTGCTGGCTGGAGTAGGTTTTAGTTTCTGGTGTATGCTCCTTCTGAGTAAAGATAGAATTATGAAGAGCCTCGGTGGTTTATCTTTCTTGCAAGCTTATAAGGTAGCAATATACTTGTCAGGACCTTATTTATGGCTTTCACACAGGCTGGTGCACAATGGTATTCACAAGGGTGGAACTTAGCACCAACATCGTAAATCCAAAAGTGTACTTAGCAGAAACATATGCAATGCCAGTGGCGTAACAATCGCGGTCGCAGGGGGTGTGACCACGACTGGGCTAGGCATGGTATGGGGCCCTTGGCCAGCTGGAGATGGCCGGACCCCGGACCACTATGATAGCGGTTGGGGAAAGTCTGGTTCCCCCGACCGCTATACATACTGTTATTGGAAAGGGGCCGTGGCATATTGCAGACCCCTTTCCAATAGATGGCAGGGCAGGGCACCCAGGGGAGGTGACTGAAAACAATAAATACATATTCTCACCTCTTTTGAGCACAGTGTTCTCTCCGGCGCTCTTCCATCATGCGACTGTTGCCAGCGGTCACATGGGGCGCAGCCGCGTAATGACATCAGTGCGCCCCCACATGACCACTGAGGCCCAATCACAGGCCTCGGCAGCGATGTCTGAAGAGGGCCTGAAGACGCTGAAGATGGCAGGATGGAGCGAGGATGCAAAGGAAAGGTAAGGCAAGGGAAGTATGAATTATGAATGTTTATTTTTAATCACCTTCCCTGGGCCTCCAATTATTATACTCTGGGGTCTGAGGAGACCCCAGAGTATAATAATAGCCCTGAAGCGGAGGTGGGCTGTTGGGAGCGTATACTACTGGGTGGGGGCCACTGTGGAGCATATAATACTGGGTGGAGCCCACTGTGGAGAGCATATAATACTGGGTGGGGCTCACAGTGGGGAGCATATAATACTGGGTGGGGCCCACTGTGGGGAACATATAATACTGGGTGGGGACCACTGTGGGGAGCATATAATACAGGGTGGGGCGACTGCATGGAGCATATTATACTGTGTGGGGCCACTGTGGGGAGCATAATATACTGTGTGGGGCCACTGTGGGGAGCATATTAAACTGTGTGTGGGTGGAGCAATGTGGACACTTTCGAGCATATTATACTATTTGGGGCCGTGTAACCGTCACTATCAAGAATTTGCTGTAGAGAGGGGGTAGGGGGCCCCAGACAAAAGTTTGCACCGGGGTCCACAAAACTTTAGTTATGCCCCTGTGCAATGCATTACATTTTTTCCTATGTATCTGTTCAACCAATAGCACCAACAGGGACACATTATCAAACAGTTCAAGGATACAAAGTAACACTCACAGTCCACACCAGTTTTTATTCCTCTCACATACTCTATGTGATTTAAAGTGAGACTGTCACCAGGGTGAAGAATGTTAAACCAGCAAAACAGTTAGATAGATCAGGTGCACCTGAATGTAACACCGTTTTACTCACAAAACTTTTGCCTCTATTGCCGAGATTTTCATTTATTTCACAATATGCAAATGAGCAATCTGGAGCAATGAGGTCGGCTCCATTGCTTCAAAACTGTAATGCCCCACACTGCTCAAATATGCCCTCCTTCCCTCCTTTGAGTGACAGATCCACAGAGCTATGCTGAAAGCTCGCTTAGCCCTGTGTCCACATATTCAGGCTGGCACATTAAAGCAGTTTAGGGCATAGAATTTTGGAGCTGTCCACGATGCTCCAGGTTGCTGATTTGCATCCACAATGCAAGTTGCATGTTGATTCCTTTTTGGGACAATCGCAGAAATTTCTGCAACGAATCTGCCTTGAGTGAACATATCCTTAAACACCAGAGAATATGTGCAAGCAGACTCATTAGATGTACCATAAACTGTGCACTGCACATACCACCCAACATATGGAGAAACATGTATGACTTTCAGAAACTTAATAGAAAATATCTGCTGTAAAGCACAGTCTTGTTAGAACATATTCTACAAGAAAGTACAGCTAGCAGTGCTTCACTTTTTTCTTGTTTTATTTTATGTATCTTTTAGTGTTTATTTAGCTAGAAATTACCTAGATCCCGCTCTGTAACAGTTTCACAAGAAGCAGGAGGTTTTGCTGTGATAACAGAAAATTGAGTTAGTGAGATCTATTGTATTTCGAACCACTGTAAAACCGTATATCACAGAGACTGTTGGCAGAATCATAAGAAGGTGAACATTTTCCTGTTAATTGCACTCATTTTTCTTCAGTACAGAGTTTGCAATTTCCAAGATTTAGGTAGTTCACCTAACAGACAGCTTGTGTTACTTCAAACTAGACAGAGACATGGTGACAAAAATGTGATAAACAAAAAAATTATGTTATACCATTAAAAAATAACATAAAAAACATATACTGAGATATATATATATGCTTAACTAAATGGGGCTGATTTTTGGCATTCAAGTCAATGCAAAAGTTGGAAATTTTGGTACACAGTTGTTTCACATTCACCCATTTGTTTCACATTGGCCAATTCTCTAAAAGTGTCCTAGGGGACATTGTAAAGAGGGGCGGGGCATCTGGCCAATACAAAATTAATTAATTAATATTATTTGAACAAATATTTTCTAAAATCGATGTCACCTCTACCTGGCAAATATTTAAATTTCTGTTGTGAAGACCATCCAATAAAATGTGCCATAATTATTATAAGTTCATTAATAGTGGTGTACTATATGTCTGTCTTAATAAATCAACCTCAATATGTCTACATTTACACTGAGGCAGCATGACGCTCTCCTAGGAAAACAGCATTTTCCATTCATATGTGAATTATTAAATTATTTCTAGTTTTATTACCGTTTTTCATTTGATTTTATATGATCTATTTTGAGTTCTTATTAAGAAAACTCATCAAGTAATCTTCAAGCCATTTAAAAGTAGTTTTCCTGCTAAATAATAGATATTCACAATTTTGTGATACTTTTAGCTGTTATTTGTTGAATTTTTGCAAACATTAGTGTTATTATTATTTTTATTATTATTAATGTAATTTAACTTTACTCAGTTTTTGTACATTGATTTACATTACATTTAATTCTATGTTAAAATTTGCTCCTCATGAGTAAAAATGAAGCACAAATAGCAGAGTTTCCTCAAATTCTTCTTCTTATTATTTTTTTCTTTGTACATTAAACATTTATTTTAATTGAGTCTAATATAATAATTTATTAATGGCAGTACCTTAACAGATAATACTGGTTGAGTTTTATCTTAACACAGTGGAGGGAATGTATTAAGGTTCTGGTCTCTTAATAATTCTTGCACATTTTCAAAGGTCAGGTACTGGCGTAGATTTCTGATACAACTAACACCAGTTTTGGTGTGAATTATAGTAAATGTGACAGACTGAGGCATCCCCATCACAGCCAACCAACTCCAGCCCTGGTCCACCCAATGTCTTAAAAAGTGGCAAACAAGATTCAGTAGATGAGATGCATGATCCTGCAGCTAAAATGCACAAAGCTGAGGCCAGTGTTTAACTGGCAATGCCATTTCAATTGTAAGTTCCATATTGACAAATTGAGACCAATAGCTATTCAATAAAAAATAAATAAATAAATAAAAATAAATAAAAATAATATATATATATATATATATATATATATATATATATATAACTGTTAATGTATCAGGGTGGCACTAACCAACAAGAAATAAATGCAAAACAATAAACAAGAAGCATTTAGGAGTATTCACATACAATTACAATATACTGTAGATAGGTGGATAGATAGGTAGATAGATAAACAGAACAGAATGACAGCACTCCAAAGTTTCAAAAAATTGTGGATTTATTTCAGAGCTCTGAAATAAATCCACTATTTTTTGAAACTTTGGAGTGCTGCCATTCTGTTCTGTTTAGACATTGAGAAAAAGGAGCCTTCTTCTGTTGGATTTGTACCCATCAAGTTTTGTTACTGTGCTGCTTTTGAACTTTGTTATTTTTAGATAGATAGATAGATAGATAGATAGATAGATAGATAGATAGACAGATAGACAGATAGATAGTGGTTAACACTGCAGCCTTGTAGCGCTGGAGTCCTGGGTTTGAATCCTGCAAAGGACAACATCTGAAAGGAGTTTGTATGTTCTCCCTGTGTTTGCGTGGGTTTCCTTCCACACTCCAAAGACATACTGTTAGGGAATGTAGATTGTGAGTCCTATATGTGACAATGACTTTAAAGTGCTGCAGAATATGACGGTGCTATACAAACAAGTTAAATAAATAATAGATATGATGTGTAATAATAACCTGCTAAATATTCCCCTTGTAGAAGCATTTGATCTCATCCCATAGCAGGCTCACTAGGTCAGGACCAATCCCTGCAGGATGCCAACCTTTTCTTCTGTCCTCAGAAGTGATGGGGGATTCAGAATGTAAATACCCCTCAATTTGTTGATTAACATATCACCTGGCTGTGGCCATTTTTTCTGTGAAACTGGAAAACTCCTTTAAGACAAAATGTACAAAGATAGCTTTGAAAGGTGCAGAGGGAAATGTACCTGGATCCTGGGGACTGAGGGACCACATGGAACCTTTAGCCACATAAAAAGAAACTAGCATTATAATTAGCACATGTATACCAGATGAATTTATCAGGATATGAGCCCAATAGTATTTTTTATAGGTGAATAAATAAGTAGGGCAATTATTTCAATTATTCTTCAAATTTATTTTGTGAACAAAGCTGACATTTACATTTTTGGTGTATCAAATTGGTGCTCTGTAACTCGAAATTTGTAACAGAAACAGAATTTGTAACAGGAACCACATATACCAATGTGGGGTCCCCGTTACAAATACTGTACTGGGTTTCGAGTATCAATCTAAAGTTTACAGTGTACCAATCTGATACACCAAAAATACAAATGTCAATTGTGTTACTTGTTCATAAAATAAATTTGGAAGAATAATTGAAATAATTGTCATTTCCTACGTATAGATTCACCTAGAAAAAAAAAAAACTATTGTGCTCATATCCATCTGATGGATAGATTCATCTGATAATTAAAGGCATGCCAATTTTGTTACTAAAAAGTTTCCCACATAACAATTGTTTGAAAATGTCATTAACCCAATTTAATCTTACAGAAAAAATGTCAACTATTTAATGCCAATATGTGGAGACATTTATCTTCGTGTAGACAAAGCCATAAGTAAACGTATGGATGGCATTAATCATGTGAAGTAGAAATTTTATAATAACCTGTCTAAACCTGAGAAAGAAGCAATGCAGAGAAATAGAACAAATTATTGTTAAGTCAGTGGACTTGTGAGACATTTTAGCTACAGAAGACAGGAGAATTCCTAATTAAAAATAATCTAAAGTTATTCTTTCACCTTATGTTACAGGTAAAGGTAAAGTATTCTTTAAGTTTTAATGTTTGTGATATAATTTTTATATCTCCTTTTGTTCAAAGAATGTTTTTTTTCAAAAGTCATAAAACTATGTAGGAAAATAGAATTGTTTCATAGAAGTTATTTTCCAAAATTAAGGGGTAATACCATCCTATAATGAATTGGTATATTGCTAATTTATGCCACTAGCTTGGAATCGCTGGGGCCTAGTGTAACAAAGACATTAAAGTCACTTTTCCTCTGCCTGGTACAGGTTTGACTGTATTTTGTGCAACTCAGTTTTAGTACCCAGTACATTGTTTTCCATTGCAGCAAAGCTATAACTGCAAACTGCTATTTAGAGATGACTATTACTTCCAGACATACAGGTCCTTCAGATGACACAGGATAGTGATGAGGCAGTGCTCCTTGGTTGCTTTTACTGCTGTGTACTTTACCTATAAGGTGGTGTAGATGCCTGACAGCACATGGATGCCCTGCTGTGCTGGTGGCAGTTGCCATGCAAACTCCATCCAATAAAGTAGTAATCCACTATGCAAAAGTGGACACGAAGTGGATGGGGACATCCTCTACAACTGGAGGAGAGAAAGTTTCACCAGCAACATAGAAGAGGATTCTTTACAGTAAGAACAGCGAGGCTATGGAACTCTCTGCCCCAGGAAGTGGTGATGGTGGATTCACTGAACAAGTTCAAAGAGGGCCTGGATGCCTTTCTCAAACAGAACATTATGGGTTATGGGTTCTAGATTTTAAGGGCACGTTGATTGAGGGTTTTATACTGATTGCCAGATTGGAGTCGGGAAGTAAATTTTTTTTCCCATGAAATGGGGCAGTTGGCATAAGCCTCATGGGGTTTTTTTTGCCTTCCTCTGGATCAACACTGTAGGGGACTGTAGGGTTATAGGTTGGACTTGATGGACTGATGTCTTCAACCAACCTCATCTACTATGTAACCCCTCAGATGCTGTGATCAAAAGTGATCACAGCAACTAGGTGGTTAGGGAAAAAGATTGCCCCCCCCCCCCTTTCAGCCCCTTGGATTACCTGAAATTCCCTGCCTTTTCCTATTGCACATTGGGAGCCTATGGTTGGTTTTCTCCAAGCAATCCCTTTGTGTTGAGTTCAAACACAAGTTGAGCTATTCATGAAAATACGAGAAAAGGAAATTACAGATTTATAGATCACTTTATGCAAGTGTTTTTAACCATTTGATATAAAGAACCTTAGAGTATTTTTTCCTAATACAACAAACTAGATCCCATTTATTGCATAAGATCAACAAGCTTTTGTAGAAAGATTATCCAATATGTCATGGCGTAACTGGAAACGGAATTGTGTTGTTTTTATTGAAGTCCTTAAATTCTGGAAGCCATTTATTGTATCAGACAATGGAATGCTAAGGAATGTAATATCTCCATTCAGCTCTATTCTTGATATTTATATCTCATAAAATGAAACAGAATAAAAAGGTAACAATGGAGGAAGGGGACAAAGCTAGTTACTTATGTGTGCCATCTGTAGGGCACTTCAACTCTTATTCAGTCAATGAATTATCTCTTTGTGACTAGATACAAGGACACTTTCCTCGCGGTTATTTAATCCTTGGAATAGTATAACTCAAAACCCAGAAGGGAAACTTTTCTCACATGTTTTATTTTCTCACAAACTTATTAATGTATTCTGTGACATAATTCTAGTCTCTTAAGATCAGAATCTTTAATTGTTTTACCAATGTTATTTTACAACAACCTTTCAAGATGTATTTTCTTTACAATGAGCGCATGCATGTTTCCTTATTCAAGAGTTTGCGTGCTTCGAGTAGCAATATACAGACTTAAGGGCATAAACATTATTTACAAAAGTGCCCAGCAGGACATCAGAGACAAATGAATTCACATTTTAGGCTTTATTGTTTGAGTTGGGATTTTAATTGGTGACATCATGGTTTCTTGAGACACCAAGATTAAATATAAAACACTTGCTTTCAAATGTCATGATTTATTTTGGGGACATGTTGTACATGATAATGGCTAATTTATTTTCTCAAAGCCATTTATTTACTCGACACACTGAAGCAAGCGGCTTTAAGCTCTCATTTAAAATGTTTCAGTTTGAGGCTTTTTGGTAACCTTTCAAGTGATCCTTGTTACATAATGCAAGAACCTGATATATATATATATATATATTATATATATATATATATATATATATATATATTAATATACATAAATAAATGTATATGTACTTAATTCTCCTAATAGGTATATTTTTTTACTCATGCATGTGTCTACAAAGTTATTGATGTTTGAGAACTTCCCTAGACACTGGTTCTTTGCTTTTCAACCTACTTACTCTTCTCTGTTCTCTTGTCTAGTGTCTGGTTTACTTCCTATTTGGTTATCTTGCATAATAAGATTGTAGGCAGCTACTTGCTTTTGCATTAAGATATACAATACAATATAGTATGTACAGTACAGTATTATAAACCATTCAGATAGTCCAGGTGTGTGATACTTACAGAGATGATGGCTTTACAATACAGTGAGAAACTTTCTCACAAAGATAGTAACAGTAATCCAATATTCCAATCCAATGATCCTTCTAGCATAAGGCTAACTGTTTCTATGGCCAGATTCATTCAGGTGCTAGCTGTATTACAGAAGTTTCTAAATGGGCTTGTTTCTGTGGCAGGTTCTCGGTGTCCTACAGTGCTGGCCAAAAGTATTGGCACCTCTGCAATTGCGTCAGATAATACTCAATTTCTTCCAGAAAATGATTGCAATCACAAATGCTTTGGTAATAATATCTTCATTTAATTTGTCTTCAATGGAAAACCACAAAAAGAATTGTCAAAAAGCCAAATTGGATATAATTCCACACCAAACATAAAAAAGGGGGTGGACAAAAGTATTGGCACCCTTTGAAAAATCAGGTGATGCTTCTCTAATTTGTGTAATTAACAGCACCTGTTACTTACCTGTGGCACATAACAGGTGGTGGCAATAACTAAATCACACTTGCAGCCAGTTGAAATGGATTAAAGTTGACTCAACCTCTGTCCTGTGTCCTTGTGTGTACCACATTGAGCATGGAGAAAAGAAAGAAGACCAAAGAACTGTCTGAGGACTTGAGAAGCAAAATTGTGAGAAAGCATTAGCAATCTCAAGGCTACAAGTCCATCTCCAAAGACCTGAATGTTCCTGTGTCTACCGTGCGCAGTGTCATCAAGAAGTTTAAAGCCCATGGCACTGTGGCTAACCTCCCTAGATGTGGACGGAAAAGAAAAATTGACGAGAGATTTCAACGAAAGATTGTGCGGATGGTGGCTAAAGAAACTCGACTAACATCCAAAGAAGTTCTAGCTGCCCAACAGTGTCAACCTGTACTATCTGTCGGCGTCTGAATGAAAAGGGACTCTATGGTAGGATACCCAGGAAGACCCCACTTCTGACCCAGAGACATAAAAAAGCCAGGCTGGAGTTTGCCAAAACTTACCTGAGAAAGCCAAAAACTTTTTGGAAGAATGTTCTCTGGTCAGATGAGACAAAAGTAGAGCTTTTTGGGAAAAGGCATCAACATAAAGTTTACAGGAAAAAAAAAGAGGCCTTCAAAGAAAAGAACACGGTCCCTACAGTCAAACATGGTGGAGGTTCCCTGATGTTTTGGGGTTGCTTTGCTGCCTCTGGCACTGGACTGCTTGACCGTGTGCATGGCATTATGAAGTCTGAAGACTACCAACAAATTTTGCAGCATAATGTAGGGCCCAGTGTGAGAAAGCTGGGTCTCCCTCAGAGGTCATGGGTCTTCCAGCAGGACAATGACCCAAAACACACTTCAAAAAGCACTAGAAAATGGTTTGAGAGAAAGCACTGGAGACTTCTAAAGTGGCCAGCAATGAGTCCAGACCTGAATCCCATAGAACCCCTGTGGAGAGATCTCAAAATGGCAGTTTGGAGAAGGCACCCTTCAAATCTCAGGGACCTGGAGAAATTTGCCAAAGAAGAATGGTCTAAAATTCCAGCAGAGCATTGTAAGAAACTCATTGATGGTTACCGGAAGTGGTTGTTCGCAGTTATTTTGTCTAAAGGTTGTGCTACCAAGTATTAGACTGAGGGTGCCAATACTTTTGTCCGGCCCATTTTTGGAGTTTTGTGTAAAATGATCAATGATTTGACTTTTTTTTCATTCTCTTTTGTGTTTTTTTCATTGCAAGCAAAATAAATGAAGATATTATTACCAAAGCATTTGTGATTGCAATCATTTTCTGCAAGAAATTGAGTATTATCTGACAGAATTGCAGGGGTGCCAATACTTTTGGCCAGCACTGTATGTCAAATTTCCCATTTAAGGCATAATATTTTTACTCATTACATGTATAAAAAGATCAATGTGTATCTACAGCTTGTAACAACAAGGTACATTACCATTCATATTATCCAGATCTGTGATACTTACAGAGATTATGGCTTTGCAACACAGTGGGATGTATAACTTTCTAATAAAAAATATTACAATAATCCAATATTCTAATCCAATGATCCCTCCAACTAGAAGGCTAACTCCAAAAATACATGTTATACTACTAGTCACCCAAATGTGGAAATAAACCTTTTGAACTCTTCAGACTCCTTTGAGATTCTTTAGTTTTTCAAGTTTTCATTAGTCAGGGTGAGACTTATAGATGTGCTACCTAGGCGGTTGCACAAGGTGCATAACACCTCCTACATACAGGGGAACACTATCACCTACAATAAATACTGTACACCCCTGCAGCATCTACACCTGACATCAAATTCTTTCCCTTCTCCAAGGCCAGCCAGAGCACTAAGGCAAAGGCTCCACATTGCAGAAAAGCTTCTTTTTATGTTACAGATTTTGCTGCATTGTTTTGCGCCAAAGCCAGGTGTGGATTGAGCAGAAGGGAGCAATCTAAGTGTTCCCTTTGTATTTTCCATGTATTTTGTAGCCAGTCTTGGGTTTGGCTCAAAAAAATACAGCAAAACCGACAACAAAAAAAGCAGCATTTCCGCAATGTCAAGCCCATGTGGTGTAAATGCCGTGGTTTGTCTGCGGCATTTTACAGTCACAGCAAATTGGATGGGATTCTAGTGAATCCCATCCCCACTTTCCGCTGTTTTACAAATCGCAGCATGTCAATTATACCTATGGAAATGCCGCGGGTTTCCCTATAGGTATAATTGAAGCAGAAAGTTCACAGAGGAAACCTCAGCGAACTTTCTGTGCAATGCACTGCGGGAAGAACCGCGATGTGTTGCCGTTGAGGTTTTTCCTGCTGCACTTTTTTGCTGCAGGACGCTCTATGGAGCCTTAGCCTGAAACAGCTTTTATAACTATTATGCAATTCTTCTCTCTCCTCCTTCTCTATGCACAGTAACCAGAAACCCTGAAAACTGCCATACAAGACATAATAAATCTGCCCTAATGTCTGTAATGCGCTCAGAAATATGTTGGCGCTGTACAAGTAAGAGAAAGAAAGAAATACATTTGTCCACATCAACTATAAAGCAATCATTGTTAGGGAGTGGTTGAATTAAGAATTATGCAGCTGTCATTAGGGTGACCCACTGGTAGCCATGTGACTTGCTGTCACTTCTAGTTGCCAACACGAAATTTCTTCTATAAATTCTATTGCCATTATGCAAAATGCAACTGTTAAAAACATTTGAGGAAACTAGGGAAATTACCAAGCACTGTTGGCCTCATGCACTCGAACTTACCTTGCTGTCAGATATTATCCACAATTTGGGGTCTGTAATTGTGAATAATATAAAACCCTATTCATTTCTATGGCCCCATACACACATCTGAAGTTTCTACAGATGAGTGCATGTGCTGTAGAAAAGAACCGCAAAATATGCAGCAGGTCCTAAATCCGTCCATTTTTGCTGCTCAATCCTTTCATTCAAGTGTTTGGGCCAGTGAAAATCATGGACGGCACAAGGATACCATTTCATGTGTCACCCGTTCCAGTTTCACTGACACGTACACTGCACACAGTCATGTACAGAAGCCTCAGTGATTTTTTTATTCTCCATACAAATATCTTTTTTATTTTTTTTATCTTCTAATCACTAAGAGTGTTTGACATGTGAACTTTTTATCTGTATCAGTGAAATTATTAGTCAGATGCATTAAATAAAATCAAGGCCATTTTACTAGTCAATTTTAGACATGCTCTTTTTGTGCCCTTTAGTAATTAGATCTAGGAATAAAGGTACTAATGAGCTTAAGAATGCAGATTTTCTTAAAATTGCAATGTACATACTATGGGATGTATAATTTGTGCATGCTCGATTCATTTACTTGCATTGTTCTTTTGTAAATGAGAAAATGCAAATGAATCACCAATTGCTGTTTCTCCTTGGCTTCCTGAATATAAATCATGACAACATCATGAAGTATTTAGCATAATTTTCCTTTTAATAAACTGCCAATTACACTAATTTGCTGTCTAGAAAGGGAAGACTGGATGGAGAATGGTGAGTTGCTTTCAAATATTTGTCAGACTTAATTCACATGTTGTTTTAAAAAGGTATTAAAATAGAAATGGCCACATAACTTACGACTGCTGGGCTCCTGTGTGATATCTTTTCTTTACTGATTTTGAGACTGATAGGTAAAAGGAAGGTCGTGTCATCCTATATTTGCTACAACACATGAATTCTGGTCTATACTGCATGTAATCATTTGGCAGTTGTCAAAATGATTCGTAACTAGAAAAGAAAGGAAATGAGTGAATTTATATCTTGTTTCAGGCAGAACATTCTTGGCAGATGGTACTATAATAACACTTCTACAGATGGGTCCACCAACATTGCTGTGTTATATAATTTCATCATTTTTTACAAGAACAATATATTTCTGTAGCTAGACAGAAAGTTAGGACTTCAACCTTCATTGAAAACATTCTTAAAATGCTAAATATTTATGCCCTATATGTCATTTTCCTATATTTCATTTATGATCCATGTAGACTGTACCATAATGCTTTCTACCGACTGCTGACTATACAAATAGAGAAGTATTGTATGCTATCATAGACATGGAGGTGTCATTCAGAGTTCCAATCAGAGGTAAACAATGGAAGAGTGAAGAAATCAAGCATACCTTTTAGAGGCTAACTGAGTATATTTGATAAGTAAGCTTTCGAGAGTGCTAGCTCTCTTCTTCAGACAATGTGTACACGTTGTCTGAAGAAGAGAGCTAGCACTCTCGAAAGCTTACTTAACAAATAAACTCAGTTAGCCTCTAAAAGGTATCGCCTGATTTCTTCACTCTTCCACTACTTTCTATGGCTAACATGGTACAACATTATACTAGAGGTAAACAATGTCAGACCTTAGAACTATGGGACGTTCCTATTAAATAAGCACAATGGACATTAATAACAGTAATATCAACCTACCCTTAGGCCCCATTTTCTACTCTGGCATAGACCATTCACTTGACAGCCTTATTAGCAGATCAACCACCAAAACTAACTGCACTGAATGCTCGGAAATGGTGGGGGCTAGAGAAAAAGATACAACTTCTAGAAGTGAATGTGACCCCAATGCAGGGGCCCCTACCTGTACGATTTAACTTCATGTGATGAGCACACAGGTGCACAACCCAGTCATCAGACATCTGCTTGGTAACAAGCGGGCACCTGTGTGCCCATCACATGACCATAGACTGAAAATCACATGACCATGGACCATATATCACATGACCATGGTCAGAGTTTTATCCAGTAGAAGTAACAGAATGAGCGACAGCAAGCAGAGATCTAGAAAACTGCTAGGAATTGATACAGAAAGTATATTGGAAAATTGTACAACTTTTTATTATACAAACAGTAACGTTTGTCTCTCAATATTGATCTGAAAGTGGCCAACCACTTTAACTACTTTTCTTTCTATCTGCTATCCATGAAAAAGTTGAACAGTATATGGACCCGTTATAGTAAAGGGAGCCATTCACACCTTCGTTGTTTTTCACAGCTGGAGAGACACTGAGAAAAAAATTGTGGCACCATTTTTTTTTCTCTTTTCTCTACTCGCCTCGACCATTTAAGTCTATATGTCCATGAAAAAAATGGACGTCATCTATGTGCTGTCAGCTTTTTAAAGATAAATTGCTAAGTGATGCTAAAACGTAAAGCAGGCAGCATTGGATGTCACATGGATGGCACATATACTAGGATATAAAACGTCCATTGTTTTCTAGTTCAAAATGGATAGATAGTGTGTTTACTGTATATACTGTTCCTAGTTTTCTTAAAATTGCTACTGGCTTATAGATTCAAACTAAGGGTACATGGAGACTTTGCTTTTGCAACAGTTCTGTGACCAAAAAAAGTCTCTTGTTATGTGTAGTTTGACAGCTAGTCACATGTGAATTAGGATTATCAATACCCATTAGTAATAAAAAATAAAAACATGTCAAGTAATTTGCATTTATATATTACTTTTAAGCAAAATTAAGCAATATGCAAAAGACGTGTGATCAAAAAAGTGATTTGCCTTAAAGTCCACCATGGAAAAAAACACATCAGAAGCTTTGCTTTTTTTAATTGTGTTTTTGCTGAGCATTTCTCTGCAGATTTTCTTCCCTTATTAAACCTATAGGGAAAACGTGAACATTTTCGCAGGCATAATTGACATGCTGCGTTTTTCAAATACACAGCTTTCCGCAGCGTTTTTTTTTTTTTTTTTTTTCTGCAATGCATGGATGGGATTAGCCAGAATCTCATTCACTTTTCTGGTACTGTAAAACACTGCATTTAATCCGCTGCATTTCCGCATCAAAAATACCACTAATACACTAGTTCATTATGCATTATGTATGTATTTTACATTACATATTATTATTTATCCTGAACATGGCAATACCACATTTGTTAGAGCATACAGGAGAGCTCAGAAGGGAAGTAGCATTATATGTGCTTTTGGAGTGCAGATACAGTGCCTTGCGAAAGTATTCGGCCCCCTTGAACTTTTCAACCTTTTGCCACATTTCAGGCTTCAAACATAAGGATATAAACTTTTAATTTTTTGGTGAAGAATCAACAAGTGGGACACAATCGTGAAGTGGAATGAAATTTATTGGTTATTTTAAACTTTTGTAAAAAATAAAAAACTGAAAAGTGGGGCGTGCCAAATTATTCGCCCCCTTTAGTTAATACTTTGTAGCGCCACCTTTTGCTGCAATTACAGCTGCAAGTTGCTTGGGGTATGTCTCTATCAATTTTGCACATCGAGAGACTGAAATTCTTGCCCATTCTTCCTTGGAAAACAGCTCGAGCTCAGTGAGGTTGGATGGAGAGCGTTTGTGAACAGCAGTTTTCAGCTCTTTCCACAGATTCTCGATTGGATTCAGGTCTGGACTTTGACTTGGCCATTCTAACATCTGTGAACCGTTCCATTGTAGATTTTGGTTTATGTTTGGGATCATTGTCTTGTTGGAAGATAAATCTCCATCCCAGTCTCAGGTCTTTTGCAGACTCCAACAGGTTTTCTTCCAGAATGGTCCTGTATTTGGCTCCATCCATCTTCCCATCAATTTTAACCATCTTCCCTGTCCTTGCTGAAGAAAAGCAGGCCCAAACCATGATGCTGCCACCACCATGTTTGACAGTGGGGATGGTGTGTTCAGGGTGATGAGCTGTGTTGCTTTTACGCTAAACATATCGTTTTGCATTGTGGCCAAAAAGTTTGATTTTGGTTTCATCTGACCAGAGCACCTTCTTCCACATGTTTGGTGTGTCTCCCAGGTGGCTTGTGGCAAACTTTAAACGAGACTTTTTATGGATATCTTTGAGAAATGGCTTTCTTCTTGCCACTCTTCCATAAAGGCCAGATTTGTGCAGTGTACGACTAATTGTTGTCCTATGGACAGACTCTCCCTCCTCAGCTGTAGATCTCTGCAGTTCATCCAGAGTGATCATGGGCCTCTTGGCTGCATCTCTGATCAGTCTTCTCCTTGTTTGAGATGAAAATTTAGAGGGACGGCCTGGTCTTGGTAGATTTGCAGTGGTCTGATACTCCTTCCATTTCAATATGATCGCTTGCACAGTGCTCCTTGGGATGTTTAAAGTTTGGGAAATCTTTTTGTATCCAAATCCGGCTTTAAACTTCTCCACAACAGTATCACGGACCTGCCTGGTGTGTTCCTTGGTCTTCATGATTCTCTCTGTGCTTTAAACAGAACCCTGAGACTATCACAGAGCAGGTGCATTAATACGGAGACTTGATTACACACAGGTGGATTATATTTATCATCATCAGTCATTTAGGACAACATTGGATCATTCAGAGATCCTCACTGAACTTCTGGAGTGAGTTTGCTGCACTGAAAGTAAAGGGGCCGAATAATATTGCATGCCCCACTTTTCAGTTTTTTATTTTTTACAAAAGTTTAAAATAACCAATACATTTCGTTCCACTTCACAATCGTGTCCCACTTGTTGTTGATTCTTCACCAAAAAATTAAAATTTTATATCTTTATGTTTGAAGCCTGAAATGTGGCAAAAGGTTGAAAAGTTCAAGGGGGCCGAATACTTTCGCAAGGCACTGTATATCTGCGATGGTTTTCAGGTCCCCTTTTACATTTGCAAAGACTAAGGTATCAGAACAATGGAAACCCCTCAATGAGTGACTCTATTTTGGAAACTAATCCCTTAAAGGAATTCATCTATAGGTTGTGAAAGTTTTGACCCTACAGATGTTTCACAGAATTTGTTTGAATTGAACTGTTAAAAAAAAATACTTTTTTCCCGTATTATATTTATTTATCTATTTATTTTACTTTTTATAAGAAACAAAGGAGAAAAAGCATGCCAAAAACGGGGCTGCACATGCTGTTCTTGATGAGTTGGATGAGAAAATCTGAATTTTTTTGATATAACAGTGGCAGAGGTGTAAATTGAAGAAATAACTGTTGGCCGGGGTGGGGTATTGGTATCTGTGTTGAAGGGGGAAATTTAGAGGTGGGAATTATGAAGAGGCTGGAAATATAATAACATTTGTGATTATGATTCTGCTGTGGACAGGACCTGGAAACCAGGTGAGGGTGATAAAGACATCACATCGGAGGAAGAGGGTGTGGGCGGCAGTGATAATAACATGATGGTGTTGTGGCCTATGCGCAGCTACCACATCATAAAAACTGTCGGGGCAGCCATAAGGCAGGCTCAGATGGTGGGACTTGCAGATATATTTTCAGCGCTGCTGGTGATTTTTCTGTACATTGATATTGTAACGTCTTGGCATTTCGGGTCACGGCGCCGCCCTCCGCTCGCACGCTGTGGCGAAGGAGGCGTCTTCAGTTTGGTTCTTTGTGTAAGTTCCTTGCTGCTCAGTCTGAACATGGTCCTAGTCAGTGTAATGGATTTCCGACCACACACGTGTTCTAGCATTTCTCTCTGGACGGTATAGAGTTAATCTCTTCCTGGCTTGTGTGATTGACAGCCTGTGTACCTATCAGGTGTGGGGCTGGGCCCAGACTTTCTATATACAGGATGTCACTTCTCTGCAAGTCGCCGGTTATTGCACTTGTCTTTGCCTGCTCTCCTTGTTATATTGCTTTCTACTTTGTTACTTTATTCTCTGACCCTTTGGCTTGCCTTTTGACTATTCTCTTGGATTTTGATTCTGTACTGCATTGCTCGTTTGTTACTGACCCCTTGGCTTGCTCATTCTGCTTCTGTGTTGTTTTTGTCTTGTCCTGTTCTATGTGTCACTTACCCAGTATAGGGCTTGTCTTCTGGTTGTCCTTTTACCGTTTAGGGAAACTGAGGCAATAGGAAGGGATAGTGGCTGGGGTGAGATTAGTGCTCACTTGTCTCTGTCCTTCCTCCCAGACCATGCAGTAGTGTCAGGGTTGCTACGGTTGGCAAGACCCTTACAGATATGTACAAATCCATGACACTGATCTGCAAGATCTGCAAGCAGAAAATAATCCGTGGCCATGCAAATAGAGAATCAAGAGTTTGGTTGAGATTATCACCTGGTTCTTTCACCATCCTATAGTGGAACTCTAATTGAGAACTGTACTGACATACTATCTTGGAAGCTGTATTTTGGTTGCTGTTGCTTCAGTACAGTTACAACCTGTTGTTCACCTATAACCTGTGCCTCCTAAGTTCATTCTTGCACTTACCACCAAGGGCCTTTCCAACTATCATCATCAGGCTCATTCAGCTGAAGGCCATCATAAGAAGTGCCCCAGGGGAAACTACCACCACCTTAAGGTACCCTGCAGGGTGCATTAGCACTGTACCAATTCAGGAGGTGGGCTGATGAAGACGGTTGAGAGTTTGGGCTACTGTGACAAGTTCTACTGGTTCAACTACTACTGCTCCCATCCTCCAGATTTCCTCCAGTGTGTTGCTGCAGGAAGACTAGGTGGAGGAGGACTTTGATGTGGATGTAGAGAGGGGCATTGATATTTAACAGCCAGCGGATAAGGCTAACCTTTTTCTGTGTGAAGATGACCATCATACAGGCCAAAACCAACAATAGCAGTCCTCTGGATCTGTGCAGATGTATGTTTTATTGATTTTATAGCGACAAGCAAAGCGATGATACTGGATAGCCATGCTTTCAGAGTCTCACTATAAAGCCAAACTAGGGGAATCATTTCTGTTGCCCAAAGGGAGGCAAAATTAGCATATTGTCAGGATTGTTATATTGTACCAAGCTTAACAACTGCCAATGCCAGCCACATGTCTGCCCAAGAGGTACCTGCCTGTTCCCAATCCTCCTGCTACAAGTAACATGTGGCCTGGTCTGTCATGTTTAATTCCATACTGTACTGCCAATGATGTTGCCACAGGTACTACCCCTGCTAACACTCCTGCCAGATATTTACTGCGGTCTGGTCCTTCATGCTCTATCCTATATTGTCCTGCCATTGATGTTGCCATTGCTACCACCACCACAACTCAACCAGACTGTTCACGTTGCATTTCTTTAATATCAGAAAGATCGGCTTATACTTACTTATATAATTATGTAGTTAGTAGGGCTAAAAATGACATATATCTATTAGAGGTGAGTGAACCCGTTTGTAACAGGCTAGGTTCATTATGAACAGGGGCGAACATAGACAACTGAGGGTCCCTGTGCAAGAACAGTTATGGGCTCTTTTTTTTCTCAATAGCTCAGCATAGAGCACTCCTGTATCTAACAATCTACCCATAATGGACAGTAGAAAGTTATTGTTAAGGTGATGGGGCCCTCTGATCTACTGGGTCCCTGTGAAGTTGCACCAATGATAGGTCTTTCACTGCATATACGTATGGCTCCTGACATTAGGGAGAATTTTTTTCGACATTTACTCTATTACATCATTATTGTGGCTCCTTGCTGCAGTCAGTGCCCCTCACATGGTCTCTTGCCCCTCACAGGCTCTGTTACAAGATAAGGCCCAACTACTCTGATACAATTGCACAGAAGTAAATTGGAGGCAGATTATACTGATTATAGCCCCCTCTGCTGGACTGTATTATTGACATGCTATGGGTTTTAGGCTGAGTTCATACATTGCAGGAAGCCGTGTGGACATGCAGGATTTATATTCATTGTTAATGGCCGCAGTATTTTCCTGTTGAACTTGCAGTTTTAGCTGCAGATCCACTTGAAAAATATATTAAAATACTGCACCAGCAGCATATCTGCACAGTTTTACACCATAACATGTGAACACAAGGTACAGACCCCACATCCCAAAAAACCGAACATAAGTAGAAGTATAGACCAGGACAATAGAAGTGGTACTATGCGCGCTCTATATATGCAGAATAACAGCAGATAATGAGCCATCTTGTGTCACTTGAGCTTGACATCTTGAAGAGGACAGACATGTAGGTATGTAGCTCTTCACAGTACTGAAGACTCCTTCACACATTGTGTAGTGGGTAGGGGGGAAGTGTCAGGATTGCACCATCAATACTCCCCAAATCTCAGCTAGATCCATGTACAATGTGTTTCTTGCTGTAATAGTCAGGACAGGAGTATTCTTTACAGGAAAGACAATTCTGAGAAATTTTCTTCAACCTGAACTTATACAAATGTGCACACGTGGGAAATGTGTTTTTGTTTTTCATAATGTAAAAAATATATGTCCATATGACCTAACAGGGCATTTTGACAAAGAGGTGGTCCAGTTAGTATGATCCCTTTATATTAGGTTAGCTTTTTTTTTAGTAGCTTCCCACATATTGGCCTCAACTTGACACATTTTTGCACACTGTGGCGCATCTCAGCCTCTGCGCCCCACTCACCATTTTTTTAGGCAGACTGGGTCAGGAATCTAGGTGGGTTGCGGGCCAGATTTACTGTAACTCACATAAAAAAACTAATGCACATTATACCACATATCTAAGCTAGACCCTGACTGGCGTTGGTCTGCGACCAGGTGCACCTACATGGCCTAGAAATACTAATAGGCTGGAGCCTCTTAGTAATTCTAGCAAATCATGAATCAAGACTGGCATAAAAATCACTAGTCTTAATAATTTCCCCCTAATGTGAGAACAAAGCATTCTGTAACATAAGCCTGTGTACAACAAGCTATAGTTATCTGTTGTTAGGGATCAGGGGGTGACCAGTCTGGAATCCTCTGTTTTCCATTAGTAGATAGAGCAGTAGCTGATATGTATTAAAGCAAAAGGTTCCCTTTAAATGTGTAGTGAATCAGACATTTATCACAATATATCATGCTGTTCTGTGATGTAGCTTTAAATTGGTGCAGTCACTGTTACATATCTATATCACATATCTACAGTACATATTATGTGATCATGTACATGAGAGTTTTAGGCACCAGATCCCTGCTGCATTATAGATACCACACGACATCACAGACATTCCATGATGTCACAATGAGTGTAGAATGTGTACAAGTCTTAACCTGAGCCATCTTGTATCACTTGAGCTTGACAGCTTGAAGAGGACGGTAAGTCCAGGTATGTAGATCTACACTCATTACTGAGGCCTTGTGCACACATTGTGTTGCTTGGGTAAGACTACATTTGATTTCAGGTGTTTTTGCCATGGTGGTTTGTGGAAATTCTGCAGTATGTATGTACATGGCATATAGCCCTGGCCTAAAGGTCTCCATACACATTATCTGTAAGTAGGCCAAGTCTACTGATTTTGGCCAAATGGTTGTTTGTAGCACAATGAACATTAGTTTACAAATTGTGTCATCTGTAGGTTGGTGCCAGTCTCCAGTATAAAAAATACATTTATGATTGGTTAAGTGTGCATGTGTATGAAAGAGTTGGAAGGAATAGCTGTCCAAATGAGTGTTCAGCAGCAGCTATTAATACTTAATATTATAATAATTATAATATTATGGTGTAGTGTATGGGCAAAATACAGATGTAGTCTTTGCCAACATTTCTGAAGGTGTACTATTACATGAGAAATAGTGTGCCTGTAGCAAGCCAAGCTAAGCTGAGCCAAGTGTGCATGTGCTTTGTAAAGTTTGTCTGTTGTTTAGACATCAGCCATCTCATGTGTATGGACAGCTTTATTTATTTATTTTCTACATGTTATGGTTATTTTAGATTTCTTCAGATTTGCTGGATTACGTCAGACCAATTTATTCAATTTTTTTTTTCTTTTAATAAAATGACCAAAAAAGGATGTGTTGGGGAGTCTTTATTTAATTAAAGTATTTATTGTGCGTGTTTGTCTCTTTTCTTACAGATTGATCTCTCATGAGCTTATTTAAAATACAGCAGAAGGCAGCAGGCAAGATGTGATCAAGGAAGATATGTAATCGCCATTACTGGGGTCAGGAAGGAATTTTTTTGCCCCCTGAGCTCTAACTCTCCAGGGATTTAGTTTCACCTTCCTCTGGATCATTAGGTCTGATGACTAACATATCAGTACTGGGAGACTCGTCTGAATGTCCACCAGGCCTGACCTGAAGGTCACTGTGACCTTTTTTTTTTTTATATCTTATATTACTCCTTAGATAGCCATTATTATCATCATGGTCACTATCACTCAATGTTCCAGTATATTCCAATATCTGCATATACTGTAATAAAGTGTATTATCAGCTATATATATGGTGGCAGCTCCTGCAGAACAGGGAACTATAGGGGGCGCCATATACAGTGAACAGATCACTCATAACTCTAGCCATTGTGATACTATAATGTCAACTCCTGTCCCAAGTGTTATGGGGTTCAGTCTCCCTGATGGGGGTAAATAACATTGTTTCTGCCCTCACATCTATTCATAACATACTACCTGAAAGAAGACTGAGGAATCCACAAGAGGAACTGAACACTGGAGAGACAGACTATAGAGGCTTCATAGCTGTAGGTCCCCAAAACAAAACTTGGAAGGGGCTCCAATCTGCAACAACCACTTTATCAGACAGTGGCTCACATTTACTAAGACTGGTATATCTTGTGCCAATCTAAGTAAAGGGTATTATTGGAGTGATTTGTGCCAAATTTATTAACAGGCACAGATGTCATATTAAATGTGGACATATATCACAGAATCACACGTATGTCTGCTATGTGCAAGTGAATGGGACAGAGCTTGCAGTACTTTACCAGTCACCATACAGCTGTGTGTCCATTGTGCTTTTTACATTGGAGTGAATGCAGATGGACTCTCGACAGAGGGGGCTCCATCTGCATCTGTCGATTAATGTCCGTAGCTTTCTTCCTTTGACGGATGAGAGCAATGGACATTAAGTAACGGTAGTGTGAACTTACACACACTAAGTTTGTCATTGTTTTTTGTATATGAACTCAGGGAAGACACTGAGAGCAAGGGGGCCCTGTGTAAAGATTGTTTATGGCCCTACTGGAACCTTGTGCACTTGTCAGGGCCCTGCTATAGTGTAGTTGGGCCCCCTCTCTACTCTGGGCCCCTGTGCAGCTGCACACGTTGCACAGGCTATATGTCCTTCCCTGATTATGAATTTACCAAATAATCTCATGACGTTTACATGGCCTCAGCGGTCCCAGGGCCTATCACATAACAGAAGTGGCCGGACGAGCCCTCTGGGGAACCAAAGAAACCAGGGAACTTACACCGGATTGTGCAAGGGAGCTCAGGAGAGGTGAAGGAAAGTTAACATCTGTGTTCTACGGTATTGCACTATTTTATCACACCTCTCTTGGGCCTCTGCCTATTATACTCTAGGGTCTGAAGAGAAACAGGTTGTTCAAGCTGCAACATGAAGACATAGAGTATGCTGAGAGCACATGATCATTGTCCTCCCAGAATTCCTCTAATTATGGTATAATGCCTAGCAGATAATGTCATCCCAGCTGTCTCCAAACCCAGGGCAAGAATTGTGGAAAAAAAGCCAAAAACCCTATAAATTAGCTGTTTTCCCCTATATAAAGCTAAAAAACAACAAAACGAAAGACACTAGTTGAAGATGATTAAATATATATATATATATATATATATATATATATATATATACACCTTTACAGTGTGTAAATGTACAAAAGGTACAGTTTTGCAGGCGACATTCAGGCATCTATAGACCTTGGTTCTGAATGGGTTAAATAAGGGAGTATGAAATATATTCAAGTAAACTGATTTTAAGCTCTCTTCAGTCATCATTAAAAAGAGAACGGACATTCACATGTACTAAAAAAATGTGACACACGGGCGCAATTTACTTTAGGGAAAATAAACTCTAGAGGTGACCTAATTAATGTTCACAAATAGAGTAGATTCAATTAAACAGGTCGGTATAGAAAACTACGGATCAAGGATTATTTCCGTAATTGAAGGTTACCTAGTACACGCAGAAGAAAATTCTAGCAACATTCTTGTGTTTCTGTGCTAAATACTCTATGTAAATGTAACCACAAGCCACTTAAAGGGGGTTGTCCGGGGTGTTTAGATTAACTTACCTGATTGGGAAACGGGGAAAGGGGGGCGTGACGCAGGGGGTAGAACATTGGTTCCAATCACATGATGCAGGGGTCAGAACCAAAATAGAACCCCCAGGTCAAAAACTCCATCATCAAGAGTCTTCCGGGTCAGGTAAGTTAATCTAAACCCTGTAAAGCTGCATGCTTCATGTAATTTATCAAGTGGTATGTTGAGTATTTTGGCCGCACATTTTTGCAGGAACTTGTGCAAAGTAGGAGTGAAAAACAAAAACTTTATACTTTGCAGGCCTCATTTGTGTTTACATTGGTCCAAGTTGCCAGAACAATAAAGCACCCCCAGCAATAACTCCATTTTGAATGCTACACCCCTAAGCGTAGTTTAAAGGGCTTAGTAAGTATGATTGACCCAGTTGAAGGAAAGCCTAACAGGCCCTACAACAGCATATAAGTGATTTAGAATTGATTTGGGTAGACTCCCTTTAAAGTTTTTTCCTTATATGTTTTGCAGGCCCTATGTTGGTTTACATTGATCCTAAATTACAATAAAATACCCCCAGTCAGTGGTTCAAATATGTTGAACCAGCCTAAGAATTGCAGAGCCAATTTTTTTCTTGATTGGCTCATTAGCCCATTTAATGCTTGAAAACTCCCCCAGAAGAATACCACAGAAATGACCCTATTTTAAAAACTACACCCCTCGAAGAATATATATAGGGATGTAGTCACTTTTTTTTGACCCCCATGTTTTTTTTTTTTTTTGCATAATGTAGTGGAAATCAACCCTTTTCTTTTTTTTTTTTTTTTTTTTTTTACAAATGAATCATTTATAGCACATATTTTTGTGACATAGAGCACATCAGTGAAGAAAAACACCTCAAAATAAATTGGGCTATTTCTTTTGAGTTCAGAAATACCTCCAATCCTAATATGTGGCCTGAACAAAAGGTAGAGCCTAGAACAGGGGTCAGCAACCTCCGGCACACGTGCCAAGAGTGGCACACGAGGCTTATTTCCCTGGCACGGCAGCGGAGTCCTCACCCAGCAGCTTCGATCAGACCAAACATGGCTAAAACGAAACTGCTATTATTATACTCTGGGGTCTCTTCAGACCCCAGAGTATAATAAACAGAGACTTAGAAGTGATGAAACATAAAAAACAATGATACTCACCTTGTTCTCTGCACTTCGCAGCGGCTGTGTGATCTGCAGGCGCTTCTGACAGCTGACAGGGCCTCAGGGGTCACGTCCGGCGTCATTACGCATAATGACGCGATGTGACCCCAGAGACCCAATCAGCGGTCGCTGACTACAGGCAGAAGCACCGAAGAGAACAGAGCGGCTGCGTAGCGCAGAAAAAGGTGAGTTGCATTGTTTTTTTATGTTTGTCACTTCTCTTGATCCTGCACTTATTATACTTGGGGGTCTGAAGAGAGCTATGGAACATAATACCATGTGCAGGGACCACTATAGGACATAAAATACCGTGTGCAGGGACCGCTATGGGACCTAATACCGTGTGCAGGGACCACTATGGGACCTAATACCGTATGCAGGGACCGCTATGGGACCTAATACCGTGTGCTGGGGCCACTATATGACATAATACCGTGTGCTGGAGTTACTATGTGACATAATACGGTGTGCAGGGGCCACTATGTGACATAATACGGTGTGCAGGGGTCACTATGTGACATAATACCATGTACTGGAGCCACTATATGACATAATACCGTGTGCTGGGGCCACTATATGACATAATACCGTGTGTAGGGGCCACTATGTGACATAATACGGTGTGCAGAGGCTGTTATGGGATATAATACCTTGTGCAGGGGCCGCTATGGGACATAATACCGTGTGCAGGGGCCTCTATGGGACATTATTCTGTATAACAGTGTGATTTCTGCATTAAGGATGTGTTTTTGCACAGAAAACACAGGCATTTTTTTTTGTGCAAAAATGCACCATGTGAATGCAGTTTTACATTGAAGTAAAAGTTCCAGTGGGCTAAGACTATATCTGCATTCAGATACATAGTGTGTATTCACCATAAGGCTGCTGCCATACGGTGCTCCTGGACACATACATTTACTACTAATTGGGGGCTGCACATGGACTTTCATTGCTTCTAATCGGAAAGTACAGGAGAGTCCCAGGAAATAGCAGTAAACGCATGCGTCCTAAAGCATCTGGTGGCAGCACTTCTGTGTTATGGTTTGTGGTATATGACTTTAGTTTAGGGGTTGTCAGACTTACAATTATTGACCGGCACTCCGAGTACCTCATCTTTGATTTTTTAATTAAAATCGGCACGCCAAACAAAAAAGGTTGCCTACCCCTGGCCTAGAAGTATAGGAAAAATTGCACATAGACCTAAGAAACTGTGCAGGTACTGAACCACTTTTAAAATTGTGGACATTAAAATTGTAGGTTAGGGTTATAATGAAAACTATTAGTTTTTTATGGAGGCACAGAGTTCAGTTTTTAAATGGTGAAAAGACAAAATAATAAATTAAAAGTCATCTTGCTCTGATGCTACAGCAAACGTGAATTAACGTTCCCCAGCTCACCCTATCAAAGATTTTTGTGGTGGTCTGAGAGAAAGCAAGAAAGCTGAATAAGGTGAAGGCCCCACCTTGCAGAAAAGCTTCTGTTTTTGTTGCAGATTTTGTTGGGTTTTCTGAGCCAAAGCCAGGAGTGGATTGAGCAGAAAGGCGATGTATAAATGCTTCCTACATATTTTGCATTGCTTTTGTAAGCCACTCCTGGGTTTGACACACAAAATGAAGCAAAACCTGCAACAAAGAAAACAGCGGATCGTTTTTTTTTTCTGCAGCGTTTTTCATTGTGTTTTTGCTGAGTTTTTATCTGCAGATATTCTTCCCTTATTGAACCTATAGGGGAAACGCCAATTGACATGCTGCGATTTTTAAAAATGTAGGCGATTTTGAAAATATCACCTTTTCCAAAGCAGATTTTTTTCTCTGCAATGTGTGGATGATATTAGCTAGAATCTCATTCACTTAGCAGATACTGTAAAATGCAATGTTTTGGGGTTTTTTGACGCAGTATTTCCACAGCCTAAATGTGTTTTTTACACACATTTCTTGTTTCCTAAAATGGCCATTTAGCTGGAAAAATTTGAAGTGAATCCCACAAATTTTGGCTTTGGTAAAACCTTAAGTAGTATGTTTTGAAAACCTCTATTTCTGACAACGCTGCTATCTGTATATGGATCGCTGCTGCAGTAGTGAAGTCCTGTACTAAAAATGTGTTGGACGTTGGGGACAATTAGGTTCAGGAACAGGCATAATCTGAACACGAATCCTTGGCAACTGTGAGGAGATTCCTCACTAGCAGCTGAGGAGGAAAATTCTGATCCATCACCCAACCCATGCTCTCCCTTCGAGCCAATAACCTGTATTATCAGAACCTCCCACTCCCATATCCAAGACTTCTCTCGAGTTGCACCACTTGTCTGAAATGCTCTACCCTGGACAATGAGATTAACTCACAACTTCTACAGCTTCAAGTGTATGTTAAAGACACATCTCTTTAGGCAGGCCTATCACAATTCCTAATATAAATCCTTTAGCATTTAGGCTTCCTAAAACTAATCCTCCACTGTTCTTGCTCCCTCATTCTCCACAGGACATTATGCCTTATCAAACTGTAACCTTATTTGTTCAGGCACTATTAGCACATAAAAGGACACTGACTGGTGATGGCTTTATCACAAAAATGGCTTGACCACTGTATAAGCAATGTTACCTTCTATGCCGCCCCTCTACAACATAGATTGTAAGCTCTTGCGAGCAGGGCCCTCAATCCCATTTTGTGAATTGACTTATTACTCTATAATGTCTCATTTTGTTTGTACTTTAACCCTACAATTTGTAAAGTGCTGCAGAATATTTTGGTACTATATAAATAAAATGTATTATTATTTTTATCCATCCATCCTCACTGGCAGTCTCTGTTTCTGACATGAGCAACCAATACACCTCCTTGACAGTGTTCTGCAGATCATTCTTATTATTTTATTTGATGTGTATATGTGCATACAAACTGTTTCTATACATAATATACATAATTGGCTTAAATCATAGCATATTACATGCTCAGGGCTTCCAGACCCCATCTAACCCATTTCTAGCTCTCTAAGGCAAAAAAAAATCGAAGCACTGTCAAAGTGACAGTAACATGTATGTCTATGGGAAAGGAGACAGTAGGCAGTTAAGAGAAATTGCTAGATAAACTGATTATACTGCACTGTCACTTTTTTAGGCTTTTAAACTTAAAAACACTTAAAAAATTTGCCAATTTCAGGGGAAGGTGTCTGTGTATGTTTTATATATACAGTACATGGCAGTTACATTGGAAGAAGGAATGGCTTTTACAACTTGTAAGTGCAACAAATTTGTTATTTTGAAGAAAAATTTGTGGCAGCGCATGTGGTTGAAAAGTGAAGATTGCTTTAAAAAACAAAAAAAAAAACCCACAACATCAAAAATGATCCCTTGAGGACAGAATGCCCTATCACCATGGTGGTAGAATTGGAAGAAGCAATGGAATTTATTTTGCTTTTATTAAGCAAACAGTATGGGAGTGGTAACTACAAAATTATAATAAAACTTTCTAGCAGACTGTCAGCATACCAACTTGAAAAGGTAAATAGTGGCTTAAAAAAACAAACATTTAGCTCTTTTTGTGAGCAGATACTACAACTTGGTGGAACCGATGGGTTTTATTTAGTTTTTATTACGGCAAACCGTGTAGCAGGGAAGATGAAAATGACAGAAGTTGAAGAAAAAATTGTGGCAGGCTTACAGTGTGACTAGTGGAAAAGAGAAGAAATTACTTTTAAAAAAAGTTATCCCTTTGTGGGAGCAGATGCTGTACTAACATGGCGGTATTGGGATAAGTAATGGGTTTTATTTTGTTTGTATTATGACAACAGTTTGGCAACTACAGAATTTAAAAACGCTTTAAAGTCACTTTTAAATTCATTTAAATAATATATTATTAAATCTTTTAATCTATTAAAAATACTCCAAAACTTAGCCTAATCTGGGGGAAGATGCCTGCTCATGTTTTATTCATACATGGAACTTTTTGTATTGGAAGAAGTAATGTCTTTTACAAGTGATCCAAAAATTACCCTGTGTTTGACTTGTAAGTGCAATAGATGTATGGCAATGTGTCTGGTTGAAATGTGAAGTAGTAGTAGTAGGATTGAAATTTAAAAAGAAAAAAAAAAAAAAAAAAAGATACCTTTATGGGAGCAGGATGCCGTACATGGCATTTTGGAAGAAGCAATGGAAATGATGGCAGAGGAGGTGAAAATTACAGAATTTGAAGATAAAATTTAATTGTGGCATACTAGCAGATAGTGGTGTGTCTGGATAAAAAGTCAAGTGTCTTTTTAAAAAAAAAAAAAAATGACCAATGGCCAAAAATGACCCTTAGGATTGATGCTGTACCAACATTGCAATATTGGAAGAAGCAATTATTTTATTTTCATTATGCCAACAGTGTGATATTGGAGATACAAAAAATAGAATTTGAGTAAACATTTGGCAGACCGATAGCGTTTCTGATTGAAAAGTGAAGTGGCTTTTTAAAAATAAACCTGCCAAAAATAATCCATTTCTGGAAAAAGTTGCCACACCAAAGTTGAATGAGTGAAAGTCAGTGTGCCTGCCACTTGAAAAGGGCTTTTAATAGGAAGAACACTAAAAATTACCCTTTCAAAGCTGGGGCCCCACGTTGCGAAAACGGTGTTGCAAAAATACACGGCGTTTTACAATACCTGCAAAGTGGATTCTGGCCAATCCCATCCATACATTGCAGAAAAATATCTGCAGCGGAAATGCTGTGATTTCAAAAACCTACAGAAACATTAGCGTTTTCCATATAAGTATAATAGGGAGAGAGAGTCCACAGAGAAAAACTTTGTGGAATTTCTGTGAAGAGCACTGCGGGTATAAAACGCAATGTGGTTGGCTGCAGCTGCATGCTGCATCAACATGCCATTTGTATTGGAAGATGTTTATTTGGGAGGGGGTATTTTTAATATTTTAAAAAAAAAAATGTCAACACTGTGGCACCAACAGTATGGAATAGAATGTGATATCTGGCTGAGTGTTGACGGTGGGAGCAGTACCAGGCCACTGGAGATGATATTCGGCTGTGAAAGGCTATCGGTTAGCATCAGCAGAACAGGAAGTTGAAAGACATGTGCGCAACAGCAGATCTATTTATTGGCATCAGCTGGAGGTGTGCGAAAATACTCACGTGTCCATGCCTGATTCATTTTCACAAAAGTATTTTTTTTACACACTTATGGTGAACAGTTTGGACTGCCTAAATGTTATGATTCCAGCTACAGCACTTAACTCCCTCTTAAACATCACGCTTGAGGCTGGACAAAAAGCCCAGGGCAAACTGAGCCAGTTCCTGCCACTCATCTAATGTGTTGAGTCAGACGTACATAGGGTCAACATTATCTGTCAAAATAATGAATAGTCTAGGTATGATTGTATCTGGTTGAGAAGCCAGTGGGGAACAGTTACCATTTGTGTGTCCTATTGGTGTTGTGAAGTAAAAAAAAATCTGGTTATTCTTGTTCTAGATTCTGTAATTACTGCTGCTGATGCTGCTGATTTTCCTTCAGCTACTTGTAGCCATGGCACTAGAAGAAATGGTGGAGTGCTGACTGAGTGATGAGGAAGGTGAGGAGCAGTCAGAGACCTCCTGGACAGACATGCAACTGTCACTGGCAGCACTGGTGAACCTAGTTTCTCTGCTTCCTGAGGCAACCTATAAAAGGCGCCCAACCCCATCCAAAAAAAATACCTGACCTGGCGATCTTTGATTCCCTGACTGAGCCCTCCTAATTAAAATACAGGACACGCCCCTTATTTTCAAATAAAAAAAAATTCCCGTATTTGGCCCACACTCAGGACAACATTTACTGGCTCCCACAATGTATTACCCCCATTATTGGCCCTCCACACAGTATAATGCCCCCTTTACTGGCCCCTGCACAGTATAATGTCTCCTTTATTGGCCCCCACAGAATATTATCCTCTTTACTAACGCTGACAAAGTATAACAACCCCATTACTGGCCCCCGCAGCATATTATCCCCTTTGACGCTCAGCATGGCAAACGTGAAGGGTAGCTGCTAAACCTGTTTAGCCTTAGCAAAGGTGAGTAAAAACATCAAACAGTTATGCTTACCTTTCCTGGGCATCCAGAGGGCCCCCCTGTGTCCTCATCTTCCAGCAGACACTTGTGTAGACATTTTTCTGGCCATGAGCACTATGTTCAATTGTGGTGCATCACAAAATTTAGCACATGCAGCAAATGCTAGGACAATGTGTCTTTATTTTTTTTTTTTTATTGCAGTTGGTGTAGGACATCCAGTCTTTATAAGTAAAAAAACAAACAAACAGGAAGTTCTGCAAAAAATAGTTTAGAAAAAAAAGATTTTGCACTAAAAGGATAACTGGCCAGTCAGACTGTATGTTAGACAGTGGACAGTACAGTGCAGAGCTTGTCCTCCCACTCTTATGATCTCCCTCTATCTAAATTAAGTGAAACTACCTATGCCCCAGTGTCCTCTCCTATAATTCTGTAGTAGTACTTTTGTATTTTTTTCCGCCACTATCCCTGTGCATACACTGCTAACACTGTTTTCTCCCTGCTATCATCTCCATACAATGGCTCCTGCATAATCTTATATATAGTGCCATTGACATCTTCACTGTGATCTTTCCACCCAGCCCTCATACTTGACTGATAGAATGTTAGCTGATGATGGAAAAAGCCCAACTAAGTTACAGACCATGTGATCCATGAGGTGAATCCCAAAAGTTTTGATTTCCATAGAAACAAACTTTTGAAAAATTCAAGTTAAATCCGGCATTACAAAGCAGTTCACCAGTTCATCTCCAATAGGAACTGCTGCTAGTTCAGGTCATTAGACCACAATATTGTGAATAATTATTTTTCTTTTATATATTTATTCATTGTTATTTAAAAGTATATGATTTATCATCCGCAAATTACTAGGGTTGACTTTTGACCTTTTTACCAAGTGTAGTTTTAAATCGCTACTATATGACAATTTGTATATGGACTTAATAAAGAGATTAGTCCAAGCTTGAAACATGTTGCTCTTGTGTTTGCAATAAACATACTTATCTGCAGAATTTTTGCTTTATACAGTGCTGAAACTGGATCTCTAACGTTTTATGCATATAACCAAATATAATATAAACCAAAAAAAAAAACCAAAAAAACCCATAAACCACTGGAGTGAGATTATGACAATTATTGTCACTTTTTTAAAAAAGTTGATAAATCGTGAGTGAAGATAGTTTAATCACATCCATTTTCCCACACCCATTTCAAAAGTAGTGTGAGTGATATAAAAATGCAAATATTCACACAATTATTGCACACATGAGTTCAAAAAGTTGCGTATCCTTGTTTTGCAACTTTTTTAACAACAGAATTCTAAATTACAGGGCTTGTTAAATCCCTCCCTCCAATAGGGTCAATTTATTCTTGCTTTTGGGCCAAAATTCTGTTGTTCCTTTTTTTGTTTGTGCCTTTTTTTGTTTGTGCCTAATTTGTTTTTTGTTTGTGCCTAATTTATTAACCATTTCCTGACATTCACTGTCCATTATTATTATGATGCCAGGTCTTTAAAGATGGCGGCTGTTACAGGTGCATCTCAATAAGTTAAAATATTTTTGAAATGTTCATTCATTTCAGTAATTCAGTAATACAATTCATAATCAGCGTCTTCCATGATTGTGTGTCCTACTGAACCAGACTGAGGGACCATTTAAAGGCTTAGGAAACCTTGGCAGGTGACACACAGTCGCCGCACATTTCTCCGGAGAAAACCACTCTATTGAAGATTTGCGGGTTGTGGTTTTAATGGGACAGTTTAAGATGCAGGAGGAGAGGAAAGAATGGGAGTACAAGTTTATGCAAAAATTTAAAACTCTGCAATTTGGTCTTAATATTCATGCCAGCTTCATTTCACACTATGTATGAACTGTGAGGGTCACAAATCACTTCCTGATAGCAAACAGATAACAGATCCCTCTGTCACGCACCACTACTTTCCAGATTGTTTTTGACCGGTTGTAAATAACTTCTCTACTTAGATTGCATTTTGTTTTAGTTTTTTTAAGGACTCTAAAATCTTTTGAAGATCATGTGTATAGGGTATAAAAATCTGTGAATTTTCAGTTCTTGTATAACACCATGTCTGATGAAGGAAACTAGTACATCTGAAAGCTTACTTATCAAATATACTCAGTTAGCCTCTAAAAGGTATCGCCTGATTTCTTCACTCTTCCACTACTTTCAATGGCTGACAAGTTACAGCATTATACTACACTGAATTTACAGTACTAAACTTTTTTACAATATTCTAATTTTTTAGATTTGGGTTTTCATTACCTGTAATCCATAGTCAACTTTTACAGAAATAAAACACTTGAAATAGAACACTCTGTGTGTAAAGAATCTAGAAAATATAGGGGGTCACTTTTTTAATTTAATTACTGCAAGAAATAAACGTTCCTAAACGTATCTATTCTAATTTATTGAGATGCACCTGTATGTGTATTATACAGTAAAGAGGTGGTAGCAATGCCAGAGCCTGATTTATTGTGGGCTTTAACCCTTTAGATACCTCATTCAAATGTGACCAAGGCATCCATTTACTGACTGTGCATGCTGCCATATTTGTAACGATTGCTGACCCCTGAACGAGATCCGGGGGCAGTGTATTGAAGGCTTACAGGTCTGTCTTCAGTATAGTTCTATTACAAGTTGCCATAGGTGGGCTGTAATAGAACTCTATGGATTTTATCTTACACTGAAATGCATTAGCTAGTATCATGCCCCCTGGTGTTCAAAACCCATAGGGGCATCTAAAAATAAAAGTAAAAAAACAAACATAAGTTGAAATCATCTCCTTTTCCTTAGATCCCAAATAAAAAACAAAGAAAAATAAACACATTAGGTATCCCTATGTCTCAACATGCCCGAATTATAACCATATTAAAATATTTTTCCCATACGATGAATTCCCAAAAATTTTTTTTAATAAAGAGCCATCAAAACATCAGAAATCCCCCAAAATTGTATAAATAAAAAGTACATCTGGCCCCACAAAAAGTGACGCCCTATGCAGCCCTGTATGTGTCAGAATGTGATGACTCCAAGATTTTATTCCCAACGTTTTGGATTTTTATTAATGTGTTAAAACATAGAAAAATATATATAAATTTGGTATCACTGTAATTGTGCCTACCCCTTGAATATACAAGTATATAACATGTCATATTGGCTGAACAGTGAACTCTGTAAAAGCAAAACCTATAAGAGAGTGGCACAAATGTAGTTTTTATCTAATTCCACCCCACTGCAATTTTTTTGCAGGGATTATTGTAGGGATTATTAAATGGCACCAATATGAAGTAAAATTTTCCTGCAAAAATTAGCCCCTATATGGCCTTCTCAACGAAAAAAGTTATGGCTTTTTGAAGGCGGGGAGTTAAAACAAAAAATGGTGGGTAGGGGTTAATCAATTGTTCCATTTTTTTTTAAATGTTTTCCAACTATTGCTTAAAAGGGGACTTAAAATTTGAGTGTTATTTAGATGGTACATAGGTGAACATCGAATTTACTATGTGTGACTTTATAAAAGTTGCAAGGTTTTTGCACAAGCACACACCACTTCTAATTTGGCTTAACTCTGGTGTCCTCATTCAAGAAAACTCCATCATACTTATGAACCAGCATGTTTTCAAAATATAAGACAAGACAACTGTAGCAAACTTTACAACCATGAAATTATAATGGCTCATGTAAAATTTATAATCACATATAGTAGAAAGACAACCCCATTATTAATATAGTAGAAAGACAACTCTTTTTATTAGGATTAGTGAAAGATTAGAATCCATATTATTTTGTTACGAGTATGGATTGAAAGACACCCAAGCACCAGGTATTCCAGACAACTATTTAAATAACCGATCAATACCACTATTTATTTTTATTAGATATATCCTCTCGATGAAGAAGTTTAAACTCATGAACAATTACTAGTATTTCTAACTTTTATACAGGAGTTATTGGTCTTGCCCACAAGGCACATTGTTTGAGCTTTCAGATGTGCAAGATTCTGGATAATTATTATACATGAAAAGAAGAGATCGATATCAAGCAAACAATTTAAGCTCCAGCACTGTAAATATGATTTCCATGCCCCAGTGTTTTTTTCAAATCCTTTTCAAGTACAGAATAAACCACAGCAGGAAATCAATATAGGTGAGCCAACCAAGTCCCTGGAGGCAAAGGTATATTGTAAGGGAAAGCGGTTATGCAGGATTCTTTTATTGTGTGTAGCACTTGGGTTTCATTGATCATTTTGCAGTTAAAAAGTCTTTATGCTCATAGTTAAACTGTCAAGAGTTTCTCATCACCATGACTGGTATGTATTGTTTTCTATGCTCCTTTATGAAGTCACTAAAACTGTAGTCTATAAATTATATGCTTAAAAAAAATTAAGCAATAGGTGATTTAGAAAATGTGTAGGTCCATATTTATTTCTCAATTTAGATAAAATACACCAACCATATCAGCTCTCAGCCCTAGTGCAATATAGGGTGATCAATCCTTCATGGTGTCAGATCAAGCAATGCAGAGAGCTTTGATTTATAATCTGATTGCCCCTTGAGCCAATTTTACTCCCTGAAATTGACTTCAATTTTAAAGGGGTCTTCCAAGACAAATATACTTTCCCTACATTAAACTATATTGCTTAGTTGAGAAACTTCAAAATATACAGTGGAGAAAAAAGTATTTAGTCAGCCACCAATTGTGCAAGTTCTCCCACTTACAAAGATGAGAGAGGCCTGTAATTGAAATCATAGGTAGACCTCAACTATGAGAGACAAAATGAGAAAACATATCTAGAAAATCACATTGTCTGATTTTTAAAGAATTTATTTGCAAATTATGGTGGAAAATAAGTATTTGGTCAATAACAAAAGTTCATCTCAATACTTTGTTATATATCCTTTGTTGGCAATGACAGAGGTCAAACGTTTTCTGTAAGTCTTCACAAGGTTGGCACACACTGTTGCTGGTATGTTGGCCCATTCCTCCATGCAGATCTCCTCTAGAGCAGTGATGTTTTGGGGCTGTCGCTGGGCAGCACGGACTTTCAACTCCCTCCAAAGGTTTGCTATGGGGTTGAGATCTGGAGACTGGCTAGGTCACTCCAGGACCTTGAAATGCTTCTTTCGAAGCCACTCCTTCGTTGTCCTGGCGGTGTGCTTGGGATCATTGTCATGCTGAAAGACCCAGCCACATTTCATCTTCAATGCCCTTGCTGATGGAAGGAGGTTTGCACTCAAAATCTCATGATACATGGCCCCATTCATTCTTTCATGTACACGGATCAGTCGTCCTGGTCCCTTTGCAGAGAAACAGCCCCAAAGCATGATGTTGCCACCCCCATGCTTCACAGTAGGTATGGTGTTCTTTGGATGCAACTCAGTATTCACTCTCCTCCAAACATGACGAGTTGTGTTTCTACCAAACAGTTCTACTTTGGTTTCATCTGACCATATGACTTTCTCCCAATACTCTTCTGAAACATCCAAATGCTCTCTAGCAAACTGCAGGATCTGAGTCCCTGGTGGCATAGTGTGTTACTGACGGTAGCCTTTGTTACATTAGTCCCAGCTTTCTGCAGGTCATTCACTAGGTCCCCCCATGTGGTTCTGGAATTTTTGCTCACTGTTCTTGTGATCATTTTGACCCCACGGGGTGAGATCTTGCATGGAGCCCCTGTTCGAGGGAGATTATCAGTGGTCTTGTATGTCTTCCATTGTCTAATTATTGCTCCCACAGTTGATTTCTTCCCACCAAGCTGCCTGCCTATTGCAGAATCAGTCTTCCCAGCCTGGTGAAGGTTTACAATTTTGTTTGTGGTATCCTTCCACAGCTATTTGGTCTTCACCATACTGGAGTTTGGAGTGTGACTGTTTGAGGTTGTGGACAGGTGTCTTTTATACTGATAACAATTTCAAACAGGTGCCATTACTACAGGTAATGAGTGGAGGACAGAGGAGCCTCTTAAAGAAGAAGTTACAGGTCTGTGAGAGCCAGAAATCGTGCTTGTTTGTAGGTGACCAAATACTTATTTTCCACCATAATTTGCAAATAAATTCTTAAAAAATCAGACAATGTGATTTTCTAGATATGTTTTCTCATTTTGTCTCACATAGTTGAGGTCTACCTATGATGACAATTACAGGCCGGCCTCATCTTTTTAAGTGGGAGAACTTGCACAATTGGTGGCTGACTAAATACTTTTTTTTCCCCACGGTAGTTGCTATACCTTTATTGCATGAATCAGCATCCACATGTAGTCCTCATGCAAAGTTTATAGTGATAGTGTCACATCTTTTTTTTTTGCACTCTCTCCATCTGTTCCATTGACCCATATTTTGTCCTCATATCACCTTTTAATTGTCTTTGCACTGTATAAAGTGATTAGAGGCCTACAACTTTTTATGGGATATCATCACCTATTCTAATGCCCTAATGCATAATAATATGCAAAGTAATAAAGGCTATACAGTCATTTAATCCTTGTTTTAAAAGTGCATTGCTTTATTATCCGCAGTATATTCCATTGAGTTTTTACTACATTTTTCTCTGCATTTTTCCTTCCCCTATTAAATATTTAGAGTAAATGCTTGCAATTCTGCAGCTAAAATAAACATGCTGCATTTTTGAAAAAGCAGGCTCCACGTTTCCGAAATACAGTATTTTGGCTTCTGAGGAAATCAGCAAAAACCCTGCATTTTACAGTGAATGAGATCCTGCTAACCCCATCCACTCATAGCTGTGGAAAAGCTGCATTTTTGAAGGTGAAAATGTAAGGTTTTTCTATAGATTTGATAAAGGGAGAAAAAATGCTGAGTAAAATGCAGTAAAAGCGCAATGGAAAAACTGCTGAAAAAATGCAGTTAGTGTTCCCTGTTTTTTTTATCTACTGCGTTTTTTTAGCTGTAGTTTGCCTTAGCTTAGGTGGAGCCTCAACCTTAAGGCCGGGGCACCATGTTGCGAAAATGCCGCAATTTGGTTGTGTTTTGCAACGTTTTTTACAGTACCTGCAAATTGGATGGGATTCTGGCTAATCCCATTCACACATTGCAGAAAAATATCTGCAGCGGAAATGCTGAAATTTCAAAAGCTGTTTTTGTAAATCGCAGCATATCATTATACCTATGGATATGCTGGCTTATTCCTTATAATAGGTCAAATAGGTCTAATAGGGACTTTCTGTGAAAAGCACTGAACTTTTTGGCTGCAGCTCACTACGTGTGGCCTTAGCCTAAAGGGGTTTGCTCATTTAACCCTGCTGTACTGTATTAAAATGTTGATTTTAGCTACTGTGTTTTTTTGAATACCTATTTCATTATTAAACTGTATGTGAACATGGTTGATCATAAATAAATGAAAAATGAAATTAAAACTTAATTTTTATTTATTTTTTTCAGAAAAAGGTTACACGGGCTGTTTACAATTTTGTTCGCTTTATAGCATTCTGCACACAAATAACAAACATGCTTATTTTAATTTACTATAACTTTAAATCTAACTAAATATAACTTTGTCTAAACATATTTTATAAAACAACAAATGAAAAATAAAAAAGTCAGTTTTTCTTTTTTATCTATAAAAAGTTTGAACAGGTTCATTCATTTTTACATTGAGCACAATAATAAAACACATGTCCTTTACAAAGATATTTTGCACACCCAGCACATGTCAGATTTGTTTTATTGTCACAAGAAGATGGACAGAAGCTACATCTCTTCCTTTTTTGGCTGGTAGCTGTGCTGGTGGAGGCCGTGGAGTCTCTTTCTTGAGCATGCTGCTGGACACTCTTCACAATGGAGGCTGCTCCTTCACTTCTGGGGTTTACTTTTCTGGCTTCGATATACGGCCTAACTAGGGATTTTCCTAATTCTTCAATAAACATTCTTCTTTTATGCAGCTTATTTCTGTTCCAATTGGGGTCGATTTCTCTCCATAAAACAAATGCGTTGTATGCCGAAACATCCAGAATGTTGTAAAACATTATCATTGGCCAACTATATTAATAAATAACAATAAAAGAGAAAAAGATCTATAGTCAGTTTCACAACAAAAAGAGCTTATGTATTACAGTAAGGGCCCCATCGCTCTCCCAGTGATGAAGAAAGTGTACTGTGACTGCTACACTTGCGATGCTGGAGCCTCACGTTTGTGATGTTGCAGCATCACAATCACAGGGTGCATCTTTATGTGTGTGATGGGGCCCTGAAACAGACCCTGTTCAAATCTGTACTCAATTTTGCAGGCAGAAATAATTAGTGACCTGTAAAACTGTTCGGGTCATATTGACCGACCCGAACAGTACAAGTGTAACAATCAGCGTGTAGCAAAAAGTAAACAAAAAAAACCACTCATAGTAAGAACCCCTCAAATGAGGAGAAGTCAATCACAAGTTTCAGATCCGCATGAAAAATAATCTACAGGGTCTCAAATTTCATTTCGGGTCATATAGACCCAAGCAGAACAGCAGGGTTAAACTTGAAAATAATTAAAAGTTAAAAATTTTTGCAAATACAAAATCTGTCTGCATTACTCACATCGCATTACTGTCTGCATTAAGTGCAACTCAAATCAAATACATTACTTTATTGATGATGACTTCTAGCCAGTTTGTAAAGCTTGACTACTATAGAATTGAAAATTGGGTTAAGGCTATGGTAAAGTGGGGAAACAGCATTAGGAGATGGGGTAGAGGCAATTCATCATTACATAAAATTTCAAAGCACAGAAATGATTGTTTGTAAGAGTTCTCTATGATCAAACATCCCAGGAATCCCAAACAAAATCATGGAAACTATTTTAAGTATACTGCAAAATGAAAGTCAAATTTCCTGGTCTTCCAAACGCAGATAAAGTCCACTCAATATGAGTAAACCAGGTAAGCATGAACATGAAAATTTGACAACATAAAAGTCAATTTTGAACAAATTTACTTCATTACTAAGGAATCTCACAATGAATGTTGCACATTTTACTTTATTTACTTATTTGGCTTTTACACTCTTGTTTTCTTGTACATCTTTATTCTTTAAGCTTTTATTACATAGTAAATACTTTTTACCACCCATTTATATTTTGTTTTTCTGAATAACATTCACGCTTCCGCATTACCTCACAGGATATGACGCAGTTTTAGACTAACTTTATATGTCTAGGCACCATCTGCACATTAAAGGACACGACTGGTGACGGCTCAGGGTTGGTTCACACTTGCGCCCGGAGTCCGTCCACTGTGAATCTGACCTAAATATCAGAAAAAATCATAGGGAAAGGTTTGCAAGCAGTTTGTTTAACCCCTTCCTGCCGGAGGAATTTTTCAATTTTCGTTTTTCGTTTTTGACTCCCTCCCCCTTCCAAACTCCACAACTATTTTATTTTTCTGCTCTCAGAGCCATATGTTTTAGTAGGTCTTAATGTTTGCAGGACAATTTTTTATTCATGATGCTACCATTAGTTATTCTCTGCAATGTACTAGGAAGCTTCGAAAAAAATTCAGAATGGGGTGGATTTGAAGAAAAAGTGCATTTGTGCGACTTTCTTATGGGCTTCGTTTTACAGCATTCACTGTGCAGCCAAAATTACATGTCACTTGTATTCTATGTTTCAGTACGATTCCGGGGATACCAAATTTATATGGTTTTATTTACATTTTAACCCCTTAACAAAAATCCAAAACTGTGCAAAAAATTTTTTTTTCTAAAAGATGCCATATTCTGACATCCGTAACCTTTTTATACTTCCGTGTACGGGGTTGCATAGGGTGTATTTTTTTTGCGGGACCAGGTGTACTTTTTAGTTATACCATATTGGGGAATTGCTATTTCTTTGATCACTTTTTATTCAAATTTTTAATAGAGGCAAAACAGTGAAAAAACTGTGAAGGATCTTTTTTTTCCTGCTATGGCGTTTATCGTACAGAAATTTTTTTTTTTATAGATTTGTAGACCAGCCGTTTTTGGACACAGGGATACCTAATGTGTATGTGTTTCACAGTATTTAAGTACTTTTATATGTGTTCTAGGGAAAGGGGGTGATTTGAACTTAATATTTTTTTATTTTTTATATATTTTTTTTACTTTTTTTTAAATTATATTTTTTTGCATTCATTAGACCTCCTAGGGGTCTTGAATCCCAGGGGGTCTGATCACTAATGCATTGCAATGCATTGCAAAAAAACGGCATTTCTATTGCAAGCTACATAGAGTAGCCTGCAATAGAAACTATTGAAAGATAGGCCTGGGAGCCTTCACAAAGTTCCCGGCTGTCATCGCGGGCATTAGCGCCAAGTCTCTGCTGTATAAAACAGCAGAGACCCAGAGGCTATGCTGGCTGCACGACTCCCGAGCGGCCGCCATCTTTAAACACCTGGCATCCGCCGTACTATTACGGTGGATGTCGGTAAGGGGTTAAAAACCCATTCACTTCAATGGGTTTTTAAAGCAACCCGCAGGTGTCCAATTGCAGCCTCTACGCCGCAAAGCCGCTTTTTTTAGTCGGAAACAAAGTCGAACATGCAGGACTTTGTGTCCGACCAAAAAAAGCAGCTTCGCGGTGCAGAGGCTGCAATTGGACACCTGTGGGTTGCTTTAAAAACCCATTGAAGTGAATGGGTTTTTTAATCAAACCGCTTGCAAACCTTTCCCTATCCTTTTTTCTGATATTTAGGTTGGATTCACCCTCATACAGCTTTATATATGTGTAATGACCTCTATTACAAAATTGTCTGACCATTGTATAAGCAATGCTACGTCTGTTGCCGCCCCTGCTACCTCTTGTGTCACCCCCTCTACCTCATAGATTGTAAGCTCTTGTGAGCAGGGCCCTCAGTCCCAGTGTGTGAATTGACTATTTCTTTGTAATGTAATCTTTTTTGTCTGAACTTGAAACCTACAAATTGTACAGTGCTGTGGAATATGTTGGAGCTATATAAATAAAACTTATTATTATTATTATTATTATTATTATTATTATTATTATTATTATTACTATTATTATTATTATTATTAAAAAGATCCCAGAAACAAATCTCCTTTTAACATCATAAAACCTCATATAAATTAGTTGAAAAAAAATAATGTGTAGTATAAGTCTGAATATCCCGTTTTCAATTATCATACCTATCATTTAGCTCTACAAACTATTACAGAATGTACAAGCAATTTGTTTAAAAAAACATATTTTGATCACACAATCAATAAATATTAAAAGCATTGTGTACGCTTAAAAATGATGAAAAAATAAATTTCAAAGGATAAGATAGATGGGTATGTTGACCAAATCAAGAAAACTAAGGTGTTTACATGCAGTGAGCTTAGTTTAGACTACTCATATCTAGTTCTCATCATATTTTTGTGTCTATTGAATCTCATTTTGTTAACAGAATTGATAACTCTAATAATATTTTAAAGTATGCCAAAAAATGGTTTAAAATGCAAAATTCTTCATAATCTCTATTTAGAACACGCATGTCAATCAATAAAGATTTGGCAGGAAACAGTTGTGTACAGCAACTCAGTTTATTACAGAAAAATTCTGGCTAAAAGGGAAATTAGAATTGCTCTTTTTTACTTACAAAACGGTTTTATTGTCTAGTCTTAGGTTTTGGTTACATATAAATGGATGTGTCTTATAGTAGTCCATTGTTTCATGGTAGTCCAGGAGGGCATTGAATACCAGAACTGAAGCAATTCTTTCTTACTGAACTGTGTATGACATCACTTGTAAAATCCTTTTTTTTTTTTTAACTCATGTATGTAGATTTTTTATGTCCACCAATTAAATGTTATGTGAGTTTTGATAATCTTCTGCAACAGTAAATTAGTTCAATAACATAGTCTTTCTCAAGCATTTCCTTAATGATCTTATTAACACAGACTTTCCTCCACATAGAGAGTCATAATCTAGCACTATCTGCAGTTACATCAACTCGTGTTTTGCTGGCTTTCCTCTGTATCCTTCATTGGATGTGGACTTTCCTCATTTGGCTCTTAATAAAGACCATTCTGGAAGTACAAGAGGTTTACTCGATTTCCTCATCAATATGAGTCTTGTAAGGAATAGTTGTAATGCCTGAATAAAAAAAATAAAATATAATTACCATTTGGTGGTAGGTTAAGAAATTTAGAACACTGTAAAAACATTGTGACTAACTAAACTAATAATATGCAAACAGTTGTGCCGTTCATGTATTTTATTGAGTATATTAAGTAAATATTCATAGAGCTTGGAGAAAAAGTAACTTATAGGATTTCTCTGGGAATAGTCCAAAAAATATAAACTAAAAATGTCAGGTTACCTGCCTTGTTACCTACCTGCGTTTTCATTGTATGATTTGTTTGATTGTGAAAAATAATGGCCATCACAGCTCTTCTCTGTGTAAAACCCATCCTGGATGAATTCCCTGCTGTTGGAGGGGCATAGTCGGGGGCAGGGCCAGGGCAAGATGGCCATAAAAAACATCAATTTTTCACGACCATCTTGCACCCGAGGGGTGGCAGTTTTAATGGATCCCCCATATGTTACAGTGTATCGAAGGATCAGTGAAAACAGACAAAAATAGACATGACCCATATTTTGACAGTCCGTTATAACAGACCTTCAAACTATCAGTCATTTCAATAGCCCCCATTCACAGAAATTGAATTCATAGCTGTGTGTGATGTCCTTTAAAAAAATCACATATAATTCACTGTCATGTGAATATAGCTTACCTGTGACCCCAACAGACCTCAGCTCTTTGCAGTCAATTATATATCACATACATCCAAAGCAGAAACCTAAAAAGGTTCAAGACCCGTTTGTTATCAAATTAAGTTTATACTGGGGTGGGTTCTGCCCCACGAGGTTTCAGCAGTCAGTATTAGCTGAATTAGTAGCACATTGACACATTCTTCGATGTACCCATCTTATCCAGACCTTCACTATTTAAAGGGGTATTCCCATCTTCATGATCATATTTAAACTTGTAGCTTAAGCTAACTGAAGTGTTTGACCCAGTACAGTACATTGCTTTATTTGTCATATACAACTGAATATGTAAGTATTTGTCAGATACAGCTAAATATGTATTTGTCAGATACAGCTAAATATGTACGTATTTGTCAGATACAGCTTAGTAGCTCAGCTTAGTTTAAAGCTCATTGCCTAGGTTTCATACCACTACCAAGCTATCCAACCAGAGCGGTTGGCTCTATTCTCTATTACCGACCACCTCTATTCTCTTCTCTTCACAGTAATTGCCAGCTAATAACTTTAGGAAAGTACACTTACCTACAGAGCCCTGAAATAGGCTAAAACAGTGATTGATCAGTGCCTCTGATATCTCTGTATGTAAATCTCAAACACTCTGTCTCTGAGCACTGCCGACCTCTGCCATACATTACACAGACTAAGCCCACCCACCCACCATATAGCATTTGTTTAAATTTTAATAGTGACTGGGAAAAATCTGGTCAGGGAAACAAAACAGCAGAAATACCAGTCACACAACATCTGAGCTGGTGTTAGAGTGGGTTATTCTTATTATTAATACAGTGAAACTTCTTTGAGATGGTCACCTAAATGTGCATTAAAAAGTGAGCATCTAGAGGAGGGGGATTCTTCCCAAAGAAGCAGGTGGAACTGAAAACCTGCACAGGGAATTGGTCTGGATAGGAGGGTCATCGTCTCAAAAAGATTGGTGGCAATTTATTATTCATGTCTTTCTTGCCCCTTTTTAGTAGCCTGTGACTTTTTTTGTTGGTGTATTTTTATGCATATTATTTACTAAAAAGGTATATAACAAATTCACCTCAAGAAAATTGCGATTCCTTTATTGTCAGATATTTTGCAATGTTTTTATGCCATTTTAGGAGCATTAAAAAGCTAAATGAATAGGTGACTTATCACTACTACTTGCCCCTTTTTTTGTGCTTTTTTTAATGTACGTCATAAATGCATACACACATGATAAATCCTGCATATTGTGGGGCAGAATCGGAATAAAATAGAAAAATTCTGTTTTATAAATGCCCCCTTGTCTTTTGGAGAGGTTTCAATGTATTACTGCTATTATGATCATTATATTTTGTACAAAAGAGTGAACAGTTGACCTTACTTTAGTAACAGTAGCTGTAAGCGTCTTCTTGCATTAAACATTCAACAATGTAACAAAAGTAGCGACACTGTAAGTAATTTATGTGGAAAGATTTAAGAAACACAAAAGGTTGAAGCAGAAAGTCTTTGTAAACTAAGTCTGAAACACAAAACTAAAGGTGCTGTTCGCAACAGAGGAAGCATATCATGAATTTGTACAAATTCATATGGGTAAAAAACAACTGTATATGTAAAATATTAGCAATGAAAATAAGCACCGGTTGGGAAAAAATCATCCAAATCATTGCTCTAAAATAATCCATTTATTATACATTTACTTTTATATAAGTAAGGTAATGATTTACTTGAGAACTCTAAAATTTCTCTACACATTCTAATCTACCAGGGCAACATGTCCTATCCATGAAGTTCAACAACAGAGGGGAGTAAAGGGAGGGGCACATGCTTAAAGGGGTTTTGCAGGACTAAAATATTGATGCTCTATCCTTAGAATAGGTCCTTCATGATCTTTGGTCTTCAATATCAGATCGTTGGTATCCCAACAGTGGGCAACCCCACCTATCATCTGATTGAAGACACAGCAACGTTCAGACCAGGGGTGTACACAGATATCATAGGGCCCCATGCCACAATATAGTATGGGCACTGCATAAGGATTTTATAAAGTCAAGGAATTTTTTTCAATTAAAAAAGTTCACACTCCAGATCACCCAGGGGCTTTATTAATATGGTGCTTATTCAGAACACAATGGGGCTGATTTATTAAAGGGTGCCTGTCATTAGAACCCTTTCTTGCAGACAGATAGGTTATTATCACCAGACATTTTTCCCCATTAACAGTTAATGCATCCATTGCCATGACATTGCCTTTTTATCAATATGCAAATGAGCTCTTTGGAGCTATGAGGTTATTATTATTTTATTTTTTAATTTATTTTGCTTGATTATATAATGCCAAAATATTTAACAGTGCTTTACAGATATTGTCATCGCTCACTGTCCCAAGTAGGGTTGACAATCTAAATTTCTTTCAGTATCTCTTTGGAGTGTGGAAGGAAACTGAAATACCCATAGGTATTTATATAAATTTATATGAAGAAGAATATGAAATAAATACCAAAGCTTACACAATGTATATCTGGGAAAGACACATGCATATATGGTATTTACTGTTGGTTGGAAATAAAATATCCTTATACATGATGGCAGGGTAATAAAGTATCAGTGTGGACAAAGATTCTCAACATGCGTTTCACTACAGACAGCTTTATTGGAATGCACTTTGAAATATAGAGTGTATAGTGTGGTATTTGTTGCATGCCACCATTGACCTGTGCAACAAAGTGCCGTCTATACTCTTCTTATAAATACAATATGTATTATGTAATACCTATATCATGTGATTGTGTAGTAGTTTATTAATACACAGTTGTGTTTGTATGAGGGATTACAGATTTGGACCATTAGCATGCATCTGTGGACATTCTGTATGTATGCATTACATGGGTCCAGATATACAATTACTATTTATTTTCTACTATTTCCCTAGTATATGTATGTACTTCCTTGTCGGGGTGATATATAGCCAATGACATTTTTTTTTGTCATAAAGGCCACAACATCTGCCCCAAAATTTTTGGTTTGCAGTCTTTTTATTATTGGTGTGGTTTGGTTATAGGAAGTGCTCTTGTAAAAACTTTAAGGAATTATCTAGATCTTCTATTTTTAAATATAGGGAGTCTGTCGCCATAGACCAACCTATTAACCCAGTCCAACAGATAGCTTAGGGTCGCCTGAATCCCCTTATGCCCATGCAGCTGAGATGTCACCTTTTGTGTCAATATGCAAATGGATTTTGGAGCTACAAGGGCATTGCTGCTTACCACTTTTAATCAACACCCCAATTGCCCCCAAAGACCTCATTTTTATATTGCCAAAAAGGTATTTGATTCAAGTGACCATAAAAATGACATTGGAAAAAAAAAAATCCTCACTAAAAATATCTAAAACATATTAACTATAAACTGGATTTAAACATTGGGTCTTTTACTGAAGACACATTAAAAAGGCCATCAATTAAAATCCCATCCTAGTGACAAGTCTACTATAATAGCTTCAGTTTATCCAAAGTGATGGTTATTTAAGTGATGAACTGAACGGGTATGCAGAGAGTAATCCTAAAACTGTTTTTTGGTGTTTTTTTCAATCCAGTTCAGAACACCACAGTTTTGATTTATCTTTTGCAGTAGTTTAGTCCATTTTAATTAAAAAGGTTAAGTTAATCAATTGTTTCTTTAATGGCATTGACTTCAAATGTGTTTTAAAAAAACATCTTTCTTTTAGCCAAGCTGATGTTAATGAAAACAAATATGTGTTGTTTCCCACAATTATTCTTGTAGAGTTTTACGTCAACATCAACTGTAGACACAAAACACTCTAACAAAAACAGAAAGTCATCAATAATGGACATCTTTGTTCTAGATGTACATGCTTTATATTGAGCGAGAACAATGCCCCAATACTGATTTCTTAGTAAAGAAAGCCTCCAGTCTATGCAGCACTAAAATGTGTTACATTCAATAAGCAGAATAAATTAAATTCCTTATTTCCGGAATTTGGGGTTAACGGGGACTGCTAAGTGCTAGACAGTCTATCAGTCATAGAAATGTATGCAAACATACTGGAAAAGCTAAAGAATCTTTAACAATGTGACAAACTTTCATACAAACAAAATGGTTGCAAATAGGATTGTAAAACTCAAACTTTCTAGATTTTTAGGTTCATTTAAGATGAGCCAAGTATATTTCAGAATATAAATATTTAACTCAGCATAAATGACTCTGACATTTCCATTAGACTATCTGGTACTCTTGGCCAAAAAAAGGCACTATTGTTGGTATAAAAAAAAAACTGAACCCTAATGGATTCCCAAACAACTTATTTAAAGTCTTATAAAGTCTTCTTTTAAGACATTATAAATCGAAGCCACAATGCTAGTATAAACAGAGCCTTAAACAGACATAAACACAAACAAGAAATCATTGTAGTGTATTGTTTGTACTCTATTTAACATGACCTGTTGTAGCTTTATTAATAAGGCTAATTGATTCATATCTGTTTTTGGAATTCTAGGGACAACCCATTTTGGTTCAACAACAGCTCCTTAATGGCTGTTTCATTCTTCCCAAGTCATGAACAGGATATATGTAAAAAAAAAAAAAAAAAAAAAAAGAAGTAGCTTGGGCTTACTTTTGGGGTAGGTCTTATTTTTCAGGTATCGGAATGAATCAGAGTGTTTTCTGATTCACTCCGGATGAATCTTGTAATAGGTTAGGGTTAGTAACCTTAACCCTAAATTACATTCACAATTGATGGTGCAGTGTCAGTGGGTCTTAAACAAATTTACTGCCACTCTCTCTCTCTAAACACTTTGTGTGACAGTAGGACCATTCCCTCTCTATCTCCTCTCCTTTATGCTAAGGTCGAGATGCTGTAGTGGAGTGGCTATGTCTGTGGGAGCAAGCAGTGGTGACACCAGATGTTTGGTCATGTAGGTAGCCAAGCCAACAGCATAGTAATGGCCGGGAGGTTCCACTCGAACTCAGGAGGAGGATACGGGAGGCAGAAGGCGATACTCTGCAGTGGAACTTGGGAGCTGGTGAGTGGATTTTTCCCTGTCATGGCGGGAGGTACTGGGGCACTTGTCCTGGACAGTTGCCAGCTACAGTATGCCTATTCTCCATCTCTGTCACGTGACATAACCTAGCACTGGATAGCAACTAGGGCTTATTTTTGGAGAAGGGCTTATATTTCAAGCCTACTCCAAAAATCCTGCAAAATCAAGCTAGGGCTTATTTTTGGAGAAGGGCTTATATTTCAAGCCTACTCAAAAAATCCTGCAAAATCAAGCTAGGGCTTATTTAGGGGGTAGGGCTTATTATTGGAAAAACAGGGTAGTATCGGAGCAGTGGATGTAAAACTGCATTACAATACAATCTCCATTCAGTTGGGCACACGTGCAGGAACTCTTAAGATCAATGAAAGTTAAAAACTTTGAATTTAGTGTCTACTGAAAGATTGATAGATCATACAGAAACTCAACAGACTCACATTAGTTGTGAGAGTGGGGAGAGGGGACAAGATGCAGAATGACTGACAGTTCTGCTTTGAAATGAGGAGGCGATAGACAAGGAATGGGGAGTGCTGTAATGAATACCTATTGTTGCAATTTTAATTTATTAGAGATGAGTGAACACAAGTTCCATTTACATCTGACCTAGTTTGTTGCAAACTGAAAATTCATGTATGACTATATGAGGGTTTCTAGGAGTTTATCTAACACCTTTCAAGCCCTTTAACACAAACACAGACTTAGTAATGTTAAAAGTAATAACAATGGAAATGACTAGCTTATGATAATAAGCAGCCTATTTAGAAACACACTATACTGTCAGTCTTTTTTTAAATTTCAAAATGGTCCAAAATGATCCCTTTTTTGGGCAAATTCCTGATGGTGTTTATATCCAGTACTGTTCAAGTGTTTTAGGCAGGTGTATAAAAATTCTGCAAAATGTGTTCTTAGAGCAAAGAAGAACAATGACTCCTGGAAGTGATGATATGGCCCAACAAAGCCCTAATCTCAACTTCATCGTGTCTGACTTAGAATTACATGAAGAGACATAAAGATTTGAGGAAACCAACATCCACAAAAAAATCTGTGTTTAGTTCTCTGAGATGTGTGAAACAACTTCCCTGCCAAGTTCATTTAAAAGCTGTGAGCAAGTGTAGATAGAAAAATTGATGCTTTTTTGTAGGCAAAGGGTGGTCTCTCCCAATATTGATTTAGATTTCTCTTTTGTTCCTTCAGTTTGCATTTTGTTAATTGACATCCTTACTGTCAATAATGGAAAGTCTATTCATTGGCATCATTCAGAGGTATGTGAAAACCCCATGGATCTATGCCTGATTCATTAAACAAAATTAAGTTTTCCACATTTGTGGCGAATGTGTCTTTACTGACAAGCATCGAGGCTAGCCCTGTGAATGAAAATACTGTTTAACTGTGCAAAGGTTAGTAAAATATTTAACTTACATTTACATTTATTTGACACATTGTAACATATAGTGGGGAAAAAAAGTATTTAGTCATCCACCAATTGTGCAAGTTCTCCCACCTAAAAAGATGAGGCCGGCCTGTAATTCACATCATATGTAGACCTCAACTATGAGCACAAAATGAGAAAACAAATCCAGAAAATCACATTGTTTGTCTGATTTTTAAAGAATTTATTTGCAAATTATGGTGGAAAATAGGCACACACTGTTCCTGGTATGTTGGCCCATTCCTCCATGCAGATCTCCTCTAGAGCAGTGATGTTTTGGGGCTGTCGCTGGGCAACACAGACTTTCAACTCCCTCCAAAGGTTTTCTATGGGGTTGAGATCTGGAGACTGGCTAGGCCACTCCAGGACCTTGAAATGCTTCTTACCAAGCCACTCCTTTGTTGCCCTGGCGGTGTGCTTGGGATCATTATCATGCTGAAAGACCCAGCCACGTTTCATCTTCAATGCCCTTGCTGATGGAAGGAGGTTTGCACTCAAAATCTCACGATATACGGCCCCATTCATTCTTTCATGTACACGGATCAGTCGTCCTGGTCCCTTTGCAAAGAAACAGCCCCAAAGCATGATGTTGCCACCCCCATGCTTCACAGTACGTATGGTGTTCTTTGGATGCAACTCAGCATTTACTCTCCTCCAAACACGACGAGTTGTGTTTCTACCAAACAGTTCTACTTTGGTTTCATCTGACAACATGACATTCTCCCAATACTCTTCTGAAACATCCAAATGCTCTCTAGCAAACTTCAGACGGACCTGGATATGTACTGGCTTAAGCAGGGGGACACGTCTGGCACTGCAGGATCTGAGTCCCTGGCGGCGTAGTGTGTTACTGACGGTAGCCTTTGTTACGTTAGTCTGCAGGTCATTCACTAGGTCCCCCCGTGTGGTTCTGGGATTTTTGCTCACCATTCTTGTGATCATTTTGACCCCACGAGGTGAGATCTTGCGTGGAGCCCCTGATGGAGGGAGATTATCAGTGGTCTTGTATGTCTTCCATTTTCTAATTATTGCTCCCACAGTTGATTTCTTCACACCAAGCTGCTTGCCTATTGCAGATTCAGTCTTCCCAGCCTGGTGCAGGTCTACAATTTTGTTTCTGGTGTCCTTCCACAGCTCTTTGGTCTTCACCATAGTGGAGTTTGGAGTGTGACTGTTTGAGGTTTTGGACAGGTGTCTTTTATACTGATAACAATGTCAAACAGGTGCCATTACTACAGGTAATGAGTGGAGGACAGAGGAGCCTCTTAAAGAAGAAGTTACAGGTCTGTGAGAGCCAGAAATCTTGCTTCTTTGCAGGTGACCAAATACTTATTTTCCACCATAATTTGCAAATAAATTCGTAAAAAATCCGACAATATGATTTTCTAGATATGTTTTCTCATTTTGTCTCTCATAGTTGAGGTCTACCTATGATGTCAATTACTTGCACAATTGGTGGCTGAATAAATACTTTTTTCCCCACTGTATAAAGTCACTGAAAGCAGGTATGCAGTGTGCTATAAATGCAGGCAGTAACTAGGAGGACTTAAAGGGGTATTCCCATCTCAAGGATCCTATCTATACTGGTAGCTTATGTAAACTGAAGACTTTTCCTAAATATATTGCTTTTCCAATGCTGCTTTGTTTTCCTGCTATGTGAAATTATTCCTCCCATTGTTTACATAGCATTTCCATAGCGCTGGACCTGTGTGATAGGACAAATGACATCACTCACTGCCCTCACTGTTATCTACAGCTCTGCCAGGCAGGACAATCAGTTCAGCTAATTGCAGTTTGCTGATAAAATTCAGTAAGGTGTGGGTCCCTTGGTCAGCTTACAGTGCCCCAAGAGAGCACCTTAATACAGCAGCTTCTCCTTCTCAGGTTGTACCAAGAACACTTGGTTGTACTGTATATGCATGTCCAAAAGTCTTAACCTATAGTCTTAACTCATAATCCTTCAAAAGTCTTAACCCATAACATAATATGCAGTTGTGCTGATAAACATTTGTCACACAGAATTTGTAATCTGCGTACTATTTTTAGAAAATCTAGAGTAATCATAATGATAACTGAAATTATACATATCACAAGGCATTATGGGAAAGGAGCTGGGGAGCTCATGCGCCCTCTGTTGGGTGTAACAGATCCTCAATTTGCTTTTGACTCACCGAGCCTTGAGACAGCAAAAGGGATCTTAGCCAAGCCAATTTCACTTATCTGCATACAGCGCTGTTTCCGGATTGTTGTCCTTCATCAGTACAGAGCAAAGTGAATTGGCTGGCTTAGTGGGAGGCAATGAGTGGGTTAGGGACAAGAATCTCTCACATTGAGGAGAGCACCAGTGAAGGTGTGTAGAGATTTTAATTGCCTTTTGCCCTCTACAGACTGCCTCGATCACAAGCCTTTACATTTTTTTTTTTAGTTGATAATGTACATTATGGTCTATTTGACACAGGTCCAGATGGCAATGGTCACCTAGTTTGAGTTAGCTATTTGTGCATGCGTATGGTTTCTAAGCATAACTTACCCTTGTGTATTGCCCCACCTTGTGGCACACAGCTAAAAAACGCTGTGGAAAAAAACGTAGCGGAAATGTATCAAGTTTTTTTCCACATCGTTTTTCATTGCATTTTTAGGGCATTTTTCTATTAAATCTATAGGGAAAATGCAAGGATTTCTTCAGGTAAAATTGACATGCTGTGTTTTTCAAAGACGCAGCTTTTCCGCAGCATTTTTTCCCCGCTATGTGTGGATAGGATTAGCCAGAATCAGAGCAGAAAGGTATGATGCATTCTTTATATTTTGCATTGCTTTTGTAAGCCACTCCTGGGTTTGGCTCAAAAAACTGAAGCAAATCCTGCAACAAAGAAAACAGCGGATTGTATTTTTCTGTAGCATTTTTCATGACGTTTTTATCTGCGGATTTTCTTCCCTTATTAAACTTATAGGGAAAATGCCAGCGATTGTCAAAAATGTGGGCATTTTTGAAAATGCAGCTTTCTACAGCAGGTTTTTTTTCTGCAATGTGTGCATGGGATTAGCCAGAATCTTATTCACTTTGCTGGTACTGTAAAACAGCAGCAATATTTTCTCCTGCACATCCGCAGCAGGAACACCACTGTGTTTCCGCAATGTGGGGCCTTAGCTTAACTCAATGTTTTTCCATTGCTTTCAATGGTTTTTGTTGCGAGTTATCACAGTGCAGCAAGTTATCAGATTCAAGTTGGAGATCTATAAATTGGGATCTATCTCTAGATTCATTCGGTACCAAGAAGTCCTATATCTTTACATTTTGGTTTTAAATGGGCAAACATACTTTAATTTTTTTTCTTTACATTTTCTCCAGTTGTAAAATCCTTGCAAAAAATAATCCTCTCACTCTCTTGCATAAAACAACAGCAAATACAGTATGTGTGATTTATTTAACTCAAATCATTACTGCAATACCTGAAAACAAATGTTTTTTCTCACTTCTGCATATCTTTTGCTATCAGCTGTTATTTGGACTTGCTTAGAATGTTATGTCTGGCACTTTTTTGTGACAGATAACTGATCATTTCAACTCACAGTCACTTCAGTAGACATGGACTGACAAAGTGCCAGCCTAACCTATGTAATGTCAGGGGAATATACAGTGTGATTTGCCTTATATGTCTGTACTAGCTGCACAATAAGCTTCTGTAAGGTAACTCAAGAAAGATTTAAGACACAACTTGAATTTTTACCAGGATGCAAAGAAAACTCAACCAACAACTACTGCTAAAATCCAGATGATTCTGGCACAAATTGGTATGGTTGTTTCAATGTGCACAATAGAGAAAACAGAAATATGATACATGGTCAAGTTGCCAGGTAAAAGAGACTGTTGCAGTAATGCTTTAAAACTTCTGAAACAAAATAATAAGGAGCAATGACACCAAAATTCCACTTTCAGGCTTACTCAGATGACCCAAATACAAGAGAGTCATGGAAATTAGCTGACGGGTGTCCAAATAATGACACTATTTAGACATATGATTTTCCAAGAGCTTAAAATCTCACATTATACATACAGATGTAGCAGAGTTAACCCCCACTTCTACAGTCATGGCCAAAAGTTTTGAGAATGACACAAATATTATATTTTCACATGATCTGCTGCCCTCTGGTTTTTATGTGTGTTTGTCAGATGTTTTTATCACATACAGAAATATAATTGCATTCATATTATGAGTAACAGAAGCTTATATTGACAGTTAGAATGAGTTAATGCAGCAAGTCAATATTTGCAGTGTTGACCCTTCTTCTTCAGGACCTCTGCAATTCTCCCTGGCATGCTCTCAATCAACTTCTGGACCAAATCCTGACTGATAGTAGTCCATTCTTGCAGAATCAATGCTTTAATTTTGTCTGAATTTGTTGGTTTTTGTTTGTCCACCCGTCTCTTGATGATTGACCACAAGTTCTCAATGGGATTAAGATCTGGGGAGTTTCCAGGCCATGGACCCAAAATCTCTATGTTTTGTTCCCTGAGCCATTTAGTTATCACCTTTGCTTTATGGCAAGGTGCTCCATCATGCTGGAAAAGGCATTGTTGAGCGCCAAACTGCTCTTGGACGGTTGGGAGAAGTTGCTCTTGGAGGACATTCTGGTACCATTCTTTATTCATGGCTGTGTTTTTAGGCAAGACTGTGAGAGAGCCGATTCCCTTGGCTGAGAAGCAAGCCCACACATGAATGGTTTCAGGATGCTTTACAGTTGGCATGAGACAAGACTGGTGGTAGCGCTCACCTCTTCTTCTCCGAATAAGCTGTTTTCCAGATGTTCCAAACAATCGAAAAGGGGATTCATCAGAGAAAATGACTTTACACCAGTCCTCAGCAGTCCACTCCCTGTACCTTTTGCAGAATATCAGTCTGTCCCTGATGTTTTTTCTGGAGAGAAGTGGCTTCTTTGCTGCCCTCCTTGAGACCAGGCCTTGCTCCAAGAGTCTGCGGTGACCAGATGGAAGGTAACGCTGCAGTTGGGATTGCGGGGGTGCAAACAGCGCAGACTTGTCACGGTCTCTGGGCACGAGGGCGCAGCGCTGGTGCTGTCCCACGTTACCACCACTGATACCGGTGATGAGGGGGCTGCACAAATGTTGGTGGTGATTGTTCCCCCGGGGCGCTTCCCCTATACTGTGCCGACTGGTGGTGTTTGGGGCGCCCTGATGTTGTCGGTGCAGAGTCAGACACAGAAACGGTTGTAAAGTTGAACTTTTACTTCCATGGGTGTGGAGGCACAAATGCTTAAACAGTTTCTTCAATACAAAACAACGGGGTACGCCTGGTGACACAGCAAAGTCCTGGGGTGCAGGGTAGACTTGATGAAAGGTGTTCCTAGCCCCTTATACTTCAGTGTTACAGTCCTGAGGTGCGTCTGGGCTCCTATTTGGCTCATAGGAGGATGCCCACCATGATACTAGTACATAATATTCCCCACTCACGTTATGTGGTCCTGATAGCTCAGAGTTTCGGGGTGCAATAGTCAGGGTGGCAGGATATTCCACAGGTCTGGCCTTGGCCCCTGGATCCTGTGATACTTGCTATGGAGCACGTGTTCCAGAATGTTCTCTCCACAGTCTCAGGCTGACAAGATAATGATGCTTGACTTCCTTCAGGGCGATGGCTAGGCAGACAGGGGACAGGATCTTCTGAATAGCTGGAGTATGTCAGCTCTCCAACCTTCCTGGGCCTGTCTAGGACTTGAGATTCCTGCACTAAAACTCACTGCTTTCTTCACAGGACATCACACTTATCTCCTCACCTCCTCCTCCTAACACTCCACACTTCTAACTCCTCACACGCAGGACCTTCCTGCAGGGGTGTTACCATGGGGACCCAGTGATCAGCTGACTCCTCCCCTTTTCCCAGGCGATGTCCTCCCATTGGACATTTGGTTACTATTCAATCCTATGGGAGGTGTAATGCATGTGTGAGGCTCACTAGGTGGCGCTGTGTTGTGTGAGACTCAGGACCCCCTGCTATGTCACACAGGCTATGAAGCAACAGGAAATAATACAATGCACAGAGATCACCCTCAGCCCAGCCATAGCCAGCTCTGGGATGCCACATACTCCCCCTCTTTCACTGAGCCGACCTCGGCGACGGGCTGGGGTGAAGGTGAGAAATGTAACATAACGTTAATAAATACGAATAAAGTGCAAATGTCACTAACAGTTTAGAAAAATATAATACCTAGAAACTTGAGGTAAAACCTCCCGGCATAGTCCTGGAATGTCCATGAGAAGTCTGAAGGGTAACGGAGAGATAATTAAACTCAGAATTATGGAACCTTTTGGTGGTACCATCAGACAGTCCATATAGAAACAACAGTAGTGCAAATGGGTCCAGAGGCTCTCTGGCACAAATTTTGTGAGTGTCCATTATCATGAGAGTCTCTCTGAGAAACAATAAACAGTCCTTTCTGTAAGGAAGAGTAGGCACTCTAGCACGAATGTCCATACCGCAATGGGGTAACAGAACTTCCTTGGCTCGGTGAGCCAGGCACTATGGCTTGGATTGTTGCATATAAATGTAAATACTATATTACATGGCAAGATATTATATATATACTGTATATACACACAGGAAAAACATTAATGTAATCAGAGCAGGAATAACATATATACAGAAGCAGAGACAGTTAACCTCTTTTACCCAAGGACAGCCATGGCATCACTATAGCGTGTTGGAGGTATGCCTTTTGTGGTACGCTCAGAACGCCTAAGTGGAACGAGATTTGAATCAGGAACAGAGTCACTGAAATCAATTAAATCATCTGTCGAAGGGTTCTCTTGCACTAGAGCAATTGGTGGATAACAGCTAAATGGTAGTAGTTTAGGCGCCCACATAAGCTCAGTTAACGTTGGGTGTCTCTCTTTTGCTTCATACGGTGACAAGATCTCTGTACTCGTTGTCTCAGCTGGGGGCACCTCTGTGGGTAGTCCTTCTTTAAGGCACAGCTTCAGACGGTTTCGGTGTACTACTTGGGGCTGTCTCCCAGGTTTAGAGATCTCATACACGTCGGATTCAGGATATGGTATGGAGATGACACTGTATGGTTCTTTCTCCCAGAATGGATCCAATTTCCCATTCCGATGGTTATTCCTTAACCATACACGGTCGCCAACTTTCAGGGGCGCTGCATGGGCGTGATGGTTGTAATCCTCCTGTTGTCTCCTACGAACCTCATCCATGCGCGTTTCAACTATCTCTTTAGCTTCCTCCATACGTCGGCGGTGTTCAACAACCCAGTCTGTTATGGGTAGTGGATTGATGGTGTCAGGGACCTTCACACCAAGGGTTAAGTCTGAAGGAAGTTGACCTTGTCTTCCAAACATTAGATAAAATGGTGCGTATCCCGTAGATGTTTGGGGTGTGTTGTTGTAAATATAGGCCAAGTCCTTGATATGCTCAGGCCACTCAACACCAGGTGTAACTGCGGCTGTTCTTAGCATGCCGATGATCACTTGATTTGCCTTCTCGCACATACCATTCCCTTGAGGGTGATACGCTGTGGTTCGCAACTTCTTGCAGTCTTGGAACTGACACAGCTCACGGAACAATTGGGATTCAAACGCCGATCCACGGTCGGTGAGGATATGCTCAGGACAACCGTAATGGCGGACAAACTCTGCGTAGAAGGTCTCAGCCGTAGTTCTTGCTGTAAGATCTCTGACAGGCACGATGACAAGGAACTTGGAGTAATGATCCACCATTGTCAGAGCGTAGCTGTAGCCGGAACGTGTGGGACCCAACTTCACATGGTCCAGAGCAACAATTTCACACGGCTTTTGAGTCTTAATTGGATGTAGAGGGGCCTTCTGATCTCTTCGACCTTCCTTGGTGATACTACAGGCGCGACATTCTCGGCACCAACTCTCAATGTCACTCCTCATCCCAACCCAATAGAAGCGACGACGGATGGTAGCTTCGGTCTTTTGTACCCCGAAGTGACCGGATCTGTCATGATACGCCTCAAGTATCATCTGTGCGTCTCTTCTTGGTACGAGGATCTGATGAAGCCTTTCACCTGTGACAGGATCAAGAGTGTTTCTAAGTAGAAGTCCTCGTTGGACAAACAGGCGCTTCCTCTGTCGCCAAAGGCGTTTTAATTCCACGTCATGAAGACCTCTCTTTACACGGGTTGGTATTCTTCCTGTAAGCAGGAAATCTGACAATTCTCCTAAAACTCTGCTCTCTTCTTGGAACGTTTTCCACAGAGATGGCTCCTGGAGGGATTCGGCAGCTGTTTTCGCCAGAGATTCTCCTTCTACAGGGACACCAATAGCAACCTATTGGGCAAACTTGTTGTAGAATGGTGGCATCTCCACCTCTTCCCAGATGTCTTCTCGGGGTGGTTCTTCTCCCACAGGCAACCTTGAGAGTGCATCAGCGTTAGCGTTGGACTTGCCACTGCGATACTTGACAGAGAACATGTAATTCGCGAGTCTTGAGGCCCACCGTTGTTCAAGGGCTCCCAGTCGAGCAGTGTCCAGATGCGCCAACGGATTGTTATCTGTGTACACGGTAAAGGGTGTGGCAGCCAGGTAGTCTTTAAACTTCTCTGTCACGGCCCAGACAAGCGCCAGAAGTTCGAGTTTGAAAGAACTATAGTTCTGGTCGTTCTTCTCCGCGCCTCTCAGACTCCTGCTGGCGTAGGCGATGACTCGCTCTTTGTTGTCCTGAACCTGGGACAACACTGCACCCAAACCTTGGTGACTTGCATCTGTGTACAAGCGGAATGGCTGACTGTAGTTGGGATAGGCTAGAATTGGTGGTTGCGTCAGAAGTGCTTTAAGCGCTTGAAAGGCTTCCTCTTGACGCGCTGTCCAGTCTACCGGAAGCTTTCGGTTGTAGTTTTCTCTGGGACAACCGCGCAACAACTCGTTCAGAGGCTCGGCTACTTGGGCGAAGTGTGGTATGAAACGCCGGTAGTAACCTGCGAATCCAAGGAAGCTTCGGACTTCTTTGACGGTAGTTGGTCTTCGCCAGTTCTGGACTGCAGTGATCTTTTCAGGATCAGGTTGGACGCCTTGTGCGCTCACGACATGCCCAAGGTAGTGAACTTGGGGTTTCAACAGGTAGCACTTGGAGGGCTTCAACTTTAGGCCGTGCTGTATAAGTACCTTGAATACCTCGGACAGGTGACGAAGGTGTTCTTGGTATGTCCGGGAGAATACAATAACATCGTCCAGGTACAGTAGCACACTCTGGAAATTCTCATGGCCGAGGCACCTCTCCATAAGCCGTTGGAATGTGGCTGGGGCATTACATAGCCCAAATGGCATACTATTGAATTCAAAGAGTCCCATCGGGGTCGTAAACGCAGTCTTTTCACGATCTTCAGGCGCCATAGGGACTTGCCAGTATCCACTGGTTAAGTCCAGGGTCGAGAAACAGGTAGCTGATCCCAAAGCCGTTAGAGATTCCTCAATCCGCGGCAATGGGTATGCGTCCTTGTGCGTGACGTTGTTGAGTTTACGATAGTCCACACAAAATCGTAGGGTTCCGTCTTTCTTCTTGACAAGGACTAGCGGGGCTGCCCAGGGGCTGTTACTCTCCCGGATGACATCAGCATCTCGCATCTCTTGGATCAACTTTTTCACCGGTTGGTACATCGCTGGTGGTATTGGACGGTGACGCTCCTTGATTGGATGGTGGTCGCCAGTCAGAATGCGATGTTGTATGGTCGTGGTCTTACCAAAGTCCAATGGGTGTTTGCTGAATGCCTGTTGGTAACGCTTGGCCACATTGCGAACCCCATTGATGTGCTCTATAGGGGTATTGGCGTCTCCCACGTTCAATTCATCCCACCAGGACTTCGTGGCTCCATTCTGAATGTTCTCAGCAGCTTGGGTGGAATGCTGTGTGGCGGTAGAATCACCAGAGAGAATGTCTTCTGGTGCTAACCGGTGTAGCAGGGCCACAGAGTGGAACTTGTGGAGGTTCACGGGAGCATCGCCCAAGTTGACTAAGCGGACAGGAACACGTCCATTGGAAACTGTGACAAGGCTGCGGGCAGCCATGACAAGTGGTTGGCCATCTACCTGTATGGGTTGTAGCAAGGCCTCGTAGTCCTGATTTTCTATGCCCGGACGGGCACGGCACCACACCATAGTTTCTGTTCCAGGCTGTAGGGTTACTGGACGGGTATCTTGGATCCGGACTCGACCAATTTCACCTTGTTTGTTGGCGAACTTGTGCTGGGCATTGAGTACACGAATGGCCCGCTGAATGGTCTGCTGGTCACTGGGAGAAGCTGTAAGGAGAGAGGCATGCAAGGCATCCAACACTTCTGCAAAGCAATGGCGTAAAACATTCATGCCTAATATTACAACTGCAAACCTATCATCCTCTACATCAGTGACAATTACACCCTGTCTAGGCAGTTTCAAGTCCCCAATCTGGATAGTGGGTTCCCAATAACCCTGCTGTGGTATGGGCTGTCCATTGCTGGCACACAGATTTATCCATGTGTCAGGTGTTCTATTCAACACACCTAAGTCCCAATGTTCAAGGAACACCTGCTTGAGCAGGGTTGTTACCTGAGATCCAGTGTCCACCAACGCTGTCAGAGGGACGCCGTTCACCCGGATTGTGATGTGTGGGCAGGCTGAGACGAAGCGTGACAATGGCACTGAAGATTCACCTGGGCCCTTCTTCTTTCCTCCCGAGGGGCGGCCCGCTGCCTCGGGGGTAGCCCGTTTAACTGAAAACACTGAAGCCTGGTGTGTCCATATCTATGGCAATAGGTACAGTATGGCCTCTCACTCTGCGGAGGTTTCACTGAAGACGGACGTCTGGGTGGCGACTCAGGTGAGATGTTGAGACTTCGCAAAGGATCACTGGACGATGAAGACAGCTGGGTCAGACGATCTAGACAGACGGTGATCTGTTACATGGAACGGGTCAGATGATCCACTCGGGCCAGAAGGTCATCTCTGGAGTCTGCTGGTGTAGTCTGCGCAGTTTGGGCAGCAGGTGAGGTACCCAGAGGTAGTGGCAGGACAACTGGAGCAATGCTTGTTGAGGGTCCAGGTGAGGGAGCACAGATGACTGGGCTCGGCTGGGGCTGCTCCTGTCCCAAGACCTGGATGGCAAGGGCCTTGAAGTCAGCAAACGTGATGCTGGGATGTTGTGCAGCAAGCATTCGCAACTGACTCTGGAGCAATGTGGTACCCGCCCCTTCTATGAAGCGGTCAAGCAAGATTTTATCAGAGTCCACATTTTCACGTGGATCCACTTGCACCACAGCTCTGAACGCCTCTTGGAGGGATAAAGCATAGTCCCGCAGGGTCTCACCAGATAGTTGTCGTCTGGAAAAGAAGCGCATCTTTACCTCGGAGACAGATCGCACGTCAAAGTTCACCTGGATTTTGTCCAGAATTTGCCCAGGGGTTCTTTTGTCAGAGGCAGGCCAGGATTTGACCTCCCTAGCTGCAGCACCCTCAAGCTGGCCCAGCAGGATCTGTATCTGCCGTTCTGTATTCAGAGGATAGAACTGGAAGAGAGACAGCATCTTCTCACGAAAGTCCCTGAGGGTATGCGCCTCCCCTTTGTAGCGCGGCAGCCATGGTGCGCCAGGGTAAAATGGCATGGAGAATGGTAGGCTGCTCGCCATGGGCACTGCTGGATCACTAGAAACAGATGGCACAATGTCACTTTGCTCAGTCATGTTGTTTGCAGGTATGACTGAAATTAGGTCGCCGTCTCTTTAAGAAACTCAACTGCTTGCTGGCAGGGAATGGAGACTACAACTTGAAATGCTTTCCCATTAAGAATGCTGTAGCTACTAACAGAGTCACTGTGATGCAGGCTGACGGTGTGCTCCCCTTCTTTAATGGTGGCACTCCCCACGGACACTGTACACGGAAAACACTCGCTGGGGCCATGGGAGGACTGAAGACAAGGACAGGGAGGCACAGTACTCACTGACAGCAACTTCAGCGTGGACCAGAGATCAGCGGTGCACAGCAGGGACAGTGATGCAGCACCGGAGAGTCAGAAATGGCGCCGGCACGTTCGCCTTTCACTTTCTTGTATGGGTGCGCTGGAGCATTGCGCTCAGCATTCTGGGCTCTCCTAAGATGGCGGCAGATGGGTCTCCTGGCCTCATGGGCAGTGCTAAAAATCTCCCGCACTTTTGCAAGGTACAGTTAACCCTTTGTGGGTGTTCTTACACAGCGATGTGGTGCAGCAAACAAGTCCTGGGCGTTTTAACTCTACCAGGGCTGTAACACACTGAGAGGACAGTCTTTAGGGCTTACTTCAGGGGTATAGGGCTCCCCCCTCTTTGTGGCAAGCACTCTCAGGGAATAAACTTGATCTTAGCAAAGTCCACAATAAAAACCGATGCTCTGGAGACAATTTGGCGCACTTTTCGTGGCGACTTTCTCAAAATGGCACACACCCGTATCCTGTTCGTGACGCCAGTTTTTCTTGCGGTGACCAGATGGAAGGTAACGCTGCAGTTGGGATTGCGGGGTGCAAACAGCGCAGACTTGTCACGGTCTCTGGGCACGAGGGCGCAGCGCTGGTGCTGTCCCACGTTACCACCACTGATACCGGTGATGAGGGGGCTGCACAAATGTTGGTGGTGATTGTTCCCCCGGGGCGCTTCCCCTATACTGTGCCGACTGGTGCTGTTTGGGGCGCCCTGATGTTGTCGGTGCAGAGTCAGACACAGAAACGGTTGTAAAGTTGAACTTTTACTTCCATGGGTGTGGAGGCACAAATGCTTAAACAGTTTCTTCAATACAAAACAACGGGGTACGCCTGGTGACACAGCAAAGTCCTGGGGTGCAGGGTAGACTTGATGAAAGGTGTTCCTAGCCCCTTATACTTCAGTGTTACAGTCCTGAGGTGCGTCTGGGCTCCTATTTGGCTCATAGGAGGATGCCCACCATGATACTAGTACATAATATTCCCCACTCACGTTATGTGGTCCTGATAGCTCAGAGTTTCGGGGTGCAATAGTCAGGGTGGCAGGATATTCCACAGGTCTGGCCTTGGCCCCTGGATCCTGTGATACTTGCTATGGAGCACGTGTTCCAGAATGTTCTCTCCACAGTCTCAGGCTGACAAGATAATGATGCTTGACTTCCTTCAGGGCGATGGCTAGGCAGACAGGGGACAGGATCTTCTGAATAGCTGGAGTATGTCAGCTCTCCAACCTTCCTGGGCCTGTCTAGGACTTGAGATTCCTGCACTAAACTCACTGCTTTCTTCACAGGACATCACACTTATCTCCTCACCTCCTCCTCCTAACACTCCACACTTCTAACTCCTCACACGCAGGACCTTCCTGCAGGGGTGTTACCATGGGGACCCAGTGATCAGCTGACTCCTCCCCTTTTCCCAGGCGATGTCCTCCCATTGGACATTTGGTTACTATTCAATCCTATGGGAGGTGTAATGCATGTGTGAGGCTCACTAGGTGGCGCTGTGTTGTGTGAGACTCAGGACCCCCTGCTATGTCACACAGGCTATGAAGCAGCAGGAAATAATACAATGCACAGAGATCACCCTCAGCCCAGCCATAGCCAGCTCTGGGATGCCACAAGTCTCCGCCTCACAGTGCGTGCAGATGCACTCACACCTGCCTGCTGCCATTCCTCAGCAAGCTCTGCACTGCTGGTAGCCCGATCCCGCAGCTGAAACACTTTTAAGAGACGGTCCTGCCGCTTGCTGGTCTTTCTTGGGCGCCTTGGAGCCTTTTTGGCACCAATGGAACCTCTCTCCTTGAAGTTCTTGATGATGCGATAGATTGTTGACTGAGGTGCAATCTTTCTAGCTGCAATACTCTTCCCAGTTAGGCCATTTTTGTGCAGTGCAATGATGACTGCACGTGTTTCTTTAGAGATAACCATGGTTAACAGAAGAGAAACAATGATGGCAAGCACCAGCCTCCTTTTAAAGTGTCCAGTGGTGTCATTCTTACTTAATCATGACAGATTGATCTCCAGCCCTGTCCTCATCAACACCCACACCTGTGTTAATGGAGCAATCACTGAAACGATGTTAGGTGGTCCTTTTAAGGCAGGGCTGCAATGATGTTGAAATGTGTTTTGGGGGATAAAGTTCATTTTCTAGGCAAATATTGACTTTGCAAGTGATTGCTGTTAAGCTGATCACTCTTTATAACATTCTGGAGTATATGCAAATTGCCATTAGAAAAACTGAAGCAGTAGACTTTGTAAAAATTAATATTTGTATCATTCTCAAAACTTTTGGCCATGACTGTACAGTATATATTTTTTGACATTTTTTGCTCCACATTTTGGTTTTCATCATTGTCACTGTCACTGTATTTATTGTGTTTTTAAGTACTAACATTTGTGTATGCTATATATTTATATTGTGTTTCAACATTGCTATTTCATGTACTATTTTCATCACATTTTTTGTCACTTCACATGAATTTTATTATTCATTTTTCATCTTTGTCATCAATTTATATATGAATTTTAACATTCATTCTTCAATACTATTTTTTTTATTTTTATTTATTTGTTGTTTCTTTTTAATTCATCAGGGATCCTCCATTCATGTGACTTATATTGGGGATGTGGTCATACACGATATGCAGTCTGGTCTGTGACCAATACCTTTGTGCATGCTCCCGGTATGCATAGGATCCTTTTGTTTATGCTATTATGCTGACAGTGCCGTCGCAATTACACATGCGCGAGCGGCACTTGTATTTACTTTTTCTGATTAAGATGGGCATGATGACGTCGTCACATTACTCGTGCATGACAACGTCATCATGTACCATGATCCAGATTCCAGGGCGCTTGCTAGACATGGATTCAGGTACATATTTAGGCGCAGGTGTTTCCTTTTTATCTTTTATCAACACCCATATAAAAATACCTTATCCTCATTCTGATGCTGCCTCTTGACCAAGCTATTCTTGTGGCAAAATATGTGTCGGGCGTTAGCGCCATTCCCTCCTGGGGTCTTCACTTGGTGTTCTTACCCCTTGGTTATTTGAACATGGCTATAGGTATGTTTGTCTTCTATTGCTATGTATCCTGGTCCTGATTATTTTTTCAACATACTTTGCATTATTTACAGAATTTATTATTTATTTAATTACTGGGGCTATAGATCTTTTGTGCAATAGGGTCTCACATACTCTATGTGTGACTTTGTATCGTTGTACCTATATTTATTTTTCCTGATTTACATCTGTTATTAGAGGTTCTGAGTCTATGTTTGTTCTAGGGAGGAAAGGATTTGGTATCACAGTCGCAGTGTTCAGCGACTGACAATTGCCACTTTATCTTGTAATTTATACTATTTATGCTTAGTTATATGTATTTTACATTAATAAAAATGATTTTGCTAATTTTTATATAAGATATGATAAGATAATCCTTTAATAGTCCCACCATGGGAAAATTCAGTTTGTTACAGCAGCAAAGATATGCAATACAAATACAATACAATACAAAAATACAAAAGGCTCCAAGGTAGAGGTATTACAGTGACAGTAGGTACAGATAGAGAAGTGCAGGTAAAAAAAAAGGTAGCAGACAATTGTCAGAGAATTGTCACAACTTAAAGATCTTTCAGTTCTCTGTATGGAGTGATCTCCGCTTAGGTCGGTGTTGGTTGTACAGCCGCAGAGGGGAGGAAAGACTTCCGATAGCGCTCCTTCTCACAGTTAGGGTGAAGTAGTCGGTCACTGACAGTACTGCCCAGCGCTATCACAGTCTCGTGAATGGGATGGGAATTATTCTCCTGCATGGAGCTCACCATGGACAGTATCCTTCTGTCACCCACCACCTGCACAGGGTCCAGGGGACTCCCAAGGACAGAGCTGGCCCTTCTAATCAGCTTGTCGAGTCTATACCTATCCCTGGTTGATATGCTGCTCCCCCAGCAGGCCACTCCGAAGAAGATGGCTGATGCCACTACTGAGTTGAAGAAGGCCCTAAAAAGTGCCCCATGGACTCCAAAGGCTCTCAGCCTCCTAAGCAGGTAGATCCTGCTTGGCCCTTCCTGTACATCCAGGTGATCTGCTCAGTCCAGCTTATTATTAAGGAGCACACCAAGGTACTTATAGGTGTTGACAATCTCAATGCCTGTCCCCTGGATTTTCACTGGTTTAGGAGAGCATCTGAATTTACGAAAGTCCACCACCATTTCCTTGGTCTTCCCAGCGTTAATCCTAAATTGGTTCCACTGGCACCAGTCCACAAAATCCCGGTTCAGTTCTCTGTACTCCCTGTCATCATCGTCAGTGATGAGACCTACTATTGCAGAGTCGTCAGAATACTTCTGTAGGTAGCAGCTAGATGAGTTGCACCTAAAATCTGCAGTGTACAGTGTGAAGAGGAATGGGCAAGAACTGTACCCTGAGGTGCCCCCGTATTATAGATCACGGTATCTGACACACAGTCCCGGGCTCTCACATACTAAGGTCGGTTTGTGAGGTAGTCTAGGATCCAATTGGAGAGGTGGTGGTCCACTCCAACAAGGCCCAGCTTGTCTCTCAGTAGCCCTGGCTGTATGGTGTTAAAAGGACTGGAGAAATCAAAGAACATTATTTTCACAGTGTTCCCTGGTTTCTCCAGGTGAGAAAGATATATATATATATATATATATATATATATATATGTTGTTTTTCTTCCATACAAATTTTTTTTCGGTTTTGTGTTCATTTGTTCATTTCATTGTACGGGATATCTTTTTTATTTTGTTGTGGAATTCTTTTTTAGTTGATACCTATAACTTTTTTACTGTTTTGTTGATATGTCAGGGATCTTTATTTGTTTATTTGCTGGGCAAGTTGTACTTTTTATTGGTAACAATGTTTTGGTATGTATGACTCTTTGATCACTCTTTATTGCTATTTTTTGTGAAAAAGAGGTGACCAAAATATGTTAATTTGCACATTGTGGTATATATTTTTTACAGCTTTCACCATATGGGATAAATAATGCTATTTTTGAATATTGCAAACTTTGGATAGTGGGAATACTTAACATATTAATTTTTTTGTTTCTGTTATATGTTTTTAAAATTAAAAAGTGGGTTTTTAAAACATTTTATTATTTGTTTAGTTTATACTTTATATTGCACTTTTTACCTGTCCCATATGGGGACTTGAACCTGGGATATCTGATCCCCAGTACAATGAATTGTAATACATTGTATTGGCCATGGCAACTCCTCAGACCCCGCAATCTCATTGTGGGGAATCTGAGGGTCAGTGGGGAATGATCTTGCCCCAGACTCTCCCAGATGCCAAAATCGCTATTGATCACGACATCTGAGGGTTTAATCTACCGGAGTCGGAGTATTTTTCTACTGCTAGTCCTGGGCCTCGGCTGTGTGAGTGCTGGAATTCATGCTGCGGGAATAGGAGGTATTACAGGTGTTAATAATAATAATAATAATAATTGTATAGTAATAATAATAATAGTATAATTGTACAAAGTGGGAAGGGGTTACAAGCAGACAGCCCAAATCACCAAGTTTTCTTTTAACCACTCTATCCCACTCTTTATTATATCCTTAATATAGTCACAAAATTTAAATTTTTGCAGCCTACTTTTGTTATCATTCACAAAGTTCTCTAGCATACAGCAACTTAAAACCATATCTATTGCTATAGAATATGATCATAGTATAAAAAATGGAGAATAAAACTAAAAGCAATAAAGCAATGACTAGACATGAAAATAACTTGGAGAAATATTCAAAATGTTAGCATAATGTTTTTTTTTTTTTTTTTTTTTTAATAAAATGTTAAAAAAATGCTAAAGCAGGGTAAGTGAGCCTAAAATTATGTTCACTAGAATGTAATGAATAATTGTCAGGCAAATCAGAACATGGTTTCAGTGGCGTGCCTTATGGAAAGATATCTGAAAATCTTGATTTAGTGTGTTAATATCAATATAAATTGGCTGTTAATACATTTGGCCTTAGAAACCTTGGCAGATGTTACAAGATGCTGTATGAATGTTAGACACAGTTCTGTGCTCATGCTTAGCACTGCTAGGTTTAATGCTCTGAGAATGGCCATAGGTATCCCATGACTGTTCTCGGCTCATTTCCCAGGCTGTCAAGCTCAGTAGTAAATGATTCTTGGTGTAGTATTTTAGAATTTTATGTATTGTGCTTGCCAGCATTATTTATGTGTTAATCATTGAGCTCAATTTAAGCATTCTCAAAGTGAAATATTCCAGAAAAATAAAACATACACATTTCATACTAACAAATAGTAATGATAGATAGATAGATAGATAGATAGATAGATAGGTAGATATTTTTTCCACAAATTGTAATGAAAATGTTTAATTCCTCTGATTTTGTAACACAAACTATGTAAATGTATACTTTTGAAAGGTGACGCTACATTCTTATGGTAGATCATGTGAATTTGGCATAGCCATATTGAGGTATTGTGCCAACTCTGCCTTTTGACACAAAACAAGGTATGAAAAAAAATATCAGCATAAAAAAAATATACATTCACCTTTAACAGTCTTCTTTCTTCTCTGGGGCTTAAATAGAAACTAGAGTTCATTGACCTAGAGTTTCTATTGGGTATGTTATGCCAGGTATTCTACAGTAATGACAGGTCTTTGACCGTTAGTGTATACTGTGTATTCAGAACCTGGTGATGTGTCAGGTCTCTCATTAATATTTCTGGCATATGTTAGAAGTCCTGTTGGCCAAAAAATGAAGCTAATGCAGGATCTCCTAAGGTACCATAGCATTCCCTGCATTAACTATGTGGACACGATTACTAGCAGTCACATAGAAAGCAACTCAGTCATAGTATCGCATATCCCAATCACAGTCAGTGTTTTAAAGCAGTGGTCAGTGGCAGGAGCTCCCAGCTATTCTTATGAATTGATTGGCAGGTTCTGCATTGACAGCAGGCACCACCCAGCGATTTGTTTGAATTGACAGGCAGCTTCACTTACAGGCGGAGTCACACTGACACAAAATATCATGCCTGCTTTGCATTACCTCTTACTTAACAACTGCTACATCTGGGCTTAGAGGTACAGTGCTGGCCAAAAGTATTGGCACCCCTGCAATTCTGTCAGATAATACTCAATTTCTTCTAGAAAATGATTGCAATCACAAATGCTTTGGTAATAATATCTTCATTTATTTTGCTTGCAATGAAAAAACACAAAAGAGAATGAAAAAAAGTCAAATCATTGATCATTTTACACAAAACTCCAAAAATGGGCCGGACAAAAGTATTGGCACCCTCAGCCTAATACTTGGTAGCACAACCTTTAGACAAAATAACTGCGAACAACCGCTTCCGGTAACCATCAATGAGTTTCTTACAATGCTCTGCTGGAATTTTAGACCATTCTTCTTTGGCAAATTTCTCCAGGTCCCTGAGATTTGAAGGGTGCCTTCTCCAAACTGCCATTTTGAGATCTCTCCACAGGTGTTCTATGGGATTCAGGTCTGGACTCATTGCTGGCCACTTTAGAAGTCTCCAGTGCTTTCTCTCAAACCATTTTCTAGTGCTTTTTGAAGTGTGTTTTTGGTCATTGTCCTGCTGGAAGACCCATGACCTCTGAGGGAGACCCAGCTTTCTCACACTGGGCCCTACATTATGCTGCAAAATTTGTTGGTAGTCTTCAGACTTCATAATGCCATGCACACAGTCAAGCAGTCCAGTGCCAGAGGCAGCAAAGCAACCCCAAAACATCAGGGAAACTCCGCTATGTTTGACTGTAGGGACCGTGTTCTTTTCTTTGAAGACCTCTTTTTTTTTTTTCCTGTAAACTCTATGTTGATGCCTTTTCCCAAAAAGCTCTACTGTCTCATCTGACCAGAGAACATTCTTCCAAAAAGTTTTTTCTTTCTCAGGTAAGTTTTGGCAAACTCCAGCCTGGCTTTTTTATGTCTCTGGGTCAGAAGTGGGGTCTTCCTGGGTATCCTACCATAGAGTCCCTTTTCATTCAGACGCCGACGGATAGTACGGGTTGACACTGTTGTACCCTCGGACTGCAGGGCAGCTAGAACTTGTTTGGATGTTAGTCGAGGTTCTTTAGCCACCATCCGCACAATCTTTCGTTGAAATCTCTTGTCAATTTTTCTTTTCCGTCCACATCTAGGGAGGTTAGCCACAGTGCCATGGGTTTTAAACTTCTTGATGACACTGCGCACGGTAGACACAGAAACATTCAGGTCTTTGGAGATGGACTTGTAGCCTTGAGATTGCTCATGCTTCCTCACAATTTTGCTTCTCAAGTCCTCAGACAATTCTTTGGTCTTCTTTCTTTTCTCCATGCTCAATGTGGTACACACAAGGACACAGGACAGAGGTTGAGTCAACTTTAATCCATTTCAACTGGCTGCAAGTGTGATTTAGTTATTGCCACCACCTGTTATGTGCCACAGGTAAGTAACAGGTGCTGTTAATTACACAAATTAGAGAAGCATCACATGATTTTTCAAAGGGTGCCAATACTTTTGTCCACCCCCTTTTTTATGTTTGGTGTGGAATTATATCCAATTTGGCTTTTTGACAATTCTTTTTGTGGTTTTCCATTGAAGGCAAATTAAATGAAGATATTATTACCAAAGCATTTGTGATTGCAATCATTTTCTGGAAGAAATTGAGTATTATCTGACAGAATTGCAGGGGTGCCAATACTTTTGGCCATCACTGTAACATGTCATCCAGGAATTCTGTCACTAATCCCACAGCACTGTCGGCAAACTCTGAAATAGGCCGCCACTTACAATGTGCTATGCATAATACTGGTGTCTTATAATGCAGTAATGAGGACTTTGGTCAGCCTTAACCTCCAGGTTCCAGTAGCAATTGCTACTTCAGTACCCCTTTTGGCTATACCCCTGATAAAACACACCCATAAGTCAAACATTTTTAGCCCAAACTAGATGTGCCAGGATGTGCCAAAGATGAACCATGTTTGCCAGGGTCTAATGTTTATACCAGTGTCTAGTAACAACAATAGTGAAAGCCCTTTTTTATTTTAAAATGTATTTTTTGGTATGACATTTCTTGTGTTTCCACTAAACTCCTGTATAAGTCTGAAAAAAGCATGTTTAAAATCCTGTAATATTGAAAATGTTACAAACAAGCTTGCAAAAAAAGTCTGTAAAAAAAGGAATTCATGTTATTTTTCTCAAGGACCTGTTAGAGCGATTTGCAACACTAAACCACCCACTGGTCCTTTAAAGGTTTACAGGGTTTAAGTGTCCCAAATAACTATGTTATAACCCAATCCGTTTCCACATTAAAAATAAAAAAATTGACCTTGGGCACATGTGCAATGAAGTTGGGATGTACATCGGCATCTCTGCCACTGTCAGAAGGGCGTTCCTGACAGTCTAGCTGGGCTGTGAGGAACGCTGCCCCCTGATAGTACTTGTCCATAGCCCTGTACAGTCAGAGGGGGCGTTCCTTACCGCCCAGCGATGACGCTGAGCTGTGAGGAACGCTTTCACCCCCCAATACAAGTTTATGGACAAGTACTGTCATGGTGCGGAGTTCCTCACAGCCCAACTAGACTGTCAGGAACGCCCTTCTGACAGTGGGCAGAGATCGGTGCCGACACTAACTGCACTGATATCTCCAGCCCCGGGGCACATAACGGGAAAGTCGACAGTGTGCTGAATTCAGCACACTGTCGGCTTTCTAGAGGTATATAAAACTGCATGTGCGTGAGGACATGAAAGGTCCTCTTTAACTGAAGAACAGAGTAAGCAACAGAGTCCAATGGCACTCAACTCTAGGTTAGTATAAAGCTTTATTATTTTTAATGCGGGCACGGTTTCTGTTATAACAGGGCAATTTGCGACATTAAACCCCCAGTCCATAAGAACCTGTGGGTGGTTTAGTGTCCCAAATTGCCCTTTAAAAATACTGACAAAATTATGTGTGTATAGATCTTAAAGTTTTAGATCCTCCAAATAAGTATATCTATGTGATAAACATATTAAAAACAGTAGGATTTACCCTGATATTACTCAGTACACATAATACATTGCTAAACATTCACTCTCTTTATTGAATGAAACTTTTTTTGGGGGAGGGGGTGGTGGGGCAAATTTGAATAACTCCAGTAGTTAATGAAACATGATATTTTGAGCTATTGCAGCTATCTTTTTCTGGGAAAGGATCCAAACATAGTCTTTAAAGCTTCTGTTATTACAATTCTTGCTGTATTGCATTTTTCACCCATTTGAAAACATGTCCCTGTAACTTAAAGTAAGAAAATGTACTTGGTAATTTGCTACATTTAGAGCAAACCTAAGAATCATATTGAAAATAACAAGCAAGGCAATAAAAGTCTTTTATTCTTATAAGGGTGCACAGCTGAATGTTATAAATTGATTATCTGTATATTGCTGGCAAGAAAATGTATAAAATGTATCCAGAGATCAGACTTTTTGTTTTACTTGTATTTTTTCTTTCATTTTTTTTTTTCAGTTCAAATTTTAACTTTAGAGAAAGTATATTTTTAAGCAAAAAGTCAAATATTAATCCTGAAAATGAAACTGTGCTGGGAAGGAAAGCAAGAACATTATGTCAACATAGTCCACAGTATATTATTCCTTAGTTTGAAAGAAATATTTCAATAAAAATTTACCTAACAAAAATAGAAAAGTAGCAGTTATATCTCTAATTTAAGTTGTCTCTCAGTTAGTGGGTGGAGACTCAGGATTCTGCTTCCTAAATGTAAACTATTAGTTGAAGCACAATATCTGTCTTTCTTTTTCTCTCTTCCTTGCCTCTTCTTCCTCCCTCCCTTTTCCATAGACTACTATGGGCAGCTGTAATTTTATACTTCAGTGAGCCACAGTTTTGTGTGACCAGGATGGATTCATCTGAAATATCAGAGATTGAAAAGTTTAGAAAAGAGGTAAGGAGGAAAAGAAACCTGATATGTGGATAAATAAGCATTTTCTGTAGTAAGATGTATTATTTTTTTGTATATTTCTTGGTATTACTGATTTATGCAAAATTTGTTAAAAAGGTTAGTAACCATTTAACATAATCTGGAGTGTGGATGACTTTGCCCTTCTTTATCAGGAAATGGGGAAAGGAGAGGAATATTGACTCTAGGGAGGAAATAAATGGTGTCAGATCTTTGTGTAGGGGCAAGGGGCATATACTAGGCAGCACTGCTATATTGTGGGAGTAGTGTCCTGTGGGAACAGAAAGTGGTTGAAATGAGGCCAGGACGAGACGCAAGTTGCTTGGGGCATTCTAGAAGGGCATGTACAGTAAAAACAGCAGCAGACTGGGATGTCTAAGGCAGGTCGAATTAATTCTAGGGTCCACCCTACTGCTAAAGGCATACAAGCCATAAAAAGTAACACCATTTTTCTGTCAGATTTATCATAATTTATGCCAGTTTTCTGTCTAAATGATACCAGAATTCTATGCCAGCAAGAAGCTGATGTAGAGTTCTTTTTAGGTGCACAGATCCTGGAAGATGCATCTAAGTTAAAGAGAACCTTTCATGTCCTCATGTATATGCTGTTTTACATACCGCTAGAAAGCCGACAGCACGCTGAATTCAGCGCACTGCCGGCTTTCCTGGTATATGCGGTCTTAGTTTCATGGTTCACCGTCAGAAAGGCGTTCCTGACAGTCTAGCTGGGCTGTGAGGAATGCCCTCCCTGACAGTATTCCTCCATAGCACTGTACTGGTAAGGAACGTCCCCTCTCTGTACTCGTCCATAGCGCTGTACTGTCAGAGGGGACGTTCCTTACATCCCAGAGATGACGCTGAGCAGTGAAGAACGCCCCCCCCCAGTACAAGTCTATGGACGAGTACTGTCAGGGAGGGCGTTCCTCACAGACCAGCTACACTGTCAGGAACACCCTTTTGACGAAGAACCATGAAACTACGACCCCTGATATCTCCAGCCCCGGGGCACATACCGGGAAAGCCGGCAGTGCGCTGAATTCAGTGCGCTGTCGGCTTTCTAGCGGTATGTAAAACAGCATATACATGAGGAAGTAAAAGGTCCTCTTTAAGACGTGCACTTCATTAGGTGAGCACTTCGTTATAAATTAGGTGCAAACTTTGGCAGGTGGAAAACATTGTTCTTGATAAATCAGCTTTATATTTTCTATATTACTCAGAGGTGTCACTGTCTGTTTTGACTGCAGTATCTGAGGGTTAAATTGCTGATATTGGCTCCATTACAGAAGCACTATCACTACAGCATAATGGTACAGTGGTTGGCAAAAATAAATCTACAACTCTCAGCAGATCCTGAAGATCTGGAGTTGCTATGGTTGTAGTTCTCAGAGGGTCATGGAAAAGTAAGGGCCTGTTCAGACGGCAGAAAATGAAGAAAAATTGAGGCAGATTCCTCATCATTTTCTGGCTCTCCAGTTCCTTGCAGTGGAAAGTGGAAGCAAAGCTGCACCCACTGACCAGCCCTTCAGAGTCTCCCACATAGTATAATGCACCCTTTTCTAGCTCCACATGGTATAGCACACCCTTTCCTGCTCCCCATATGGTATAAAACACCCTTTCCTGGCCCCCATCAAGTATAAAGCCCCCTTTCCTGGCCCCCACATGGTATAAATCCCTCTTTTCTGGGACCCACTTGGTATAATGTCCCCTTTACTGGCTCCCACATGGTATAAAACCCCCTGTACTGACCTCCCACACAGTATAGTACCCCTTCTCCTGCCCCCACCCCCCACATGGTATAGCACCTCCCCTACTGACATGGTAATTTCCACCTTTACTGGCCCCAACACAATACATTGAAAGCTGAAAAAGAAGTTGGGATGACTGCTGTGGTCAGGAAGGAACGGGGTTGATTAAGTTAATGCAGCCTTTACCAATGGAATAATCCAGCTGGTAATGGCCTATTTAAAAATCAACAGGGGGGTGGCCTGGCCCCCACAAAGCACGGTCCCACCGATGTATTTACTGGTACATAAGTTGGCCAGTCCAATCCTAAGTAGGTGGACTACAATGATGTTGGAAGGGGAAGGGAAAGACCCAAAGTAAAGACACCACTTGAGAAAAAGCAAAGTACTAGAGGAAGGATTGTAGGGCTTAATGATTTCTGGATGCTGCTACCTGCACAGAACATAGACAGACAGCTGATTTATGACCTCCTTCTCATTGCCATTCAGCATATGAAGACTGACTGTAGTGCTGTCTACTGATTTGGGCTACAGCAGCAGAATGGCTCTAACGTCTCCTTATACTTATCCCGCCTTCAGGGGCATAACTTGAGGGGGTGCAGAAGGTGCAGTCGCACCGGGGCCCAGGAGCATTAGGGGGCCCATAAGCAATGGCATCAGTATTGAGATTGCAGCTTCCATCTGGCCCATAAACCAAGGAGACCCACAGATTACCCTAACCACACTAAGGTTGATTAAACTCATTAGCACCTGTAACCATCACTATCAAGAATTCGCTATAGGGATGAGGTAGGGGGCCCCAGACAAAAGATTGCACCGGGGCCTACAAGACTTTAGTTATGCCACTGCCCGCCTTTAAGGAGTCTTCATCTACTGTTTCCCACATATAGGATGCATATAATGTTGTAGCGAGAAGAAAAGTCAGGCACTATGAGACCTTAGAGACAGCTTTATTGAAAGAAACAGGCTCAACAACCTTATGGGGCCTGTATTTTTCACCCATGTACCAATTTATAAGCCGACAGGTGATGTTGGTGCCTCAGCACCTGCAAGTAGGCCCCATCTTTTCATCATTGTGGCTGGACCCTAACTGCTGTACCAGCTGTACAATCCTAAGAGTGGCACTGAAAGCCACAACAGTAGTGTCTGCATAGCATAAAAACAAGCTTCTGAGATTCTGTACTATAAATTTTGGTAAAAAGATTCGTATCATAAACAACATCTAAACATATAAATCTGTACTGAAAAGATAACTATAAAACCCTTACTGACAAAGTTAAAAACTGCAATGGTACCAAAGGTTCTACTTTATTTTGCCTGCAAGTTAAATTTAAAATAGGTGGAAATGAATCATTCTAATATAATTCATCTTATACTATATGTGTTCCTGAACATATTTGCTGACTGATGCTAAACAATAGCACTCCAATAACATGCTCAGCTCCCATGGGCCTATCTTACTTTCCACCTGCATTTTTTTTAAGTTATAGCTAACATTGAAACATTTAGTGAAACAATAGGATACTGAACATATATATTTGTCATTTTGCTTCATAGTGTTATAAAGCTGTGTTAACTGTGGTGGTACATTAGGCTGCATGTCAGTATACTGAATTATCCTAGCATTATCACTGTGATTTTCTATTGTATTGAATCTTATATATGGCATGTGCTGTGAGCTCTGTCAGAACTATATACAGACTTGAATGTGATAACTTGTGTCATCATAACGTAAAACATCACAACGTAACGTAAAACGTAAAACAAAAGGCATTAAAAAGCTATTAAAACAGACTAGCAAGTTTGCAACAATTGTTTATTTAATGTGTTAAACATCAAGTTGAACTTTGCTACGTCTGTAGAAATCATCATTACATATCCTTTCAAGACTTGAAATGCTAGAACTGCATGCATAGTTCATGAGGCTCACCCAGTGATCGTATCAATGATTACTTTTCTGGTAACTGAAGTACTCTTCAGAGATATACGACATGTCTAAACTGCCAGGCAACCTGCATATCTAAAAGTATTTCTTTTGAAATCACATATCACATTAATAGACAAATAAAAGTAAGCTATGAATCTATGTTTCTATATCTAGTATTGGATGAGAGTTTAAAGTGAGTCTCAAGAGATTATTAAACAGCAATTCCGTATTTTAATCTTAATAGAACTGATCCAATTTCAAATTGCTGTAATTCAATCATAATCATAAAAAACTTCAGGAAATAGCACTGCTAACAGACAAGGTACGTGGCACCTGGTGTCTTAGGGCGCTCATAGGCCTCTCTGCAGCATAACAAAAATATAATATAGGGCCAAAGCATTATAAACACATGGCAGGTAGGACCCCTGCTAAAATGTTTTGACTGGTGCCCAGGAGCTTCGGCTTCTATTCAGTGACAAACTAGTGGTAAAAGAAAAAAATAACTAAAATATATAATCCTCTGCATATCTTTTAATCACATTGTAAATTTAGCTTTTTTTTTTAAGCTCATAGTTACATAGTTAATAAAGTTGAATAAGATGCAGATCCATCAAGTTCAAGCTCTAATCCTACAGCGTTGATCTAAAGGAAGGAAAACCCCTGCAAGATGGACGCCAATTACACCATATTAGGATAAAGATTCCTTTCTGGCTTCAAATTTGGTAATCAGAATAAATCCTTGAGTCAGCTTCTCATCTCCAAAAATCTGTTTCCTATAATTTGTGGTTAGAATGATTATAACAGTCAATGCCATTTGTTATTTGATAAGCATCTAACCTTTTTAAAATGCTGATCTGATGTCTGCCATTACTACCTCCTGGGGTACGGAATTCTATATTTGACTAGTCTAATAATAAACATTTTGTAGAGTTTTAAAGATTTTCTCTAAATATCTTGTGGTCACGAGTTGTTCTCTTGATCATTTGCCAGTGGATACGATCATGAATGCAGGACCTTTCTAAGGTCAGAAAGTCAGCCATGATTTGCCTTATTGTGGCAGGGATATCTTCTGATACATGTAGTGTTCCTGCTTGATAACCCAATAAGAAAATCAAGGCTGGGTTCCTGACAAGTTCCAGACCATAGAAAGTTTCTGCATACGTGGTTGTATTCATTGGCAACCGATCAAGACAACAGACTGTCACCAATAACAGTTAGAGAAAATCTTTAAAACTCTGCAGAATTTTTAGCTACTTATATTTGCAAAAATATTTAACTTTGTATTATCTACAAATATAAATATGATTATGTTCATTGGAATACCCCTTTAAGGTCCCACCCAGTGGCGTAAATACCGAGGTAGCAGCGGTAGCGACTGACACAGGGCCCGGGACATTAGGGTTGCCCGGCGGCCCCTGATGTTTTTTTTTTAATAGGCCGTTACCTGCTGGAGTAACCCCAGCAGGTAACGGGCCCTATTTACTTACCGATCCCCGCTCCTGCTCAAGGCTGCCTGCGCTTCCCCTTCTGCAGAAGTAGAGGCGGCTGTGAGCAGGAACGGGGATCGGTAAGTAAGGCTGCGGGCCCACGAACCCCACAACCATTGCTATCATTATGCTCTGGGGTCTTTTCAGACCCCAGAGTATAATGATAGGAGGCCCAGGGGTGGTTAGGGAACATAAAAAACAATGTTACTTACCTCTCCTGCGCTCCAGCAGTTTTCGGGCCTCTTTGGTGACGTCTCATGTGACGCCTGGTCCAACATTGAAGAGGGCCGAAAGTAGTGGGGAGTGCGCCAGAGCCAGGGAGAGGTAAGTAAGAGTGGTTTATATGTTTGTATCCTCCCCTGGGTCTCCGATCATTATATTCTGGGGTCTGAAAAGACCCCAGAGTATAATAATTGTTCATGGGTGGTCCACAATGGGGCATAGTAATACTGTGTGAAGGGGCCACTATGGGGCATAATAGTGTGTGCAAGGGGCACTATGGGGCATAATAGTGTGTGTATAGGGGCCACTATGTGGCATAATAGTGTGTGCAGGAATGCGGTTTGTGCCGGGGGGCGGCGGCCTTGTTTGCCTTTGGGCCCAGCAATTCCTAGTTATACCACTGGTCCCACCACAGCAATTCCATTGTGTTGAGGTCTGGACTTTGCAGAACCTTGATTCTTTCCTTAGGCAAAAGCCCAAATCATCACCCCTCTGCCACTGTGCTTGATAGATGTTTGTGTTGATATGCTGTGTTTAGTTTTTGCCAAGCTTGGCATTGGGCATTATCGCCAAACATGTTTATTTTGGACTTGTCTATTCAAAGGATATTGTTCTAGAAGTTTTGTGGTTTGTCCAGATTTAACTTTACTTTTATCCATGCTACCATTTTCTGTATTAGAGGTGCAGTATATAAAATATACTGAAATACAGAATATTGTTTGAATCATTAAGAGTTATAAATTCCACTAAATACTTATCTGATATGATGAATACTGCAACATAAAAAAAATTTAAATGCACATTTATTGGTTATTTCTCTCCACAGAAAAAAAAAGCATAATACAGTGCTGGCCAAAAGTATTGGCACCCCTGCAATTCTGTCAGATAATACTCAATTTCTTCCAGAAAATGATTGCAATCACAAATGCTTTGGTAATAATATCTTCATTTAATTTGTCTTCAATGGAAAACCACAAAAAGAATTGTCAAAAAGCCAAATTGGATATAATTCCACACCAAACATAAAAAAGGGGGTGGACAAAAGTATTGGCACCCTTTGAAAAATCATGTGATGCTTCTCTAATTTGTGTAATTAACAGCACCTGTTACTTACCTGTGGCACATAACAGGTGGTGGCAATAACTAAATCACACTTGCAGCCAGTTGAAATGGATTAAAGTTGACTCAACCTCTGTCCTGTGTCCTTGTGTGTACCACATTGAGCATGGAGAAAAGAAAGAAGACCAAAGAACTGTCTGAGGACTTGAGAAGCAAAATTGTGAGGAAGCATGAGCAATCTCAAGGCTACAAGTCCATCTCCAAAGACCTGAATGTTCCTGTGTCTACCGTGCGCAGTGTCATCAAGAAGTTTAAAGCCCATGGCATTGTGGCTAACCTCCCTAGATGTGGATGGAAAAGAAAAATTGACGAGAGATTTCAACGAAAGATTATGCGGATGGTGGCTAAAGAACCTCGACTAACATCCAAACAAGTTCTAGCTGCCCTGCAGTCCGAGGGTACAACAGTGTCAACCCGTACTATCCGTCGGCGTCTGAATGAAAAGGGACTCTATGGTAGGATACCCAGGAAGACCCCACTTCTGACCCAGAGACATAAAAAAGCCAGGCTGGAGTTTGCCAAAACTTACCTGAGAAAGCCAAAAACTTTTTGGAAGAATGTTCTCTGGTCAGATGAGACAAAAGTAGAGCTTTTTGGGAAAAGGCATCAACATAGAGTTTACAGGAAAAAAAAAGAGGCCTTCAAAGAAAAGAACACGGTCCCTACAGTCAAACATGGCGGAGGTTCCCTGATGTTTTGGGGTTGCTTTGCTGCCTCTGGCACTGGACTGCTTGACCGTGTGCATGGCATTATGAAGTCTGAAGACTACCAACAAATTTTGCAGCATAATGTAGGGCCCAGTGTGAGAAAGCTGGGTCTCCCTCAGAGGTCATGGGTCTTCCAGCAGGACAATGACCAAAAACACACTTCAAAAAGCACTAGAAAATGGTTTGAGAGAAAGCACTGGAGACTTCTAAAGTGGCCAGCAATGAGTCCAGACCTGAATCCCATAGAACACCTGTGGAGAGATCTCAAAATGGCAGTTTGGAGAAGGCACCCTTCAAATCTCAGGGACCTGGAGAAATTTGCAAAGAAGAATGGTCTAAAATTCCAGCAGAGCATTGTAAGAAACTCATTGATGGTTACCGGAAGCGGTTGTTTGCAGTTATTTTATCTAAAGGTTGTGCTACCAAGTATTAGGCTGAGGGTGCCAATACTTTTGTCCGGCCCATTTTTGGAGTTTTGTGTAAAATGATCAATGATTTGACTTTTTTTTCATTCTCTTTTGTGTTTTTTCATTGCAAGCAAAATAAATGAAGATATTATTACCAAAGCATTTGTGATTGCAATCATTTTCTGGAAGAAATTGAGTATTATCTGACAGAATTGCAGGGGTGCCAATACTTTTGGCCAGCACTGTATATGTATCCCATAATGGCACCAATAAAAACAACAGCTCAGTCCCCCAAAAAGAGCCCTTACACAGCTCCATAGGCAGAAGTATAAGAAAGTTATAGTTTTTTTTCAAAGATATTAAAACATAATAAAAACTAAATAATATAACATTAATTTACTATCATATGATTCATATACTGATCCACAGAATAAAGGCAATGTGTCTTTTTTACTGCACAGTGAGTATCATTAACATATACTATTCTAATACAAATCCTCATTGCTTTCTTTAGGCCATTTTAGATATGCACCATTTACAACAATTCTTTGTTTTATATCTTATAACCAATTCTTTATTCATATGCATACATTGTCCCCAGTCTTTGAACCTGCAGCTTTAGACCAATGCTGTTGTGTGCTACATCACTGCATTCAGGTTTATACTTAACTCCTTACAAAAACCAAGCACAGCCTGCTTTCCATGAACCCATTCTGGTTATCAGTTGTCAAAGTATTTGTTGCTACTCTTGTAGTTCACCTCTTAGAATAGAAGAAGAGAAGCAAGCAAAGATCCACAATTATATGACAAATAAAACTCAACATTTAATAAACATCTAAAATATAATTAACCCCAATGATTGGATGGTATAAAAATCTGAAAATAACTGCAACGCTCTTACCCGTTCCAGATGAAGGATGTCATACCCCACCTTTAGGGCCACAATTTATCCAAATGCATAGGGAACCAAGGATGGGTGCAGGAGATTGACCCTGTGCAACCCTGTCACCCTTAACTCCTGCCTTTACAAGGGCGATCCCAATGCTGACCCTAAAATTGCCCTGTTAATATCTCCTTCCTCCCCTCGACGCGTTTCGCATCCAAAACATGGATGCTCCTCAGGGGATCTACAAAAAAGATAGAAACAGGGCAAATATTTCACTCTAGGAGCCAAAAACCCGATTTTAACTTTTATGTTTTAAATTTTAAATTTTATGCAAACTTTGCAAAAAGGTAATACCTTCACCAATTGAGTGGTGCTCCTTTAATATATAAATATAAACACCCAATCGTGGTCTATAAATATATGGGAGTCACATGTAGTATTCCAAACATCCCTTACCACACCAACATCCAATATAGGTTAATCCAAACAACATCCTACTAACAAAAAGGCCAACATGTATCAAAACTGAAGGTAAAAGTTACTGTTAGAAGATCAAATGAAACAACCAAGCATAGCAGAGCCCTATCCCGAGTGCGGGGAGCTCCTGACAGTCTCACAGTGGTGAGACTGACTAACCAGAGTGGCACCAACACCTTACTACAAAATAAGATGGAATATAGATATTAAGATCGTTAAAGATTATTTTCAACAGTATGTTGGAACAAGATGTTGAATAATGCTATGCAAACTAGAAACAAAATGGCAGGAGGCGAAAAAATATTCTTCTTAATGTTGACATTGACTCACACTACATATATAAATACCACGATTCCCCCCACTCTACCTACATAACATGGCTTAGAAGTCAAACTTAAAGAACAAATAGAAGTTACTAAGAAATTTGACACAGAACCAGAATTTACGAACAAGCACAATTACAAAGTGTAGTTGAGAGGTTCCAGTACCACCTTAAGGAGAGAAAACATTGACAATTCAATCGTGATCTGCAAGATTTTAAGGAGAACAAGGTATACTCCTTTCTCTCACAAAAACAAGGTGGTGCTGGAGCCTCTTCAATGGATACAGATCTCTCTGATATAGATACCAATAGTAGGAATCCCAAAAATAGGGGTAGAGGACGAGGTAGAGGCCGGGATAAGGGTGGTCGAGGTGGTATAACAGAGAGGATTTTTTAGACCAAGTGTACCAACTCAGAAGCAGGAATCCCCCATCACCACTACCATCCACCACAACCCCACATCTGTCTCGAGCTTAGACAACCAAATAATTTATATCTCCTCTAGACCGCTCAATACAGTTGAGATGGCTGTCTTAAGTAAGGGGCTGTCTTTTGTACCAACTTTGGATTTTAACACCTTTAGGATGGTAAAAGATGTTAATTTATTTATACACAAATTGTAAACAGAGAGAACACACATGTCAGGAATTAGGTATCCCTGATGACCTTTTGGAGGACGTAAGATTGTTACACGGTCTGGAGGAGAGTCTTGCGGCAACAGGATTAGGTCCTTTTACAAACCTTAAGAACAAAAGTGTAAAAATGCCCCCACAGGGAGGCATTTCCTGTATGGATGTGTTCTTGGATCTGGTTACGAGAGACCTAAGAAATTTGAATAGGGTTGATCTGCATCATAATTGTACTAAAGAAGAAATAGATGCTTTATGCTCACTTGAAAGAGATGATCAAATAATCATTAAACCATCTGATAAAGGCGGGAACACAGTTGTGATGGATGATGGTGACATGTGTAACAATCTGTTGTCAGACTGCTCTTCTTATGAAGTTCTTGATAGTGACCCTACACCTAGTTTTTCTAACGAGGTGAGAGACCTGCTCCTTAGTGCCAAAGAGGGTAAGCTGATTGATGAGAAGGAATATGAATTTCTAGCCCCGAGGAGTCCAGTGCTGGCGACATTCTATTGTCTCCCCAAGGTGCACAAAGGTCTGAACCCACTTAAAGGAAGACCCATTGTCTCTGGCGTGGGTAATTTGAGTCAAAAGGCAGGTATTTATATCGACAAGATCCTGAGAGATTTTGTAACTGCCCTTCCATCCTACGTCAGAGACACAACAAACCTCCTGAAGCGTCTGGAGGGGGTTATAGTGGGTAAGGACTGCATCTTCAGGAGCATAGATGTCGAGGGACTGTACTCCTCGATCGCCCCACGAGTGGGGTCTGAGAGCAGTTGATTTCTTTTTGAGCATGAGGGGTTGTCAGTATCGCACCCACAGTAATTTCATCTTGACTCTCCTACGGTTTGTGTTGATGCACAATTTTTTTATTTTTCGATGGAAAGCTATACCACCAACTCAGGGGCACAGCCATGGGCTGCTCTTGCGCACCATCTAACACAAATCTTCTCCTGGGCTGGTGGGAGGCGACCATTGTTTTTGGAGACCAAAAATTAGATGGGATTGACAGGATAGAACTGTGGGCGTGATACATAGACGACATCCTGGTTGTTTGGAGAGGTGATGCAGATGGCTTTGTAACCTTTGTAAACCATTTGAACGATAACCCAATTGGTTTACGGTTTACCTGTGAATATGATAAAAAGCCTCCCCTTTCTGGATGTAAAAATCAGCACAGGTGATCTTGAAACAGCAGTCTATAGAAAACCGACTGCAACTAATTCCCTCCTGAGATGGGAAAGTAACCATCCGATCCCACTCAGGATGGGAATACCTAAGGGCCAATTTTTTAGGTTGAGGAGGAACTGCTCAAGTCGTGATGAATTTGTAAATCAAACTAGGGATGTAAGAGTGAAGTTCCAAGAGAGGAGATACCCTGATTACATTTTAAGAAGGTCTTATAGAGAGGCTCTTGAAAAAGATAGGGGGGGACTTCTTGAAAGTAAAGGAATCTGCAGATCACGACAATGAGATTGTGAGACTCAATACCACCTTTGATAATGGATCCTTTGAGGAAAAAAGGTTTCTGGAAAAACATTGGGGTGTCCTCTTACTAGATCCAGATCTTAGGGACATAGTAGGGTTTTCACCAGTGATTACTTATCGCAAGGATAGGTCCCTCAGGGATAGGGTTGTGCATAGCCATTATACGAGATCGAAGGCCCCGGGCACGTGGCTAAATAGATCTATAAAGGGATGCTTTAAATGTTCCGGCTGTGTGGCATGCCCGATGATAATGACGGGGAAAACTTTTTCCTCCAGTAATGGTAATACAGTCATATGAAAAAGTTTGGGCACCCCTATTAATCTTAATCATTTTTAGTTCTAAATATTTGGGTGTTTGCAACAGCCATTTCAATTTGATATATCTAATAACTGATGGACACAGTAATATTTCAGGATTGAAATGAGGTTTATTGTACTAACAGAAAATGTGCAATATGCATTAAACCAAAATTTGACCGGTGCAAAAGTATGGGCACCTCAACAGAAAAGTGACATTAATATTTAGTAGATCCTCTTTTTGCAAAAATAACAGCTTCTAGTCGCTTCCTGTAGCTTTTAATCAGTTCCTGGATCCTGGATGAAGGTATTTTTGACCATTCCTCTTTACAAAACAATTCCAGTTCAGTTAAGTTTGATGGTCGCCGAGCATGGACAGCCCGCTTCAAATTATCCCACAGATGTTCAATGATATTCAGGTCTGGGGACTGGGATGGCCATTCCAGAACATTGTAATTGTTCCTCTGCATGAATGCCTGAGTAGATTTGGAGCTGTGTTTTGATCATTGTCTTGCTGAAATATCCATCTCCGGCGTAACTTCAAATTCGTCACTGATTCTTGTAAATTATTCTCAAGAATCTGCTGATACTGAGTTGAATCCATGCGACCCTCAACTTTAACAAGATTCCCGGTGCCGGCATTGGCCACACAGCCCCAAAGCATGATGGAACCTCCACCAAATTTTACAGTGGATAGCAAGTGTTTTTCTTGGAATGCTGTGTTTTTTTGACGCCATGCATAACGCCTTTTTGTATGACCAAACAACTCAATCTTTGTTTCATCAGTCCACAGGACCTTCTTCCAAAATGAAGCTGGCTTGTCCAAATGTGCTTTTGCATACCTCAGGCGACTCTGTTTGTGGCGTGCTTTCAGAAACGGCTTCTTTCCCATCACTCTCCCATACAGCTTCTCCTTGTGCAAAGTGTGCTGTATTGTTGACCGATGCACAGTGACACCATCTGCAGCAAGATGATGCTGCAGCTCTTTGGAGGTGGTCTGTGGATTGTCCTTGACTGTTCTCACCATTCTTCTTCTCTGCCTTTCTGATATTTTTCTTGACCTGCCACTTCTGGGCTTAACAAGAACTGTCCCTGTGGTCTTACATTTCCTTACTATGTTCCTCACAGTGGAAACTGACAGGTTAAATCTCTGAGGCAACTTTTTGTATCCTTCCCCTGAACAACTATGTTGAACAATCTTTGTTTTCAGATCATTTGAGAGTTGTTTTGAGGAGCCCATGATGCCACTCTTCAGAGGAGATTCAAATAGGAGAACAACTTGCAATTGGCTACCTTAAATACCTTTTCTCATGATTGGATACACCTGGCTATGAAGTTCAAAGCTCAGTGAGGTTACAAAACCAATTTTGTGCTTCAGTAAGTCAGTAAAAAGTAGTTAGGAGTATTCAAATCAATAAAATGATAAGGGTACCCAAATTTTTGCACCGGTCAAATTTTGGTTTAATGCATATTGCACATTTTCTGTTAGTACAATAAACCTCATTTCAATCCTGAAATATTACTGTGTCCATCAGTTATTAGATATATCAAATTGAAATGGCTGTTGCAAACACCCAAATATTTAGAACTAAAAATGATTAAGATTAATAGGGGTGCCCAAACTTTTTCATATGACTGTACATATAAAATCAATCATTCAATTAATTGTAAAACCAAGGGTGTCATCTACTGGTTGACCTGTAGATGTAACATGGCACATGTTGGAAAGACCCGGAGGGAACTGCGGAGGAGAGTTGGTGACCATCTGAGGGACATTGTCCATAAAAGGGACACCCCAATAGCTAGGCACGTGAATGAACAACATGGGGGTGATCATGATTGGATACGTTTTATGGGAATTGATTGTGTCTTACCATCAAAAAGAGGTGGAGACTGGGATAAGATGATACTCCAGTGGGAGACAAAATGGATTTTTGAGTTAGATACTTGTAGTCCGAAGGGACTTAATGAACAATTATATTTTGGCTGTTATTTATAACATGTTATGTAGGTAGAGTGGGGGGAATCGTGGCATTTCTATATGTAGTGTGAGTCAATGTCAACATTAAGAAGAATATTTTTTCGCCTCCTGCCATTTTGTCTCTAGTTTGCATAGCATTATTCAACATCTTGTTCCAACATACTGTTGTAAATAATCTTTAACGATCTTAAGATCTATATTCCATCTTATTTTGTAGTAAGGTGTCTGCATGAATACCTCTGAATGCTGAATTTATACACTGGGCAGGATGAGCTTAATAAACACCATTAGTTTATTTTTAAGCAGTAGGACATGATTGTAGATATATAAGCTGGGCCTTGAACTCATGACTCTAGCGGCATCCACAGGCTGTGGAGACTTTATAGGAGCTGTCTATTTACTCAGCAGGCTATCTCTGCTGCCCTTAGCATGGGCGGCTTAATTTAACTTAGTTCTCTTGTATACCGGTGTTTCAAGGAAGTGAGTCATCGGAAGGGGGCGTGGCCAACCTCCATAAATAGGAGAGTGTTAGTGCTACTCTATTTAGTCAGTCTCACCACTGTGAGACTGTCTTGAGCTCCCCGCACTCGGGACAGGGCTCTGCTATGCTTGGTTGTTTCATTTGATCTTCTAACAGTAACTTTTACCTTCAGTTTTGATACATGTTGGCCTTTTTGTTAGTAGGATGTTGTTTGGATTAACCTACATTGGATGTTGGTGTGGTAAGGGATGTTTGGAATACTACATGTGACTCCCATATATTTATAGACCACGATTGGGTGTTTATATTTATATATTAAAGGAGCACCACTCAATTGGTGAAGGTATTACCTTTTTGCAAAGTTTGCATAAAATTTAAAATTTAAAATATAAAAGTTAAAATCTGGTTTTTGGCTCCTAGAGTGAAATATTTGCCCTGTTTCTACCTTTTTTTTGTAGATCCCCTGAGGAGCATCCATGTGTTGGATGCGAAACGTGTCGGGGGGGGGGGGAAAGAGATATTAACAGGGCAATTTTAGAGTCAGCATTGGGATCGCCCTTGTAAGGGCGGGAGTTAAGGATGACAGGGTTGCACAGGGTCAATCTCCTGCACCCATCCTTGGTTCCCTATGCATTTGGATAAATTGTGGCCCTAAAGGTGGGGTATGACATCCTTCATCTGGAACAGGTAAGAGCGTTCTAATTATTTTCAGATTTTTATACCATCCAATCATTGGGGTTAATTATATTTTAGATGTTTATTAAATGTTAAGTTCTATTTGTCATATAATTGTGGATCTTTGCTTGTTTCTATTATGAATTTTTGATCCATGAGAAATTAAGAACCCTTTTTCTCATTTGTGCTATTGTATATCACCTCTTAGAATACCTTCAAATATTTTATATACCACAGATGTCAAACTTGCAGTAGTTGCATAGTTCCACATTGACTTTTCTTAAATACTAGTACAACATCAACCATCCATTTTCCTATCCTGTGGTACTGAACCTGTTACAAGAAAGGCTAAGATGAGATACAATGGTCTGTCAGAGTCTGATTCATTCACTACTCGTGGATACTTACCAGAGGATCCTCTGTGTCAAAATACATCAGCTACAGTATAGCTTACCACAACTTGTATAATGAGATATGGGAGGAATCACAATTGCTGGACAGGACTCAAATTATACTTCTGTGGAGCAAAAATCCACATATTGAACTCTCCAACATGTATTTAACAGGGTGTTCCACTGTACATTAATTTAATGACATTTGGTCATATGCTATATCCTTTGGAATTCTGCCAGCATTTTGGAATAAAAAAACTAAAAACTGGAATAAAAAAAGCAAATAGGGCAGTATCTTTCAGTAAGGTTCAAAACCTTACCTTCTTTAAAGAAAACTGGTACATGCACAATTGTAAGAATTTTTGCCACACTTGTTAAGAAAAAAATACAGAAAACTAGTTATGGGTCTCCTGTATTCATGACATTGGTTTCTTTTTAACATTTTTTGTGTGCATTTTTGAAAAATTTTGTGCAACCTACTTACAGTATTGTAAAAAGCACCACATATAACCTGACGTATATTTTTTTGCTCAAATGATAAATTTCCCTCAATTTGTAAAAATGCAAAGGAGGCACAAAAGAAGCATAACACAGCAACTACAGATGTGTACTTGAAGAGGGCCACTAAGGACACTCATGCATCCTCTTAGTGTCTTGAATAACATTTTGAGATTTGGCAGTGAGGAAAATTCATTTCTGTACAGACATCTACATATAAGCATCCCCCACATCTTTTTACTAATGTCAGCTGTTTTGTAATCTTTCAAGCAAACAGCTATTTCATGAAACATTGCAATCCCACTCTCACTGAAAATAAAGTCCTCCATCTGCATCCAACCAACTGAAACACGGTTATTTTACTCATATTTAATAATGAATATGTCATAGTTACAAATGAGATAATAAGGCATACAGAAGTAATATCATTATCAATAGAAACTCTTAATGATTATGAATATAGAGAACAGAATTTCTTTAAAAAAAAATTAACTGGACATTTCTTAAACATTTCTGACTGAGACTATGAAAAAATGTAAAACATATCTAAATGTAATATGTCATAACTGAAAGTATCTAAAGTTAACATGTTATAATTGTATTACCCCAAAAATGATAATTCTAAACATATACACTTCAAAGATTTTTCACCCCCTTCTATTAGGCTCCATTCATATTTAGTAGTAATGGCATGATTAGGTTAAACACAGCATTAACCATTCATGTGTTATGGCAGATTCTAATATTTTTGAACAAAAATCTCAAGGGCTGTGCCACACGTACAAAAAGAATGAAGAAAGTTTTTTGGATCTGAATTCCCTTGTTGAGTTTCCAACACTGATATCAATGGCACAAGATGTCATCTGCAACATACTGGCACAGATTTACTAAGGCTAGGCTCACGCTACCATTATTTAATGTCTGTTGCTCTCTTCGTCATAGGATGAGAGCAATGGACATTAAATGACAGATACAGATAGAGCCATCGGGTGTCCGTCTGTATTCACCACAATGTAAAGAACACGAAGGATGCTTTCTTCTGTCATGTTTTTTACTTTTCTGACAGAAGAAAAAGTAGTGCATGCAGGACTTTTTATTCCATTACAAAATTAAGCAAACATGAGGGAAAGCAGTGTCTCTTATGTTGTTTACATTAGAGTCAATGGAAACAGACACAGACAGAGGGCGAATCCACCAGTCCAATCACAGGCCATACAGAAAATGTATGGTTTCAGAGGTCAAGTGTGTCTCCTGCATGCTCTATGCTTATCTGGATCTCCCAGGCCTCTGACTGTTCAGATTATGTCAGCCATTGAAGGAAAAAAAGAAAAGGGATTGACAACAAAGTCTACATTCATCGTGACCCTCTATTCTCCCAGGCTGTTCTCACTACATGAATTGAATGAAACACCTCCCAGGCGAAGTCCTCTCCTCACTCCCTTTTTAGTCCTACAAACTTTAGAAAAACAAGGTAGCCCCATCCAAATTTGCCTCAACACTAAAAGAAAAAAACAGCAAGAGAGACAAATTTCAATATAGTCTGTGGGGTTGTTTCCCTCTACCTTCTCCAGGAACCCCACCAATCCAATGTTATTGAGCCTCAGGTGATATTTCTATGTCATCTTGTTTGGCCTTAATGGTGTCTAAGGATCTGGAGTGTTGTTGTGTATCCCACTTTAGAGGAAGGGTTTCGTCCTCTATGTCTCCCATCCTCTCCTCCAGGGCAATTGTGCATTCCAAGAATTTTTTAAGGTCTTCCCAGAGGATAGAGATGTCCTCCTTTAGTGCCAACCACCTGTGACACTGCCCAATATCTCTCATAATGTCCACCACAGTGGGTTCTTTTAGTGCAGCAGCCTCTGCTTTCTTGTCTCTACCATCTTCTGGATCAGCTTGGGAAGAATGTAATTCCCATTCTACATCATTAGGCTGTGGTTCTACCAGTTCCATCATGCCATGCTTAAGGGTCTGTGTAGTCTGGATTAGAAGTCCCATGGCTGAAAATCTGCTGTGTGCTTTTTCATGACCTGCTCTGAATACTAATGTGGTCTTAGTTTGAGAGTGCTCCCTGGGAAGTAAAGAAATGATCGTGGGATACACAATGGTATATGGCAGCTCCATCCTGTGTCCGATGTTGAACGGTGTTATTATTTCCTGCAGCGAGCAATGACATTGCAGTAAGGATGTCAGGCAATGTATTGGTTATTCAACTGTGTATCCAAAACACCCAAGGTCACGTGTGGATCTGTTGGCTAGATGCATTGCCAACTCCTTACTTGGCAGATATTCATTGGGGCGGAGTTATGCAGCATCCCAGATTGCTACTGCTTTTATTGTTTGTCTCTTGTGCCTCTGGGTTTTGTTGGTATGTTCTGTGTTCTATGTTCTGTGTAATGTATATATTGTTTTGCAGTTTATCCCATTGTTTTTCCCTGTAGTTCTCCCCTTGTGTTTCAAATCTTGCCCCTTGGTACAGCACTGGCCTATCACAGGCCACTTGGTGGGTTCTGAGGAGACTTTTGTCTCCCGGGCAACTGTTAGAGAATGTGTGGTCCAGAGTAGCAGTTTGCAGAGGAGTCAGTGCAAGCCAGCACTGAGGTTTGAGCTTCAACGGCTTCCCATACAGCCCCTATGAGGAAGATTCAGCCCAAGGCTCATCCAGAGACAGCCCTGAGCAAGAGAGTTCAGCTGTCAAGAGTTTGAACTTTGTACCAGGAGGAGCAGTGGACTAACATCACAGAAGGAGTTTTCCCCGGCACCTTATTGAAGGTAACCAGATCCCTGTCAGTACTACACTACACTATAGCCCCCACTACAGTATCTACTGCCTGGGAGAGGCGCATGAGAGGAGTTAAAGTTGGAGTTGGAGTGGAGTTTATCCTTAGAGACTTAAACATCCCTGGGCACACTCCTAAAACCAAGGCTGGGGAGTTGTACACTGAGAACTACAACCCCTAATAATTTGGAAGCTGCTTGTTGTTACCTGTTCTGTTGCTGAGTAAAGTGACACCCTGTTTCACTACACATTTTTCTGCCTGAGTCGTTCCTGCTTTGCCATCAGGGCCCTTCCGACTTCCATCACACCGGCTCAGAGTAGAGAGGTCCCCTCTCCAACTGGAAGCGCCCCGTAGGAAACTACTATCACCACCATCAGGTAGTGCTGCAGGACCATCCCCTCAGCAGTGTCCGGCCTAGGAGCGGAGCGGGGAACGTGGTTGAGTGTGCTTGGCCTAGCTGTTGGCACGTCATTTGCCACTACTACTCCCATTCTCCGGTTCCCATCTGGGTTGCAGCAGTTAGATGATGCGAGGGAGGGGGCATGGTCTGAGCAGGACAGTACTGTGCATAGTCTTGTGAGTATAGTGAGTTCTGCAGGCCAGATCTGCTCACGCCCAAAGCCTTGCTGTACATTTCTCTCCACCAATAGGAGAGTTTCTGTGACCCAGCTGGGTGGTTTCAATTGGTGCCATGATGTGTTATAGCATGTGGAGGATGCCATACTTGCATCGTTACCACTGTGCCAGTTCAGACAGTCTTCTCACCATCACAAAGCATGAGGATGGGACCGCTATTATGTACTTTGCTCCAGGGGCTAAATCTGCCTCTTTCTCCCTTGTTTTCTCCTAGGTCCCCTGATGAGTCCTTGATATCAGGAAGAAACACGTTGGGTTGATATAGAGAAATAGGGTGTATTGCATCTTTTTTATTTTGCGCACCACTGACCAGAGTGGTGGGGATGAAGGTGGGTTGTAGGCAGAGATGACTTAATCCATCAAATGTATTTTAATTTGCACAAGTTATAACTGAAACCTAAGCCAATTTCAGTCTGGTGTAGGTTTCAATTCTAGCAGGGGTGGACACAGTGTGGGACTGGGATATCTAGGGCCCACCAGTGGAATTGTTTCTAGGGGCCCACTGCCAGGACCCCTGCAGATCAGCGGTATCGAGACAGGGCGGCTAAAGGAAATAACATGTCGGGAGCCATGCTGCTCACCCGCCATATGATGTGTACCACTGCACTACCTAAACTACAACTAAACTAACCCTGCTGTTCTGTTCGGTCAAAAATGACCGAATTTGAAATTTGATATTTTTTAAAATATTCATTATGCGGTTCTGAAACTTGTGGTTCATTGACTTTTCCTCATTTTAGGGGTTCTTACTAATAGCAGTTTTTATTTATTTATTTTTTGTTTACTTTTTGCTCCACGTCTTTTTTTACACTTGTACTGTTCGGTCAAAAATGACCGATAGCCTTTTATACTAATCTCCAGCCATTTTTTAAAAAAAATAAAGGAGTTATAATCTCATTTTGGTCTATATAGTTCATCTACTACTATTTATCAATTTATCTAGGTCCTTTTGGTCCATGCAGAGTTACACATACATACATTTTCAAATTATGCTACTGTAGATGGATTCCTTTCCAGTATAGTTATGTGCTGTTCTTATAGAAATGGTTCAATTCAGTTGTCAACCTTTCACATGGTAAATGTGAATTATTTGTCTTAGCTGGTTCCTTGTATTAGCTGGTTCTATTATCTAATTATGACCTGAAAAGAGCACTAATAAATTGTCTGACAAAATGTGTTTGTTTTACTTTGGGCTGCTAAAGGGGGTGTTTTAGTAGACAAGTACAATACTATTCTATACAGTTACTTCACTTTCAATACAACTTGAGAGAACATAGAGAAAGAGCACACATGAGACAGCTCTGAAAACTCATCTTTACATATATGTAGCAGAAGAGGAACAGAGGAGAAGGACTTGCCAGCAGCTTCCTGCACACATAGGAGAGGGATGAAGGACCTGACCAGATAACCTGCATTCTTGATGTGTCGGCGTACAATGCATTTGTGTTATGGCGTGAAATAGACCCAAATTGGAACAAAAATAAACTATATAAAAGAAGAATTTTTTTAGAGGAGTTGGGAAAATCACTGGTTAGCCCATATATTGAACAAAGAAAAGTAACACCCAGAGATGATGGAGCTGCAGCCATTGTCCACAGGATCCAACAGCATGCTGAAGAAAGTGAACCAAGGGCTTTCGCTAGCACTGCGACGATACCTACGGCCTCCACCAGCAGTGCAACCAGCCTCAAACGGAAACGATGCGCCTTCTGTCCAACATCAAGTAATCGCAAATCAAATGTGGTATGTTGCAAATGTGCCAAGTACTTATGCAAAAGACATGTAAATTATACTTGCGACGAATGCAAACAGTAAATTTAGCACCTTGAACCTTATTTCACATTTTATATAGAAAAAACTAGACTTTTTATTTATTTATTTTTTTAAAATATATTTACATACAGTTTGATGTTATTAGTTATAGTCTACAGTTTTATAAAGATTTTTTTTTTTTTGTGCAAATGTGCAATATGCATGAATAATGCAATAAGGCCATGTAACATTTTTTGACACAAAAAAAAAAAAAATTAAGTTTTTGATTTCATTTTTCATTTCTTTATGAACAACCATGTTCACATACAGTATAATAATGCAAAAGAAATTCAAATAAAACACTTAAATTAGTTAAAAATCCAGACTTTAATAGGCCCGGTCAAAAATGACCGGCACATTATATGTGTATAGTAGAACCGAACAGAACAGCAGGGTTAAACCAAGCTGCACTCGGTATGGCAAGTGAACAGCGTGGCGCCTAGAATTGTTACCATTGCCTGTAGTCGCACTGTCCTGGAATAGCTGATCTACAGAGGTCCTGGCTGTTGTACCCCCGCAGATGTAATATAGATGGCCTATCCTAAGGACAATCAATATTAGAAAGATGGATAAATCATTTAAAGAGGTTGTTCAGGAATTGGAGCAACCCATGTGGCGAGCAGGAGGAGTAAAATAAATTAAAAAAAAATAGATAAATAAAAAAAAAGCATACTTTGTTGTCCGCTGCCAGTGTCCATTCAGTCTCGTGCCAGCGCCTTCTTGCTGGGAGTCCTGCACCTCATGTGACCGCTAAGACCAATTTGGTACAGGATTTCTAGAAATGAGGCACCGCCATGAGACCGAACAGACACAGGGGGGACAACGGGGTGCTGGGGACAGGTGAGTATGCTTTTTTTTTTTTTAATTTTTACACCACCACAGTGGTCTCTCCAATTTATGCACAACCTTTTTAAAGGGGTTGTCTGGGCCCAATTTTTTTAATGGCCCCCAATACAGTGGTCTCTGCACTGGTCTCCCATACTGTATGGGGAACAGTGAAGGGTCCATGATATTGTGTGGGGGCAGTGATGGATGCTAACATCCAGTGGGAGGTTCATTAAACTGTGTGGGGCATATTAATGGGGTTGTCCAGGGTTAACTTTTTTTTATGGCCTCTCCTCAGGATATCCTCAGGCCATAAATACCTGATCGGTAGGGGGCTGACACTCGGCCCCATCAGCTGTACGGAGCCACTTCCGGCACCCGTTCTGTACACAACACAGGGCTGGAAGCAGAAAGCTCCATCCACTGTACAGCAGCTCGGCGCCTTTACTGCAGCTCAGCTCCCACTGACTTCAATAAGTGCTGAGATGCAGTGAAGGTGCAGGGGTCACTATAGGAGGGAGAATAGTGCAGGGGCCACTATAGGGGGGAGAATAGTGCAGGGGCCATGATAGGGGGGGAGAATAGTGCATGGGCCACTATATGGGGGGAATAGTGCAGGGGCCACTATAGGGGGGTATAGTGCAGGGGTCACTATAGGGGGGAATAGTGCAGGGGCCACTATAGAGGGGGGTAGTGCAGGGGCCACTATATGGGGGGGGATAGTGAAGGGGCCACTGGCCCATACAGCAGCCCTTTCACTGGTCCTCCTATAGCAGTTTTGGGTAATTACTTACCTGTCTGTTCCACGGTCCCGCTCCTTCTTGCTCAAGGCGCACTGATATAATTTCATGTGCGCCTGGAGCAGGAAGAAGCAGGAGGCGCTGGAGAACAGTTAGGTAAGTATCAGAACCGGGTCAGTGGCACCACTTCTCCCCAGTTTTGTGATCCGGCTATTAAAACCGGATCACAAAACCGGGATAACCTGGCAGCATCATTTACCTCACCCCGCTCCTGCTCGCGGCCTCTCCTCTTCCCCCAGCTGCCTGGGACCCGTGCATTGCACATTACGTCATCACAACATGATGTGCGACGCACAGTGAGCCCTGGCCTGGAGCGCGGAGAGGTAAGTGAATGGGGGCCTAACCGCACCTCCGCTGCCTATAAAAAAAAAAAATAAAATGGTAGTGGAGGTCCGGTAGCGCCTCCTAAAGACACGGGGCCCACCGGGAGATTCACCAGTCCCCCGTTGGGCCAGTCCGACCCTGGGCAGACATATAACTTGTGCAACGTGTGCAACTGCATAGGGGCCCAGAACAGAGAGGGGCCCAAGTACACTATAGCACTGCTTCAGGTAATAGTCGCAGCAGGGCCCTGACCAGTGCACAAGGTTCTAGTAGGGTCATAAATAATCCTTGCACTGGCCCCCCTTGCTCTCAGTGTCTGCCCCTGAGTTCATATACAAGATCAAAAGACACTATCGTTATTTAATGTCCACTGCTCTCATCCGTCACAGGATGTATCCTCCTGTGACATGATGATGTGACGGATGAATAAAAAAGATGCAATTTTTCCACAAAAGATGGCAAATGCAGCATAAAATTACTTTTCAAGCCTTTTATATCAGAAAACTGGTGTACAAGGAATGATAAATGGCTCCCACTGCTGCATATCATCTAGGCACCATGACAGTGCCTTCATCAAATGCGTGATAAAATAGTATCATGCATGCCATGTGTGCAGCATAAACAGCCAGGGTCTCCTTTAAGCAATGGACATTAATCGACAGTCAAGAGTCTGTATGCATTCACTCCAATGTAAAAAACACAATGGAAGCTCTGTATAAAAACAGAATGGAAGTTCTGTATGCAGGATTTTCTCTTCATTTACAAAAATAAACAAATGTGACAGAATAAAGTATCCATCGTGTTTTTTACATTATAGTTAATTCATTTCATTATAGTGAACTGACAAACAGCAACGGACTGTAATAACGGTAGTGTGAACCTACTTTTATAAAGAAGCTGCTCCTTTGTCAAGTCATTATGGCGCTCGTCTGAAACATCACGCATACGTGATTGCAGGATGCCGCAAGGAGGTGAGGGAAGGGCCCTTGGGCCTACACCTAATATACTCTGGGGTCTGAAGAGATTCACCTAACACTACTCATGAGAGCTCAATCTGTAAGAAAAGAGAGAAACACTCACAATAAATATTTTATTGAAATAAGGACTCCCCCCACACATCCCTCATTGACAATTTTTTAATAATGTTTGGATAAGCCGGTCTTCTGACATAATCTGGCAAATCTGAAGACCTGTAAAATAACTAACATGTAGAAAATAAATTAATAAAGCTGTCCACATGAGATAGCTGATGTCTAAACAGACAAACTTTACAATACACATGCACACTTGACTAAGCTTAGCAGTATATGTGTGGGTTACTTCCAGTCATTGGCCTACTTTTAAAAGTATATTAATGAAAACAAGTCAGTAACCCGTCCCAGACCATTTTCTGGCGCATGGATCACTCAAGATACAATACAATTATTTAACCCTGCACCAGAAAATGATCTAAGTTTCAAAGATCACATATTTGTGTGGGGAGGCAAAAAACACGCAGCAGACACATTATTTCTCATGTAATAGTACGCCTTCAGACATTTTGGGCAAAGACTACATCTGTATTTTGCCCATACACCACACTATAATATTATTAATATTAGGTATTAATAGCTGCTGCTGAACACTCATTTGGCTGACAGTGATTCCTCCCAACTCTCCCATACCCATGCACTCTTAACCAATTATACATGTATTTTATATACTGGAGACTGGCATCAACTTACAGACAAGGCAATTTGTAAACTAATGTTCATTGTGCTACAAACAACCATTTGGCCAAACTCAGAGGGTTTGGCTGACTTACATATAATGTGTATGGAGACCTTTAGGCCAGGGCTACATGCCATGTGCATACACACTGCAGGATTTCCACAAGCCAGCATAGCACAAACACTGGAAATCTGATATGGTCTTCCTGAAGCAACATCATGTGTGAACAAAGCCTCAGCACTGAGTGTAGAGCTAAACACCTGGACTTACCGGCCTCTTCAAGCTGTCAAGCCCAAGTGACACAAGATGGGTCAGGTTAAGACCTGTACACAGAACTATAGCAATTTGTTCAGAGGCTTATGATACAGAATTCTTTGTTCTCACATTAGGGGGAAATTATTACAAGTACCGATTCTTGCACCATTCCTTATTCATTCCCCATTACATGGTACTTAACCTCCCCTATGTTTAAGGCCAACTGGGTGCCAAGGCAACCCCTCAGATCCTGCAAACTCACCGCCAGAGATCCGGAGGGATGAAGGAGGGGGTCTATCACCCACTAACCACCCAGATGCAGTTTTCACTATAGATCACAACATCTGAGGGGTTAATCTGCCTGAATAAGAATATTTTCTAACTCTTGCAGCTAGTCCCAGGACCCAGCTGTATAATACTGCAGTGACTTGAAACCATGTAGCAAGTACAATTCTTGTGTCTACTACTGAACTTCCCCATACTGGTCATTAAATATGTGCTCAGCGTGACATAATAATATGGTGCAAAGCGAAAGCGTTAGCAAGATGACATCTCTTTAATAATTCGTATCATAAACTTAACAAATCATTTATCCCATTTAAAAAGAGACGCTATAGCTTCTATATTTTGATCACTTTGCTTCCAAAAATTGGATAAAATGTGATAAAAAGTTGGCACCAATATAAACTAAAGCTTGACTCTTCAAAACCAAACCCTCAAATAATTATTGAAATTCATAATCATATGACTACTCTAAGATGGTCAACACCATATAAAATATCACTAACTTGCCTCTGTAAAATTAAATAAATAAAATGATATTATGAAATCAACATTATCCTGTAAAAATTTACCAAATAAGCCAATTTTGACAAATGTATCAAAAATCTATTTCCTTTTTTTAAGGGGCAATGATAACATTAAATAAAGAAATATTAACATAAAGCTGTTAAAGCTTAAAGACTGATTAAAACTTTCTCAAGAATATGTTATCTACTGTATTATTTTTTCCCCTTTTTTTCTAAAACTACATCAAATTCGAGCATTACTTTCTGCCAACCCTGGCAAAATATCTGACCTAAGCAAACACTGAGAACACATTTCTACTGGTTGGATCAATGAAAGGAACAGGGAAGCCTTGACAGCCAATCTTTCTGACAGCTTCAGAGACTAGAGGATACCAATATGAACAAGCAGTGATTGTCATGTTCAAGGGTATTGTACTTCATTCTCCATTCCATTGCTATCCCTCATGCCATTCCTATCCTTATCCTTGTCCTATCTACCACAAAGGACTTATACCCTTTTACATCTTCCTCCTCTTAATTCTCTCACATTACACAATCCAATTCCCAATCCTATAACAATCCAACTCCTCCTTCCATGGAATCATGTCCTAATACATATCTACAAAATTCTCGATGGCAAACTCATCGTGCCAAATGTGACAGATCAGATGTAGTCACAGGTGATGCTACCCAAAAAGAATAATTTCCCTCAATGGCTCCCCACACAATATAATGTTCCCTTACTATCCCCACACAGTGTAAAGCCATTTTTTTTGGTCCTCATAGAATATTGAACCTTAGTGGCCCCCACACAGTATAATTAGCTCCCCAGTGAACTCTCACATAGTATAATGCCTCTCAGTGGCCCTTCACACAGTGCATTTCCCTTAAAGGCCAACATATAGCATAATACCGCCCAAATGATCCCTCATACAGTATAATGGCCCTCTGCGCAACCTGAATAGGCTGCAGGTAATGCATCATGCTACTAGTAGTGACATGAGTCCCAAGACTAGAGAAGCATCAAGAAAGATAAGAGAGTAAATATCTCAACCACCTATGAAATTATCTCTTTTCGGGGATTGTCTTGCAGTTGCCTCTCTAGTGCACCTGCTGTTATTTTCAGGTACGAAAGAAAGTGAAATCGATTCATATTATGCTTCCTAACTGGACAGATTGAGATCCCTGTTGTTTAATTGACTGGGGGAGTGTTTTTGTGTCTTTGTAGAGCATGGTATATGCATGCATACATACATACATACATATACATACAGTATACACATATGAATGCATACCGATATTCACATATAAATTCAACGATAACAAACACCAGCTGTGGCACAACAACTCTCAACATGCACACCTACTCATCTGTTCTTGGAAATTCTGCAGAAGTGTATGTAGGATGCAAGTTGTTTTAGTTTCCAAACTGCTGGAGTACTAAATGTTTCTGGTCCATGATTCAGAAAGATATACTGTATATAGATACATATTGACATTGTGGACTTATAGTTATGTATCTTTGCTACTACCTACAAATAATTGTACATTTAATATAATAACACCTGGAAGTTTTTCAATGAAAAATCTTTATGGTGTGTCTTTTGAAAAACAAGCAAAAAACTGCCTAGGGAATATGCAACCCACTTTTTTGAACATGTGTTCGATGGGTAAGTCTCTGGACTATATTTGCAGTTTCTTTTTCTGTTTTTTTTAAATAAATGCATCTGGGGGGGCACTATGGAGCATTATACTGGTGGGGGGACTGTGGGGACCCTATTATACTGTGTGGGGCTACTGTGGAGCATTATACTGGGGGGGCACTGTGGACAGCCTATTATACTGTGTGGGACCACTGTGGAGCATTAAATTGGGGAGGATACTGTAGTTTATTTACTTATTTATTTATTATTATTTATACTGTGTGAGGCCACTGTGGAGTTTTATACTGTGTGGGGCCACTGTGGAGCATATTATACTGTGTGGGGCCACTGTATAGCATTACACTGTGGTGATACTGGAATACAACACTACTACATAAAAAGGCTAATCAAATATAAAGTGAAAAAAGCTTGTGAGTGAAATCTATAGTACAACAAACAACAACTCACTATAGCAACCATAAAGGTAAAATTAATTTTTATTAGAGAAATCATAAAACAAACATGTAGAAGAAGTAAAGGAAACATTGAGGATCGAGGTTAACCACATAATAAAAAGCCATCAGGGAAGGTCAGTTAGGGGTATATATACATCACATATACATCAATGAGCCATTAAAGTCCCAATGTAAACTCATACAAGTAAGCTGTTTGGGCAAAACACGTGTCGGGGCACGTCCTTCAGTGTCGGTCAGTATGGAGTAGTGTATATAGTATTTACTGTTTTATGTGCTTGCTATCTTCCCTTTTTCATGCTTTATGGCATATTTGGGCTAATGGTACATTGTGGTATGCATCTGATGCCCCATCCATGTATGAATTTACACTGAGACTTTGATGGCTCATTGATATATATGTGATGTATATTTACCCCTAATTGACCTTCTCTGATGGCTTTTTTTTATGTAGTTAACCTCGATCCTCCATATTTACTTAACTTCTTCTACATGTTTGTTTTATGATTTCTCTAATAAAAAGCCTATTGTACTGTGTGGGGCTGCTGTGGAGTATATTATACTGTGTGGGGCCACTTTGGAGCATTATACTGTCGTGCAGATGGGCTCTGGTGAGCACAACATATTGTATGGTGCCTGTGTGGGATTTTATATACTGTTTGGGGGTCAGTGTAGGATATTATACTATGTGGTGGCTCTAGGGAGCATTTTATAGTACATGGGGCCACTGTGGGGTATTATACTATGTGGGGGCTCTGGGAAGCATATTATACTGTGTAAAGCCAAGGTGGGGTATTATACTGTGTGGGGCCACTGTGGGGTATTATACTGTGTGGGGCTGCTGGGAGTATATTATACCATGTGCCCCACATGGTATATATTGTGGGGGAGCTCAGGGGAGCATTTTATACTGTTTGGGGCCACTATAGAGCATCATATACCATGTGAAGCCACTGTGGGGGGCTCAGGGGAGTATTTTATACTGTGAAGGGCAATGTGAAGCATTATATACCACGTGGAGCATTATACTGTGGTGGGGGTCTCAAAATTCCTGATGGCTGCCCTGTGTGCTATGTCTGCATCATAGCTCCCTCACTAAAATCTTGTGCATGTGTGGGGTGCTCCATGGCATTCTCCATACAGTAATGTGCATGAACTGGCCATGAAGCTATTGGGGCATGCACAGTACTATAGGGGATAACAATACTGGGAAAATACTCATTAATGCCAGATAGTCAGCACATATGCAAGATTTCAGTGAAGTAGCTATGGTGTAGGCTATTAGCAGTAAACTGTTGGGTGGTGCCCCAGACAAGTTCCTCTGGTGGGCCCTAGGCTCTTCAGTCCAACACTGCATCTGGTTAAGATGTACTTTTATCTTTGCAGAGTTTTCACCCGAGTTGAACCAGAATTTGACTCATCTGTTGTTTTTTTTTAGCTGAGTATAATAGCACAGACATCTGATAATTCTATTACAGAATATGTATCTATTAAATACATCAATTTTTATAATGTTTCTCTAAAGAAATGAATGCATTTAGGAGAGATTAATGTTAAAAGAGCCTTATTTATCTGAATGATCACATCCAGCTTTAGTCTACCACTTTGCTTGTTTGTTTGTTTGTTTGAGTTGGAAGGGACCTCAAGGGCCATCGAGTCCAACCCCCTGCAAAAGCAGGAATTCCTAAAACATCCCAGCTATATACCTATCCAGTTTCCGCTTGAAGATTTCAATTGATGGAGAACTCACCACCTCCCGTGGCAGCCTATTCCACTCTCTCACTACCCTTACTGTTAGAAAGTTTTTCCTAATGTCTAATCTAAATCTCCTTCCCCTTAGTTTCATCCCATTACTTCTCGTGCTTCCTTCTGCTAATGAGAAAAGGGTAGATCCCTCTGCACTGTGACAACCTTTCAGATATTTAAATACCGCTATTAAGTCTCCCCTTAGCCTTCTCTTCTGCAAACTAAGCAGTCCCAATTCTTTTAGCCTCTCCTCGTAGGACATGGTTTGTAGACCTTCCACCATTTTGGTTGCTCTTCTCTGGACCTGCTCCAATAAATCGATGTCTTTCTTAAACTGGGGAGCCCAGAACTGTACACAGTATTCCAGATGGGGTCTGACCAGGGCAGAGTACAGCGGAATAATTACCTCTCTTGATCTAGCTTCAATGCTTGTCTTGATACATCCTAGAATTTTATTAGCCTTTTTAGCCACCGCACCGCACTGTTGACTCATGTTGAATTTGCGATCTATTATTATGCCCAGATCCTTTTCCCCTGTACTCTCACTTAGTACTATTCCTCCCATACTATACATGCTTCTTGCATTTCTGTTACCCAGATGTAGAACTTTGCATTTGTCCCTGTTGAATACCATTTTGTTCACCTCAGCCCATTGTTCCAGTGTGTCCAAGTCCTTTTGGACTCTCTCTCCTCTCTAGTGTTGGCCAATCCTCCTAGCTTTGTATCATCTGCAAATTTTATTAGTTCCCCATTAACCCCATCATCCAGATCATTTATAAAAATATTAAAAAGTACTGGGCCCAGGACAGAGCCCTGCGGCACCCCGCTTTTTACTTTCTTCCAGTTTGATGTATAGCCATTTAGAATTACTCGTTGTGCCCGATCATTAAGCCAATTGTGAACCCACCTCACTGATATTTTATCAAAGCCATACTTGATCATTTTTTCAATAAGAATGTTATGTGATACTTTATCAAAGGCCTTACTAAAGTCAAGATATACTATGTCCACTGCATTTCCCTGGTCCAACCATTCAGTGACTTTATTATTGAAGGAAATAAGATTAGTCTGACAAGATTTATTAGGCATAAAGCCGTGCTGGCTCTGATTAATTAAAGCCTTCCCATCCAGGTACCTAATTAAATGTTCTTTAACGATTTGTTCAAAGATTGTTCCTACTATCGAGGTCAGACTTACCGGCCTATAATTTCCTGGGTCGTCCCTATTCCCCTTTTTGTAGATGGGGACCACATTTGCCCTTTTCCAATCTAGAGGGACCAGTCCTGTTTCCCATGACTTATTAAAGATTATTGCAAGGGGTTCTGTTATTTCCTCTGCTAATTCTTTTAAAACTCTAGGGTGTAAATCATCCGATCCTGGGGACTTGGTTTCCTTAATCTTAGCTAAATGTTCTCTTACCAAACCTTCACTTATAATCAGCTTGGAGTCCTCATTCCCCTCATCACTATCACCATTAATGTTGATATTACCATCCATTTCTTGGGAGAAGACGGATACAAAATATGAATTTAGTAACTCCACCTGCTGATCCACCATGTTAACTTTTTCACCCTTTTCGTTCTTTAGGACTCCAATGGTTTCCTTCACTTTTCTTTTGGTTTTAACATATCCCCAAAAACCTTTTACATTACTCTTAACTTCTTTTGCAATCTTCAATTCGTATTCAGCCTTGGCTTTTTTGATGCTTATCTTGCAGAGTCTGCAAACTGCTGTGTACTCTCCCTTAGATATAGCTCCCATCTTCCACTTGTTGTAAGTTTCCTTTTTCTTTTTTAGTAGGTTATTTAATTTTTTTGGTCATCCATCTTGGATTTTTTAGGCGATTCCCATTTTTCTTGCTTCTAGGTATTGTTAGATCCTGTGCATTAATGATTTCGCTACGGAAAGTTTCCCACCCCTCATGTGCATTTTTGTGCTTAAGTAATTTTCGCCATGGAATTCTACTAACCCTTACCTTTAGGCCCCTAAAATCTGCCCTACTAAAATTGAGCCTTCTAGTCTTTGTCTTCTCAGGTCTTCTTCTTCTTACAACCCCAAACTCGAGTATAGCATGGTCGCTGAATCCCAATGTCCCTGCTACCCTTAATTCCTTAACCATGTCCTCCTTATTAGTTAAAACTAGGTCCAGAATGGATGTTCCTCTCGTGTTTTTTTCTACTAACTGGGCAATGAAGTTGTCTGCTAGAGAGGATAAAAATTTGATAGAGCTTTTACTCGTAGCTGTGTGAGTTTCCCAATGAATATCTGGGTAATTAAAGTCTCCCATGATAACAATTTAAAATTTCTTCGAAAGCGTGGTCATTTGCTGTGAAAAAATCTCATCCCTGTCTTCTGTCTGTCTGTTACAATCTGGTCCTCGGCAGAAGGTTGAAGAAAAAAGAGCATCAATATATGAATCCTGGCTCTGGGCTAAATGGCTAAGTATTTTTAACTAGAAATGAGCAAAACAATTCATAAGGAACCAAATTCAACCCAAACTTTACAAACCTTCTGATTCAAACAAATACAAACTTTTTGTAGTTCAGTTCACATAAACCAGCTAAAATGGTGACCACCATGTAAAAGCATTGAGAAAGCAAAGAAGAAGCATCACATGACCTCAGGGATTACATGGGCTTTCACATAATACAGCCCTCATGACAGAGACATACAACGAAGAGCGTCTATGGGACTGATCATCATCTCAGTCACAGCAGAATGACAGTGACACTGGTACTTTAAGCAACAATACTACCACCGTAATAGTTAAATATATATAATATATATATATATATATATATATATATATATATATATATATATAAAAATATATAATAGCAGCTTTTCTATTCCATATCTCTATCTTTACTGACTCCTAGTGAGCAGCATTTGTTTCTCAGAAGAGATAGCAAAAAAAAAAAAAAAGACAAAAGCCATTGCTTCTTGACTTTCCAAACACCAAACCTTTTGCTGCTTCTGAAAAAGGGTTATGTTTTAGAGCACTTGTAAAAGCCATTACTACTTTCTATAGCATTATATGTGTATAAATATCTACGCTCAAAAACTGATAATTTTTGGGCCACTTTTTAATCATTAAATAAGTATGAAAGTCTGACGGTACAGTGATTTTAAACAAGTTGTTTGTTACTACCGGATATCATTCATTTACCCACAGCCATATCTGTTGCTGAAACTTTAACATTACTAAGTCCAGTGTCTTACTGCATTGCCCAGCAGTAAAATTGATACTGGGGGCCCACTAAACAGCTACACACTAATATTACCTGACATTAATTGAAAATTCTTAGAATTTCACCATAGATTTATTTTACAGTAGTAGCTTGCTGCTTAGCACTTTACCTCTGATTGTTTCTGTCCTGAGACTCTGACAGTAGCTTGCTGCCTGGCTCTTGCCTTGGTCAAGGGCCCTCTTAGCCCTGTAAGCCAGGGGTATGTACTCACACAGCATCAGACCCTCAGGCAGCAGAAAGATGTTGCAAGATGATTGGTGATGGAGTCCCTGCACTGTGATTGTGAAGATGGGGCCCAGGGAGAAAGGATAAGGGTTTTTTTTGGGCAAAAGTGAATTTTTTTTTTCCTTAAATACATTGTAACCTAAACCTAGGAAGATTCACATATACAGTAACTAAAATAAAGATGTGGATAACTAAAGTTTCTTTGACTTGTCCCATATGAATGCCCCTAGGGACATCAATAGCTAGTATTTTTGTGTATGATGTAGAGGAAGAAAATGTTTCCATTTCTGTCCCTAATGCAATATATATATATATATATATATATATATATATATATATATATTCCACCATATTAGGTATCTCATTATTTTGATGCACCAACCTACACTCATGAATATTTATGCCTAAGGGGTAATTTACCAGGTCACATATATAAGCTCCACAATTGAGCATTAAACAGTAACTTAACTTTGGTAAGCTCTAGTGGATATTTTTTGGAGCAGAATAACATGCATCCCTTCAATCTTTTATTTTTTTTCTCTTTGGTAAAGTGTGTCTGCGGAGAAGACAAAGTAATGACAATACATCACTTTTTACAATTTTCCAATGTGACTGAACCACTTACAAATCATGTGACATTTTCAAAGGTTACAATTGCTAAAGAAAATTGAATGAGGCATTTTTATTATATGACTAGAAAAAGTTCTCCCATAGCATGATACAGGTCAATTAGCTTGCATGACTATAATGTGTGATTTCTCCTTGGATCTAGGATAATGCAGATAGATTATGAGGCTAAAAGATCATTCTGTGGTTATAAGAGAAAACACATGACACAGGTTTGTGTAACACAGCATGAAATGGGAATAAAAAGGTGTGAAAGGACACATGCTATGGTGCTAAGTGCTATTTGGGGAGGGGGTCGGTCAAAATTATGCTTTTACATTTCATCTTTCTGTTTATTATTTTATATAAAGAAAATATGAAATTAATGTGCAAAACATATCAATTGTAAATTAGTAATTGACTTGATAGGGAAGAATAATATATCTCCTTGTGGTGTATTGAGACTTGTAAGCTACACAGTGTTCCCTGGGTAAATGTGATTCAGGATGAAGGAAACCAGTCTTTGGTTTCAGTAGTTGGGTGGCAGATTGTGATGGGGTTCAGGGAGGTTTATCCTGAACTGGGAGGGAAGGGGTTAATAGGCCAGCATGAAAAATATATAAACCAAATGAGATACATTAATCTGCAAGGAGATGAGTTTTTTGCTCCTTGACAGAGAATTATTTAACCTTACATCTTTTTTACACTGTCCATTTATTGCATAGTTCATGATGATTATAAGGTCCATATTGGTTGACCAGAATTATCTATTTATATTGAGTCAAGTAACAATGACAAGGAGACATCCTCTCTGTCTAGAGGATAAAAAGGTTTTACCATAATTATGGGCAGGGCTTCTTTACAGTAAGAGCAGTGAGGCTATGGAACTCACCTCCACATGATGAGGTGATGTCTGATCACTTGTAGAATTCAAAAGGGGCCTGGATGCCTTTTTTTTAAGAATATCACAGGTTATGGGAGCTAGAAATTCTTGGGACAGTATGTTGATTAAGTGAATATCTTGAGGCTCTGCATCAGCTGAAGACTGTATCATGAGGTTCAGTGGCGTAACTAGGATTATGCCCCATAGTGGCCCCTGCACGTATTAAGCAGCATAGTGGTCCCTGCACACAGTATTATGCCCTCACAGTGGTCCCTGCACACAGTATTATGCCCCATAGTGAACCACCCATGAACGATTATACGAGTATAATGATCGGAGACCCAGGGGAGGATACAAACAAAAAAAATCAATGCTACTTACCTCTCCCTGGCTCTGATGCACTTTGGTGCGCTACTTCGACCATCTTCAATGCTGGACCAGATCTCGCGTGATCCAGGCGTTGCGACACATGATGAAGTCGGATGACGCCTGGCACGTCACCAAACAGTCCCAAAGCCTGTCGGAGTGCAGGAGAGGTAAGTAACGTTGTTTTTAATGTTCGCTCACCTCCCCTGGGCCTCCGATCGTTATACTCAGGGGTCTGAAAAGACCCCCGAGTATAATGATAGCAGTGTTTGTGGGGCTCGCGGTATCGGCTGCCACAGGGCTCCGGGCCCTGTGGAAGCCGCTACTGCTGCTACTCCGGTATTTACACCCCTGATGAAGTTCTGAAGTTAGAAAGGTAACTATTATGAGGTTCTGCAGCAGCCGAGGTGTCTATCATGAGGTTCTGTAGCAGAAGATGTGTGTATTATGAGATTTTGCAGCAGCTTGGGGGGGGGAGATTTTTGGAATATGTGAACTCCTTCCTGCCACAGATATTTTTTGATTTTCATTTTTGACTCCCCTCCTTCCAAAACCCATAACTTTTTTATTTTATGCATTACGCTGGGGTCTCTTCAGACCCGAGCATATAATAGCTGGAGGCCCAGGGGAGGTGATAAAATATAAAAAAAAAAATTTACAATTACCTTCCGTTACCTCTTTTGGGCCTCCTCATGGCGTCTGACTCTGCCTCTTTCGACAACCGTCACTCTTCTGTGACGTCATTCACCCAGGGTCAGCGCTGAGGTCTGTGACTGGGCTTCAGCGGTTACATGGACATGACGTCAATTGACACATCCAACCTACCTCCCGAGTTGCCACAGTGTTGACACTGCGTGGTGCTGGTGGCTCCACTGGGGCTCTTCAGCAAACAAGGCCTTAAATATTGAAATAATTAACCATAACTTTGTTTAAATATAGATTCTGAAAATAGTTTAGCAAGTGCAATCTATTCAATTATTAATATGAACAATATTAATTATATTAATAATTAATATTACAACTGGTAAGTAAACTATGTAAAATGCAAGCAAATGTACAATTCTTGTTCCAGATAGAAAGTTCTATACATATTTCCTAAGAAAAACATGTACTATACAATATAGTGGGGAAAAAAAAGTATTTAGTCAGCCACCAATTGTGCAAGTTCTCCCACTTAAAAAGATGAGGCCGGCCTGTAATTGACATCATAGGTAGACCTCAACCATGAGAGGCAAAATGAGAAAACAAATCCAGAAAATCACATTGCCTGATTTTTAAAGAATTTATTTGCAAATTATGGTGGAAAATATATGTTGCCCACTTCTCATGAAGTATGTTTACCCTCTCCCTTTTAACAGCAGGAGCAGAAACTTTGGAACAACTTTCCCGCACAATCTTAAACAAAGTTGTTAGAATTATTTGTATTTAAAGTGGATTATGGTATTGATTTTTTGCAACATCTTTCATTTACAATTGGTAAGTCAACTACTTGAAATGTAAGTGAATATACGATTATTACTTGTTCCAGGAAAGAAAGTTATATATATATTCTTAGAAGTACAAACAGTATATGTTGTTTACTTATCGTCAAGTATTCTGACTTTCTTAACAGCATGAGCAACAATTTAAGAACCTTCCCCCATAATTTTAAACAAAATTATGTCTGACTTTGTTGTATTAAACATTACAGGATTGTGTTATTGATTTTTTGCAACCTCCTGTGAATAGCAATATTTTATTACAATGTTTAGCTCTATTATCCAGTATATTTTAAATGTCAAAGTTTCTTTTGTTTAAACTTCTTCTATTTTGTTACTTACCAGCATGACTTAAGTTAAAAAATGGATTAGTAGAAGGGAACTTCTACAACAAGCAGTTCTACAGCAGGAGTGACATTTTTGTTTGCCTAATATCCATTTCTAGCTCAGAAAAGAATGATTGAAAGCCCAAAAAGGGCACACAAATGTGACCAGGATGCACAGTATATAGATTGTTGTATAAAATTTAGAAGTGAAGTAAAAAAAATATTAATCAAACCTGAAATCAGGTATATAAAGCAAGGGAGATAATAGGATATTATGGGTAAAATATACAATTTGGAGAGTTTTTTTTAAGGACTGCATGATAAAAAAAACACATTTAAAAAATACTGGCATATCTTTTTTTTAAATTGTTCTTGTTACTAAATATGTAATAAAAATTCCTGACATACTGTAGTTTCCATAATGCTTAAGGCTTGGTTCATATCTGCATTCGCTGACCGTTTGGGGATTCTGTCCCCCATTCCGCTTGACTTTTCTCCCCGCATTTTTTGGGCGGAAACTGGGCAGAAACCCGGCGGACCCCATTATAGTCTAGGGGGTCCCTGGGTTTCCATGGGTAACCACTTTTTAAGTGGATTTTCGGTTCCCCAAGCCAACCCAGAGAATAGAAACCTGAGCAAAGGTGTGAACCTAGCGTCAGGAACATTCACAATACACTTGTGCTTTCTGTTGTTTAGAAATGACATTTCAGATTGCTGAGAGCTGTGTACACTGCCAATGCAATCCCTGTATCATCAGTGGGTAGGATTACAAAAAAAGACACAACTCTAATAGAAAGCTGGTGGCATACAACACACCACTGATGACCCCAGCCTACACAATGACCTTGTAACAGAGCATGCACACAACAATCTCCAATAGAAGCTAACAAGTTATTTTCTTGGTGCCTAAGGTTAAAGCTATGGAAATTCTGTTTACAGTCAGGATTTGTTCTACATGATAATGTAAAAGAAGTAGAATAAAAAATAAACACATAATATCATAACCATAAAATATAGTGAATGAATCTGAAAAAATATTAGAAACTAAATCTTTTGATATGTATTTGTGTTTGAAACAAAACAAATTGTGTGAAATATTAAGATGATCACAGGTGCACAGCTTGTTATAGTCACAGCACAGTAATCAGACATCTGTCTAGTAACGAGCCGTTCACCTGTGTGTACATCAAATGCGCATGGACCGTAAATCACATGACCATGGTCAGAGTTTTATCCACTAGAAATAAGCAGAATAAATGACAGCAAGAAGAGATCTAGAAAACCGTGAGGAATTGATACTGAAACTATATGGGAAAATGGTATACAGTGGGTACGGAAAGTATTCAGACCCCTTTAAATTTTTCACTCTTTCTTTCATTGCAGCCATTTGCTAAAAGCAAAAAAGTTCATTTTATTTCTCATTAATGTACACTCAGCACCCCATCTTGACAGAAAAAAACAAACAGAAATGTAGATATTTTTGCATTTTAAAAAAAAAAATAAAAACTGAAATATCACATGGTCATAAGTATTCAGACCCTTTGCTGTGACACTCATATTTAACTTACATGCTGTCCATTTCCTTCTGATCCTCCTTGAGATGGTTCTACTCCTTCATTGGAGTCCAGCTGTGTTTAATTAAACTGATTGGACTTGATTAGGAAAGGCACACACCTGTCTATATAAGACCTCACAGCTCACAGTGCATGTCAGAGAAAATGAGAATCATGAGGTCAAAGGAACTGCCCAAGGAGCTCAGAGACAGAATTGTGGCAAGGCACAGATCTCGCCAAGGTTACAAAAAAATTTCTGCAGCACTCAAGATTCCTAAGAGCACAGTGGCCTCCATAATCCTTAAATGGAAGAAGTTTGGGACAACCAGAACTCTCCTAGACCTGGCCGTCCAGCCAAACTGAGTAATTGTGAGAGAAGAGCCTTGGTGAGAGAGGTAAAGAAGAACCCAAAGAGCACTGTGACTGAGCTCCAGAGATGCAGTAGGGAGATGGGAGAAAGTTCCACAAAGTCAACTATCACTGCAGCCCTCCACCAGTTGGGGCTTTATGGCAGAGTGGCCCAAAGAAAGCCTCTCCTCAGTGCAAGACATATGAAAGCCCACATAGAGTTTGCCAAAAAACACATGAAGGACTCCCAGCATATGAGAAATAAGATTCTCTGGTCTGATGAGACAAAGATTGAACTTTTTGGTGTTAATTCTAAGCAGTATGGGTGGAGAAAACCAGGCACTGCTCATCACCTGCCCAATACAATCCCAACAGTGAAACATGGTGGTGGCAGTATCATGCTATGGGGGTGTTTTTCAGCTTCATGGACAGGACGACTGGTGGCAATTGAAGGAAAGATGAATGCGGCCAAGTACAGAGATATCCTAGGAGAAAACCTCTTCCAGAGTGCTCTGGACCTCAGACTGGACTGAAGGTTTACCTTCCAACAAGTCAATGACCCTAAGCACACAGCTAAAATAGAAAGGAGAGGCTTTGGAACAACTCTGTGACCATTCTTGACTGGCCCAGGCAGAGCCCTGACCTCAACCCAATTGAGCATCTCTGGAGAGACCTGAAAATAGCTGTCCACCAACGTTCACCATCCAACCTGACGGAACTGGAGAGGATCTGCAAGGAAGAATGGCAGAGGATCCCCAAATCCAGATATGAAAAACTTGTTACATCATTCCCAAGAAGACTCATGGCAGTACTAGCTCAAAAGGGTGCTTCTACTCAATACTGAGCAAAGGGTCTGAATACTTATGACCATGTGATATTTCAGTTTTTATTTTTTTTAAAATTTGCAAAAATATCTACATTTCAGTTTTTTTTTTCTGTCAAGATGGGGTGCTGAGTGTACATTAATGAGAAATAAAATGAACTTTTTTGCATTTAGCAAATGGCTGCAATGAAAAAAAGAGTGAAAAATTTAAAGGGGTCTGAATATTTTCCATACCGACTGTATCTTTTTATTATACAAACAATAATATTTGTCTCTCAATATTGGTCTGAACGTGGCCAACCCCTTTAACGCTATCATATCACCTCAATAAGACAGTCTGATGTGGTGGAGAAACATGTCCTATTACAGCTACATACTATAAAAATATTCTATGACGTCACTTGTTTGTCTGGGGGGGAGGGGATACTTTCTCTGCTCTCAACTTTTTCCATATCCTGTCTCTCTCAGGTTGAACTAGATGGATATCTTTTTCAAATGTACTATGTAACTTCAGATGTAGCACTCTTTGACTTGAATCTGATATTGTACAAAAGAAACAATGGAAAGCCATTAAAAAATTTGAGTTTAAGTGTGCTGCAATTGTTTGTTGAATTTGTTAAATGTAATGCTAAACTTTGCTATATTTGTATGTTGACAAGTCATTAAAATTGTAGCTGGACATCTGAATCAACCACAGGTTTGTCTTCAAAAACTCAAATAATAACAGCTATTTCAGCCAGCCATACCATTCCCTGAAGCATACTGTAGTGCATGGATGAGCTATGTCCAGCAAAGCAGCCCTTGGCTCTAGCTTTTAGAGAGAGGTCCAGAACAGGATACCCCTTTATTTGATACCCATGTTCTCTTTTAATATATATTAATATACTGTATATATGAAAAGGGATTCAGACAAACCTTTAGCCAGCCTATAAGTATAACTATACTGTAGCATCAATAGGACCATGATTTTAACCCCTTCCCACTGGTGACATTTTTTGATTTTCGTTTTTGACTCCCTTCCCTTCCAAACCCAATAACTTTTTTTATTTTTTCATTCTCAGAGCCATATGAGGTCTTAATGTTTGCGGGACAAATTTTTTTTCATGATGCTACCATTTATTATTCTGTACAATGTAATGGGAAGCTGGAAAAAAATTCAGAATGGGGTGGATTTGAAGAAAAAGTGCATTTGTGCAACTTTCTTACGGGCTTCGTTTTTACAGCGTTCGCTCTGCAGCCAAAATGACATGTCATCTGTACATCATGTTTCGGTACAATTCCAGGGATACCAAATTTATATGGTTTTATTTACATTTTAACCCCTTAACAAAAATCCAAAACTGTGAAAAAATATATATTTTTTAAAAGTCGCCATATTCTGACACCCCTAACTTTTTTATACTTCTGTGTACGGGGATGCATAAGGCATCTTTTTTTTTGCGGGACCAGGTGTACTTTTTAGTTATACCATTTTGGGGAATTACTATTGCTTTGATCACTTTTTATTCAAATTTTTATCAGACAAGGTTAGAAATAATGATTTTTATTTGAAATAATAATTTTCTCCTGCAAACTTTTCTTTCCTCAAAGAATGCTCCATTTGCAGCAATTACAGCATTGCAGACCTTTGGCATTCTAGCTGTTAATTTGCTGAGGTAATCTGGAGAAATTTCACCCCATGCTTCCAGAAGCCCCTCCCACAAGTTGGATTGGCTTGATGGGCACTTTTTGCCTACCATACGGTCGAGCTGCTACCACAACAGCTCAATGGGGTTGAGATCTGGTGACTGCACTGGCCACTCCATTACAGAGAGAATACCAGCTGCCTGCTTCTTCCCTAAATAGTTCTTGCATAATTTGGAGGTGTGCTTTGGGTCATTGTCCTGTTGTAGGATGAAATTGGCTCCAATCAAGTGCTGTCCACAGGGTATGGCATGGCGTTGCAAAATGGAGTGATAGCCTTCCTTATTCAAAATCCCTTTTACCTTGTACAAATCTCCCACTTTACCAGCACCAAAGCAACCCCAGACCATCACATTACCTCCACCATGCTTCACAGATGGCATCAGGCACTCTTCCAGCATCTTTTGAGTTGTTCTACGTCTCACAAATGTTCTTCTGTGTGATCCAAGCACCTCAAATTTCGATTCGTCTGTCCATAACACTTTTTTCCAATCTTCCTCTGTCCAATGTCTGTGTTCTTTTGCCCATATTAATCTTTTCCTTTTATTAGCCAGTCTCAGATGTGGCTTTTTCTTGGCCACTCTGACCTGAAGCCCAGCATCCCTGAGTCGCCTCTTCACTGTAGACATTGACACTGGCGTTTTGCGGGTACTATTTAATGAAGCTGCCAGTTGAGGATCTGTGAGGCATCGATTTCTCAAACTAGAGACTTTAATGTACTTATCTTGTTGCTTAGTTGTGCAGCGGGGCCTCCCACTTCTCTTTCTACTCTGGTTAGAGCCTGTTTGTGCTGCCTCTGAAGGGAGTAGTACACACCTTTGTAGGAAATCTTCAGTTTCTTGGCAATTTTTCACATGGAATAGCCTTCATTTCTAAGAATAAGAATAGACTGTCGAGTTTCACATGAAAGTTCTCTTTTTCTGGCCATTTTGAGAGTTTAATCGAACTAACAAATGTAATGCTCCAGATTCTCAACTAGCTCAAAGGAAGGTCAGTTTTATAGCTTCTCTAACCAGCAAAACTGTTTTCAGCTGTGCTAACATACTTGCACAAGGGTTTTCAAGGGTTTTCTAAACATCCATTAGCCTTCTTACACAGTTAGCAAACACAATGTACCATTAGAACACTGGAGTGATGGTTGCTGGAAATGGGCCTCTATACACATATGTAGATATTGCATTAAAAACCAGACATTTGCAGCTAGAATACTCATTTACAACATTAATAATGTATAGAGTGTATTTCTGATTCATTTAATGTTATCTTCATTGAAAAAAACTGTGCTTTTCTTTCAAAAATAAGGAAATTTCTAAGTGACCCTAAACTTTTGATCGGTAGTGTATATATACTAGCAGAAGGACCCTGGCTTCGCACGGGTATATTTCATTTTTTGTTTGTGTAGGGGACCCATAAGATTAGCCAGTTTTGTACTTGACATCCAGTATAGGTACAGTCTATTTATGGCTGTGTTGTTATGGAAACCTGGTAAATTAAATGTGAACATATATTGGCTGATACACGTGATATGACTGAATATTTAAGGACCTGCGAACTGCTATTGACTAATACAGTCATAAATAGCTTGGTTGCTATGGGAACCTGGTGTAAAGCTGTGTGCCTGTGGAGAGTAAGTGCCTGCAAGCTTCTATTGGCTAATAAGGGACATGTGACTGTGTGTATGGCAGTTGGAATATGAGTGAAAGACTTGCAGGCTTGTATTGGCTAATGCAGGTCATCTTCCTGGACACCTGATGTACCTGTGTGCCAAATTTGGTGAGGATCGGTCCAGTCGTTTGGTCGCACATAAAGAACAGACAGACAGAAAGACAGAAACTCATTTTATATATATATATATATATATATATATATATATATATATATATAAACAGTCATATGAAAAAGTTTGGGCACCCCTATTAATCTTAATCATTTTTAGTTCTAAATATTTGGGTGTTTGCAACAGCCATTTCAATTTGATATATCTAATAACTGATGGACACAGTAATATTTCAGGATTGAAATGAGGTTTATTGTGCTAACAGAAAATGTGCAATATGCATTAAACCAAAATTTGACCCATGCAAAAGTATGGGCACCTCAACAGAAAAGTGACATTAATATTTAGTAGATCCTCCTTTTGCAAAAATAACAGCCTCTAGTCGCTTCCTGTAGCTTTTAATCAGTTCCTGGATCCTGGATGAAGGTATTTTTGACCATTCCTCTTTACAAAACAATTCCAGTTCAGTTAAGTTTGATGGTCGCCGAGCATGGACAGCCCGCTTCAAATTATCCCACAGAGGTTCAATGATATTCAGGTCTGGGGACTGGGATGGCCATTCCAGAACATTGTAATTGTTCCTCTGCATGAATGCCTGAGTAGATTTGGAGCTGTGTTTTGGATCATTGTCTTGCTGAAATATCCATCCCCGGCGTAACTTCAAATTCGTCACTGATTCTTGTACATTATTCTCAAGAATCTGCTGATACTGAGTTGAATCCATGTGACCCTCAACTTTAACAAGATTCCCGGTGCCGGCATTGGCCACACAGCCCCAAAGCATGATGGAACCTCCACCAAATTTTACAGTGGGTAGCAAGTGTTTTTCTTGGAATGCTGTGTTTTTTGGACGCCATGCATAACGCCTTTTTGTATGACCAAACAACTCAATCTTTGTTTCATCAGTCCACAGGACCTTCTTCCAAAATGAAGCTGGCTTGTCCAAATGTGCTTTTGCATACCTGAGGCGACTCTGTTTGTGGCGTGCTTTCAGAAACGCCTTCTTTCGCATCACTCTCCCATACAGCTTCTCCTTGTGCAAAGTGTGCTGTATTGTTGACCGATGCACAGTGACAACATCTGCAGCAAGATGATGCTGCAGCTCTTTGGAGGTGGTCTGTGGATTGTCCTTGACTGTTCTCACCATTCTTCTTCTCTGCCTTTCTAATATTTTTCTTGGCCTGCCACTTCTGGGCTTAACAAGAACTGTCCCTGTGGTCTTCCATTTCCTTACTATGTTCCTCACAGTGGAAACTGACAGGTTAAATCTCTGAGACAACTTTTTGTATCCTTCCCCTGAACAACTATGTTGAACAATCTTTGTTTTCAGATCATTTGAGAGTTGTTTTGAGGAGCCCATGATGCCACTCTTCAGAGGAGATTCAAATAGGAGAACAACTTGCAATTGGCCACCTTAAATACCTTTTCTCATGATTGGATACACCTGGCTATGAAGTTCAAAGCTCAGTGAGGTTACAAAACCAATTTTGTGCTTCAGTAAGTCAGTAAAAAGTAGTTAGGAGTATTCAAATCAATAAAATGATAAGGGTACCCAAATTTTTGTACCGGTCAAATTTTGGTTTAATGCATATTGCACATTTTCTGTTAGTACAATAAACCTCATTTCAATCCTGAAATATTACTGTGTCCATCAGTTATTAGATATATCAAATTGAAATGGCTGTTGCAAACACCCAAATATTTAGAACTAAAAATGATTAAGATTAATAGGGGTGCCCAAACTTTTTCATATGACTGTATATATATATATATATATATATATATATATATAGTATATATACACACACACAGAATAAGGGTTGAGAATTGTACCAGACCAGCCTTTTAGTAAGTCTAGCAAGTCATGCGTATGGCAGGAACTAAATTAAAACTGGCATAAGATTCACCAGTTTTAATAATTTCCCCTAATGTGAGAACAAAGCATTCTGTAACATAAGCCTGTGTACAAAATGCTATAGTTCTCTGTTATCAGCTCATTTTGATCATGTTGGATCAGGGGGTGACCAGTCTGGAATCCTGTGTTTCCTTTAGTACAAAGAGCAGTAGCTAATATGTATTAAAGCAAAAGGGTCCCTTTACATGTGTCAGAATTGTGTTACATGATCATGTTGTGCTGTGATGTAGTTTTATATTGGTACAGTCATTGTTACATATCTATATCACATATCTACATATTATGTGATCATGTACAGTGGGGGAAAAAAAGTATTTAGTCAGCCACCAATTGTGCAAGGTCTCCCACTTAAAAAGATGAGAAAACATATCTAGAAAATCACATTGTCTGATTTTTTTAAAGAATTTATTTGCAAATTATGGTGTAAAATAAGTATTTGGTCACCTACAAACAAGCAAGATTTCTGGCTCTCACAGACCTGTAACTTCTTCTTTAAGAGGCTCCTCTGTCCTCCACTCATTACCTGTAGTAATGGCACCTGTTTGACATTGTTATCAGTATAAAAGACACCTGTCCACAACCTCAAACAGTCACACTCCAAACTCCACTATGGTGAAGACCAAAGAGCTGTGGAAGGACACCAGAAACAAAATTGTAGACCTGCACCAGGCTGGGAAGACTGAATCTGCAATAGGCAAGCAGCTTGGTGTGAAAAAAATCAACTGTGGGAGCAATAATTAGAAAATGGAAGACATACAAGACCACTGATAATCTCCCTCAATCAGGGGCTCCACGCAAGATCTCACCCCGTGGGGTCAAAATGATCACAAGAACGGTGAGCAAAAATCCCAGAACCACATGGGGGGACCTAGTGAATGACCTGCAGAAAGCTGGGACTAACGTAACAAAGGCTACCGTCAGTAACACACTATGCTGCCAGGGACTCAGATCCTGCAGTGCCAGATGTGTCCCCCTGCTAAAGCCAGTACATATCCGGGCCCGTCTAAAGTTTGCTAGAGAGCATTTGGATGTTCCAGAAGAGTATTGGGAGAATGTCATATGGTCAGATGAAATAAAAGTAGAACTGTTTGGTAGAAACACAACTCGTCGTGTTTGGAGGAGAGTGAATGCTGAGTTGCATCCAAAGAACACCATACCTACTGTGAAGCATGGGGGTGGCAACATCATGCTTTGGGGCTGTTTCTCTGCAAAGGGACCAGGACGACTGATCCGTGTACATGAGAGAATGAATGGGGCCATTTATCATGAGATTTTGAGTGCAAACCTCCTTCCATCAGCAAGGGCATTGAAGATGAAACGTGGCTGGGTCTTTCAGCATGACAATGATCCCAAGCACACCACCAGGGTAACGAAGGAGTGGCTTCTTAAGAAGCATTTCAAGGTCCTGGAGTGGCCTAGCCAGTCTCCAGATCTCAACACCATAGAAAACCTTTGGAGGGAGTTGAAAGTTCGTGTTGCCCAGCGACAGCCCCAAAACATCACTGCTCTAGAGGAGATCTGCATGGAGGAATGGGCCAACAAACCAGCAACAGTGTGCCAACCTTGTGAAGACTTACAGAAAACGTTTGACTTCTGTCATTGCCGACAAAGGATATATAACAAAGTATTGAGATGAACTTTTGTTATTGACCAAATACTTATTTTCCACCATAATTTGCAAATAAATTCTTTAAAAATCAGACAATGTGATTTTCTGGATTTGTTTTCTCATTTTGTCTCTCATAGTTGAGGTCTACCTATGATATTAATTACAGGCCTCTCTCATCTTTTTAAGTGGGAGAACTTGCACAATTGGTGGCTGACTAAATACTTTTTTCCCCCACTGTACATGATGTTTTTATGGTGCGGATCTCTGCTGTATTATAGATACCACATGATATCTCAGGGCACATGACATCACAGGCATTCCATGATGTCACAATGAGTGTAGAATGTGTACAGGTTTTAACCTGAGCCATCTCGTGTCACTTGGGCTTGACAGCTTGAAGAGGACGGTAAGTCCAGGTAGGTAGATCTACGCTGCTGAAGCCTTGTTCGCACACTGTATTCGGGAAGACTACATCAGATTGCAGGTGTTTTTGCCATGGCGGCTTTTGGAAATTCTGCAGTGTCCATGATATGTAGCCTTGGCTTAAAGATCTCCATACACATTATACAGTATGTAAGTCAGCCAAACCCTCTGATTTTGGCCAAATGGTTTTTCGTAGCACAATGAACAATGTTTACAAATTTATTTATCTGTAAGTTGGTGCCAGTCTCCAGTATAAAAAATACATGTATGATTGGTTAAGTGTTCATGTGTATGGGAGAGTTCGAAGGAATAGCTGTAATCCAAAATGAGTAAATGAGTGTTCAGCAGCAGATATTAATACTTAATTCTATAATATTAATTATATTATAGTGTAGCATATGGGCAAAATAAAGATGTAGTCTTTGCCAACGTGTCTGAAGGGTATGAAGGCTGATATGTATTAAAATAAAATGATCCCTTTAAATGTGTCTTGACTCAGACATGTATCACAATATATCATGTTGTGTTCTGATGTAGTTTTTTATTGGTGCAGTCACCGTTATATATCTATTATGTGATCGTGTACATAAGAGTTCTATGGTGTGGATCTCTGCTACATTATAGGTACCACTTGACATCACAAGGCACATGACATCACAGACATTCCATGATGTCACAATGAGTTTAGAGTGTGTACAGGTCTTAACCTGAGCCATATTGTGTCACTTGGGCTTGACAGCTTGAAGAGGACGGTAAGTCCAGGTATGTAGCTCTACACTCAGTACTAAGGCCTTGTTCACACATTATGTTGCTTTGAGAAGCCTCTGATTTTGGCCAAATGGTTGTTTGTAGCACAATGAATATTAGTTTACAAATTTTAAGTTGGTGCCAGTCTCCAGTATTAAAAATAAATATGTGATTGGTTAAGTGTGCATGTGCATGGGAGAGATGGGAAGAATCGCTGTCAGCCAAATGAGTTGTTCAGCAGCAGCTATCAATATTTAATATTATAATAGTAATATTATGGTGTAGTGTATGGGGAAAATATAGATGTAGTCTTTGCCAACGTGTCTGAAGGTGTACTATTATACGAGAAATAGCGTGCCCCCCCCCCCCTCCAACACACACACTCTGATCTTTGAATCTTAGACCATTTTCTGGTGTGGGGTTAAATAATTGTGGTGGTCCATGTGCCAGAAAAAGGTCTGGGATGGGTTATTTACTCGCAATCATTAATATACTTTTTTTTGTTTTTGTTTTTTTATTTTTTTCAATTTAAAGTTTTATTGAAAATTTATAGAACAGTCCATGCATAGGACAAGCAGTAAGTAATAAGTATACAAATAAATCAAAGAAATAACAGTGTCAAGCAGAAGATATACATGTACAGAAATTTGCATTGTTAATGTGAATTACAATAAATACGTTTAACACATATAACTTGTTACACAGCAAATGAAAGAAAAAGGAACCCTACTACGTTACTAAAGAATGCGCTACAGCATAGTAGTGTAAAAGGAAGCATCATATGCCTGTGAAATATCTAGGGCCAAGACACCCTGGATGTGAATTCACGCCATATGTCCCAATGAGGAGGGGGTGGGCTTTGTGAGGTGCAATTTATTATGTATCATGATAGTGTTGCCAAATTGGAGAAAAGAATATAGTTCCTTTGTGTCAGGTGGTGTTAACCCTCCAGGACCAGACAATTAACAGACGAGCAGCCAAAATTATGCTACCCATCAACAATCTATCCGGCTCACGAATGACTGACAAACCAATGAGGGATATCGCTTGAAGGGCCGATAGGGTAAACTGGGTTTGGATTGCTTCTGATATAAGTTGGGATACCACCATCCAGAAAGTATGCACAGATGGGCACTCCCACCACATATGAAAATAAGAGCCAGGCTTACCACACTCTCTTCAACATAGCGGGGAGTAAATGGGAACAAATTTAGATAACTGTAGTGGGGATTGGTACCAACAAAGCAGTAGCTTCTGGGCCCCTTCCCAATATATGGCACTTTTCAAGACTTTGGATACCCAATGGAGACACGAATTCCAATCAGATAATGAAAGCTGAGTTTGTAAGTCTAATTCCCATATGGGAGTGCTTGATATGTGTGATATCTTGAGTGGTCAAATTACATAATTGTAGGGATGGTTGGAAGACAAGTAGGTAATGTAGGGGCACAGCCTGGAGGGATTTGGGGTGGTTCTTCTTGTTAGTCTGAAAGGAGAAAAGACCAAGCAGACCTGGAGGCACCTCAGTGAGTGCGAAGGCTGGGATAGGAGAGGTAACAACGCAATCAGCGGGATGCCAGCTGCCACTCTTTCAATAGAGACCTACCATAGAGGTGAAACATATTGCCACCAATGTGTAAGATGGGTTAAGACTTTGGAGTAGTAATATTTCTTGACATCAGGAACACCCATACCTCCATCCCTATGCAGTTTGGTCATTGTGGAATATCAGATTCTAGGTTTACACCCATTCCAGTTAAAGTTAGTAAGTATATAAGAAGACTCCTTATTTCTCTTTTTCATAGCCGCAATATTGGTGACCAGCATTTGAAAGTCCTCTCTAGCGTTTGAGTTAAGAACCCAGTTTAATAATATTTGTGGTTCAGAAACCAAGCCACTGTTATTGAGGAAGAAATCTTTCAACTTAGAGAGGACCATCTGGTAACAGTCAGTAGAATTTAAAATGGAGTCATTAAGTCTCCACTGCGAAGGGAGGGGGAGAGGAGAACCACTCATTAAGAGTGAGGGAACGGGCATGGTCTGACCATGTTATATCCCCAATTCACGTGGACTGAGACTGCAGGAGAGTGGACCAGAAACCAAGAACAAATCTACTCTCATGTATGAGGCCTATGTATCTTCCCAATGGATCCTGTACCACGGAAATTAGTGAGAAGGCCACCATATCTGTAACAGCCACCATAACACCCTTAAGTTTAGCAGCGCCAGAAGCCAAAAAGATATACGGAAAGCGTCTTTGTGTAATTGTGGGGGATTTCTCAGTGTGAAAATGAGTCTCCTGCACTATCAGCACATCATAGCCTAAACGCATTTCCTCCCTCTATAATAAACTACGTTAATATAGGCTATCCAAGCCCTTGGCATTTAAAGAGGAGATCTTAAGTACCATTATCAATCCAGATACAGACTGCATATAAAGAGGGACTCAGCCCCAGCACACATATGCGGCTAAGAAAACGTGATTAACAATGTGATTAAACAGACATTCAAGTTGGTGACTGTAGGAAGGGAAAACCAGAAAATAATAATAAAAAATGGAACAGGTGTAGGGTGTAACATAGAGTAACTAATAGTATAGTCAGTGAGAAGTGCAATCATAGTGCCTAGCACCATTAACTCTGGGGAAGAAGAACAGGATGGCAAAGTAATGGAACAGCTCTAAATTAGAATAGAACAAAGACAACTACCTGAGATAGGCATAATACATTCAAGGAAGGACCCGAAAGTTAGGAACAGTAAGTCCCAATAACCTAAATGCAACAGGGGGTCATCCCACTTTTTGCCACTCCATGGCGAGTGACTTCAGAGACTTTCTGATTATCTATGAAGTCTGGAGGTACCAGGTTCCAGGACTGTAGGAGTCATAGCCTGCTTAGATGAAATAGCAGTTGTAGCTCCATTGCTGGAAACCAATAACTTGGTACAGAAGCCCTAGCAGTATTTGATGTTGTGGTCCCACAGCCGTTTTTGTAATGACCGCGAAGTCCTTTCCGGCTTGCATTGTAGCTGCAGAAAGATGGATATAGTGATGTATTTGTGTATTGGTCCGAGAGCGTCTGAGCGTCTTCAGCCTCCTAGAGGTGAATATGATAAGTTCCTTAACATGGTAGAAATGCATCCGGACCAGGACTCCTCTCGGGGAGGATTCGGATGCCGCCTTTGACTTAGAAAGGTGATGGGCACGGTCTAAAGTCAGATTGAAGTCTGTCAGTGTTGGCACAATAGTGTGAAACAGTTTCTTGAGATATGCAGGTAGTTCTGTAAGAGTTACTTCCTCCAGCACACCTCGGATTTTTATATTATTCTGCCTAGACCTATCCTCAGTGTCAGTAGCCTTATCTTTTAGCCATTTAACATCATCCTCCAAGGCATTATGGCGTCCAAAAGCTCATTGTGTGCCTTTGAGCATTCTTCCATTTTCTTTTCTATATGGTCCGTATGACTTTCCAAGTCCTGAACATTAGATTGTATCTGCTTAATCAGAGAGGTGACGTTATGATTGATACCATTTTAGAGCACCACCAGCATTTTTTTGAGAGTGTCTGCAGTTATAGGATCAATAACTGCAGGATCAATAGTAGATGACAGGTCATACTGTGGGTATAGTAGAGTCCCTTCTGATAACGTTTTCTTGGGAGCCGGACCTTTGCTTGCTGGTGAGGTGGTAGGTGTCAGGGAAGCATTGTGTTTTCCGTTTTCCACAGTACCGCCACTCGTGTCAGGAGAGCAGGGAGTAGTAGCAGAGGTAGAGTCCTAGGCAACCTGTGAGCCTGTCTGTAAGGATGGAGAGACATGAGGGGTAAAAAAGTTAGTAAGTTTCCTGGGAACTTCTGATTTAGATTCCTTTCTTGTTATCATGAAAATCAAAGTCCACACCATGGTAGGGGGTCAAAGTAGCAGAAAAAGTAACACTGAGGCACTGATCATAATAGAAGTGAAGGGCTCAGCAAGTAGCATTAACTACACTGCAGTAGATGAGTATCAGCAAGGAATCAGAGCTGCTTTGTTTTTCGGCAATGCAAGTGCACCAGGAAGAACAACGGAGGAGTTCACTACGTTCTGCAGCGGGAGTAAGCCAGAACTCCCAATAAGATGGTGAAGTAGAGCAGAGGGTGACCAAAGTGAGGATTAGCATACAGTGCTGGCCAAAAGTATTGGCACGCCTGCAATTCTGTCAGATAATACTCAATTTCTTCCAGAAAATGATTGCAATCACAAATGCTTTGGTAATAATATCTTCATTTAATTTGTCTTCAATGGAAAACCACAAAAAGAATTGTCAAAAAGCCAAATTGGATATAATTCCACACCAAACATAATAAAGGGGGTGGACAAAAGTATTGGCACCCTTTGAAAAATCATGTGATGCTTCTCTAATTTGTGTAATTAACAGCACCTGTTACTTACCTGTGGCACATAACAGGTGGTGGCAATAACTAAATCACACTTGCAGCCAGTTGAAATGGATTAACGTTGACTCAACCTCTGTCCTGTGTCGTTGTGTGTACCACATTGAGCATGGAGAAAAGAAAGAAGACCAAAGAACTGTCTGAGGACTTGAGAAGCAAAATTGGGAGGAAGCATGAGCAATCTCAAGGCTACAAGTCCATCTCCAAAGACCTGAATGTTCCTGTGTCTAACGTGCGCAGTGTCATCAAGAAGTTTAAAGCCCATGGCACTGTGGCTAACCTCCCTAGATGTGGACGGAAAAGAAAAATTGACGAGAGATTTCAACGAAAGATTGTGCGGATGGTGGCTAAAGAACCTCGACTAACATCCAAACAAGTTCTAGCTGCCCTGCAGTCCGAGGGTACAACAGTGTCAACCTGTACTATCCGTCGGCGTCTGAATGAAAAGGGACTCTATGGTAGGATACCCAGGAAGACCCCACTTCTGACCCACAGACATAAAAAAGCCAGGCTGGAGTTTGCCAAAACTTACCTGAGAAAGCCAAAAACTTTTTGGAAGAATGTTCTCTGGTCAGATGAGACAAAAGTAGAGCTTTTTGGGAAAAGACATCAACATAGAGTTTACAGGAAAAAAAAAAGAGGCCTTCAAAGAAAAGAACATGGTCCCTACAGTCAAACATGGCGGAGGTTCCCTGATGTTTTGGGGTTGCTTTGCTGCCTCTGGCACTGGACTGCTTGACCGTGTGCATGGCATTATGAAGTCTGAAGACTACCAACAAATTTTGCAGCATAATGTAGGGCCCAGTGTGAGAAAGCTGGGTCTCCCTCAGAGGTCATGGGTCTTCCAGCAGGACAATGACCCAAAACACACTTCAAAAAGCACTAGAAAATGGTTTGAGAGAAAGCACTGGAGACTTCTAAAGTGGCCAGCAATGAGTCCAGACCTGAATCCCATAGAACACCTGTGGAGAGATCTCAAAATGGCAGTTTGGAGAAGGCACCCTTCAAATCTCAGGGACCTGGAGAAATTTGCCAAAGAAGAATGGTCTAAAATTCTAGCAGAGCATTGTAAGAAACTCATTGATGGTTACCGGAAGCGATTGTTCGCAGTTATTTTGTCTAAAGGTTGTGCTACCAAGTATTAGGCTGAGGGTGCCAATACTTTTGTCCGGCCCATTTTTGGAGTTTTGTGTAAAATGATCAATGATTTGACTTTTTTTTTCATTCTCTTTTGTGTTTTTTCATTGCAAGCAAAATAAATGAAGATATTATTACCAAAGCATTTGTGATTGCAATCATTTTCTGGAAGAAATTGAGTATTATCTGACAGAATTGCAGGGGTGCCAATACTTTTGGCCAGCACTGTATGTAGTCCAATATCTGCACCCTTAGGTGCAGTGGAGTGCCAGGAGGTGTCGGGGGGGGTGATTGCACTATGGCTGTGTGGAGAGTACTTGTACTGTCCAAGATGGCAGTTCCCCAACCTGTACTCTGTTATGAGTGAAGTCAGGCTTATAAGGTCATTGAGTGGCAGGGGATGAAGGAGCATCCTCCAAAGGAGATGCTGATTTGGGTAGAGCATGCGAAGGTGAAGGTGCTGGCTGTAGACAGTGCCACATCCAATACAAGTCCCTGCAGCCAGACATGGTTGGGCTGTAATGGTGGCTGTGCACTGCTGCTGCTCCAGAGCCCTTGAGACAGCTGTCATATAGTGGTCCAGACTGGGAAGATCTCTGCTCACAAGATAGCCAGCGGGATCTATGTCCCCAAAAGGGAAGTTTCACATCCATGCAAGGTAGGTAGAGTCGGTGAGCTGCCTGAATATTTCGGAGCCTCCTGTGTATGCGGCCATTACAATCAGCGGCCAAGCTCTGCCCTCATTAATATACTTTTTGAAATTAGACCAATCACCGGAAGTAACCCACACATGTACTGCTAAGCTGAACCAAGTGTGAATGTGGATTGTAAAGTTTGTCAGTTGTTTAGACATCAGCTATCTCATGTGTATTGCCAGCTTTATTTATTTTCTACACGTTTTGGTTATTTTAGAGCTCTTCAGGTTCGCTGGATTAAGTCATTATGTTATTGAATTTTTTTTTTTTTTTTTTTTTTTTTTTAAAATGACCAAAGAAGCAAGTGTGGGGGAGTCCTTATTTCAATAAAGTATTTATTGTGAGTATTTGTCTCTTATTTTTTTACAGATTGAGTCCTCATGAGCTTATCATACATACAGCATGTGGAAGGAAGGAATTTTTTGCTCCCCTGAGGGTAGAGATGAATGAAACTCCCAAGATTGTATTCATGTTCGGGTTCATGGCTTAGGTCATTGGTTCGTTTCGGGGCGAAAAAGTTCAGTATGAACCAAACTTTAACCCCTTAATGACCGGGCCATTTTTTGTTTTTGCATTTTCGTTTTTCCCTCCCCACATTCCAAGAGCCATAACGTTTTCATTTTTCATTTCACAGAGTCACATGATGGCTTATTGTTTGCGAAACAAATTGTACTTTGCAATGTCACTATTCAATATGCTGTGTGTTCTGACTCAATAGCTTGGCTGCAAATGTGAGGTTGTGAGAGTGTCCTGTAGTCTCTATGCTAACCAGCAATTTACACCAAGATATTTATCAGATAGTGTTCAACTCAACTGAGGAGGCGTAGATAAAATTCCAGATGCTTTAATCCAAGTAAATCTTGTAAAACCTCATACAGCAGTAGGTGAAAAATGATGATGAATCACCAGGAGCTGAGCAGACATGTTGCTTACAAAGAAGTGAAACTAAACTGAGGGAGAGGGGAGGAGCTACAGCATCACAGCTAAGGATACAGAGAGAGAGAAGGGACAAACTACAAAGACAAACACAGTACCACAGATACATGTCAGTGAATTAGACCAAATCCTGGGACATGACACTGTGCAATGTACTGGGAAGCTGGAAAAAAATTCAGAATGAGGTGCAATTGGAGAAAAACTGCATTTGCGCCAAATTCATATGGGTTTAATTTTTATACCATTCACTGTGTGGTAAAAATGACATGTTACCTGTATTCTGCGGGTCAGTACGAACACGGCGATACCAAATTTATATAGTATTTGTAATGTTTTGATACCTTTTAAAAAATTAAAAACTTTGCTAAATAGAAAAAAAATTTTGCATCGCCATATTGTGTCACCTGTAACTTTTTCATATTTACATGTATGGAGCTGGGTAAGGCGTGTTTTTATGCGGGACAACATGACGTTTTTATTGATACCACTTGGGGAAAGATCTGATGGTTTGATCACTTTTTATTCAATTTTTTATAGGAGACAAAGTGTTGAAAAAAACGCTATTTGGCCATTTTGATTTTTTTTCCCGCTACGCCGTTCACCATATGGGATAAATATTTTAATAGTTCGGGCATTTTGGAGTGCGGGGATACCTAAAGTGTTTATGCTTACTTTTGTTTATTTACTTTTATATCTGATCTAGGAAAAGGGGGGTGATTTGAACTTTTGTGTTTTTTTTTTAATTTTTACATACTTTTAAAAACTTTTTTTTTATACTTTTACTTGTATGATCAGGCTCCCTAGGGACCTTGAAACCTAGGGAGTCTGATCGAACATACTATTCACTGCGATACTACTGTATGAATAGCAAAATGCCTTCACTGCTATTAGACGATGCCTCTGGCATCGTGTAATAACTATACTGTAATGACAGGCCTAGGAGCCTTCAATAGGCTCCCGGCTGTCATGGCAACCAAGCGCCGCCCTCCGATGATGTTCTGGAGGGCGGCGATCAGGTAAAAATGGCGGCGCCTTTGGCGGCTCCGCAATTTAGACGCCGCGGTCGCGTTTGACCGTGGCATCTAAAGGGTTAACAGCCGCGATTGGTGCAGGCACCGATCGCTGCTGTTAGCTGCGGGTCCTGGCTGTATTATACAGCCGGCACCCGCGGTGTATGGAGAGCGCTCAGCTCCTGAGCGCTCTCCATACATCGTCATGCGACTCAGGACGTACTATTACGCCCTGGGTCGTTAAGGGGTTAAATTAGCCTAAAACATAGTGTTGAATACTCTTAGGGCACCTAAGATCCTGTCTATCCAATTTCTAGCTCTCTAAGGCAAACAGCTGAGTTTATGTCAAAGTGAATGTGACATGTATGACTATGGAAAAAAATGGTAAGCAGAGGATACAAACTCAGAGTTTAACCATACTCTGCACTAACACTCTCTTTTACACATTTAACAAATGCTCCAAAAATTACCCATTTATTGGGGAAATATGTGTGCCTGTGGTTTTTTAGACATACATGGCGGTTATATTGCAAAAAGCAATGGTTTTATAGAAAAATTAGCCCGTTTTGATGGCTTGTGAGTGCTTGGGAGGCAGCAGTGGAGCTTACAGCCTGCCATGCTTTCCAGTGTATGCCCGGACCCAGGGGCCTGCCATGGTTGGTGTTCTTGGCCAGCATGGTCATTATCATCTTCTTGAAACAGATAAGCATCAGCCTCCTCCCCTGATTGTGCCTGTGACATATCAAGGGCCCCCTCTACATCCAAAGGAGAGTTTTCCTTTAGTTCCTCTTCTTCCAGTTTAGGAGTCACAGTTCCTCTACCATAAAAACTAGAGATGAGCGAATCGAAGCTGGCAAAGTGGAATTCGATCTGAATTTCAGGAAATCTTCGATTCGCATCGATTCTGGATTTCCTCACGCTTCGATGTATCGAATCACACATTTCCGATCGTGGGTTTTAACCACTTGGATGCCGCGGTCAAACATGACCACGGCATCCAAAGGGTTCCTCATGCTACCTGTCCCTCTTGGCACCCCCCATAGTGATTAAAAATAAAAAAATGCTGATACTCACCTGTCCTGGGCTCCGCAGTAACTCCGGAGCTCTTACTCCCCAGGCCTTACTGCTGGGGCCTGTGATTGGGCGTAATGACGTTGGCACTGGGCATAATGCACCGGCGTAATGACGTCATCACCCCCCACGTGACCACTGAGGACCAATCACAGGCCCCAGCAGTGACGTCCGGGGAGCAGGACTTCATTCGGAAGGAAGAAGAGGAGCAAGGAGGACGGTCTGATAGCCGGGTTCCCAGGAGAGGTGAGGTTAAGGTGAGTATAAGTGTTTATTTTTAATCACTTCCCCTGGGCCTCTGATTATTATACTCTGGGGTCTGAGGAGACCCCAGAGTATAATAATAGCACCAGCTCTAGGGAGGGGGAGGATGGATTGAAGCAGCGGGGGGGGTACGTCATGGGTGGTACGTCATGGATGGGGGATTGTGACCCCAGTATATAATAAGACCCCTTGGATACCGTGGTCATGTTTGAGGTCATGATACCATTGGTCATCTCAGGGGTTAACACCCGCGATCGGAGCTCAGCTCCGACCGTGGGTGTTAGAGGATAGTGTCAGCTGTTACATATGTCTGACACCCGCAAAGCCTGTTTCTGTGTGCGCACCATGCTTCCGCCGTGGTTTGCGGGAAGTCCTTCCCGGCAGCGCCTTGACACAATTCACTGCGAATTAATTCAGATCGAATCAAATTGTTTTGGAAACTTCGGAGAATCGGTCAAATCGAATTTTTGTAAAATTCACTCATCTCTAATAATGATCCTGGCCCGGATCCTCATCTTCCTCTATCAACACAGGGCAATGATGTTAAGTAAGAGGTGGACACAGAGCGATTCAAGGGCATAACTAGCAAATACTGGGCCCCATAGCAAATTTTTGCTTTGGTCCCCCCCCCACCCCATATAGCACAGCACCCCCTTTCCTGGATCCACACGGTATAACACCCCATTTACACACACTATAATGTCCCAAAGTGGCCTCCAGGCAGTATAATATCCTACAGTGGCCTCTCCACACAGTATAATGTCCCATAGTGGCCTGTTCACACAGTATAATGTCCCATAGTGTTCCCTCCACACAATATAATGTCTCACAGTAGCCCCTCCACACAGTATAATGTCTTATAGTGGCCTCTCCACACAGTATAATGTCCCATACTGGCCACTGCACATGGTAAAATGTTTCATAGCAGCCCCTCCACAAGGTATTATGTACCAAACAATGACCTAAGGACCTGTGTCCGCTGGAAGAAAACACTGAAGCAGTATTACCAGACCGTGCTAGGAGACACCAAAGCACCAAGGCCAGGTGAGTTTTTTCACTATTACTTTATGTCCCCTTTTATTAGCATTGCATTTTGCTGATGATATAATGCAGTATACACACGCTGGCTTTGTCACAACCTCAGGATATCCTCAAGCAGAGAAATAAAAACATAGGATCGGTTTCTTTGTAAAAGTATGTTCATAGTGTTATTACAGTCTGTTGCTGTCATCCAGCATAGGATGACAGTAATAGACATTAATGATAGTAGAGTAATGGACACAGATGGACCCCCCTCTGTCTGTGTCCATTCACATTGACTATAATGTAGAAAGCATGATGGATACTTTCTTCTGTCATATTTGGTTACTTTTGTAAAGGAAGAAAAAATTCTGCATACAGAACTTTTCTTTTGTTAGAAAAGTAAAAAACGTGATGGAAGAAAGCTTCCATCAAGTTTGTTACATTGAAGTGAGTTCTGTATGTAATATAGACCAGCGATTTTAGCCACGGCAGGTACCCCTGGAGACTGCGGGGCATACCTGGAAAACCTTTGATGTAACTTCTGCAATATCCAAATATCTTCCAATCTTTCACAGTTTTTGCTTTTTCTGGATCTTGTGCTTCACCTACTACATGGCCAAGTTATCTACAGTCATGGCCAAAAGTTTTGAGAATGATACAAATATTAATTTTTACAAAGTCTACTGCTTCAGTTTTTCTAATGGCAATTTGCATGTACTCCAGAATGTTATAAAGAGTGATCAGCTTAACAGCAATTACTTGCAAAGTCAATATTTGCCTAGAAAATGAACTTTATCCCCCAAAACACATTTCAACATCATTGCAGCCCTGCCTTAAAAGGACCACCTAACATCGTTTCAGTGATTGCTCCATTAACACAGGTGTGGGTGTTGATGAGGACAGGGCTGGAGATCAATCTGTCATGATTAAGTAAGAATGACACCACTGGACACTTTAAAAGGAGGCTGGTGCTTGCCATCATTGTTTCTCTTCTGTTAACCATGGTTATCTCTAAAGAAACACGTACAGTCATCATTGCACTGCACAAAAATGGCCTAACTTGGAAGAGTATTGCAGCTAGAAAGAGTGCACCTCAGTCAACAATCTATCGCATCATCAAGAACTTCAAGGAGAGAGGTTCCATTGGTGCCAAAAAGGCTCCAGGGCGCCCAAGAAAGACCAGCAAGCGGCAGGACCGTCTCTTAAAAGTGTTTCAGCTGCGGGATCGGGCTACCAGCAGTGCAGAGCTTGCTGAGGAATGGCAGCAGGCAGGTGTGAGTGTATCTGCACGCACTGTGAGGCGGAGACTCTTGGAGCAAGGCCTGGTCTCAAGGAGGGCAGCAAAGAAGCCACTTCTCTCCAGAAAAAACATCAGGGACAGACTGATATTCTGCAAAAGGTACAGGGAGTGGACTGCTGAGGACTGGGGTAAAGTCATTTTCTCTGATGAATCCCCTTTTCCATTGTTTGAAACATCTGGAAAACAGCTTATTCGGAGAAGAAGAGGTGAGCGCTACCACCAGTCTTGTCTCATGCCAACTGTAAAGCATCCTGAAACCATTCATGTGTGGGGTTGCTTCTCAGCCAAGGGAATCGGCTCTCTCACAGTCTTGCCTAAAAACACAGCCATGAATAAAGAATGGTACCAGAATGTCCTCCAAGAGCAACTTCTCTCAACCGTCCAAGAGCAGTTTGGCGCTCAACAATGCCTTTTCCAGCATGATGGAGCACCTTGCCATAAAGCAAAGGTGATAAATAAATGGATCAGGGAACAAAACATAGAGATTTTGGGTCCATGGCCTGGAAACTCCCCAGATCTTAATCCCATTGAGAACTTGTGGTCAATCATCAAGAGACGGGTGGACAAACAAAAACCAACAAATTCAGACAAAATTAAAGCATTGATTCTGCAAAGAATGGACTGCTATCAGTCAGGATTTGGTCCAGAAGTTGATTGAGAGCATGCCAGGGAGAATTGCAGAGGTCCTGAAGAAGAAGGGTCAACACTGCAAATATTGACTTGCTGCATTAACTCATTCTGTCAATATAAGCTTCTGTTACTCATAATATGAATGCAATTATATTTCTGTATCTGACAAACACACATAAAAACCAGAGGGCAGCAGATCATGTGAAAATATAATATTTGTGTCATTCTCAAAACTTTTGGCCATGACTGTAATTTGTTTTCTGACATAGCAAAATCACAAAGAAACAACAGAAATAAACACAGATAAATGAAGAAGACCTTGTAAATAGAGTATAAGCATAGTGCATATAAGTAGGGGGGGTCAGTGGTGATGGATAATCTGAAATAAAATAGGCATATACTGATAGGGCAAAAAAACAAACACATACTGTATACCTGTGTAATAGAAAGGAGCCTAGCTGGGCCATCAGTAAATGTACTCATTGCATTGGCATGGTATGATGTAATTTCCTTGTAGTAAATACTGTGAATGCCATTTTTTTATAGGTAAAACCAATACCTATGATTTATACAAGGGCAATAACCTGCAAAATAGATACACTTGTGCAATAGTCATAGAAAAAGAGTACTGTCAATGTAATATAGGAACTCTTATGTGATAGACTTATAAAAATGTTCATAAAACAGGTACATGTCATACCAGAATGGTAAATTATATAGACGATATCAATGAGGAAAACGTGGGGTAACATCCCCAGATGTAGGGGAATTCAAGAATATATAAATGTTTGGAATCACTGTAGTTGTTAGTAAGCCAACGTTAAATTAACCATTACATATGTAATGCCAAAATTACAGTATTAGTAAATGGAGAATTATATCTACCGGGCTTGTTCATTATGTCGAGAAGAGATATAAAAATGAAATCCATATAGATCTCACACTATATATCAAATTCCCTATTGAGGCTCAGGAAAGGGGGAATAGTGTTTTTAATGAATGAATCCAACATAATTCTCTTTTTTTCAACATAAGTATCTGGATTGATGTGTAATATGAAGTGGTGTGGGATGGTGAGCTTAGTTCTGCCACAATAGATATTAGACTTATATTGTGTGATGCAATCTCACATGTTAGGTAGTTTAACTTGCATAAGTAAGACTGCAGGCGCACTTAAAAAGGTACACAACAAAGAAGCTGTCACAGAAGCCTTTGGTATACAAGATTTAACTTGTATGTGGGTGAATAATGCACTTTCCCTTATATACAGTGCCTTGCAAAAGTATTCGGCCCCCTTGAACTTTTCAACCTTTTGCCACATTTCAGGCTTCAAACATAAAGATATAAAATTTAAATTTTTTGGTGAAGAATCAACAACAAGTGGGACACAATTGTGAAGTGGAACGAAATTTATTGGTTATTTTAAACTTTTGTAAAAAATAAAAAACTGAAAAGTGGGGCGTGCCAAATTATTCGGCCCCTTTACTTTCAGTGCAGCAAACTCACTCCAGAAGTTCAGTGAGGATCTCTGAATGATCCAATGTTGTCCTAAATGACTGATGATGATAAATATAATCCACCTGTGTGTAATCAAGTCTCCGTATAAATGCACCTGCTCTGTGATAGTCTCAGAGTTCTGTTTAAAGCGCAGAGAGCATCATGAAGACCAAGGAACACACCAGGCAGGTCCGTGATACTGTTGTGGAGAAGTTTAAAGCCGGATTTGGATACAAAAAGATTTCCCAAACTTTAAACATCCCAAGGAGCACTGTGCAAGCGATCATATTGAAATGGAAGGAGTATCAGACACAGAAAATCTACCAAAACTTTCATCTCAAACAAGGAGAAGACTGATCAGAGATGCAGCCAAGAGGCCCATGATCACTCTGGATGAACTGCAGAGATCTACAGCTGAGGTGGGAGAGTCTGTCCATAGGAGTGACACTGCACAAATCTGGCCTTTATGGAACAGTGGCAAGAAGAAAGCCATTTCTCAAAGATATCCATAAAAAGTCCCGTTTAAAGTTTGCCACAAGCCACCTGGGAGACACACCAAACATGTGGAAGAAGGTGCTCTGGTCAGATGAAACCAAAATCAAACTTTTTGGCCACAATGCAAAACGATATGTTTGGCGTAAAAGCAACACAGCTCATCACCCTGAACACATTATCCCCACTGTCAAACATGGTGGTGGCAGCATCATGGATTGGGCCTGCTTTTCTTCAGCAGGGACAGGGAAGATGGTTAAAATTGATGGGAAGATGGATGGAGCCAAATACAGGACCATTCTGGAAGAAAACCTGTTGGAGTCTGCAAAAGACCTGAGACTGGGACGGAGATTTATCTTCCAACAAGACAATGATCCCAAACATAAAGCAAAATGTACAATGGAATGGTTCACAAATAAACGTATCCAGGTGTTAGAATGGCCAAGTCAAAGTCCAGACCTGAATCCAATCGAGAATCTGTGGAAAGAGCTGAAAACTGCTGTTCACAAACGCTCTCCATCCAACCTCACTGAGCTCGAGCTGTTTTCCAAAGAAGAATGGGCAAGAATTTCAGTCTCTCGATGTGCAAAACTGATAGAGACACACCCCAAGCGACTTTCAGCTGTAATCGCAACAAAAGGTGGCGCTACAAAGTATTAACTTAAGGGGGCCGAATAATTTGGCACGCCCCACTTTTCAGTTTTTTATTTTTTACAAAAGTTTAAAATATCCAATAAATTTCGTTCCACTTCACGATTGTGTTCCACTTGTTGATTTTTCACCAAAAAATTAAAATTTTATATCCTTATGTTTGAAGGCTGAAATGTGGCAAAAGGTTGAACAGTTCAAGGGGGCCGAATACTTTCGCAAGGCACTGTAAATTTAACTAATGGTCATACCCTAGACAGGGAAATGTGCCATATTTGGTAGGTGCAAGAAAAGTTTTGTGAGAGCATTTTAGGTAGTTGATGTCAGCCTTGAGTAGAAAGTCCTGTAATTTTTTGGGGCATTTTTAACATGAAAATCTTGTTTTGAAATTGAGGTACTGACCTTGGTAAGGACAGGCTAGTGTTTGGATAAAGTCTGTTGTATTTTAGGTAGGAATGGATGGAATGCACATCATTATATTGGAGTGTCCCACATGACAGCTGAAACCCAATCACATGCCTTGGCAGTTCCCCAGAACCACTGATATCCCACAGGAGGCCAGGAGAGGACCCAAGCCATCCACAAAGGAGCCCATGAGAGGTGAGGGATGGTGAATATGACTGTTTATTATTTTTCCATGCCTATACTTATTATCAGAGATTTTTGGGTGGCAAACCCCAAAAATCTCTGGTTTGGCCAAATATAAGATTTTTAGAAAATTCATTAATAACTCTGCTCATTATGAACCAGATTGCTCATCTCAGGGCACAAGTATACATTCAGGGGGTATAGTGTTGAGGGATCTGATAAATTCCAGAAGTTCTGATATATCAAGGTGATATGATTTTGTCTATGGATAAATGGGGTCAGAATTTTTTATAGAAAAATTGCCAGTGATGAAAGTATTGACTCTATGATTGTTGAAGCCATAATTGGTCTTTTTTTTTTTTTTGTAACATAAAAAACATGGGTGTACTAGGATTTGCTTTTGAGAAAGGTTATTTCTTTTTGTCAATGACATTAAGATGTACATATTCATCCACAACCAGATGGATCTTCAGTGTGACTGTAGGTGGTATTATGTGTCAGATAGTTGTGTTGGGATTTCTTTAATATAGTCACAACAACAATAATCATTGTCAGCCGGTTTTATAGTGTTCTGTCTGTTTACAATGTCTTAAAAGCAGCTGCTTCCTCTACCATCAGGTTCTGATTGAAGTGAAAATGACCCAATTCTAGTTGCTTTAGTTCGTCTTGAACATCTTTGGAGACCAGTTCTATAACGTTTTTGCCTTGTGGCATTTTTTATATTATATGAAGGCACTTTTGTTTCTGACTCCCAAGTTGCTGACTGAAAGTGGACAGGATACACCCACAGTAGAAGTGGGTGTTGTGAGTATATCAGAAGCAAAGTTTCGGGACACAGATATTAACAACTACATTTGTGTCCATTTTTGGGGTGCATTGTACCTATTAAAGGGGTTATCTGCTTTCCATAAGATAGAACATCAATTTTAGATTTTGTAGGAGAGACCCTCACACATCAACTGTTCCCCCCATGAGCATGTGACCTGCAGTGCTTACTCTCCGTATTTTTGATAGTGAATACTGCAGCCTGTGTCCCATTCAAGTCTATGAAACACAATCTGCACTCCTCACAAACACCATTAAAATAGTGCAAAAATAGCTGATCTACTGCAGCTGTGATAGTCAGATCTCCACCAATCTAAAATTGATGTCCTATTTTATCAATTATTACTTAGCAGATAACCCTGTTTATTTTTTTATTAGCAGATAATCCCTTTAATTACATTGTGTAACCTTTATTTCAAGGTGGAATATGACAGCAACTCTGCCACTGTCATTACTTTTCCTAGAGTATTCAAAACTGTGTCTATTCCATATATAACAGGTGGTTACAATTGTGGCAATTCCAACTGTAATTTTTTTATTGTTTCTATACTAAAATATAGTGGAAAGGAATAAGTTTCACTTAACATTTGTTTCCAGTAAATTTTTCAGTTTAAAACTGACATGAAGACTACTGGCCAGGACTAAGAGGCTCACATTCATGTCTTTTGTGGGGGCTTTTATTAGACCCCCTAGCTGGCATGGCCACCTATCAACACCTTCATCTCTCTCTCTCTCTCCCTCTCTCTCTCTCTCTCTCTCTCTCTCTCTCTCTCTCTCTCTCTCTCTCTCTCTCTCTCTCTCTGTAAAATCAGATAGATCTCATTATTAATATTGACCACAGCATCATGTATTTTTTTTCATCAATAAATAAAAAACTGTGAAAATTTTTTAAGAAGTTGCAACAACTCTTATAGCAGAGATCAGAGAAACATCTAATCACTGTCATTTAACTCTATCTATACTGTAGTCCATGCTGATTGCAGCACATCGTTCAATAGCAACAATGAAAGGGAATTCTCCTTTGTATGCACACGTATGAGCAGCAGAGTACAGTTTAGAATGCTTTAGCGACTGATCGTATATTTAATCTTTTCCCAACTTCCATGATACTAATATATGTATGAATATACAGTACAGACCAAAAGTTTGGACACACCTTCTCATTCCAAAAGTTTTCTGTTTTTTCATGACTATAAAAATTGTAGATTCACACTGAAGGCATCAAAACTATAAATTAACACATGTGGAATTATATACTTAACAAAAACGTGTGAAACAGCTGAAAATATGTCTTATATTCTAGGTTCTTAAAAGTAGCCACCTTTTGCTTTGATAACTGCTTTGCACACTCTTGGCATTCTCTTGATGAGCTTCAAGAGGTAGTCACCTGAAATGGTCTTCCAACAGTCTTGAAGGAGTTCCCAGAGATTCTTAGCACTTGTTGGCCCTTTTGCCTTCACTCTGCAATCCAGCTCACCCCAAACCATCTCGATTGGGTTCAGGTCTGGTGACTGTGGAGGCCAGGTCATCTGGCGTAGCACCCCATCACTCTCCTTCTTGGTCAAATAGCCCTTACACAGTCTGGAGGTGTGTTTGGGGTCATTGTCCTGTTGAAAAGTAAATGATGGTCCAACTAAACGCAAACCGGATGGAATAGCATGCCATTGCAAGATGCTGTGGTAACCATGCTGGTTCAGTATTCCTTCAACTTTGAATAAATCCCCAACAGTGTCACCAGCAAAGCACCCCCACACCATCACACCTCCTCCTCCATGCTTCACGGTGGGAACCAGGCATGTAGAGTCCATTCGTTCACCTTTTCTGCGTCGCACAAAGACACGGTGGTTGGAACCAAAGATCTCAAATTTGGACTCATCAGACCAAAGCACAGATTTCCACAGGTCTAATGTCCATTCCTTGTGTTCTTTAGCCCAAACAAGTCTCTTCTGCTTGTTGCCTGTCCTTAGCAGTGGTTTCCTAGCAGCTATTTTACCATGAAGGCCTGCTGCACACAGTCTCCTCTTAACAGTTGTTGTAGAGATGTGTCTGCTGCAAGAACTCTGTGTGGCATTGACCTGGTCTCTAATCTGAGCTGCTGTTAACAAGCGATTTCTGAGTCTGGTGACTTGGATGAACTTATCCTCCGCAGCAGAGGTGACTCTTGGTCTTCCTTTCCTGGGGCGGTCCTCATGTGAGCCAGTTTCTTTGTAGCGCTTGATGGTTTTGGCCACTGCACTTGGGGACACTTTCAAAGTTTTCCCAATTTTTCGGACTGACTGACCTTCATTTCTTAAAGTAATGATGGCCACTCGTTTTTCTTTACTTAGCTGCTTTTTTCTTGCCATAATACAAATTCTAACACTCCATTCAGTAGGACTATCAGCGGTGTATCCACCTGACTTCTGAACAACACAACTGATGGTCCCAACCCCATTTATAAGGCAAGAAATCCCACTTATTAAACCTGACAGGGCACACCTGTGAAGTGAAAACCATTTCAGGTGACTACCTCTTGAAGCTCATCAAGAGAATGCCAAGAGTGTGCAAAGCAGTAATCAAAGCAAAAGGTGGCTACTTTGAAGAACCTAGAATACTGTATAAGACATATTTTCAGTTGTTTCACACGTTTTTGTTAAGTATATAATTCCACATGTGTTAATTCATAATTTTGATGCCTTCAGTGTGAATCTACAATTTTTATAGTCATGAAAATACAGAAAACTCTTGGAATGAGAAGGTGTGTCCAAACTTTTGGTCTGTACTGTATATATATGTATATATATATATATATAGTCATATGCTAGAAAAAAAATATTTTATTTAAGTAAAGATCGATAATAAAATAGATTTATGTAAATACATACAGAAAAAACAAATCTAATAATCTAATATAAATATATATAACCATACTTTTTTTTATAACAATTGCTTTTATTAATATTTCCTCCCACACTCCTATGAAGCACTTTAGGAATTTAAATTTTGAGCCCTACTTGAGCTCAAAATCTAATGTCTGTAAATCACTGTGCAATATGTGTGCTCTATAAACGAGAGAAATAAATAAATAATAAATAAACAGCAATTTTGATCCAGGAAGTTAAGGAAAAAATGTGTGACTTTAAAGGGGTTTTCCCATCTCCCTGCTTTGCCTGCTTTCTTTTTTTCTCACTTCATGTATTCCCCCCCCAGCTTGCTGAACAGGACACTATGAAGTATCACAATACTTATTATGATTACTAGAAATCTAATCTAAATGTTTATCAAATAATATGCACATGCTTCTAGAGAACGGACACTCTGACCCTGTGTGTTTGCATAGAGAGATAACAGACAGGGCTTTATCAGCAAACTGCAATTAGCTGAAGGGCAAAGCTGTACATAACAGTGAGAGCAGTGAGTGACATCACTTGCCCTGCTTATCACACAGGTCCAGCTCTATGGAAACGCTGTGTAAACAATGGGAGGAATAATTTCACATAGCAGGAAAACAAAGCAGCATTGCTAAAGCAATATATTTAGGAAAAGTGTTCAATTTACATAAACTAGCAGTATAGATAGGATTCCTTGAGATGGGAATACCCCTTTAAGTATGTTGGGTGGGTGCAAACAGCAATTGAGGTGCAGGATCAACAAACATTGCTCCAATGTTATGAACGGCTATGAGAAACACAGTGGGGGACATATATTAAGCAATAGGAGGTTTAATCTTGTAATTGGACAGTCTAGGTTTATACCAAATTTATCAAAGCATCAGATACTTTGATAAATCTGGTGCATTTTAAGTCTGTCTAGCCAAAGTTTGCATTGTCTAACTTTTAGACAGTATTAGTAAATCTGCCCCAGTTTCTCTCAACACTTGCACTCTTATGCACAGGCATGATTTTAGTGATATTGTGAACAGGTTCCTGCTGACACACCAAATACATTTTTGAAACCTAGGCAAAGGGAATCTGCAACCAGGAAGACTTTAATTAGATGATTGAGATCTCCCTGCCATCTATAGTACATTGCACTGTCAATGACATATAATGTCATTGCAACCAATCATTAGATTTGAGTTCCGGATAGTCTTTAATGGACATCCCTTATTTTGAGTTATTCATCTTCAGTATTGCATTACTTTTATTTATATAATTTTTTTCTCTGTTTTTATTTACTTTTGAGAGTCATTATGTATTTATGTTGGGGCTTTTAATTAACATGTATTTATGCACCTATGACCCCTTGAGCTGTATGTACTGCTATTTATTTATCTATCTACCTTTATTCAATGATTCATATATATATATATATATATATATATATACACACACACACACATTATATATATATATATATATATATATATATATATATATATATATATACACATATATATATATGTGTATTAATATTAAACTTGTACTGCTGCTTATTGTTATACATTAGTTTTACATTTTTATTACCTGTTATGTGTTTATCGTCTGTTATATATTTATCTGAACTATTGTTGATAAGTAGGGATGGGCAAACCAATTAGTTTAGAACAGGATTTGACCCACAATTTCCAAAAGAAACCCCAGAGTATAATAAGTGGAGGTACAGGGGATGTAAGGGAAAATATCAAACACTTATACTCACCTTGCCCGACTTCTCCTGGGCATCCGGTGTCTTCTTCAGATCTCTTCTGGCCTCCATCTGACATCACACTGCCCATGACATGAGGCCCAATCACAAGCTTCAGGGAAGACCCTGGGGCATATGACTTCAGACGGAGGCCAGAAGAGTCTAGGAACCGCTAGATGACCAGGAGAGGTGAGTATATCTGTTTGCTATAATTTTTCACTGCCTCTGGGCCTCCAATTACTATACTCTGGGGTCTGATGAGACCCCAAAGTATAATAATAGCACTCCCTATTCTATCCGAGCAAGTTCAGTATGAAACGAACCAGAGGGAATATTCACAAAACGAAGAGGTTCGCAAAACGAAGCGGTTCACCACTCTCTACAGCAATTATAAGACACTTTGTATTGTCAACATCTCTTTGACTTTCCTTTGGAATTTGTTCCCTTTTGACTGTCTTCCTATTAGTATGTTTTTATTTCTATTGGGGCCTATTTCCGTGGGTATTGACCTTTTTCCTTTTATCACCAGCTCACTTTTGACCTTCCTGCTGTCAATAATTTTCTTTTGACCGTCTTCTTGTTATCATTAGCTTCCATTTTCCCCTTTTCCTGCTGGTACTGATTTCCTTTTGATCTCTTTCCTGTGTTGTAATCCTGCCTTAGCATTTACTGTTGTGATTTTCTTGATTGTTTATACCCGATGAAGTTGCCGATTCGGTGCTGAAACCCCTTATTGGCTACTATGCTTTCATAGTAGCCAATAAGGGATTTCACTGCACTACTTTGGTCCATGCATCTACAACCATCAGCATTAGAGTTGACCTGCAAATTCTTGATTTTCTGATTACTTGATACACAGACGTATTCTGTTCTGACAACAGTCTGTGCAGAGATGGATTCACAACTGAATCTTTAAACCTACAGAAATATTATGCTCACAATATTGTGCACAAATTAACCAGATGAGTAAATCACCAGCTGTTTGTCTGCTTTTTTACATGATCCACGCACTGTACACTATGGATTTAATTAAAATGTACAAATTATAAAGTGAGAGAGAGAAGAGTCAGAACTAGTGTTACTATGTTAGGAAGTGAGTGGGACTGTCAGAGATAGTAATCATTGCTATCAGTGAGCATCACAGCAATTACAAACTCACAATTCTTACAAACAGCACATTCCATCAGTCTCCATGTGAAGTGAAAATTGACACATGCAGCACTCATTTGTTGCATACAGTGTGCCTGCGCCACCCATATTTGCCATTATTGCATTTTCTGTGGCAATACACCACTGTTCATTGCACTTCCGTTCATCTTCAGATGAATAGAGTGTGCCACTAGAGATGGGCAAACATCTCAGGATGTTCAGGCATCCATATCACAAATTTGGATCAATTTAGATAAATGTAAAGTTATGTATCTGGGTAAATATAATTTGCATGTAACATAGGTCCTAGGGGGAGTAAAGCTGAGAGAGTCACTTGTGGAGAAGGACCTGGGTGTACTTGTAGATCATAGATTAACGCTATGTTTTACATTATATATTTTGTTAATTGTAAAGGTTTTTTTTATTATTTGTTTATTTATTTTTGTGTGTTTTCACTATGTGTGTGTGTGTGTGTGTGTGTGTTTTCTCACTTTTTACATGTCCCACAAGGGGACTTGAAGCTGGGATCTCAGATCCCCTGTGCAATGTACTGCAATACATAGTATTGCAGAACATTGCAGAGTAGTTCCTATTGGAACTATGCATAGGCTGCCATGGCAACCCCTCAGAACCTGTGATCTTATTGCGGGCTGTCTGAGGGGTGTGATTTCAGTGCTTTTGATTCAAATCATATTTATTCAGACATAATTGAAACTTAGGTTCAAATCAGTCAAATCCAAAACCAAACAAATTTTTATCAAGGTGTTTTTTTGTGTCACATTTTTCCACATTTTTGCTGTTCATTGCCCTGCAGTTCATCTTCTGATTAGAATAGAGTGTGCCACTAGACATAGGCAAACCTTTCAGGATTCGTTGAATTTTGGGTTCGGGTGGCTCAGGTCCCAGATTCGTTTTCGGTCAAACGGGTTTGGTACACATCAAATTGTCTTAAACATAGTACATAACACTGTCAGGGCTCGTAGGGACTTATCTATCCAATTTCTAGCTCTCTAAGGCAAACACAGCCAAATTTATGTCAAAGTGAAAATGAAATTATTATACTCTGGGGTCTCTAGATGGAGGCGCAGGGGAGGTGTAAAAACCCCCCACATATTTATACTCATCTTCCTTCACCTCCTTTGGGCCTTCTTGCATCGTCTGACACTTTCTCTTGGCCTCCTCAGTGATGTTACGCGCCAGGGGTGACATGATGATACTTGGTGTGCCCATGTGACCACCTCATTGCAGTATTTTGTTGCTTTTAGAGCTACCAATAATTTGTGCAAAGCCATAGAAGTACAGCCAGCAAAAGGTAAGGAAGCACTGTCTTTGCCCGAGTCACAATTTTTTAAATAAATGTAAATTTTATTTAAAACCTCCTGGAGGACTACATACTTTGTTTCAGTTTCTTTATCCAAGTGACATTTTAAATCTAAAAGTACTGGTTCCATATCTAGACGCACCTGTGCCACATCATTGCCCATAAGAATATATAAGGCTGTAGTAAAGTAGAATCAGAGGAAACAGTCACTTTGTCCAAGTGGCAATTTGTCAAATAAGTTTAAAATTAATTTAAATTCTCCTGGTGACTGTCTGCTGGTGTTGTATTTTCTGCATTAAACTAGCACTTATATGAGGCTCTATACCACCTTTCATTCTCTTTGTCCAAGTGACAATTTGTCAAATAAATTTAAATTTAATGTAAATATACATTACTAATCTTTATATGATTAACATTTGTAGCCCCTGATGCAAATCAACAAACACCACTTCCACCACAAGTGTGAAAAACATATTTGTGAAGATGAATCAGGCATGCATCCATTAGGATTTTTGCAAACCTCTGACTGATACCATTGAATAGGTATTTCAATGGAGATGATGACACTGCTGCTGTCTGCCTGTCCTTCATGTTTCAAACTGTACTGCTTGTAAAAGCAATTGCTTCTTCCAGTGGCACAGTGTGTAAAAACACTGGCAAACATATTCCACCAAAAAGGGATAATTTTTGGACCATTTTTAAAAAAAACATAAAAAATTGGTGCAGTGTGTTTTTTTAACATGCTGGTTGTTACCATCAGCTACCATCCAAAGCTTTATATGTTGCTGTCACTTTGGCATTATTAATGCTATCTTGGCATTTACAAGCTCGAAAGTATTATAAATGACTTGACCTTGATTGGAGATTTTAACTGCCCAGATATTGACTGGGGTCATGGTTCTGCATCAGCTGCAAAGGGGAGGAAATTCATCAACTTATTTCAGGACAATTTTATGGTCCAACTTGTAGAAAATCCAACAAGAGGGGATTATCTGCCATTGTCAAATAGCAATACAGAGGTTAAGTGGGAGCCACTGAAATCTACGTTGAGTAAGTATATAGCAAAATGTATACCCATAGGGAACAAGTATAAACATCTTAAATTAATCACCCTCCTCCCATGGGTTACAGCTACAGTTAAAAGGTAGATAAACGATAAAAATGGGCATTTAAAAAATATAAATCCAAAGGGTCAGCTGTAGCTTTTGAGAATTACATGCATAATACAATCTGCAAAAGGGAAGTAAAATCAACTAAAATACATAATGAAATGCAGGTGGCTAAGGAAAGCAAAACTACCTGCCCAAAAATTATTTAAATATATAAATACAAAAAACTAGGTCAGAAGAGGAAGGTCTCCTAAATAATAGTAATGTAGAATTGGTCACAATAATTCTAAAAAAAGCAGCGCTACTAAATCAGTTCTTTAGCTATGTGTATACATAAGAACAGGGAGTAATTGATGTAGTTGCTACCAATGCTAATAATACATAAATCAATATACTAAACAGGATAAACATAGAAATGGCCCAGGCCAAGCTAAACAAATTAAACGTGAGCAAGTGTCTGGGTCCAGATGGATTACATCCACGAGTACTTAAAGAACTCAGCCCAGTCATTCTTAATTTTTAGGGATTCTCTAGTGACTGGTACAGTGCCGAGGGACAGGCACAAAGAAAATGTGCTGCCTTTTTTTTTCAAAGGCTCTAGATCTTCCCCCATGTAATTACAGACTGTTTGGGGGGCTCATTGGTGACTCTATACATGAGTATGTGCCTATAAATAATATCATAATTAACAGACAGCTTGGTTTTACTAAGTACAGTTTATTGGGTAAAATCAGGTCTATCGGTTTGGAAAATATAGTTTGTGTGCTATTGAGTCTATTGTAAGAAAGTACATTACAAATGTTTGTTGTTGTTGTTGTAATTTGATTGAAAACTGGTTAAAGGATTGTATCCAGAGAGTTTTGGTCAATGACTACAGGGTTCAGTGTTGGGTCCACTGTTATTTAATTTAGCTATAGAAGATGGGATTAATAGCACTGTCTCTATTTTTGCAGATGACACCAAGCTATGTAGTACAGTGCAGTCTATGGAGGATGTATGTAGGTTACAAGAAGACTTGGACAGACTAAATATTTGGGCATCCACATGTCAAATGAGGTTTAATGTAGATACATGAAAAGTTATGTATCTGGATAAAAAATAATCTGAATGCAACTCCCTAGGGGGAGTAAAGCTGTGAGAGTCACTGGTGGAGAAGGACCTGGGTGTACTTGTAGATCATAGATTAAATAACAGTATACAATGTCAGTTTCCTGGATCATCAGGATATTGTCATGCATGAAAAGGTCATTGGTTCATACAGTTCAGTTCTAGGCACCAGTTCATAGAAAGGATGTCCTACAGTTGGAAAAGATTCAACAGAGGGCCACAAAATTGATAATGGGCATGGATGACCTCAGCTATGAGGAGAGTTTAAAGGAGTTAAATTTGTTTAGTCTTGAGAAGAGGTGTTTAAGGGGAGACATGATAAGTCTGTATAAATGGCCCTTACAAGAAATATGGGGGGAAAGCTGTTCTATCCCCTCAAAAAGCCAAGGGGACAAAAGAAAAAAAGGCTTAATCACAGCAAGACTTTTTCACTGTAAGGACTGTGAAACTGTGGAATAGGATACTCCAGGAGCTGGTCATGGAGGTCACAGCCGACAGCTTCAAAAAAGGCTTAGATAGCCTTTTTAGAGCAAAATAGCAATGAAGGTCTATACACTCCTATAGTCTATAATTCTGTAGTCTAGAACTACAGATACAAAGACTGGGGACAATATGTGCACATGGTTAAGAGACAGAAAACAAAGAGTTTTTATAAATGGTACATATTCAAAATAAGCATAAGTGGAGAAGAGAAAGATCCATGTTAGGCACAATTCTCTATAATCTCTTTATTAATGACCTTGTGGATGTAAACACTTTGCTGATAATACAAAACTTTGTAGAATACTTAAAGCTCAGCTTGATTGTAAAATATTACACAAAGACCTTGATAAGCTGGCAGCATGGGCAAGAACGTGGAAGATGAATTTTAATGTTAATAAATTTTAAGTAATATACCTAGGATGCATGTACACTAAATGGAATAACACTGGATAACACAGAACAAGAGAAGAACTTGGTTATTACAATAAGCTTATCAGTAGTACTACATGTCTAGCAGTTGCAAAAGCAAATATAATTTTAGGGTGTATAAAAAGATTTAAAAAAATGAGATCCCAATGTCAGATTGCTCTTCTAGTTGTGGGCTCCACTGTGTAAAAAGTATGAAAGTTAGAAAAGTAGATTAAAAAATGGGATGGAAGTTCTCGCTTATAAATTGAGTCCTGGACTAAAGACTAAAGTGAAATAATGGTGGTTAGTTATCCTCCATTAGGCTAAGTAAAGTAAAGGTGCCTAAAGGCAAGGGAAGCCTCTAGATGGTAAAGCTGACCATGGAATTTGTTATCGATGACTGAAGTTGGAATGGGGGAGCTGGACAACTCGGAAGAGGAAAAACAGATGATCATGATGACGACAATGATGATCATGTACTAGTTGAGGATGTGGTCTGGCTACCAGAATGATCACGGAAAGGAGAAGGACATTTTTATTCCTTTACCACATCCACTGCCAGTTCAACATTCATGTGAGATTGCAAGTCCAGATCAAGTGCTGATGATAACAAATAGTTTATAATATAATAATTTATGTCATTGCTTACAGCAGGTGCCAGACAATTGTGGTCTTCTGCTACTATTACTTACCAGATGGTTGCCATCCACCTTCTTTTGGTGGGAGGCAATGTGGTACAGGTATTTACTTCTTCTACATTACCTTGTCCTTTGGCACCCTGATTTTTATGAGACGTTATTTTATCCAGGCACTTTTTTGCAATGAAACGCTATATTACATAGGTTATGTATATTACTTAATTGTGTTTTCATACAGCAAGAGAAGAAAATATGGCAAATTTTACTGTAGCACTTTTATGCAACAAAATATTGAATTGAAAAGGCAATATATGATTTAAAGGGGTTGCCTGATTGATTTTTCTAACATTTATTACTTCTGTTGATGGGGTCAACATCATAAAAAAAAAAATATTCATCTCTTCCAAGTCCTCTTTCACCCCAATCTCCAGCAGCAGCACCAGCCTCCTGTTTGTGCCAGGTGACTGCTTCAACCAATCACAGGCCTCAGTGACAACCTTCTCACAAATGGCATGTCACAGCAGCCTTTGGCATTTGGCAAGAAAAAAAATTATGACAAATTTTGCTGTAAAACTTTAGTGCAAAGAAGACACCGAGTTGAAGAGGCACTGTATAATAAATTAAGTGGGTTTTGGCATTTGGCAAGGAAAAAAACATGCCAGATTTTACTCTTGCACTTTTGTGCAAAAAAAACACTGAGTTGCAGAGACAGTATATAATAACTTAATTGGGTTTTGGTATAGCTTAAATGTATTGTCCAGGATAAATAGATATTTTACTAATAAGGACCCCATGCCCCTCCTTCAACTTTCTAAATGACATCTTTTAACAATTTTTCTTAGTTATACTGTAATATATGTAGGTCATGTGACCTACATATATTATGTTTTCTGCCTTTCCACTGACATTGCATTAGCTCAGTCTAATCGATATCCGCACCCGCAACGTCAGTGAAAAGGACCCACCCCCCCAGCCCCATTATACTTACCTGTTCTTCCTGGCAGTTTCGGATCTAGGATGTCATCGCACCTATTTGTGACAAATGCCGGTCACTCACGCATGCAAAATACAGAGCTAGCAGATGTATGATGGGAAATGTAGTTTATCCACAGATTCACTTCATGTAAATAACAATGATACAAGGAGCAGCAAGTAAAATAAAGCCAAGAAAAGACTGCACAAGGGAACAGTGAGTATTTAGCACTGCTGTGGATGTATTTGCAGATGATTTTTGATGGATAAACCCTTTAAATTTCAATATCTACAAACTTTTTAAAAATCATGTACTAGTGTGAACACAGAAGCTGATGCTTCTTTTTACCATATGTCGTGTGTGCAATATTATTGATAGGCAACATACTTTTTAGAGCATCATGAACTTATTGTACCGTAGGGCTAGAATATAATAAAATCAAATAGTATGAAATGTAAGAGATCATTCTTTTTAATATAACTTCTAAAAATATATTTCCATTTTATGGAAATAACTAAAATGTTAACAGTACATAAAAACAGCTAATAAAATAAACATGACAATAAGTATAAGGATTTTTTTTAGATGCTGTATATTTTATAGCTAAGCCATTACATTGTACCATTTTAAAATTACCTAGAAACTTGTTCTTCCAAGCAGAGCATTTGAATGAAACACTGGATAGTATCTATGTTTTCAAATCTCTTATGAATTTCTTGCTGACTGAATATTTATGCAAAATTGTGATGATGATTATTACTATTAGCGAAAATGTCCTCATGAACCTTTCTAGGCTCTTCACCATAGAATACACTATCATGGCTGTGGCTGGGGACACACAGACAGTAATTGCAACGGGTTGACTGCTGCAAACTTGCCGTCGGCTACCCCACTACAATATTAATATATATAATAAATGCCATTTTTACAAATCTTATTCACATGCAGCAACTAGAACTCATAGAGCAAGTGACGTGCTCTACAAGTTTTATTCCTACAGCATGTTTATTATTGCTTCTGGATTCACCTACAGCTCTCAGGCTTTGCAGTGTAAGAAGACCTGCAATTCCTGGAGGTGTGTTGCAGCAAAAACTACCCCCACAGAAATTAAGTAGGATGTTCTTGTTTGTGGACCAAGCATTTTTGTTCCTTAACAGTAACTTTGTGTCTTCTAATTCTATAATGTTAGGGCCTCAATAAGCATAGTGTTAAACCATAATATATGCTGCAATATGGAGTCATTTTGGACAGCATAATGTCAATTCTATTGCTTCTTATAGCATGCAAAATCTCAGTTCTCAGAGTTTTCTGTTAGAAAAGTTTAACATTATAAACAATGTGACTTTATTTGAAAATGTTGCTGAAGCTGCAGCCACTAGTTGTCTCCCTTCTACCTCATTTGCTGTTCAATCCCTGTTACTATGGAAGTTCCATCCTTGGTTGCCTTCAAAATAATAATAACAATTTTTATTTATATAGCGCCAATCAAGATGTGTTCACAATGAGTGGAGGGAGGAGGGGCCTTCTCTCTTCAAACAGCAATTTGAGAGGGGAGGGGCTGATTCTCCTCACAGCCTCTACAGGTCAGCAAGCAGAAGGCACTGAGAGGATTCTACAACTTCCAAAATGTCAGAAGAGTTTACTCCGTACTTCTATATACAGTACTTCTGACTACTTTCTCAGAAATTTTTAAAATATTTTCAGAACTGTTTATTTTTTCTGGCGACATGGACATATGAGGGCTTATTGTTTGCGAAACAAGATGTACTTTTTCTTGGCACCATTTTGGAATACATCTATTATTTTGATTAGCTTTTATTAACGTTTTGGGTTATCAGGTAGGGACACTACATGTATCAGAAGATATCCCGGCCACAATAAGGAAATCATAGCTGATTTTCTGAACTTAGAAAGGTCCTGCATTTATGGTCGTATCCACTGGCAACCGATCAAGACAACAACTTGTGACCACAAGATATTTAGAGAAAATCTTTAAAACACTGCAAAATGTTTAAATACTTATATTTGCAAAAATGTTTAACTTTAAGTTATCTACTAATTTAAAATTGGTTATGTTCATGGGACTACCCCTTTAATCATCCATTCTCAATATCTAATTTTTCCAAAATGCAATGTGCCCTATCCTCTGCGTTTTCAGACAGAAACAAAGACAGCTGAAAATACAGTTGGTAAGATATACATCTTATTAGTAAATCAATACAACAGTATTTGTCAGTTTTTCAATTCACTTGATTTGGAAAATATAAATGACCTTCCCTTCACACTTGCCTCGGCTGACTTATAGCAGAGAATGATTGATGTAAGTGCATCAGGACATTATGAAGCATGGACACATGAAAGCTCCTCTTGTACAGGTTCATGCTTACATATGCTGCTAAGTATCTGGGTTTAAAAAAAAAATGGACAGAATCCATTTACAGTACTTGTGCAGGGTTGCACTGACACTGAAGATGTTTTCAGCTCTTAACTATAGATTATTTTCTGGCCTCCAAAATGTTTGATGCATTGTAGAATGATAATTAAGAAGGTTATTCTGCAACATGCTCATTCACATTTATCAGGGCTTTGGGAGGTAAGACTTGTACACAGTGGCACCAAGTGAGGTAATGTATGAATTACGTGGCAAGTTTTGCCATTAGGAAATCTGACAGGTAGTTAGCTGTAAACATCAATCATGCCTGTAAATGCTAATTCACACTTCTCCACAGAGCAAATGCATCAATCCTTAGCAGTCATGGCGCATTTTACACTATGATTGTACTGAAGAAAGCATTAATCTGGCCAGACATTCCATTTAATGTAAGTCACTTATGGAGCCAATGCATTGAACCCATAGCATGGATTCTTAATATGCTATGTTAAACCTTACCTTTTTTTATTTTTCATGCAAATATAGTACATTAGCTTCTAATTTGACACTTTAAAAGCTATGAACTGAAATATCTTGTTACGTAAATAATGTTTATAGTAGTCGCTTTATCTTGAGTGAAAAAAATTATTTAAATAAATTTACACCTATCTACTATCTATATATCTATCTATCTATAGACTGGATGTACCATTACTAAAGATATCCATCTTGTAGCTCATAAGATTTCCTTTGGCCTTCAGAACCACAACAATTTTTAATTGCATACTATAGACTACATTAGGTATTGAAATCACTCTGCAGGAATATTGGCAGATACGATAGTCTATTGAAATTTAGATGACCACACTGACATGATCTAAACAACCTGTTCTACCTTGTCCTAGAGATACTCTATAGGTTTAAGATCTGGAAATTGTGAAGGCCAGTGAAGCAATTGAAACTTGCTGACATGTTCCTTGAACCATTCCATTACTATATGACTAAAGACAGGCAAACCTCATAAGATTCCTTTCGACAAAGATTCGTGTTTCAATTCCGAAGTGCTATTATATAGGGGAGGGGAGTAAGAATAACAAAGAGCTATACTCACCTTCTCTTCCCTCTCCTGGGCATACTTGCTGTGTTTTAATTAATAAAAACATATAGAAACAGTTGAGTTGACTGTATTAACTGACTTGTCCCTCAGTTGCAGTTTTATATAGGTGTTGGTCATCAAACAGTTGCTTGGAGTTTTCTCTATCACTATGCAGCAATGCATTAACTACATTTTGCAACCATGTACTAATGCAAACCCTGCATATTTTTCAAATTTGTTATAGAAATGCATTGAACTTGTACCAATTGTTATTTTAGCCCAGATTATATCATCATATCTCAGAACTATGCAATATTTCCAACAGGAGAAGCAACTGCAGCCTATGAAAACAATGGATTTACAACTAAAATATATTACTAGACATTCTTAAGGAACCAATGAACTGTTGAAATGGTTGTAAATTCTTGTGTAGATGAGAGCTCTCAAGAAAACCATTGAAGCTGGATGTAAAAGTAGACTATGTAGACACCAAAATATTGCATTCCCTAATGTAAACAGAGTAAGCTGGAGGCAGCAAATGGGTTTCGTCCTGGATTATGAAGGTTTGCCAAAAAATCTTAAAAATAATGGAGGAGGAGGAGAAGATGGAAACATGTAACCAAGTAATTTATACAAAAATAAAGTGGAAAACTGAGCACTAACAAGTCAAAAAGTACAGAAGGTTTTTTTTTCACATTAAATGCCTGTAAAGAGTCTAAATAAATGGATTGCTAGTGACTCTTTTTAACCACCTTCATGATATCCTGGAAGTTTTCATGAAAAACCTCTGCATGATAACAAAGATTTGTACTAACTGAACTGAAGTACAGAGACAAATCTTATCTCATTTATGTATCTTCTAAGGAAACAATGGTGCCCCCACATCCCAATGAATTCATAGGCTCTAGTCCTAGGCTTTGTGAAAGTCTAAACACACAGGGTTAAGGCTCCTGTCATGCTAGGTGGTTTTGTTGATGCAGACATGTGTCATGAAGTATGAGAACCTGTAAATGACATAGAAAAAGAAGTACCATCTGTCATTATCAGGAACAGAATTAATACAAGGGTGCATTATTAATGTATGGGGCATCAGGGCATATTTCAGTGGACTTATATAAAGGGAAGTAATATCTAAGTCCACTGAAGTATGTCTTGATGCCGCTTACATAAATAATGCCCCCTTGTACTAATTCTGCCCCTGATATTGTAATTGACCCTTGCATTCATACTGCCTCCTTGTATTAAAATGTCCTCCAAAGTATTAAAAAAAAATAATAAAAAGTTCTACTCACATCACTACAATCCCCTGATGCATGGAGCTGCTGCTGCCGCTGCCCCAAGTTCTTGTCTTTTTGCAGGCACTCCAGGCTTGCTTCCTACAAAGCACCTTGACCACAAAGACTTCTTGACATCATTGTACCCACATGTCCTAAGACGCAGATATCTTAGCTGTAGTCATGAGGCCTGAAGTGTCTTACAGGTTACAGAATAATAGAGAAGGAAGCTAAAGGCCACTCATGTCAAAGATAGCAGTGATAGGTTTAGTTTAACTTTAATTTAAAATGTATTTAACCCTTGCTTATTCATTCATTCATTCATTTTTAGTGGTAAGATAGATCAGCGTTCATAACAAAATTCATGCTAATGTAGGGGCAGACATCTCTGTGCTATAGCTCAGTCATGATGTAGTCCACTAATCTGGCAGTTACTTTGTCTTCTGGAGCCCAGATATTCAGAATTGCACCATACATAACATTTTTCAAGAACTATGTGTTTGTGTTCATGATTTTATCCCATCATTATCACATATGTATCCTTTACTGTGCTACTTTTCTTTAAATTTATTAAATGTTTTTAATGCAAATTTGTGCAAAAAGATAAGTCGGCATCACACCAAAATAAGGTTTTAGGGGGGTCATCTCATGTATGCTAAGATCAAGTATGAGAAAAACCAAGAAATACATGCAAATAGGAGTAAATATAAGTATGTGCAAATAATATAACAATACAAATATGTCCAATATAATATTGTACTCTCGGCCCCTGGCTAGTCTAATATGATTTTAACTGGTTTAAATTTTTTTTTTGCCTATAAAGTATGAAATTCTTAATTTAAGCTTAATTTGGGTTGTGCATTTCATATGTATGCATCTTTTTCTTTTTTTTCTCAAATATGCATATCTGACTCCAGCTACTCCAACTGCAGCTACAGTAAGGGTGATTTGCCAATTAATGGGATGTCATATTTAATACCCATTGATAAAGTACATAGAAAATAAGAATTTATGTCCATTGAAATTATCCATTATGTCCATCTTATCTAAGTCCTGTTCCTTTGGCAGCTCCCTGATAATGACCTGATCAGTTCTTCTAGAGGATATTCAGCATCACATGTCATTTATTCCAGCTAAAATTAGAGGGACATATAGACTTGTATTGTCCTTGTGTGTTGCTTTTTTGGGAAGCCCTGTTGATTTTACAGTGGGGAAAAAAAGTATTTAGTCAGCCACCAATTGTGCAAGTTCTCCCACTTAAAAAGATGAGAGAGGCCTGTAATTGACATCATAGGTAGACCTCAACTATGAGAGACAAAATGAGAAAACATATCTACAAAATCACATTGTCTCATTTTTTAAGAATTTATTTGCAAATTATGGTGGAAAATAAGTATTTGGTCACCTACAAACAAGCAAGATTTCTGGCTCTCACAGACCTGTAACTTCTTCTTTAAGAGGCTCCTCTGTCCACCACTCATTACCTGTAGTAATGGCAACTGTTTGAAATTGTTATCAGTATAAAAGACACCTGTCCACAACCTCAAACAGTCACACTCCAAACTCCACTATGGTGAAGACCAAAGAGCTGTGGAAGGACACCAGAAACAACATTGTAGAATTGCACCAGGCTGGGAAGACTGAATCTGCAATAAGCAAGCAGCTTGGTGTGAAGAAATCAACTGTGGGAGCAATAATTAGAAAATGGAAGACATACAAGACCACTGATAATATCCCTCAATCAGGGGCTCCACGCAAGATCTCACCCCGGGGGGTCAAAATGATCACAAGAACGGTGAGCAAAAATCCCAGAACCACACGGGGGGACCTAGTGAATGACCTGCAGAAAGCTGGGACTAATGTAACAAAGGCTACCGTCAGTAACACACTACGCCACCAGGGACTCAGATCCTGCAGTGCCAGACGTGTCCCCCTGCTTAAGTCAGTATATATCCGGGCCCGTCTGAAGTTTGCTAGAGAGCATTTGAATGTTCCAGAAGAGTATTGGGAGAATGTCATATGGTCAGATGAAACCAAAGTAGAAATGTTTGGTAGAAACACAACTCGTCGTATTTGGAGGAGAGTGAATGCTGAGTTGCATCCAAAGAACACTATACCTACTGTGAAGCATGGGGGTGGCAACATCATGCTTTGGGGCTGTTTCTCTGCAAAGGGACCAGGATGACTGATCCGTGTACATGAAAGAATGAATGGGGCCATGTATCGTGAGATTTTGAGTGCAAACCTCCTTCCATCAGCAAGGGCATTGAAGATGAAACATGGTTTGGTCTTTCAGCATGACAATGATCCCAAGCACATCACCAGGGCAACGAAGGAGTGGCTTCGTAGAAAGCATTTCAAGGTCCTGGAGTGGCCTAGCCAGTCTCCAGATCTCAACCCCATAGAAAACCTTTGGAGGGAGTTGAAAGTCCATGTTGCCCAGTGACAGCCCCAAAACATCACTGCTCTAGAGGAGATCTGCATGGAGGAATGGGCCAACATACCAGCAACAGTGTGTGCCAACCTTGTGAAGACTTACAGAAAACATTTGACCTCTGTCATTGCCATCAAAGGATATATAACAAAGCATTGAGATGAACTTTTGTTATTGATCAAATACTTATTTTCCACCATAATTTGCAAATAAATTCTTCTCTATGATGTCAATTACAGGCCTCTCTCATCTTTTTAAGTGGGACTAAATACTTTTTTTTTCCCCACTGTACAGTGCCTTGCGAAAGAATTCGGACCCCTTGAACTTTTCAACCTTTTGCCACATTTCAGGCTTCAAACATAAGGATATAAAATTTTAATTTTTTGGTGATGAATCAACAACAAGTGGGACACAATCGTGAAGTGGAACGAAATTTTTGGGATATTTTAAACTTTTGTAAAAAATAAAAAACTGAAAAGTGGGGCATGCCAAATTATTCTGCCCCCTTAAATTAATACTTTGTAGCGCCACCTTTTGCTGCGATTACAGCTGCAAGTCACTTGGGGTATGTCTTTATCAGTTTTGCATATTGAGAGACTGAAATTCTTGCCCATTCTTCCTTGGAAAACAGCTCGAGCTTAGTGAGGTTGGATGGAGAGCGTTTGTGAACAGCAGTTTTCAGCTCTTTCCACAGATTCTCGATTGAATTCAGGTCTGGACTTTGACTTTGCCACAGACCTGACATCTGCCACACTATTACAATGGATGTCAGGAACGGGTAAATTGTGGCTTCTGTTAACCTGTTCCCCACCATTGGCGAGAAACAGGTTAATAGTGCTATAATCAATTTACGCTGATTGAAAACCTGGCTAGTTTATATAAACAGAGTTGACCAGTGTCCGCACAGGGTGGGAACTAACTGAAGATCTCTGGCTCTGAGCGCCAGAAGGAACAGAGAGGACAGAATCCTCAGACCTCTTAAAGGCAAATTAATTGAATTAATTTGATTAATCGCCCAGCTCTAGATGGAAGTTTATAGTCCAAATGTGAACAGAGACTTAAAGGGGTTGTCCAGGCAAAAATGGACAACCATTTAAAGTTTAAATCAGCTCCGGTGCCTCCCAGCGGTCTCCAGTCTTCTTGGTCCACTGATGACATATGGCGAAAGTCCCAGCCACACGTGACCGCTGAGGGCAATCAGTGGCCTCAGCGAAGGACATGCCATGTCACTACCTGTGACATCACGGGTCTCTTCGAAACTCAGGGACAGACCCATGAGAAAATGCTGGAGCAGAAGTACTAGACCGTGCTGGGAGGACAGGTGAGTATGATTTTTTATTATTTATTTCACCTCTCCTGGCATATTAAAAAAAAAAAAATGCCTGGACAACCTCTTTGATAATAGGAAATGACAGTATAGTAATTTCTTGATACACCTGCATTATAATGTATGCATATGAAAATGGAGCTGTGTGTAAATCCAATAGACTTTTTAGAATATTATTACTGTTAAAATTCTCCTTCAACTATTTAATGTGATGTCACTTGCTTCCTGCTGTTTAGTTCTAGCTCAATGATGTGCCATTTGTAATGATGTCAGATGACCTTGGTACACAATTTCTGTCTCAGTGTGTAACTTTACTGCACATCAGTATAACTATAACTTATATTTTGGGGAAGGGCATAAATTGCAATTTTCAAAAAAATTAACTGTATTTTCTTTACATATAAAATCAGTCCCAGATCAACTTATGCAAAAGTGCAGATTTATTGCATATGCCCTGCAGTACCTGATAAGTGAATATAGGTTGCTGTACTTGGAAACATGAGTCCCTAAATAACAACCCTTGAAGTCATTATTATAACACTTCCACATACTTAGGACACACTTGTAACATAAATATTATTACATAATGGAATTAGTTATGCATTCCCCAAATATGACCTAAGCAGTGACCTCCAAAGGTTCCAAAATTAGGTGTATTTTCTTTACATATAAGATCAGTCCCAGATCAACTTATGCAGAACTGCAGATATATTGCATATGCCCTGCAGTATCTGATGACAGAATATAGGCTACTGTACTAAGAAACATGAGTCCCTAAATAACGACCCTTGAAGTCACTATTATAACACTTCCACATACTTAGGGCATACATGTAATAGAAACACTATTACATAATGGAATTAGTTATGCATTCCCCAAATATGACCTAAGCAATGACCGCCAAAGGTTCGCTTTAATATGGTTGAATTGAAATAGACTTTTGGAGCACCTTACATTACATCCTGGCAAAAATAATTTATTTCTAATACATGTACACCATTCATTATTTAGTGATATTATAACTAAGATTTTGTGATACCTGATACTGTACATTCACCAGCATGTGTTAAGGTCACACAATCTACAGTATACAATAACCACATTGTCTCAATATTATACAGCAACAGGAATAATTCATGCACTGCACCTTTTAAGGATTATTTACCAGTCAAATGTCATTGAAGCTGACAATATGCAGCAATGATCCCACTGTACTCTACTCCATGCAGTCATCTGCTCACTAGCAGTATCCTTGTACTCATCCTGCATTGAACACACAGGTAGCAGCTATTGGGTGGAATATGCAGATAGCACTGTGACGTGCAGGAGCTTAGATCCTGACAGCAGAAATAGGGCAGGCAACAGCAAGCAGCACTTAGAGCTCTTCTGCTTTGGATTGTGACTGAGACCTCTACTAAGATTGCTTCTTCTTGGCACACTCTGCTCCTCATCAGCTGTGAAAGAGAGAGAGAAAGAAAGAAATAACCCACATCCAGCAGATTTTCCTTCTCTTCCTGGGAGATTTTATTCCAACAAAGTAAATAGTTCTCCCTGCAGTGGCTTTACCATCTTTTACTCTTGATTTCCCCCCTGGTTCTCTGTGGAACATACAGCACAGGTAAGTGCAATTCTCAATTTCTCCAAACCTCGCACTGGAAGACTGGTAAAGTGCTAAATCTGCAGGTATCACCAGCTGCAACATTGTCATTGTGGATATAAAATGTTATAGCATGCATGTACAGTGTATGAGATGGAGGAAATCTTAAAGTCAGCAATTGCAAGGCAAAGGGAGAGCCTGTGCTAGAGCTGCTGTGAAATGCAGGCTAAGGGATATGAGGAGGCTGGATGCTCACTGGGCTCCCTGGCAATGCCGCTTTGCTCCTTCATTAGTAGGCTGAGATTAAATGAATGAGATCTCCAGCTGTCTCTCTCACTGGACCACAATGAAAGAATCCGCAGCGTCCAGCTGAATGCCTTATGTGGATGCTGATAGCACAGAGCCTCTAGTTTGCTTCAGATTCCAAGTGCCTTTCAATGCAGGGTACATAGGAAGCTATTGATCCTGGCAGTTTGCATTTTGCAAAATGAGATTATAGTCACCTCTCTTCTAAGTTAGGACAGGGAGCCTACAGGGAGATAAGTCTTTCCTAATTCATTCCAAATATTACAGTTAAAGAAATGCAATAAGATCTCTATATTAGTACAATGGGGTTTTCTCATTGGTTATGCAAATATTGTATTTATTAAAAAGTGGAGGGCTTGGCGGACGTGGCTATTCTTCAAACATTAGCATGATGAGATTTACATTATCACATGGCTTGTGACAGACCCCTTAGGGAAACAAATGTCTCATCGAAGTAGTATGTCATGTGTATAGCGTTTATAATACAGAGTATATAGTATATATAATCAAAGTAGTATGCTATGAATGTAGAGTATAGAGCATACAGCATGTCATGTGTGCAGGGTATATAGTATAGAGTATTTACTATATGAATGTAGAGTACATAATCTGTCATGTGAAGAGATTACACAGCATGGTGAACCTCATTATATAGTTGTCTGATTCTAATCTGATAATCGTGGTTGTATTCAGAGCATTGGAAATTTCAGGATCAATAGGAATGCGAATTGGGAATTGTATATTTACCCACTTCACTTATCCACTTTCCATACATTCTATAGCTGTGTAATTATATATATTAATATATTACTCAATATACCTCATTTTTGTAAAAACTCTCTAGCAATAGGTTATGTTGTAGGTTTCTATAGTATATAGTGTGTTTGTATATATATATATATATATATATATATATATATACTTTTACATAGTTTAAAAAACTATCTATATGATAACTTTCATAAACAAAGTATAAAAGATGCCCCCCAATATTAGGGAAGGTCAATAAAACTATGCAAAGTTCAGTAATAGGTGCTGCACCCATCCCCCAATTCCACTGTTATAAGGCGCTTTGCCAAAAGTCCAAGTCTACAATTTAATAAAGTAGCCCTTGATAACTGATCAAATGTATTGATCTCTCATCGACTCTTTGATATCACATATTAGAAGTTCAGTATATACAGAAGTTAGCAGTCTGCATCAATAACAGAGAAATAAGAGTGTCAGATGAATAGTAGAGCTCTGTGATCTTTTACTGATGCACGTCAGACAGGCAAATTATAACCTGGCCTTAGAAATGGATGTACTGAATATCTGGTTGTTTCATGGTGCCTGCACTTACCTGTGCACAAGATGGTGACATCTGCTCTGAGTTTGTTGGAACTGTATCATTAACACTTACAAAGGAAGGATCCTGCAGTCTACCACACTTTACTGTACTATATACACTTGTTATATGCTGTTGTGCTTGGTTGCATGAAGCAATATTAATGTTTTGTGTGAATAACGCAAAACTTCAGCGTATTTTCTGCACACTTTTTAAACACATGGTCTTATAAAATATGTCTTATCGATGCACTGTAGATTAATGCAGTTTATGTGCAGATATATGATCAGCAAAAGTAGTTCTATTGTATACATCCATAACACATGACATTGCCATGTACATTTAACATACACACCATATCAGCACACCTCTAATGTTGGTACTGTCCAAGGTGCTGATGGCATTCTTAATTAGATTGCATTCTCAAAGTGACCTCTAGGTGTCGCCTTAAGTGTAATTCTAGCTGCTTTACTCCTGTACTGCTTATGATGCCTCATATGGAACTTTAAAAAGTTCATCAAAGGCAGATAAAGGACTGAAACAGTTTTAGCTTTTCTTCTGCTGTCATACTTCAAGGGATCAGTGCTCTGTAGTGTTAAATAAGCAGATTCGCTTTACAAAGACTAGAAACGAAACAGCAGCATACAGCTGTCAAATAGAAAGAAAAAATAAATGGATAACAGCTCTAATTAAACAAGAGAATGACAGGGAGGAATGCGGAGCTTCCATATGTCTTCATGAAAAGACTCTTCCTGCATATTCATGACACACAACCATTCTGTGATAGGACACATTACATCTTTTACCATATATTTCCTTTGTTAACATAGCAGATAAATGCAATGTATTCAAGTCAGTCATTTGCATATATCATTGTATTTCCAATAAACTGTCTGCAATCTTTGTAAAAGTGCAGTCTGAATGTAGTATTGCTTCTCAAGGTGTAATATTTGCATATATTACTACTTTATGATATAATTAGTTATAGTTTTGAAGTTGCCAAGTATTTAATAGTATGTTTCTATGGATTCAAGGCTTGGTCTTATGCGTGTACTCTGTACACATGAGTGGGTAGAGGTCATTTGAAGTATAAGGTCAGCAATGATGTTTCAGGCAGTTATTTGATGTGTGGTTGTTTATACGTCTATGAGCAATTTTTGATCAAGGAAATACTTCATATGGATCTATTACTTTGACTTTGATGGTACTTTCATTCACAATTTAGTCTACTATCAATCATCGAAACTGAAATGTGAGCTTACAAGAGCAGATCAGTGTAGGCAAACATTATGTGCGGACTTGCACTTATATACTCTATGCTGTAATAATACTATTCCATGTTAAAGTTTGTTTCTTCTTCAGCATAGTCACCAATCTCAGGCAGATAGCTTTGTCTCATAGCCTCATAGCTTCTCATAGCAAAATAACAGCAATGCCAAATCTAAATTGTGACATACTCCACTGACTTTATTGGGGACTTCAGGTGTCCGTCTATGTTTGGTTATAGTGACCTCTGTGTTTGTAGCATTTATGCTGGGAAGTGTATTACCCAAAAGGTTTTTAGATTTTTCATTCTTCATATGGTGACCTTTGTGCTGGTAACAATTAGGCTGGACATCTTATATTTGGCAGTGTATTACACCAAAAGGGTTAGTAGTATAATGTTGTACCATGTTAGCCATAGAAATAGTATATTTGATGGTGAGCTTTCGAGAGTGCTAGCTCTCTTCTTCATGGTGTTAATCCTGTTATTCCTCTTGTAGGTTCCTCTGTGCTTGTACTTTTTTCATTCTTCCCATAGTGACCTCTGTTCTTGTAGCATTTATGTTGGACAGTGTAAAAGGTCACAAGGGTTCTTATACTTTTCATTTTTCATATAGTGACCTTTGAGCTTGTAGCATTTACATTGGGCAGTGTATTATATAACATCGATTCCTACATTTTTCATGCTTCCTTTAGTGACCTTTGTGCTTGTAGCATTTACATTGGGCAGTCTATTACATAACAAGGATTCTTAATTTTTTCATTCTTCCTTTATCGACCTTTGTGATTGTACTAGTTATTGTGGATGTTGTACGACAACATAAGAACTTTCAAAATTTTCATTCTCTCTCTATTGACCCCTGTGCTTTAGCATTTATATTAAACAATTTTTTATATCACAAGGGTTCTTAAACTTTTTAATTTTCCTACAGTGGTGCCTGTGCTGTGCTTTGTGCTTGTAGCATTTATATTGGTCTGTGTATAACGTTTCAAGGATCCTTATATTTTTCATCCTTTTACTGTATATTTGGCAGTGCATTATGTCCCAAGGATTTCTATATTTTTCATTCTTGCGTCATTTACATTGGTTTGTGTATTAAGTCCAAGGATTCTTATACTTTTCATCTTTGTAGCATTTATATTGGGCGGTCTATTATATCCCAAGGATTTATATACTTTTCATTGTTGTGTCATTCACATTGGGCAGAGTATTACGTCCCAATGATTCTTATTCATTTGCATTAGCAAGTATATTAAGCCCAAAGGTTCTTAAACTTTTCATTCTTCTATCAACAACATTGTTTAGTAAAGACTCCCCAAGATTCTTATACTTTTCATTCTTCTATCAACAACATTGTCTAGTATAGACTTCATAAGATTCTTATACTTTCCATTCTTGAATCATTTACATTAGGCACTAAAGGTTCTTATACTTTTCATTCTTCTATCAATAACATTGCCTAGTGCAGATTCGCCAGGAATCTTATACTTTCCATTCTTGAATCATTTACATTAGGCACAAAAGGTTCTTATACTTTTCATTCTTATATCAATAACATTGCCTAGTGCAGATTCGCCAGGAATCTTATCCTTTCCATTCTTGAATTATTTACATTAGGCACTAAAGGTTCTTATACTTTTAAAGCTTCATACAGTGGACTCTGTGCTTGTAGCATTCACAGTGAGAGCATTTTATCATTGGCAGTGTATTACATCATAAGGGATCATATACTGTTCTTTCCTTATATTGTGACCTTTATGCTAATATTTTATTTGTTAAGGATAAAGCAAACATGATACTACTTAAATGAAACAAGCATGATTAGACAAAAACAGAAATATCTGTATACTCCAGGGGACACAGAGACAGAAGTGCAGTACTGCAAGCTGTAACTAAATATGGTGAAAGGGAATATACCGTACTTAACTGTTAACATATCACCAATCTATAGTCGTCATATCTGGTTACAAGAACAGGGGTAAAATTACTGTCAGAAACAATTAACTATTTATTATAAAGATACAAATTACTGAATCTCCGATATGTCAAATTGGCCATAGGCTTTAGGTGTTCCCACTTTACAATTATTCTCTACTGGGAGTCTTATTGATAAATGGGGATATCATCTTTGATATGTAGAACACAATGGAAATGATTTCTCCATGTAGAAAATTATGATTATGACAGGCCATAGTAATCATATGACTATAGTCCTATTCATCACTGATGAGCAAGGAGAAATGTATACTAGGGCCAATAATTGCAGTATCCAATAAATGTGATTGCTTCCATACCATAGATATTCTGATTATCATTAATGTTCATCATTAAAGGTCAGCTTATTAGTGATTATGGCTACCTGTCTGACTGACACATCATAAGTATAAAGATAAAGGTTTATAATTAACAATCCTTCATTAGAGGTGACTCAACCTGATATCTTATGTAGATTACATTTCATTACCACAAACTACAAGATATCCATAGACAATACATAGGCAATGACATTTCAGTATTCTCACCTGATCTAGTCACTTTACTTGCAGTTTTCATGTCTATTGGTTTTATTAGACTTCAGATATTGAGGGATTGTATTGACAAAATGAAGCCTAATGTTTAATCTATGTAAAAGATCTCTCCCTTCTCTCTTGCATTGTTAGTGTACTGTACATGTTCATTGCAAGATCTTTTTAATTGAAGATATTTTAACATTAGGGTATAACATTATATGTTATGAGTGGTTCCTGATACAGAGGCCCCCAACCTTGTATACTGAGACATATTTACACTGGTAAAATTTGACAGTGGTATTATTATTATTATTACTGTAAGGAGTTGAGGATATGCAAACAATATTCAGATGTCTCCACACGATCATTTCCTTGGTTAAGGACAACATCCTATCAAAAACCTTGAAAGGCTGCAGTTTACCCCCCACGTCCACAAGAGTGGCCAAACATAAACACAAATAGGATAGTTATCATATTGTGATAATGTCTCCTGAAATCATGTCGTGTTTTGAAAAGCTGCTTAACCACTTCCGGACCACCCATAGAGTATATACGTCCGGAAGGTGGTTGCCTGGTTCTGCAAGGACGTACCGGTACGTCCAAGCAGAACTCAGCAGCTGCACGAAATCGTGCAGTTTCTGAAATGGGGAGCCGGCTGTAACTTCAGCCGGAGCTCCCAGAGAGAAGACAGGAAAGATTTATTACCTTCCCTGCCTTCCCGATCGCTATGTATACTGCAACTGGGGCTAAATGTACCAGCCCCAGTTACAGGGGAAATCAGCCTCCCCCACAAAAAAAAAAGTAATCAGATGTCCCCAAAGGTCTAGTATGACCTTATGTGGACACAATGTAAAAAAAAAAAAAAAAAAAAATAAATGAATAGAAAAGTAAAAAAAAAAATGTAAATAAAATAATTAAAAAATAAATAAAATAATACGCCAATGCCACAAAAATACTTTTATTACAGGTTTTAACCCCACCCCCACCATAAAAAATAAAAACTACCATAATGTAGAAGAAAGACTATTTTATAAAGTTTTTTTAGTAGCATTTTGTGTTATTAAATTAAAAAAATGAAAAGTGAGAAACAGACACGTTTTTCCTTCTCTTTCGTTTATATTTTCCCAGATTTAAAAAAAAATTAAAACACATGCAAAAATAAAAACAACATAAAAATAAAGCCTTATGTGTCACCGAAAAAAGATGCAGAAATTAGTTGAATAACGCAAATGATAAAAATGTTATAGCCCTCAAAACCGTACATACAAAAAAACCCGAAAATGTGTCTGGTCCTGAACCAGAAATTGGCCTAGTACAGAAGTGGTTAATGCTAGTTTCACACTAGCACCGGGCTCTCCGTCGTTCAGTTCCACATTGACTATGATGGTATCCATCGAGTGTCCGCTGTTATGAAGCTTAAAACAGTGGGGAAAAAAAAGCCTATGGTCACTGATCTAATGTCTAAGGTATGACCAAATCAGATGTACCAAAGATGTTTAAGAGGGTGTTAACCTGTAGAAAAACAGAGATGCCTCCTTTTGCTATAGTAAAAGAAAAAATAAAATAAAAATTATATATAATATATATACACACAGATGCCCCTTCAACTGGCATTAGGTATTACACTCACCTGGAATCAATGAGGGTATTTTTTCAGATCAACCCCACAGCTGCTGCTCCTTCCTTAGTCACTAGTATAGTTGGAATAGATGTCAGAAAAAAAAAACCACAGCGATCACACAGGGCACTGCTGAGCAGTACAGTCTTTACTACAACACAGGCAATACAAGACATGCATTCTGATGCCATACTGGCATCTTCCTCAGGGCCAAAGTGCTTTCAGCTGTCTTAATATGTCTGTTTTAGTAAACATAAAATAACTTGAGCATCTTCTTAGAACTCTCCATTGTGCTGGTTCTTCCTTCAAAAGCCAGCATAATTTAGCATCTACTTGGATTCTGCTCTTTTGCACATCGCTATTAGTAGACGGGCACGTCCATGATAACACTAAATTATGCCAGCTTTAGAAGAAGGCATAACAGAGGACCAGCACAATGTAGAGTTCTAATAAGATGCTCAAGTTATTTTATGTTTACTAAAACAGACATATCAGGACAGATGACAGAATTTTGAACCAGAGGAAAACACCAATACAACTTTGAAATACATTGCCTTGTGTTTACTGTGGTGCAATAAAGACTCTGATATGTTTTTCCAACCACCACCTCTGTCCCTAAAACTCCTGCTCAACAGCATTCTGTGATCCTTGTTTTTTCTGATGTCTACACCTTTGGAAAAAATGATTCTATATCAGGATACTGTATTCATGAATCCAGAATGAAACATGGATACTGTTTAAATAAAATGGGTTTTGTTTGTGTAAGATTCAAATATAATAAACTAGTCCCCCCACAACCCCCAGCCACCTATACAGTCTGTGCTATATATCTGTAAGGTATTAGGTATGCTACATGACCTGTTATGCAATGAGCATATTTAATCATTCTTAACTGTAAAGCTAGGAAAGTAATATGCAAATATGGCCTCCTTGGTGGAAAAGGGAAACTTGCTCTAGTGCCACCTTTTGGAAAGTAGCTCCCTATGGAATAATGCCTGGTTCTCACACATAGTCAGCCAGTAGCCTGCTTTGCACTGATGAGAAGCAATAACCTTGAAACAGCTGTCTGTGGATGGGTCTCTCTTACTTATAGGTTATTCTGGCTTAGCTTCAGGAAAAACAGACATCCATCTATAGGAAGCTACCTTCCAAAAGGTGGTGTTAGAGTAAGTTTCCCTTTTCCACTAAGAAACTGAGAAACACTGAGATCTTATTTGCATATTCCTTTCCCAGAATTCTTAGCAGGGCACACATGGTCGATTAAGTCCTTTGATGTTGAAAAATTGCCTGTTTGAGGCAATGGGACATAGTACCCCTTCTAACTGTAAAGCTACTTTTAATTTGCCTTTAATGTATCCCTTTAATGTGTAACCTGTCATAACTCCTGGTGTATACATTAAATGTACACATAGACCACATTTACAGCATGGAATAGTGTAGCGGACTGTGCTATTTCATGCAGTGGCAATCAGTAAAAAAAAGTATAAAAAAAGTAAAAGTGCGGTATAGTTTTTTTTCACCCTGATGATTATGGGGTATGAATGCCTCAGATGCACGTATGTTAATTGGGCACATTAAGTGCAGTGTGAAAGCAGCCTTTTTGATAATATCAATAATATATACAGTTGTCCGTAGAACCTTTAATTCAGTACAAAGCAGATTGTAACCACTAGACATAAGCAATCCGGTTCAGTGTTCAACCAAAATGGCTTGCTTCAAATACAGCATTCTATTCTTGACCTACACTTCCCCTGAATTCATTAGGAGACCTATGTCCTTTGTAGTGTAGGGTCCCATCTAAAGAGATTGTCTTGTCACTGGCAGATGGACTCAAAGAATTTGAGCAAAATGTGCACTAAAAATATATAGTGTTTTCCATTGCATGCCATAGCGTTTGTTTGGCAGTGTTTTCTAATTTTGTTTGTCTATTGCAGTATAAAAAGCCTAGGCAGAAAGAGAAGGTATCCATTTTGTGAGGAGAGATTACAGAGATAGGGACTGAGTGAACGAGCAACAATACACAGATAATGCGCTTTGGGGATTCTGGGGAAGTGTAGTGTTAGGACTGAAGAAGAAGACATTGATTTAATTGATAGAGAGAGATAGGACTCTCTTTGTCTGTCATACTGTGTATGTCAGTGTGGTGATGTGCTAGTGTTACTGTGCTGCAGCAGATACATCAATCTCAATCACAAATCTCAGAGTCAAAATATTGAAATTCAATCTGTACTGTGTCCAAGCCAAAAACAGACAATTTAATCAAGCTACACGACTTTCATTTTGTTGCAATTTGGATGTTTTTATTGTTTGCCAGATGTCAAAATCCATTAAGGATTATATACATACATACATACATACATACATATACACTGCCTCTTTAAAATTGGGACTGTATAATTTGCTGTGTTTTACTTTTGCCAAATGCTAATACCTGTTAACTTTTAAAATAGCCATAGCCATATATATTACTGTCACTTTAACATTATTACGGCTTTGTTTGCTTTAAAGAGCTGGAAAGGGGTTAGATAGAGTCCTAAATGCTCATAGAATGTCATACACAACTTCATAAAAAACAAAAAAAAAAATTATTTGCACTTGAAGTTTTTGTACAAACCAACTAACCTAAACAGTACCTTGAAAGGTTTGCTCATCTAACCATCCACTAGTATGAAGGACAATTAATAAATCAACTGGCCTATATATTCATTTCTCTTTCTACTATTGAACAAAGTACAGATATTCTCATGTCTGCCTGCAAAATTGCAATTGAAATGTGATAAAATAGCTGTACATAACTGCAGGTTGTACATTATCTGTTACTGTCCTGTAATAATAATCTGTCCTGTAATAATAATAATCTGTTAATGTCCTAATGTACATTAATTATACATTAGGACAATAGCATTGGAGATTGTATCTCTCACCATCACTTTTCTCCTCTAGCAGGGTAGTGGTTAATGTTAGCAAATCAGTTGCACATAATACAACAGGCGTGCAACTCCTCATATTCCATATATGAGCAGTTGAACCTAAAGTTTCCTTTAGGTTTACACTAACTTTAATATCCCCCCATAAAGGCGTATGTACAGTGGCAAATATACAAAATATTATATAAAAATGACAGAAAAAAATATATAAATATATATAGTGCTGCGCAGAGGTGTTATGCAGGTGTGTAAAAATGCTGCAAAGAATGCAAAATAGGATTGTTAATAGTTTATTTTTGTCAGTGAACAAAATTAATTGAATGAACAGAAGATAAATCTAAACTGAATCAATATTTTGTGTGGCCGCTCTTTGCCTTCAAAGCAGCATAAATTCTTCTAGGAACACTTGCACACAGATTTTGAAAGAACTGAGCAGGCAAGATTTCTGGAGAACTAACCACAGATCTCTTCATGTAATCCCAGATAGACTTGATGATAAGATTGGGGCTCTGTGGGAGCCATATCACCACTTCTAAAACCTCTTGTTCTATAAGCAGAAGATAGTCCTTAAACCATTCTCAACATCCGAGAATTGCGGTGGATGTCAGGTAAATATGGCGGCCACTCAGGAGCTGCAGTTGCCTTAGCCACCAGGTCTCTGCTGTGTTTTATGCAGAATTTGCTGCACTGATTGCAGGCATTAAACCCAAACACATTGGTCAAAGATTAGTCTATTGTAGGCTCCCAGGTTTGTCTGGCATTATGTTCTATTACAGGTTGCTCTATGCCAGCATTTTACAAGACATTGCAATCCATTAGCATTGTAATGCATTACATTAGTTATTAGACCCCCTGGGGTTCTATACACATATGTGTATTGATTTTTTTTTTATATTTTTGTATCTTTTTTTCTACCATAAATAGAGTAGAAAAAATATATAAAAATAAGAATTAAAAATTTGAATCACTTCCCTTTTCCTGGTACACATACAAAACTTAAAAAATGATGTGAAACACATACATATGTATCCCTGTGTCTGAAAACACACAGTCTACAAACTTATAAAAATATTTTTACACCTTAGTGGGCAAAAAAATCAACAGAGCTGAACATGCCATTTTTTGCTCTTTTCGCCTCTCATAAAAATTTGTACAAAAAGCGATCAAAGCTACAGACATTCCCCAAAATGGTATAAATAAAAAGTACATCTGGCCTAGCAAAAAAAGACACCTTATGCATTCCTTTAAGCAGAAATATAAAAAAATTACTGGTGCCAAAATATGGCGACTCAAAAGATTTTATTTTGCAAAGTTTCAGATAGTTTTAAGGGGTTAAATGTGTATAAAGCTATATAAATTTGGCTCTGTGAATGGAAAATAAAAAAGATATAGGGTTTGGAAGGGGGGAGGAGAGTCAAAAACAAAAATTGAAAACTGCGTCAGGAAGGGGTAAATGACATTGGCTGCATGTATGGGTAGTTGTCCTGTTGAGGAAAAAATTTGGTTAAAGTCTGGATTTTCACCTTTTGTCTGAAGTACAGTATTTAACCTTTAGTAGGTATGTGCTGTAAAGTCTAGGCATTAAATGTAACTTGTTTTATAGGTTCAGTCATGACTTTAGTTAAAGAGAAACACAACATTATACCAGAGAGGAAAAGGTTTATTTTGCTGCCCCTGTATAAAATTTCTATTGCTGCATTATGTGTAAAATTAACTTATAATATAGCATGTTCTTGAAGATAGCAGTGGTGTTTCCATCTGGAAGAGTCACATAGTCTGTTTTGCAAACCCACCCTTCCAGGCTTAGTTTACATCCTCTTGGATGTGGTGTTGCCTTGTACTACCCACACATGCACAGTACAGACAGGTGTCTTTAAAGGGCATGCCCGGTGAGGTGATGCCTGGCAGGGTACACCTGACTACACTGCGCATGGCCGAGGTGTCGAAGGTAACAGCACAATTTCAACATGCAGAGAAGGCTGGTAGTGACATACAAGAGAGGAGGGGGGATGTTGGGATGTCAATAAACTCTGCAAGGGCAGGTTTGGAAGCCTAGCATCAGCGCCCTCTTTCCTCTTCTAGGGCAATTATCATCTAATTCACACTTTCTATAAGGTCATTTTATTTATAATGCAGCAATGGATGGATGTGGAGTATTATATTTATTTAACCCTAAAGAACATTTATATTTAATTTGGTACAGAAAATCATCTGTGATCTTTTATCTATTAGTCATGCCTGAATTTTCTGTAATAAGAGTTTAATGAACAGAAGAAAAATAAATACTTTATAAATTGTGGCTATAAGCAGTACAATGATGTACAGTATTTGTACCAGAAGCATAAACTGCATCTCCGATGCAAAATTTGTACCCGGACTCCTATTACTGGGCACATCTGTAATGACTGCCCCTTAGTTACAGTACATCACTTTACTGTACGTCTTTATGCTTGTTGATATACGAGCTTGTTTCTACTCACGCACCTAGCAATGCTAGCAATGTGTCTGTCAGTGACAGTCTGTGCTGTAAAGTGGAGATAAGACCAGCAAGTCAAGACAGTGTTGACAGTGGTTTTCAACAAAGGAGATTCTTCTGTGACGTTATTGTGGAAAAAACGTGATCACAAAGCCCTAGATCCGAGAGAGACCTACAGTAGATGTGCTACCTGATAATAACTATTATGGCTTACCATTGTAATTATTAATCAGGGAAATCTTCAGATTCCTTAATGTCTATTATAAGGCAAGCTTACTAGTAAATTGTTTGCCTGTATAGCATAGGTCTAGAGTAGTGAATAATAGAGAAGCTTCGGTATTCATTTCAGCATCCAGCAGGAGGGTCAATTTCTCCCCACCGGGGGGTTTATTTAAAACTTTACTATTATAATAATTTGGATACATGGACAAAGTATTCTCACTACTTCTGCAATCCTTGTATGCAAGACTTTCCAATCACTCACTGCTTAGGGCAGAGCAATATCGACTGCAGAAAGACAAAGTAAGGATGACACAAATTGGCGCAGTCCTAAAACTTAGAATCAGCTTAAAATTGACTGTGTCATCAATAGGTATATACAAAACTGGAATATAGGAAGGAATTTATTAACCCCTGTAAGCCAGCTTTCTGGTGTAGATGGGTGATATTGTGGAGCACCTTTTGAGGAAGGCCTTACACCTCGCTTACCATTTACAGCTAATGTGGGCAGGATGGGACAGAGAGCGGGCCAAGAACACCTCAGCCTGACATATTTATTACATCTCATGCCAGTTTTCTGTAAATTTATGCCAGTTACTGACAGGCGTAGATTTCCATTCTGGTGCATAGGTGTGTGCTTGTTTTATGAAGAGGATGGAGCCTTTTGATAAATCAGACATGCCTTGCACCTGTCAGGCCCTTTATTAAGACCGGTATACTTCTGCCCTAATGTCTTTTCCATTAATATTAGAGAAGGTTACGGTCATGCACATGGCAGAGCATGAATAGCAGTGGGGCATATAGCTCTTGACCCCTTAGCCATACAGATTTCCTGAACAATCCTATATGTTCTATTAAACATAGTGGGGGGAATTTATCAACCCCTGTATGCCAGTTTTCTGGTGTAGAGGGGTGAAAATGTGTCACATGATTTTGCGCAAGACCCCCTCTTGCACCAAGACTGCCTAAGTTTCCATGATGGTGGGTGGAGTGGTGCAGAGGATGGAGTAGCCATTTCGCTGATGCCTTGGCTTGATATATGTATTGTAACTCACAGTATGGTATACCTAAATTCTAAGCCAGTTCCGAAATGGCGCAGATTTCCATTCTGGCTGGAGTCTCTTCGTAAATCAATTGTGCCTTGCGCATGTCAAGGCCTTTATTAAGACTGGTGTATGGACCACCAGTCTTAAAGAGGTGGTGTACCATATTTTTTTTTTAATTAGGTCAGGGGTGGTGAAAATAATAATAAAAAAATATACTAACTTGTTCCCGGTGGTCCTGTGTCTACCGGTGTGGTCTGGTCTTGCTGGTTGGCTGTCTTCTTTTGCCAGACATTGTCGCCGGCTGTGAAGTCCTGTGTCCCTTTCCTTAGGCCGCTGATTGGCCTCAATGGTCATGTGACCACTGAGGTCAATCAGCGGCCTAAGGAAAGGACCCAGGATGTCACAGACACTATTTTTTTGTGATATTAAATCACAAAGTGATGTCCTGTATGAGTGTTTGTGCGGCCTCTATGGTTGTGTTGTAAATTACACAGTATTTGATGAGTTTTGTGAGCATGTCACAATATTGTGTTGCAATGGTCTCAAGAGAAATTAATGGTCATATCTGTAGAATTTATGTGAAAATTTCTCTCAACAGAGAATAAAGAATATAGATTGTCATATTTTCATGAGTTGGCATAAGTCCATGGTCTTCTAGTCAAGAATAGAATTAGAGGGTCACATTTGTTTTTTACTTATTGTTTACCTCAGGCTTGAAAGCAAAGGTCCAGTAATCTAATAGGGGTATGATTTGGTTCCAGTTCCATTTTCTAGGAGCATGTCTTTTCAAACATACTTCAGAATAAGCCATCAAGCCTATCAAAATGCATACATAGCTGCAAGGTGTTACAGATGACCTGGAGAAGAAAGGCCGATTGAGCTTGCAGTACATGATCTGTTTAGTGCACTTTTAAAATGATGAGGTCTTATGATTCTATATTTGTTCTCAGCAGACTGCCAGTAATGAAGTCAAGAAGCTTGTGGCTGTTTTTGCTGCTGCTCAGGGTCTTTCTGTCGGCCACATGGGGATGGATGGATTCAGATGGGAGCAGAAGGTTAAATTCCGCTACAGGGACGTTGCAACTGGAGGTAAATCATCTATTGAAATGCACTTCACCCCAGGCGCTCATATAATACACCGGCGTTAGAATAAACTCTTTTATTTTCTGTTATCAGAACTGCACTTTTTTTTTATCAGTGCAGCAAACTTGACTTTTTAAAAGATATTTGTCCGGCAGACACTAGATTAATTCATGTTGACAGCGGATCATGTTTAGAAAAGAATTTGTGATACTTGACAAAACTATAGTGACATTTACCTGACAGAGAATAACGTTAAGGTTATTTCCAAAAGAACAAGTGAAAGGCACCAATCTAAAGTGAATGAAGTCTTGCATTACAGATGAGTCTAATGTGTCAAAATTATTATTGTTATTATTATTATTATTATCATCATCATCATTAAAAAGTAACTTTAACGTAAGTGAGTACAAGCCTTTTCATGGTTGTGACAGTCTCTGGTTTAGCAATATGATGCACTACTAATGTGTTTGTTGTAATGTTCTACTGGTTTCAGGGTTCAGGGAAATTTGGGACAGTAAACCACCTACACGTCCATATGGACCTGGGGATAGTGTCCCAAATCACCGTTATAACGCAATCCATGTCCGCATTAAAAATAAAAAAGCCTTATACTCACCCTGCCACTGTACTCCCCGTGCCTGCGCAGTTCTTCAATGAATCCAGAGGAGTACAACTCGGCTTCAGTGCGCATGCCCCGTACCTCCGGCAATTGCGCAGTGAAGCCGGGGTGTCCATCTTCGGCTTCACTTAAGAACAGCGCAGGTGTCGGGAGGCGTGCCAGTGAAGAATCTCATGAATAAGCCGGACTGTTCTCGCAGAACAGCGTCCATCGGACCCTTCTCTAGGTAAGTATAAAGGTTTTTTATTTTTAATGCGCCTGCGGATTGCATTACAACATGGCGATTTGGGACACTAAACACCAGTTCTATAGGGACCTGTGGGTGGTTTAGTGTCCCAGATTGACCTGACAGATTCCCTTTTAGGTAACAATAAAAATTTTGGCATGGACTACAACCACTGGTAACGCCCCAAAAGAAAAAGATTATTACCAATTTTTCTTGCTTTTACTGCTTTATTCAATAGCACATGGTTAAACTTAAAGGGGTTTTCCAGCCCCAAATGGAGTTTCATACTGATGAGTTATTGACAGGATAGGTCATCAGTATGTGATTTTAGGGACCCTGCGCAGATCAGCTATTCTGGAAGGTGCCAGAATCTGTTGTAGAGTTCAGGGAGGGAGCATGTGCAGTGCAGTGCTGCATATGCTCCGCATCTACTGCACCAGCTTCCGATGCCTAGAAGTTGCTGGAACAGCTGATCTGTGTTGGGTCCTACTTGGAAATGGAAAACCCCTTTAACAATAAGCAAAAGATAATGGTTTTAGTCATTCTATGAAAAACTTCCTACTATTCACTGATAGAAAATTTGATTTTAGAATCTGGGAAGGTGATGTGTTTCTTTAAATGAGATAATGTTTGCTACATTAGTTGTATTTTCTATACTAAATTCCCTATTAAATTGTATGCTATATGAATTGCATTGAGAAATCTGGGTGATGTATAGGCTGACAATTTCTAATAAATGAGCTAGGAATGAACTACAAGGCTGCGGAAAGGTCATGTCTAATCTCAGCCATCCTGTTAGAATATTAACTGACGTAAAGGCAAAGCTGCGATATCTTGGAAATAAACTGTGTATTTGTCTATGTGTGAAGTGATACACTAAATTATGTGACATACATTTTAATAGCACTGTGAATATGAAGAGGCAGCCGATTGCATTATTAGAGTTACAGTTTACCTGTCTGTTTTATCTGCTTAGATTGCGGCTTCTAGTAATAGACATATATAATTCAGTGCAATGTGAGAGCTTTACAATTGACATAATGCTGTATGTGTGAGATGTTGTAGTTCAGGGGCATTGTGATAGACTTATGAGCTAATCTTGTTGCTTTAGGTTGTAATTGGGAAAGGAAGACATGTTTATGAACAGTGATTATTTTTAACATATCTTGTTAAGATTCTCATTTATATATTTTAGCACATCATGTAGAGATAAAGTATGTGACATTAGTTTCTACCTAAAAACATTCAAAGGTGCAGTTTTACACTCTCTACTTTTGGATAGGTTACAAAGTGCCTGGAGATTTCACGAGTGGGACGTGAGCCTATAAACACACGTGCCATGCCATCAACCTTTGATAATTTCCATAGAATTATTGGAGAGGGGTTATGTGCCATTTCCCTTTTCATCTCAGATAGCAAAAGTAATTGAATGGGCTTGACACAAGCTAAATTATTGGCATGATCATTATCATTGTCCTATTTATGTTACATTCTGGGGACTCTAGTTTTCCTATAATAAAACAAAGGGAGGCTGTCTCAAGAACCCAGAATATCAACCTAAATAAAAACCGAATAGTAAAAATATGCAAATTAGCTCTTTGGAGCTATGAGGGTGTTCCCCCTGCTTCGAAGAGGTAAGTCTCCCTCACTCTGTGCCATATTGCATATTTGCATATTGAGAAAATGGCAATATTTCAGCAATGGAGGGGGAACACTGTTTGATTCAGATGATCCCAACCTATCAATCTGAAAGGTTGGGTTTTTATGTTGGGTTCTAGTGGCAGACTCTCTAAGTAAGAACTCTTCTTACTTGCTGTATGATTTTAGGTTAAAATTAGTAACCATTCGGTGCTTCTTTTCACGGACACATGCATCAATCACTTTCCGTCTTAAGGCTCTTTTACATAGCCTAGGATTGGTTGACTGGCACATGTATTCCCAAGAATTCCCATGTAAATATGTCCATTATCAGTTAATAAATGAGCAGATGTTTGGACATTAACACCCTTGTTTGTCAGCAGCACATCTCCCCATGTAAGAAGGGATGTGCTACCAAAAGTAATGAAACGGTATGTAGAAGAACAAACTAAATAACTTGGTGATTTTTTAACTGGTGCTTGCTAGCAGAAAATCCCAGTAAACTTCATTGTGGCTCACACTCCCCATCTCATCTCTGCTGTGTGAGGTTATTCTCTCCAAGACTAAGGCAAAGACTTCTTCTACCCTCTCTTACAACTCGTTCTTTCTGTAGTTCTTCCTTTCTCACTACTGCTGTGAAGATGGTTCACTGCCGCCTACGGTGTGACATCAGAGAGAGGCTGCAGGATCACTCACTAAAGAGAACAGTCTATGTACAGTACTAGGGGCAGCCTTTACTGACCCTGTCTACAGATGAGACTGTTGTAGTTACAGTACTATTAATTATAACCTCAGAATTCTATACCCCAAATCCAGCAGTCAGACACTACTAAGCAGAAAACAAAATGAAATTGGTAAGAAATTAAAATAAGTTATTTTGGAAAGTTAGTTTTCATAGTGCAACTATAGAAGTATGTGTACCCAAGATGAGACCACTGAATCTAGCATTTACTTTTGTCTTTTACCAACATATCTAGTGTAGTCATAATGTTATATTTGGTTGGTCAAGTGTTACTGCGGTTCTTTTGTTTGTTTGTTTTGTTTTGTTTTGTTTGTTTGAGTTGGAAGGGACCTCAAGGGCCATCGAGTCCAACCCCCTGCAAAAGCAGGAATTCCTAGATCATCCCAGCTATATACCTATCCAGATTCCGCTTGAAGATTTCAATTGATGAAGAACTCACCACCTCCCGTGGCAGCCTATTCCACTCCCTCACTACCCTTACTGTTAGAAAGTTTTTCCTAATGTCTAATCTGAATCTCCTTCCCCTTAGTTTCATCCCATTACTTCTCGTGCTTCCTTCTGCTAATGAGAATAGGGTAGATCCCTCTGCACTGTGACAACCTTTCAGATATTTAAATACCGCTATTAAGTCTCCCCTTAGCCTTCTCTTCTGCAAACTAAGCAGTCCCAATTCTTTTAGCCTTTCTTCGTAGGACATGGTTTATAGACCTTCCACCATTTTGGTTGCTCTTCTCTGGACCTGCTCCAATAAATCGATGTCTTTCTTAAACTGGGGAGCCCAGAACTGTACACAGTATTCCAGGTGGGGTCTGACCAGGGCAGAGTACAGCGGAATAATTACCTCTCTTGATCTAGCTTCAATGCTCGTCTTGATACATCCTAGAATTTGGTTAGCCTTTTTAGCCACCGCACCGCACTGTTGACTCATGTTGAATTTGTGATCTATTATTATGCCCAGATCCTTTTCCCCTGTGCTATCACTTAGTTCTATTCCTCCCATACTTATATATGCTTCTTGCATTTCTGTTACCCAGATGTAAGACTTTGCATTTGTCCCTGTTGAATACCATTTTGTTCACCTCAGCCCATTGTTCCAGTGTGTCCAAGTCCTTTTGGATGCACTCTCTCTCCTCTCTAGTGTTGGCCATTCCTCCTATCTTAGTATCATCTGCAAATTTTATTAGTTCCCCATTAATCCCATTATCCAGATCATTTATAAAAATATTGAAAAGTACTGGGCCCAGGACAGAGCCCTGCGGCACCCCACTTTTTACTTTCTTCCAGTTTGATGTATAGCCATTTAGAATTACTCGTTGTGCCCGATCATTAAGCCAATTGTGAACCCACCTCACTGATATTTTATCAAAGCCATACTTGATCATTTTTTCAATAAGAATGTTATGTGATACTTTATCAAAGGCCTTACTAAAGTCAAGATATACTATGTCCACTGCATTCCCCTGGTCCAACCATTCAGTGACTTTATTATAGAAGGAAATAAGATTAGTCTGACAAGATTTATTAGGCATAAAGCCGTGCTGGCTCTGATTAATTAAAGCCTTCCCATCCAGGTACCTAATTAAATGTTCTTTAACGATTTGTTCAAAGATTTTTCCTACTATCGAGGTCAGACTTACCGGCCTATAATTTCCTGGGTCGTCCCTATTCCCCTTTTTGTAGATGGGGACCACATTTGCCCTTTTCCAATCTAGAGGGACCACTCCTGTTTCCCATGACTTATTAAAGATTATTGCAAGGGGTTCTGTTATTTCCTCTGCTAATTCTTTTAAAACTCTAGGGTGTAAATCATCCGGTCCTGGGGACTTGGTTTCCTTAATCTTAGCTAAATGTTCTCTTACCAAACCTTCACTTATAATCAGCTTGGAGTCCTCAATCCCCTCATCACTATCACCATTAATGTTGATATTTCCATCCATTTCTTGGGAGAAGACGGATACAAAATATGAATTTAGTAACTCCACCTGCTGATCCACCATGTTAACTTTTTCACCCTTTTCGTTCTTCAGGACTCCAATGGTTTCCTTCACTTTTCTTTTGCTCTTAACATATCCCCAAAAACCTTTTACCTTACTCTTAACTTCTTTTGCAAGCTTCAATTCGTATTCAGCCTTAGCTTTTTTAATGCTTATCTTGCAGAGTCTGCAAACTGCTGTATACTCTCCCTTAGATATAGCTCCCATCTTCCACTTGTTGTATGTTTCCTTTTTCTTTTTTAGTAGGTTATGTAATTTTTTGGTCATCCAACCTGGAGTTTTTTGGTGATTCCCATTTTTCTTGCTTCTAGGTATTGTTAGTTCCTGTGCATTAATGATTTCCCTACGGAAAATTTCCCACCCCTCATGTGCATTTTTGTGCTTAAGTATTTTTCGCCATGGAATTCTACAAACCCTTACCTTTAGGCCCCTAAAATCTGCCCTACTAAAATTGAGCCTTCTAGTCTTTGTCTTCTCAGGTCTTCTTCTTACAACCCCAAACTCGAGTATAGCATGGTCGCTGAATCCCAATGTCCCTGCTATCCTTAATTCCTTAACCATGTCCTCCTTGTTAGTTAAAACTAGGTCCAGAATGGATGTTCCTCTCGTGTTTTTTTCTACTAACTGGGCAATGAAGTTGTCTGCTAGAGAGGATAAAAATTTGATAGAGCTTTTACTCGTAGCTGTGTGAGTTTCCCAATGAATATCTGGGTAATTAAAGTCTCCCATGATAACAATTTCAAATTTCTTCGAAAGCGTGGTCATTTGCTGTGAAAAAATCTCATCCATGTCTTCTGTCTGTCCTGGTGGTCTATAATAAACACCTATTATGATGTCCTTATCATTGTTTTTCCCCTGAATTGTTACCCAAATATTTTCCAATAAGTTATCATTTTGTAAAACTGTGATTTCCGTGGAAATGTGGTCTTTTTTAACATACAATGCAACTCCTCCCCCTCTTTTATTAGTTCTATTTTTTTTTTCCATCTGTATATTCCAATCATGCTTATCGTTCCACCAAGTTTCTGTAATACCAATGACATCATATTTTTTCTTCTGTATTATCAGCTCTAATTCTCCCTGTTTATTTCCCAAGCTTTGCGCGTTTGTGTAAAAACATTTCAGATTGCGCTCTGGTACTTCCTTTTTCTTGATTTCATTCTGAGTAGCCTGTCTTGGGTCCTCATTACCACATCTAGTAACCTTGTTTAGTATATCCTTTAGCTGCATGTTCTTGTCTTCCTTTTTACTTCCCATCCCCTCCTCTTCTAGTTTAAAGCCCTCCTGATAAGTGTGGCAAGTCTTCTGGCAAATATGTGTTTCCCAGGCTTTGTGAGATGTATACCATCTCTAGCAAGGAGTCCATCATAGAGGTAATTCACTCCATGGTCCAGAAATCCAAATCCTTGCTCTCTACACCACTGCCGAAGCCACTTGTTTACCTCTAGTATTTTATTCCATCTCCTGATACCATAACCATCAACTGGGAGAATTGATGAAAATACTACCTGTGCATCCAGTTCCTTCACTTTCTTTCCTAGATTTTCAAAGTCTTTACGAATAGTTGGTAAATCATTTTTAGCCATGTCGTTTGTACCCACATGTAACAACAAAAATGGGTAGTTATCCTTAGAGGTGAAGAGGCATGGAATCCTATCGGCCACATCCCTAACTTTTGCTCCTGGGAGGCAGCATACTTCTCGTGCAGTTATATCTGGCCTGCAGACAGCTGCCTCTGTGCCCCTTAGCAGTGAGTCGCCCATAACCACTATTCTTCTTTTTTTCCTCGCTACGCTATTTCTTGTTGCTCCCTCTTGTCTCTGGGTGACTTTTGTTTCTTCTTTTGCTGATAGATTATTCTTATCGTTTTCATCAGTCTGCATAAGAGTTTCATATCGGTTACCTAGCTGTGTAAGTGGTGATGGCCTTGTGATCCTTTTGCATCTCTTGGTCACCTGTATCCATTTATCTGTCTCTGTAGGTTCACTCAAGTATTCTTCCCTTACTATATTTAGGAGGTTTGCTTCAGCCTCCACCACTGTAGGCTCTCTCATACTTTCTTCCCTTACTATATTCAAGAGGCTTGCTTCTGCTTCATCAATAAAAACCTCACTTTCTTTGATGCCTCTCAACGTCTCTATTCTTTCTTTCAACCTCTGCACTTTATCTTCTAAAAGGGCCACTAGTTTGCATTTCATACAGGTGAAGTTGTCTTTATGGTCAGGCAAATCTGTAAACATATAGCATATGCTGCAGCTTACCATGTGAGTTTTCTCCTCTTCCATATTCCTCTCTTCTTTGTTGTTAGCTTGTCCTGTACTTTGTCTGTTCTTGGGTGACCTTGGGTGTTTGATGCACTATTGTTGCACTATATATTCTACCTTCTTCTATTATAATGAATTAGCCATCAGATTTCTACACAACATCATGTACACAATGATCCTATTGATATCCATCTTTTTCAAGACGTTATGCTATATGTCCAAGGTTGAATTTCTATTATTCCTTCTTCCATGTATTATGTTTCTTTCAACGTCATTCTTTGCTGTACACTCTCTGCTATTGCCACAATTTATTTGGAAATTTACAGAAAAAAAGGTAAATTAATAGAATCAGAGGTGGATCTGTCAAAACTTTATTCAAACTAGCAATATTGCTCTAACTAGACTTGCTGACCTAGGTGGCTTGTGAAGTGGAATAAAATGAACACAGTTTTGTTGATGTAGAATGTGAGTCTATGAACTTGTTGAGTGCTTCCATAAAGAATATAGCAAGGTTCTTGTTTTGTGCTATTAGTAATCAGCCATCTGCCTAGTACCAAAACCATGAGGAATTGATACAGAAAATATATTGGAAAATTGTAGAACTTTGCATTATACAAATAAAAACATTAATCTTTCAATATCAAACTGGACAACCCCTTTAACCCCTTAACGAGTCGCATGACGATGTATGGAGAGCGCTCAGGAGCAGACCGCAGCGTCTAAATTGCGGAGCCGCCATGGGCGCCGCCATTTTTACCTCATCGACGCCCTCCAGAACGTCATCGGAGGGCGGCGCTTGGTTGCCATGACAGCCGGGAGCCTATTGAAGGCTCCCAGGCCAGTCATTACAGTATAGCTATTAGACGATGCCAGAGGCGCTCCAAAATGCCCGAACTATTAAAATATTAAAATATTTATCCCATACGGTGAACAGCGTAGCGGGGAAAAAAATCAAAATGGCCAAATAGCGTTTTTTTCAGCACTTTGTCTCCTATAAAAAATTTAATAAAAAGTGATCAAACCATCAGATCTTTCCCCAAGTGGTATCAATAAAAACGTCATGTTGTCCCGCATAAAAAGACGCCTTACCCAGCTCCATACATGTAAATATGAAAAAGTTACAGGTGACACAATATGGCGACGCAAAATTTTTTTTTCTATTTAGCAAAGTTTTTAATTTTTTAAAAGGTATCAAAACATTACAAATACTATATAAATTTGGTATCGCCATGTTTGTACTGACCCGCAGAATACAGGTAACATGTCATTTTTACCACACAGTGAATGGTGTAAAAATTAAACCCATATGAATTAGGCGCAAATGCAGTTTTTCTCCAATTGCACCTCATTCTGAATTTTTTTCCAGCTTCCCAGTACATTGCACAGCATATTGAATAGTGACATTACAAAGTACAATTTGTTTCGCAAACAATAAGCCATCATGTGACTCTGTGAACTGAAAAATGAAAACGTTATGGCTCTTGGAATGTGGGGAGGGAAAAACGAAAATGCAAAAACGAAAAATGGCCAGGTCCTTAAGGGGTTAAAAGCGTTTTTCAGGCTACAAATATTAATAACTTTTCCTAAGGATAGGATATCAATGGTGAGGGTTTGGCATCATACTTTTATAGGAACAAATCTGTCAATTTTTTTTGTTTAAGCCATACCATTAACCCTGACCCTGTCCCCTTTGTCCCCCTTATTCCTACCAGTCCTTTTGTGCTCCCACACTGTAATAATGCCCTTATTTGTGTAAGATAGTGATGATGTCTCCTTAGTTACCCCCACACTTTATAATCCCTTCTAAATGGCCCTCACACAATATAATGCCCCCTCAGTGGACCACCACACTGAAGTCATGTCTGAATTAAAAAAAAAAATAAAATCTCACCTAGCCCTGTTCCCACTGAGGTGTCTGTGACTGTCCTCTGCCCAGGGTTGCCAATTTTTCAAACCCTACTCCTAAAAGCATGAAGCATCATGAACAGAAGAAAAACTAACAGCAGCTTATGGGCAAATAAAAATATACATTTTATATCCCGCAGTGATCCATGGTCCTGACACAGCATAAATGTATAATGTGAAATAGCTATTTCTGTGGCATATAGTCCCTAAATTTATATAATACAGGATGCTCCAGTAACACTTCTTTCACTACCTTTCCTAAGTATCAACAGCTAGCATGGGAGATTTATTATTCAATGCTCCCTGAGACAAGAAGACAACAAATACAGTCACCCACAATTTACTTGGTTCACTTACATGGAAGGCAAGGTATAGCTGGGCACAGGAATAACAAGTAACCATGGGGCCCCAGAGCAAAACCTGTAATGGGGTTTCACTTTACTAGAACCACCTTAAACAGCGAGTTCGGAACTTACAATGTATACAATTATTTTGATCTTTTACTCTCAGGGATAATGCATATTGTAATGCAGTACAGATAATGTACACAGTGATGTCACAGTACCAGCATAATGCACAGTAGTAAAGGAATATTTCACATCGTGATATCACAATACAGGTGATATGCACACAGTGATGTCATAGTATTGATTTAATGCACACAGTGATGTCATAGTATTGAGATAATGCACACAGTGATGTCATAGTATTGAGATAATGCACACAGTGATGTCAGTGAAGTCCAGTTTAGAGATAAATCAATGGAGGGAAAGTAAAAAACCAAGTGGATTAGAGGAGACCTGGAGGACTAGATCCAATTCTGTGAAGAGAGGTTATACTCCTGGTGCAGAGCTTTAAATGATAAAATTATTGGACTACACACACCTTACAGATATGGCTACACATTATATATACACACATACACAATACACTTTATATACTGTATATATATAAAACATTATTTATTTTTATTTTTTTTAAATCAGGGGTCCGATACCCAGGTCCCGAGTTAATCAGCTTCTTCATTAATTAAAAAGCACAGCGCTGTACATTTGTACAGTGGCTGTGCTTGTTATTGCAGCTCAACTCAATCACTTGAATGGGACTGAGCTGAGATCAGGCCATGTGACCAATGTATGTAACAGCACATGGCCTGTGAAATGGAAGAGTTGGTCTGGGAGTGCTGCTTCAAACAGCTGTTCACACAGGTTCCACAGATCTTCAAAAAAAATCCAGGAAAACGCATGTACTCCCTACAGACATGTCTAACATATACATATATAAGTTAATATATTAGTATATGTATATAAACACAGTGGGGAAGATTTATTATACCTTGTAAGCCAGTTTTTTGGAATCAGGCCATGCCCCTATTGTTATCGCTCCCCATCTTTGGAGTTCAGGGTGCCTGCCTTTTGTGCGCATCACTTCTTTTTCTGACATGGCCAAGCAGTATGCTTTTGTAATGTGCCAGCACATTGCATGTAGAATAAAAGAGAGCCTGACATTCTGCTGGTCCCAGGAGATTTGTCTCTTATGGCTGTCTGGGAGGTCCCCTCTCTCTTTGGGAGCATCCTGGACGTTTGGGAAGAGTTGACAAGTATGGTATATAGAAATACTTATTACACAATTGCCACTTCTTACGGACATTTCTAAATAAATTACATTTTTGGCTGAATGCACAATGGGGGTAGAACACCTCAATTTTCTGGATCAGGGGGTCTTGGTTGTCAGACACCAATCAGATGTAATGCTTTGGCACAAATTATGCCAGAATTATGGTGCACTATGCTTAGTAAATCTCTTCCCCCTCCACTGTATGTAGAGATATACTTCTTCCAGACATGTCTAAATAAATTTTCTCTGTCTATGCCGAAAATTCATCTTAGCAGCTCCTGAAAAGACATATAGCTGTGCTGCTGGAGTGAAATATCACACAAGCAATGCACTCACTAGATGTAATGTAAATGAGTACTATACCTACAGTATGTACATAAATATATTTTTATTCACATACAGTACACACCTCAGGGTAAGCTGACAACAGCATTTATTGATGGGGCCTGTTCACACATCGGAATTTAATGCTGATTGTGAGGGGGAATCTCTGTCAAAAATCAGCACCAAATTTGGCCCAGATTCTGCTTCCTATTGAAAACAAGATCAAAGCAGGACACTGGTTCTGCCACAGAGTCTGCGGTGCGAGCCCCATTCATCTGAGCCTAACCATCGGATGACAACCGCTGTGGAAAGCTGAAGCTCACCGTGAAAGCCCAAAGGTGCCGAAATGGGAGTACAATTTGAGGCTTAAAGCCACCTCAAATTTCTCTTCCATTTCTGCTGTGTGAACGTACCATTATTCTTTCCTCTGTTCCTTCATACACACAAAAGAAAGGACTAAACAGTAAAGACAGATCTGTCTAATGGCAGACACCAGTGGGTCCCATGAGACCCCATAGACAATAATTGAATCAGTTGGTTATCTGCTATGTTCTCACTGGACAAAAACAGTCTTGCACAACTTTTTTTAACTGTGATTTTAGACAGACTCTGCAACAAAGGCTTTTAAGAGACTCAGATGTGAACATAGCCTTATATCTACAGTATATATATATATATATATATATATATATATACATACAGCATATGTACACATTTTTTTTTTTCTTTTGCATTTCTATTACTGCCATTGCAGCTTGCACTTGTTGACATTGGGATGTGCTGTCTAATTTTTGTGCTTTTTTATATATATATATATATATATATATATATATACGTCTATTTTGGCCCCCTTTATCTTATCTTTTGTTCTTTTTGGGTGTTTGCCCCTTTCTTTGTTATCTTCTGTGGCCGTTTTTCGGTTGTGGGTTTTTGTCTCGCTGTGCTATGCTTCCTTTGCCGTCTTTGGGTCCCTTATCTTTTTTGTTTGTACTCCTCTCTTTTTCTGCTTCTGGCACTTGGTTTTGTCCTCACTGGCTTTGCTTCTGCCGGTGTATCCAATCTGGGGTTTTGGTGGCCTTGCGTTGTTCTCCTTTTGATCTCCTCTGGGTGGCATCTGGGCTCCTCCACTCTCTGATCTGCGTTGTTCAACATGTTTTTCCGGGGAAGGATACAAAAAGTTGTCTCAGAGATTTAACCTGTCGTTTCCACTGTGAGGACATGTGGTGGGCCACGGGACAGTTCTTGTTGCCCGGTGGCGGCCAGTATCAGGGCAGGAGGATGGTGAGCAGTCAGGACAATCCACGCCCCTCCGGCTGCAGCATCTCTTGCTGCGTGGTGTCCTGTGCTCGGTCCTCGCCACTTTGCACGGGCTGTTGGGAGGCCGTTTCTGGCCGCCCCGGTCGCCTGGGTTGCGCACTTTGGACGCCAGCTTCTTTTGGGGGTCCTGTGGCTGTGCGTTGGTTGTTTGGTCATACGCGTTATGCATGGCGTCCCACACTTCCGCCTTGCTCCCCTGTTTTGGTGGGGTTCCATCTGCTTTGGGGCTGTGTGGCCTGCCGGCCGGGATCTTGTTAGTTGGGGTCGCTGGTTCAACTCGTATCAGCGTTCTTGGTTGTATGTCGTGCGATTTGGTTTCGCCGGGGGGTTTTCGCAAGCAATGCCCAAACCCCGCCCCCAATCTCCTCCGGCCTTCCTGCCGGGGGACCATTACAATGTTCTGGAATGGCCCCCCGTCCCCAGCCTGATATCTTGACATCTGTGGGTTTTGGCGGGCTGTCTTGCTCGGCGCCATCCTTCTGCTGGTTGTTTTGTGGGTGGTCTCCTTCATCCGGTCCGGCTGTTGCTCGGGCGCTAGGGCTGTTTTTTTGCGGGGTCTCTTTTTGTCCTTTTCTGTTGGGTGCCCTCTTTGCCCGGTCTTTTGGTTTTGCTTTGCACTTTTCTGTTGTACTCCTATTTCAATCCTAAATTTACTGTGTCCATCGTTTTGTATCAATTCATGGCTGTTGCCCCCATTTTGGGCTATGATTAAGATTATAGGGGTCCCCTTTTTCATATACTGTATATATATATATATACAGTACAGACCAAAAGTTTGGACACACCTTCTCATTCCAAGAGTTTTCTGTATTTTCATGACTATAAAAATTGTAGATTCACACTGAAGGCATCAAAACTATTAATTAACACGTGGAATTATATACTTAACAAAAAAGTGTGAAACAACTGAAAATATGTCTTATATTCTAGGTTCTTCAAAGTAGCCACCTTTTGCTTTGATTACTGCTTTGCACACTCTTGGCATTCTCTTGATGAGCTTCAAGAGGTAGTCATCTGAAATGGTTTTCACTTCACAGGTGTGCCCTGTCAGGTTTAATAAGTGGGATTTCTTGCCTTATAAATGGGGTTGGGACCATCAGTTGTGTTGTTCAGAAGTCAGGTGGATACACAGCTGATAGTCCTACTGAATGGAGTGTTAGAATTTGTATTATGGCAAGAAAAAAGCAGCTAAGTAAATAAAAATGAGTGGCCATCATTACTTTAAGAAATGAAGGTCAGTCAGTCCGAAAAATTGGGCAAACTTTGAAAGTGTCCCCAAGTGCAGTGGCCAAAAGCATCAAGCGCTACAAAGAAACTGGCTCACATGAGGATCGCCCCAGGAAAGGAAGACCAAGAGTCACCTCTGCTGCGGAGGATAAGTTCATCCGAGTCACCAGCCTCAGAAATCGCAGGTTAACAGCAGCTCAGATTAGAGACCAGGTCAATGCCACACAGAGTTCTAGCAGCAGACACATCTCTACAACATGTTAAGAGGAGACTGTGTGCAGCAGGCCTTCATGGTAAAATAGCTGCTAGGAAACCACTGCTAAGGACAGGCAACAAGCAGAAGAGACTTGTTTGGGCTAAAGAACACAAGGAATGGACATTAGACCTGTGGAAATCTGTGCTTTGGTCTGAGGAGTCCAAATTTGAGATCTTTGGTTCCAACCACCGTGTCTTTGTGCGACACAGAAAAGGTGAACGAATGGACTCTACATGCCTGGTTCCCACCGTGAAGCATGTAGGAGGAGGTGTGATGGTGTGGGGGTGCTTTGCTGGTGACACTGTTGGGGATTTAGTCAAAATTGAAGGAATACTGAACCAGCATGGTTACCACAGCATCTTGCAGCGGCATGCTATTCCATCCGGATTGCGTTTAGTTGGACCATCATTTATTTTTCAACAGGACAATGAGCCCAAACACACCTCCAGACTGTGTAAGGGCTATTTGACCAAGAAGGAGAGTGATGGGGTGCTACGCCAGATGACCTGGCCTCCACAGTCACCAGACCTGAACCCAATCGAGATGGTTTGGGGTGAGCTGGACCGCAAAGTGAAGGCAAAAGGGCCAACAAGTGCTAAGCATTTCTGGGAACTCTTTCAAGACTGTTGGAAGACCATTTCAGGTGACTACCTCTTGAAGCTCATCAAGAGAATGCCAAGAGTGTGCAAAGCAGTAATCAAAGCAAAAGGTGGCTACTTTGAAGAACCTAGAATATAAGACATATTTTCAGTTGTTTCACACTTTTTTGTTAAGTATATAATTCCACATGTGTTAATTCATAGTTTTGATGCCTTCAGTGTGAATCTACAATTTTTATAGTCATGAAAATACAGAAAACTCTTGGAATGAGAAGGTGTGTCCAAACTTTTGGTCTGTACTGTATATATACTGTATATATACATGCTGACAAGCCACAAAGCTTCTGGGAGAATGTCCTATGGACAGATGAGACAAAAATCAAATTTTTGGCAAGGCACATCAGCTCTATGTTCACAGATGGAAAAATGAAGCATATCTTGAAAAAAACACTGTCCCTACTGTGAAACATGGAGGAGGCTCTGTTATGTTCTGGGGCTTCTTTACTGCATCTGGCACAGGGTGTCTTGAATCTGTGCTGGGTGCAATGAAATCTCAAGACTATCAAGGGATTCTAGAGAGAAATGTGCTGCCCAGTGTCAGAAAGCTTGGTCTCAGTTGCAGATCATGGGTCTTGCAACAGGATAATGACCCAAAACACACAGCTAAAAACACCCAAGAATGACTAAGAGGAAAACATTGACTATTCTGAAGTGGCCTTCTATGACCCCAGACCTAAATGCTATTGAGCATCTTTGGAAGGAGCTGAAACATGCCGTCTAGAAAAGGCACCCTTCAAACCCGAGACAACTGGAGCAGTTTGCTAATGAAGAGTGGGCCAAAATACCTGTTGAGAGGTACAGAAGTCTCATTGACAGTTAGAGGAATCGTTTGATTGCAGTGATTGCCTCAAAAGGTTGTGCAACAAAATATTAAGTTAAGGGAACCATCATTTCTGTCCAGGCCTGTTTCATGAGTTTTCTTTTTTTTAAAATTCTGTTGAAGCAGGGTTGAAAAGCAATGTCTGACTTTCATTTGTTCATTTTCATAGAATTTTTATATATTATTACTTTTGTCAGATTCAAATTATTTCTGTGACCATTGTGGGTTTTTCTTTCATAAAACGAGGGGTACCAACAATTGTGTCCACATGTATATATATATATATATATATATATATATATACTGTATATACAGTGCCTTGCGAAAGTATTCGGCCCCCTTGAACTTTTCAACCTTTTGCCACATTTCAGGCTTCAAATATAAAGATATAAAATTTTAATTTTTTGGTGAAGAATCAACAACAAGTGGGACACAATCGTGAAGTGGAACGAAATTAATTGGTTATTTTAAACTTTTGTAAAAAATAAAAAACTGAAAAGTGGGGCGTGCAATATTATTCGGCCCCTTTACTTTCAGTGCAGCAAACTCACTTCCTGAAGTTCAGTGAAGATCTTTGAATGATCCAATGTTGTCCTAAATGACTGATGATGATAAATATAATCCACTTGTGTGTAATCAAGTCTCCGTATAAATGCACCTGCTCTGTGATAGTCTCAGGGTTCTGTTTAAAGCGCAGAGAGCATCATGAAGACCAAGGAACACACCAGGTAGGTCCGTGATACTGTTGTGGAGAAGTTTAAAGCTGGATTTGGGTTCAAAAAGATTTCCCAAACTTTAAACATCCCAAGGAGCACTGTGCAAGCGATCATATTGAAATGGAAGGAGTATCAGACCACTGCAAATCTACCAAGACCCGGCCGTCCCTCTAAACTTTCATCTCAAACAAGTAGAAGACTGATCAGAGATGCAGCCAAGAGGCCCATGATCACTCTGGATGAACTGCAGAGATCTACAGCTGAGGTGGGAGAGTCTGTCCATAGGACAACAATCAGTCGTACACTGCACAAATCTAGCCTTTATGGAACAGTGGCAAGAAGAAAGCCATTTCTCAAAGATATCCATAAAAAGTCTTGTTTAAAGTTTGCCACAAGCCACCTAGGAGACACACCAAACATGTGGAAGAAGGTGCTCTGGTCAGATGAAACCAAAATCAAACTTTTTGGCCCCAATGCAAAACGATATGTTTGGCGTAAAAGCAACACAGCTCATCACCCTGAACACACCATCCCCACTGTCAAACATGGTGGTGGCAGCATCATGGTTTGGACCTGCTTTTCTTCAGCAGGGACAGGGAAGATGGTTAAAATTGATGGGAAGATGGATGGAGCCAAATACAGGACCATTCTGGAAGAAAACCTGTTGGAGTCTGCAAAAGACCTGAGTCTGGGACGGAGATTTATCTTCCAACAAGACAATGATCCCAAACATAAAGCAAAATCTACAATGGAATGGTTCACAAATAAACGTATCCAGGTGTTAGAATGGCCAAGTCAAAGTCCAGACCTGAATCCAATCGAGAATCTGTGGAAAGAGCTGAAAACTGCTGTTCACAAATGCTCTCCATCCAACCTCATTGAGCTCGAGCTGTTTTCCAAGGAAGAATGGGCAAGAATTTCAGTCTCTCGATGTGCAAAACTGATAGAGACATACCCCAAGCGACTTGCAGCTGTAATCGCTGCAAAAGGTGGCACTACAAAGTATTAACTTAAGGGGGCCGAATAATTTGGCACGCTCCACTTTTCAGTTTTTTATTTTTTACAAAAGTTTAAAATATCCAATAAATTTCGTTCCACTTCACAAATGTGTCCCACTTGTTGTTGATTCTTCACCAAAAAATTTAAATTTTATATCCTTATGTTTGAAGCCTGAAATGTGGCAAAAGGTTGAAAAGTTCAAGGGAACCGAATACTTTCGCAAGGCACTGTATATATATACAGTACAGACCAAAAGTTTGGACACACCTTCTCATTCCAAGAGTTTTCTGTATTTTCATGACTATAAAAATTGTAGATTCACACTGAAGGCATCAAAACTATGAATTAACACATGTGGAATTATATACTTAACAAAAAAGTGTGAAACAACTGAAAATATGTCTTATATTCTAGGTTCTTCAAAGTAGCCACCTTTTGCTTTGATTACTGCTTTGCACACTCTTGGCATTCTCTTGATGAGCTTCAAGAGGTAGTCACCTGAAATGGTCTTCCAACAGTCTTGAAGGAGTTCCCAGAGATGCTTAGCACTTGTTGGCCCTTTTGCCTTCACTCTGCGGTCCAGCTCACCCCAAACCATCTCGATTGGGTTCTGGTCTGGTGACTGTGGAGGCCTGGTCATCTGGCGTAGCACCCCATCACTCTCCTTCTTGGTCAAATAGCCCATACACAGTCTGGAGGTGTGTTTGGGGTCATTGTCCTGTTGAAAAATAAATGATGGTCCAACTAAACGCAAACCGGATGGAATAGCATGCCGCTGCAAGATGCTGTGGTAACCATGTTGGTTCAGTATTCCTTCAATTTTGAATAAATCCCCAACAGTGTCACCAGCAAAACACCCCCACACCATCACACTGCTCCTCCATGCTTCACGGTGGGTACCAGGCATGTAGAGTCCATTCGTTCACATTTTCTGCGTTGCACAAAGACACGGTGGTTGGAATCAAAGATCTCAAATTTGGACTCATCAGACCAAAGCACAGATTTCCACAGGTCTAATGTCCATTCCTTGTGTTCTTTAGCCCAAACAAGTCTCTTCTGCTTGTTGCCTGTCCTTAGCAGTGGTTTCCTAGCAGCTATTTTACCATGAAGGCCTGCTGCACACAGTCTCCTCTTAACAGTTGTTGTAGAGATGTGTCTGCTGCTAGAACTCTGTGTGGCATTGACCTGGTCTCTAATCTGAGCTGCTGTTAACCTGCGATTTCTGAGGCTGGTGACTCGGATGAACTTATCCTCCGCAGCAGAGGTGACTCTTGGTCTTCCTTTCCTGGGGCGGTCCTCATGTGAGCCAGTTTCTTTGTAGCGCTTGATGCTTTTGGCCACTGTGCACTTGGGGACACTTTCAAAGTTTTCCCAATTTTTCGGACTGACTGACCTTCATTTCTTAAAGTAATGATGGCCACTCGTTTTTCTTTACTTAGCTGCTTTTTTCTTGCCATAATACAAATTCTAACACTCCATTCAGTAGGACTATCAGCTGTGTATCCACCTGACTTCTGAACAACACAACTGATGGTCCCAACCCCATTTATAAGGCAAGAAATCCCACTTATTAAACCTGACAGGGCACACCTGTAAAGTGAAAACCATTTCAGGTGACTACCTCTTGAAGCTCATCAAGAGAATGCCAAGAGTGTGCAAAGCAGTAATCAAAGCAAAAGGTGGCTACTTTGAAGAATCTAGAATATAAGACATATTTTCAGTTGTTTCACACTTTTTTGTTAAGTATATAATTCCACATGTGTTAATTCATAGTTTTGATGCCTTCAGTGTGAATCTACAATTTTTATAGTCATGAAAATAAAGAAAACTCTTGGAATGAGAAGGTGTGTCCAAACTTTTGGTCTGTACTGTATATATATATATATATATATATATATATATAAATTACACACATATATACATTTATTGCACACACACATTTAGGATGCATTTAGGATATAGAGGTATGTTAGACGTGGTCACTAATTACAGACATTTCTAAACATACAATATATGTATATATGTATGCACTCACACACTTACATTACATACATCACACACAGGCATTACATACATGCTACCTTCATCCCTCCGATGCTTTCCTCTTTCTTTGTCTTGTGTACAAAAAGGGATAAAACCATGTAAATTACATACCAACAAAGTATATATAGAAGTATTAGGTATTAGTGGCCATACATATGTTCTGTAAAGACGGAGGGTGAGCAGTCATAGAGGGTGATCCCCAGGACAATAATCTGATGCTGTACTTTGTCATATATTGTAGAAATAAATTAATATCATGTAATAAGGTCTAATAAAATATTTCTTTATATCAGGGTCAGGTGTCTGGAGGTAACAGGTATGATCAGTTATTTGTACCAGACAGAATATCTTCTGCACAATATTAGAGCATCAGCCCAATAACAATATACATTGATGCTCTTCTATTAGATCAAGAGGGTATTGACCAGAAGATCTCTCCGTCCTGTGAGGTCCATCATATTGGTTGATGTACAGTATATACATGATATACATGTATATTTCAGAATTAAAACATATATAGCAGGTTTTTTGTTAATCTAAATAAAACTTCAGCTATTGGACAGATGGAAGGAAATTGTTATATATCTGATGAATTTTATATTACATATTGATATATGATATCAGAAAGTCAGATTCTCACTTGTATAACTATGTGGAATAGCAGATCTGAAAGTGTTATTCTGCCTCCCTCTATAACAACCCAAACCTGACCGAGCAGAGCTAATGGATGACAACTGATGCCATTGGCCATAGGAAGTAACTGAAATGAGAGGAGACATGAATGGAATGGTTTCTTATCTCTTATATATATAAAAATGAGTTTCTGTCTGTCTGTTCTTTATGCGCGACCAAACGACTAGACCGATCCTCACCAAATTTGGCACACAGGTACATCAAGTGTCCGGGAAGATTTTAGACTGGGCATCAGCTCTCTAGGACATGCCGTTCCTGAGATACAGTATTCCCAAAAAATGACCTGCATTAGCCAATACAATAGCCTGCAAGTCTTTCACTCATATTCCAACTGCCATACACACGGTCACATGTCCCTTATCAGCCAATAGAAGCTCGCAGGCGCTTAGTCTCCACAGGCACACAGCTTTACACCAGGTTTCCATAGCAACCAAGCTATTTATGACCTGTATTAGTCAATAGCAGTTCGCAGGTCCTTAAATATTCAGTCATATCACGTGTATCAGCTAATATAAGTTCACATTTAATTTATCAGGTTTCCATAACAACACAGCCATAAATAGACTGTACCTATACTGGACTGCCATACTGGATGTCAGCATTCTTATAAATTGAAACGCTTTTAAACTACTCATGCCTCCTGCAGCAAAATGCATGGCGGCTGCTCGAGCTAATGAAAACTCTCAGGAGACCCAAGCCCATCTCCTATCTGACAAGGTATGTCACAGACAACAGTGAGCTGCTGAAACTTCCCAGCAGACCCAAGCCCGTCTCCAATCTGACAAGGCATTGTCAGCCACATGCACACATCTGCACTCTATATTTCTATACCAACCCAGCCATTTTTATTCACTGCTGTAGGTCAACTTTAAAGGGGCAGGGCGCTGTGGATGACATGGTTACACAAGGTCACATACACACAGCTTTACTCCAGTTTTTCCATAACAACCGATCGCAGGTTTTTCACTGATATCCAAACTGAGATACACATGATCACAAGACGCTTATGGACCAATGGAAAATCGCAGGTTCTTCAGTCTTGACATACACACAGCTTTACACCAGGTTTCCATAGCAACCAAGCTATTTATGATCTGTATGTGTCAATAGCAGTTCTCAGGTCCTTAAATATTCAGTCATATGATGTATATCAGCCAATATAAGTTCACATTTCATTTACCAGGTTTCCATAACAACACAGCCATAAATAGACTGTACCTATTCTGGACTGCCATACTGGATGTCAAGTGCAAAACTGGCCATTTCTTATGGGGCCACTACACAAACAAAAAATGAAATATACCCATGAGAAGCCAGGTCCTTCTGCTAGTGTTATATAAATGATGGAACAGAATAATGTACAGAGAAATTCATGTGAATAGAGACTAATACATTTGGTAACAATCCCACACCCTATGTGTAACATATTTTGTCTAATGATCGGTCATGTCTTCGGGTCCTCAGTATTATGATTAGATCTATTATCAAAGACGTCAATTCTATTGGTTCAAAGTGGCTGTAGTTACAATGATATTATATGCAACTGAGGGTTTAACCCCTTACAAACCATTATAGTTGTAGCATCAAGGCCTTGCCAAGATATTGTTATATAGTAAATGTACACAGGAAACAATCTATCAGTGCCAGAATTAATTTAGAGCCACACCAATTCCCAATATATACGGAATGATAAGCCTTCAGTTTAACCCCAGATGCATAGATTTCATTTGTATATACTGTGGCAGATCGTAATGAATCATATTAACTCATACATGCCTGCCCCCATGTATAAAAGCTCTTATATCACCCACTTCTGTGTGTTTCTGGGAAAGCTGGGAGGCAAAATGGCTGTCATACATATTCCATAGGAGGTCCCCCAGGTTTCCTGAGTCAGTGACATGCTAGTGCCTAGTTATGTCAGTGTGTGCCCCTGCATGTTGCATCTGTATAAGCTATTTTTTCAATCTGGAAAAGCTGGGAGATAATCTATGAAGGACTAAAAATGACTGCAGTTAAGTAGCTGAAGCATGTGTAGTGTCACTATACTGGGCTTGCTATGACTTTGGCCTAGGTGGCATTACAGCTAGTGTAAAAAGTTTGTGAACCCCACTGATGGGACACATTGATTATCAGGGCATCTATTTAATGAGATAAATTAAACCTGTTGTATGGAAACAGCCTAGCTCTGAGCTACGCTGTTTCCGTAACTCCCATAAAAGTAAATGCGAGCTGTGGAGACAACATACAGTAAATTCCTTTCATTTCTATGGGAGTTACGAAAACAGCATAGTTCAGTGCTACGCCGTACAGTACAGTACACATATAGCTGAATGTCTTCTCAGCAAGGTCGCAGTTTGGAAAGTAGGCTGGGGGGCTTATCAGACATTTATGGCATATCCTGTGGAAATACTATAAATGTATTTCATGGGAAAACTCCTTCAGGCTAATGCCAGGGCCCCATGTTGCAAAAACTGCGGCTAAAAACACAACGTTTTACAGTATCTGCAAAGTGGATGGGATTCTGGGTAATTCCAAGCTCCTAAAATGCATTCTCAAAAATGATGGATGTGTTTCTGCCTCGTTTTTTCCACATTTTTCAGCCATGTTTTTTAGGCAGCAATTTGCTATGTGGCGCCTTTGCCTTAAGTAGACGCCATTTACGACATGATACCTGAAATTCCATTTTGGAACTTGTAACAAATGACATTACAACCTGGTACTGTCCTAAGCACCCAATCATGTTTCTTTCAATAATTTGGAGAGGACTGAATGCCATAAAACTTTCCAGCTCTATCTATAAGCAGAAATGGCCCCTCAACAAACCAAAGTTCATAGTCATCATTATCTTCCTCTGTTCTGCTAAGTGCCACATAAGTGCCCAGATAAATCCTAATATTTAATTTTAATTACTATGATATATAAAATATATATATATATTAAAAAGATATATTATGCACAATGATGTACGCTTCACTAATCTTCATAATGTTAATCCTCACTAGTATTTTGGAAATATATTTTGTACATTTAGATTTTATACATAGTTAACGTGTTCTAAAATAAGAATCCTGACGGAATTGCTTAGAAAATTGCAGTGAAGGGAAAGCTTTTTAAATATATTCAGAGAGGCAAAAATAAACAATGCATAAATGTTGAGTCAGTAGTTAATGCTAAAATGAAAAATGACTGTTGGTGGCTGAGTCCCTGGCTGTTGGATGCAGCAGAGTGCCAGCTGTATGTTTGCCCTACATATTACAGCGACTTTTGCTAGTTTTTCATCAGTAATGAAACACAGCTTGATCTTTAACCAGTCCAGTATAATTGCAAACAAATGTTGTAGTAAACATCTCCTTAACAGTGTATTATGAATATTTTTCTCTTTTCTGTACAGAACCCAAGCATGATGAGACCATCCAAGATAAAACGCACTGGCAAAATTCTAGAGAAGCGAATGTGACTTGCATTCATTTCATCATATTAAAGGGAACCTGTCAGGTTTATTTTTCCAACATAAACTGGCCCCATCATGTGCAGGATAAAATAATTCTCTTCCCATTACTGCCCCTCTGTAATATTACTGTTGCAGCAAAGTGAAGTTATAAATATATGAAAGCATAAAATGTCATATGTAAATTACCCTAAGGGGGGTGAGGAGCAACTTCAGCCTAGTCACAGTGTCCCCTTGCTAATCACACCTCCTGGGTGTGACTGACATCTCCCTCACAGTCCCAGAACTCCCTGATGTCACAAGGGAGAGGTCAATCAATTAGTAGGCAGACAGCGTAACCAGTCTGAAGCTGTCCTGTCCACCATGACTGCTTAGATTAATTTCATTTAGAACTTCACTTTGCTGCAATAGAAAAATTACATGTGGCAGCAATGCACATATCCCATTAGAAAAAATGGACTGCCCTTCAGCATTATCACCCTTGGCTTTATAACTTGTTTGTGGGGTAAAAGTGAGCCATAGTAGTGATTAGTAGGTCACTCTACAAAGTTGTTGGGATGAGTTGGGATGATATATGGTGAGTTCATAACCCTTGTAAACCTGGATAGCCCAGTCAGTCCACAAGTGACCCCTTTAGGGTTAAAGATCCTTGCTCTGACCTTAACCGTACTCAAAAGGACACAGTGGCGTAACTAGGAATGACTGGGCCCCAAGGCGAACATTTAACATGGGGCCCCCCCAAACCTGTTACGGGTCCCCAAACAGTAAAATATGCTCAACAGTGGCCCCAGATAGTATTATATGCTTGACAGTGGCCCCCATACAGCATTATATGCTCTACATTGCTCCCCCCACACACAGTATAATATGCTCCCCACAGTGGCCCCACACATATGCTCCACACAGTGGCCCCCACCCTGTATTATATGCTCCCCGCAGTGGTCCCCACCCAGTATTATATGCTTCCCACAGTGGCCCCCACCCAGTATTATATGCTTCCCACAGTGGCCCCCGCCCAGTATTATATGCCCCCCACAGTGGGCCCCACCTGGTATTATATTCTCTCCACAGAGGGCCCTCACCCTGTATTATATGCCCCCAACCCAGTAGTATATGCTCTACAGTGGCCCCACCCAGTAGGTATATGCTCTACAGTGGCCCCAACCCAGTATTATATGCTCTACAGTGGCCACCACCCAGTATTATATGCTTCCCACAGTGGCCCCAACCCAGTAGTATATGCTCACAGTGGCCCCACCCAGTATTTCTCTCGTCCCCCATTTAGCTATGGCCCCCACCCGTGGCCCGTGCTAGTATATGCTTCCCACAGTGGCCCCCACCCTGTAGTATATGCCCGGCCCCACCCAGTATTTTATGCTCTACAGTGGCCCCCACCCAGTAGTATATGCTCTACAGTGGCCCCCACTCAGTAGTATATGCTCTACAGTGGCCCCCACCCAGTAGTATATGCTCTACAGTGGCCCCCACCCAGTAGTATATGCTCTACAGTGGCCCCCACCCAGTAGTATATGCTCTACAGTGGCCCCCACCCAGTAGTATATGCTCTACAGTGGCCCCACCCAGTAGTATATGCTCTACAGTGGCCCCACCCAGTATTATATGCTCTACAGTGGCCACCACCCAGTATTATATGCTTCCCACAGTGGCCCCACCCAGTATTATATGCCCCCCACAGTGGGCCCCACCTGGTATTATATTCTCCCCACAGTGGCCCCCACCCTGTATTATATGCCCCCCACCCAGTATTTTATGCTCTACAGTAGCCCCCATCCAGTAGTATATGCTCTACAGTGGCCCTCACTCAGTAGTATATGCTCTACAGTGGCCCCCACCCAGTATTATATGCTCTACAGTGGCCCCCACTCAGTAGTATATGCTCTACAGTGGCCCCACCCAGTAGTATATGCTCTACAGTGGCCCCACCCAGTATTATATGCACTACAGTGGCCCCAAACCAGTAGTATATGCTCTACAGTGGCCCCACCCAGTATTATATGCACTACAGTGGCCCCAACCCAGTAGTATATGCTCTACAGTGGCCCCAACCCAGTAGTATATGCTCTACAGTGGCCCCACCCAGTATTTTATGCTCTACAGTAGCCCCCAACCAGTAGTATATGCTCTACAGTGGCCCCACCCAGTAGTATATGCTCTACAGTGGCCCCACCCAGTAGTATATGCTCTACAGTGGCCCCCACCCAGTAGTATATGCTCTACAGTGGCCCCACCCAGTATTATATGCTCTACAGTGACCCCCACCCAGTAGTATATGCTCTACAGTGGCCCCCACTCAGTAGTATATGCTCTAGAGTGGCCCCCACCCAGTATTATATGCTCCACAGTGGCCCCTACCCAGTATTATATGCTCCACAGTGGACCTCACCCAGTAATATATGCTCCACAATGGTCCCCACCAAGTATTATATGCTCTACAGTGGCCCCTACTCAGTAGTATATGCTCTACAGTGGCCCCCCACCCAGTATTATATGCTCTACAGTGGCCCCCACCCAGTAGTATATGCTCTACAGTGGCCCCCACCCAGTAGTATATGCTCTACAGTGGCCCCACCCAGTAGTATATGCTCTACAGTGGCCCCACCCAGTATTATATGCTCTACAGTGGCCACCACCCAGTATTATATGCTTCCCACAGTGGCCCCACCCTGTATTATATGCCCCCCACCCAGTATTTTATGCTCTACAGTAGCCCCCATCCAGTAGTATATGCTCTACAGTGGCCCCCACTCAGTAGTATATGCTCTACAGTGGCCCCCACCCAGTTTTATATGCTCTACAGTGGCCCCCACTTAGTAGTATATGCTCTACAGTGGCCCCACCCGGTAGTATATGTTCTACAGTGGCCCCACCCAGTATTATATGCACTACAGTGGCCCCAAACCAGTAGTATATGCTCTACAGTGGCCCCACCCAGTATTATATGCACTACAGTGGCCCCAACCCAGTAGTATATGCTCTACAGTGGCCCCAAAACAGTAGTATATGCTCTACAGTGGCCCCACCCAGTATTTTATGCTCTACAGTAGCCCCAACCCAGTAGTATATGCTCTACAGTGGCCCCCACCCAGCAGTATATGCTCTACAGTGGCCCCAACCAGTATTATATGCTCTACAGTGACCCCCACCCAGTAGTATATGCTCTACAGTGGCCCCCACTCAGTAGTATATGCTCTAGAGTGGCCCCCACCCAGTATTATATGCTCCACAGTGGCCCCTACCCAGTATTATATGCTCCACAGTGGACCTCACCCAGTAATATATGCTCCACAATGGTCCCCACCAAGTATTATATGCTCTACAGTGGCCCCTACTCAGTAGTATATGCTCTACAGTGGCCCCCACCCAGTAGTATATGCTCTACAGTGGCCCCCACACAGTAGTATATGCTCCACAGTGACCCCCACCCAGTATTATAAGCTCCCAACAGCCCCCTCCACTTCGGTGCTATTGTTATACTCTGGGGTCTCCTCAGACCCCAGAGTATAATAAACGGAGGCCCAGGGAAGGTGATTCAAAATAACAAACATTCATACTCACCTTGCCTTACCTTTCCTTGGCATCCTCGCTCCATCCTGCCGTCTTCAGCGTCTTCAGGCCCTCTTCCGACGTCGCTGCTGAGGCCTGTGATTGGACCTCAGCGGTCACGTGGGGGCGCACTGACATCATTATGTGGCCGCGCCCCATGTGACCGCTGGGGTCTAATCACAGACCTCAGTCATGACGGTGGAGCGCTGGAGAGAACGCTGTGCCCAGGAGAGGTGAGAATATGTTCTTATTATTTTCAGTCACCTCCCCTGGGTGCCCTGCCCTGCCATCTATTGGAAAGGGGCCTGCAATATGCCAGGGCCCCTTTCCAATAACAGTATGTATAGCGACTGGTTTGTGGGGTTCGCGGTAGTGGCTGCCACTGGGCTCCGGGCCCCCTAATATCCCAGGCCCTGTGGCAGCCGCTACCGCTGCTACCCCAGTATTTACGCCCCTGAAAGGACAGTTTATTGATCTTCTGAGTTCTTAAGTTCAGGATGCTTAGAAAGTCTACCCAGGTGTAAGTGGATCCAAAAGGACAGTTTGACAATCTGCTGAAGTTCTAGGTGTCCCTATCTTGAAGTGTTTCCTCTGTTTTCATATATTCATCAGGAGATATGAAAGAGTAATGGCCAGGTGTGTGACTTGGCAGAGGTACAGTCAATGAATTGCCTTCTTCTTTGAAATATTAGGTCCAGCACTGTTGCATGTTACCTGTATTACCATCAAGATCAATACCTAATTTATATGGTTTTCGTAATGTTTTAATACCATTTAAAAAATGTATTAAAATTTTGAAAAAAAAATCTTTATTAAAAACCTTTATTCTGAAACTCATAACAGTTGTTTTGTTGAGTTTTATGAGATATTTTGGTTTATGGAGGTGTGTAAGGGGTCTTTTTGTGGAGTCGTAGTTGTAGTTTTTACATACCATTTGGGAGAATATCTCATGTTTTTATTACATTTTTGTGGGAGGCGAAGCAGGGACAAAACCAGTGATTCAGTTATTTAGATTTATTTTTTTTATCACTACTATGTTAATTGTATGATTTAACAGTGTGGGCATTTTTGGATGTGGAAATACCTTATTTTTGCCTAATTGTTTTTTATGTGTAAAATAGGGAAAGGGATGATTTGAATGTTTATATTTTTTTATATTTTTAAAACTTTACACTTTCTAAATTTTGACACTTTTGAGCCCCCTAAAGGGCTTATTAGATCATTAATCATTAGAGTGCTTATTCTATAGACTGTAGTACTATAGTAGTGCAGTCTATGGGAATTTGCTATATTACTAATGAGCCTTGGTAATAAAATATCACTGCCAGGCCAATGAGCGTTCGGAAGGCTGAAATTGAAATATGGTAAAAGGCATATTAGTGATGAAAGTGAGTTAAAGAGTTGTTCTTCTATCTCCTGTTATCAACCCTATCCTGCCTGCAAAACTGCTCAGTTCATTGCTCAGATCTGTCTTTAGTGAAGACAGGCTAGAGTTCACAGATCAGATTGCAGGTTACCTAGAATTCTATGGGAAGAAGGAGTCCAGTGAGAGAGAAAAAAGCACAAGAGAGAAATAAGAAAATGCCTAAGATAATGTGTAAGTGTTTAGCAGAATTTTAGCTGTTTTATAGTAGTTTTCCAGAAGATTTTTAGAGTACCGAGTAGTAAAGATGTGAATAAAGATACATATCTTTCTATTATCTACTTCAGGACATCTTCTGTATCTCTCTGCTTCTCACTCACTTCTCTTGCTAATCTTCACTTTGCTCTCCATAGACGTCTATGAACTTCAGCTTGTCTTCAATGTAAACAGATCTGGCAGTGAATTGAGCAGCTTAGCAGGCAGTAGAGGAGCAGATAAGAGGAGGAAGCATTTGCTTCAGATAAAATATATTTCAAACTTTCTTGTATTCATTTGAACTATTCATTTATCAAAATAAATTGAAATAACAGTTACTCATTAAGCAGCAGAAATTGTCACTACAGTATCTATGTATAGCACTATAGTGAGCTCACAATGTAAACCTGGTCTGAGGCCAGGATTCTACAGTTCATGATGGTAACATCCTGCACTCATCTACTATATGTACTCATCTGTAGCCAGCCAGGGATCCGAAGCAAAACCATTAGGTAACCTAGATTAATATCATTATTTAAATTTATTATTGAATGTATATTATAATTATTTAAACATGTTTTTATGATATCTATATAATATTATAAGTACTTAAAAAAAAACAAAAAAAACAGTGTTTAAATGGCATCTTTCACATATACATAAGGTAAAACTAATACTACTGCAGCTAGAGATGTGAACCTTTTGATCTTGAGAGCACTGGAATGCTGAGCACAGCTGAGACTCCTGAAATGCTTTGATATAATTACCATCACATGAATAAAGATGTTCCTAGTGTAATACTCTGTATAAAATAATGTAGAAGACATCTGATTACTATAATTTCTAATGAATGTAGATTACTTACACATTAAAGGCGAAAATGTGATGTAAGTTCTATACCATATCATTTATTTTTGCAGGATTTTTAGTTTTTTTACCCAAGCAAAAATTAAAAATAACTTCAAATTAACCTTTATTGAGCCTGAGGAAAACATAAAACATGACAATTTTTTTTTTCTTAAAAATCTGCTTTTGCAATCAGTTGACATAAAATTGGGCTTTTATTATGTCCGTGATTCAGACTCTCAGATTCTCCTCCATTCCTGACCGCTGGATTTACGCAAACCCCTCCAACAAGAGTATCCTATTCTTGGTGGCTGTAGCCCTAGGATGTCCTCGTATCTCGTTTCTCATTGAAATTCTTAAACTTTAAGGCTAAGGCCCCAGCGAAAAAGCATTGCTGGGAAAAATGCATTGCAGTTTTTCCTGCAGCACTTTTCCCAGAATGCCCGCAGAGGTTTCCGCTACGGACTTTCTGCTTCAATTATACCTATAGGAAATCTGCCAGCATTTTCGTAGGTATAATTGACATGCTGCGATTTCCAAAAACGCGACCATTTTGGAAATTGCAGCATTTCCGCTGCACATATTTTTCTGCAATGTGTGGATGGGAATCGCTAGTTGGCGATGATATAATATGTTAGTGTTAGTATGTTCGAGCCATACTCAAACTGCAGTTAGTTTATACTTGCTATGGCATATTTTGGCTCAATTTTGATATGTTGGACACCACATTATAATGGGGTATAATATATACTGATATGTATGATTATAGGTAATATAATGCCACTAATATAGTGTCGACTGCTTACATACTACTCAATAATATTACATGGTGAGAACTGCTGACGGCAATTCTATTACTAAAGATGAAGGTAATAAGGGTGACTGATCTGACCTAATGTATTGTAATTTTTGCCACAATTGGAAGGATAGAGATAGTGGTTTCTTCCCTTTTATATATAGTGGTACAGTGTTTTAGACTGTAAGATGCAGCATTACTATATGTGGTCAATAATTTAGATAATGGAATCCTATATGTAATGCTAGATACCAAGAACAAGAACTATATTGTTCTCTGTTTTAGATAGCAGCACCTTTTCTTCTCTCTTTATGAGTCAGTAATGACAGCATTAGGTTTCCATGATTGACAACTCCCCCCTCCCTTGATGTGGAGGCAGGTTCAGCCGTGGACCAAGTGCCTGACGTCAGGGGTATGTTATGTATGTTATGTTGGACAGTTGGGGCATAGTCTTTAAATACCCAACATGGGACCATGACACACATCAATATTGAGTACTGGTGCCTACCATCCTAAGAACTACAGTTTCAACTGCAGTTTTAAGGTTTTAAATAGCTGCAGTTGTCACTGCGATGGTAATATAATTTTCTGATGTGCCCACCTGGTGATTGGGAGGGGTAAAACCAGTTGAAAGTGCATATATGCTTTTTTTTTACTCCTCGCCTTACAAAAGCTACGACTTTTTTATTTTTCCATTCAAAAAGCCGTATTAGGGCTTAATTTTTGCTAGACAAATTGTACTTTATAATGGTACTATTTAATATTCTGTATGATGTAATGGGAAGCTGGAAAAAAAATTCAGAATGGGGCAGAATAAATGTTTTTGTAACGTTTTGAAACCTAAAAAAATCCCAAACTTTGAATAAAAGAGAAGTCACCATATCCTGACACCAGTAACTTTTTATATTTTCATATAGTGGGCCGCATAAACCATCTTTTTTTGCGGGGTCAGATGTACTTTTTATTTTTAAGATTTTGAGAAATGTCTGATGTTTTCTTCACTCTTTATAAAAAATTTTTATGGCAGTTAAAATGGTGAAAAAATTGCAGTTCTTTTGATTTTTTCCTGTTACAGCATTCACTGTATGAGAAAAATATTCTAGTTTGTAGATCAGGCACTTATTTACCTTATCCAGGGAACAAAGTTGATTTAAACTTTTCATTTTTTTTATGTCGTTTTTTACTTTTTTTTTAGGGGTTTTTTTAGCGGGAGCATATAAACTGCGTAAAAATAAGGAATCCTGTTCACTTTACAGCTCTGCTCTCGATATTGTGGGAATAAATGTGGATGTATTCCCCCGATATGTTACTCGAGTTTAGTACACAATGAGTATACATTTAGAGTTTAATATTTTAATGTGTCCAAATTCTACACTTTACATTAATTTTGCCATAGAATGCACGCTGTGCTTGGTAAGCAGCGAAGAGGTGCTCACCCAAATGCCGTGACTTCTTCAAACATATGATCAGTGGGGGATGTCGGGCTTGGCCTCCACCTATTTAATATTAAACACCTATCCTAAAGATAGGCGATTAATATGGTGATTAATCACCAAGAATATGAAGTGCAATCAGCAGGCATCATGTTATAGAGCAATAGTAGCAGAGCAGATTGATATATTATTTACGGGGAAATATTCAGTATAATTTATATTTTATTCATTGAAATCTCCGCTCTTTCTTTGCTATAAAGTCAAGGAGCCGTCCTATCAGTGATTGACAGTTATCTCTGTATGCAAAGAGGGGAGGCTGTTAAGCAGTGATAGGACCACCACCTTGACATTATCACATAGAATTAATCAGATAGTTCAATAAATCAATGACAAGTTATACTGAACGTGTTCCCACAAATCTATATATCAATCTGCTTAGTTCATCCTGCACTATAACAGGATGCCTGCATTTTCCTGGTCACAGGTTCCCTTTAAGTCCTGGAAAACCCCTTTAGGCTGGGGCCCCACGTGGTGTAAATGCCGCTGCAGCGTTTTACAGTCCCTGCAGAGTGAATGGGATTAGATATTGCAGAAAAATACGTGCAGCGGAAATGCTGTCATCTCCAAATGCTGCGATTCTGTCGCGTTTTTGGAAATCGCACCATGTCAATTATACCTACGGAAACGCTGGCGGGTTCCCTATATACGTATAATTGAAGCAGAAAGGCCATAGCCTTAATGTACATGTGTTTATTTCAAATTTATTATATTGATTGAAAATTAAGTCTTATTTGAAATTATAGCTTAATTTTATTAAAAGCATATATACTGTACAGTGCTGGCCAAAAGTATTGGCACCCCTGCAATTCTGTCAGATAATACTCAATTTCTTCCAGAAAATGATTGCAATCACAAATGCTTTGGTAATAATATCTTCATTTAATTTGTCTTCAATGGAAAACCACAAAAAGAATTGTCAAAAAGCCAAATTGGATATAATACAAATTGGATATAATACACCAAACATAATAAAGGGGGTGGACAAAAGTATTGGCACCCTTTGAAAAATCATGTGATGCTTCTCTAATTTGTGTAATTAACAGCACCTGTTACTTACCTGTGGCACATAACAGGTGGTGGCAATAACTAAATCACACTTGCAGCCAGTTGAAATGGATTAACGTTGACTCAACCTCTGTCCTGTGTCCTTGTGTGTACCACATTGAGCATGGAGAAAAGAAAGAAGACCAAAGAACTGTCTGAGGACTTGAGAAGCAAAATTGTGAGGAAGCATGAGCAATCTCAAGGCTACAAGTCCATCTCCAAAGACCTGAATGTTCCTGTGTCTACCGTGTGCAGTGTCATCAAGAAGTTTAAAGCCCATGGCACTGTGGCTAACCTCCCTAGATGTGGACGGAAAAGAAAAATTGACGAGAGATTTCAACGAAAGATTGTGCGGATGGTGGCTAAAGAACCTCGACTAACATCCAAACAAGTTCTAGCTGCCCTGCAGTCTGAGGGTACAACAGTGTCAACCCGTACTATCCGTCGGCATCTGAATGAAAAGGGACTCTATGGTAGGATACCCAGGAAGACCCCACTTCTGACCCAGAGACATAAAAAAGCCAGGCTGGAGTTTGCCAAAACTTACCTGAGAAAGCCAAAAACTTTTTGGAAGAATGTTCTCTGGTCAGATGAGACAAAAGTAGAGCTTTTTGGGGAAAGGCATCAACATAGAGTTTACAGGAAAAAAAAAAGATCCCTTCAAAGAAAAGAACACGGTCCCTACAGTCAAACATGGCGGAGGTTCCCTGATGTTTTGGGGTTGCTTTGCTGCCTATGGCACTGGACTGCTTGACCGTGTGCATGGCATTATGAAGTCTGAAGACTACCAACAAATTTTGCAGCATAATGTAGGGCCCAGTGTGAGAAAGCTGGGTCTCCCTCAGAGGTCATGGGTCTTCCAGCAGGACAATGACCCAAAACACACTTCAAAAAGCACTAGAAAATGGTTTGAGAGAAAGCACTGGAGACTTCTAAAGTGGCCAGCAATGAGTCCAGACCTGAATCCCATAGAACACCTGTGGAGAGATCTCAAAATGGCAGTTTGGAGAAGGCACCCTTCAAATCTCAGGGACCTGGAGAAATTTGCCAAAGAAGAATGGTCTAAAATTCCAGCAGAGCATTGTAAGAAACTCATTGATGGTTACCGGAAGCGATTGTTCGCAGTTATTTTGTCTAAAGGTTGTGCTACCAAGTATTAGGCTGAGGGTGCCAATACTTTTGTCTGGCCCATTTTTGGAGTTTTGTGTAAAATGATCAATGATTTGACTTTTTTTTCATTCTCTTTTGTGTTTTTTCATTGCAAGCAAAATAAATGAAGATATTATTACCAAAACATTTGTGATTGCAATCATTTTCTGGAAGAAATTGAGTATTATCTGACAGAATTGCAGGGGTGCCAATACTTTTGGCCATCACTGTATATATATATATATATATATATATATAAATTATTATTGTTTATTTATATAGCACCATAGTTCCATGGTACTTTACATTTGAGGGTTAACATACGGTGCACAAGATATACAAAGCAGATAATACTAACAGTGACCAATTGGCACAGTGGGATAGAGGGCCTGCCCTCAAGGGCTTACAATCTATGAGGGAAGAGGGAGAGAGACAGAAGGTGGGGAGAGGCTGTACAGATGGTGGTGTGGTGACAGTAGCGTTATTGGAGGTTGTAGGCCTTCCTGAATAGGTGAGTCTTCAGGGCCTTCTTGAAACTTGTGAGGGTGGGGGACAGTCTGATGTGTCTTGGTAGTCGGTTCCAGAGTATGGGGGATGCACAGGAGAAGTCTTGGAGACGATTGTGTGAAGAGTGGATAAGAGCAGAGCGGAGTAGGAGGTTTTTGGAGGATCGGAGGTTACGTTCAGGCAGGTAGTGGAAAATTAGATCGGAGAAATATGGAGGGGACAGGTTGTGGATGGCTTTGTATGTCAGTGTTAGTAATTTGAACTCTATTCTCTGGGCAACGGGTAGCCAGTGAAGGGATTGGCAGAGGGGGAGCAGCTGATGAACAACGGGGGGAGAGGTGTATTAAGTGAGCAGCAAAGTTTAAGGTGGATTGGAGGGGGACGAGAGAGTTAGATGGGAGGCCATGGAGAAGGGTGTTACAGTAGTCAAGAGAGAAGATTATGAGGGAGTGGACTAGCATCTTTGTAGTTTCAGGGGTGAGGAAGGAGCGTGTGAGGACGGGTGAAGATTATGAACTCCGTTTTATATAAATATATATATATATATATATATATATATATATATATATATATGCTAATCCAATGCAGCACAGCAACACTGATATTATTTTAACATAGAATCCATAGAACCTAATAAAATGATCCACTGTAGGCCATTTTACATGAGAAGGTAAACATATTTATTAATTATTTGCAATTTGCATTTTTAATGCATTGAAATTAAAATTAAGCTAAATACATTCAAAATAAATTGTGTTTTGGATAAAGAATACATAGTGAGATGATTATTTAAATATGTAGATTGCTTCATTAAATAGTTTATGCACCTGCTCAGGAAATGGTTATGCTGATTTAGCTTTTGCTAAAACATAGAGATATAGCAGAAGGTGAAAAAGTAGATAGGATTAAAACTTACAATGTACTGTAAAATGTTACAAGGGCCATACAAAATGTAAAAAAATATCCCGTTTTCAAATGGTCTATGTGTAATATAACTTTATTGAATAATTCAATGACAGATTTAGTATGAAGTTATGTGTTCTCCCCTCCCTTCCAGAGTACTCACCTCCTCTCTGCTTATTTGATGCACACAGTATGTCTTGTATGAATAGGAGATAAAACTATCAGTGCAGGTTTATGGTAGTCAGATCAATGCTCTAATAGACTTGCATTGTGAGTTTAACCTTCTGTTCATACAGGAAACACAAATCAATAGTGAAATAAAATTATCACGTCACTCCGTTCTTAGGATGCAAAAAGTGAAGCGATTTTATTAACATACTGTATCACACCACAGAAATCCAGTATAAATCCATTTAAAGGCAAGTCTAGGCAAAAATGGACAACACTTTTAAAGTTTAAATAAGCCAGGGGCAGTGAAACAAATAAAAAAAAATGCATACTCACCTTTCCACAGTGCCCTCCCATGCGTCCCGGTTCTTCTGCTCCAGTGGCGCCTTCCAGTGTTCCGCTGAAGCCGCTGATTGGCCTCAGTGGTCACAATGTCACTACCTGTGACATCACAGATCCTCTTCCTGAGGCCAGTTTCAGCAGAACCCCAGAAGAGGCCCGGGAGATGCTGCCGTAGCAGAAGAACCGGGACGCACGGGAGGACACCGTAGCACCATGGAAAGGTGAGTATGCATTATTTCAATTTGTTTCGCTGTCCACAGCTGATTTAGGGACAAGAATCTCTCACATTGAGGAGAGCACCAGTAAAGGTGTGTAGAGATTTTAATTGCCTTTTGCCCTCTACTTAGCATCTACATATCACAAGGCATTATGGGAAAGGAGCTGGGGAGCTCATGCGCCCTCTATTGGATGTAACAAATCCTCAATTTGCTTTTGACTCACCGAACCTTGAGACCCACTCATTGCCTCCCACTAAGCCAGCCAATTCACTTTGCTCTGTACTGATGAAGGACAACGATCCGGAAACAGCGCTGTATGCAGATAAGTGAAATTGGCTTGGCTAAAATCCCTTTTGCTGTCTCAAGGCTCGGTGGGTCAAAAGCAAATTGAGGATTTGTTACATCCAATAGAGGGCGCATGAGCTCCCCAGCTCCTTTCCCATAATGCCTTGTGATACACAGCTGATTTAAACGTTAAAAGGATCGTCCACTTTTGCCTGGACAACCTCTTTAAGTATAAACATGAACAAGATATTCAAAAATGGATGTTTCGGTGTAAATTCACCTTCATCAGCGAAACGTCCATTTCTGAATATCTTATTCATGCTTATACTTAACTGGATTTCTGTACTGTATTTCTGTGGTTCCATATGTTAATGAAACCGCTTCACTTTTAGCATCATAAGAACAGAGTGCCGTGGAAATTTTACTCGGTAAATTAATTAAGACTGGCGTATCGTACTCCAGTCTTAATAAAGGGCCAGACTGGCTCAGGGACTGAGGCTGTGGCATTCAGAAATCTGTGTTCCATCCCTATGCCAGAATGGAAATCTACACCAGTTAGGAACTGGTGGAGATTTCCATTGTAACTCATGGCAGAAACATTTCACAGCCACATTTGCATGATGTGATGGCAAGGCACAGATCTGGGCTTGAGGCCCACATTTGGTGCAGTAAAGGGTTCCTCGCCAAACGCGTGCCTCAATATTATCCCTCTATGCTAGGTTTCTAGCGTAGAAGGAATGGTGAATTTGTCCCAGAGTGTATCAGAGGAGCAGAGAGGAGGTTAATGCTTAGAAAGGGAGCACATAACTTTGCAATAATGCTGTCAGTAAGTTATTCAATAACATTACACTGTAAACAGACTCCTTTTCAAATGGAGATGTGTTTTTCTTTTTTCACTGGTGCGCTTCTTAAATCAGACTTGCTGCCATGAGAAGCTTAGCCAAAGTCTAGGTAGTATACACTGATCTTCTCTAATAACATCTAATTCTTTTCAAACATTCCCTAGGTTTGTTTGAAGTAACCTTCCGGCAGTAAACCCATGCTGTGTTGGTGTTTTGACAATAAATGGTACACACTGCATGATTCTATTATGTTTTCTAATACTAATGTGAGGCTCTGAGATCTACAGTTAAAGGACTTTTACAACACTAAGATATCTATCGTTAGGATAGGTCTTCAGTATCAGATCCATGGAAGTCCAACACCCAGCACCTTCACAGATCAGGTATTTGAAGTGGCCAAAGCACTCGAATGAGCATCACAGCCTCTTCTTTGCATATCAAGCATTGCATTATTTGTTTTATAGTGGCTGTGCATGGTAATGCAGCTCAGTCCCATTTTTTTATTATGTGACTGAGATGCAAGCATGAATGTAGACTATGTAGCTTATGAATGTGATATTACAGACCTGTGAAGCAGAAGCAGGAGTTATACAACTTCTGCTTCAAACAGCTGATCAGTGAAGGTACTGAGTGCTAGACCCTTCTGATCTCATAGAGCATCCCATTTCATACACCCCTTTATATCTAATGGGAAATTCTATTTGCTGTTTTTCATTCATCAGGAACCATATTTGGAAATAAATTCCATTTAGTATACAACCTGGACCCATTAACAGATCTATTTTTAATTTTGAGACCTCTAGCAAAATCTCAGTAAATATCATATTCTTATAAGTATAGAAATATACAGAAAAGGTAAAATATACCATTACTGAAGCAAGAACAACATTGTTTAGGAAAAAGGACTTCTTAAAGAGGATCTTTCATGTCCTCATGTATATGCTGTTTTATATACTGCTAGAAAGCCGACAGTGCCCTGAATTCAGAGCACTGTCAGCTTTCCCGTTATGTGCCCCGGGGCCGGAGATATCGGTGCCGTTAGTTAAGGCACAGATATCTGCCCACTGTCAGAAGGGCATTTAGGACAGTCTAGCTGGGCTGGAAGGAATGCCCCCCCTGACAGTGCTCGTCCATAGACTTGTACTGAATTCAGCGCACTGTCAGCTTTCTAGCGGTATATAAAACCGCATGTGCCTGAGCACCTGAAAGGTCCTCTTTAAATACAAAGGGATATATGGTCATCATGTAGGATGTCCAATCTTCTATAAGAGTGGTTTCCTCTCTGATGTACTTAAGTCATCTATATATGGTCCCTCCAATCTCTTATGAATCTCTCCTGAAAGTCCACCATGTAATATTATAAAAAGATAAAACTGGACCTCAAAAGGGGGTAATGAGATATCATGTACCACTTAAATTGAATAAACAACGCTGTTATAATCCATCAAATTCATGGCTTGTTCATTTAGCCAAAACATTAGTGGATGATGCAATAGTTTGGTCATAAAGCAAAACATACCAGTGGATGATGCAATACCTTGTAATGCTGATAAAGGATAATTTTTGGTGTTTTTTTCTTTGAAAAGCCAATTCTTCATAACTTTTCAAGTGGCCACAAATTTGTCTCATAAATAACAACAAGCCTGTTGTACTTACAAGTCATCAAAACAGACAAATTTTTCTACAAAACCATTGCTTTTTGCAATATAACCACCATATGTGTCTAAAAAAAAAACACAGGCAAGAACCTTTGCCCAATAAAAGAGTAATTTTTGGAGCGTTTTAAATGTTGAAATGCATAAAAGTTAGTGGCAGCACAGTGTATGGTTAAACTGAGTTGTATCCACTGCTTACCATCCGTTATTCCATAGATATACATCTCTTTCACTTTGACATAGTTTAGGTTCCTTCTAACCCTGAGAGTGTTCTACACTATGTTTTAAGCTATTTTAAGATGTGGTTTACACCAAACTTGTTCGACCACCCAAACCCAAAATGAAACAAGGATCAGATCACACTGGATCAACTCACACTGTCCAGGGGGACGAGCTGAATGCAGGATGGGCATGTTTAGTGATGATGCAGCAGTGCTCAGTAATAGAAGAAAACTCCTCCTGTGCTCCAAGATCCTTATTTGAATAAAGAATAAGGCTAAGGCCCCATGGTGCGGAAACGCAACTTTTGCAAATTTTGCTGCGTTTTTTAAGCCAAAAACAAGAATGGATACAAAAGGAATGGAAAATATATAGGAAGTGCTTATCATTCTGCCTGTTGGTCAATCTACTCCTGGCTTTGGCTCAAAAAACGCAGCAAAATCTTCAACAAAAAAAGTTATGTTTCCACAGTGTGGGGCCTCAGCCTAAAAGTACTTTTTCTACTCATCCCCGGGACTCTGAAACATAAGAAAGGTATAGTTTTTATTCTACTAATAGAATTATGGGAGTGGTTTAAAGTAGCTGGGGGAAGTGATAGATTCCCTTTAAGTCTTGTAAAATCTTGTCCATTCATTCGTGGTTAATATTATTCCCCTTCACAGGTAACACATACTGGATAACACCAAATGGGTTAAGAAGATAGAATTGTGTCTTTTTATACCCTTATCAATTATATATCAAATGCCAGCCATTACCATGTGACCATGGGAGGAGGGGGCTATTTTACATAGACTTCTGCAATATACAGCATTAGGATATGCATTTATAAACTATTTTCAGTAATTAGCTAAATTGCTTTTATTCCTATGTATCCTCACATCTTAATTGCTTGATTGCGTAATAGTTTACAGTTGAATCCAGGGAAGGGTTAAAGACAAGTGAAGTGCTGGAGGAGTTTTGATTGATGTGTCTAATTTGCGGTGTCTCCATGGCGATGTGCAGCTCCTTTTAAAACTACAATTGCAGTAACATTTGTTCTGTTTTGATGTTCTAGCAATGACTGGAAAAAGGTCACAATGGTGTCATTAAATAGAAATGCTCCATTTTCTTGCAACAGTCATGTAATGTTTTACCTACTGGCTTTAAAACATCAGATGTTTTATTTAATCTCAGTTTTATGTCCATTCTAATCAATGGACTGAATAGCCTAGCTGGGGTATTGTTAATCTCTATAGCCTCAGCCAGTATAGTGTTCTTACATATTCAGCGTTAGTAGATCTATTTGATGTAGTCCATTTCTTCAGCTTAGTTGCTAGCAAAAAGTTACAATGAATTTAGCATTTCAGTATAATATAATACTGTATTTTCTTTTTCGGTTTAATACTTTTACCAGTACTAGGGGACATTTTTTTATATGTGGAGTTAAAGGGTTTTTCCAGCCTTAAATTGATTTTTCATTCTGACGACCTATCCACAGGACCACTACCATGCAGTATAGGGGGCTGATGCACCGCTTCTATTACTTGAGTAGTAGCAGTGCTGCATGTGCTGTGCACTAGCAGCTTCTGGCCCCTGGAGGCTGGTGCAAAAGCTGATCTGTGCAGGGTCCAGGTGTCAGACCCCAACAAATCATATGCTGATGTCCTATCCTGTGGATAGAACATCAGTATGAAAAATTAATTTGGGGCGTGGAAAACCCCTTTAAGGCTGAGGCCCTACATAGCAGGCCGCAGCAAAAAAGCGATGCAGGAAAAACGGCGGCAACGCTGCTTACATTATACCTATAAGGAAACTGCCAGCGTTTCAGCAGGTATAATTGTCATGCTGCAATTTCCAAAATCGCAACGTTTTTGGAATCCATCCACCTTGCAGTGACAGTTTACACCACATGGGGTCCCGGCCTTAAGACATCTTAAACATCAGTGTAGGAAAGGGTTCTTCCTATGGTTATAATATTAATCCTTCTCTGTGAGTCAAAATAGAGAGGATGCTCTGTACAGATAACTGCTATTCTCATGTCCTTTTATTAGAAGGACGGCCATTCATTTCAATTCTACATACAGCTGCAGTTGCAGAGGAAATACTTGACTGGCTGCAGCCCCAGCTGTTTCCTATGGGTGCTGGTATCAATTATCTGATCACTTCATGGACAAATATTAAAAGGGATTGTCTCTGATGAGATAACTCCCCTATCAACATCTATTAGGTACATTATGGGGCCTCTTTACTGTTTTTGACAGCACAATTTGAGGAAAATGAGCAACCTTTCATTCAGCTAGTGAATAAACCACCGTCATGGATTTCTTCTCTGCTTGTCTAAACTTGCCTGCTTTAACAAAATGAATATATTTACAGGAAGGTTAAGCAAAATACTAATGGATAATATATTACAAAGTTAAACTACAAGCTGTCTTTTCTATAAATTCTATTTCCACAGCCCTGGTGCAGCAATTACATTATCTTGTTTAATTATTATTGGGTTTTTGAAGGGAAAATAAAATCGAGTTGAGACTGAAAAAAAAATCAGATGCTTTTCAATAGGAAGCAACACTTGAAGTTGCTACACAATGGAGTGTGATTACCGCCCAATAAAATTCTTTGCTAATAACAATTAGCCGGGTCACAAAGAAACATATTGAAAAGAAAAGGTGCAAATTAACTGCAAAACAGATCTGAAGACTTAAATAAGATGCCTTTAGGAACTCTTTGGCCTCCAGTGACAAGAATTGCACCTTTCTTGTAATTTCCCACAGCACAAGGCACAAGATGTCAAGTAACAGTCATCAAGACAGAACATGAGCCTACCATATAATAATCACAGTGTAGAACTTCAGGATCAGACAAGAGAAACTTTAAAACAATTTTGTGTTAATAAAATAAAAGAGATTACAATTATTAAATATTTTATAGATCAATAGTACAGCTGAATGTAAGAAACTTTGTAATATATGTTATTAAAGAAAATGCTTCTTTCCCTATTTATTAGGCTGTTTTCTCCTCCGTTCTCTCAGTCTGTTATCACTAATAGAATGCATATCCAGAGAGGAACCTGACTGTCAGCCTCACAAAAAGAAGTTTCTGGAGAGGGTAAGGGGTAAGGGGTGTAGGGAACTGCTGAATGGAGAGAGTGAGGAAACACAGTGGTGAAACCATGACTGATGGGAATGGGCTGTAAAGCAGTCTTATAACTGGAGAAAAAAGCATTTTTCTTCCATAAAATATGATGCAAAGCTTCTTATACAGTATTTACTCGGGCTATTCATTAGTAAAAAGCTTATATATAATTGAGGGTACTCTTTAGCTACTATCCTCAACACAAAGATAGACTAAATTGAGAGTCTCTATTTAAAGTATTCCACTACTTTTCTGATAAGAAGAAGATTTAGCATTGACTAGATAATAATCTCCGCTAGTTTAAACTCAACTGAAAACTTGTGGAATCTCCAAAGTGTGAGATATATAGTGAAGGCACAATACACATTGACTTAATTCAATAAATCAATGGGAAATCATAGGAAGTAATGATAGATACTGAAGGTTGGATATAGTGATAAGTATTTCAAAAGACCCAAACTGTTAAGGGATATTGACATACAGTATATCAGATATGGTCAGTGGATTAAGAGGGTGCTAAAGAAGCCTTATTGCCTCTGGAGAACTTTTAGAAAGGGTGATGCAAAGTTACCCTTAAAAAAAAGTGTTATATGTGTTTCAATTCAGACCCATTCACATACTTGGAAGTTGATGAGAATTTTGGTGTTTTGCCACTTAAGATATAGAGAGATAACCAGATACAAGAAAACACAGATGGTACTTTCCTTTCTTTGACATGAGAAATCACAAATTCTTGTATGATACTTAGATAATATTTCTTTACTTGTCATTTTCTTGCTTGTTGGGAATATTTATTCAATATTAATGTAATGGAAATTATGTACTGACTTTCTGAATAGCTTGTGCTTATACATGCGGGACAATCTGGTCAGGTAGATGTACATTGTACAACATGTGGGATCAACACAATAAAACTACATTCACATGAACACTGAAAAAAAACGGCTGTGGAAAACAGATTTTGGGTTGGTTCACACTTGTGCCCGGAGTCCATCCGCCGTGGATCAGACCTAAATGTCAGAAAAAAGGATTGGGAAATGATTGGGAAAGGTTTGAAATGGTTTGTTTAAAAAACCATTCACTTCAATGGGTTTTTAAAGCAATGCGCAGGTGTCCGATTGCAGCCTCTGCACCGCAAAGCCGTTTTTTTGGTTGGACACAAAGTCCTGCATGTCCGACTTTGTATCTGACCAAAAAAAACGGCATCGCAGCACAAAGGCTGCAATCGGACACCTGCACATTGCTTTAAATCCCATTGAAGTGAATGGTTTTTTTAAACAAACTATTTCAAACCTTTCCAAATCCTTTTTTCTGATATTTAGGTTGGATTCATGGCAAACGGACTCTGGGCGCAAGTATGAACGAAGCATAACCTTTATAGACTTGAGTCTACTGAGGAATCTGTGAACACGGACAAAAAAGGACATGTCCTTTAGATGTCCCGTTAAAACATACTGTCAAAAAAATGTGAATAGACACATGAAAATAATTGGGGCACATTTATTAAAGCTATGCTCACACTAGCATTGCCTCTCAATTGTTCTGTTCCATCAGAGGAGAGGCAGACCGCTACAATAGCATTTATGCTAGGTTCACACCTGCGCTTGGGTTTCCGTTCATCGGATCCACTTGGGGACCCAAAAAACGGAAACTCAATCCGCTTAAGAAGCGGTTACCTGCAGAAGCCTGCAGACCCCATAGACTAAAATGTTTTCTGAAACATGGGGAGAGAAAAGTCCTCCTTGCCCCGAACGGAAACTGGGCCCAGGTGTGAACCTATCCTTACACACAGAGCCCGGTGGACCCCATTGACTATAATGGGGTCTGTCAGGTGTCCGTCAGACAGATTCTCCAATGGAGAGTTCGATGCAGATGTGAACGTAGCCTAAGACTGGCATTTCCTGCGACAGTCTTAATAAAGGTCCCATCAGGTGCAAGACATGCCTGATTTTACAGGAAACTCCGGCCTCTTAATAAATCAGGCTCATGTCTGTGCTCCAAAGCAGAGTCAAAGAAGTGCCACATTTGCACACATCTATGCCAGAAAACTTACATGGCAATGGATTCCTTCCCAATGTGTTCTAAAACGGTCCAGTGACAGACATTTTTGACCATACACTTCAGATCACTGTCATATGAATATTCTTTTGGTCAACAGTTCTTCCCTCATACCTTTTCCTTCTCCTTCCTTCCCCTTCCTTACACCTGCACTATCAGTTTAGCCAAGTGTGCATATGTTTTCCAATTAAAGAGAGTGGAGTATGCCACTGACAGATACCTTTGGTGGATTATCTCTCCTCAGACCAAAAGGATCATTCTTGTTAAAATCTGATCAGGAGGTCCCTATAAACATTAGATTATTTTTTGTCCTTTAACCCATCATAATGCATGAGATGCTCAGCTTGCTGTTTATGAAATGTAAAACATGTGTTTTCTACTCTTTTATATATAGTTATATGTTTACTTTAGTAAATATGCCTATATTTCACAATACTGTGCACTTAGAAAATAATTGCAATTTAAGAAAATCTTCATTGACTGCCACTGGCTGTACTATGTACATGACTGTAATTATATAGACAGGGTATTGTGTGTGTATATGGTATTCCCAGAATAAAATGTAATTTACATGAGTTGATCTTTAAAGCACATGGTCCTGATAACTTGCTTGTTGATTCAGGTCGCATCCGCTATAATTCACTGAAGATAGGCAGAAGATTGCTTTTATTTGCACAAATCTACTGTCAAGTGTTTAAATGGTTTAGTACGTGAAATAAGGAATAAGACCCTGAACTGAAAACACATAATCAGCTTTCTAACATTGAGTAGTTAGAATTTGATAACATCATGTATTGTTACTTTTTTTGTTGATCTATTTTCTTGTAGAATTGTAATGTACTTTCCCTTGCACCGAGGAAATCAAACTACTAAATACATACAAACATTTTCTTTTCATTGTAGCTCCTGCTTAATATGAGCAGGATAGCAGAAAAAGAGCACACTTCACAGCACATGTTCTCAGCAGTAGTTTACAAACAAATGGGAACATTCAATTAACATTTAAAATGGCTAAAACACCGCAAGGAGATCAGTGGTCCATGCCATAGTGAAATTATTCTGCTTAATTAAAATGACAGGGGATGGCTGCTAAATGTCAAGCTATATACTCTGATAGTCAAGCTTGTAATGCTTTCAGATAGAGGCAAAAGATCACTTAGAAAGGTTTCAGACATCACAAAAACACAAGTACATTTCATGGAAAGATGTAGGTTACAAAGAAATTTATAGCTAAATATATAGAATCATTGTTTTATAATGAGCACAGAAGGCAAAGTGTAAGCATACAAATCAGTTACAAGAAACCATCTGTTCTAATAAATAATAGGGAACTAAGATTATTTTATGATAAAATGCTGCACTAGTAAATATTTAGTTTGGAAAAATGTGTGAATTCTTTCTATACAATGTGTTGAGGCCCCACGTGGTGTAAAAAACGCAGCATTTTACAGTCTCTGCACAGATTCTAGCGAATCCCATCCACACAATGCGAAAAAATCCGTGCAGTGGACATATTGCGATTTCCAAAAACATTGCGGTTTTGGAAATTGCAGCATTTCAATTATATCTACAGAAACGCTGGCAGTTTTCCCTATAGGTATTGTGAAAGCTCCTCAGTGCGCCAACACCGCTTTGGCTCACACCTGAGACTTCTTTACTAAAAAACCACACTCACCACCAGTGAGTGTTGGGTTCACAAGGTAAATACAAGACAAGCTTTCTAAATTTTATATATTTATTAACCCCTAAATGGGTCGGTATTAACATCTAACACATGCAGTTCAGAACAGATATGCAGATATATACAAGCATTAACAGTTACTAGTTACAAGATACAGTGCAATAAAATAAAAGGGAATAAAGGTGAAATAGTTACTTTACCACGCATCCATGCTCTGGCATGTGTGAATAACCCAGTGGAGACTTCTAGCATGTGGCATCAACACAGTATTCCAGCATGCATGCTCCTCACAGTATGTCCCAATAGTCTCTCTGTGATCTCTTGTAGTCTGTCTGTAAAAACTCCCCCACTGGCCTCTTACCTCATCTTTTATACCCTTGATGACACCACCCAGAATGAGGTCATCAACAACAGCAAGTCTGATTGATTAACGCACTCAAGTCACGATTCTTTGTATGGAGATGAGACCAAGTGAAATGATACAATGTTATCAACCATGTCTGATCTACCAGCTCAGGCTGACCAATGCATGTTTGTTTGATCACTCAGGGCTGTGTAGGAATTCAATGGAGCCCTGCTGGGATGGATACAAAGCCCTATTGTTCCAGTCCGGCCACTATTGGCAATATACCTATGAGTAGGCTGTGCACATTATGAATGAATGGAAGAAAGCGGTAGATACGATACCCAGAGATCAAAATACATCTCTGAGTTATAGCCATATTTAACACTAGAAGTCCCAGAGAGGGGTCATTTAACATTTCTACCTTTGGAACCCAGAGACGGGTCGAATGACCTGAAGGATTTTATCTAACATCCTATAATCACCGTCTTTTGTTCTGTAATTAAGGCCATTACTGTCACACCACAGGAGGTTGTTGTTTTCCATTGAGTTTAGCCATTTAGTGTCTAGTTAGTTCTATTCAGTTTATTGTATTTGATAATATAAAGACTATACATATTGTATTAAGTTTAGTTTTATTTGAGCAAAAAAGCACTGAAACAATTAATCATTTTTTATATATTTTAAATAGAATTAGAAATTTTAGAGCAAGGTACAGCTGTGAGTAATGACCAGAAGCATTTGTCTAAGGCAGGGGTAGGCAACCTTTTTTGTTCGGCGTGCCGATTTTAATAAAAAAATCAAAGATGAGGTACTCGGAGTGCCGGTCAATAATTGTAAGTCTGACGACCCCTAAACTAAAGTCATATACCACAAACCATAACACAGAAGTGCTGCCACCAGATGCTTTAGGACACATGCGTTTACTGCTATTTCCTGGGACACTCCTGTACTTTCTGATTAGAAGCAATGAAAGTCCATGTGCAGCCCCCAATTAGTGGTAAATTTATTGTGTCCAGGAGCCCCGTATGGCGGCATCCTTATGGTGAATACACACTATGTATCTGGATGCAGCTATATTTGGAACTTTTTCATTCAATGTAAAACTGGTGCATTTTTGCACAAAAAAAAAACAAAGCCGGAGTTTTCTGTGCAAAAACACATCCTTAATATAGAAAACACACCGTTATACAGAATAATGTCCCATAGTGGTCCCTGCACACGGTATTATGTCCCATAGCGGCCCCTTCAACATGGTATATGTCCCATAGCTGCCTCTGCACACGGCATTTGTCCCATAGCTGCCTCTGCACACAGTATTTGTCCCATAGCAGTCCCTGCACACAGCAATATGTCCCATAACGGCCCCTACACACCGTATATGTCCCATAGCAGACCCTGCACACGGTATATGTCCCATAGCGGCCCCTGCACACGGTATTATGCTCTATAGTGGCCCCTGCACACGTTATATGTCCCATAGTGGTCCCTGCACACGGTATTATGCTCTATAGTGGCCCCTGCACACGGTATTATGCTCCATAGTGGCCCCTGCACACGGTATATGTCCCATAGTGGCCCCTGCACACGGTATATGTCCCATAGTGGCCCCTGCACACGGTATTATGTCCCATAGCGGTCCCTGCACACGGTATTATGTCCCATAGTGGCCCCTGCACACGGTATTATGCTCCATAGTGGCCCCTGCACACGGTATATGTCCCATAGTGGTCCCTGCACACGGTATTATGCTCTATAGTGGCCCCTGCACACGGTATTATGCCCCATAGTGGCCCCTGCACATGGTATATGTCCCATAGTGGCCCCTGCACATGGTATATGTCCCATAGTGGCCCCTGCACACGGTATATGTCCCATAGTGGCCCCAGCACACGGTATATGTCCCATAGTGGCCCCTGCACACGGTATATGTCCCATAGTGGCCCCTGCACACGGTATATGTCCCATAGTGGCCCCTCACACGGTTTATGCTCTATAGTGGCCCCTGCAGGCAGAAGCACCCGAAGAGTACAGAGCGGCTGCGGAGCGTGGAATAGTGAGTACATTGTTTTTTATGTTTGATCATCTCCCCGGGGGCTCCGCTTATTATACTCGGGGGTCTGAAGAGCCCCCACAGTATAATAATAGCAGTTTCGTTTCGGCCGTGTTTGGTCCGATCGAAACTGCTGGGTGAGGAGTCCGCTGCCGTGCCAGGGGAATAAGCCTCGCGTGCCAAGAGTGGCACGCATGCCATAGGTTGCCGACCCCTGGTCTAAGGCCTCAAGCACACTAGCGAAAAAAAATTGCGCGAAAATCGCATCGCAATGCGATGCAATTTTTTTTCTGCGATTTGCCAATGTATTTCAATGGCACCAAGCACACCTGCGATTTTTTTTCGTGCGATTTTTTTCATAGGTGCGATTTTCCTGCGATTTTTTTTTTTTTTTTTTTTTTGTGCGATTTTTTTCGTGCAAAAAAAATCCCAGAGGAGTGATCTATATGACCAATGGGACAGATCACAAAAATATCGCAAGTAGCTGTGATTTTTTTTGCGATTTTTTTTTTTTTTTTTCTGCACCCATTGACTTGAATCTAAATATACAAAAATGTAAATATACAAAAGAACAACTGTTATTTGTTTCTATGCTTTTTATTTTTGTTATGAAAATAATAAAAAAAATACAAGGAATAAAACAATTCCACACATATTTACAATAGGCTGCTGTGGGGGGCTGCGTGTGTGTGTGTGTGAGTGGCATGTCCTTCTTGTGTGACTAGCATTTCAGCACTCACTCAGCAGTCTGTCTGCACTGTTGGAACATACCTGGCACTGCCTGGGTATGTCCCTGGTACATTTGCCACACGTGTATTTGTAGCAGTAAACACATCTCTCAGTTGCACAATTGTTCGTGCATCGATGGTTGACCTGACACTTCGCCCTTTTGCCAGGGCTGGGTGTGGAAGGTTGTTGCCGAAGGAGTTTCTCCTTGCGTGCCTTCTTTTCAGTCACATGAGAGCCACCTAACTCTTTTGCAAGCTCAACCAGGAAGTCCACCCGTCTCTCCTGCACCCCAGTGCATGCCTGATAAAGAACATGAGCATTCAGTGCTGCCATGTCAATCATGTTGTAGAACACGGCGAATGGCCATCTCCGTGTTCCTGCATGCAGGCTGTACTCCCCGCACCATTTGGTCCATTACATCCACACCGCACTTTGTGTGGTTGTATTGTGTGACCGTGTTTGGCTTCCTTTTGTTGGTATCCTTAGTCTCAACCACGCTGTGCATGCTGCTGAGAATGTAGACGGCCTTCTTTCGTTTGGGTGCATACACTGTCAGTGTGGCACCAGTGGTTGAAAACACCTGAGTGGTGAATTCAGTGCGGTCCATCTGTCTAGCGGATTGAGGAATTTCCCGGCGACTCTTGTTGACTGTGCCAAGGATAGTGGTTTTCCGGCTAAGCAGTCATTGTGCAAGTGACAATGATGTAAAGAAATTGTTCGTGGTTACAGTTCTGCCCTTGTCCATGAATGATTCCATCAGCCTCATCACTACAGTTTCGGACAGTCTCTCCCCGCTGGGACGACTGGGGTCCTTGCCAAGATATGGGAGGACATTACAGATGTACTTTGATTTCAAGTCGCAGACTACTTTGAGAAGCAGTCACATCCCCCACAGCACAAAAGGCTGCATGCAAATTTGCTAAGGTGTTAGCAAATATTCCCAGCACAACAATGCAGCTGGGGGGTGGGCAGACACTCAGGAGCAGCTTACATTCTTTTCTTTACACTCTCTTACAAGACCTGAGGTGGATCAACACAATTCCCCCCTGCAGATTCCTCAGACAATGGCCACATTTACAAATGAAAGGAAATGCTAATTGGAGCCATCAGAGTTGTCAGTTTGGACTAAGGGTCATTTGACCCTCTTTCAGGACTTGAAGGGGGAGCTCAAAATTTCTGGGACTTCTAGTGTTAAGTGGAATCATCACACCTCCCCCTCTTTAGATGGTGCTTGTAGGAAGTAGGGGCCTACGCCCCTCTTCTGAAAGCACCTCTGCCCTTCCTCAGCTCCTCAGGCTCTGGCCCCAAGGCTTCACAACAACCCCCCCCCCCCGGGGTCCCAGCAGACTCGGGCCTTGTCAGACCCCCGAGAGTGGTTGGGCGGCACGCGCCTTCAATATGTCCAGACTAGGGTCAGCTTGGACAGCCTCTCTGAACTCTTGGCTGGAGTGAGACAAAAGAGAGGTGCATGTTACATAGCTGCCGGACCCTTCTGGCTCTCTAGTCTGACTAGGGACACTTCTAAGGCTCAGGCCCTTAGCCACGTACACTTGGCTACCTCCCGCCTGTTCTGGGTCCGCTTTCTGAGTGCGCGCATCCCGTAGCTTTACACTCATGACCTCAGGCCCTTGGGATACTATTCCAGAGATCCCATCCCGGCAATCTCTGCTCTCCTGGCTACCCTTGGCCTGCTCTCTCAGGGTCTTCCCCACACTAGCCGCTAGTTTGGAGAGTTCTAGGGGGTTCTGCACCTCCCCTTTGCTTCCAAACCTACATCCTGTTCCTCCTGTACTTGGGTGGGTGATGGTGATACCTTGGGCAAATGACTGAGATCATGCTTCCCTAAACCATCCCCCCACAATACATTGACAGGTAATACAGTTGACATACCCCCTTCTTGGATCACACCTCCAGTACCCCATGCCATCTGAACTTGGGCCATGGGCACTCCTGGAATAGAACTGGACAGAAGAGACGTGTATGTCTCATACCGGCTGGACTCCTCTGGCTTCAAGGGGGTGAGGCTAGTCATGGCGGTCTCAGCACCGACTCCAGGTGGTGTAGGCAACGGTTCAAGGGTCGGAACACCCTCCACCCTTTTAGCACTCTGGCTGCGGGCTAACACCGCACTACCATCAGTCCGTCCCTCACCTGGATCGGCCATGAGATCCACATAGCCTACCTGACCACCTGGCACATGGTCAGCAGTTGGGTGCTTATTGGATGCACTGGGCGAAATAGTAGAAGTCGCTTCCAGTGACTCAGAAGAGCTACCCTGTACACTTTCACAACAAGCATTGGCAATTACATTGACAGTACATTCATTAGCAATTGTTAATTCACACCGGGCCTCAATAAGATCGGTGGTAGACATATTAACAAGCTGGGAGGGAGACGCCCCTGCAGATGTGGGTGTGTCTACCGACCAGATCTCATTGGCTCCTAGCACGGGAGTGAACAAAGCATCAATAACATTTTTGCTGAGCTGGGTTGCAGGAAGCTCATTTGCATCTTCCCTGCTCTCAGCTGAAGGGAACTCATTAGCATGTAGACTTACTGCCATGGGAAGTATCTCAGAGGGGGGGGGGTTACGGGCCCTCTCTGCAGATATAACAGACACATTATCAGCATTAATCATAGACAGTTTATCACAGTAAATTGGGGTGCTCCCCACCCCATATTGGGACATCATAGGTCCTAAATCACTTCCCAACAGTACATTAGCAGGCAAATCAGTCAATAGTCCCACAGTCCGCATTCCTTTTCCTGCACCCCAGTCCAGATACACAGATGGGCCACCTGCTGTGGCTTGGGAAACAGGGAAGTTCTCAGGGCGGTTGAGGCACTCCTCCTTGAAATGTCCTGTCTGGTTACAGGCATGGCCCCGCCGCACCTCCCCTTGGGGTTTGGGGAAGGTCACCCGGGCGCCCAGAGTTCTTGGGACAGGGGAAGAACCACCAGGGGCATAGTTTGTCTCACCCAACCTGACAGACGGCTGTGGTGAACTCCGGCCTGGCTTCTCCTTCCAACTTGAGGGTCTGTGCAGGGTTGTTGGAGTTTGCGCCTGCTGGGAGAGCTCCATCCTTTTGAGCTCAAGCTGATACTGCCGCTCTCGTTCTGCTGCCTCACGATCAGCCTGTCGTTCAGCAGTCTTCCTCTCTCTCTCTGCCTGTCGTTCTGCAGCTTCCTGAAAGCGGCACAACACCTGCAGGTATGTGTTAGGGTCACTGGTGCCTACTTGCTGCAGGACCATTTGCCAGTGTGAAGCCATTCCTCCCACAAGGCTGGGGCTACTGGCCTCTCCTGGTGAAGTAATCCTTGGGACCGGGCTGCTTGCTGCACTTCCTGGCCTAGCCCCAAAATCAGGACTCTGCTCGATTCTCTGCATAGCTGTGGCTGCCTCCATTTCAGCCATATGCTCAGGATCTCCAAAAGCCTGGTTCAGCAGTTCTGGAGATCTGCTTCTGAGCCCACTAGCCATCCACTGGTATTTGCCAAATAAAAGATAGGATAGAATACAAAGAGTAAGGGAGGGGAACAACACTGTATCAAACTTTCACTGTATCTTAATGCTTGCTTTAATACCGAGCTTGTCTCATAGGATTACTACAATCCCCAGCGTTTGAGTGATAAAGGTCACCAACACACGCTGTTTATCCTAAGATCCCACTGCTGCCACCAATGTGAAAGATCCTCAGTGTGCCAACACCGCTTTGGCTCACACCTGAGAATTCTTTACTAAAAAACCACACTCACCGCCAGTGAGTGTTGGGTTCACAAGATAAATACAAGACAAGCTTTCTAAATTTTATATATTTATTAACCCCTAAATGGGTCGGTATTAATATCTAACACATGCAGTTCAGAACAGATATGCAGATATATACAAGCATTAACAGTTACTAGTTACAAGATACAGTGCAATAAAATAAAAGGGAATAAAGGTGAAATAGTTACTTTACCACGCATCCATGCTCTGGCATGTGTGAATAACCCAGTGGAGACTTCTAGCATGTGGCATCAACACAGTATTCCAGCATGCATGCTCCTCACAGTATGTCCCAATAGTCTCTCTGTGATCTCTTGTAGTCTGTCTGTAAAAACTCCCCCACTGGCCTCTTACCTCATCTTTTATACCCTTGATGACACCACCCAGAATGAGGTCATCAACAACAGCAAGTCTGATTGATTAACACACTCAAGTCACGATTCTTTGTATGGAGATGAGACCAAGTGAAATGATACAATGTTATCAACCATGTCTGATCTACCAGCTCAGGCTGACCAATGCATGTTTGTTTGATCACTCAGGGCTGTGTAGGAATTCAATGGAGCCCTGCTGGGATGGATACAAAGCCCTATTGTTCCAGTCCGGCCACTATTGGCAAAATACCTATGAGTAGGCTGTGCACATTATGAATGAATGGAAGAAAGCGGTAGATACGATACCCAGAGATCAAAATACATCTCTGAGTTATAGCCATATTTAAGTGGAATCATCACAGGTATATTGGAAGCATAAAGTCTGCAGAGGACTTTCTGTGAAAAATGCTGCGAAAAGAACCGCTATGCGTTGCTGCCACGGTTTTTCCCGCAGTGCTATTTTGCTGCGGCGAGCTACATGAGATGTTATCCTGAGGCTGGAATTACATATGCAGTTTTGGCTGTATTTTTTCACTAAATGGTTTGAGTCAAAGTCTGAAGAAGAGCGAAAGGAAAAATATAAAGAACGGGCTAATAATACATCTCTTCTCTTTTACATTCACTTTTTTATAACCAATCCTAAAAAAATCTGTACTGGAAGACTGCCACAAAAACTGCGTGGGGAAGGGAATATCTCTCCTTGAGGAGAGCACCAGAGAAGGTGTGTAGAGTTTTGAATTGCCTTTTGCCCTCTACTAAGCATCTACATATCACAAGGCATTATGGGAAAAGGAGCTGGGAAGCTCATACGCCCTCTGTTGGATGTAACAGATCTTCAATTTGCTTTTGACTCACTGAGTTTTGTCCCTCATCAGTGCAGAGCAAAGTGAACTGGCTGGCTTTGTGGGAGGCGCATGAGCTTCCCAGCTCCTTTTCCCATAATGCCTTGTGATACAAAAACTGCGTGTCAGAATCTAGCATTATGTATTCTAACAGCTGTATTGCAACATTATGTATTCCAAAAATAAAAAAATTGACACAGCTTGGCCTTGGCCATGGCTAATTTTTCAAATCAGTAGCTGAAATTTCAACATGAAAAATCATCCATGTACTGTAATTCATATTCAAGTAAACGGGGCTGGACTTCAGTACCAGATACAAGGAGATGCACTGTAGGAATCAGTGACTGTAAATAGTTAAAAGGGTTATCCAGTTTCTAACATTCATGGTCTATCGTTAGGCCTGTGGGGGTCCAACACTCGGGACACCCACAGATCACCGGTACCAAGACAAGTGTGGTGTACTCTGGTTTGTCCCATGAATCACGCTGTCTCGGTATCGGTGATCCAGAGTGTCAGACCCTCATAGATTTAATATTGATGGCCTATGCTAAGGATAGGATTTTAGAAACCAGATAACCCCTTTAAGGCTCTGCATAGTCACAACCTCTTCAGTCTCAAAATGATGGGGGGTTCCAAAGCTTATACTTATACCAATGAAAGATACACCATCAAAGCCTTTTTTTCTAATCAAACCCATTTATCTAAAGGTAAGAAAAATAGAACAAACCCAAGAGTAAGCATAAAGGGAACCAGATATTCATGTGTCAAGAGACAAAAGATATGACCTTGTATTTTCCCTTTTGATACCATGAAAACACACTTTTTCTCTCCTTCCCAATCAGTGCCCCCATTGCTGAGATATTACTTTTTGTTTAATGCAACAAGGGCATCACAGCACCAAATATCTATGATTTGCTGCGCCCAGTGCACCAACTGACACCCTTGGTGCACCAAACATATCTTAGCAATGGCAGCAATGATTGGGAATCAATAGTCTTCTTTCACTTGAGCCCTGATTATCTGACTGTGCTTATAGTTCTACTAGGACTTTTCTGGTGATAGACTCCCTAGGGTATGTTCTCACAGAGTCTTTTGCAGGCTGAAAAAATCTGCTTCAGTAATTAGGAAATGGTTTCTTGACGCGTCTTTTTTTACAATATGCGGTTCTGTCGTGGTTGTTGATGCAGTTTTTTGCTCCAGCACACTGTATGGACTTGGTAACTTCCCTTTTTTAAAAAACGTGTTTTTTGATGCGTTTTTTGTAAAAAGAAAACGCGTCAAAAGACGTGTCAAAAAAAGTGTCACTGTTTTCCACCTCCCATTGATTTCAATGGGTTTTTCAAGGCAAATTCCACTTGAAGATAGGTCATGTTCCTTTTTTTTCCTCTAGCTAATTTTTTTAAGCTAAAAAGCTGCTGCTGACTCTCATTGAAATGAATTGGTGGCGTTTTTTGAGAGGGATTTTGAGGCGGATTCAGTCTCAAAATCAGTCTGCAAAAAACGCTATGTGAACTTACACTTATAAGGCCTAGGTGACTTTGAAAACAGACCACTTAAGAGTGCATACAATTCCATGTGAGAACTCTCTTCCATAAAACAGATGAACAGTACATGGTTTTTTTTTCCTGGGTGTGCCTTCACCCATTTATTACTGTTGGTTGTTGGGTTGAGTCTAGTTCATTGTAGATTCAGACAGTACATGGACTGAGAGAAAAGGGTTAAATAAATTAGCCCTAACTTAAACAATGTATTTACAAACTTAAGATACTTGTGAAGTATTTTAGACTATATTTATAAAATGGAAAATTCTTGGATACGTTACAATATATTCATCAATTCTACATGATTTTGCATGTAGTGTCTTAATATTATATATAATAATTTATTAAGTTATTATGGAAATCTTATAAGTTTTGACAATAATGGCACCATTATGGAGTGATCATTATATGTAAAGAAAGAATATCAAAGAGAACCCTCTTTATACTACAGAGAAAAGCCAGCATTTCTCTTAAAGCAAATCATTACAAATTAAAAATACCTGTGTTGCCTTCAAGTCTAGCGATTATCTTGGCTTTGATGTAAGAAAATTATTTGGCTACCAGAGAGGCTGAAATAAAACACCTCTTTCTTATTCCTGGTTACAGAGAAATGTAGAATCATCATATGACATCAATAGTTAGCTAAAACACCAATTCTGCAAAAAAATAAATTTTGAGCTGAAAAAAATGAATGTATATTTTCATATTCTCAAAACTGTAAGACAGAAAGATAAGTAATATACTTCCACTCTGGTTTACTTATCAATTTACAGCAAGTGATGGCATGTACAGTGAATTAAAGCTGGAATGTAATTTAATTGTAGCAAGGTTAAAAAGTCCATCTAAAATAACTATTTTTTTATTCACTAAAGATATCACAATTACTTCTCAGACAGCTGTTGAAGATATTATACATATTTTAGCCAAATTGGGACTCTCAACAGTGTTTTTTTTTTTTTTTGCACAGGTTTGGAAAAATTACTTCAAAGTAAGAATGCTTACAAAATGGCAACTGTAAAATGTTTTTTTCTGCGGTGTTTCTGCCGCGGCGTTTACATCACGGTGGGCCCCGGCCGCCGACAGTTTTAGAAGGAACTCGACATGTTCGGAGATTATTCCAAACATCTTGGAGAACTAAATGCAAATCTTCTGTGGATGTAGGCTTGATCAAATCTTTCTGTCTCTTCATGTTATTCCGGACAGACACAATGATAAATAAGATCAGGGCCCTGTGGGGGATCATATTATTATTTCTTGTTCTTTTGAAGCTGAGGATAGTTATTACTGACATAGGCTATATATATGGAGTTATTGGGGCTGATTTAGGAAGAATGACAATATCAATGCCAGTCTTCATCACTGCCAGAGAGTGTGCCTCATTTATGACAAGGCCCACGCCTCTTCATAAATGATGCTCACCGTCTTCTGGGTAGTGCGCCCGGATGGTAAATGTACACCAGTTCATAACTGGCATACATTTATCACTTCATTTATGCCAGATTACGCTCCATTAAGACAGGTGATGTGGAACCCTGCCCACCCCTACCACAAAAGGAGAGCAAACGTAGTTTTTTTGCCCTCTACGCCATATATGTATTCCACATTGTCCTGCTGCAGAATAAGTTTTGAGCTAATCATACTATTCTAGCGAATTCCATCCACACCTTGTGGAAAAATACGGGCAGCAGACACGCTGTGATTTCCAAGACCGTTGCGGTTTTTGAAAACGCAACATGTCAATTATACCTATGGCTTTCCATATTATAAGAATAATGGAAGCATAAAGTCTGCAATGGAAACCTTGAAAAAGGATGGGTTGCCACCGTGGTTTTTCCAGAAGCGCTTTTTTGTTGAGGCCCGCTACGAGGGTCCTTAGCCTAAGGCCGGGGCCCCACATTACGAAAACACCGCATTTTACATTATCTGCAAAGTGGATGGGATTCTGGTAATCCCATCCACGCATTGCAGAAAAAATATGCAGAGAAAATTCTGCAATTTCAAAAACAAGCATTTTTGCAAATCGCAGCATGTCAATTATATCTATGGAAACGCTGGCATTTTCCATATAGATATAATAGGGACAGAAAACACTGCAGAAGAAAACATGATGCATTTCCACTGCGGTCTTTTCCGCAGTGATTTTTGGCTGTGGCTCACTACTTGGGGCCTTAGCCTAATGGCGGAGCACTGTGCAACGTGATTTGCCATTAAACATATGTCGCTCCAGAATAAGGTATATGCTGCAGCGATGTAAATAGATGAATTGGTGATGCATAGGGTTTAAAGTGAAATGCTGAAATACAGTATTTCACACAATCCTTTTTGTCCTTGCTGGTCGACCATAACAGCTGTGCTGCAGCCTGATATGCTGAGTAGAATACATAATACATTTTATTTTGGCAGCCTTATTTAAAGGGGCCCTACAGGTAACATCACCTATGAATAACAGTAACATTTGCAAGAGAGAATTTGCAAGCTATTTGCATGTTTGTCTAAATGGCATAAGCAAGTGTAGGTAAATCTAAGCTCTTTAAGGAATTTGATATTTGCAGTATGTATGAATGAATGACCAAGTTTGGCTTCATTGGCTTTTATATACAGTATATTTAATTGTAAACTAGTGTCATTATCCAAATCTTGCTAAAACTTAATGTGCTTTCTACTTCAAGAGCAAAGCTTCTCTGAACTTATAAGGAGCCCCAAGAGATTGTAAGCTACATTAAACATTTTTGAACCACATCAAATAGGAGTTTTAGGCAATGTAGAATGCTTAGCAAACATGGATTTTAAATGCTCGAAATGAGCACTAAAAGCGCAATTCCCTGTGTGTCTATAATCTAGAGTTTTGTAATTTTAAGAAAAGTACCAATTTATCTGGATATATCAGATATAGTACTAAAATTTCTGAGCAAATAAAATAAACATAATCGTTTATTTTAGGAAAACAGATGTTCTTAGCAAGGTTAAGACTGCTTTTTCTAATAGAAAAAAGGTTAAATTGCCAGGGTTTGTTTCAAAGTTCAGAAAAGTTTATTTCATAAAGACATGAAGCATATCAGAGTCCAAAAAAGTACTTTTTATCAAATATAAATAAAAAGGGAAAAATGATTAGTATAATAAAAAATATAAATCGATCACAATAGTTCTGTTCAAGGCTAGTCTTTGGTTAAATTTTACCTTATGTGGGACTTTTTGAATGGTATATCAATTAACCTCAAATTGATATTAAGCAACAATTCCTATAAATACAGCTATACATTAGAAAAATAATAGTTGTAAAATAACATTACAAGCCCAGTCTGACATTTCCATGTCCAATATCCATATCAAATCACAGTTCTATATAATATTGTACCTAAATTAGACTTCCCAAGAACTACAATATATGGTGCATTGCTTCAGTAACAATGCTATGTAACTCCTAGATAAACGGTACCAGATAGTATCATGTAATGCCTATTGAATTTAGCCATGTCAAAATAACACTGTCACACAAAGTCTAAAGAATACAATAAATATTAAAATTCCTGTTTGCTTGTGTTTCTAATAAATAATATCCCTAGTGCTCTGATTTACTTATTTTATGCCATCATATTCTGCAGCACTTTACAAAGATATTGTGAACACTCTCCCAAGTAGGTCGCAGAATCAAAATTCCCTATCAGTATGTCATTGGAGTGTAGGTGGAACCCACGCAAACATGGGGATAACATACAATCCCTTTGCAGATGTCCTTGGCTGAACTTAGGACTCCAGTGCTACAAGGCATCACTGCTAACTGCTGAGCCACCAGGCTGCCCTTGAATATAGCACCCTCATCTTTTACCTGTCCTATAATTAACATATATAGTTAAATGAAATATACTTAGCACCCATAAGCCGACCTACACTTGTATAAAGCAAATTTACTTGGCAAATCTACACAGGTGAGGAACACAAACCTAGTAAAACCTTAAAGGGGTTGTCCAGTTTCAACTAATAAATGTTATTTGTTTGTATACTGAAAAGTCCTACAATTTTCCAATATACTTTCTGTATTAATTTTTTCACGGTTTTCTAGATCTCTGCTTGCTGTGGATACAAATCAGTCCATGGTCATGTGATAAATGGTCCATGGTCATGTGATGATCAGGTGCACAGCTCATTACCAGACAGGTGTCTAATTATTCTGCTGTGACTGTAACAAGATGTGCACCTGTAATGTATTCATCAAATGATCATGGACTACCCATCACATAACCATGGACTATACATCACATAACCATGAACTATATGAAGTAAATCAGAATGAATGACAGCAAGCAGAAATCTATAAGACTGTGAAGGACTGATACAGGAAGTATATTAGAAAATTGTATAACTACATTATACAAAAAATAATTATTTGCTGAAAAATTGAAAAATGACAACCCCACTAAAGGAGATCCCATTTTTCTCATTCTCTCAAAAAATTCCCATGGTATCCAGTAGACTAAATTACAAAACAAAATAAAACATGTATCTGAAATTCCATACTCAAGCAGTGGATTTATATAACCATGCACAGGAAGAGAGTTCTGGTGGTTTCCTAAACTGACAGGCGTGTATGGATACAGCATGAATCTATCTTTTGCTAAGCAGCCAAACAAGCTTACTCTGGCATTGACTATCGATTAGAGAGCCACAGGTTACAGATTACTGCTGTAAAGTAATGTTAAGTTTACACCATGTTTTAAAGGTTTGCTTGGTGATGCAGAATAAAAACAGCTTCAGCTCAATTTGTATCCAGTCTTCCTCTCTTCCATCTTCATACATTGCCTATTATTTATTGCACAGTTGCCTGTAATACAGTGTTATTCTAAGTACCCTTTGCCAGCGAACACTAACTAATGTTAACCATGCAAACGTGGTAAATGTATTACTCTGGGCCCTAAGGATAGTGAGAATCAAGAATGCCACACATCATTGATGTAAGTGATTTCATAAAAGGATAGAAAAAAAGTAAGCAAGTACAATCAATGATGTACAAGACAATAAACGAGAATATAAGCAAACTTACACAATCTTAGGGTGAACCCAATGCCAGCTAGCTAGCTAACACCTGAAGGTATACAGGCAATTCACAGATGATGAGTCCCAAGCAGATGTCTGCATTCAATAGGTTGGTTGGCATAGCATATCTCAACATTTTATAGTGCTCAAGCTAGCCCACTTAATGTATAGAACTTTCCAGAAGTTGCATGTATGTGTGTCTACTGGTCACTTGTTTGGAATTTAAAGGGGTTGTTCTGATATTTTATTATTGCAGCAGAAAGCAGGAGGCCAGGGAAGGTGAAAAAAAACAAACAAGAAAAACCATACTCATCTCTCCGTGGTGCTTCGGTGTCCCAGGCCGCTGTTTGGAGCCCAGCGGTGCCCCGTGGCTTTTCTGGTGGAAGTTCCCACCGCACGTGACTGGACAGTAGCCTGGGACACCGGAGCACTGGGTACAGGTGCCACCTTCCCTGGCCTCCTGCCACAATAATAAAATATCCTGGACAACCCCTTTAACTTTGTGTATCAGACAGTACCAAGACATTCTAGAAAGCTTCAAAACAAGGCTAAGACAGCTACAGAGAGCCAGATTGAAGTGGGAGAATAATCAGTTAAGCAATACAGTAAATGTCAGAATTTACAGAAAGTTTAATATGTTAGGGGGCAAACAATACCCAATAGCAAATTGCCAGAGAAACAAGGATCAATCTCTCTCACATTTAATTAAAGGAAATGTGTCACCAAAATGACCGATCAGCTGACCAATGAGTTAACCCTTCCTGGTCAGCTGATTGCAGGATAAAAGATGTAGATTATTGTCAGTATATTGCCCTGTATAATCAGGTATGTTCTACTGATAATCCATGCAGCTGAATGGGAGAGAGACAAACACAGTAGAGATGATTCCTCCCACATTCAGTTTGCATTGACCTTTGTAATTAGGCTGATGCAAATGAGCGTCGATCATCATGTCTCTCGTTGATCGGCACTTCTCCTGGCCAGGATCTGGCTGTGTAAGGCCAGGGACCCACGTAGCATAAACACCGCAATGTTGCAGCGGCAGAAATGCCGCAGCAAAAAACAAGGCATTTTACAGTTCCTGCAAAGTGGATGGGATTCTGGATAATCCCATCCACACATTGCAGAAAAATACCCGCAGAGGACAAGCTGTGATTTAAAAAACCGTTGTGTTTTTGTAAATCACAGCAGGTCAATTATACCTACGGAAACGCTGGCATTTTCCATATAGGTATTGAAGAAGAAAGTCCACAGAAAAAACCGTAATGCGTTTCTGGCGCAGTTTTCCCCCCCCCCTTATGACTGTGGTTCGCTACATGGGGCCTTAGCCTAAAACAGCCTTTACTTTCACATGTGCACATGTAATTGCGGGTATTATTGACATAACTGTTTGCTATCAGTTTTACCTGTTCTCTGAGTACAAGCTGCTGTTAAGAGCACATTTTATTTCTCTTTTGACCTATTTATTTGATAGTTTTATCAGCACAACTGCTAGAACATTTACCAAATCTCAGAGGAATAGATAGGAGTCCACTACTCCTCCCTACAGGTCTTAAACCAAAGACTATGAATCAGGAATTTTTCCTAAGATTAAAACAGATTTGATATTGCCTTCCATACACTCCAGATAAAATTAATTATGTTGACAAATGTAGTGTCACACCGTGTTCTCTCCCAGTCCCAAGATACCAACTCTAATTAAATTGCCATGCCACTACAGATAGCAAGGCCTACTGTATATAAGAAAGTCTAGATCTTACTCACTACAAAATAGTAAGCTCTTCAGGTCAGTAACCTCTTCCCTATTGCATATTCACAGAATTTTTTTAGGATGTGTTTTGCAACATGCCCTGCTTTGGATCATAATTTATATAAAGTACATATTTCTTAATTAAATCTAGTGCAATCTACATAATTCAGTCTAAGAGCTATAAACTATGAGGAAGCAGGCTTATAAATTTATGAGCACTTGATGGCAAAATTAAAAATATAAACATTAAAACATAAATTATTATTTCATGAATTCTTATTATCAACTGACATCAGTCTTTAACCACTTCCATACCAGATGCTTTACCCCCTTCCAGACCAGACACATTTTCATAATTTCTGTGTCTTTTTTTTCGGTAACACATAGGGCTTTATTTTTATGTTTTTATTTTTGCATGTGTTTTAATTTTTTTTATATCCGGGGAAAATCTAAACAAAAGAGGAGGGAAAACGTGTCTGTTTTTTACTTTTCATTTTTTTTATTTAATAACACAAAGTGCTACTAAAAAACTTTTTAAAATAGTTTTTACTCTCCATTACGGTAATTTTTGTTTTGTATGGTGTCATCAGGGGTGGGGCTATAACCTTTAATATGGGCATTTTATTGGCATATTATTATTATTTTTTTTTTAAATTATTTTATTTACTTTTTTTTTTTTTTTTTACATTGTGTCCCCATAAGGTCATAATAGACCTTTGGGGGCATCTGATGACTTTTTTTTTGTTGGGAAGGCTGATTTCCCCTGTAACTGGGGCTGGTACATTTAGCCCCAGATGCAGGAGAAATACAGCCTCCTGCACGTTACTTTCACATTACAATAGAGCTGAACTGGTCCTCTTACAGCCTCTGATCCTGGCGGATCACGTGACCGCTGGGTCAGAGGGCAGCCGCAAGATGGCGGCACCCATAGCGGTGTATAGAGTGCTTATTCAGCGCTGTATACACAGCGATCGGGATGACAGAAGGTAATAAAACTTCCCTGCCTTCTCTCTGGGAGCTCCGGTTGAAGTTACAGTCGGCTCCCCGTTTCAGCAGCTGCACGATTTTGTGCAGCTGCTGAATTCTGCTTGAACGTACCGGTACGTCCTTGCAGTAATAGACAACCACCTTCTGGACGTATATGGTCTATGGGCGGTACGGAAGTGGTTAAAGGAAGCATGTCACTAGGAAACTCGATATCAAACCAGGCAGAGTGCATTGCAGGTCCTGCTGTAAAAGCTAAACCTCATAATTGTCAGTCTTGTCCTGTTCAAAAATGTTAACAGCATTAAGACATTTCCTTTTCCTTCTCAATCTGGGCCCAGACCACCAAGAAGACTCTTACACAAGCACATGCCTGTGCACACAAGCTTCCCTTTATTCCCAATTGCTCCAACATAGTAATCATTCCCCCTTTTGTGCCACAGCCTCCCCCACAAAATCCCTCCATGACTATGTCCCTCTGACCATCTGCTATTTTTGCCACTAAGGGGTTAATTTTCTTCTTTCTGACAGTTTTCACTCTAGTTTAGCGATCCTCATAGGCTGACACTTCTTGTTCTGTAGGGATCATCCTTACTTATCATCTAATTTTCATCACAGGCAGAATTACAATGAAATCTGTCACCTGCTGTTTATATAGATAACACAAGATAACACCATTTACAATAGGTGATGGATTCAGTTCATCTACTCTCCCACACTGCCACTGAGTTATCACCAGACTATCTATTCCTATGGTTTATATGACTGCTGCTAAAGCACCTCTGAATGGCATCCAGGCACAATGACTGGCCCTTAACCATGTACTGGAAATAAAGAAATCTTCCATCTACCAAATATAAAAACAGTTTAGAATAAAAGTAACATATTTCAGTCTCTGCCTTTAATTATAAAAAAAATATAGGTCATACATCCCCTTTAAGTCTTTGTGTAATAAGTAATGACCATTATGTATCATTATTAGAATCATCTTGTTAGAGACTCATTATTGTAAATGACTATTATACAATAAACTGTCACACTAGATATATTGGGCTACATTATTTTTATTTATTTTCCAAAATCAGAGTTTTTAGGTTCTGGCAGCCATAGATTCGTGGTTTATGATTTATTCTACAGCTTTCAATGTCTGGGACATATTAAACATATATTAAAATGAATGCCCATTAGAGAACAATTATAAGGAAAGGTTAGGGTACAGGTTAAATATGGCCTTTCTATAAAATAAATTCTTCAGCATACCCTGGCTGATCCATCTCACTGGTATTAAGGTCAGTTTTCAGTTTGACCTTTGACTGGAAATGTTAAGTGTTTGTAGAGGAGAACCAAAAAAATCCATATAAAGATAAATCTTACTGTAAATCTATGGCACTGCACAGATATAGTGTATCATGGCAATAGCTCTCTCCAGTATCAAAATGCAGCAGATGAAATATGAGGGTCCAGTTATTCCACTGTTATCCTCTGCCAAGTGCTATATATTTTTGCTGTGTAGTATATCATAAACCTGCCCGACACAACAGTTTTCAATCAGATACTCTCAAAAGGAGAATTGTTTGACCTTCTATAACTCTCATCAACTAATATGGAAATGCAATACTTGGACCTGCTATTTTTACAACGCTAGGGTCTACCCCACTGTACTACAGATGTATACAGTAGTCATATATGTCCTTGTTTATCATAAATACTAGATTGCCATTACTATTGGTATTATTACTACTATTGGGCTGACTTCAGTGATGTGTCAGCCATAGTGACACCACTACAGCCAGCCATGGTTGGCTGGCACAAGAGTTAAATAGAATCACACAGAAGTATAAACAGTGATGCAACAACAACCCAAAGTCCTTTATCCTTTAAGAATATACCAATACTATAAACTATGCTCTGTCTGTTCATAGATTTTGTACAAAAGCTTTAAGTTACATCTGTTAACCTAAAACTCTATAGTTACTGTATATAGATTTCTACAAAAAGTGCAATACACTGATAGTTTTAAAGTGAGTCTTTCAGCAGGAAAATGGTATCAAACTAATAACAGTATTTTCCAAAGTTGCCTTTCTTATTCTTCATTGCTGCTCCATTTTCATGAAAGTCATTTTATCCTTATGCAAATTAGTTGAAAAAAGGCTTTAGGGACGTTTCTTCCCCTGCTGAGGCTTCCCTCTCTGCTCTGAATAACTGCCTGTAACTGCCATCCAGCTCTGCCCCCCCATTGCTTTAGTGACATCTGTCACTTTGTCACAGTGTCTGTAGTTAGAGGTAGCTATTTAGATTTGAGAGCAAAGACCTATCAGGAGAAGAAAAGCCTTTTCAGCTAACATGTTTAAGAATAAAAAACTGATTTTCATGAAAATGGAGCTACAATGCAGAATAATACAGACATGTTTGCAAAGTGTAGAAACTAACCTACAACGTATTGTCCTTAGTTTCCTACTGACAGACTCCCTATAAGGACTCTCTTTTCTCTTTAAATTTCATGGGTAGAAATTTCATTCTTTTGGAATTAAAATGTCGAGAAGTATAACTAATATAGTAGACAAAGGCACATAAAAATTATTGGATCCATAACCAATGGAGCAAAAAACCCTGAAATATAAAAACAGCAGTAAATCATAGCTATTATTTAGATATTTGACACAAGAGATAGATTTTAGATGTTGGCAGGCCATGTATAAAAGAACCACTTATGCTCATAGTATAGTCAATAAAACCTTATTATATGACACCTTTGTAAATGTTGTTCTATGAAAATAGCCTTTATGTACTAAGCTTGTGATTGTCTTATTAGCCGTGATGGTGACCCTATGAATAATTAACTCGCTTTATTGCTTTATGCAAACATACACCTAGTCAGAGAGGTGTGCTTTGATGGCAATTGCATCTAACTGACAAAGAATCACACACTGGCGGGTAATGAAGATAAGCAATTCCATACAGACGAAAATGATTGTTGATGTATTTCACAATTTTCTAAGATAGTTTTTTTTTGCTAAATTAACACTATCAGGAATTCCATTTTTATTTATTTTATTTTTAGAATGGCAAATTACACTTTTATGATCTACTGTGGTGTTTGAAAGCTTGTGAACTCCTCAGAATTTTCTATATTTCTGCATAAATTTTACCTAAAACTACATCAGCATCAGATTTTCACACAGATCCTAATAGTAGATAGAGAGAATCATAAGTGAAAAATATTCGACTTTTGATGAGCATCAACAACCCTTCTTTTGAGGTCCTCATAAATCTATTTTGTTCATGTCATGATATCTTTCCACAAACATGTCCTGAAGGTTAGACTTAGATCCCTGTTCTTTAAATAAAACAGGTCGTCTGATCACACCTGACTGTTATCCCCGTAACTGAAAATACCTATCTCTAATTCCACCTTCAAATTATCTCCTAATCCTAAAGGTTCACATACTTTTTCCACTCACACATATGTGATATTGATTCATTTTCATCTACAAATAAATGAGTGTAATATGTTTGACTCATTCATTTGATTTGGTTCTTTAAATTTAGTTTCATGGCTTGTGGAAACTATGTTGTAGTTTTAGGTCAAATTTTTGCAGAAACATAGAAAATTCTGAAGGGTTCACAAACTTTCTATCAATACTGTATATTCCATTAGAATTTTGCTTGCATAGTTTTTTATTTAATTAATACAGTTGACCATTATATGCTCAGTATAATGGTATAGCCCCATGTTTAATGCATCCATTGGCTAACAGAGTAGTGCTATATAATAGTGGGCATGTGACATGTATTTGCTGGGTCAGCACTCAGGACACATGTTAGGGGCATACTAATTGTTTTCAACTGAATGACAGGAGTTGGTGAACTCATAGCATAACTGTTTGTCTCTCTCCTTCTCCTCTTTCCATCCATAGAGCCCACTATAGATTTATCTGCTTGTGTACTCAGACAAGGTTCCACTCACTAAAAAGAGTGCTGGCTCTTTTTAGTGAGCGGAACCAAATCATCCAACTCACTAAAAATATCCAAAATTCCCACCACTACTTCACTGTATGTATTTATACTGCCTATTTCTAAGTGATTTGTAACATTGTCTCTCTCTAGGTGATCATATCATGTTATTGTTAAAGTTAACTGCAAAAGAAAACACAGGCTTCCGCACAGACACTGATGAACGTAATGCTTACATGTCACTCTAGTTCAGGGGTGCGCAAACTTTTTTGTTTGGCGTGCCGATTTTGATTAAACAATCAAGGTTGAGGTACTTGGAGTGCCGGTCAATAATTATGTCCCATAGTGGCCCCTGCACATGGTATTATGTCCCATAGCAGCTCCTGCACATGGTATTATGTCCCATAGTGCCCCTGTACACGGTATTATGTCCCATAATGGCCCCTGCACACGGTATTATTTCCCATAACGGCCGCTGCACACAGCATTATGTCCCAAAACGGCCCCTGCACACGGTATTATGTATCATAGTGGCCCCTGCACATGGTATTATGCTCCATAGTGGCCCCTGCACAAGGTATTATGTCCCATAGTGGCCCCTAAACACGGTATTATGTCCCATAGTGGCCCCTGCACATGGTATTATGTCCCATAGCGACCCCTGCACACGGTATTATCCTCCATAGTGGTCTCTGCACACAGTATAATATTCTAACTTTTATAATATTCCAATTGTCACTACTCACTAGCTATTATTATACTGTGGGGTCTCTTCAGACCACAGAGTATAATAAGTGTAGGGCCAAGAGAGATGAAAAATATAAAAAACAATGTTACTCACCTTTTCCTGCGCTCTGCAGCCGCTCTGTTCTCTTCAGGCGCTTCTGCCTGTAGGCAGTGATCACCGATTGGGTCTCAGGGGTCACGTCGCGTCATAATGTGTAATGACGTCGGACGTGACCCCTGAGGCCCTGTCAGCGGTCTCTTACGTCAGACAGAAGCATCCGAAAAGCACAGAGCGGCCGCGGATCCAGGGAAGGTGAGTTAACATTATTTTTTATGTTTGATCACCTCCCGGGGGCTTCGCTTATTATTATACTCCGTGTTTGCTCCGATCGAAACTACTGGGTGAGAACTCGGGTCGCTGTGCCAGGGAAATATGCCTCACGTGCCACTCTTGGCACGTGTACCGGGGTTGCCGACTCCTGCTCTAGTTAGTGATATTGTATATTATCAGCTCCTCAATAAACTACTATTCATCTGTGAGAAACCCTGACAGTGGTATCTCAGTGTCAGGTGTGATGGTCTGATGTCAAGCTTAATCCTTTTTACTTCTCCTGTGGATACATTATACAGGACTTAAATCAGGTCATGCCATTTTTCTCTTTAGAGAATGGCTACTGTAGTAATGAAATAAAGATATGTGAGTAAAAATGTAAAGCTGTAAGTTAAATATAATATTTAGCCAATATTCACTAAGTTATAGGCAGAAGTCATCTTTCTGGATATGGTTTAGGTAATATAGCTCAAAGAATGTTTTTTTTTAGGTTAAATTGCATTAAGTTAATAGGACACAGTAAATACCGCAGTCTGAAGGCTAGAACTAGAAAATAAATTTTAAGAAGGAGAATGAAGAGCTGAAGCACTGTCACTTGAGACACATAAAGGTATGAGTGGTAGCTGTGACTGGCAATGTCAGATGCACCTCTTCATTTAAATGGGACTTGACTACAGTACAAACTACATCTACAAAAGTACAGTTGTGGTAAAAAGTTTACATACTCCGGCAGATTTTTTTGGTTTTTTGGTCTTTTTTTCAGAGAATATGAATGATAAGACAAAAACTTTTTCTCCACTCATGGTTAGTGGTTGGTTGAAGGCATTTATTGTCAAACTTCTGTGTTTTCTCTTTTTAAATCTGATTTTGATCTATAACATGCCCAGAAGTTGACACAAAGGGAATTGAATGGCTACTAAAGGTAACATCCTCACCTGTGACCTCTTTGCTTGTAATCTGTGTGTGTGCATAAAAGCTGAGTGAGTTTCTGGGATCCAGACAGACTGTTGCATCTTTCCTCCAGACACTGATATTTCTGGATTGTGAGTCATGGGGAAAGCAAAAGAATTGTCCACGGATCTACGGGAAAAGGTAGTTGAGCCTCCTCCATGTTTCACAGTAGGGACAGTGTTCTTTTCAAGATATGCTTCATTTTTCCATCTGTGAACATAGAGCTGATGTGCCTTGCCAAAAATTTTGATTTTTGTCTCATCTGTCCATAGGACATTCTCCCAGAAGCTTTGTGGTTTGTCAACATGTAGTTTGGCAGATTCCAGTCTGGCTTTTTTAAGTTATTTCTGTGACCATTGTGGGTTTTTCTTTCATTAAACGGGGGGTACCAACAATTTTGTCCTAGTGTGTATATAGCGCCAACATATTCCATAGCACTTTACAAATCAGAGGACACATGAACATAAAGTTGATAATAATTCTATGTCAAAACTATCTGGCTGCTTTGAGGATGGCATCCTTTGTGCTTCTGATAGAGTGAGGTTCAAAAATATTTATATTGATATCAACATCTCTCATGGCACAGAGAATCCAATGTATAATATATCGCTTTAGCAATTGTAAAAGGAAATAATAAACAACTTTTTTTTTATCTGTCTTCAATGGGGTTAAAGCATAGACAATTCAGAGAGATGGGTTGTTATCATTATGTATGAAATCAAACTCGACAGGAGAAGCATCTAAGGATAGCATAAGAGTGAAGTCACTAGTTCACTTTCCTGACCTGGAATGTAGTGGGATTGCAGATGAACATGGTTCACAATAGCCCAACTTCAGATTTCCAGTGCCTCTGTACAAGGAGTCTTCAATTTTGAGAATGGATATTCCCAAGTTGACCATAAAAACTCCAATGCAAAAAAAAAAAAAAAAAAACATGCATACAGCATACAGTTTCTTTGGTTGCTGATCTTGATGGAATATTAGCACGTCATCTAGATAGACCAAACTGAGAAACAATTGCTGATATTGCTATTAGGGAGATTGTATACTGTCACTGTGATATGCTCTCTAAATAAAACTATTTTGATTTCTAATACTGATTGAGGACTATAACATTGAGTACCGGGTGGATGGAACCGTCTAACTTCATTACTGGAAATACATAGCATACCCAAACTCTTACTCTCAATGGAGACCTTGAGATGCAAAGAGAGAAACTGGAGAGAAACCAAGGAGAGAAACTGATTTAAGCATTTAGGATTTCATTTGTTAGTAGGCTGTTGTAAGGAAGGAGGCTGTTTTTGAAAAGGGAATGATATGAGTGGAAGAACTATATGGTTTACATGAGGAATTCCAGGAAGTGGAATTGAGGCACTTCTTTCAGGGTTGTTAATCCATCTCTTGCTGCATTTTTCTTTTATAGTCTTTGATTGTAGTCATGGATCTGCCCCTTGGATTTATTGAGACGACTCTCTGAAAGAAAGGGCTGTGTAGATGGGAAGATGGGAAGCCATTTTAATTCAGAAACAGACTTCTTCGATCTATATCTGATCTTCACCTCCTGTATAAATTCTGGGCCAAAAAAATTGGCGAAATCCAGATTAGGTAATTCTTGTGCTTTAGGGGTCAGATTAGTCATTCCAGCTGCTGTAAGTCACTTCGATCTACACACATTACTGGCATAGTTAAAAGCCCACCCTATCATAAGGACCACTCTGTTAGCTGCCTTTAAAAGCGCCATCTTGGAGGATAACAGGGTTTTTAGAGTTTATAAAGAGTCATATCCTTTCTGTTCCGTCTTAGAGAGTACGAACAGTTAGGGACCCACTATGCCTATCAGTTAATACTAGAGATTTTTAAGTGTATTGTTACTAAGGTCCTGTTGGTGTGCAGATTAGGTAATAGATACCAAAGTTTGGTCAATGTAAGGGGCTATCAGGGCTTGAATATCTGTGACCAAAATGTGAGAGTGCAGGACAAGGTCATCCTCTTTAATGAATGTAGACCTAAATGCAAACTCTCTTACCTCAGAGGACTCCTGAATAGTTCATCTGTGAGGAAAAGGTTTTGCCAGGGGAGCTTTGCCTGCCAGACACACTGTAGTCATTTGCAAATAGCTCCACTTTTTGTGAGAAAGCAGCAGACCTGAGCACGTTTTGGATTCCCAGTCTACCTTAGGAACCCCTTTGGTATGAGAAAAAGAAAAATATGACCCTTCGTCCAAGCAGAAAAATGTAATGTCTGGATCTATTAAGGCTTCTGTGGTTCAGAGTCATGACAGAACTGACAGAATATTCCCCTCTTCTGAACTCTTCTGTTTAAAAGATATAGGGGAAGAAATACCAGAGATTTCAGCCACTCCATGGCTTGGGGAAACATGAGGGGTGTGTATAGCATGACCCTTTTCAGATGTCCGGCGCTATTTTGTTTGTTTTTGCCACTTCAGTCCCATGTCTTGGGAAACTCTGAAGGTAGTGCATATTGCTGCCTTTTCCATGTACCCAGTGCTTGAGCATCGGGGAAGGAACTAGGACTGAGGGGGAATTTATTAAGACTGGTGATTCTTACGCAACATGCACAAGATGTTGCGTAAGAATCACCAGTCTTACTAAATTTCCCTCTATGTGCTAGGGGAATCCAGATATTCTCCAACATGCATAAGAGTCACTAGAAGTACTAAGAGGTTTCAGCCTAATATCGAATCTATGACAATTATCTGGCGTAAGTTATCGTAAATCTGGTGGACTGATATTCAAATGAACTGTTTGGTATACACTTGCAGAGAGCACTTGTTTTCGTCTGTGGTTATGTTCGTTGGACCCGTCAGTCTCATTTTTAGGGGATAGAACGGGGTGGCAACCACAAGTGAAAACAGTTGATTTTCTTGGCAGCAAAGATTACACTTTGATACAAGATTACACTTTGTTCACTATGCCACTAACAGCCCCTTCAACAGCATATAAGTGGTTTAGGAATGATTTTGATGGTTGTAGACACCCAATAATGGAGCTAAATTACAGGGAAAACATGTAAACTTTATAAAAGCATGTTTTTTATCCTGCTTTTTTTCTGTGCATTTTCATATATCTGGTTTATATACATACTTTTCAGTTAGTAGATTACATTTCATGCAAGATAATCACATAAATGCAGTCACTACATTAGTCTGGAGTCAGAGACTTTCATTGACCAAAGCCAGAACTGACCCGAGGGATAGCATGATAAATAAAAACCCTATATATATATATATATATATATATATATATATATATATATATATATATAAGGGATCTGACGCTCATATTTCCTTGCAGGAGAGGAAGTCAAAGCTCATGCACTTGAATGCAATTTAATGTATCTCAGATAAGACAAATTATTTTCTGAGAATACTGAATAGGAGCCACAGGGGACAGCAATTTAAATAATTGTAAATAAGAAATGTACACAAAAAATGTGCAAAAATGGTTAGCTGGACAGCAATTTCAGTTTCTTCTTCTGTAAATGACATTGAATGCTGAAGCAAACCCTAAGGGGGAAAAAGCTTTCTATGGAAGACCTTTATCTGACTGTTACAAATGATTTTTTCATGCCCATTATTAAACAGGAGCCAAGTGATGCTGAAATAAAAATTACAATTCCATTTTCAGAAAGCATGAACTGATTCTTTAGGTTTTACAATTCTTAAACCATCTTACTCAAGGTATATGTGTTATTACCATTAGAACCAAATTGTTATAAATTGCATTTTGTGCATTTTGTTGATTATTGTATATATATATATATTTTTTGGAACAGAAAAATTAATGACTAATACAAGGTTCTGTTTATACAGTCAGCAATTGTATTATATATAATAGGAAAAATAGCACAGTATGAACAGTCCTAATCTTCATGTCAATTGGTCCGTCAAGGTGGCATTGATGTTCCTCATGTGGTAGAACAAATTAACTTACAGATAGACCTTTGATTCCTAAAGCTAATAATATGGGGAACCTGTGACATTTTTTCATCCTAATTCCTATTCCTACGTCAAAGAAACATTTTATATTCTTAATTCTTAATTTATTGACCACTTTTGCCTTTAAGAGTATGTAACAGGTGTGCACCCACGTTTGGAGATGCCAGGCCTCCCATTGCTATGCTGACTACCTAAGGATCAGGGCTGCTAGCCCCCCACTCTCCCTTGGTTTGTCTTACTGTGTTGTGGTCAGAATAAGCAGGTAGAGACCCACTGGACACAATATCACCAGACACTATACTTGATGTAGTTTCATGTACAGAAGAACTTTAAAGGAGTATGGCAGCAATGTCACAGGAGCTTGCTAACATGCTAGTAATGGCCTTCACTGACAGCATTTGAGTTATTAGGCCTACAAAAACACAACAGAAACACACAGGGGAAACACACCAAGCTCAGAAGGACCAGGCTGATGCCTAATACACTTTGCTAGCTTCTGGGATGGCATAGCCCATGGCACAAATTGTAGGTGTTCCGCCTGTGGGGCAATCATCACACTGCATCTTCTTCAGAATTTGCTAGAACAAGAAGTGGTGTGATGACTCAGCAGTGACAATGAAGTGACAGTGACACAATTACACAATATTATAATGTAGGTGTATAAGTTATCACTACCGGTGAACTATGCAATATATTGTTTGGACACTTTATTAGCACAATGCACAGAAATATACTGCATAGAGAACAAACACATACAAATAAAAGTATGATATCTATCTTAACCAGGCTGAATGTAGGCATGCCCATGCAAGATGGAACACATCTCTGCTCCCATTAATTTCAGTGGGAACTCTGCTGTACTTTAAATATTTCCATTTTAGTGAATGTGAGCGTGGATGCATCCTGTCCAGCATGAGCACACCTGCATTCAGCCTATCTGTGATAAGGGTCTCAGCAGTCAGACCGCCACTGGTCAGCTATTTATCCTCTCTCCTATATTTGGTGATGTAAATGTTCTTAGTGGCATGACCCCTTTAAGGCACAACTGTAGAAGGCCGTGGCTTCCCCACCTTACAAGTAACTTATAATTAGTTTACAATCCTTACAGTAAAACAAGTGCCAATGAGCCTGGGGATTCAATAGAACCCTGTTGTGAAACAGTTGCTTGGATAAGGATCAGAATTCTGTAAAAAAGATTTTAAAATAAAGATCACTTCACCCAATATCCACCGCTTCTCTTCCAACACTTTCTAGGTTCCCTGACAGTCTCTATATCCTGGTCCCTTTTACAACACAGGAAATGACTTCACAGCCAATAACTGGTCATACAGGTGACCCCGCTGGCAATTTCCTGTGCCATGAGAGGGAACAAGAAGGGACCAGGAAGTGGAGACCAGTGTTGGACCTGGGAAGCATCAGAACAGGATCAATGAGGTGAGAATAACTTTTTGCCAGTTTTTAAAAGCACTCTAAGCCTTGTCTATATCATTTTTATTAGCTGGACAACCCATTTAGATTTAGGAGGCTCTAATGTTTGAGAATATGACAAAAATTAAAAAGTATAAAGCGCAGTATTAAATCAGCCAGTTAGTAGTGGTAGTACTTGTCAGTTTATTGAGGATTATGTCCTTTTCAGGACTGAAATATGTAATTCATGATGAAGGTTGAATATTACTTCCCAGTAATTGGTTCTAATGTATGTGTTTCAGTGTATAATATTTTACAATAACAAGTCTGAGCAATTCTAAGACATATTCTGCTAGATGGCGAATAGCTGATCACGGGTAAGGTTCATTCTTCACTCTGATTGTAAGCAGTATAACATGCAAATTCCAGATATTTAGGAATTCTGTTTTAGAATATTTCAGAGCAAAATCAGATTCATTCTGCCTCTTGGGATATTATAAGAAAGGCCTAATTGTCCTATTTCTATATTCTAGGAAGACATTGCCATTATTTTATGGTTAGAGTTAAGGAATCTCTCCATTCACAAAGGATATAAAACTACTAAAAACAACTTATTCTGGTGTTAAATCTTCTTGTATAAAAATTTGTAGCTCTACATGAATCATAACACTAGATAGGGGTATTTGAGCTCTAGTGGTATTCTATATGATTGTCATTCCTGCAGGTTACCCAATTATTTAGAGTCTATTTATAGCAGTTGTTTCAAGACACTAAACAACACTAAACACACTGATCAGTATAGTATATTTATATTGGTTCACTAATATATAGCAAAACAATATACTGTAGAATAGGCAATTCTTGAAAATAATCAATAAAGCTACACTTACCCATCCTCCCCGCCACCACTTTCAGCAATGAGTTCTGGTCCTCTGCACCAGGATTTGTATACATGAATGTGTTTGTTTATTTGGCCTAGCGTGTTGCTAGCGTGTTATTGTGGGGAGGTGCTTATATACAAACATCACTACTGCAGCCAGTCACTGGCCTCAGCGGTTTATAGCAAGAGACTAGTGAGGCCAGGGATTAGCTACAGCAGTGATGTTTGTATACAGACTTCATCTGGAGTACCTTTTCATTAAACTGAATATAATATCACAACAGGCACATGTAGCATATACCTTAGTGATACAATATCACAAACAGTATTGTCCCGAAATGCTATCTCATGATATGCATATCTGCATTCTGCACATGTCCTTCGAAGACGAAATGTAATGGAGGAGACATCTGTATACTCAAAGAAATGCTTTATAAATATATATAACTCTTTGTACTGAAATGCTGTACTCTAATGAGGTATGATATTTGGAAACTTGTAGAAATAGTGTGTGACTGGGAAACTAGCTATGGAACATGTAAAGAAAGATCTTATTCACACAGTAAAATTATATATTTATTGTATTTTAATGGTGTTTTATTCTAGATTTATTTAAAAAGGAATGTATGATCTAAGGCTAGGGTCACATCTGTATTCGGTGACCATTCCGGGATTCCATCCCCCATTCCGCTTGAAAAATGCGAGAGAAAAGTCCTGCTAGCAAGACTTTTTCTCTGCATTTTTTGGGTGGAAACTGGACAGACCCGAAGAATGGAAACCCCAAAGCTGGTGTGAATTTAGCGTAAATTGAATTCCTAGACCTTTGTGTTGTCAAATTCATTTACTATAATTAGTCATGCATAATTTCCAATGATTTCTACAGGGTTTAACTAGCAAGCAAGTCAGTGTTGACATATTGAGGAGCATCCATCCTGTAACTAATTGGATTATGATAGGACAATAATTTATTACAAGTAGCAAAATAGTAACCAGTCAGGTTTTTAATAACATCTCCAGAAGAGTTATAGACCTCATGCATATATTATTGGAACTGAAGACCTGCAGAGGTGCTCTCAATGGCATACTATCTCTCCCAGAATACTCAGCCATCAGGTTACCTTTACTACACACTGTTCAGTTCCTATCTTTCGATGTACATACTCTTACTGCTGTTGCAGCTGGGCCTGCCCATAGGGCAAGTACTTCCTCCCTGCAACTTGATGTCTTATCGTGCACATCTGTGGGCCTCTCCAGCCAATCTCAAGAAACCCTGGCTTATTTATATGAACTCAGCCCTCAGGACAGCACCTGAGCAATAAAGGATTTCATCTAGCTGGTTCCTGTATTCTGTTGGTTTATTCATGTATGGCCTTTGGCTTGTTCCTTGACTCTGCCTCTACGTCTTCATCCTGATCTGCCTGATTTTGGTGGACAACCTCTGCTTGTCACCAACCTGTGAACCTCAGCTTCATGTCCTAACAAATCTGTCCTAAGGCTTGTTTTTGATCTTGTTATCCTACTGCCTGCCACAGACCTTCAGCCCGTACCTGATTGTCCACTTGTGTCTTACTCTGGACTTGGTGAGCTGCCACCTACTCCAGGACCACTCCGAGAGGTAGTGACCTGGTATTCTCCCTGCAGCCAAGACCAGATCCCTGTACAGGGGGATGAAAGGTGAATACTGGGGAGGCTACTTAGATAATGCCCTTGGGAGTGGCCCAAAGCCAAACCTAGCAAGTGACACAGTGGGTCTGTGATCCGCTACCCAATACAGTCCAATATTATGGCTGTGCATAATTCGATGGCTGAACAGAGCTGTAAAATAGAGTGCACATGAGCTCTTATATCCATTATCTCTCCTTAAACTAGAACAACCACATAGCTATGGTTTTATTAGCTTCTATAATCACTTTCTCCCTCTTCATGTTGTAATGATATTGAGATCACAGCCCAGTGGAGACCATATCATCACTCCTAGCACTCCTCCTCTAAAGGGCGGTGACACCAAATATTGATTTGATTTAGATCTTTTTGTTAATTTACTTTATTTTGTGAATTGACAAAAATAAACTGTTAAAACTTTTTGAAAACTTTATTACTGATGATTACTTTTAATAAAACTTTATTACTGATTTTTCCACAATCGCTTCAGATGATTTCTTAGTACTATATATATAAAAATATATATACTGTGTACAATACAGTACTGTATATATATATATATATATATATATATATATATATATATAGTATATGTATATATCATGTAGCTCTTTGATACTGCTATGAGATTTTAGACACCTTCTGTTGATGGTCAACAAATTGCAAAAAATGATAAAAGCAAAACAGTCTGACAGAAAACCATTGTTGTTGTCCACAGATCATCTTACATTTCTTATTCTTAAATTACTATGGCGAATGGAAATTTGCACTGCAGTTAGTTGCTGCAATGCCAACTTGTGTTCTAGACAGTGTTGGTAAATATGTACTATAACAAGCTAGAAAAATATTTCTTAAAATAAAATTAACAAAAACAGCAGCAAAAAATATCTAAATGCATTGATAGTAACACTAACACTCCTGCCTTGTATTACAATGTCATAGGGCTTCTGAAACGTCAGTTGCTGCTTTTATTGTCCTCTTGCTTTCATAGAAGAAAAAGAATCTTTCCATAGTATATATTTCCTTTGCCTGTGAAATATATGGTTCACTTCTTACACAGTCTGTCATCTCTGTCATTGTTATGCCATTAACGGAGAAAACATTGATGAGTTAAAGAATAAACTGCAATTTCCTATTGGAAATCTGACACGTTAAAATGTTTGTCAGAGATCTGACACTAATGATTCTATTCACAGTGATTTGAAGGTAATTTTACCTTATTGATGTCGGAAATGTAACATGTCTCTGGGCTTTTGTCTGAAATAACCATAAAAATATATTGAAATACAATGTAAGTCTTTAGTTGATAGACCAGTAGATTTACCATGCAATGCTATAGTGCTGGAAAATACATATGTTTACTTTTTGGTTTGCCTTATTTGATTATTGTAAAAATTTTTGCTACTGTAAATAAGATCTATTTATTTGAATGGGGCTGTTTCTGTGGCAAGCAAATTTATATCCAATGGTATATATGGGACATTGAATGTTCTTGGTAATTCACTTCTACCACTATCCTGTGCCCTATGTCATACAAAACAATATTGCTCATTGTTCATATATTTCTCTACCTATCTACCTAATACTTCACACAGCTAACAGTTTGGTACAGTATGTCCAATATTATCAACCTTATGACCAATCAGTGATGATTTCTGCTTCTATGTGTTTCTCACAGAGGATTGCCTGTAGGGTTTCAGCTTCTGAATGTAAACAATGAATGTTTCCATTCTCCTACAGCAAGCACTGATATTGATAATAGTAAAGAGTAAACACACAAAGGCAAAAAGCTTACCAGTAGTGCCGTAAAATACATGCATTGCAACACCAAAATTGTAGCAAATTGTAACAAATTTATCAGATTTGCCACTTAAAGGGCACCTTTCACTACCTCCAACAAGTCCAGCTCTTTACATGATTTAATATGCTTCTCTGATTTTGGCACCATTGGAATTTTTTCTCTAGCCCTCACCATTACTGAGGTGTATGATATGCTCTGTAATGTCAGGAGGGTGGTGTCAGGCAGGAGCAGACAAGGGGTGTGATTCTGAGCTCTGACACTGGCTGCCTCTGATTGGAGCTCTGAATCACACACCCCTGCAGAGACACATCCCTTCTGACATTACAGTACTTAAATAGCACATCAGACACCGAAAATAACTGTGCTTGTTGCTCAGGAATGGTGAGGGCTGCACTGGAAACAGTGGAGGGGTGACTATTAACAGATACTAAGAACTTGAATAGGTGGAGGTGGTGAAAGTCCTCTTTAAGGAAAAAGAGGAATAGCTGGTGCTAGATGTGAGAAGTTTACTTCAATAATCTGCTTTATTTTATAAGAGCAGACTAACATTTCAAAAGCATATATGGGAATCTAACACCACCAAAATTGCTTCTAAACCACTTATATGCATGGTGTGTGTCTCGCCCTGACTGCACCTAACAGCTCATTTGCATATTGAGTAAAAGTTGAATTTCTCAGCAGCAGGGTCGCACTTGAAAGGTATGAGAGGTATATTCACTATGCCACCAGTTGTTTTAATGACCAGGTATGCAACAGCATATAAGTGATTTAGAGGTGGTTTGGGTCGTAGTAGACCCCCTTTAAGGTATGATTTATTCTAATGCACCAGACAGTCTGGGACTACAGGCTCCTGAGATGTAAGCTGAAGAAATGTATGCCCTATGGTAATATAGAAAGTTTTTACTTTATAGCCTTGTCTTCAATTTGTCTTAAAAACAATTCACAATTTCACAAGATGCTAACAAAAGCCTTAAAAGGCTGCAGTTCACACCACACACACACACACACACACACACACACACACACCTCATATTTAGTACTGTAATATTCTATAGAGAGTATAGAGAGGATCTACTAGTCAGCTGCTGCAGGCACTTCACAGGGGTCTACCAGTGAGATGACCATGCTGAGGTATTGGAACATCCAGCCAACCACTGTATGTTGACTTTGGTTGCAATTTACAGTGGTACAGAAAAGACCATTGCATGTTGAAAATATTGTATTTTGAGGAAAGAACCACTGTATTCTGAACGCACAAAAATGAAGCTTCTATAAGGTGCCAGTCACACAGCTGGCTAACAGCCTATTGGTTATGAATATACTATTAGATCAAGCAGTTTATTTAGCATGTCTGTGAGAATTTTCCCCCAACATCACAAGGTCTGGTTGTCGGTATTTATAATTTGACCAAAATGCGCATGTTGACACGTCATGCTAAGGGCCCTTTGAAAGGCAACTGAAAAGCAATTTACTGAAAGGAGCATAAAATGACAGTATAGCACTATAACAAACCTTCATGGTGACAGGATTTCCTAATGGCAGTGGCCTCTTTCAGCAGGATAATGTGTCCTGCCACACTGCAAATGTGGTTCAGAAATTGTTTGAAGAATGTGACAAAAAATGTTTTTGTGTTGACTTAACCTCCAAGTTCTCTAGATCTAAATCTGATCAAACATCTATGATATGTTGGAAAAACAAGCCCCACATTACAACCTACAGGACTGATGCTAAAGTCTTAGTGTCAGATGCCACAGAAAGCACTTGTTGAGTCCATACCTCAATGGGTCAGAGCAGTTTTGATAGCATGAGGGCACCAATATTAAGCTGTTAAAATGTCATGGCCGATTAGTATATCTTGCTAATGGTTAGAATATCCCGGACAACAAGATAGTCTACCCTGTGAAACAACATAGATAGATAGATAGATAGATAGATAGATAGATAGATAGATATCAGATATTTACAATACATGCTACTGTATATGTACCATATGTTTATAGCAATGCTGTAATGCAAAGCCTGGACTGGAATATATAACTATGTTATAATTTACCAAGCAGAAAAATCTATGTAAAACTAAAAATAATGCTTCTTTATGTACCTGTATTAAAAGAAATATAAAAGCATGTTATAGACAATGTAAAATGTGTAGGTTACAATGAAACCTCTCCAATAATACATCTCTTTTAAACAACATTTTTGCCTCCAGCTATGCAAAGGTCTTTAATTTTAATGCTCCACAAAGGATACGCTATATTTATGTTTTATTCATAATTCATGCTAATATATTAAGCAACTATCTTGAGAGGCAACTAAACCAGAGTTACTCTAGCACCAGATGTTCAGCATTGATAGCAAAATTCAATTCAACATGAAAGTTTTAGATTAAAATGATCCAGTTATCTAATAGCCCATGTAGAAGGTAGTCATAAATTACGTCATGAAAATATGACAGAAGAAAAATGCACAATGTTGAACATGGCAGCACACGGAGGAAGAACCCATAAAGCCTATGTGGCACACAGTAATTCACCTTGAAAAGTTCATTTTTATTGAGGTTTTTCATTTTCCTCTGTGCTTTAATATGCATATATCAAATTATGCTTTTACTGCGCTATTAAATTCCAACAAGGTAGTCGTATAAAGCTAGACTTCAATACAGGTGTGTTTTATAGTCTAAAACATGAACATGAATAATGCCGTTCTACTATGTTCCTACACAGGTAATGCATGCCCTCAAGCTCCTTCCCATACATGTTTGATCTTTGTACTAGTGAACCCGATGAACATCTGCTCTTCTTGTATTTCTTTTGTTCAATGCAGCACAGGCATAACTAGGATCCATGTCATACATCATGTATAATACCGGTCTCTAGAGATGAGAGAATCTTTTAAGATTCTATTTGGGTTCGTCATTTCGGACCAAAGGTTTGATTTAGTCTGAACCTGTCCATTCTGAGCTGGAAGTGCAAATAGTTTAAAAGTGTAAACTAAACTTTGAAACAACTTTTGAGATTCTGGATGCATTTGTGTTATTAATGAATTTTATAATATATATGTTAACAAATTTATGCTTCTTTTTGTGAAATCCTGCATCTCTTTATTTATAAAGAGCTGAAATCTGTATGTTGCTTTCACTAGGCGTACAGGCTAGGAGGAGCATAATGCAGGGCAGCTAAAATTTCAAACAGATATATCTTGGGCATTTTAAAACATAGAAGAGCTTTCATATGACACCAAGATCACAGATCTGCCTATATTCTTTCAAGAGAAATCACCATTTGGGATTGGGAGCAACTGCAGCTGTATATAAATATATCAATCCCAACTCACGTTTTCTCTGGAAAGATTTAAGGTAGAACTGCAAACTCAAGAGTCTCATCTTTCATATGACACCATAAACACTGTCCTATGCCTTAAAGTGCCAGAGATATAAGTGTTTGAAGTGACCCCCAGCCTCAGTTTCCCTGTATTGCACAAGGGGCTGCCTGACACTGCACAGTTTACAGATTTCAGCTCTCAATACAGAAACAAGGAAAGAAGAAAGAAATGCAAGATTTCACTGAAAGGAGTCAAAATTGGTTAATAAGGTATATTACAAAATTACTAATGTCACGAATGCTCCTACAAAATCAAAACTTTACATACATTTAAATAGTTGTGTATGGCACTCTAAGAGATATCCCTACTACCCCTATTTAAAGGGGTTGTCTGGGATAAATTGAAATCCCTACACTAATCTAAACACCCTCCTATTTTCTAAATAACATAATTTATCAAAAATGTCTAGTTACCCATATCATCATGTGACCAGTCCAGGGACATTTGCTGGTTATCCGGGGACGATCCGTTTCCCCGATTCTGGAAATGGAACATCACTACTACTCCCCCCCATCCACTCCATCATACTTACCTATCTTCTTCCTGCGGGAAGGCTCTTCCCTGTTTTCTGACTGCTGTGTGTGCTATAGACCCAGTGTTGCTCTGTGCAGCTGATAATCCACCTCTACTGCGCAGGAGTGGGAGCAACATCACAGACCTGCCCAGTAGAAGTGGATCGTCGGCTACAGAGCAGCGCTGTGTCTATAGCATGCACGGCAGTCAGAAAAGAAGGATGGGCCATCCCACTGGAGGAAGATAGGTAAATAAGTATATAATGGGGTCAGGAGTTGAGCTGAGTAGGTAGGGAAGGACTAGTAGTTGTGAGCAGGATAGCTAGAGACAGGGAGGGGGTGTATGGGAGGGAGGAAGAGAGGAAGGGAGGAGTGAGGTGAGAGGTAGCTAGTATGGAAGTTACATAGCAGGAAGCTGAACCATGTAAACAAATGCAGAAGATACCAGGAGCTCCCAGAGACACCCAGAAATCACTCAAAAGACCGCTAAAGGTATTTGGGTGCATTTATTAACCCATTAATAGCACTACCTAGCTTTCTAACACAAACATGGCTTTAGTAATATCAAAGTTACAGCCACAGATATGGCTATTTGCAAATGGATCATAGCCAGTGGTAAGAAACAGCCTGTTTACTATAACACTGTAGTATTTTTTACTCTTTTTAAAATTTCACTGAGATTTTTGATAAGGAAAAGAATGGTGAAATTATACAGTACCTCTTTTAGTGGGAAAAACACTATAAGGCTAAGGCCCCACATAGCAAAGCGCAGAAAAAAAAAAAACACCTGCGGAAAAATGCGCAGTGGAAACAGTACAATTTCAATGTGTTGAGATTTGTGACTGAAATATATGCAGCACAGTAACATTACACCGACCCATGCAGTGTGAATGACAGACAGACAGAGAGACTCCAATTTCTCTCCATCAATGAGATTAAAGTATTCTACTCCAGTCCTAACAGTACACGTTCCCATAACTCACACAATGTATTGTGTATCAGTGCTATGTTTCTAAGCCTTACTGTCTCAGACACTATCTCTTCAATCTCTCCCCACGAAATGTATACCTTATCTTTCTTCCTGGGCTTGTTATACTTCCTATGAGTCCTATATAGACCTCTGATCTATAGTCTCTCAGAATTTGTTATTCCCTGTTATGAGGGCTGCTTGCAAGGCATTATGGGGAAGCCCACTTGATCTCTGATTCTTCCTCTCTGCTTTCTCCATGCAACCACATGGGGGCCCCCATTTTAACTGTTTCTTGAGAATCAAACCACAAAAGGTTAAGGTGTGTTCACACTTTTGGAATGTTAGAGCAGAGTCTAGTTCATTCTGAACCACTTCTCTCAGCTCTACTCTCCTCATATTCTAGTCACCTTCTGTGGTCCCTCAGGTTCCAATGTCTATTTGAGACTGCAATATTTGCACCCTCTATATTTTAACCCTCTCTGAGCAGTAGTAATTGTGCTTGGGTTTCATATTAGCTGTATTATGCTTTATTTCCATTTGTGTTTTTCACCCATAAGTAATGATTCAGTATCCTCAGGTAATCTTCAAAAGCTCAGTCATCACAGTTCGCAAATAGAAAACATCCACAGGCATATTATTTGACAGGAGACATTGATAAAGCAACAGAATTCCACATCAGTGCTTCCATTGCTATGCTTAACTAGATTTGATATGACACCAATAGCCTTATGTGCTGTCCTTTTGTGCTGTCTACAATATAATGTTAATATGCTATGACATCAAAATGTCACTAAGTTGACTGAAGAGAATGTTTGCTAGTTTTTCACCCATTAAACATGCTTTTGAACATTTCAAGATTTTCCTGGGTCTCCAGATTAGGAGCAATGACATACAGTACCTGGCACTATGACATCATTTCAGATGCTAAGACCATTCACCAGGTAAGTCTCCAAAGTTATCAGTTCCATGGAACTTAATTTGCTCTACCAATATACTTAGGTACAGATCCCAAATTCCATTTGCAAATCAATTAACTATATACACAGACTTGAGCGATAAGTTTCTAACTGCTTGCTACTAGAGATGGGTAAACCAATTTATCATGAGACGGGTTCAACCAAAATATTCCAAATTGTTCAATTTTGCATTCTCCCTATAATCTTAATTTTGGTGCATAATTGGATTCATGGCATTTAATGTTAACTTGCTTCCTGATGTGTCTATTATACTGTATACATACAGTACATGTATTGTTTATGAAATAATAATTATGGATAACGGATCATCTTTTCTGCATTGCATAGTTATTCTGTTATTTATACTAGAAATGTACAGTAATTGACAAATGGGTGTTACCAGTCGGGGTATATCCATAATGTTCAATCAGCGCCCATAATAAGACTCTAAAAGACCACACCCCTTTGATAATTGAATGGTAATACCCAGAATATAATGTATTTCTAAATAGGAAATAATTGTGGCAGTGAGTCTGATTGTAGTGGAAAGTGAAGAATCAAGGGTTTTTTTTTATTTATTTATTTAAAATCTTTCATTATTCCAATAAAAGCGGTACAGTGAGGATCATGACAAACAAGGTAGAATATGTCCCGCCGTGTGGGGATGGTATAGGTGACAGCAGCGGTGGCAGTAGAGTATTGTACATGATAGACAATGCAGGAGATAATGTCTGACTCTGTAGAGGTATCAGCAGCATCAGCAGTACAGTATGGAACATGCAGACAGCGACAGTGGTGTCATTGGGCTGGTGATAAATAGTTTTCCCCCACAGCAATGGCAGATTTGTTCAATAGCATCAGCTGTACGTGTGTGAAAATTGTTAGTAATTGATGCCTCATTCGTTTTCACAGATTTAAAGTTTTCTAGATTTGTGGAGATTAATTTTGTCAGCTATGGTGTAGCAATACCATCTGTCATGCTAAATACTTTGTCATTACATTTGAAGCTGGACAAGGCAGGTGTAAAAGCGCTTCCCTAACTACCGTATAAAAGGCTCTCAGATGCTACTTTTGGGTAGTGTGAGATTTTTGACTTCTACATATGCCTCTATGTCACACTCGAAGACATTTTGACAAGGTTACAGACTTTGAGAAGGGGTGCATCATTGTAGTGAGAGAAGCAGGATGGCCATTTTGACAAATTTCCCACCATGTAGGTCATTCAGATGTTGCTGTTAGGAGGTGTTGGGAGCCGTGGTTACATGAGGTTACGCAATGATCTCCTGGAAGCATGAGCAGCTCCCACAATTTCCTTGTCTACCATCCAGACACAGGTGGCACCATCATTATACACCCCTGCCTCTGCCTATACTATTTGTAGGCACTTAGCAGAGGAAAATTTGGAGTCACTGTGTCCATTATATGTCCTGCCATTAACAGCTACCATTGCCTTTGTTTGCAGTGGTGTTGTGAACAAGAAACCTGGACTACAATGTACTGCAACTGTATAATTTTTATCAACAAATCCAGGTTTTGTGTGGGATCCAACAATGGTTGGGTGCGAGTTTGAAGGTCACTGAGGAGTGACAAACTGCGCCAACTACTGTTTTTATTATCTGGGAAGTCGTCGTATAGGACAGTCGGTGATCAAAGTAGTGATACAAGGGACACTAATAGCTCAGCATTATTCCTAGGACACCATTTGACTCTAATATAGTAATCACACATTACATTCACATATATAGTGTCATTTAATTCCACAACTCCTTTTTGGTGCATTACTTTTTTTCTGTCAATGAGTGTAAATGCAGAATCACAATAATTAACAATGGGATATAATTGTTGGTTTGGCACAGAACACATCACAATTTATTGTAGAATCTATCTATTCCCCCCCTGCTCATACTAATCCTATAATTTTATGTGAGTTTTCACTTTCTTTGCAGGCTGATCTCCTCCTTCTTCCCTCTATACCAAAAAAATGGCAACATTCTGGTTATGATCTTATATACATGGCTATGAGTGACCTCTCATATGACTGATCCTTCTTTAGTGACCTCTCACACTCGCAGTCCCTCTTGACTAAGCTGAGGGGCTTCCTGCAATACATTATGGGAAGCCTGCGTGTCCTCGAAGTCATGTGATACGTTTTCTTTCTGCTTCTCTGCTTTCATGTGTCTGATTTACAGTAGGTGATTAGTCTGAATTGAATCACAAAAGTTTCAGATTCGGAGAAGTCCAGAATGTTTGAGAAATTCTAGTAAAATTGGGTTTATTATGAACTGATTTGCTTGTCTCTAGTTAGGACATAAAAATGTCCCAGAAGTGTTATTTCATGGAGAATGCAAACATTTGCTAAGGCAGACATGTCAGGAGAAATAGAAGATCCTCTTTAATGTACACAGCCTTATGACATTGCAGAAATTAAACTAGGGATTGGAAAACCAGCTTCATGAAGGTAACTATGAAGCAGGATTCCATAGACTAAATAGTTAAATAATAAAAAAAAAAAAAATATATATATATATATATATATATACAGTCATATGAAAAAGTTTGGGCACCCCTATTAATCTTAATAATTTTTAGTTCTAAATATTTGGGTGTTTGCAACAGCCATTTCAATTTGATATATCTAATAACTGATGGACACAGTAATATTTCAGGATTGAAATGAGGTTTATTGTACTAACAGAAAATGTGCAATATGCATTAAACCAAAATTTGACCGGTGCAAAAGTATGGGCACCTCAACAGAAAAGTGACATTAATATTTAGTAGATCCTCCTTTTGCAAAAATAACAGCCTCTAGTCGCTTCCTGTAGCTTTTAATCAGTTCCTGGATCCTGGATGAAGGTATTTTTGACCATTCCTCTTTACAAAACAATTCCAGTTCAGTTAAGTTTGATGGTCGCCGAGCATGGACAGCCCGCTTCAAATTATCCCACAGATGTTCAATGATATTCAGGTCTGGGGACTGGGATGGCCATTCCAGAACATTGTAATTGTTCCTCTGCATGAATGCCTGAGTAGATTTGGAGCTGTGTTTTGGATCATTATCTTGCTGAAATATCCATCCCCGGCGTAACTTCAAATTCGTCACTGATTCTTGTACATTATTCTCAAGAATCTGCTGATACTGAGTTGAATCCATGCGACCCTCAACTTTAACAAGATTCCCGGTGCCGGCATTGACCACACATCCCCAAAGCATGATGGAACCTCCACCAAATTTTACAGTGAGTAGCAAGTGTTTTTCTTGGAATGCTGTGTTTTTTTGACGCCATGCATAACGCCTTTTTGTATGACCAAACAACTCAATCTTTGTTTCATCAGTCCACAGGACCTTCTTCCAAAATGAAGCTGGCTTGTCCAAATGTGCTTTTGCATACCTCAGGCGACTCTGTTTGTGGTGTGCTTTCAGAAACGGCTTCTTTCGCATCACTCTCCCATACAGCTTCTCCTTGTGCAAAGTGTGCTGTATTGTTGACCGATGCACAGTGACACCATCTGCAGCAAGGTGATGCTGCAGCTCTTTGGAGGTGGTCTGTGGATTGTCCTTGACTGTTCTCACCATTGTTCTTCTCTGCCTTTCTGATATTTTTCTTGGCCTGCCACTTCTGGGCTTAACAAGAACTGTCCCTGTGGTCTTCCATTTCCTTACTATGTTCCTCACAGTGGAAACTGACAGGTTAAATCTCTGAGACAACTTTTTGTATCCTTCCCCTGAACAACTATGTTGAACAATCTTTGTTTTCAGATCATTTGAGAGTTGTTTTGAGGAGCCCATGATGCCACTCTTCAGAGGAGATTCAAATAGAAGAACAACTTGCAATTGGCCACCTTAAATACCTTTTCTCATGATTGGATACACCTGGCTATGAAGTTCAAAGCTCAGTGAGGTTACAAAACCAATTTTGTGCTTCAGTAAGTCAGTAAAAAGTAGTTAGGAGTATTCAAATCAATAAAATGATAAGGGTACCCAAATTTTTGCACCGGTCAAATTTTGGTTTAATGCATATTGCACATTTTCTGTTAGTACAATAAACCTCATTTCAATCCTGAAATATTACTGTGTCCATCAGTTATTAGATATATCAAATTGAAATGGCTGTTGCAAACACCCAAATATTTAGAACTAAAAATGATTAAGATTAATAGGGGTGCCCAAACTTTTTCATATGACTGTATATATATATAATGTATATATACAGTACAGACCAAAAGTTTGGACACACCTTCTCATTCCAAAAGTTTTCTGTATTTTCATGACTATAAAAATTGTAGATTCACACTGAAGGCATCAAAACTATAAATTAACACATGTGGAATTATATACTTAACAAAAACGTGTGAAACAGCTGAAAATATGTCTTATATTCTAGGTTCTTAAAAGTAGCCACCTTTTGCTTTGATAACTGCTTTGCACACTCTTGGCATTCTCTTGATGAGCTTCAAGAGGTAGTCACCTGAAATGGTCTTCCAACAGTCTTGAAGGAGTTCCCAGAGATTCTTAGCACTTGTTGGCCCTTTTGCCTTCACTCTGCAATCCAGCTCACCCCAAACCATCTCGATTGGGTTCAGGTCTGGTGACTGTGGAGGCCAGGTCATCTGGCGTAGCACCCCATCACTCTCCTTCTTGGTCAAATAGCCCTTACACAGTCTGGAGGTGTGTTTGGGGTCATTGTCCTGTTGAAAAGTAAATGATGGTCCAACTAAACGCAAACCGGATGGAATAGCATGCCATTGCAAGATGCTGTGGTAACCATGCTGGTTCAGTATTCCTTCAACTTTGAATAAATCCCCAACAGTGTCACCAGCAAAGCACCCCCACACCATCACACCTCCTCCTCCATGCTTCACGGTGGGAACCAGGCATGTAGAGTCCATTCGTTCACCTTTTCTGCGTCGCACAAAGACACGGTGGTTGGAACCAAAGATCTCAAATTTGGACTCATCAGACCAAAGCACAGATTTCCACAGGTCTAATGTCCATTCCTTGTGTTCTTTAGCCCAAACAAGTCTCTTCTGCTTGTTGCCTGTCCTTAGCAGTGGTTTCCTAGCAGCTATTTTACCATGAAGGCCTGCTGCACACAGTCTCCTCTTAACAGTTGTTGTAGAGATGTGTCTGCTGCAAGAACTCTGTGTGGCATTGACCTGGTCTCTAATCTGAGCTGCTGTTAACAAGCGATTTCTGAGGCTGGTGACTTGGATGAACTTATCCTCCGCAGCAGAGGTGACTCTTGGTCTTCCTTTCCTGGGGCGGTCCTCATGTGAGCCAGTTTCTTTGTAGCGCTTGATGGTTTTGGCCACTGCACTTGGGGACACTTTCAAAGTTTTCCCAATTTTTCGGACTGACCGACCTTCATTTCTTAAAGTAATGATGGCCACTCGTTTTTCTTTACTTAGCTGCTTTTTTCTTGCCATAATACAAATTCTAACACTCCATTCAGTAGGACTATCAGCGGTGTATCCACCTGACTTCTGAACAACACAACTGATGGTCCCAACCCCATTTATAAGGCAAGAAATCCCACTTATTAAACCTGACAGGGCACACCTGTGAAGTGAAAACCATTTCAGGTGACTACCTCTTGAAGCTCATCAAGAGAATGCCAAGAGTGTGCAAAGCAGTAATCAAAGCAAAAGGTGGCTACTTTGAAGAACCTAGAATACTGTATAAGACATATTTTCAGTTGTTTCACACGTTTTTGTTAAGTATATAATTCCACATGTGTTAATTCATAATTTTCTTTCCAAGAGTTTTCTGTATTTTCATGACTATAAAAATTGTAGATTCACACTGAAGGCATCAAAACTATGAATTAACACATGTGGAATTATATAATTAACAAAAAAGTGTGAAACAACTGAAAATATGTCTTATATTCTAGGTTCTTCGAAGTAGCCACCTTTTGCTTTGATTACTGCTTTGCACACTCTTGGCATTCTCTTAATGAGTTTCAAGAGGTAGTCACCTGAAATGGTTTTTCACAGGTGTGCCCTGTCAGGTTTAATAAGTGGGATTTCTTGCCTTATAAATGGGGTTGGGACCATCAATTGTGTTGTTCAGAAGTCAGGTGGATACACAGCTGATAGTCCTACTGAATGGAGTGTTAGAATTTGTATTGTGGCAAGAAAAAAGCAGCTAAATAAAGAAAAACGAGTGGCCATCATAACTTTAAGAAATGAAGGTCAGTCAGTCTGAAAAATTGGGAAAACTTTGAAAGTGTCCCCAAGTGCAGTGGCCAAAACCATCAAGCGCTACAAAGAAACTGGCTCACATGAGGACCGCCCCAGGAAAGGAAGACCAAGAGTCACCTCTGCTGCGAAGGATAAGTTCATCCGAGTCACCAGCCTCAGAAATCGCAGGTTAACAGCAGCTCAGATTAGAGACCAGGTCAATGCCACACAGAGTTCTAGCAGCAGACACATCTCTACAACAACTGTTAAGAGGAGACTGTGTGCAGCAGGTCTTCATGGTAAAATAGCTGCTAGGAAACCACTGCTAAGGACAGGCAACTAGCAGAAGAGACTTGTTTGGGTTAAAGAACACAAGGAATGGACATTAGACCTGTGGAAATCTGTGCTTTGGTCTGATGAGTCCAAATTTGAGATCTTTGGTTCCAACCACCGTGTCTTTGTGCGACGCAGAAAAGGTGAACGAATGGACTCTACATGCCTGGTTCCCACTGTGAAGCATGGAGGAGGAGGTGTGATGGTGTGGGGGTGCTTTGCTGGTGACACTATTGGGGATTTATTCAAAATTGAAGGAATACTGAACCAGCATGGTTACCACAGCATCTTGCAGCGGCATGCTATTCCATCCAGTTTGCATTTAGTTGGACCATCATTTATTTTTCAACAGGACAATGACCCCAAACACACCTCCAGACTGTGTAAGGGCTATTTGAGCAAGAAGGAGAGTGATGGGGTGCTACGCCAGATGACCTGGCCTCCACAGTCACCAGGCCAGAATCCAATCGAGATGGTTTGGGGTGAGCTGGACCGCAGAGTGAAGAAAAAAGGGCCAACAAGTGCTAAGCATCTCTGGGAACTCCTTCAAGACTGTTGGAAGACCATTTCAGGTGACTACCTCTTGAAGCTCATCAAGAGAATGCCAAGAGTGTAAAAGCAGTAATCTAAGCAAAAGGTGGCTACTTTGAAGAACCTAGAATATAAGACATATTTTCAGTTGTTTCACACTTTTTTGTTAAGTATATAATTTCACATGTGTTAATTCATAGTTTTGATGCCTTCAGTGTGAATCTACAATTTTTATAGTCATGAAAATACAGAAAACTCTTGGAATGAGAAGGTGTGTCCAAACTTTTGGTCTGTACTGTATATATATATATATATATATATATATATATATATATATATATATGGCTTTCAAATGTTGTAGGTAACAAGACAAAAGGCTTGTTCTCATGAATACACAGTTGTGCAGAGGTCTGTTCTGAATATGATCATGTAGCTAACCATAAAGCGAAGATCAAAATTGTACATATGCAATGGACTACAAAGGGACATGAAACACCTGTGTTGAATAGCTCTTGGAAAGGCAGAACACAGTACATTCATTTTACATTGCATTAAGCATTATTCTGAACTGAGAAATTTCCAGGTGCTAAAGAGATACTTTTGCATATATTGTAACCTGCACCATCGCTTCCTTCCCTCTATGGTGTCTTGTGTGATATCTCTAACAAGCTACTATTGCCTGCCTGTTATCAAATGCTCACACGAGGAGAAAGATGCATATTCATTTTGCTGTAAATGTTAAATCTATTTAATGTGATACTTTCTCAAATGTAGAAACATCTCAGGCAGTAGAGACATAGTTATTTAACAATTATTGGATAGCTGAGTAGATGCACAGTATTAAAGGGAATGTATTGTTAGGAAATTATCTACTGTCTAAAATGTGCATTATGTTAAACATATCTAGGTGAAATTCACAATATCTCTGTCTATATTAGGCGAAGGCCCCACACTGGAGAAAAAACAGAATTTTTTGTTGCAGATTTTGTAGCGTTTTTTTGAGCAAAAGCCAGGAGTAGATTGAGCAGAAGTATATGGACTTCCTATATATTTCCCATTCCTTTTGTAGCCATTCTTGGCTTTGGCTCAAAAAACCGCAACAAAATCTACAACAAAAAAAAGTTGCATTTCTGCAACGTGGGGCCTCAGCCTTAAATAAGAAAATCCAGAAAATCCTGAAATTGTAGGTTTGACATTGGCAATTTAGCAGGTTAGCCTGCTTTTCAACCATTTGTTCTTTAACTACATGCCAACTGCCCATTGACTATATACGTTCAGGTGGTGATACTTTAACTCTGCACGGATGTTCTTGTGTGTCTTGGTGTTAGTTCCACTCCGTTTGTGCAGACCTGGTTCCAGCACCATGTAGGGCCCATCCACCTCCTCTGAATCCTCGTCTTTGGACCGTATTCTACCACCATTTTCACCAGGGCAAGCCATCGTGGTTTTACAATAAATGAGCTAAGATCAAAGAAGCCACACAGCGGAGGTGCTGCTTCACTGTATCCTGCAGCAAGTATCCTGCGAGATGGCTCCTCACCATCTCCAACTGGGCAACCTTGCCAGGGACAATGGTACCAAAATTGTTGATGCACTGCAGTTAGCAGTTCAGTGACACATTGACCCTGTGTGGCAAATGTCCTTACTGTGATGGTTCACTGCTTTATTAATCTCTATATTAGCTTAAAAGAGGTACTCCTCATGGCCAGAAAAATCTCTGCGTATTTCAGCTATTCTTATGTCACAAAAAGAGGCCACCAAATTTGTCAGCAGGGACAGCTTCAGCAACAGCGATGTGATCCCTCTATTGTATATCTTACAGGAAACACACTCATGCAATGAGGGACAGGAGAGGAGGAACAGTTTCTACTTTTTAGTCAAAGTCATCGCCCTGGCTTGATGGAGGAGGATCTAGGTCATGGTCATTATGTTAGAGGAACTGGGAATCCTAGACTGGAAGAGGAGGAGGAGAAGGAAGACTCTCCCTTGGATGCAGAGGGTGTCCCTGATATGTCACACACACAGGGGAGGAGGCTGACACTTATTTCTTGTAAAATGATGATGATGATGGCCAAGAAAACCAACCTGGCAGACCCCTCAGTCCATGCACACGCTGACAAGTATAGCAGGCTGTATGTTCCACTGCTTACACAGCGAATAATGTATTATTAGCATCAAGCATAGGGATGAGTACTGGATGGCAGTGCTCTTAGACTCTCGCTATAAGCCAAAATGTGGGAATTCTTCCCTTCTTCCCAATGCCAAGAAAAATTGTAATATTATCAGGGTAGCCTGTATAACCAGCCTACTGCAGCATTTATTGAGACCACATCAACTGTCAGTCGCATGCCAACCTGGGTGGCCTTTGCCCGCTCCCAGTCCACCTTACTCAGCCAGTGCTCCACCTCCTCTGCAAGTTTCACAGCTCCAAGTGTGAAGCAGCAGCATAAGCAGCCAGAACCCATACAGTATCTGGAATGTAATAATCCAGAAATATTTCAGCTCACAGGGCCAACTGGAGCCAGTAGGTACAGTAGTACCTAGAGTGCACCAAAATTCCTGCAAATAACTGTGACCCCATGGAATTCTGGGCAAATATCCCTGGAAAACCTTTGCTTTTTGCAATGTAATAACCATGTGTGTGTAAAAAAACCACTGGCAAGCACCTTCTCTCCCAAAAAATGTTTGGAGCATTTTATATGGTAACGTAAAAGCGAGTTGCAGCGCAGTGTACGGTTAAACTCTGAGTTTGTATCCACTTCTCTGTTTGCCTCAGAGAGCTAGAAATTGGATAGATAGGTTCCTAGGAGCTCTGAGAGTGCTGTATACCATATTTTAAGTCAATTTACATTGTAGCTCATACTGAACCTGTTTGACCCAAAACAAATCTGAGTCCCAAGCCCCCTGAAACAAATAGAATCTTGAAAGGTTCTCCCATCTCTAATCATTGCCTAGAAATGTAGAGTTTTGTCTCATGCTTTGCATAAGTACTTTTTTTATAGGTAATAATCCATTTTCACGAATTAGTTATCCAGTTTTGAACTCTAAGTAGTCTGGCTGAGGAGATATATACTAAGCTGGTATCTTACTTTCAAGTTTAACAGATAGGCTCAATGAAAGAAGAACTATATTTTGCACTTCTATTTGTGTATTCATTACAAGTGTATGCAGTCTGTAGTGATGAGCATGTTTATCTGCTAAAAATCTTCCAGCAGACAATAATTCTGTTACAAAATTTGATTCTTATCAATGTCATTTCATGCTATTTCTCAGTGTGCTGCAAGAACATCTCAAAGACCCCTAAGGCTTCTTATTTCCTTACCCTTAGGAAGAATAGGAGCAAAGAAAAAAGAATGATTTAAAATTTTGAACTTCTTTAGCATTGCAATCCAATCAGATACATGGGGGGTCTGAGCCAATAGAACCTGAAAATATGATTTCACACTATGTTGGTGGACAGAGCGAAAGATGAAGTTACCACTTGTGATTAAGATAAACATATAAATGTAATAACACATACCTGTATGAGGCAGGGAAGTAAAACTGTGTGCAGCTTATTGGCTTCAATGAAACACAAAATGACTCATGGTAGGATTTGGACTTTCCTCAGAGTACTTTATCATGGAACTCTATCAACTGATAACAATTGCAGCTAGCTAGAGAAGGCAGCAAATAACAGGCATAATGACATCAGTCACAAACACGGTTTGAGCCTTTTGCACAACAGAGTAAAAGACAGATGTGTATTTCTTTACCTTTCCCACACTATATCCCAAGATTTGTAGCATGAGATCACCTGCACTTTTATAGAACATGATTTCAAAATACTCTTTCACAAGATGTCTGACTTTTATGTGTGTGGCCACCCAGTATGTGATGATATTGTATTGAATTGGTTACATGAAAGACCAAATTCAAGATAAGACCTTACCTCGAATTTGGTCTTCCATGTAAGCAGTTCAATACAATTTTGCTGCATAGCCAATATTTCCTATTTACTCTTTCCCCCAAAATATACTCAAAGAAGTTTTTGGTAAAAATTAACCTCCTCCCGTCACAGCCAGTTTTTGATTTTCAATTTTTGTTTTTGACTCCCTGCTAGAGCTTCGCTGAATTTCCCAAAACTATTTGATTCGATTCAAATTCATTCGCAGTGAATCACGTTAAAAAACAGCTATTTTCCTGGCTGCAGAGAGCCTGGGGATATGGGATATGCATTTTAAACTAAGGACACGTTGGAATAGCCTTTAGAAAGGCTATTCTACTCCTACCTTTGCCATTGCATCATGCCCCCTGCGATGTCCTGGTCCTCCTCACTGTCGGCTCTGCTCATGCTCGGCAGCCCTTTTTATTCTTTATCCAAAAAGAAAAAAAGAGACATGGACTGCACATCCCAATCTTATACATTGATCTTGTGCTTCTCAGCAAATTCTACAATGCTGAACATGAGGTTCTTAGTATACATATTGATCAAGGTGTATAAGCCCACTAGCCACTTCACGGCGACCTCATTATAGTGGGTCCCTACACTACTGGGTGCGATACCGAACAGAGACCGCCACCACCACAATACAGCGCCCATAGGGCGAACGACACAGCAGCCCAGCAACACCCCTGCCGCCAGGCTAAGCCCCCAGGCTCTGGGCCACACCGCCCCATGGGCACCGCACCACAGCGATGGCAGACACCGCACAGCACCGCACCATGTGAACAGATCACAAAAAAGTTCACCTTACCATATGGTGCCAGTTGAAGGACTGCAACATGTGAACAGGTGGCAGTCGCTGTTCGGTGCCGCACCCAGTAGTGTAGGGACCCACTATAAAGAGGTCGCGTGAAGTGGCTAGTGGGCTTATACACCTTGATCAATATGTATATTAAAAACCTCATGTTCAGTATTGTAGAATTTGCTGAGAAGCACAAAATCAATGTATAAGATTGGGATGTGCGGTCCATGTTTTTTCTCTTTTTGGATACCTTTTTATTCTTTTCCTACACGAGTGAAGAGGACCAGGACATCGCAGGGGCATGATGCAACGGCAAAGGTAGGAGTAGAATAGCCTTTCTAAAGGCTATTCCAACGTGTCCTTAGTTTAAAATGTGATTCGATATCACGAAGCATGAGGAAATCTGGATTCGATGCGAATCGAAGATTTCCTGAAATTCGGATCGAATTCCACTTCATCAGCTTTTATTCGTTCATCTCTACTCCCTGCCTTCCAACAGCCATATAAGGGTTTACTTTTTGCAGAACAAATTGTACTTAGTAGTGGTGCCATTTAATATTCTGTGCAATGTATGGGGAAGCGGGAAAAAAAATCTGAATGGCCCCTGCACACGGTATTATGCCTCTCAGCGGCCCCTGCACACTGTATTATGCCTCTCAGCGGCCCCTGCACACTGTATTATGCCTCTCAGCGGCCCCTGCACACGGTATTATGCTCCATAGTGGCCCCTGCTCACGGTATAATGCCCCGCATTGGCCACTGCACACGGTATTATGTTCCACAGCAACTCCTGCACACAGTTTTATGCCCCATATTGGCCCCTGCACACGGTATTATGCTCCACAGTGGCCCCTGCACACGGTATTATGCTCCACAGTGGCCCCAGCACACGGTATTATGCTCCATAGTGGCCCCTGCACTGGTATTATGCTCTATAGTGGCCCTTGCACTGGTATTATGCTCCATAGTGGCCCCTGCACTGGTATTATCCTCCATAGTGGCCCTTGCACTTGTATTATGCTCCATAGTGGCCCCTGCACTGGTATTATGCTCTATAGTGGCCCTTGCACTGGTATTATGCTCCATAGTGGCCCCTGCACTTGTATTATCCTCCATAGTGGCCCTTGCACTTGTATTATGCTCCATAGTGACCCCTGCACCCGGTATTATGCTCTATAGTGGCCCCTGCACTTGTATTATGCTCCAGAGTGGCCCCTGCACAGGGTATTATGCTCTACAGTGGTCCCTGCACAGGGTATTATGCCCCATAGTGGCCGACCCATGAACTATTATTATACTCTGGGGTCTTTTCAGACCCCAGAGTATAATGATTGGAGACCCAGGGGAGAATACAAACATAAAAACCAGAGTTACTTACCTATCCTGCACTCCTTGCAGCTTTCGGCCCTGTTTAATTGCGCACACACGTCACGTGATCAGGCCGGCGACGCGACCTGATGACGTTACCAGAGGCATCAAGCCTGCTCGGAGTTACATCGGATCGCAGGAGGTGAGTAACACTGGTTTTTATGTTCCCTCACCAACCCTAGGCCTCCGATTATTATACTCCGGGGCATCCACTTCCTTTTCTGCAGCCCATAGCAGAAGGGGGAAGCGGGGGGCGGCCACGAGCAGACTCGGGGTAGGTAAATAAATAGGCCCTGACCTGCCGGGGATACTCCAACAGGTTACGGCCTATTTATATATATATAAAAAAAAGCTATACTCACCAGCGATGCCTTGATGCAGCCGCCGCCTCCTCTTCTTGTCCGCGACATCTGTGTCTCAGCGTAGGCGGCGTGATGACGTCATTGTATCGCCGCCTGCGCTGAGATGCGACGTCTTGTAAACCAGCCCAGGACAGGCCCCGCTCAGCTCTGTTTTTTTTTTTTTTTTTTAGCAGCCTGTCCTGGGCTGGTTTACATTAAATAGTAAAAATGCCGCCCCCCGGACAGTGCCGCCCGAGGCGGCCGCCTCACTTCGCCTCATTAGCGGTGCGCCCCTGGGACAGCTACACACCTGTATCTATTTTAAAACCTGAATGTAAACTGTTTCTTGGACTTCCACAGTACCCACTACTCCCTTGGTTGAAAACGTACCTTTAGGTTTGTTCAAGAGGATTCAAAAATACTGCTCCAACACCACAAAATATATTGAGCAAGCAAAAATCATTGACATGAGATTTAAAGGGAAGAACTATCCTCCATGTATGAATGTAAAAATGCTCTCAAAAGAACAATTTCTGGCTGAAAGAAAGGAACAAAAATGGACACAAGCAATCAATACCTCCAAAATTTTGTCACCCTCTTCAGCTCAGGCCTCCAAAAGAACAGACATTTTAAAATGACATTGGCACATACTTAGGAATATATCACCTATCTTAATATCTTGACCCCTGGCTGCTTATGTTCTAAGAGAAAACTTAAAGGGGTATTCCCATGAACATAACCATATATATATTTGTAGATAATTAAAAGTTAAATATTTTTTGCAAATATAAGTAGTTAGAAATTATGCTGAGTTTTAAAGATTTTCTCTAACTATCTTAGTGGTGACTGTCTGTTGTCTTGATCGGTTGCCAATGGACACGACCACAAATGCAGAAATTTTATATGGTCAAGGGACTTCTCAAAAACCCAGCCATGATTTTCTCATTGTAGCTGGGTTATCAGGCAAGGACACTACATGTATCAGAAGATATCCCAGACACAATAAAGAAATCATTGCTGATCTTTTGACCTTAGAAAGGTCCTGCATTCATGAAATATCAATTGGAAACTGATCAAGACAACAAGACTGGGACCACAGGATATTTAGAGAAAATATTTAAAACTGCAAAATATTTAATTACTTATACTTGAAAAAATGTTTAACTTTTAATTATCTACAAATTTAAAAATGGTTATGTTCATGGGAATACCCCTTTAACAAAATTTCCAGTGTTTCCAAACCTCACAGGTTCTTTCTGATGTGGAAAAGCTAGACACCTCTGCTGTGCCAGCATTACATACTGGAAAAAGACCCTCAGTTCAGTGATGGCAGGTAAATCTCTTCAGACCTTCATGAACCTTCATGAACTACAATTCTGATTATATTGTTTATTTTCTACAGTTCTCCTACAACCTGCAATATATTGGGAGAACCAGACAACAACTACATTTCAGGCCTAACAAGCACAAAACTGCTGCTTAGTTCCTGAAGCATAGTGTGTCCAAAAACTGCGTTCTTACACGTTCTGTTGTTTTGATGGTATTTCTATCTCCCCAGTTGAGTAAGTCCCCTCAGAAACCCCCAACAGATGCTATAAGCTCAAAGAGAAAACAAAAGAGAAATAAAGAGGCTTTTTGGATCTATAAACTGTCCTTCCTATACCCCAATGGGTTATATACAATTGAGACCTCCTTATAAATTGAAAGCTGTGTAGTAACCGCCACATATACAGTAAATAGGAGTTTGGCATGCCATCAGAACACCTCTAACTAATAATAGAAACACAAAGATTTGGCAATTTCCATTCTAAGGGGATGAGATACATTTCCTGAACAATAGAATATACAGTATCAATAAGAAATGATTGAATTCCCTTATTACCCCTGTTTAGTAAAAGAGCAGTAGACATAAAAGAGAGAGGCTGACTATATTGATACATTGCTAAATATCGAATGCATTAACCTGTAAATGGAGAAAAAAATAGCTTAACTATAAAGTGGTGACCTTAAAGTGTAACTCCCATTTTATTTTTTGTTTATTTTTTTGCTACTGATTTGGGGGTTGTTTGGTGAATTTTTTTTGTAATATACTTAAACCTGACACATCCTGGATGGCGCAGTCTCAGCTGTCTCTATAAAATATACTTAAGGTAGGAGGAGGGTTGCAATTCAGAAGGGGCAATAATGAATATTCATTGCCCTGGTGTAGTGTGAACAATAATAATAATAATAATGTCCCCCAGTGGTTCCCGGGCAAATAATAATAATAATAATAATAATAATAAATAATAATAATACCCGCATAGTGGTCCCACACTGAAGTTGTACTATATAAATAAAAAATAACACTTACCCACCTTTCTTCCCTGGGAGCTCTGCTGCTCTTATCTGCAGCTCAATTCTGCAGGTCTTCATCAGGCATCACTAGCAGATGCCTGAGTGGTAGATCTTACTCCACAAGCAGCCATTTACCCTCTGGGTTGTGGGGTGCCATTACACCCCGATTGAGATATAGAAGGTTAATAAATACATAGATCTGGAATCATGGGACTAGCTATAGGGGTACAGCGGTAACAGTCATTACCCAGGCCCTGGACCCTAAGGAGACATGGTCCATACACACATAAAGGTGGTCATTATCTTTATTCATTCATATAGCAAGTGTTTATAGTGGTGTTTTTTTTTTCGTTTTTAACTGTCATGAAACCTATTTAAATTCGTAGTCTAAACATTTTTGCCAATATAATTCAATTCAAAAATTTGCAGAGTTTTAAAGATTTTCTCTAACCATCTTAGTGTTTATCAGTCTAAGGCAACTAAGGTTATATACAAAGAATATGTAACTTAACAAATAGAAATACAATTGTTGGAAGTACAATTAATATTAATAAACATGCAAAATTAAATTGTAAATATTTAAAAGGGGAGCTGATATTAAATACATTTAGACTGGAAACACACTGAGCAGAAATGCAGCATTTGCAGAAAGAACACAGTGTTTTACAGTTCCTGCAAAGAATATGAGATTTTAGTAAACTTCATCCACACATTACTGGAAAAACATCTGCAGGAGGCCTGCATTAAAATTTGCAGCATATATGCAGACACTGAAATCTGAAGAAAATCTACAGCATTTCCTGAATGTAATCTACTGCAAAGATGAATTTGGTGAACTTTTCTGTTGCAGATTTACTACTTCAAGCCTGTTTCAGTCCTGATAAGCAGCAAAGTGCATGACATTTTATGATGCTGTCGAAAAAAAAAAAATCAGAACAGCTTAGGCTACCTACACATGACTGTGTAGTATACGGATCAGTAAAAATGGCACAGATGACAAACGGAATATCCAAAAACAATACAGGCTATTTATGTAAAGTTTACATTCCGTCTGTCCAAACATTTTCAAACTTCGTTATTTATTTTACTTTTTAATGTGCAGTTATATTGTGATAGAAAATATAAATAAATACATGTGATAGAAATTAAACACATAAATCATTATAATAAGACATCTAAATAAATATATTTAGTAGCACACATTAGTATTTGTATGAAGTGTAAAATGTGATATCCCTAAAGTGTCGAATATTATTGTGACATTCACATAAACAGCATTAATAAAAGGTGTATTAAACCTAGGATGTGAAAACATAAAGCTACCGTGTTTCTCCAAAAATAAGACCTAATAAGCCCTAGCTAGATTTTCCAGGCTCCCAGGCCTGTCATAGGTATTTTACTATTGAGGCTGGTCTATGACCAGCCTCAATAGTAATGTATAGAATCTCTATGGGACGATTGCAGGTTCAAGCCCCCTAGGTGGGGTTAATAGTAAAAAAAAAAAAAAATGAAAGTAAAAAAAAAATTAAAAATAAATAAATAAATAAATAAAAGTTCAAGCCCCCCGCCACTTTCACTAGAATACATATAAAACTAAGATATTACTGTGAAACACCTACACATTAGGTATCCCTGTGTCTGAAAACTCCCGCTCTAGAAACTTAGAAAACATTTTTCCTCTATGGTAAATACCGTAGCAGGAAAAAAAAAATCAAAAGTGCCAAACTTCTGTTTTTTCGCTGTTTCACCTGATAAAAATTTAAATAAAAAGCGATCAAATGTGTGATTGTTGTTCATGGAAAAAATTAAGACCTTCCCCCTGAGATAAGCCCTAGCCCGTTTTTTTGGAGAAAAAAAAATTATAAGAACCTGTCTTATTTTCGGAGAAACACGGTAGTGATTTCTGGGCTGAAGCTTTTGCTACACAATAAAGTAAAATTAAAATACTGTAGGTGCAAAATTTGGCCCGATTTGATCCTTCATTGTCAGTAGTATACTGTACATGGCTAGATAGACCTCTTACCAGTTCTGAGACCCATCCTTTTGTTATAACTCACTCCAGAGTCTTGTTCCTGCCTAAAGAACTGTTACCTGGAAGTCACTATCTTAGTAGTGACTTTTCCTCTTGGGGTTGATCTTCTCCACACTGCAGATCTGACTTTTTTTTTCCAGCAGAAGAATAAGTAAGAGCACAGGAGGAGGTTGAGACTTCAGCATTATTTGTGGAGGGTTTGTTATAAAATCCTGCACTTTACATGTACAGAATGTCCCTGATTGTTATAGTATTACAATAAGATGATGATGAACAAAACACATTAACACCTGTTGTAGTCACTATTTACATAGTCCTTATTATACACAAATTACTGTAAGTAGCATAATTTAGCATCAAAGACAATTTATAGTCAACTAACTGTACAGTAAAGGACTTGTGGAAATCATCAGCTGTCACTTGTTTGGAAAGGCACAAGGTAAATGCTGCTCCAACATATTTATTTTATTATAGCTATTACATAATATTATGACTGAGACAGGAAATAACATCTCTTTAACTATACCAATATCTACAAAGACATTGGTAAGGAAATGCTAAAATATGCTTAACAATTCAATGGAATCATCCAACCTTTCTTTAAACTACTAAAACCTCAAACTTTAATTTTATGCAAGACAAACCTGACTCAATCTGCTGAAAAGAAATTGCGCTCATTGGGGATACTATGCAGTCTTAATATTCATTTTTACCAATTAGCAACAGACGGCCTGCAATAAACCACAGCAACATCTGTGGACCTAAAAACTGAAAGTTAATTTAATTACATTCCAAGAACATAAGAACAGGAAGGTACTTGTATGTCTGAGAATGACACCAGTGCTTTACTGCAGATAGAGGAATCGAGGATTCAGCCACATTTTACATTTGTATATGACTACCATTTAGGCATAATAGATTATATTGAGGTCACATATTATAGTGTTTCTGCATATTCTGCAGCACTGTAGAGACACTGCACTCATGGCTCATTCACTAGCTTTCTGTTGGGAATATTTTACACTTTCTCTCTCTCTCTCTCTCTCTTCTGGGACTCATTCTTGCTTTTGATTAGAGCTGTTCTAAAAATAATAAAAAAGAAGTCACTTTGTAATACAAGTTTTCGTTTCCTGTTCTCTGTGTGCAGTAAGCAATGTCATTGTGGTAGTCATGACTAGGTCTTAAAGGGAGTCTACCATCTCCTCGAAACATATGACTGCCTCCACTGTGTTACAGAGCACATTACAGTGATATACATCATACATTTTATTATATATGTCCTTTGGAGGAAAAACGTATGTAAATGAGGCAATTGGTGCACTGGGGGCAGCCTTTAACTCCTTGCTGCTTAAGTAGGATAGGTGATGTCATAGCAACGGGATCAACTCTCACTGCACAGGGTGGTGAGGCTGTATGGGTCTGAGCATCAAAAGCAGTGCTCTGGAAGATGAAGGTTTGCCCCCGATGCACCAACTACCTCATTTGCATACTACTTCAAAGTTGTTTTTCCTCTAAAACCTCAAAATGACTATAATAAAATAATAAAATAAAAGAGGTATATTGTTTATCACTATAGTGTGCTCTGCAGCAAGTTGAACATGCTTGTCGAGTTAGAAAACTCCCTTTAAGGCATGTGTATATATTTATTGGAAATTACATTTTTTTTTCTATAAGCTACATTGATATTTATGAGTATTAAGAATTATTTGTGACAGATTAAAACATTGCTGTCTTAGACTCTGTTCACATTTGCACTAATGATTTCTGATGTTCTGGAGCAGGTGCAGATGGAAGGAGCCGTTATGTTCATGCAGTTTATCAAAACATTTCTGCAGAATAAGGGTTATAAAAATAGCACTATATTGAGGGACTGTATTTTGTTCTAGTATATTATGTAACTACTTCCTACTGCCAGCTACTGTATCTCTGTTGTTTACTGCCAGTGATGCTTGTCTTATTAATCTTAGTGATTACATGATTTCGGGTACCTGGCAGGAATTAGAAGGCTCTCAGTATATCCAGATTAGATTTGGGGAAATAATGGGGATAAATAACCTGGTAATAAAGTGATTATAAGTCACTTTCCTAAGAATCACATTTTAGATATAAGGCAAATTTATATTTCATGTGTTGTGAAAACCCAGTAATTCTTCAATTTTGCCATTTTGCCAAGTAGATTGCCATATACAAAGATATTAATATGTCAAATGATCTGTCTGGATTTGTTGCTTCTTGGGAAATTCTATGACACAAATCTCGATTTCTTTTAGTTTTTACTGAGGATATTTAAACAGCTATTCTCACCTCGGCAAATTGCTACTGAGATGGAAATAACTGCTTCTAGGTCTCGAATGCTAGGGCAGAGCTTATAGCAACAGCTGAGCAGTGCTACTCTATTCTGTTTCTGTAAATCACATAGAGATGAATGGGAGCTATGCTATTTCCATAGTTCCAGTGTTATGGAAACAGCATAGCTAAATGTGCCACACTGTTTCCATAGCTCAGCTGTTCGTGTAAGTCCAGCCCTAGACATTGGGACCAAGGAGCAGTTATTCCCATCTCCACAGCAATGTGCCGACATGGGAGTTGCTGTTTAAATATCCTCAGTACAATGTAAAATAAATTACTTTGTAAAACCCTTCTGTGTTGTTTAAGCCCCCAAGTGAGAAGCAACTCATCTACAAAGATCACTTGGCAAATACAAGGGAAAATGCCCACTAAAACCAGCGTTTGCCTATGTAATGCATAGGATCCAATTAGTTGTCTGCAGGTCATATAGAAAGGGTTAATCATGAAGTACAAATTCTTTTTAACTCATAGATTTAGTTAAGAACTGATTTTTTTTTTTTTTTTTATGGTTTTGCATAAACGCAAAGCATTACAGTCATGTATCCGATATGACTTTAGTTGTTTTATCTGACAAGTTTACTTTTTGTCTTTAAGATTGGCCTCAAACATAAGCTGGTTATATTTACAGCATACATACAATATTTTTTTGTCTTTATGGCAAAAATGAGCCCTACTATACATAAAATATGACCTCCAGTGATAGGACAGTACGTACTTCTTTGAAGTCTTTTTCCTTGAAAACTCCTAATTTACTATCTAGAAAATGTCATTTTATTTTCTCTGTTGTTATAGATAGATAGATAGATAGATAGATAGATAGATAGGTAGATAACAGAACTACAGTTTAGTCATGAGCACTCTGTCTGCAAGCCCACAGTCTCACATTACACTTAAAACTTGCCCTCTCGCCTGCAGTACACTTCTGTATAATGTTTGTGGAGTGTGGAATTCAGAGGCTCCGGTAATCATAGGACTTCATTAACTAGCAAGTTTTTGTTATAGACACACAGGGCGTCCAATTTTCTTTCAGAATGAGTTATTTTAGTTATCACCCTTTTTTTATCTTGAGCTTCTAGTATCTATTCGCTCCTGCATTTTACAACAGCAGGGTGGAAGTAAAAAGCTATAGTACAGTAATTCAAGTCTCCTCCTACTCTACTTCATGTTGAAATTAATGGAATGTGCAGGATGCAAGTTCATATAAGCTTATCAATGGTATATAGAGAACGACAGGTAAGTTATTATTTCTAGATTAGAAACTTGAAATTCATCATTGAAGTACATACTGTAAGAGGTTTTTAAGTGGATCACTGGAGGTAAGGCATTAAGTACATGAAAATCTAAGAATTACATCTGTAAACTAATTGTGAGTTAATAAAGCCATTCCAATATTGTCTCCAGTTTACAGTCAACTGATTTACGAGTACTTTTCCTGAGTTGAATGAATAGAGGTAAAGGCTTCAGTGAAATTCAATTATATTTAATTGTACACAACATTTAATCTTGCACAATTCATAAAAAAATTAATTATGGTTTTCTTTTAATTTTGGGAGTCAGCAGCTGCATACAAATCTGTAATTAAGTTCTTTTATGGGCACTGAGTAGACAGCTCAGTAGATAGACTGTTGCAAGAAAGTTTATGTTACATGTTAAATATCCACCAATTTATTGAGTTTGAGGACAATTGTGAATTTTATACGCTGAAACAAAAACCATTTTGCCTGCAGTTTAGGCTACAATGACAAAACCAGATGGACAATTAACCCAGTCTGTTTTGTCTGTGAATTGTTGGTTCACATGTACAGCAGTTGATTGTTTTTCTTCAAGACTAATGTACCCTTTATTATACTCAAAATTTCAACCAATTTATGTGGAGCACTGGTAGTTTGCAATAAACATGGAAATGATTGGTGTTTTACAACACTGATGGCTGCCAACTGTTAGTACAAGGGTGGATCATGGTGCTATTAAATTGTATACCAGTTGTTTCATTTATGAACATGAAATGTCTTTGGAAAACAATCACAATGCAACAAAATGTAGTCAAATAGAATACAGTTTTTTAAGAAATTTATAGATTATACTTATTTTTTTCTCTTACATTATTTTATTCAATGATGTTTGCAAAATAATGTTGTTTTTTTGCCATCTATTTATTTGCCATCTCTATTTGCCATCACAGACCTGTTTCCCTGGAAAGGAGTTTCTAAGCTTATTTATGACATATTTATTATTAGTTAATTATTATTAAAAGGGTTTTCAATGGAGGACCTTTCTTTAGGTCAAGTCTATGGGAGAGAGCTGTGGTAACCAGGCACAGCCACTACACAGTATACAGTGCTGTGCATTCAGTCTGTACACTATGGACCTGGTACCAATACACAATGGGATCTCCAATCAGCTGATCATTGGGATTGCCAGGAATTGGACTCCCGCCATTCTGATATTGATGAGCTATCGTAAGGATAGAGTAAACTCACCGAAAACCCTTTAAGCAACAAACATCTTTAGTAAGCTCCCCATGTAGAAATTGTATACAGCCAGGATTCTCTCATACAACTTAATGACTATGTGAAGAAAGCAGTAGATTTAGGGCTTTTTAATCAGTAAATAGAGTAGATATTAGGACATTATGTAGCGAGTACTACAGTACCTGTGTAATCTGACATCCAGCTCTAGAGTAGAAGCTCTAGAATCCGCCCTTTCCTTACCACAGATACACTAAAGACACTTATTGTTGCCCTGATTCACTCTCGCCTTGACTACTGTAACTCCTTACTAATCGGTCTTCCCCTTACTAAACTCTCCTCTCTACATTCTATTCTGAATGCTGCTCATCTATCAGTCTAGACGCTACAGCGATGCCTCCGGTCTGTGCCGCTCACTACATTGGCTGCCTATTCAATACAGAATACAATATAAACTTATCCCCCTCATCCACAAGGCTTTCCATAATGCTGCACCTCCCTACATTTCCTCCCTCATCTCTGTCTATCGCCCAACCCGTACTCTCCGTTCACTCAATAACCTAAGACTAACATCCTCTATTATCAGAACCTCCCATGCTCGTATACAAGACTTCTCCCGAGTTGCACCACTTCTCTGGAATGCTCTATCCAAGACTATCAGATTAACCCCCAATTTCCACAGCTTCAAGCGTAAACTAAAGACATATCTTTTCAGACAGGCCTATCAACTCCTAATGTAAACCCTTCCGTAGTTAGAATCACAGGATATGATGCCGTATCAGACTAGCTTTATATGTCCAGGCACCATCTGCACGTTAAAGGACATGACTGGTGACGGCTCATACAGCTTTATATATGTGTAATGATAGTAACCTCTATTACAAAATTGTCTGACCATTGTATAAGCAATGCTACGTCTGTTGCTGCCCCTGCTACCTCCTGTGTCACCCCCTCTACCTCATAGATTGTAAGCTCTTGCGAGCAGGGCCCTCAGTCCCAATGTGTGAATTGACTATTTCTTTGTAATGTATCTTTTTTGTCAGTACTTGAACCCTAAAAGTTGTACAGTGCTGCGGAATATGTTGGCACTATATAAATAAAATGTATTATTATTATTATTATCCAGCTATCCTCAGACCTTCAATGCTAAAAAATATTCTCCTACTGTGTGATGTATCATTGAGTCTGAAAAGAATGATTAAATAGGTTATTAATGTTTGGTGGAGGAAGGAAATATGGATAGTTGTGGATATAGTTGCATTATTGATTAGAGTTCCTTCATTGATTATTATGCATTGTGACATTGAACTGAAACCTTCATTAGAATTTCAGTTCTCCACTTTGGTATATACATCTATATCTAGTCAGTGCCAGAGGTGACCCACAAATTTTGATTTTGTAATTACAGGTTACACAGACACATTCTGTTGCTGATCAGGGCAGCAGGTTGTGCAGTGATGAATCCAAAACCAATGCTCTGTCCTGTACATTAAGATTTTACTGACCTACCGTTAGGATGGTTCATTATCCTCAGCTCTGTGGGTCCAGCACTCAGAATCCCCACCAGGAGGCTGTAGCTGAATTGGATGGTGTGCCAGGTGTTGGACTCCTGTCTATCTGCTGTTGATGACCTATCCTATATCCATCAATATTAAATTGTCATGCATATCATTCTTTCTTTTTTGTCTCATGAGTTAAACTAGCAACAGAGTGTAATTCATATCATAACCACTAGTGGTCATACAGTGGAGGGAAAAAAGTATTTAGTCAGCCACCAATTGTGCAAGTTCTCCCACTTAAAAAGATGAGAGAGGTCTGTAATTGACATCATAGGTAGACCTCAACTATGAGAGACAAAATGAGAAAACAAATCCTGAAAATCACATTGTCTGATTTTTAAAGAATTTATTTGCAAATTATGGTGGAAAATAAGTATTTAGTCAATAACAAAAGTTCATCTCAATACTTTGTTATATATCCTTTGTTGGCAATGACAGAGGTCAAACGTTTTCTGTAAGTCTTCACAAGGTTGGCACACTCTGTTGCTGGTATGTTGGCCCATTCCTCCATGCAGATCTCCTCTAGAGCAGTGATGTTTTGGGGCTGTCACTGGGCAACACGGACTTTCAACTCCCGCCAAAGGTTTTCTATGGGGTTGAGAACTGGAAACTGGCTAGGCCACTCCAGGACCTTGAAATGCTTCTTACGAAGCCACTCCTTCGCTGCCCTGGCGGTGTGCTTGGGATCATTGTCATGCTGAAAGACCCAGCCATGTTTCATCTTCAATGCCCTTGCTGATGGAAGGAGGTTTGAGCTCAAAATCTCACGATACTTGGCCCCAATTCATTCTTTCATGTACACGGATCTGTCGTCCTGGTCCCTTTGCAGAGAAACAGCCCCAAAGCATGATGTTGCCACTCCCATGCTTCACAGTAGGTATGGTGTTCTTTGGATGCAACTCAGCATTCACTCTCCTCCACACACGACGAGTTGTGTTTCTACCAAACAGTTCTACTTTGGTTTCATCTGACCATATGACATTCTCCCAATACTCTTCTGGAACATTCAAATGCTCTCTAGCAAACTTCAGACGGGCCCGGATATGTACTGACTTAAGCAGGGGGATCTGAGTCCCTGGCGGCGTAGTGTGTTACTAACGCTAGCCTTTGTTACGTTAGTCCCAGCTTTCTGCAGGTCATTCACTAGGTCCCCCCGTATGGTTCTGGGATTTTTTCTCACCGTTCTTGTGATCATTTTGACCACATAGGGTGAGATCTTGCGTGGAGCCCTTGATCGAGGGAGATTATCAGTGGTCTTGTATGTCTTCCATTTTCTAATTATTGCTCCCACAGTTGATTTCTTTACACCAAGCTGCTTGCCTATTGCAGATTCAGTCTTCCCAGCCTGGTGCAGGTCTACAATGTTGTTTCTGGTGTCCTTCCACAGCTCTTTGGTCTTCACCATAGTGGAGTTTGGAGTGTGACTGTTTGAGGTTGTGGACAGGTGTCTTTTATACTGATAACAATGTCAAACAGGAGCCATTACTACAGGTAATGAGTGGAGGACAGAGGGGCCTCTTAAAGAAGAAGTTACAGGTCTGTGAGAGCCAGAAATCTTGCTTCTTTGTAGGTGACCAAATACTTATTTTCCACCATAATTTTCAAACAAATTCTTAAAAAAATCAGACAATGTGATTTTCTGTATTTGTTTTCTCATTTTGTCTCTCATAGTTGAGGTCTACCTATGATGTCAATTACAGGCTTCTCTCATCTTTTTAAGTGGGAGAACTTGCACAATTGGTGGCTGACTAAATACTTTTTTCCCCACCGTATATAGACACAGCAAAAACATCCCCTGATAAAATATCACAAAATCATGTTTCCCCCCAAAACCGGGGATATATTAATTGATATTATGCAGTGCAGCACCTAGTGTCTATGTGGACTTAAATGTATTTACAGTTTGCTATTTTAATTTACCCTTTATTTTTAAATAATAGCTACATTTTTCTATTGCCTGTAAAACTAGTTCACAATTTTATCATACATATGAAATCATCATGCAGGAGTGAATCATCTTTACCTTTGGAAAGTAAAAAGGAAAAAATGGCTGGATAAATTAAGCCACAAATGAATAGCTTTCTCTATTAAATCGTAAAAGACTTTTACTCCTTTTCCCACTTTTATATACAGTAGTATTTTACTTGTCTTCTTCCCTTTGCTAAATGCTTCATAAACCAGTGAGGACGATCCTGCTGTGCAACGAAGTGATGCATACATGTAGAAACACATTTGGAGGGGAAAAAATAAATGACTTCAATGATTTCATCAGTATGAAATGGAATAAAATAAAACAGACTTTACACTTGACCTTGAATTTCTTGCACTTGCTATAAAATCATTTCTCATGTTATCTGGAATTATGAGTGTGAGTTAAATCTGTGTCATTTTGTATTATAACATACGGAAATGCCTGATCTACAGTATTTTCTTCAATAGTAAATGCAGATTGACATTGGTAAAAGAAAAAATATTTTTTAAATGATGTTGATCAAATAGATTTTTTTTTTTATTTAGATTTGCTTTTCTGTGGTTTTAACCCCTTATCACTGCAGCTATTTTTTTATTTTCGCTTTTAACTCCCTGTCTTCCAAAAACCATAACTTTTTATTTTTCTGTTCACAGAGCCATATGAGGGCTTCATGTTTGCTGGACAAATTGTGCTTAATAATGTTTTTTTTTAATATTCTGTACGATGTACTGAAAAGCTGGAAGAAATTCAGAATGGGGTGGTATTAGAGAAAAACTGTGTTTGCACGACCTTATTTCAGGCCTCATTTTTATGGCGTTTATTGTGCAGTCAAATTGACACATCACCTGTATTCTATGGGTCGGTACAATTACCAAATAATTTTTTTTACATTTTAACCTCTTAAAAAAATCCAAAACTTTGTAAAAAAATTTCTTGGAGTCGCCATTTGGGGATTCATAAGGTGTCTGGTTTTGCAGAGTCAGATGTACTTTTCATTTATAACATTTTGGGGAATGTCTATTGTTTTGGTCGCTTTTTATTCCAATTTTTATGGGAGGCAAAACAGCCTTCACCGTATGGGAAAAATGTTTTTATAAGTTTTTGGACACAGGGATACCTAAAGGATGTGTTTTACTTTATTTATGGACTTTTGTGTGTGTTGATTTGAAATTTTAGTTTCTTTTAATTTTTTCCTGCTGTCATGGTAATGGATTGCTGCCCCTGGATCTCATTCCAGGAGTCCAATCCACCGCAAAATGGCAGCGCTTATGCGCTGCAGGGAAAGTGGTCATATTTGACAGAGGTGTCAGGGAGGTTGATGCCTGTGATCAGTATAATACAGTGGAGACCCAGTGACTATGGCTGGACCTGAGCAGCCACCATATTTAAATACCATTGGTAACGTTACGGCAGATGTAAGGAAACATTAACCATTTAACGCATTAAATTACAGTTGTTTAGAACTACAAATTAATAGGTTATCCCACATGAACCCAATTTTTAATTGTACCTGCATCATGCAGGTTATCAAAGTAAGATAGGGTCATCAGTATGTGACCTTTCGGGGTCTAACATCTGGACTCACACAGATCATCTGTTGTAGAAGCCTTTGGGTGCCAGAAGCTGCTAGTGGACAGGTGTCCTGTGCAGCGCTGCTCCTGTTCAAGTAATAGGAGTGGCGCAGAAGCCCTATCTACTGCATAGTGTTGGTTCTGGTGAAGAACTACAGCGCCGCTGCTTTACTTGAATAGAAGCGGTGCTGCACTCACTGCACATCCACTAGCAGCTTATGGCACCCGAACAGATGGTCTTTGCGGGTTCTGGGTGTTCTGTGGATAGGTCATCATGATTAAAATTCGATTTTCATTTGGGGGGGTCAAAAACCCCTTTAAGGAGCTCATAATTCTTGACCAGGCTGCCAGAATGACAAAAGTCCAAAGCTATGTATATATTATATATCTGTTTGTCTGGATGTCTACCTATCTATCTACAGTATCTTATGTATCTCTCTACAGTATATGCTCCAACACAAAGCATTGTAGCAGCACTCTGCTAAAGCACTAAGAATATTACTGATTTGTGTGCTACATATATGTTTGTGTAATATATATACATTTATGCAATAAATTCATGGCCAGGGGTGTAACTAGCAAAGATTGGGCTTCATAGCAAACTTTTGACTTGGGCCCCCACACGGCATAGCACCCCTTTTTTGGCCATCACACGGTATAACACACCACTTATACACACTATAATGTAGAGTGGCCTCCACACAGTATAATGTCACATAGCGGCCCCTTCACGTAGTATAATGTCCCATACCAGTCCCTGCACACAGTATAATGTCACATAGTGGCCCCTTCACACAATATAATGTTCCCTAGAGGCCCCTCCACACAGTATTATATCCCATAGTGGCCCCTCCACACAGTAGTATGTCCCATCATGGCCCCAATAGTGTTCGTTGCAAATATTGCAAAAATTTCTTGTTCAGCAGAATCTTAAATTTTTGGGGTACACCACCCATGAACTATTATTGTACTCTGGGGTCTTTTGGGAATGGAGGCCCAGGGGAGGTGACAAATATAAAAACTAGTGTTACTCATCTCTCCTGTGCTCTGGTGCGATTCCTTGCTATTTTCTATCCTCTTCAATGATGTCACAGATGTGGGCTATGCTAATGTCATTATGTCATAATGTCGCGACGCTGGCCTGACTCATGTGATATCTGTGACGTCACTACAGAGGCCTTAAACAGCTGGCTGATGTGCTCAAACAAAATGCAAAAAGCAAACTTTGCCAGAACTGCCAAACAATATGAAATATATGTGCAGGTGCATGCTGCACATGGTTGCAATACACATGCAAACACAACAAATTGGAGCAGTACTAAAGCACTAAAATTATTACTGATATGTCTGCTATATGTGTATATAGTTATAAAAATGAGGTTCTTAGCACATACTTTAATCAAATTGTAAGAGTTCACCTCTCTCTGGACCTAGGCCTCAAAATAAATCTCTTTACTCTATCACTATCTATCTATCTATCTATCTATCTATCTATCTATCTACCTACCTATCTACCTATTTATCTATCTGTCTGTCATTTTGCTTATCTGCAGCATCTACTACATGTGTGGTAGGAGAGGATGGTGTACAACACCAGAGAGAGATGAGTAGAATGAATAGATCAGCAGGTCGCATGCCCAGACTTCTATTCCATCAGGACAGAACAACTGGGCTCCTGCTGTCGGAATCAGTGTGGGTCCTAGTGCTCAGATCCTTTCCCATCATAAAGTTATCCCCTATCCTATCAATATGTAGTTCAAAGCTTGGTACAACCCCTTTAACTTTATTAACAACATGACAACATCACTAGGTACAAGCGTTTATGTACAGTACAGTGAGCTAGATGCAGTAATAACCATAATAATACGCATTATTCCAACAATCTGTCTATGCCATAATTTGTGTCAAATCTGAAGAGTGGAGTGACCTTAGGTTCTGCTCCATCAGGTATCAGCTCTCTCATGGTAAAAACAGTATAGTCCGCTGTGCTATTTTTTATTGTAGTTTAAAAAAAAAAAGACACCTGACAAATGCAGTACAAGTCAATGATCCATGACACAACGGTCTGATTATATCCATCAAAGCTTCTGTTACAGGGGCCATAGACTCTTTTCACAGCATGTGTAGGATATACCAATATATACATTTTGTAGTGGTTTGTCCAGGAAAAAAAAAAATACAGATTGCAAGGAATTTGTTAAAATAATAAAAAAAATAATAACACCTCTTCAATTCCTCCTTCAGTACAGATGCTACAATGGCCCACACCAATTCTTTGCATGATGGCATGCAGCAATAACATGGCATATAGGCAACCATAGCTATTGCCGTGATTTTTACATTTCAGAACATTGTGGCAGAACTGGATGTAGAGATTGCAGAGCAGGTGCACTGGAGAAGTAGGGGATTGAAGAAGTGAGTTATGTATTTTGTGGTGTTAGGGTTTGTGTGACTGTTCCTCTTCAGACATTTAGCATAGCTAAACCTTCCATCACCTCCACCAAACCCAGCTCTTTGCATTATGTAATAGGTGCTGTTCCAGCACAGTTGGAACTTTGTTCTCCAGTCCCCACTGTTCCTGAGCAATCAGTGCAGTTACTTTAACTACCCCAAATACTACTTAGGTTCTGTCTGGTGGGTGGTAATAGGCAGGAACAGGCAAGGGGTGAGATTCTGAGCTCTGACACTGTTATCTTCTGATTGGAGCTCTAAATCAGACCACTACTTGTATGTCTGCTCCTACCGGACTCTGCTCACTTGACATTAGAGAGTGTAAGTAGCAAAGCAGGCATCAAAACTAATAGCAATGACTGCTCAGAAGCAGTTTGGGGTATAGAAAAAAAATAAAATATGCTGGAATGAGTGATGCAGCACTATAACAGATGATAAGAACTGGATTTGGTGGAGATGGTGAAAAGTCCTCTATATCTGACTGGCAAATTTATCCATCCATGTAAAAGGACCCCTAGAAAACACTCAGCTACGTACTGAATACTATCCCTTGGTAAATAATGACAGTAATCTAAGTATAGCTAATACTGCAGCATGTACAGTAGCTCTGCAAATTAGAGCCAAATGTGATATGTGACAGAGCGTCTTCTTTTCCTTTAGAGGAGACTTACAGAGGACATTGCCATGATTTCAGCATATCAGTGGTTTGATACTTCTATGAAATTAATTACATCTTTGAGGTGAGATAGGGAAAGGACAAGGACAGGGAGTTAAGAGGCAAGCCCCTGGCAGTCTATGACAGTGTAAGCAGCAGAAACAGTACACCAGAACATACTTATTATCAAGAGGAAAATTTCATTATATGCTAGAGTTAGCATCACTGGACAGAGATTTTCAGATTCACTATAAATTATATGGGAAAAAAAATAGGTCACAAAATCAGCATGTTATATTTTTTACATCAGAGACTTGAAACTCAAAACACAAAACCTGAAAATTCAACTTTTCTTCAGATGAAAGGAGCATGTTGCCAAAAAAATACCCAACTTAACCTCTACCATTCCAGGTATTTTCTGCTGCCCTCTAATAAGCAGCAGCTAGCTCCCATACTTGCAGCCCAAGCAGCACTGGCAGGAACAGCATAGTAAATACAGCAATAGCCAACTACACTTAGTATTTGGGATATTTTCTCTGTTTAGGTGTTTTCCCACAGCACCTGCAGTGTGCATTTACAAAATTCATTGGGAAAGCTCCAAGCACATACTCTAAATGGACCCAGAAGACCCTATTATACTGACACTCGGTGGCATCTATTAAATGCAAGCATCTGAGGTTATCATAAGACAATCTTCCCAACAAACTCTTCTAACATCACCATACACTCTTAACATATGTGCTATATATGTCCGTCGTTGATACTGCACCTGGTGTATGCTTCTGGGCAGTAGGTGACAGTATTATTAAACTACTCTTTTAGATACAAGGTGATCCTGTAAAAATGTATATGTACACTAACATGAGGTATAGGGTTTTTTTTTTTACAATTTGCTCAAGGCTAGTTATCTTAACATCCACTGTTAGTATGTAAATATTTGAGGGTTTTTAAGGGACTATGTACAGGATTATATGATGACATTATGTGTAAATGGAGTTCTATTATTTTAGAAAGTATAGTTTGTAATTGTCTCTGTGACTCTTTTGTGAAAGGATCTTGATTATGTTCAGTATGTCTAGGTCAATAGTGGAAAGCTCAATGTGCAATTTTCCCTTTTTTCTTTTTGTTCATGTTCTCTGTTCCCCATTTTGAACTTGATGGATTTACGGTATGTTTTTCATAATAAATTATGCAGCTATATGAGTCAATGAGTAGTATATGATGTAGTGGGGTGATACAAGCAACTGTATGGCACAGAGTATAGTAGCATATATCTAAGCTAATAGCTAATACAGCATGATCATTGTCTGGAATTTTTCATAGTAGGACATCAGTAATCCTAAGGGCTAAACCAATTGGAACAGTCATCAGATGGTATATAGCCTCTTTATAAACTGCTATTTGCTATTAATTCCCATATATACCACACATTGTTCATATGGGCTAATAACAGTGTTGATTCTAATGCCTTTGCCAATATGTAAGCAAAATACCTGAAAATCAAAGCTATTCTTTACATATAAAATGCACAACTTTGCTTTTCCTTGAGCATTATTTGTTCGCACTGTGGAAAAAGGCACAGATGCTATGAATGACAAAAGCTCACAGGGATGTTGAGCCACATTAGGTTCATATCAGAAGAACTTGTCATGATGTCAAATAAATGTAAGACATTGAAGCCTTTAACCAAGTTAAACATTATGTGATTTTGTAAAAAAGAATCTAACTGAGATTGACAGAATAAGGTTGTTTTCACACTAACTCCGTTTTGCGGACTATAAAAATATATTTGATGCTATACATCCTAGTGTGGTTTCATGTGCCCTCAGTGTCCCATCCATGTGTCATCTGTTTTGTGATCAGTTTTCAACTGATCCTGTCTTTATTTTTCAGCAATTACCTACCAATGTATCTTTGACAAAAAGAATGGAAAAATAGATAATAACGGACCCCGAAATTTGCGGGCATGAACAGAATTCGAGGGACTCCATTGACTATAATATGGGGTACATCGGGTATCCATTTTTGTAACTGAAATCGCCAGCCGAAAAAGTCATGATTTCAGCCGAATCTGTGTTGGACAGACACCTGATGCAGATGTAAATGCAGCCTTAGTTAAAGCATTGTGATGCAATATGGCGTGAATTAAATTCTAAATAAAACTTAATAAAACTTTATGGCAAATATAACTACATACTGGGCTCAACTCCAGGACTCAAAAGGTCCATAACATTAAAATAGCTTTAGTTTATTTACATTTTTATGCATTGTTATAGGAGTTGACTTCTCTAGTACAGAGCTCTAAATTCTCTGTTCCTTCTGTAAGATGGTTCTAATTCAATAGAATTATTAAAATTTTACTGCCTTGGGATAGCTCCCTCTAGTGACCCTGGGATTTTTTTTTTTATTCTAGAAAGCATCATGTGAAGCAATATCATGGTATTTGGAGCAAAGAACACAAGTATTATTGCTATAACAATATATTAATAAATCACTCCTAAAATTTTTTATTTAAAAAAAATGTAATAATACGTCATCTTTAGCCATATAGTAATTAGATTTGAATGGACTTGCATATTTTTATTTAGTGAATTCTATTTCCTAAGTAATTGCTGATGGTTGGAGATCTGTAGGAGGCAGAGATTGAGAACGCTACAGTGCATGCAATGATTTTGCTGACAAGTAATATTTCACCTTTGCCTATATTCTTCAAACACTCATTTACTCATTATGGTCAGTGAGCTGTATCAATGCCGTTACTCCCAATGTCCAGTCAACTCCGTATGCAGCTGACAGAATTATATCTGTGTACAAAGGTTAAATGATCAGATTATTGTAAGAAATAATTGTCAACGTGTTCTTCACAACATATGTATAAAAATATATATACAAGAGGGTGATGAGTGAAATGTCACAACAAGACAATGCCCTGCCTTCAATAAATCTATCATGTGTTATTTATTGTGATAGAAACCGAAGCGCTTATTCTTTGTACCTTGCATTTCTATAAATCTCATCTATTTGCTAAATGATGAGAACATGTTTACTAGGTCACATGTCATATTTTCTGCTACTTTATATAGCTGTGCATTTTCAATGTCTATTAACCCCTTAGAGATTCTGTGCTTTTTCTTTAACGTTTTTTCCTTCCTATCTTCAAAGACTAACTTTTTTTTTCAGTCTAGCCATATGAAGCAGGAAAGGATCAGCCATTTTGTTTCGGTTTCTGGGTAAAATTGACATGCTTACTATTTTCTGTTGATCATTATGATCACGGTGCTACCAAGTTTACTTAGTTTTTAATGATTTATTACAAAAAAACATTTTTTTTTAAATTATTTGCTTAGCCATATTTTAGTTCTTAATGCTCAGTATGTGTACCTGAATTCTTGTCTTTAATTCTTTGGTTGGTTTTGCCAAAATAGTGCAAGTCACAACTTCATCTTAAAGGGGTTATCAAAAATATGGGACAAATAACAGGATGCATCAATGCATCACTTCCTAGTATATATCCTGTTTACATTTAGTGTCATTTATCTCTTTATTTTCAGGTCATGTGACCATAGCTTTGATACTTTGAAATCTCACTACCCCTCTCTGTGAGCAGTGCAGCCAGCAAACTAAACATCACAGCAGCATGTGAACTCCTTGCTGATCGAAGCCACTCATAATGACCTCAGATGTCAGAGTGATTTGTTTCCTGGTCAGATATATGTAGGAGCATGGTGCTGCATGACCTGAAGAAGTAAGACACAACACAGATGCTGTAGCAGTGAGGGAGTTTGCATGCAGGCAGTGTGCATGTCCTATGACTTCATTCCAGGAGAGAGTAGAGAAGGTTAGAGGTACACAGTAAGTGCAGGAAGATGAATCATGGGAAATGTAGTTTTTCCACAGATTCATTGCACGTAAATAACAGTGATACAAGGATCTGTAAGTAAAATAAATCCAAGTGAGGCTAAGGCCCCATGTAGTGGGCCAAAGCAAAAAATTGCTGTGGGAAAAACTGCAACAACAGTGCATCGTGGTTTTTCCCGAAGTGCTTTTCACAGAAAGTTTGCAGAGGTTTCCTCTATGGACTTTCTGCTTCCATTATACCTATAGGTAAACTGCCAGCATTTCCATAGGTATAACTGACATGCAGCGATTTTCAAACTGCAACGGTTTTGGAAATCGCTGCGTGTCCGCTGCGTGTATTTTTCCACAATGTGTAGATGGGATTCGCTAGACTTTGCAGTGACTGTAAAACGCGGTGTCTTTTTCCACGGAGTTTCCGCTGAGGCCAAATCGCAGTGTTTATGTCACGTGGGGCCCCGGCCTGAAGGATGCACAAGGGAACAATAAGTATTTAGGACTGTTGTGGATGTCAGTTGGTTAACCCCATTTAGACATATATGACCCTAGATGTTGAACAAGTTATATGCTCTCATATCATGTACTGTGCCATTCCTAAAGCTTTTCATATTTTTAAGATTCTGGCAGGCTGTAGGGGTGCCACGGGTATGAAACCTGGATATTTTTGACTCGAGGTATTCTGATGAAGGTCATCTCTAGAAAAATACCTTCAAACTATCTGGTTGGCAATAGTGCTGTTTTTTCCATAGCCAACTGTGAAACCCTGCGTTCTATATGTTCTTTCAAAATTTGCAAAGACTCAAAGAAGACACAAATTCAATCCACTGCTTGAGCAGTGTAAAAAAAAAAAACCCAAAACCAAGCTAAATTGTGCAATTAAAAAAATATCCATTATCTTTATAACACACGTGACTCTTGGAGTTTCCATGTATTTAGTACAATACTGTAAAGCATGCAAATAAAAATTAACAGTTAAACAGAAGAGAAATCTGTTCAATATGCCTGGGACATATTAATTGCATCTTACAGGTTCATAACTTGCTTCATATGGGTTAGACCGCTGTGTCTTTGTTGTTCACATATGATTAAACAGCTGCACACTGTCTCTTCTCAGGTAATGCAGCTGGGATACTGCTGTGCTCACATTAGACAGCTGTAATAAGTGCTATACCCATATGATGCAGTTAAGCTTCAGCACTGTCAGCAATGGGCATCTGTGCTGTTTGACCGCATGCTATATCTATATATCTTTCTTTTTTTACCTCATTATCATGTTGTGAAAGACAAAGAAAAAGGAAAGAAACGAGCAGCATTACCCTAATAGCATTCTTGCTTTGTACCATTACCTTCTGCTGCTGTATAGCTGAAGGTCATTTCACATATTGTCCTCTATGTGTGTACATGGATAATACATCCATTTTTTGTATAGGTGCTCTGCTACGTTATTTACAGTATTTTTCTTTATTTATTATGGAAATTATGTGCAATAAATATATAGATAAATATAGAAGTGAAATAAGACTTCCTGCGGGATCAGCATAAGGTATTTTGGTGCCCCAGGCTAGTAAAGCAGATGACACTTCCCACTCTTCCCATTCCTGACTGTGCAAATGGAGTCTCTCCCCTGCTAAAATTATCCTAGTCAGTCAGAATAGTCAGTTATGTGTGAACTGTGCTCACCGCTGATAGGGCATCTCTCACCATATGTTGAAGTTGCACCACTTTAGAATACCTGCAAATGGACATTTCTTGGAATTTACTAACATCATACGGCATTCAGTGCATGTCTTATGGCACTTTTTTTTTTTTGTTTGTTTGTTTTTTTAAAGGGGGACCTCTTATATGAAAAATGCAGTATAATCAGCCTTGCAGTATGTTATAGAGCAGGAAGAGCTAAGCAGATTGTTTAGTGGGAAAAGATTCAGTATAACTTATCATTGCTTTTTGTATGCAGTCAGACATGTGGTCATTAGGGTGGTTCTATCAGTCTCTGCATGCACAGTCATACACGTAAAGCTGCTAATCACTAATAATTTATTGATTAATTAGTTGATAATCTTTTATTAACTCTTTCTCTAAGGGAATGGAAAATATACAAAAAAAAATTGAGTGGTTCAGTGGGTGCATATGGACACCTGCCCTGTTTAATCCACTTACATACCCCTATTTTGGACTATTTAGCATTAAAATAGAGAGCAATAAATTCATGAAAAACCCTAGAGATGCCCGGGTCTATCAATGGGCTTTTAACCTTCTGCTTCAGACCTTTATCACATCATGATATGCTGTCAAACTAGTGAAGCTATTGATCTTGTCCCATAGCTGCCAAAACTGTAAAAAAATGTAAAAATGTCTCATAAACTGATGGATTTCAGCTGCTAATTAACCTTATACTGGCTCTCAACATATAGAGACTTTACGTTAAGTAAGTCTTTAGATTTTGTACTATAGCTCAAGCTTGATAGACGCAATTACTGCTTGCTGAAGGCAACTCAGACAGTTCCTACAACTTTGACTGTGAGATCTTACAATTAGTTGTCAAAATAATGTGTCAAGGTCTGAAAAGCAAATATTTCAGCTGCATTAGCAGTTTCATTCAACTTCAGATCGAAACTTATGAGGGTTTAACAATAACAATGACAACTCCATCAATAGCAGCTGACATGAAAATCAGATATTAAGTGACCCTGCCACAGTAAATATTGTGCATTTGTTAAATTGTCTTTATTCTATAACCCTTTGGCGCACTGTTTTGGTCTCGGTACAACTTTTGATTTTTTTTTTTGTTTGATTATATATTCTTGATAAAAGCTATCGATAAAAAATGAATTGATGTACGGTAGGATTCTATGTCAATTTATATTGGTCATCTATTCTATATGGACATTTAAAAAACTTCTGGATTGGTAAACACATATCTAAATTTCCTTTTCTTTTTTTTTTAACCCTCCAGGCACATAGGCACTTTCAACTCACACGAAGACAAGGTAGGCAATGCTGTGTACTGTATATGTTTCATAAAATGATACGATCTTCAAAACTCTGCATTTTTACATTGTGGGGTTTAAGCCTTAGAGTACATGTCAGCTTTGCAATTGACAGACAGAAAAAATGTGGCATGTCTTGTTTGCTGTTTTTCTAGATAATTCCTGTAACTTTTTATCCATAAAAGCATGTTTTGTAATGATTGCTGATCATACTGCTGGTAAACATAGCTAAGGTTTCAGCTGTAGCTTGTAACATTTAATACTGCAATGCAGAATTATAATATATAAAAATATTATATATATACAGTACAGACCAAAAGTTTGGACACACCTTCTCATTCCAAGAGTTTTCTGTATTTTCATGACTATAAAAATTGTAGATTCACACTGAAGGCATCAAAATTATGAATTAACACATGTGGAATTATATACTTAACAAAAAAGTGTGAAACAACTGAAAATATGTCTTATATTCTACATTCTTCAAAGTAGCCACCTTTTGCTTTGATTACTGCTTTGCACACTCTTGGCATTCTCTTGATGAGCTTCAAGAGGTAGTCACCTGAAATGGTTTTCACTTCACAGGTGTGCCCTGTCAGTTTTAATAAGTGGGATTTCTTGCCTTATAAATGGGGTTGGGACCATCAGTTGTGTTGTTCAGAAGTCAGGTGGATACACAGCTGATAGTCCTACTGAATGGAGTGTTAGAATTTGTATTATGGCAAGAAAAAAGCAGCTAAGTAAAGAAAAATGAGTGGCCATCATTACTTTAAGAAATGAAGGTCAGTCAGTCCGAAAAATTGGGAAAACTTTGAAAGTGTCCCCAAGTGCAGTGGCCAAAACCATCAAGCGCTACAAAGAAACTGGCTCACATGAGGATCGCCCCAGGAAAGGAAGACCAAGAGTCACCTCTGCTGCGGAGGATAAGTTCATCCGAGTCACCAGCCTCAGAAATCGCAGGTTAACAGCAGCTCAGATTAGAGACCAGGTCAATGCCACACAGAGTTCTAGCAGCAGACACATCTCTACAACAACTGTTAAGAGGAGACTGTGTTCAGCAGGCCTTCATGGTAAAATAGCTGCTAGGAAACCACTGCTAAGGACAGGCAACAAGCAGAAGAGACTTGTTTGGGCTAAAGAACACAAAGAATGAACATTAGACCTGTGGAAATCTGTGCTTTGGTCTGATGAGTCCAAATTTGAGATCTTTGGTTCCAACCACCGTGTCTTTGTGCAACGCAGAAAAGATGAACGAATGGACTCTACATGCCTGGTTCCCACCATGAAGCATGGAGGAGGAGGTGTGATGGTGTGGGGGTGTTTTGCTGGTGACACTGTTGGGGATTTATTCAAAATTGAAGGAATACTGAACCAGCATGGTTACCACAGCATCTTGCAGCGGCATGCTATTCCATCCGGTGGTTTGCGTTTAGTTGGACCATCATTTATTTTTCAACAGGACAATGACCCCAAACACACCTCCAGACTGTGTAAGGGCTATTTGACCAAGAAGGAGAGTGATTAGGTGCTACGCCAGATGACCTGGCCTCCATAGTCACCAGACCTGAACCCAATCGAGATGGTTTGGGGTGAGCTGGACCCCAGAGTGAAGGCAAAAGGGCCAACAAGTGCTAAAAATCTCTGGAAACTCCTTCAAGACTGTTGGAAGACCATTTCAGGTGACTATCTCTTGAAGCTCATCAAGAGAATGCCAAGAGTGTGCAAAGCAGTAATCAAAGCAAAAGGTGGCTACTTTGAAGAACCTAGAATATAAGACATATTTTCAGTTGTTTCACACTTTTTTGTTAAGTATATAATTCCACATGTGTTAATTCATAGTTTTGATGCCTTCAGTGTGAATCTACAATTTTTATAGTCATGAAAATACAGAAAACTCTTGGAATGAGAAGGTGTGTCCAAACTTTTGGTCTGTACTGCATATATATAAATTATATATATATATATATATATATATATATATATTTATTATTTCTTTTTGAGCCAAAGCCAGGAGTGGATTTTGCATAAGGTAGAAGTATAAATGCTTCCTTTATATTTCCAATTCCAGTTAAAGCTACTGCTGACTTTGACTAAAAAAAAACGCAGCAAAATCTGCAACAAGAAAAGCAGCTTTTCCGCAACGTGGGGCCTTGGCCTTATAGGAGATTACTATAGAATCAGAAGCTGATCTTAAATTGGTTGGTTTATTAGATGAAGTAACATTAGGCGCTAGTAACCATATTATGGATGCTAAAATTTGCAGTATTATGCTCATGTGAAACTTCTGTTAGCTTCACAGTATAACTACAGAAATACACATTAAGGATGAGGCCTGACATTGCAGAAATGCAGCTTTTTTGTTTCAGATTTTGCTGTGTTTTTTTGAGCCAAAGCCAGGAGTGGATTGAGCAGATGGTAGAAGAATAAGTACTTCCTATATACTTTCCACACCTATTTTAGCCTTGCAGCAAAATCTGCAACAAAAAAGCAGCTGTTCCGCAACGTGGGGCTTTATCCGAAAGTAAGTTCTGGAAAGTATTATTTTTCTTTTCTGTTATCTTGAATACTTCATATATCAATATAAATGTTATTGTAGTTTAATTGTCTTGCAGTTAAAACACTCATAACTGGTCGTACTATGGTGTAAATGAACTATACAAACACTGATACATAATAGTGATGAAACTGCTCATCGTGGTAGAAATATTTAGTGCTAATATTTCAACAGTTCTTCTTCATGAGCCTCCTGAAGGACTGGGCAATTTGGGGTCTGCAGGAACATTTTTTTTTTCCAACTCGGGTCATAATTATTTTTTTTTTTTAATTTCCATTAACAAAGTTGTATGAAGTTTTGTTTTTTGGAGATCGAGTTGTAGCTTTTATAATCACCTCTTTGGAGAATCATTTACTGGTTAATTTTTATTATTTTATTTCTATGCCATGCAGTATAAAGTGACACATTGATATATACATATCTTTTGAAATTTTGATTAAATCATATGTATCCCACCTCAAGAAAATATTAGTAAATAGACTTTGGGAGTGCTGATATTCAACCTCACTGACCTGTTCCATGAAAAGATTATATATCAAATATAGTCAGTGAACCTGTTTCACAATATCATCTATAAACGCCACATTAAACGCAAGGGTATTATATATGACTAATGTATACAGGTATATGACTATGTATAAACTAATATGAGAATTTTAAAAGAACAAGGCTTTATAGGGGAAAGAATATCAGTTCTTTTCATCAGAAGTCCTCAATATTACAGAAAAACTGAAGTCCTTAAGAGGCTTTCCCAGCTCCAGATAACTAATAAGTGCAATAGTGACTAATAAGGGCATATTAAAATAAAGATACTCTGATATGGCCGTTCAGCCAATCACTGGCCAGAGATATCATCCTCTAGCTTCTTATATTTATAATTCATACAAATAACATAACACAATACATACAATATTATGCCATTAGCCATTATTAAATTTTCATTAAAAAAAATACCCCACATAGCGGGCTGCAGCAAAAAAGTGCTGCGGGAAAAATGGCAGCGGCAAAGCATTGTGGTTTTTACCACAACGCTTTTCACAGAAAGTCTGCAGAGGTTTCCTGGCATTTCCGTAGGTATAATTGACATGCTGCAATTTCCAAAACCGCAATGGTTTTGGAAATTGCAGTGTGTCTGCTGAGCATACTTTTCCGTAAAGTGGAATGGGATTCGCTAAAATCCTATCCACTTTGCTGTGACTTGAAAACGCAACGCAGCCGTTTTTTTCTGTGGCGTTTCCGCTGCGGGAAAACCACTGCGTTTACGCCATGTGGGGCCCCGGCTTTAAGCAAAATACAAAACCCATGCAAAGCTAGTGACCTAAGAGGTCTTGACATGCCTCACTGACTTATGGAAAAGAAACCCTATAGCTAAGGCCCAAGATAGCAAAACACATTTTTCTATGAGTTTTTGCTGTGTTTTTCTCCCCTATTAGATATATAGGGAAAACACTTGAGGTTCCACAGCTAAAATTAACATGCTGCATTTTTCAAAAGCACACAGCTTTTCCGCAGCTTTTTTTTAACCACAATGTACGGATTAAATTAACCAAAATCTGATTCCCTTCGCTGACACTATAAAATGCAGCTTTTTGTTTTCGGCTGCATTTCCGCAACATGGGGCCTTTCAACCTATAACTAAAATTTTGGATAAGCTAATAGTAAGCTTCTATCCTTTGAAAAGAGCCTAATAATGTAGATACATTTCCTGCTATTTAGGTGTCACATGAAATGAAGCTAGTAAACATGTTTTATGTGATTTATAAAATTCTTGATTAATTTACAAAATATATTTATAAGATACAGGACAAAATTCTACAAATGGAGTTTAATATGCATCTTTGAGATGAGCAGAAAACTATTAATACCAACAACAAAGGACACATTTTTTTGACATTCTTTCTTGTTCCACACTGAGCACTCTTCTAAAATTTCATAAATTCAGATGTATTTCCTTTATGGGGGCGTTCACACTACCGTTGGTGACCGTCAATAGTGTCCGTAGCTATTGTCCGTTACAAGATTTTAGCATCGGACACTAGCTGAACCATCAGAAATCCGTTAAAATTTCCATTCATTTCAATGGGTTTTTATATTGTGTCCGTTAGTGTCTGTTTGAGTCCGTTTGTGTCCGTTTACACCAAATCCGTCAGAAGTCCGTTTTTTTTCGCGGACAAAAAAATCCTACATGCAGGACTTTTTGTCCGTTTGAATGAAACGGATTCTTGACGGACAGCAAGTGTCCGTAATTTTTTTAACATTGAAGTCTATGGGTAACGGATTTATAACGGACAGTAACTGATAGCCATCAGTTACTGTTCGTTATTTTATGTCCATTTTTTTTTCCTGCGCATGCTCAGACAGTGTTAAAAAACGGACACTAACCGATGCTAACTGATGCTAATGTGTCTGTTTTTTTAACTAATCCATTAATTGGATCAGTTAAAAAAATGGACACATTAACATCAGTTATGTGTCCATTTTTTTTTTTTTAACGGACACCTTCATAACGGACTCCAATGGTAGTGTGAACCCTGCCTATGAATTCAAACTTTGATGAAAATTCTAAAAATTCTATAATGTATATATTCTTATATAGTTTCACCTGTAGAGTGGAAGAAACACTACATTTATTTAAAACTCCTTGATGGAAACAAACTTTTTCCAATATTGACTGGGGCTACCCAAGCTGAGTTAGACTTAGCTCCTGCCCAGATTTACCTTGTGAAGGATATGGTCCTTGTCAAAGATGTCAGTCTTGATAAATCTGTTAAACATTCTGATCTCAATCCGTGGTTGAGACCTTTAGGATTATGTGTTTCTGCTCCAATAAATATACAGTCTTTGTACTGGATAATAGAACTGTCACAAGGAAATCGCCAAGAAAATCACCTGGCGCAGAGTGCAGTATGCAGATCCTTTCTCCTTCTTCTTGAGTTCAAATGAGGTGTACAAATATCTATGTGGATTAAAAAAAAAATGTCCACACATTTTTTAGGAGACAACAAATAAAAAATCCATATTCTTCTGAAGCAAGTAAAACATGAAATAATTCTGCTGAAGACTGATGTATGCCAATAGCCTAATGCTACAGTTCTCCTACATTATGAATGTTGAACTGCAGAGATTAATAAGTTTACTTACTGCCTCATGCTTTATGTGACTTGCCTCTGGCTTTTTGGTAGCTCTATGTCCCCTCTCACTTGTCAGTCAGGTCAGGGGGATATTAAATCCTTATATAAAATTTATGTTTCTACCACTTTGCCACAATAGTCCTTTTCTATTTGATCTGCTTAAATTTATAGGACATTTCGAACTTATGCCCAGGCGTTATTTCATTTGGTAGGGGATTGCTAATAACCTGCTATAAGTACTATACTCTAATTATACTGGATGATAAAAAAGGTGAAGAGTCCTTTACCTTTAGGAATAAACTAAGAAGCCCCTTGTGAAAGCAAGTGGTGACTCTGAAGTCAGCCATACACATTAGATTCCAGATGCCTATTATGCAATAATCGATCCCACTTTCAATATTGACCACTAAACTGTCTATTGGGGGCAATTTAGTTTTTAAAAGAAAAACAATGGTCAATGACTGATTTTGGCAAGCACTGATAGGTTTGGATGACTAAAATCTGCTGTCAACCATCATGAGTTAACATTTGCAATAATGTCATGGTGGCCAAAATTTGCTATTTCCCCTGACAAAAAAAATCTAATGTGTACGGCCATGTTAATGACCATGTTCAGCATTTTTGGACTAAAGGTAATATCCCTCCTCAACTTAAAGGTTGCCAAATTAGAATTCCTTTTTTAAAGTAAATACTGAGGTATTTTACTTTTTTATATACATTTTTTGTATGGTCAATTGGTTCTACATATTATGACTGTCTACTATGGTCATTTAGAAAAACTTAGACTGGTATCTTCAATTTTGGTCATTTAGCTGAAAACAAGAATAGTTCTATTATTAGCTTTGACTTTTAATGAATGGATTATACCATTTCAACCCTTTATAACTTTTTTATTTTGCTGTTCACAGAGCTGTATGAGCAGTGGTACCATTTAATAATGTGTACAATGTACTGGGAAGCTGACTAAAAATGCAGAATGGGGTGGAATTGGAGAAAAACTGCGTAGTGTGCAACTTTCTTAAGGGCTTTGTTTTTACGGTGCTCACTGTGTAGTCAAAATGACATGTCACCTTTATTCTATTGGACGATACAACTACGGTGAAACAAAATTTATAAAGTTTTTTTTTTTTGTTTTAACCCCTTAAAAAATTTTAACTTTGCAAAAAAAATTTCATATTCTGACACCTGTAACTTTTTTATATTTCCGTGTATGGGCATGAATAAGGTGTCTTTTTTGCAGGGCCTAATGTTTTTTTTACTTCTATCATTTTGGTGAATGTGTTTTGCTTTGATAGCTTTTTATGCAAATTTTTATGAGAGGGGAAGCTTCAAAAAAATGTCAGTTTGGCTCTTTTGATTTTTTTTCCCGTTCGTTCACCAATATAAATTGCATACAAGCCTGGGATCTTTCAATAGGCTGCTGGCTGTCATGAAAATGGATCGCCGCCAATGCATCTTGTATTATTACAGCGGATGTCGGGAATGGGTTAAAAATAAATGCAAGACCCTTTATTATGAGCTGATATTTTCTATCATATTGAATGAGTAATATTTCTGCAAATGTGGTTCAGTCTCTTGAAGCTAAAGTAAAAGGAGCTAATGTATTTAATACAATATGCAAATTGTAGATATTGTTTTTGTTATCTTGTCACTCATTCATGCTTTTAGTACTTTCTCTTCTGCAAGAAGTGCCAATAATAAACTCCATGTAGCTAGAATTCTAATGAACAATGACTTCCTTCAGTGTTTGATGTACTGTATTCCTGTGCTGTTGTTAAGTATCAAGATTAGAGGACCTTCTTTACAACCTTATACAGTATATGCTGACGTACAGAAGTTAGATTATAAGAAATGCCTTTTTCTGTGACATTATTAATTATAAAGGAGAACATAAATTATGTAGATGCAGAGATGTAATATATAACTGCAGTACAGTACAGATGATAAAGCAGAAATTAAAGAGGACCATTTCACCACGTCCACCAAGTCCAGCTCTTTGCTCTTTGCTCCACTGATTCCGGAACACTTGGAATTTTTTCCTATCACCTCCCCTGTTGCAGAGCAATCAGTACAGTTATTTTTGGAGTCTGACATGATATTTCAGCTCTGTAGTGTCCAGTGGGTGACCTTAGGCAGGAGAAGACAATGAGGCATGACACTGAACTTTCACACACTGAGAAAATCTCACTCCCTCCATGCCTGAGACCACCCATCTGAAAGTAAAGAGCCTAATTAGCATATCAGGCACCAAAAATAACTGCACTGATTGATCAGCAATAATGGGGGCTAGAGAAAAAAATTGCAACTGTGTTGTTAAAGAATGCAAATAGCTTGAATTGGAGAAGGTGGTTAAAGGTCCTCTTGGAAAGTCAAGTAAAAATTTGCTCTATATTTGATGTATACCATACCACACCTTGGTTTTGTCTACATATTAAACAAAACTGTTTTCAAATTATGGAGTAAAAATTGTTGTAAAGAAAGCCAACTAAGAGATGGCATAATGTTAGACACAAAGATGTCTAAAGATGCACCAGATTTATTATCCAGCAAGCGTCTAGTCACTGTAATAAACATGGTACATCTAGTCTAGTCCTGAGACTCTACAAATATAGCAAAATTTATCATTACCTTGATAACACACTGCACTGTGATATGTGGTCACAGAAGACAACAAAAGCCAACCAAAAAAGATCATTGTGCAGCAGTTTTAATGTCTTATTTATAATGTTACATTTTGCTATATCTTTGGGATTTAATTTTTTTTTTGCATTAGATAAAAAAGGATGTTGTCCAGTTGTGCCCATTTCTTCAGAAGTTTTTATCTACTGTCTAATACAAAGATTTTTTTTTTTTTTAAAGAAGTCTTCTGGTACTAAAATATTGATCAAATTTCAATACAATAGGTATTAGATTGGCAGGGTACCTGGGATCCCCACAGATCAGTTGATTAAAACAGCAGCAGAACCTGTGAATCACTGATTCTGCTTCACAGGCCATATGATATAACTAGAGATGAGCGAATCGATTCTGCAGAAGTGGAATTCGATCTGAATTTCAGGAAATCTTTGATTCGCCACGATTCTGAATTTTCTGATGCTTCACGGTAACGAATATTTAGTAAGGACCTTTGTGACATCAGATGGTCACAAGATGTTCCCTAGTGATGTGATTGGGTAGGAGTCTCTTTGCTTGTTAGCAGATCCTTCCACATGAATAAAAGTTGTCTGTGCTGGAGAGAGAGAGACATATGACCGCGGCATCCAAGGGCTTCTGCCATTTTGCCGCCCATCCGCCCTCCCTGGGTCTCCGCAGCCCGGAAATAGCTGTTTCTTCGCTGTGAAGTAAAGCGGATCGAAGCAAATTTTTTGGGAACTTCGAATCTAACTGCCGAATTGAACTTTTGAGAAATTCACTCATCTCTAGATATAACTGTTATTAGTCACATGGTCTGTTTACAGTTCAGTCTCATGCAAGTTAATGGAGAGGAGCATCAATTCCAAGAATATCCACTATACAATGTACCATGCTGTGCTCAATAAAAAGTAAAGAGGTCACAGCATTCATTTGAACACTGTAGTCTCTTCAAACAGCTGATTGGTTGGGTGCTGAGTGTCAGACCCCCATTGATTTTGATATTAAGAATCTATCCTAAGAATAAATCTTCAATATTTTAGTCCAAGAAAGTCCATTAACCCATTTACAATATCCATCTACATATATGGCGGATGCTGGGATTTTAAACATGCGCCCACTCAGGAGCTGAAATAAAACTGATGCTTCTGGGTCTCTTCTGTTTTATACAACAGAAACCCAGTAGCAATGTCCTCAACCAGATTTGGTCAATTGTGACTAAGGCATCTGAAGAGTAACGGAACCGAGAGCAAGGCAGGTGGTTTGACCCGCAACCAGAATGACGCCCGCGGTAGTTCAAGAAAAAATATATATTTACTATAGTTAATAAGGCTAGTAAAGGTAAAATGACAGGGCTAAAGACAGCAAATACATATGCTGACATTTCAGGCAATCTGCATGGTTTCTCTTTTCTCTGTCCCTTCTGCGTTGGCCTGTGACATATACTCAAACTATCCCTCTGCCCTGCTCCTTTGGGTGCCCCCTTTTCCCCGTGGTCCGGTGGCCGCTTCGTCCGTGGCGCGCGGTGGGGCCCGTCGGTCCTTTCTTTTTGTGGCGTCCTCTCCTCCGGTTATCGGATCTTGGGGTGGTCCTCTTTCAGACAGGGACCACTGATGCATGTATCCACGCGTTCCCTCGCCCTGACGTCCTGCCGTCCTCCTGGCTGGGTGTGCCGGGTTTGGGTGCCGTCCGTCTCCAGCCTGCGGTCTCTTCTGTGGTTCCTTCCGTCCTGTCGTCTCCTGTCGCCCTGGCACGTTCCTTTCCGTGGACTCACTGTCCTGTTGTCTCTTTACCTCTGTTTGTCTCTGGCCGTCAGCTTGCTGTCAGTCTCCACACCAGTTCATCACACTTGCCAAGTGGCTGCTGCTCTCTGTCTCGTCACTTCCTGCTTCTCTGCTCACACTCTGTCTGCGACAGGCAGGCTGCTGGGGGGTCTCACTCCAGCATCATGTCACAATTACTGGCTGCTGTCTTGGACAGAATCACAGATACATTCAACATTAACAGTTTATACAGCTGAGCTTAGCAACATTGGCTGTCTCTTACATTTCCCCCCACTTTGATTGGCAGTCCCTGCCTTGACTGTTTCCAGGGGTTGTACTTTTTGCACAGGGTGGTAGTTACCGATTTTGGCGGCCACAACTCATCCTGCGCATCCGCAGGGGGTCCAGCTTTGGCCTGTGGTCCGTCTGGGCCGGTGGTTTTTGGGGTGCTGCGCTTGGGCTGGGGCCAGCGGTTCCGCCCAGGGGGGCCGGCCGGGTCGTGTCCGGTGGCTCCCCGGGCGGGTCGGCCCTCTCCTCCTCGTCGGGGCCCTTCCGCCCTCCATTCTCTGCTGTGGGAGCTCATTCACTTGGCGGCCCATCGTGTTTGTCCCTTCAGTGCACAGGCCACATTTTCGGTGGTACTCGACACATCAGTTCCTTCTTTCTGGCCTGGTCACTGGCCCATTCGCTCTTGCGGCCCCCGTCGGCGCCTCCCATCTGCTTTCCATTTCCCTTGGGGTTTCTTGCATGCTAGCACCAGGTCGCCTGGTTGCTGGTGCTTCTTGCCTGGGGTCTTATCGGTGGGGTGTTCTTGCGGCGCTGCCGCACCTCGTGGTCGTCTCGTCTCTGCCTGCGCCCGCCCCGGGTTGGTCCCTCGGGGCCCTCCCTCTTCCTGTTTCTCCTTCTTCCCCGCCGCCCAAGGAAGTGTTGGAGGTACCCCGTTGTGTGGCCTGTTGTTTGGCCCACACCATTTCGCGCTGGGCCCTGTCTTCTTGTCTTCCTCCAGGTCCGCGCTCTGTGCGGTTCTGTTGATCTTTCACGGCCCCTTTCCCTGGGGTGGTTGGGTCGTGTCGCTTCTTTTCCCGTGTCGTTGCTTCTTTCATTTGTGTCCCTCAGGCGGGCCCCCCGGGGGGGGGGGGTGCGTTGGGGGCCCCTTCTCGATGTCTTGGCACGGCCGGCTGCTGCTCGCTGTCTGGTCCTTGGTGGGGTTCCCCGCTTTGGTGGTGTCCACCTTCGGGCTCTGGTGTCCGCTTTGGTGGGCCCACCTTGTGTCTATCTGCGTTTCTGGTTCCTGGGTCCGTGGTTTGCGGGGCTCTCTGTTCTTTGCCTTTGGTCTCCGTTCGCAGCTGCGGCTACTTCTTCGCCTTTGACGGCCAGGGCGTTCGTCGCTGTCCCGGGTCTTCTCTGCCTGTCCATTCTTATTTGAGCCTCACTGCCGGGCGAGCCAGTTCCTAGGCACCACTTTGGTTCGTGTCGATCTCGGGTTGCCTTTCGGCTGCCTCCATTTTTCATCTCCCTTTTCCCATTGCTCTGTTTCTCACGTGTCGTCGTTCTCTTTCCTCTCTCGGGCTTCTGGCCTTTCTCCCCTTGATCATCTGCGCCAGCCCCTCTGGGTCTGTTGTTCTGTGCCCATTCCTGTCGTGGGGACCGGGGCCTTTCAGTCCCCTCCATCTCACTGTTGTGGCGGTCGGCCTGTGTCTGCTGTCGGGCACCTCCACTGCTCCACTCTGTCCCGTCTTCTGTGGGGGTCTGGGCGTTCCCTGGTCCGTCAGCTTCTGGTTCTCTGTCTTGGCCGTCTTTGCGGTTTGTGTGACTTCGGGCTTCCACCTCTGCTCTCGCCCCGGCTTGGCTTTTCCGGTGGCTGTGGGTTGTTGTCAGTCGTCTCTTCAGCACCGGTCTTTCAGGTTTCTCGGTCATGGCCCTCCAGTGCCACGCTCCTTTTGCTATTTCTCGGGGTTTCTTTCGTCTCTCGCCGGCTGCCGTCGCTTGCCCTCTCCTGGCCTCCTGGCTGGGGCCTGCTCCAGCCTACGGCTTGCATCTGTATTGCTGGCGGCGTGGTAATCAGCTTGCCGTTGGGGCTGTTGTCGTGCTCCTTCTGCCTGGAGGCTTGTTCCTGTTCGGTCCCCACTTCCGGCCGGTTCTTTGGCCACCGGTGTGCCTCGTGGGGCTTGTGGTGCTGCTCCTTGGCGAAATCCTTTCCGTCGTGTACCGGCTACTCCAGGACGCCCTCCTTCTCGCGGGTAGTCGGTTCGGCCAATCTTGCAGCCGCTATCTTGTCTCTTGTGGTCTCACCCCTTCTCCTGTCGCGGTGCCCAGTATCTTTCGTTGGCACCGCTTTCTGGGTTTCTTTGGCCCTGTTCCCGCTCTTCGTCTTGCCCCCTGGTGGGTGGTCTTCGGTCGCGTCACTATTGTCATCCGTAGTGGAGTGCTCGTTGGTCACCGAGCTTTCTCCATCCCGCTGCGTTCCGGGTGTTTGTCCCCGGGGCTCCGGTTTTCGTATGTCCCTGGGCGTGTGCCGTCTTCTCCTTGTCTTTGTGGCCTCGGCCCTGCCTCCCACTGCCGTCTGTGGGGGTCCGGGGTCTCCCCGCGCGGTTCTCCTGCCGCTACGCCTTTGTGCCGGAGCGGCGGTGGTTTGGACTCCGCCCGTGCGCCCGCGGTGTTCGTTTTTTCTATGTTTGGCTGTTGGTTGACAGGGCTGCAGCTATCTATGCATGCTTTCAGGCAATTCTGCTGGTTTCTCTTTTCTCTGTCCACTTCTGCGTTGGACACTGATGACAATATACTCCTATCCCTCTGCCCTGCATCACTTTGGGTGCACCCCTTTCCCCAGTGGTCCGGTGGCCGCTTCGTCCGTGGCGCGCGGTGGGGCCCGTCGGTCCTTTCTTTATGTGGCGTCCTCTCCTCCGGTTTCGGATCTTGGGAGTGGTCCTCTTTACAGACAGGGAACCAACTGATGCAATGTAATCCAACAGCAGATTCCACTCAGCCACTGCGTCCTGCCGTCCTCACTGGCTGGGTGTGCCGGGTTTAGCGGTGCCGTCCGTCATCACGCACTGCGGTCTCTATCTGTGGTTCCTTCACAGTCACAATGTCAGTCTCCTGTCGCCACTGGCACGTTCCTTTCCGTGGCTCACTGTCCTGTTGTCTCTTCCTCTGTTTGTCTCTGGCCGATCGCTTGCTGTACAGAATCTCCACACCGTTCATACAACACTTGCCAGTGGCTGCTGCTCTCTGTCTCGTCCTTCCTGCTTCTCTGCTCACCTCTGTCTGCAGACAGGCAGGCTGCATGGGGGGGGGTTTCCTCCAGCATCTGTCACATTCTGGCTGCTGTCTTAAGGAACAGATCACAGTCATTCAACTTAACGTTTATACAGACAAATGAGCTTAAGACAACATTGGCTGTCTCTCTAACAGCTCACAGATGTCCCCATTTTAACTGGGAATGCCAACCCCCAGAGCAAGATCTAGTGAGGGTGATCCATTACTATGACAGTTGGGAGGCTATTGAAGGCTCCAAGACCAGTCATTAGTAAGCTTCCATTATACGCTGCCTATGGCTTTTACAATGGTACTACAATAAATTGTACTACAATAAATTAGGAATGATCATTCTGACCCTCTAAAGAGTCTTAAAATAAAAGTATTATAACAAAAAATATCTAAAATCCAAAATGGCACTGTTAGGAAACAATTGTTTCCACAAAAATAAGTAATCATTCACCTCTGTGAACAGAAAAATAAAAAAGTTATAGCTTTTGGAATGCAAGGAAAACAGAACCATGTGGCCAAGTTCTGAAGACCATTGCTATAGCTACAAGTTTCACTTGTTATATGTTTGACCTGTGCTGTAGTATGCAAGGAACTATTTTATCTGATATCAAAGTCATTGAATCTGTCTGAGGTTACATGAAGAGATAATTGGATTTGAGCAAATCTACATCAACTGAAAAGTTGTGTCTAGTCCTAAAAGATGTTTGGAAAAACCTCCCTGACAAGTTCCTTCAAAAACCGTATATGCAAGTATATCTAGAACAATCGATGCTGTTTTATAGGCAAAGGGTGCTTACACCAAATATTGATTTGATTTAGATTTCTCTTTTGTTCATTCACTTTATTTTGCTAATTAACAAAAATAAACTATTTACAGTTCAAGAAACTATTTTTGAAAACATTCTTTCCTTGCAGCATTTTTACACACCTGAATAAAACTTTTGCACAGTACTGTATATATTAAATATTCTACTACAGGATTACTGCATGGCTGTACTAATAAGTTGGCAGGTCACTTTAAAGGGAGTCTGTCAGGTCAATCTGGGACACTAAACCACCCACAGGTCCTTATAGACTTGGGGTTTAGTGTCCCAGATCGCCCTGTTGTAATGCAATCCGCAGGTGCATTAAAAATAAAAAACCTTTATACTTACCTAGCTAAGGGTCCGATCGACGTTGTTTGGTGAGATGGGTCCGGCTTATTCATGAGGCACGCCTCCCGGCGCCTGCGCTGTTCTTCAGTGAAGCCAAAGATGGACACCCCGGCTTCACTGTGTAATTGCGGGGCATGCGCAGGCCGAGGTGTACTCCTCTGGCTTCATTGAAGAACTGCACAGGCGCGGGAATACAGTGGCAGGGTGAGTATAAAGCTTTTTATTTTTAATGCGGCCATGGATTGCGTTATAACAGGGTGATTTGGGACACTAAACCCCAGGTCCATATGGGCGTGTGGGTGGTTTAGTGTCCCAAATTGCTCTGACAGATTCCCTTTAATGGAGAAGTTGAAAGTATTGCATAGAACATAGTTCCAGCTAGATTGCATCGCATATACCCTCAAGTTTCTCCCTTATGTTACAGAGTGTATCCTACTATAGGTGATATTCTTCATATCTGGTGGTCTTGCTGATAATGAAACACTATTGGATATCCCTTCCACTGACTGCTACAGCGTCATCTAAATATCTCTATCTCACTGGCAGCAAGGTCAGATCAAATGTAATTGTGTAAAACTATTCATGTTTTCTTTTCTGTTTGCTACATTTATTAAATGCCTTTTGTACTAAATATACTACAGAAATACCAATCTGGAGCAGTTAAAGTACCTATCCTTAGTAGGGGCCACTTATTAGGTGTCTCACTAGAAAGATAAAGTTACCACCTACTTATGGCAAAACATGGCATTTGGCTTCACCACCTTAATGTACCACAGTATAATTTTGATTCATTGCGCATAGGTGTTTGTTCAGTTGGCATGTTCTATACTGTATCATGAAAAATATTTAGTTTCTGTAAAGAGGCATGATATACTCTATTACTCTATTATACTCTAATACTCTGTGTAAATGGCTCTGCTGCATGCATAAAATCTTAAACTCACTGTTTGCCAACCTCGATTGTGATGGTGTTTTTTGTTGCTTGAGTGAAGTATTTAAAATGAATTATACTAACTTGTCAGTGTATATTCAATATTTTATGGGATTGTTGACGTTCAGTTAGGCCATTTGCAACAAGATTGTTTATTATAGATTTTATTGCTATTTTTAGTTAAGATTGGCTTATCCTGATCTTCTCTATCTTCTATTCTTCCTGAAGGCACCATGGCATTCATCTGGTGAGATCTCATTAGCAGTAGCATTCATTTGTAAAGTAATATGCTAAAGCATTTGAGGCTAATTTATGTAAATATTAACCCTTCCATGCCACCTTTCTATTTTACATTCCTTAGCGTATTCTTAGATGGATATTAGCTGGTGGTCATAATAATGTGCCTTGACCATGTATATTAAAGCCATGGTTAAAGGGAACCTCGCAGCTTTCCTGATATATTTGTTATGGTAAATAATTAAACAGCGACAATTCTGGAGCATCTATGTTGTATATTTCCTCTCTTTATGCCACAAACAAATTATGAATACATTGACAACTAGTTGGTACCAGTTGTGGGGGTGTCACTGCACAACTCTGTCTGATACTATCCAGTTAGGACTGTGTAACAGAATACTATGACAGGGCTAATATTAAAATCCAATGGTCAATATATTTATAAATTGCTAGGAGGAAGGATACAACACAGTGGTATGAGACAAGGTGGGCCTTAATTATCATTTCATGGAGAATGGAAGTATTTACTATAAGAGATACTGTATGCCAGGAGTAGTGACTGGTCAGTACTTGAGTATTTGAGCAATAGTGCTGAGGTTAAAGAGCTCCCCTTTCTGTTACTTATGGAAACATAAAAAAAATGGTATGATGGGTATGGCCATTTTCATTTTTAGAGAGAAGCAGATCTTTAAAATATTACTTCTCAAGTCATTCTCTAAAATACATCTGTCAAGATTTTCAATTAAGCTGCTATAGCTTTAAGGTCACTGTGTCAACCTGGGAAGCTTCTGCAGTTTTAGAAGTTCCCTGGGCTTGTCCAATTAGCAGCTGAAGAGGCATATAAGACCCCTCCCTCCTAACCCAGGTGCATGCAGATTGTGTGAATTGGATTGCTTTTCTGACCCCCGGCTTGTTCTCTGGTTATTTATTTGCCTGCTGATTCTGCCATTGATGTCCCTGTTCGGATTTTACCTTTGGCTTTCTATCATATTTCAGTTTTGTCTCCTGATTCTGCCTCTGACGACTCCTCCTGGTTTTTGCTCCTTTTGCCCTGATAATTATTCTTCTGTTTTTTCGATCTACCCTGTAAGTTTGTATTGTGGGTTTTGGTTTGGTTTCAGTTAGTGGAGCATTTATTACCTGTACAGTTACTGGTGGTGACAATTCATAGCGTCAAATTCTGCAAAGTACATTTGGCGCTTAGTGCTGGTGAAGGCATCTGGGGGGAGTCTGTTTCTGGCTCACAGTGCTGTACTGGTTTTAAACAGCTTGTTCTTCTGCTCTCTGCTATCAGCTAGGTTCTGCTTTTGCTGTTATTTGCTCTGGCATCTCAATCATAATAACATCTTAATGATCTTGAGGCTGGTGAACCTATCCTACTATCTCATGCCTTAAATAGAGATAAGGATCAAACCAGATTCCATACAAATTTTACAAAAGTTTCAGGCTGAACTCGAACCCCAAAATTTTGGGCATTATCACCCAAATCACGAATCACTATTATTCTCTAGGGTTGTGCTTACATTATGATGATTGTGTCTAAGAGTTACGATTGTGTCTAAAAGTCATTAGTTAGGGAGCAGACAGAGGTCCAAGGAGGATCCTTTGACCCCACATGCCACAAGGGAGCCTAGGACAGGCGAGGAAGGTGAGTATGACTGTTTATTGTGTTGCCTCACCTCCCCATAACCTCCACTCCATGAACTGGACAGACAAACCTCACTAATATTCATCAAAACAAATCTTATGCGGTTCGTCCATCTCTAGTCTTCAATAAAGAATGTAGAGAAAGATTATCCAAGTATAGTCCAGAAGTGACCTTTATAAAGTTATAGCAATAATTTTTTTTCTCCTTTTGGTCTTCTCCTTTTCTTTAACAAGTACTTTATATATATATATATATATATATATATATATATATAATTTGTTTTACTATGCATAATTTTTGCTTACTTTACATTAAAATGCTGGTACACACACTGCACACCAGTTTTTTTTATGCATTTTCAACACTTTTTTGACTTTTTGTATTAAGTAAAGCAAGGTAAATACTGTATTTCCACTATGCAGTATTTCTTCATTCTACAGTAAATGTATATTTGTCTACTGAATATTCAGTAAATCTTATGTGCACAATTGTGTTTTGTAGCTGTGTTTTTATGCAGTCTGTTTTGGAACACTGGGATATGCATGTTTAAGTGTTTATTGTGATAATGATCACTAATACTACAGGGAAAGGTTTATCATCCACTGCAGCTTTTACAGTTTACGGAGGGATTTGAAACAATAGGGGTGATGTACTGATGCCTCTAAATCATGCGCCTACGCCTATAAACATGTCATAGTGCTATTTATTAATTTATTTCAATCTGAGCTGCAGCAAAGTCTGTAAGTCAGCTCTAGGCTGTTGTAAATGTATGCTGCTATTTTGTCAGCAAAAACTGTTATACATATGTTACAACATATGCTAGCATATAGCAACCTCTTAGCCACTGAAAAATTTGGTTTTAAACTGTGTCAGAAATATTGTGTTCAGATGGAATATAGCATGAAATATGTGTTACCAGACTATAAAAATGGTACAGTATGTATTGCACCAGTATAAATTGATCCTGAACTTTTTCATCTCCTTGGTAACTGATCAAGACAAAAAAGCTGTCAACATTATCCCGTTCCCGCTGCAGGTAATTTTTGATTTTCATTTTTAACTCCCTTCTATACCCCATATCTTTTTTATATCCACATTCATCGAGTCATATGAGGGCTTAATGTTTGCGAGACAAATTATAATTCATAGTGGAACCATTTAATATTCTGTACAATGTACTGGGAAGCTGTAAAAAAATTCAGAATGGAGTAAAATTGGATAAAAACTACGCTTGTGCAACTTTCTTACGGCTTTGTTTTTACGACATTCACTGTGCAGTAAAAATGACATGTCACCTGTATTCTATAGGTCAGTACAATTCCCCTTAAACAAATCCAAAACCTTGCAAAAAAAATAAATTCTTGGAGTCGCCTTATTGTGGCACAGGTAAATTTTTTAGATTTCCGTTTACAGGGATGCATAATGTATCTTGTTTATGGGACCAGGTATACTTGAATTTCTATTTTTTTTTTCTATAATTTTAAAAACTTTTTAAAACCATTTTATTAGCCCCATAGGGGGGTTGAACCTGCAATCACTACATGTCTTGACCAGCCTCGCTAGCTATATTGTTATGGCAGGCCTGGGAGCCTTCATTAGGTCCCTGGATCCCCCCATTCTGCCGAAAGGAAGCCGTCCTGCAGGTACGGGCACAGGGACTGGCTCTGGGAGCTCAGGAGCTGAGCTCTCTCTATACATGGCGGGTGTCGGCTGTATAATACAGCCAGGACCTGCCGCTAACAGCAGCGATCGGTGCTTGCACCGATCGCGGCTGTTAACCCTTTAGATGTCATGGTCAAACGGGACCGCGGCGTCTAAATTGCACAGGCGCCATGGGCGGCGCCATTTTTCCCCCGATCACCGCCCTCCAGAACGTCATTGAAGGGCGGCGATCGGTTGCCATGACATCTGGGAGCCTATTGAAGGCTCCCAGGCCTGTCATTACATTAGATCTATTACGCGATGCCAGAGGCATCATCTAATAGAAGTAAAGGCATTTTGCTATTCACTGCAATACAGTAGTATTGCAGTGGATAGTATGAGCAATCAGACCCCCTAGGTTTCAAGGTCTCTAGGGGGTCTGATCATACAAGTAAAAGTAGAAAAAAAAAGTTTTTAAAAGTATAAAAAAATTTAAAAAAAAACACAAAAGTTCAAATCACCCCCCCTTTCCCTAGATCAGATATAAAAGTAAATAAACAAAAGTAAGCATAAACACATTAGGTATCCCCGAGCTCCAAAATGTCCGAACTATTAAAATATAAAAATATTTATCCCATATGGTGAACGGCGTAGTGGGAGAAAAATCAAAATGGCCAAATAGAGTTTTTTTCAACACTTTGCCTCCTATAAAAAATTGAATAAAAAATGATCAAACCATCAGATCTTTTCCCAAATGGTATCAATAAAAACGTTATGTTGTCCCTCATAAAATGACGCCATACCCAGCTCCATACATGTAAATATGAAAAAGTTACAGGTGTCACAATATGGTTTTAATTTTTTAAAAGGTATCAAAACATTACAAATACTATATAAATTTGGTGTCGCCGTGTTCGTACTGACCTGTAGAATACAGGTAACATGTCATTTTTACCACACAGTGAACGCTGTAAAAATTAAGAGCATATGAAATTGGCGCAAATGCAGTTTTTCTCCAATTGCACCTCGTTCTGAATTTTTTTCCAGCTTCCCAGTACATTGCACAGCATATTGAATGGTGACATTACAAAGTACAAACAATAAGCCATCATGTGACTCTGTGAACTGAGAAATAAAAAAGTTATGGCTCTTGAAATGTGGGGAGGGAAAAACGAAAATGCAAAAATGAAAAATGGCTGAGTCTTTAAGGGGTTAAATAGGGATATGTTCATGGGAAAACCCCTTTAACCCTCTACGCCACAGGATAGTTGATGTTTTATACAGTCATATGAAAAAGTTTGGGCACCCCTATTAATCTTAATCATTTTTAGTTCTAAATATTTGGGTGTTTGCAACAGCCATTTCAATTTGATATATCTAATAACTGATGGACACAGTAATATTTCAGGATTGAAATGAGGTTTATTGTACTAACAGAAAATGTGCAATATGCATTAAACCAAAATTTGACCGCTGCAAAAATTTGGGTACCCTTATCATTTTATTGATTTGAATACTCCTAACTACTTTTTACTGACTTACTGAAGCACAAAATTGGTTTTGTAACCTCACTGAGCTTTGAACTTCATAGCCAGGTGTATTCAATCATGAGAAAAGGTATTTAAGGTGGCCAATTGCAAGTTGTTCTCCTATTTGAATCTCCTCTGAAGAGTGGCATCATGGGCTCCTCCCCCCGCGTTCTGTTGGGGCTCTCCGCCCCTGGGGGCCCCTTGTTAAGCCCAGAAGTGGCAGGCCAAGAAAAATATCAGAAAGGCAGAGAAGAAGAATGGTGAGAACAGTCAAGGACAATCCACAGACCACCTCCAAAGAGCTGCAGCATCATCTTGCTGCAGATGGTGTCACTGTGCATCGGTCAACAATACAGCACACTTTGCACAAGGAGAAGCTGTATGGGAGAGTGATGCGAAAGAAGCCGTTTCTGAAAGCACGCCACAAACAGAGTCGCCTGAGGTATGCAAAAGCACATTTGGACAAGCCAGCTTCATTTTGGAAGAAGGTCCTGTGGACTGATGAAACAAAGATTGAGTTGTTTGGTCATACAAAAAGGCGTTATGCATGGCCTCAAAAAAACACAGCATTCCAAGAAAAACACTTGCTACCCACTGTAAAATATGGTGGAGGTTCCATCATGCTTTGGGGCTGTGTGGCCAATGCCGGCACCGGGAATCTTGTTAAAGTTGAGGGTTGCATGGATTCAACTCAGTATCAGCAGATTCTTGAGAATAATGTACAAGAATCAGTGACAAATTTGAAGTTACGCCGGGGATGGATATTTCAGCAAGACAATGATCCAAAACACAGCTCCAAATCTACTGAATATCAGTACCCCCCCCAACCCAAAAAAAAAAAAAAACCCAAAAAAAAAAAAAAAGGCGCCGCCCCCCCCCCACCACCCACCAACAAAAAAAAAAAAAAATAAATTTAAAAAAAAAAAAAAAAAAAAAAAACTACAAAAAAAAAAAAAAAAAAAAAAAAAAAAAAAAAAAAAGAACAAAGGGCGGTTATTTTTAAAAAAAAAGAAAAAAAAAAAATATTTTAACCTTTTTTTTTTTGGGGCCCCCCACTTTTCCCCCCGGCCAAATTTTTTTTAAAACATTTTGCACATTTTCTTTTAATACAAAAAACCTCATTTCAATCCTGAAATATTACTGTGTCCATCAGTTATTAGATATATCAAATTGAAATGGCTGTTGCAAACACCCAAATATTTAGAACTAAAAATGATTAAGATTAATAGGGGTGCCCAAACTTTTTCATATGACTGTATGTAATGTTAAACTCAATTCATCATGCCTTGACATCAGTTTTTGGGCATGCAAGGCATGAAATTTCACAATATTTGTCACTAGAGCCCTTTTTTGTGCAAAAATAGCTTTTTCCATTTTTTGCTTTATTCGTCCCTTTTTTTTTTGCCATAGCATAAAAATTTATCGTAACTTACACCGGAAAACTGGCACAAGTTATAGCTGAAACCTACACCAATTTCAGACTGCCGTAGATATCAATTCCAGCATACTGGACCAACTATGATATATCTAAAGTATTATAATGGACTTAATTTTTAAAATATGCGTCATCACAACCTGCATCACTGTCAAATTTAACATTACTGAAGAATTACTAGCAATGTGCTATACTAACAATAGACAATTTCAGCTGCACAATAAAAATGCAATTTCCCCAGCTTCTCTAAACTGTTTAGGTATACAGAATAATACCAGTAAATATAAAATTAAATGGTTTTCCCTTCCCTAAGTGCTAACTAAACTGTTCAGTTTTAACAACTAAAGTGAACACTTTAGCAACATTCTCCACAATGAATATAAAAAAAATCCTCTGCGGATGCCTGCCGTATATTTAAGTTGCTTCTTTTAACTCTATTACTGTATGCAGAAAAGGGATTTTTTTATTGTGCAACATGAGATGTGCTTTAAACAAAAGTACTAAAGTTTAATTCCACAACAATCTCTGCTTCACTTTCAATACTATTTTTAATTGGTAGCGGTCTGTAATAGGATTTTTATGGCTGTATACAGCTGGATCAAAGTCAGTCATTAAAGGAAGCCATTCTGTTTATCATTAATTTTGATTTTCTCGAGCAGATGTTATTTGGTGGCACAAAATCTTACTCCATTTGTCTCTGAGAGGGAAATTCAATTATACGGATTAATAAATGCAACATCCTGTTAATTATTTTAATATCTTAAGTACATTTTCAGCGAATGTGAAGTTTTTTTTATATTAAGATATATACCTTTAAAATACCTCCTATTTAGATGGTCTGTAATAATCTTTAAATATAAGAAGCAGGCAGATTGTAATAAAACATAGATTCAAGTAGTACATTTGTTTGATTTGAAGCATGATATATCTATGAAAACAAAAACATGCACTGTCAATGTATTATTATTATTATTATTAATATTATTATTACTACATATTATTACAATTACTCATATTACTTTCTACAAAATTATCCTTTTTTTAATTTTTATTTTTACTTTGACATTAAAGAGTAATTTTATGTAGATCAATGTGAATAAAAGCCTAATAAACACAATTGAATATACACTCAATACACAATAAAATTTTGCAATAAAGATTGCACAAAATGATAGCACTAATTAAACTATTGTCTATGACATTGACAAACATTTGTTATGTGCTTTTCTCATACAAGGGACTGTTGTGGAGCAGAGTAGTTAGCGGTAACCATACAGGTGCTCACCCCCAACAGCCACAAGGTCAGCTGCCTTTACAGTATTCTAATTCACCTATTGGTATATTTTTGGCATGGGGGAGGAAACCCACACAAATACAAGGGAGAACATACAACCTCCATGCAGATGTTGTCCTTGGTCAGATTGGAACCAAAGACCCCAGCACTGCAAGGCGCAAATACTAACCACCATGCTGCTCTGTTACTATTGTCTGCTTAGGACCTATCCCTTTATTTATGAATCTACCTTAGTGATGGACTGATCTTCAGAAGTCAAGAGGGAAATATGGTACTGTATCCAACTTATATCCCCCTGTTTGCAGGAGGGCTATATTTTTTTTTAATTTTGCATCAATGCTGTTTGAAGTGCTCAGCTTTTGCAAAATGAGTTATATTTTTCAATGGCATTGTTTAGGAGAGTCCACAACTTTTTGAAAATATTCTATTCACTTTTTCTGTGAGGCGATGGAAATAAATCAACAGTTCTGGCATTGAGTGTATTGCATAACTTGTTACCTTTTAGTGTATTTAGGGCAATACGTAATTTATATACTTTTTATATGTTTTGTTAATGCTATACAAAAAAGCTCATGACTGGGTATTATTATTATTATTATTATTATTATTATTATGACATGTCTGGGTATTATCCAGAGTTAGAAAAAAAGGGTAACCTTTTTTTACTAGAAACAGCATCATGGTTTTAAGGATATTGCAGCAATTTAAGTGAATTAACTAACATACAGCCCATGGACAGATGTGCCACTATTTCAAGAAATACTAATGCTAAACAACCTCTTTAAGGTGTCAAGATTAATTTTGAAAGTACAAGGGTTGGGTTTCTGAAATGCTTGTTTAATGCTGAATGACATCTGTAGATTGAGTCTATTCAGTGCATTAGCTTTCTAATCTGTTAAACTTTCTAGCTATTTAACATCTGCATAATGTGCAGGATTAACTCTTTGGTGTGGCCTTATTTATGTTATTTTCATTTTTAAAAATGCGTGAATATTCAGAGAAATGCAAAATATAACACATTTTTTCAAAAAAAGCTAACTGCCACTTACAGAATTAAATGACCATTAAAAGACATTTCCCTGTTTGTTCCAATTCTATTAACTTTCCCTTCATACAGAGGAAGGTGAAGAGATTACCTCAGCACCAGAAATCACAGTAATTAATGCCAGCTCCGAGCTGCTAATTGAAATATGCTTTATCCTATTCATTCCACAGCAGCACTCCAAGGAGGGTACTAATGATTGTGCTAGCTCATGATAATTTGACTTTATAGAACAAAACTTTTTTTTTTTTTTTTTATGAATCTTCAAAAATATTTTATCAAGCTTTAAAAGTCAGTGTAGTATGAATTATAAAAAGCAATGAATAAAAATGACTGCTTATTTTATTACTTCACACTACGCAGTATTAGCTTTCTTTACAATGCATAATAATTGTGTCCTGCAAATTATGTTTTAATCGTTATTACAAGCATGGCCAATTTTAAAATGCTAATTTTACAATATATTATCCATTGTTATGCTCAAACTGAGCCAAAGAACAAATGTCTGTAGAAAACATAACCTAATAGCCACACCATGTTTTTCCATTCTTGTTAATGGTGTAGATGTTCTAACATGGGGCAAATATTCTGTGACGTCTTTGATCATTTAGACATTGCTTGTACTAATGCACTCATGTAGTCATGTTGTATTCATATTATTGTTCCTTCTGTAATGCTCATTGATGGATGATCTTAGTTTCTATGAAATACAAATTCATTATAGTAAAAAAAATACAAACCTTGCTGCAATATTACAATTTACTAATTCTATCCTTGTATACTGAAAATATTTCCTTGGCAAAAAGTGCTGCGGAAAAAAATACGGCGGAAACACATTGTGGTTTTCCCGCAGAGCTTTTCACTGAAGATCCCCAGAGTTTTCCCCTGTGGATGTTCTGCTTCAATTATACCTATATGGAAACCATCAGTTATTTAGTAGGTATAATTGACATGCTGCAATTTGCAGAAAAGCAAGTGTTTCTCAAATCGCAGCATTTCTGCTGTGGATTATTTTCTGCAATGTGTGGATGGGATTAACCAGAATCCAATCCACTTTGCAGCTAAAATCGCAGCATTTAGGCTCCAGCCTAAATGGCATTTCCTCTGATTTGTAATTTCATTTCCTCTGTAATTGTACTGTAGAACATGTTGGATCTGTATAAATGAAGATTCTTATTGTTATTAACAACTATGGACTCTCACTTCTTCTATTGTATCCAAAGACCATGGACACACAGTGTGTGAGATTTAAAAGCCATCCATATGCTGCGACTAAAATTTACAGTGCAAGCGACATGTCAATTATTGCTGAGTTTTACCTATGGATTTCAACCTTTCCCAGTGGGAAATTCTGCAGTGTGATTCTGTAGTGTGTTTGCACTGTGTGACCCTGGACTACAGTTTTCTATTCTTTTTTATTGTATTTCTTGTTGAGGCAGCTGGTGCAATGTTTTCTTAAATAAGTCAATTCAACAGCGTGGTAAGGTCTATAAGTTTTCTTTTCTTTTAATGCCAATAATTTTTTAAATGCAAACTGTTTCCACATTTTTTTCCTCAACAATGAGTGATTCCTTCATGTCTTTCTTCTATTTTATCTAGATACACATATGCCATTAACTAAAATGATAGATAGATAGATAGATAGATAGATAGATAGATAGATAGATAGATTAAAGAGAAATTATAGTGTTGCGAAAATGCAATGTTTTATAGTACCTGCAAAGTGGATGGGAAGTGTATCCCATCCACACATGGCAGAAAAAAATCTTTGAAAATCGCAGCATATCAATTATATTTGCGGAAATGCTGGTGTTTTCCGTATAGGTTGTAAGAGTTAAAAATAACCCCAGGTAGATTTGGTAAATAAGTCAGGTAAAACCCCGGTACCGGCAAAAAGACAGAGACAACACAGGCTTGTCAGTAACTGCCAGAGATCTCCCGTGGGAGGATCACTGGTCATTTATTTTATAGAGTATTGAGCAAAAGTTACAATCAATCAAATTACGTAAATTGGGGATGGTTTATTGGCATACGAATATGGGATTTTTTTTAATTTCTGGGAATTCTTCTCAAATTATATTTAACCAATGTCACACAATAGTTGTAATGTTACATAACAATAATGGATGAAGTAATCTTGACTCCCTCGCATCCTTCACCCATATCTTGCGACATATCTGGTCAGACTGTCTCCACCAAATTTGGCAGTACAAGTTGTTTACGGTATAAAAATGAGAATATGTACAAAAATGGTAAAAACTAAAGAATGTCATATGATACAGAATACAAAGTATTTTTGAAACTTTGGTTCACAATACATGAGAGATACATGAGTATATATGTTTGGTTATATGAGATTATAATGGAGAATATATATAAGATTAACTATATAATGATTACTCTAACATTACTCCCCTCTTTTTATCATTTTTGTACAGACAACATGGACAAAGTCTAACTCCCTTGTTTACTTAGGATAGTAATTAGAGTCACCCTACCTACCCAAAGTGTGAGAATACTAATTTTCACAAATTGAGGGATGCCAGCATCCGTCCAGATGACTCCAATACATAACCATCCTACTACCTGTCGATATTTTGTCCATGCTACCTATACAAAAAGGATTTAAGGGGCAAATAACTTTTTGTACTTATAAAAGATTACATATTGGTTTGTAAGTCCATTATAATGAAATGTTCTCAATAGCATCGTTTCTTGCATCAACTTGTTTGACGAAATTCCTTAGATGAAGGGATTTCCACAATGGATACAATTGGCAAGGTTCTCTAATGCTTCTTTTCCACATGAGTTGCATGTGTATAAACTTTCCTGAAAAACATTTGCATTTTAGTATTCTTTTACATATTAACAGGAGAAGTTTCACTAAGATGTATATTATCAAAATGAGGAAACATCCTTGTAGAATAACATGGAAAATACCAGAAATCCAACCTCCTAGCCCTTTAAACCAATTGAGGGGGTTTAACCAGGATATCCACTTAGGCCAACTAAAATCCTCTCCTGAGTGAATTCTTCTGAATTTTTCCTTTAATTTTACAACTTTTTCTAAATAGGGGCAGAAAATCTGCAGATGAAAACTATGCAAAATTGCAATGAACAATGCTGCAGAGTCTTTTCCACAGCATTTTCTTTGCTGCACTTTGCTAAGTGGCCTTAGCCTAAAAATCCCAAGCAACTGAATAGCACCCACTTTAAGTACTGTCAGACTGCTACCATCTACAGTAGACAGTCTGGCTTTCTTAGGTTTAATTTGTTTAAGATGTTAGATAAGAAGAACCCAAAGTATTCTTAGCACCTAAAGATAACAGTATATTTCATATGTTGAGTCAGGGACAGTCTTGAATTTCGTGTTTATTGGAGTTAAAGTACTAAGTCTATTAAATTACTAATTTAGATAATTTTCTCTAACTAAACAACCATCCCCAGAATCATGTTTCAGCTTAAACCCAGTGATGTGTTCCCTTTCTTCATTATCATCCTTCCTGGCGGTGGATGCCAATATGGTGCCATTCTGTGGTTCGGTGCCATGCATCAGCATGCTTTATTGGGACTGAACACATCAAACCTACTGGGTTTATACCATTGAATAGTGTTCTGACATACTGACCCCATCCCACCAACTATGCATGTTGTGATGGTGATTGGGCCATGTCAAGTTAATCTTGCAATTGGCTTATGGTTTGACATGTGGGCATATGATAGGTTGATGGTGCAGATATGTGGGCATGGACTGCTTGACATTATCATTGACACTATTTATACATATAGCAGGTGGAATCTATGTCAAGACCTCCTTGAGAGAGAATATATTTGCCTGTGAAGAAAAAAATATGTGAACACTTATAGGGTCATCTAGGGAAAGTTTTTAATCCTTATTGGATAAAATCAGGGATCCACAATTGGATTTATGTCCGGAATACACTACTGGATTACCTATGTGACAACCTTACAGTATCTGACATATCTAGATGATTGTGAGTATTCCGGTTCCTCATCACTGATTGCCTTTTTGATTGTTGCTATTGTACATGTGCCCACAATTGGTTATTTGCATATTTTTCTCATTGGGGATTTTTAATTTTATGATTACTTATTACAGGCTATGTTTTTGATTTGCCTTCGTATAGGTTGATTTGTGATAGTGACCACAGTGTTAGTCTGTGAAAGCTTATTTTCAAACTTTCTACAAACTTCTGTGTTTGTCCCTAAATGTCACATTCAGTTCTCTCTTTCCTATCTCTACTCCTAAATTACTATTTTTTTCTTATATGACAGTTCCTTGAGATCATTACTGATCCACAGCTTATTATTAAGAAAATTCTCTAACACTCTCCATAGGAAAAATAGTATCAGTACAAAACTTAAAATAAAGCAACTGTCTGCCACATTAATATCCTCCCCATAAAATGTATCAAACACATCTCAGAATGTAGCTTCAAAAAAACTCTACACACCTCTTCTGTTGCATGCGTTTACCTTCTTCTATTTTTACAAACAATGCTATTTTAATACAATTTACCTTTATTTAAGTAAAGTATGTTTGCCACAGACAGAATGTTCAGCTATCGAACAAACATTATTTTGTATTATATTTTTTATATGTGTATTTTTCTACAAAGTAAAAAAGATGAGTAAACTTTATATACTTATCCAAATTTTTGTTTGTCTTGTAACAATTGCTTCTTGTTCATTCAGCTTCTGGTTTAATCTGCTCAATTATTGCACATTTTTGCTCTTTTATCCACACATCTGAAGGGGCCTTAGGGCATATTGACTGCATTTGCGCTTATTGGACTCCATGGACTGCATGTGCACTTATTGAATTTAATGGGCGCATTCTGACATCCATTCATTTTAAAAAGAACAGAGACATGCTCTACTTTGGAGAGGAGAAAAATCAGGAGATAGTTGGTGCCGCTGAGGTGTATCAAGATCAAAGAAGCCAGGGTGCTGGAGTCAACAATTTCTGTCTTTTACTAGGCAATGCATTTCAACACCAGTAAGGTGCCATTGTTAAGCCATAAAAACAGTAAATACAGAGCGGTATATATGCATACACAGAGGTTGGGAAAAAAACAATCTTTTTTAGTCCTTTTTACGGACCACAGAGCACCATTAAAGTCCATCGGTCTGTGAAAAACAAGTACAGCACACAAGGATGCCATCCATGTTCTATCCATTTTTCACCAGCACAGAAAACTATAAGAAATGCAAAAAAAGTTGATCAATTTTTCAGGGATATGAAGAACGAATCAAACACAGACAACCACAAAAATAAGCAGGATAATGTGATGTCTGTGATTATCATAGTCATTACATGTCTGTAAAATGTGAAATGTGACAATAAAAATTTTTTTCTTATTTTTTAAACCAGGTTTTAAAGTTAAACATATTTTCAAGAACTTTTTATATACTTTTTTAAACTGTACATGTCACTACCGGTATATTTTTAAAAAGTGCCATATCCTTGCCACTAAGTCAGCATGAAATAGACTGATACTTGCCAATTCTGTAAGGGTTTTCTTTGCAGCAGTCACCTCACTTGGATCACAGACAAGACAGATAGCATAACAATGTAAGATAACACTTTTAAGTGTAGTGATTTCATAAGCTGGGTTTTAAGCATCAGTGATATGGATCAGGGTTAGATGGTTATCTACTTTATGTAGATTTGTTATTACAGTACGTTAATTATGTTTCCTTTTTCTGTGCTTTTTTCATACACACAATTTTTATCCTTTAGGAAAATGTATTTCTGCAATATAAAGCAAAATCAATCGGCTTTGCTATCAGTGAGTAGCTCCTGTGACAAAGGTGTAATGTATTTCCAAATGCTTTAAATGATAAGCAGTTGTGTTTGCTTTAGATAATAGTGGAGAGAACACATGAAATTGCTTTACATTTGTATCCAATATAATGACATACAAAAGAAAAATTAATTTGTTTCTGTTGTATTTCTTGTCTACTTAGCTAATCCTTCATATCATATTTTAAAATTAGAATAAGAATTGAGAATTATGCTCCTTTTGTTCTTAGAAAAAATACAAGTATGCATTTTATCTTCTCCAAATAACCACTTGAGCCATTGGAATGTGTTAGTATAAATGAAATGGGATATATTGTTCAGATGGAATGGATTATACAGTGAGGAAAAAAGTATTTAGTCAGCCACCAATTGTGCAAGTTCTCCCACTTAAAAAGATGAGGCCAGCCTGTAATTGACATCATAAGTAGACCTCAACTATGAGAGACAAAATGAGAAAACAAATCCAGAAAATCACATTGTCTGATTTTTAAAGAATTTATTTGCAAATTATGGTGGAAAATAAGTATTTGTTCAATAACAAAAGTTCATCTCAATACTTTGTTATATATCCTTTGTTGGCAATGACAGAGGTCAAACGTTTTCTGTAAGTCTTCACAAGGTTGGCACACACTGTTGCTGGTATGTGGGCCCATTCCTCCATGCAGATCTCCTCTAGAGCAGTGATGTTTTGGGGCTGTTGCTGGGCAACACGGACTTTCAACTCCCTCCAAAGCTTTTCTATGGAGTTGAGATCTGGAGACTGGCTAAGCCACTCCAGGACCTTGAAATGCTTCTTAAGAAGCCACTCCTTCATTGCCCTGGCGGTGTGATTGGGATCATTGTCATGCTGAAAGACCCAGCCACGTTTCATCTTCAATGCCCTTGCTGATGGAAGGAGGTTTGCACTCAAAATCTCACAATACATGGCCCCATTCATTCTTTCATGTACACGGATCAGTCGTCCTGGTACCTTTGCAGAGAAACAGCCCCAAAGCATGATGTTGCCACTCCCATGCTTTACAGTAGGTATGGTATTCTTTGGATGCAACTCAGCATTCACTCTCCTCCAAACACGTTCTACTTTGGTTTCATCTGACCATATGACATTCTCCCAATACTCTTCTGGAACATCCAAATGCTCTCTAGCAAATTTCATACGGGCCCGGATATGTACTGGCTTAAGCAGGGGGAAACGTCTGGCACTGCAGGATGTGAGTCCCTGGCGTCGTAGTGTGTTACTGACGGTAGCCTTTGTTACGTTAGTCCCAGCTTTCTGCAGGTCATTCACTAGGTCCCCCTGTGTGGTTCTGGGATTTTGCTCACTGTTCTTGTGATCATTTTGACCCCACGGGGTGAGATCTTGTGTGGAGACCCTGATCGAGGGAGATTATCAGTGGTCTTGTATGTCTTCCATTTTCTAATTATTGCTCCCACAGTTGATTTCTTCACACCAAGCTGCTTGCCTATTGCAGTCTTCCCAGCCTGTTGCAGGTCTACAATTTTGTTTCTGGTGTCCTTCCTGTTGGAGATACAACAGTCAGCTTCGTCTCTACATTTGCTGGTTTGACTGCAGTTCACATTTATGACACTAGATGTAGCTGTTACTAAATGTTTATCTGTACTGTAGACACTCTGTACTTTTGTTGTTTTGATGCTTTGTTGATATACACATCCTGTAATGTTAGTGTGTGTGCTGAACTAGATCTGTTATTCACCATGTGAGGTGAACTTTCTCTTGCTGCATTCATGTTTCACTAAAGTCTGTTCTTAAAATATCAGACTGCGTGATTTTCTAGATATGTTTTCTCATTTTGTCTCTCATAGTTGAGGACTACCTATGATGACAATTACAGGCCTCACTCATCTTTTTAAGTGAGAGAACTTGCACAATTGGTGGCTGACTAGATCCTTTTTCCCCACTGTATATGAGTGCTTAGTGGAAGTTGTGCTCACAACAAAACAGATGAATAATTTTTGACTGATCGTTTTTATCTTTTTTTTTAACTTTTAAATAAAATTCTTATATAAAATAAATAAAAACATAACTGCCGTTACAGTTCCTCATTGGTTGTTATTCAATTTTCCTGTCTACGTTGATTTCCATTGAAGAATCTTCCTTACTTTTATGGCGTATGTCATATGGAGAGGTCTGGAACATTTCCTTGGAAGTCTTAAAGAAAGATGTAACCAAGTCATTGCTTGTCAGTAAGCTTTCATGAAAATCTGCAACAGTTGTCTACTCATTTTGAAGAGAGAAACAGGTGAAACAAGTCGGCATGGTCACATTGTCAATGTATGTTTAACTCAATTAGCAAAGGTCAAACAAAATGCATAATTTAATCTAATTCCTCAAGACCAATGCCCCTTATATACATTTTTCTTGTTGGCCCTAAAAAGGAAATACAGAAGTTTTGCAATGCCAGATATCACTACTTTTAAAAAAGCAAACAATCTCTCTAAAGAGCTACATCTTATTTTCCCCTCTCTCTCACCCAAACATGTAAAAAAAAAAACTATTCACATCAATACAGTTTTAGACTAAGGCCCTACATTAAGGAAGTGTAGTAGAAAAAAAAAACACTTGAGCACATCCACAGAGCTACAAGAATTCCAAGGAGCATCCCCTTACAGTACAAACAGAAGGAGGACAACAGCAGGGTGCCCTTAGTGATTATATAAGACCCTCAAGTGAACATCTTGAGAAAAACTGTTGCTGACTTTCGACCAATATTTCACAGGGTCAATAAACTAAAAAAAACTATCCCCAGATTTGCCTCTCTTTGCATATAAACAATCACCAAACTTAAGAAATCTTCTTGTTAGAAGTGCCCATGCAAATCCTCAACTGGCATTTTCATGCAACAGCAAAATTTTGCAAGATTTGTCCCCGCATTGTTTCATCAAGCACGGTCCACATACTAAACACATAGCAGGACTAAAAAATTTCTGGAACATTTTCATGTACATCTTCTAATGTGGTCTATATGAGCCTATGTACAAGGTGCCCCAATGAAGGAATTTACATTGGAGAAAAAAAAAAAAAACTGCAGGCCATGATGAATTTAAAGAGACAAGAGGCACAATAAAATTTCAGCTGGATGCCCTTGTGGGAAAACACTTCTCTGTACCAGACCACAGCTTGTCAGACTTAAAGAGGACCTTTCATGTCCTCATGTATATACCGTTTTACATACTGCTAGAAAGCCAACAGTGCTTTGTTGCTTTCATTCAAGCCAACTCTAAAACCCTAAAAAAAAAAAATAGTTTCAGGTGGAAACTATGGTCCATAAAGAAAAACTATATGCTGACCATGTCTATCTATCTATTTATCTATCTATCTATCTATCTACTCAAAAAAGCATTTGTAGCAGCACCAGCAAATCTGGGTATCGTCCCATAAATTGCACAGCAGAAACCCCTCTCCTGCTAGAAGGGTTCCTATTAGAAAAAACAATCCAGTCTGCCAGCAACTTGTTGCTGGCAGACTGGATTGTTTTATCTATCTATCTATCTATCTATCTATCTATCTATCTATCTATCCATCTATCACTAACCTTCTTTCCTACGTTGATGAGCAAAAGGATAACAGTGTAACAATGTTTTGAACTTTTGACTTTCAGGCTCCATATTTCACTATCCACTATAGCTTCGAACTTGAGACTACCATAATTTTTATAGGCAATCATCTTGGCTATCTCATACATAAATTTAACTTGCAACTGTTTAGCATATGATTAGTTATGCAGATTCTTGTCATGTAACTGCATTGTTACTGTTTTGCTCCTGGTGGTGGAAAAATCTTTTTCTTCTTGTATACTACAAATTACAACCTATTCTCACATTCCCCAATAGCTCCGTGTGTTAGGTTGCTTCCTCGATTGAGCCTCGATGTCAATATCGTCATAAGAAGTATTGGCTTGAGTTTGCAAAAAAGTACAAAACGTGGACAATAGAAGATTGGAAATGGGTGATTTGGAGCAATGAGACAAAAGTCAATAGACTGGCTCTGATGGGTGCAAATGGGTCTGGAAGAAACAAGGGATAATGGGATCGAGAAATTGATTCTTGTCATGTTTGGTGGAGGATGCCTGATGATTGTTTCACAGACAAAGGCATTGGATAATTGACCAAGATCAATGGTGGTCTCAATGCTGAGCTATATGTGAGTATCCTACAAGATGAGTTACGTCGTCCACTCGAGTACTATGGGTATGAAAAGGACAACATAGTGTTCCAGCAGGACAATATCCTGAAGCATATATCAAGATTAGCAAATAAATGGTTCAATGACAATGAAGTAGAGGTGCTAGATTGGTCCCTACAGTCCCCAGACCATGTACCCAAGTGAGTCGACCAGTATGAACCAACAATGGGAACGAGTATAAGAGATCTGGGATCGGATTTCGGTTGAGACATGCTTGAATCTGATCGAGAGCAAGCCAAGAAGGATTCAGGCAGTGTTGAAAGTCAAAGATGCATTTACAAAATAATAAAAATTAAAATTTAGATTTCTAAGAGCAAAACAATAACAATGCAGTCACATGCCAAAGATCTGCATAACTAATCATATGCTAAATAGTAGCAAGTCAAATTTATGTATGAGATAGCCAAGATGATTGTCTATAAAATGATGGTAGTCTCATGTTCAAAGCTGTAGTGGATGGTGAGATATGGAGTCTGAAAGTCACAAGTTCAAAACATTGTTACCCTTTTGCTCCTCAGTGTATTTTCCAGTAGCCCTTTGCACTATTCATACTAGTCCTACTGTTGCTGTGAGTCTATCAACTGTAAATCCCAGATTTTTAAAATGGATGTGACTTCTCTTAATCTTAATTTTTAATTAATTAAAATAACTTAATTTTTAGTCTCTATTATTTCCAGGTATAACATTTATTTCTTGAAGTGTTATAATTTTGTGGGTTAGGAATTCCCCCACAAAGAGACTTGATGTTCTATAACCATTAAAACACAATGTAACCTTAACCAAAAAATCTGTTATGTAATTGACCTTCAGCTCTCAAATTCCCCAATGTTACTGGAACCTGTGAACCCTATTCTACTCAACCTAAGTGAGAATCACTCCCCTCAGAACTCTAGCCTAGACATGGAACTCCTACTACTACTACTAGTATACGTATAACCAAGATATCCAGCACTGTTATCTGTAGTTAGCTTAGATTTCTTGATTTTGTTTTAGATTTTTCTTCCACATTATATGCTTGCTAGCCTTAAGGGAAAGATGTATAGAACATGTACTGTAATTTTGATCCAATGTTCTTTTTTTAAACTTATCCAGCAGTCATCTTTATCTCTATTCTCTTGTTATTATTCTCATAAAAGCAAAAAATGTAATTTAAAAAAAAAAGTAAAACAAACTAATTTTATTGCTTGCAGCCACCACCAGAGGGAGCTTATGACCTTCATGAATACACATTTTTTATTAAGTTCAAAGTATGAAGTTCCCAATATAGTAGCTGCAGTCAAATAAATTACATTTAGATTGAAAAATATTAATGTAAAGACAGGGCATTAACTTTAAGGAACACACGTATGAAAAACAAAGCTATATTAGACATTTTCTTCTTTGGGGCTCTGTTGAGGTGTTCCTGCTCCCTCACTGCCACCCAGCAATTTCTGATAAGATTGGGGTTTGTTGTATTTGAATAAACCACTTCTATTTACTATCTACAACAGAGCATACAGCTCAGCACATATGATAGCTGCAAAATGGAGCCATCTAATCTTTGATATTTTATATAATTCAAGCTGTTTGTATACAGAGAGTATATAGAGAACAGATAACACAAATAGGAAAAGATGAGGTAGAAAGAAGCAATAAATGAAAAAAAGGATTTCATTTTGAAAACCGATAAATGATTATAAATGGCATCAACTTTTCTCCAACAAAATTGACACTGAAGTTTCACGTAACATATTTTATGACCAAAGGAAATTCCACTTAAAAGACAGTGGGTAATATAGTACATAAATGACACCTTAATACAGTAATACACTTAATATAGGCTAAAATAGATTTTATTATATTTATTTTATTGTTTGTATGTGCTTTACTTACTTACTACAACACTCCCAACAAACACCTTCTTGACATTTAGATGAGTGTTGCAGCCTCTTCATGATATACCAGTCACATCAGAATAAATTGTATAACAGTGATCTTTAGTATTACATCTCACTCCTATTCATTTGGCCATGTACAGTCATGGCCAAAAGTTTTGAGAATGACACAAATATTATATTTTCACATGATCTGCTGCCCTCTGGTTTTTATGTGTGTTTGTCAGATGTTTTTATCACATACAGAAATATAATTGCATTCATATTATGAGTAACAGAAGCTTATATTGACAGTTAGAATGAGTTAATGCAGCAAGTCAATATTTGCAGTGTTGACCCTTCTTCTTCAGGACCTCTGCAATTCTCCCTGGCATGCTCTCAATCAACTTCTGGACCAAATCCTGACTGATAGCAGTCCATTCTTGCAGAATCAATGCTTTAATTTTGTCTGAATTTGTTGGTTTTTGTTTGTCCACCCGTCTCTTGATGATTGACCACAAGTTCTCAATGGGATTAAGATCTGGGGAGTTTCCAGGCCATGGACCCAAAATCTCTATGTTTTGTTCCCTGAGCCATTTAGTTATCACCTTTGCTTTATGGTAAGGTGCTCCATCATGCTGGAAAAGGCATTGTTGAGCGCCAAACTGCTCTTGGACGGTTGGGAGAAGTTGCTCTTGGAGGACATTCTGGTACCATTCTTTATTCATGGCTGTGTTTTTAGGCAAGACTGTGAGAGAGCCGATTCCCTTGGCTGAGAAGCAACCCCACACATGAATGGTTTCAGGATGCTTTACAGTTGGCATGAGACAAGACTGGTGGCAGCGCTCACCTCTTCTTCTCCGAATAAGCTGTTTTCCAGATGTTCCAAACAATCGAAAAGGGGATTCATCAGAGAAAATGACTTTACCCCAGTCCTCAGCAGTCCACTCCCTGTACCTTTTGCAGAATATCAGTCTGTCTCTGATGTTTTTTCTGGAGAGAAGTGGCTTCTTTGCTGCCCTCCTTGAGACCAGGCCTTGCTCCAAGAGTCTCCGCCTCACAGTGCGTGCAGATGCACTCACACCTGCCTGCTGCCATTCCTCAGCAAGCTCTGCACTGCTGGTAGCCCGATCCCGCAGCTGAAACACTTTTAAGAGACGGCCCTGCCGCTTGCTGGTCTTTCTTGGGCGCCCTGGAGCCTTTTTGGCACCAATGGAACCTCTCTCTTTGAAGTTCTTGATGATGCGATAGATTGTTGACTGAGGTGCAATCTTTCTAGCTGCAATACTCTTCCCAGTTAGGCCATTTTTGTGCAGTGCAATGATGACTGCACGTGTTTCTTTAGAGATAACCATGGTTAACAGAAGAGAAACAATGATGGCAAGCACCAGCCTCCTTTTAAAGTGTCCAGTGGTGTCATTCTTACTTAATCATGACAGATTGATCTCCAGCCCTGTCCTCATCAACACCCACACCTGTGTTAATGGAGCAATCACTGAAACGATGTTAGGTGGTCCTTTTAAGGCAGGGCTGCAATGATGTTGAAATGTGTTTTGGGGGATAAAGTTCATTTTCTAGGCAAATATTGACTTTGCAAGTAATTGCTGTTAAGCTGATCACTCTTTATAACATTCTGGAGTATATGCAAATTGCCATTAGAAAAACTGAAGCAGTAGACTTTGTAAAAATTAATATTTGTATCATTCTCAAAACTTTTGGCCATGACTGTAGTCATTGAACCTAACATCACTGGCCCAAAAAAAGGAAGCTGTTTTCCCAAAACACCACAGTCTCTTCAAACAGCTGTTCGGTGAGGGTCAGGCACCCAACAATCTGATACTGATGATCTTAATGATGGGTCATCCATATCGTAGTCCTAGAAAGCCCCTTTAAAGGTTAAGGAGAGACCAGTTGACCAATCAGTTGTAGCACCCCTCTGAGCATGGGACCTCACACACTAAAATAGAGTCTGAATGGTTGGTCTATCCCTGAATGGGTTTTTACAAAAGAAACTGCATATGTTGGAAGTACACAATGGCAAAAACTATAGTGTATATCTTATGATGGATGCCTTTAGTTAATGCCCCTGTATAGTCATGCAATAGCACACATTGCCCATAGACTCCCATTATAAAAACTGTATACAGCGTGTATATATTTTTTTGTTGCAGAATGCCTCTGTAAGGATAGGTTCACAACGCTATCATTGAAGTCCATTGCTCTGATCCATCTAAGGATCAGAGCAACAGACTGAAACATGTACAGAATGACTGATACAGATGAAGTACCTTCTCTCTGCGTCTGTTGCTATCTGTAATGTAAAATCCAAGATATAAGCTTTGTTCTCTTTTGTTTACTTTTCTAATAGAAAAAAAGTGCTGCAGGTAAGGACTGTCTTCTCCATTTGAAAAGTAAATAAACAAGACAGAAGAAAGCTTCCATCTTGTTTTTTAGGTTACAGTAATGGAGATGGATATAGACAGAGAGGGTATTGCACCAGTCATTATGATGGGATCAGAGCAATAGACTTCAATGACAACAGTGTGAACCCAACCAGATAGAAAAGCCAATTTAGGTAGGGGTCCCACGTGGCGTAAATGCCACATTTTGGTCACCATGGAAACACAGAGGAAAAATACGTGGCATTTTACAGTTACTGAAAGGTGAATGGGATTCTAGTGAATCCCATCCAAACCTTGCGGAAAAATACGCACAGTGAACATGCTGCGATTTCCAAAACCGTAGCGATTATACCTACAGTAACACCGGTGGTTTCCCTATAGGTATAATGGAAGCAGAAAGTCCATAGAGGAAACCTACTACTGGGTGCATTGCTACCGCGGTTTTTCCTGCAGCACTTTTTGGCTGCAGCCCGCTACATGGGGACTTAGCCTTTCACAGGTTAAACAAGTATACTAATGTAAACTATCCCAATGTATACCAATGTAAACTGCCAAATATACATGGCTAACACATTGTAAGTTGACCTTAAATTTAGTGTAATTATAATGAATTTTAGTTTTTCACTGAAGTCAATTGGACAAAATATTGCACACTTAGCATCAAATAATTGAATTGTCAGATAAAACAAACAATTTTACTGTATTTGGGGAAAACCAACAACAAAAACCAGCCATCCGTATTTGTATACATTTTGGGATAATATATACGGAATCTTGTTATTTTAAATCAAATAGTAGTTGGAAAAAGTAATGATGTATTTAAGAGTCCTACATGCTGTTCCACATATTACTAACTGGGCGCTGCCAGGAGAATTCGGGGCTTCTAAATGAAGTTCTAAATTAAGAATGTGAAACAACAGCTTTTTTAATCAACAGATGAAGTTGCACTTTTGAATTGAATCCATCGGCACTAGAAATAATGTTTGCAGCAACATTGCTTTGTGCCAGCTGGCTCTATGTAAAGTATAATTGACTCATTTCTTCTTTAACCCTGCTGAATATCGTAAGCAGTCATTCTTAATTTACTCACTGGCATCGGCAGCTTGCTAATGTTTTGCTACTGTATATTCCAGTAGGTATTTATACTATTTCTATCAACATTATGTAGACATGTGTGGATGCTGAGGTCCTTAGACAACTTAATTTATTGGTGTTTAAATTATATTTTGTTAACATTTCACAAGTAATTATTCTCTATAAGAGAGTACATTAGTCCTAGGAATACTGTGATGACTATTATTATTCTATTAGTTTCAGTTTTGTTATTACTATTATGATTATCATTGTTGATGATTATAAGACAGAACAGGTTTTTGTCCTGTATAATACTGCTAACTACCTGCATAGTGTTGGTACAGTTGTGCTAAAAAGTTTATATACCCCGGCAGATTTTTTGGTTTTTTTGGCCTTTCTTCAGAGAATATGCATGATAACACAAAAACTTTTTCTCCACTTATAGTTAGTGGTTGGTTGAAGCCATTTATTGTCAAACTTCTGTGTTTTCTCTTTTTAAATCTTAATGACAACCAAAAACATCAAAATGACCCTGTTCAAAAGTTCACATACCCCAGGTCTTAATACCGTGTATTGCCCCCTCTAACATCAATGACAGCTTGAAGTGTTTTGTGGTAGTTGTGGATGAGGCTCTTTATTTTCTCAGATGGTAAAACTGCCCATTCTTCTTGGCAAAAAGTCTCCAGTTCTTGTAAATTCCTGGGCTGTCTTGCATGTACTGCGCGCTTGAGATCTCCCCAGAGTGGCTCAAAGATATTGAGGTCAGGAGACTGAGATGGCCACTCCAGAACCTTCACTTTCTTCTGCGGTAGCCAATGACAGGTCAACTTGGCCTTGTGTTTTGGATCGTTGTCATTTTGGAACGTCCAAGTATGTCCCAGGCACAGCTTCCTGGCTGATGAGTGCAAATTTGCCTCCAGTATTTGCTGTTAACGTGCTGCATTCATCTTTCCTTCAACTTTGACCAGGTTTCCTGTACCTTTGAAGCTCAAACATCCCCACATCATCAGTGATCCACCTCCATGCTTTACAGTAGGAATGGTGTTCCTTTCATCATAGGCCTTGTTGACACCTCTCCAAATGTAACATTTAAGGTTGTGACCAAAAAGTTCGAGTTTTGTCTCATAACTGCAAATTATCTTGTTCCTAAAGTTTTGAGGCTTGTCTCTGTGATTTTTGGCATATTGAAGGCAAGATTCTTTATAGTATTTGCGCAGTAATGGCTTTCTTCTGGCAACTCGACCATGCAGCCCATTTTTCTTCAAGTGCCTCCTTATTGTGCATCTTGAAACAGCCACACCGATAGTTTTCAGAGAGTCCTGTATTTCAGGACTGATGTTATGTGTGGGTGTAAGGGAATCACTAGAGGAGCGATTCCCCAGTAGCTGCTGGAGAACTTAGGGGGGAGGGGCACAACAAGACAGTGGACCCTAAGCTGAATTCCCCCCCACTGTCCCTGGCTAACTTGCCCGATCTGTCCTAGGTGACAGCCAGCAACTGATCGACAATCCCTCCTTATAATAAGTGATAACACAGAACGCAGACAAGGCGCACAACAACAAAGGGAGGTCAGCTAGCCAAGGGGTCGGTAACAATCGAGCAATGCAGTACAGAATCAAAATCCAAGAGAATAGTCAAAGGTAAGCCACTGGTCAGAAAATCAGAAGAGCAGGTAACAAGGAACAAGGAGTATAGCCAGTAAGCGAAATGCAATAGCAGGCGCCAATGGGAAAGTGAGCAAACAATAAATAGGGAGAAAGAACCTGCCCCAGACTTGATAGGAGGACAGGCTGTCAATCACAAAGGAGGACTAAAGTTAACTCTTAGTGGAGCAAGGGGAGAGCAAGGTGAAGGAGAAGGGCGTGGTGGAAAATCAATTAAGGAGGTGAGGGAATAGGACAGTGTTCAGACAATACAAGAAAAACCAAAGGAAAGAATCACAACCAGGCACGCCTCCTGTGCCGCAGCGTGCACCCGGAGGACGGCGCCAAAGCCCGGACAGGCAAGGACGTTACAGTGGGTTTTTCTTTGCATCCCGAACAATTTTCCGGGCAGTTGTGGCCAAAATATCTTTTGAATATCTTTTTGTATCCCTTTCCTGTTTTATACAGTTCAACTACCTTTTCCCTTAGATCCGTGGACAATTCTTTTGCTTTCCCCATGACTCACAATCCAGAAACGTCAGTGGCTGGAGGAAAGATGCAACAGTCTGTCTGGATCCCAGAAACTCACTCAGTTTTATGCACACACACTGATTACAAGCAAACAGGTCACAGGTGAGGATCTTACCTTTGGTAGGCATTCAACTTCTGGGCATGTTATCAGGCCAACATCACCAGGCTATGTGAACTTTTGAACAGGGTCATTTTGATGTTTTTGGTTGTCATTAAGATTTAAAAAGAGAAAACACAGAAGTTTGACAATAAATGGCTTCAACCAATCACTAACTATAAGTGGAGAAAAAGTTTTTGTGTTATCATTCATATTCTCTGAAAAAAGGCCAAAAAATATAAAAAATCTGCCGGGGTATGTAAACTTTTTAGCACAACTGTATATTGGGGGCACAGGAATACTGGAAGCAAGATACAACAAAAAGACTTTAGATCTTTATTCACACAGGTGGCTCCACCAAAGACCTAGTCTTGCTAGGTCACGTGAGAAACATGTGAATGGTGTTGTGCACTTATGTCACTTATAGTACCTGGTAAAACAATGGCACAGGGAAAAAAAGGGAAAGAGGCAAGGAGGTAGAGGCAGTTTATGTTCTGGGCTAAATTCTGCTGGCAACCCTCTGAGCCAGGATTTTATGTTTGATGTTACTTCAAAATGAGCCTATAAAACAGTTTAACAGTGGTTCAGCTACCCTCTTATCAAAAATGACTTTAACTGAACTACTCCAGTGTTCTACTTGCTACAGGCGATACCTTTTAGGAGCTAGTACTTCCGAAAACTTACTTATCAAATATACTCAGTTAGCCTCTAAAAAGTATCGCCTGATTTCTTCACTCTTCCACTACTTTCTATGGCTAACACGGTACAACATTATACTACTAGCTACTTGCTACAAGTATTCTTTGTCATTGCTGTGGTTAACCCTTGACCCTGTCACAGTATAGATATCACTAGGTTCTAGGTTCTATGTTGTAATTAAGAAAAAGTTTTAGTAAACATATAGAATAAGGTCGGACATCATAAATTGAAAAATGCAATAAATGCATCACAAATCACAATAAAGGATAATGGTTGACAGTCGAAGTAACATTGTGTCCATGTGCATCCAGGCCCAAAAGAGGTAAAGGAAAGTCAGTATGAATGTTTTTTTTTTTTTTTTTTTTTTTTTCACCTCCCCTTGGCCTCCACCTATTATACTCTGGGGTCTGAAGAGACCCCAGAGTATAATGCGCCAGCCATTTTAGTTAATCTAAGACACATTTCGTAAAAAACCTAACAAATTGGAATATTTGAGTCGACCTCTGCTTGGTACGAACCGATTTGCCCATTTCAACTTGCAAGGTTTTTGGACTTAATTGTTTAGAGCCTTTTTATGTCTCATCATTCCATGCACCTAGATTACTAAAAAGGCCAAATTGTGTATATCTGTTCTGTGATATTTCAGGTTATCTAATGCTGCTAATGTATTTTTTTTATATAAAAAGGGCACATAATAATTGCATTGAAAAATGTAACTTCAGATGAACCACGCCGACTTTCCTCAACAAAAAAGCAAAAGGACTTGTGTAAAAGCCTTCAAAATAGGCTAAACACGTGATAAATCTTGCACATGCAGTGTAAAAAGAAAAAGGGTAGAATCAGAATAAAATAGGCACAAAAGGCTTGAATAGTGGCTCTAATAACTGTTTGCTATGTTTTGCTTTATTGTAATATGTGTTTCCATATAATGTGGTATGCATATAGATGTAACAAAGTTTAACTTGAATCTGCATCATAAAAACTTGCAACTGAAGCCTTTGAAAAACTATTGAAACAGTCAAGCTAAAGGTGCAACTGTTTATTTAACTCTCAATCATCAAGCTTAACTTTGCTACCTCTGTTATTTTTGCTTGGTTTGCAATGCTATGCTATTGTAAGTTATATTGCACACCTCAAAAATATTGTATGTTGTTACTAGATCACACCTTATACCAGGGGTAGGCAACCTTTTTTGTTCGGCGTGCCGATTTTAATAAAAAAATCAAAGATAAGGTACTCGGAGTGCCGGTCAATAATTGTAAGTCTGACGACCCCTAAACTAAAGTCATATATCACAAACCATAACACAGAAGTGCTGCCACCAGATGCTTTAGGACACATGCGCTTACTGCTATTTCCTGGGACGCTCCTGTATTTTCCGATTAGAAGCAATGAAAGTCCATGTGCAGCCCCCAATTAGTGGTAAATGTAAAAACAAAGCCTGAGTTTTGTGTGCAAAAACACATCCTTAATATAGAAAACACACCGTTATTCAAAATAATGTCCCATAGTGGTCCCTGCACACGGTATATGTTCCATAGCGGCCCCTGCACACGGTATATGTCCCATAGCGGCCTCTGCACACGGTATATGTCCCATAGAGGCCTCTGCACACGGTATATGTCCCATAGCGGTCCCTGCACACGGTATTATGTCCCATAGCGGTCCCTGCACACGGTATTATGTCCCATAGCGGCCTCTGCATACGGCATTTGTCCCATAGCTGCCTCTGCACACGGTATTTGTCCCATAGTGGCCCCTACACACGGTATATGTCCCATAGCGGCCCCTGCACACGGTATTATGTCCCATAGCGGCCTCTGCACACAGTATTTGTCCCATAGCGGCCTCTGCACATGGCATTTGTCCCATAGCTGCCTCTGCACACGGTATTTGTCCCATAGTGGCCCCTACACACGGTATATGTCCCATAGCGGCCTCTGCACACAGTATTATGTCCCATAGCGGTCCCTGCACACGGTATTATGTCCCATAGCGGCCTCTGCACACAGTATTTGTCCCATAGCGGCCTCTGCACACGGCATTTGTCCCATAGCTGCCTCTGCACACGGTATTTGTCCCATAGTGGCCCCTACACACGGTATTATGTCCCATAGCGGCCTCTGCACACAGTATTATGTCCCATAGCGGCCTCTGCACACGGTATTTGTCCCATAGCGGCCCCTGCACACAGTATTTGTCCCATAGCGGCCCCTGCACACAGTATTTGTCCCATAGCGGCCCCTGCACACAGTATTTGTCCCATAGCGGCCCCTGCACGCAGTATTTGTCCCATAGCGGCCCCTGCACACAGTATTTGTCCCATAGCGGCCCCTGCACGCAGTATTTGTCCCATAGCGGCCCCTGCACGCAGTATTTGTCCCATAGCGGCCCCTGCACACAGCAATATGTCCCATAATGGCCCCTACACACGGTATATGTCCCATAGCGGCCCCTGCACATGGTATTATGCTCCATAGTGGCCCCTGCACACGGTATATGTCCCATAGCGGCCCCTGCACACAGTATATGTCCCATAGCGGCCCCTGCACACAGTATATGTCCCATAGCGGCCCCTGCACACAGTATATGTCCCATAGCGGCCCCTGCACACAGTATATGTCCCATAGTGGCCCCTGCACACAGTATTTGTCCCATAGCGGCCCCTGCACATGGTATATGTCCCAGAGCGGCCCCTGCACACAGTATATGTCCCATAGCGGCCCCTGCACATGGTATATGTCCCATAGTGGCCCCTGCACACGGTATTATGCTCTATAGTGGCCCCTGCACACGGTATATGTCCCATAGTGGCCCCTGCACACGGTATTATGCTCTATAGTGGCCCCTGCACACGGTATATGTCCCATAGTGGCCCCTGCACACGATATTATGCTCCATAGCGGCCCCTGCACACGGTATATGTCCCATAGCGGCCCCTGCACGCAGTATTTGTCCCATAGCGGCCCCTGCACACAGTATATGTCCCATAGCGGCCCCTGCACACAGTATATGTCCCATAGCGGCCCCTGCACACAGTATATGTCCCATAGCGGACCCTGCACACAGTATATGTCCCATAGTGGCCCCTGCACACAGTATTTGTCCCATAGCGGCCCCTGCACATGGTATATGTCCCATAGCGGCCCCTGCACACAGTATATGTCCCATAGCGGCCCCTGCACATGGTATATGTCCCATAGCGGCCCCTGCACACAGTATATGTCCCATAGTGGCCCCTGCACACGGTATTATGCTCTATAGTGGCCCCTGCACACGGTATATGTCCCATAGTGGCCCCTGCACACGGTATTATGCTCCATAGCGGCCCCTGCACACGGTATATGTCCCATAGTGGCCCCTGCACACGGTATTATGCTCTATAGTGGCCCCTGCACACTCACTAGCTATAATTATACTGTGGGGTCTCTTCAGACCACAGAGTATAATAAGTGGAGGGCAAAGAGAGGTGATGAAACATAAAAAACAATGTACTCACTATTCCACGCTCCGCAGCCGCTCTGTATCTTCGGGAGCTTCTGCCTGTAGTCAGCGACCGCTCATTGAGTCTCAGGGGTCACGTCGCGTCATTATGCGTAATGACGTCAGACGCAGACGCGACCCCTGAGGCCCTGTCAGCTGACTTCAAGCAGAAGCGCCTGAAGAGTAGAGAGCGGCTGCAGAGCGTGGAATGGTGAGTAACATTGTTTTTTATGTTTGATCATCTCCCCGGGGGCTCCGCTTATTATACTCGGGGGGTCTGAAGAGACCCCACAGTATAATAATAGCAGTTTCGTTTCGGACGTGTTTGGTCTGATCGAAACTACTGGGCGAGGAGTCCGCTGCCGTGCCAGGGAAATAAGCCTTGCGTGCCAAGAGTGGCACGCGTGCCATAGGTTGCCGACCCCTGCCTTATACCATCTTCTTTAAGAAGTGTGCTGGTAGCATCCTTATTGCATTGTACAATATATAATGACTTGCATGTATATTTTGTCTTGTGATAATGTACCTTCAGATGTTGTAAAGTTTAACTTGACACACTGATAGCCTGTAGCTACTGGCTGACCATTAGAGAGTCTATTTGCACCAAAATTTCAAGCAAGAGCAGAAGTAGACACAAGCCTAAAGCCAGGGTCTTTTTAACACATCGGTGGGCCCAGTGCAGAGGTTTCATTAGTGGGCCCCTCCCATCACCACCACTTAGAAATACCTGACCTGCACAAATTATAATGCCCCCTCAATGGCCACCACATAGTATAACGTCCCTTAGTGGTTATCCCTAGTGGCCCCATACAATATAATGCCCCTCATAATTTTCCCTTGCAGGTAACCCAACAGATTCATGTCCCCCCACCCTCCTGGTTGCCCCCACAGTGTCATGCCCCCCCAAGTTGCCCCCACACTGTTATGGCCCCCTCAGGTTAGCCCCACAGTGACATGTTCCCCCCAAGGTTGCCCCCACACGATCATGTCCCCCCGTTCCCCAGGTTACACCCACAGTATCATGTCCCCCACCCTCAGGTTACCCACTCAGTATCATGACGCCCCACCCCCAGATTGCCCCCACAGTATTATGTCCCCCTCTGCCCCCAGGTTGCCCCCACAGTATCATGTCCCCAGGTTGCCCCCACAGTATGATGTCCCCCCATCCCCAGGTTGCCTCCACAGTATCATGCCCCACACACACTGTTATGTCCACCTCAGATTTCGCCCACAGTGTCATGTCCCCCCAGGTTTCCCCCTCAGTGTCATGTCTAAGGCTAAGTTCACATCACCTTCTTTTAAGTCATAGGATCAGAACACTGGACTATACAACTACAATAATGACAGATGCAGGCGGAGCATATTTTGTCTGCATCCATCATCATCGACTGTAATGTAAAAAAAACAATATGAAATCTTCCTTAGTCTTGTTTATTTACTTTTCAAATGGAAGATGAAGACTTTCAGGCACATCTTTTCAATTCCTATGTAAAACAATATGAAACAAGACTTAAGAAAGTTTCCATCTTGTTTTTTACATTTGTGTGCATGGCGATTGATCCAAACAGAATGTGATACATCAGCATCTGTCATTGTATTCGTTTTTCAGTCCATTGTTCTAATCCTATACTGGATCAGAACAACCTACTTAAAAGAAGCTGACATGAACTTAGCCTAACAACCAATTCTCAACAATGGCAAATTTTGCCTTTTTAACAATGTTGCTCTAAATGGTTGCTATTGGCAACAAAGCTACTTTTTGCCTTTTGATATATGAGAACTATTTATCCAATTCCAGCAATATGATGCACTTTTTTCATTTAGTTTAATTGTCTTTACAGTAGGAATTGCTTTTCCTCTTTTCTTTATGAATTGATTGATGAGTTTATTAATTCCAAGCTCACAGAAACTTTTTAATGCACCAATACATAGCTAAATATAGATTTTACATTTTGAAGACAAACTAAGCCAAACTGCATCCAATTGTAAATAGTCGACTGGCACAATGTTTTGCCTCTTAGAAAAAAAAATCATTTTGTGTTATGGCTTAATAAGCTTGGAACAGTTCTCATGACTGCCTGCAGCACTACAATTTTCAGTTCATGCTAATGGACTTGGAATAGTTTTATATTTTAGTACCTGCGTGACACAATGTTTTCCATCATGTCAAATGAACATCTCATTTTTTTCACAGCCAGAACGGAACTGGTGCCAATGTTAACATGAGTATATACTTATGCTAGGCTCTACCATATGTATACATTGGAAAATGAAAACGTACAATTGTTAGTTCTTAATCTACATGGTATAGATAACAATTGATAGTGTTTTAATGGCTAATTGAAATATTCTTTAGGTATTCTTTACTGACCAAGGCCAAATGTGTTTTTCTTCCAAAGAATATTATACTCAAGTTAAAGGAATTTTACATGTCTTTACACTGAAGACTCTTAGACTTGGTATAGTTGTATATTTTAGTGCCTTCATGACACAGTGGCGCAGATAAACTAATATACACCCGAATTCTGACATAATTTGCACCATAAATGGTGTACATGCTGTTCACTTCATTGTCTACGTGTTTTAGATACTTTCTAACAGTTTGCGTTCTTTGTATGACATATGGGTGGGGGTTGTTGAAAAGGGGGGGCTGACTTAATATGCTAAACTGTGAGCCAGAAATTGCAGCCAAATTTTAAAACTTGCGGCAATATTTCAACCATTGCGCCAAAATTTGGTCAGAAACTAAGTCAACTAATAAATGGTATAAACCTGGACTAGACAGTCTAAAAGTATTCCAAGTTTTCAAACAGCATTAGACTCTTTAGAAAATCTGTAGCAGTTTAAGAATGTCTAGTCTAACTTTACACTGACCAAAAGTTAGACAGTTTTAGTTTCTCTGCATCAGTATTTTTCACCATTTGAAATGAAGGTCTCCTGAGGATCTGACTACTGGTTCCTCTACGGATTACAAAAATAAACTATGTCTGATATGGCTACAGAAGTAAATGGGTCATACATACAGTTACTCTCAATCTCGGCTATGTTTTCAACTAGTGATATCTCTGGAAATAATAGAGGTAGATCTTGGAGTCATATGAAAGCTGAGAATCTTTTTATTCATATGACACACTGCTGTAGTTTTCACAATGCCCAACTATTTGAAGTGACCCCCACCTCCATCTTCTCTCCTGCAATATACGAGAGCCCACCCCTCCGTACAGCTAGTGAAAGCAGTGTACAGATTTCAACTTTAAATGCAAGACAAAGGCTAAAGAAATAAAGGATTGCACATAAAGAAGCCAAATATATGTTAATAAATATATTATAACATTTATTAATGCCACAAATGCTGACAGAGAAACAAAAGTTTTTTCAGACTTTAGTTACAATGAAATTTAAAAAATGCAAAAAAATAGTATAGAAAAAAAAAAAAAATATATATATATATATATATATTAAATTTACAAATATATGGCCAGATTTGATTTCTTAAAAGGATAGTCATCATATGGCCATGTATATGAGGACAACTTTTTCTATAATTTATTCCCATTCTAATTTTTGGATGAACTACTATTAAAACTTTCCAACTGCTGGAGTAATTGAACTGTGTGATTCCAAATGCAAAATGGTTTAAAACTAGGCCCATGATGAAAAACTTCAAACACTGAGACAATTTGCTTTACCCAGTTGATTTGTTTTATTTCAGCTCAAACACAGCCGTATTTGAACAGTTAAATGGAATATTTTGTACCAAGGATTAGTGGCAAGGAACTTGTTTTTAAACCTAGTGAGGTTTGAAATCAATGGGTTTGTTTAGTACTTAAGAATATTTTTAAGATGCAAAATACAATATATCCCACAGGACTAGAGTGATTATGAATTAACTGGTTTTCCAGATTACTAGAAATCTAAGTAAAAATAAATGAAAAAATATCCATAGGACTACAGGCTTAAAGTGGTTGTTCAGCCTGCAAATATGATTCAGAAAGCAGTTGAATATCATTATATTCTAAAAAGTGCAATACATGTAAAGGTCTTTGAAGGGAGTGTCCAGGCATGAAAATGACTTAAAAATGGCTGTGTATGTTATAAAATAAGAAATGCTTACTAAACTGACTTCCCACCACTCCAGTTCTCCCTTGGTCCCCCGTTAACCTCTACTTCCTGCTTCCTCTAAACAAACATATGTGGCTTAGGACAACTCCTGAATAACAACCCCATAGCATTATCCTTTTTCCACTAAACATTACCATCAGCATGATGCAGTTAGGCAAGTAACAATCCCCTTGCATTCACCAAACTCAGACTCATCCATCAGATTGCCAGGTAGAGAAGTGTGATTCCTCTCTATACAGGACATGTCTCCATCTCTCCAGAGTCAAAGTGGCCACATGCTTTACACCACTCAATCCAACACTTGCCATTGTGCTTGGTGATGTAAAGTTTCCATGCTGCTGCTCAACCATGGACACCCATGCCATAAAACTCCTCATGCACAGTTTTTATGCTGATGTTAAAGGCAGAGAAGGTTTGGAACTCTTGGTTTTTTAAGCACTATGTGCCCCAGCAACCCTGTATCTTTACGTCGTCTGTTACTTCATGGCTTTGAAGTTCCTTTGGTTCCTAATGCTTCCACTTTTCAATAATACCAATCACAGCTGATCAAGGAGAGAAACTGAAGTTGAGAAGGGAAGAAATTTCATGAATGGACTTGTTTCAACAGTGGCATCCTATTTGCAGTAACACACTCAATTTCAGTGAATTCTGAATGAAACACCTCAATTCAATGACTAAATGGTGTTTTGGCACCAGTTTTCTGGAATTATGCAATGGTAAGCATCAAATTAGTTTTAGAGAAGCATTATGAAGACTTGGTGTGTCTTCAGTATAGCAGTTTACCAAAGTTTCTTGAACCTGCAAGAGATTATATATAACTGTAGACACATCAAGGGTAAATGTTTCTGCATTTCCAGTAATCTAGCACCACATCAATTCTGAGTATACAAGGTTAACAGAATTTTACTGTACTTGTCAGCAGTTCATATCACATGCTGTAAATTGCTTACATTTGTGTCTTGTATTGGTTGAAATATCTGTGACTGCTTTTTCACCTTTAGCTGAAATATAACGTCTTGTAATGCTATAGACCCTGTTATGATTTTCAATGTCCTGTCTGACATTCATTTAATAAAAGTAATAGGAAAATTACAAACAATTACAAAAATGAAAACTAATCTGACATCTAATATTAATATTAGCTAGTTTTGTGGGGGCTTTACTTGTACATTACTCATACTGGTTCTCTACTAGCAGTTTAATGTTGACCTTGAGTAATTGTAGTGTTAAGTCTTATTCACATGACAGTAAGTTTGTCAAAACAAAGATAGAGCTTTGTCAGTTTTTCTTGGTCAAGAAATACAGTCTGTCATAAAATGGACATTTGAATATACTCATAGACATTTATGGTTTTAAAAACTGTCATGTGAACAAGGCTTAAGACCATGTTTGGACTATATGGAGTTTCATGTCTTGCCTCAAATACTTAGCAAAACCTGTTTTTTAGTTTGTATCTGGCTTCAGTTCACAATGCTTTCTAAATCTTGTAAACAGTAATGAATATGGTGAATATTGTACTAACACTTTCAAGTAATGTCTACAATGCCCCTAAACACAACTCAATGTCCATTAATTCTTTTTATTGAAATTTTCTCTTAACAACACAACATGAAAAAAAAAAGGAGGAAAGAATGGTTTTATCAAAGGCTTTATACCAATTTTGTGGCATTAACAAGTCAAAAATTTTGCTGGTTTCGAGTATACTGCATATCAATTATTGCTCAATGTGCCCCAAGGAAAGCTGGGGTCACCTGCCCAGAATTTGCGGCTGAAATCTGTAGTGAAAACCAGCTGGTTTTTGCTGCCAAATCAGGTCCGCTGTGGGATGTCTGTGGTGGACCTCCAGCAGCCAAGCTGACACGTGGGATCTTAGTCTTACATATGTATAGCAAAAACAGCCAAAAATGTACCAAATCTATTAAGATGCATTCAATCTTAATAGATTTGGTGCCTTTCACTCAAGGAAACTTTGAATCAAGGTTTACATAGAAAATACTAAGGACTATATCTTAGTTTTCTCAGATACATATGCAAAATCTGTAACAAAGCATCTTGTTATGCTATCTAGACCCTTTAATCTGACAGGCCAGATGCACAATCTATATATTTAGTAAAGTACTATATTACTGTCCCTGTATGGACATGTACACAGAAACTTGAATTGCTCTTCATTGGTTTTGTTATGTGTGTATTGTATTAAATATACTGGAATTAGAATCCCTGCCTACATTATTATTAGTAGGTTACAGTATGAAGTATCTATTTATAATCTGGGAGTAGCAGTATAAGAGAGAGCTCATAAAAGTCAAAGCTTTGTTATTTAATTTCCGAACATCAGCAGCCTTATGTGCGACATAAGAATAAGTTAATTTGTATCGCTTTTCATTTTAGATGTAAAATAATGATTCCTGCTCATTTGCTGCATTTCTTAAATTAACCTTCAGATATTAATTGTACTGTTTTATCTACAAATTGAGCAATTAAAGAATCACATTTACAAATTCTCATTAAGCCAGGGGGCTGCGTCAATGCCGTGTACATTGAAGATGTGGCTTATGTAGCTTGATATTTCTATAGTTATTAGTCTAAATCACTTCTGAGACAGCAGGTTGTAATATGAATAGATTGCATCGTCAGGCTAATGCAAAACTGAGCTATGTAATAAATAAATGGATGCAGCCATTACAGTGTGTAATGATCTTTAAATATGGGGTGATGGGAGTAAAAGTGCTAGGAGATGTTTAATTATATGGCAATGGGATGCTGTAAAAGACACAATATGATTTCCAGAAAAAAGATATGAACTTCCAGTGTCTGCACATTCTTTTCTAATATAAGAAATCGTACTGTATATATCTATGTCTTCCTTGATAAATGCCTCAGTACCCAGAGGAACAGTGCAGGCCACTATCAAGGACAATGTAACTTTCATTGTCTCAATCCCTTCATAGTTAATAATGTCAGGCATTTTATTTTCAGTATATAGAACAGAAAGATAAGTTCTTCCATTAACATAACATTATTCTGAATTGGAAACAGTGTGGGCAGTAGTTGCCAAAGGGAGAAAGGACTTATGTGTTTGCTTTAGTTAAAATATAATCGAGAACTAGAAAAGGTGCATTAAAATAGAATGTCTATGACAATGAGCCACCATAAAAGTGATACATTCTATTCTTTCTTTCAGCAATATTTTTTTCTTTCTTATTAATTCTTTTTAGATGTTGTCTTTCACCAACACATCTATCTGTGTAATGGCCGGATCAATACTGTAAGATAGAACAAGGAGCATTTTCTGGAATCAGAGCCACGTTTTCATGGGACAAAATAACAAATTTTGGCGATAAAGGATGTTTATTAGCTGTTTATCTAACTCTATACTTATAGCCAGTTGTCACCACCTGAAAAATGTGCAATAAAAACAAAGAAGCTCAATAATATAAAAAAGTAGTTCAGCTTTAAAATTGTTTAGCAAGATCTTATTTAAATGTGTTTCTTGGTTGAGACAAGTAGTATAATGTTGTACCATGTTAGCCACTACTTGATTGAGACAAATCATTGTTATGTGTCTTATTGGCTCATATTGGGTGGATTTATTTCTACATGGCGACTTTTGGATATGTAAATATTGCAATGCCTTGTGGACCTAATGATAGTCGATGTGGTTGCACAAAACTCGAGTAGGTTTGTAATATTGCTGACTGTAATGCCACTTTGTAAATTGCAATACAACCTTGTTAACTAAAATTCGACGCAATGTCGATGCAATGTAGTAGAGCAACCTTATGATCTTATGTTGTGTGATTACAAGTCACCACCTAGTCCTAGTTTACAAGTATATACAGAAATTTCAAAAGCTATTCCATTCATCTGAATGGGCCATGCAGAAATCCAAGTACATTCTGTAGAAACAACTCCTTTCAGATAAAAGAAACTGACCTCCTGCAATATATCTGTTACGTGTGAGCATGACCATAGGATTACACAATTATCAGGCATTCAAAATCATTGTAATATCAGTAGACACTCATTAAAGAGGACCTTTCACTGCTTCCACCAACTCCAGTTCTTTACATAATTCCGGCACAGTTGGAATATTTTTTTCTAAATATTTTATAACAAAGTAATAACAGAATGAAAAATTGAAGAGGCAGAGGCTCAGGTGAACTCACCCTAGTTCTCTCTAAAATCTAGAACTCTGCTTACAAATGCTGAGCACCCACTGTGATAAGGGCAATCTTATGCAGGACCACCCACTACGACCTTTAAGGCAGATACATCAAAAATGCCCTATTGTTTTTGGCACAATGCATCCTAAAGATAAAGTAGTGTGAGATGCACAAAAACCGACAGTAGATTACAGAATGGGTATTATTACCTTCACATTAACATCATTATAGAGTACGTCACTTCAAAGAAGTCCCAAAAGTTCTCAATGCTTTTCCCTAAATGCCAGTAATAATCGTTCACATGATGCACCACATTGCAGAAACAAGGCACGAAACTCACACCTAAAAAAACAGCAATCAGCAGTATGATGTACCATAGAGGGAATATAGGTGTTTGAGAGTCCATGTGGGATGATAATGTGTGCCCTCACGTTTGAGAAGATGGCCACTATCCAGCTCATGTGAAAAGAGAAGGAGCCACCCTCATGCTGGTGTGTAAGAGGCTGAATACACGTGTGTTATTCATATGCCTAAAAGCAAGATAGCACCCTGTGCGCAAATAATATAGATAAAATAGATGTGCCCTAATTGCACCAGTGATGTAACCTACATTTGCTCAGATAGGTTACCATCCAGACAGTTCTTTCACAGGCCACTCATTGCTAAATAGTCCTTTCCAAAAACATTGCTGCATCTGGCGGAGAACCCATTTTCACCTGTGGTTACTGTACATTGTGATCTGTCAAATTTTCATGTTAGGAGACTACTTCCATCTTTAATAAAACAGCACAGTGACAAGATTAATACAAGCTGATATATATATATATATATATATATATATATATATTTCCTGGCATTGATAGAAGAGATCAATAACAGATTGGTTCTGCTTGACATAAATTTCCAGCGCTAACCTCTGACCCCTCAGAATAAATGTATCATACAAATATGATGAATGATAGAAATGGCTTATCATCTTGCTGAAGAATAGAAAGCATATTGAATTTCATAAGGTGTCTGGCATATTCCTACTTTAGGAATAGATCTCAGTGTAGGGTAGAAGAGACAATTGTGTTGTACTATAACGACAGTGAGTCACTTATATCATTAATGATAAGTTATGCTTGATTTTCACTTGTAGTAAGATTTGCACAATGGTAAGAGAGGGTAAACCTGTAGCTATGGACTCATGTAACGCTTTGCATCTTCTTTCTTAAAAGCAGGCTCAGCAGCTCAATAGACAATGGTCTATTTGTATCTCAAGTAGATGAAATGCTGTACAAAATAAATAAATTAATCATTATACTTTAACATTGTACGCCTATTCAATTATACTGTATCTCCGCCAAGAAATGCATTTTGTCCAGCTTTAGAGGATTATATCCTTTCAAGCTTTGTGCACAGAGAGAAATCAACATGAAGTTCTATATCAATAAGTAATTGGACATCTCGTGTTTCTCAACCTTTTAATACACTAATGAGGGTGATTTGTGCTTTTTGCGACATTTTCCTGTTGTAATGGCCTCATTCTGATATTCATTAGGAATGCCTTTGAAGTGTTTAAAAGAAAATGAAGAGTGTGCGGAGGTGACAGGCAGCAAAACACTAGTCTACTTCACAATGAGCGAGCAAGCAAGTGCATTGTGCAAAAGTGTGTCCTATGGTAATTAACAGAATTGAGTTGCTTTATTTGCTTGACTTATCACTGTCATAGTGACTACCTACCTAAAGGTAGCCCACTGGAGAGGTACATTAGCTTGGTAGACATTAGTGTTACAGTTTCATTTATATGCAAATGAGGGAAAAGTGCTTTGGGGATGTGCTTTGGCTTGGCTGGGCTTCAATCTCAGCTCTAGATTCCTGGGAAGAGCACTGTTCCCCTCATTTGCATATGAAAAATATGGTGATTTACATAAAAATTTAACTCCAAAAGTGAATGACAGAGGCATATTTGGAAACTTTAGAATCATCTCTACAAGGTACTGTGACCAGATTTATAACCAATTTACTGCTGACAGACTCCCTTGAATAGAGTTGTATTTATCTATCTATCTATCTATCTATCTATCTATCTATCTATCTATTTCTGCTACTTATATATTGCAAACATATTCCACAGCACTTTTACAGACATTGTCATCACTTACTGTCCCCTGTAGGTCTCAAAATCTAAATGACCTATCAGTGTGTCTTTGGAGTGTTATTATATTTAGTATAACTTTCAATGAGGATTGGGAAGCAGGCTGCATTTTGCCCCTCTCCCCCATGATTTCTGTGGATCATTCTCTCTGCCAACAAGGAACAGAATGATTAGAAATGGTTACTGATATTTTTTGAGGAATGTCCCTACTTCTGGAGTAAGAACAGAATTGTTCAGTCCCAATGTGAGAGTTTTTTAGAGTTTATTAAAGCAACCTTGGTGAAGCGCGGTCCCCTACCTCTCTTTTTTTGGAGTCACTCCTACCATTTCTACATTTGGAATACCGTTTGGATCCAGGAGATCCTGACGCCTAGAGGTCCCGCTGCTCCCTCATCCTGTGACATAGTTTGGACCATTCCACTAAAATATACGACATTATACCATACCTAACCATTCAAGGTGAGAGCTTATCTACACTGTGGCCAATCCACTACTAGTGGGCTAATCAACTGAGGGGGTATTGATATACACTATACCCATTCAGGTGTATGCCCATGCATTGTGGACCCACTTACCACTTTATCCACCTCCTCTCAACCTTTATTAGTGGACACGTCCTAGTCACTTTATTCTTCCCACGTTTTCTGAACACAATTTACATTGTGTCATTCAACTTTTTGTAAAAACAATATTACCCTATGTGCCACTCGGCGTTGTTGTTTTTGTTTTTTTACCTAAGCTCAATGTGAGAGTTGACTGTATGTGTTTTTATTAATTTTATTTTAATTCAATGCCACACTAATGGTTTTCAATCTATATTTATACATGATGCAAAAATTGGACTAAGACTATGTTTACACTACTGTTATTACAGTCTGTTGCTGTCATCTATCATAGGTAATAGACATTAACGGTAGTAAAGTAATGGACACAGACAGGGCCTCTTCCACCTGTCTCTGTTTCCATTGACTCTAATGTAAACATCATGATGGCCACTCTTTCATCATGCTTGTTTACTTTTGTAACAGAAATAAAAGTCCCGCATGCTCTACTTTTTCTTCCACCAGAAAAGTAAAAAACATGACTTTTGAAAGCTACTTTAATGTCTTTTACATTTGGGGTGAATTTAGATGGACACCTGACAGAGGGGGCTCTGTCATTTAATATCTGTTGCTCTTATCCTGTGACTTTCTCCATATTTGCAGATTACACAAAGCTCTGTAGTATTGTAGATACAGATCAGTATGTTTAATTCCTACAGGGTGATCTGGATAAACTGGCCAAAGGGGCAGTAAAAAGACACAGGAGTTTGTACATTTTGGGTATAAAAAATATACTACAATTGAGAAGGATTTGGGAGTAATTGTTGATAATAAACTACATTTTAATATGTAATGTCATTCTGATGCATCTAAATACAACAACATATTGTGCTATATTAGGCATGGCCTTTATAAAGTACTGCCGTGACTGCATCTTCAGTATGTGATGTAGTTTTGGGCACCAGCTCATAAACAAGACATCAGAGAAGAATTGGAGTACCAAATTAATATATGGTATGGAAGATCTCATGTAAGAAGATAGTCTATCAAAGTCAAACTTATTAAATTTATTGAAGAGAAAACTGAGGGGGGTGGGGCATGATCTCTTTAAACAAGTATGTAAATAGTACTTTTACCATAATTTGCATAATGAACTGGTCACAGGGCACAGAACCAACTGCTGTTCAGTGGCATTGGTGTTGGAAGAACCACTAGTCGCCCACCACTAGTAGCCAATCCTAATATATTATATAATTATAATAATAATAATATACTTATAATAATATATAATATTATAATTATATATAATATATAATTTAATAATATACTTATCGATAAAAACTATTCTCTGGATAACTCCTTTAACACCAGTGAGAAGGGGGGGGCATTATAAGAGTATCTCCCCCCCCCTTGTCTGTTGCGTGCCCCCCCTTTTTTCTTTTTTTTTTTTTTTTTTTTTTTTTTTTCTCCCCCCTTCCCCTTGTGGATTATATTTTTTTTTTTTTTATTATCATAAAACTTCTCTCGACCCCCCTCCCCCCCCGGGGGAAGGGGATATATAAGAGTTCTGGAGCTGTGTGTATTATGAATTAGGTCAGAGAAAAGTCTGCCTCAGACAGAGACAATGAGAGCGCTGGGGAAGGGTACAGAGCCAGGAATCTGGGTGCCACAGAGATTCCTGGTGGGTTAATAAGCCACTGTAATAACAGGCTACAAGTGGAAACCTGAGCTGAGGTAAAGGACAGGTCTGAAGAAATGCTCTGCAACTGTGCAACTGACAACTATAGACACCTCTGTATCAGGAAAAAGAGTACTAATTGAGCTGTCACTTCACCATTTGCAATCGTTTGTTCCAGTAAATTGTACCTTTTTCTATAAGAGAAGACTGTGCACCCCTATGATTGCCCAGATAGTTGCCCCCGAATAGGTGGCATTGGTATATTGTGGTATCTATCGGTAATGTTGACTCTATGTCCATGCAAATATACCTGCAACTCATCTGCAATCAATATGAGTTCATTTTACACAGAGATAGTTGTACAATTTCTTTGCATTTCCAGCTCTATTTTGTGCAGTGTCTTTTCCTTTTTTTAGCTAGAAAAAAAAAAACCTTCAGGCCAGCTGCTACAGGTTAATAAATAGTAGCTATGTGACTGTACTGTACGACTGTGCAGCACCCAGGAGTCAGGCTGGCTGGTAACGATAATTATAATGTGTAGGTAGTGGTGAAGATGGTAAACACGTACTTCAATGTGGTGCACCCATTCTCCTCTCCTGGGTTTCAGAAAATTCCACCATGAAATTTGCAGTGTGAAGGATGTGTGAGGAGGACGTGAGTGGTCCTAATCACAAAGAGCACCCCACCGTGTTCATTTGTGGGCACTGTGCTGTCCAAGACATCTTTTTTTTTTTTTCACGGACCCATAGACTTTCATTGGTATGATGCATCAGCATCAGGGAAACAAAATGACCTGCTACCGTTGTTTTTTTCTGACCTTTTTGCTGATTCATATTGAAGTGAATGGGTACATATGGTGTCTGTGAAAAATGCAGATGCCATGTGTTTCTGAAATGCGGACATGTGAATAAAGTCTTTCACAGACCAGGATGGAAATTTGATCTTTCAGTTGTGTTACATACTTGGAGATTAGCTTCCTAGGAGATTAAGTACTGGTAGTCGTTGTGTGCATGTATTCAATATATCCAGAAAAAGTAATGGCAGAACAAGTGTCAATGATACAGTTGGCATCCTGACTTGTATTACAATGCATTGCTTTTTTATTTATGGAAAATCCCTAGTATTTATTGCTGTGGTGTAAGATAGTCTGCACCAGTATCCTTCTGTGTTTGATGCATCTCATTTTTAGTCTTGTATTCTAGTGTAATAGATCTTAAAAAAGAAGAATTGAATTTTATTTGAACTTGGTTCTCTGTTCTATTTTGTAGGTTTCATAGTTTGTGTATTTGTGTCCTCTGTTGTTTTATTCCATTATAAGTGCAGATCAATGGAAGCACCGGATCTTTACAACGATGGACACCAACGGAGCCCAAAAGATTCCATATTCTATAATGGGTTTCCGTTCAGGTGTCCTTTATTTTGCCAGATGAAAAGGTCCTGAATGTGGTATCTTTGTCATCCACTAGTTTTGACAGATCCTCCTAATGGAGTTTCAGGTACAAATATGAACTTTTTATTTAGCGGTACAGTTATTTATTTGGTGACATATTCACAGATATAGACAATGCTGTGCAAATGAAACTATTCTATTCTTTTCTATTTAGACGAAAGGTAAAACTATAATTAGGCCATTTTAATGCTGGTAGAATATTTGCAAGCTCTGCATTTATGTGCAAGAAATAAGTGTCGCTCTTATCTTAAACCATTGCTTCACAATTTGATTTGAGGCCAAAGTACTGAAAAAATTACATAGAAATATTTACACAAATGTTGGCCAACATAATTATAGTATAATTACAAGTCCATTACCATTTAAGTAAATTGTTTGCTTACCGTATTATTGGGATTACACCATTCACCCACAAAATCCAATTTCATAAGGTTTGCTAGCGGCAGATTGCTTTCATATATACAGAGAGATTGCTTAAACCAATTTCCTGCTATTATGACCTTCTCACAATAAATGGATAATATTGCTGTTACTACGAGTTGTAACAACTGAATTTAGTAATTTATTTAAATTGAGATCACACTGAACTTTTAATTTATGTACAGTCTAGATGCTCATTGAATTAACTGGAAAATGGTATATTATTTGTATAAATGTATTCCAGTTTAAAAAAATAATGTAAAAAAAGCAAAAAAAAAAGTTTGCTATTTTCTGGGAAAAAAATAGCTTTCCTACTATATTCCTAAACCTGCAGATGATGTTTCCTTCAATTATTATTAATTTTCATTCAATATCTGTAATAGATGAGTTTCTCTTCACAAATCTACCAATCCATGAGCAGCATGTATAGCTCCAGAAGTACTTTATACAGTTGTATGATACATGCTTTACTGTTTTTTATGATGACGTGGCTCAGTGGTTAGCCTTTGCAGCGCTGGAGTCCTGGGTTCGAATCCTGCTAAGGACAACATCTGCAAAGCGTTTGCGTGGGTTTCCTCTGGGTACTCCGGTTTCCTCTCACACTCCAAAGCCATACTGATAGGGAATGTAGATTGTGAGCCTTATATGGGACAGTGACTGACAATGCCGATAAAGCACTGCGGAATATGTTGGCGCTATATAAGTAAGCAAAATAAATAATTTAAGAAACAAGAATCGGAACAAAGCCCATGGATAAAATGTTTGGTATATGTGATAAAATTTGTGTTAATTTTTCATTATACTTTCTATATTTGAACTATGCCACCTAAAAAGGTTGTCTTATGTAGATAAACTCCTTTGAAGTACTTATTCGCTGCTTCTCTACTTCCCTGTTGATCAGCTGTTATTGCAAAGGAAAGTCCATGCTAGACAGACATTTAATCTCTGGAGTGGTCACTTCAAATGATTGTCTATTCATATAATGCAAGGATACTCTAACTGGGTAGCCTTTCATTCCAAACTTCCATTTACTCTGATGTGGTACATGTACAGGGACTGTCATGGTGAGACAACCTTGTTATTGGATGCAATTGTGGAAATTGCTGAAATGTGGCGTCACTGGGGGGAAATTTACTATTCCATCCACACAAGTCTTCTTGTGCATTTTTGGCTCATGCTTCTTTTTTGCATCAAAGATGTGCTAGATTACTTTTTCTTTCTCCCCTGCTTGCCACTTTCTAAAAAAGTGGGCAGAGTGGGATGGGGATAAAGGTGTGCCAGGGCGAGCCTTCAAATTAACTAATTCATGACATAAAAGGGGCAAGAGTTATACCTGAAATCTACATTAGTCCTGATTTCAATCCTGGAACAAGGGACCTCACATGGTGTGCCAGAATTAATAAGAGGCCAAAGCCTATTAATAATTCTGGTTCATTTCACACCAGTAGCAAATGGATTAAAACTGGCATAGGAAACGCCAGTCTTAACAAATTCCCTCCATTGTATGCTATGTGACCCATGTGTGGAAACATTCCTGTCTTTGGCACCGGCAAGTCAAGTGTTAAAATGAACACTTGCTCTAAGCATTCAGGCTAAGAACAATAGATTGCAACTATGGTTAGTCTTGGGGGTGGTGCAACCCCTACATCTATGCCTCTAAATTTTGAGAATCTTAAATGCTAGCTAGCCAATATTATGGTTCCTAAAACAGTAACCAGGAAGCCCCAATATATTATTCTGGTAAGAAATCGAGACAAGTTTCATTGTACATGTTTATTTTTCTATCAGTATCTATTATCTGTGATTTGCTTAATCTTCACTTTTACTTTAACTAAAGAAATAGTTACCAGAGATTGAATGGATTGTAGTAAATCGTTCAATGAAATTAAAGATTGAAAGTTAAGGCTATGAGATGAATTCAGAATGAGCAGCAGAGATTGCTTCCCATCAGTATACGGGATTAAAATTTCCCTTTTAGTGAGAGCTATAAATATGTTAGTTAAGGAAGAAGATAATTGAAAAAAGACAACATGCATGCATAATGCCAAGCTTAAATCTGCTCATGCTTAACACATTTAGGCAAGTGTTGTACCATTTACCAAATGACCTCTGAAATTCTTTCAAGGGCTACAAAACCATCAGTAACTTCCATGTTCTGTAGTTTTAAAATAAATCTGCCTTCCTTATAGGTTTTGGCTTCTTTTCTCCTCCTGTTAAAGTAAATGTTTACCGTAAGCCTTCGCTTGTCCACTTCTGTCCATATCACTATCAATAATAAAAATATGTTTAATAATCTTGTGGTTTGAGTGAGGGGGCAGATATTTTAATGCCACAATCTAATTTTAGACATGGCAGCCTCATACCTGATATCTTGAAAGACTGAACAGGATGACGGTCATAAAAGGTAATGCATTCAAAGGAATTAGTTTAGAATTTTTATCTCCAGATGTCAGTTCTAAAACTCAGTTGCTAGAATATTTTATGTTACATTATGTAATGCTGCGGGATTCATCTAAGATCATGAAGACACCGGCAAAAATTCCTCATATTTCTGATCAGATATACATAGCATAATTTGTACTATATATTTTTCTGTATTTGCATATATTCCCATAGTCTCTAATGTACAGTCATATGAAAAAGTTTGGGCACCCCTATTAATCTTAATCATTTTTAGTTCTAAATGTTTGGGTGTTTGCAACAGCCATTTCAATTTGATATATCTAATAACTGATGGACACAGTAATATTTCAGGATTGAAATGAGGTTTATTGTACTAACAGAAAATGTGCAATATGCATTAAACCAAATTTGACCGGTGCAAAATTTGGGTACCCTTATCATTTTATTGATTTGAATACTCCTTAACTACTTTTACTGACTTCTGAGACAAATTGGTTTTGTAACCTCACTGGCTTTGAACTTTAGCAGGTGTATCCATCATGAGAAAGGTATTTAAGGTGGATTGAGTTGTTCTCCTATTTGAATCTCCTCTGAGAGTGGATTGGGCTCCCAAACACTCTCAATGTTGAAAACAAAGATTGTTAAATAGTTGTTAGGGAGGTAAAGTTGTTGGTTTTGTGTTTCCACTGTGAGGTGTGGTGGACGGGAAGTTTTGTTTCCGAAGTTGGAAAAATTGGGCAGAGAAGAAGAATGTGAGAACAGTGGCATCCCAGACCCCTCAAGAGCTGCAGCATCATCTTGCTGCAGTGGTGTCCTTGCATCGGTCTCGCACACTTTGGGGGCTGTATGGGAGAGTGATGCGAAAGAAGCCGTTTCTGAAAGCACGCCACAAACAGAGTCGCCTGAGGTATGCAAAAGCACATTTGGACAAGCCAGCTTCATTTTGGAAGAGGTCCTGTGGCTGATGAACAAGATTGGTTGTTTGGTCATACAAAGGCGTTATGCTTGCGTCAAAAAACACAGCATTCCAAGAAAAACACTTGCTACCCACTGTAAATTTGGTGGAGGTTCCATCTGCTTTGGGGCTGTGTGGCCAATGCCGGCATCGGGAATCTTGTTAAAGTTGAGGGGCGCATGGGTTCCACTCCGTATCAGCAGATTCTTGAGAATAATGTACAAGAATCAGTGACGAATTTGATGTTACGCCGGGGATGGATATTTCAGCAAGACAATGATCCAAAACACAGCTCCAAATCTACTAGGCTCATGCAGAGGAACAATTACAATGTTCTGGAATGGCCATCCCAGTCCCCAGACCTGAATATCATTGAACATTTGTGGGATAATTTGAAGGGCGGGCTGCCTGTCCATGCTCGGCGACCATCAAACTTAACTGAACTGGAATTGTTTTGTAAAGAGGAATGGTCAAAAATACCTTCATCCAGGATCCAGGAACTGATTAAAAGCTACAGGAAGCGACTAGAGGCTGTTATTTTTGCAAAAGGAGGATCTACTAAATATTAATGTCACTTTTCTGTTGAGGTGCCCATACTTTTGCACCGGTCATTTTGGTTTAATGCATATTGCACATTTTCTGTTAGTACAATAAACCTCATTTCAATCCTGAAATATTACTGTGTCCATCAGTTATTAGATATATCAAATTGAAATGGCTGTTGCAAACACCCAAATATTTAGAACTAAAAATGATTAAGATTGATAGGGGTGCCCAAACTTTTTCATATGACTGTATATAGAACTGTTTTCTTAAGATGTATATTTTAATACATTGAGAAGAAAAATCATAATATTTGGTGAAGATCTGATCATTGTTCTCTCACAAAAGTGGTGGATTTATAGGCATACTGTATGCTCCAGGAAATTTCTATAGGACCCTATGCTCCTAGCGTATTCCAAAATGTGTCATTTTGTTTCACCTATATAAGATTGCATACTCTGATGCACTTTCCTATACATATAGTAAATACAAAAACAGTATACAGTAAAAACAATAAAAAATAGAGGTCAATGGGTCACGCATGCCACTGCATGTCTATGCATATGTCTATTTCTATGCAGTGGCGTATGCTGCAGCCTTCTGACAGAGCTAACTGGCAGAAGATATCAACACACTTGAGCAGACTTTGTTACCTTTATTATATATCTACAGTTAAAGTACTTTTTGATTGTATCTACATACAATATAGTGCATGTCCTCAGGCACATGCGGTTCTATATACCGCCAGAAAGCTGACAGCGCACTGAATTCAGCCCTGTACTGTCAGAGGGGGCGATGATGCTAAGATGTGAGGAATGCCCCTCCACCAGTACAAGTCTATGGACGAGTACAGTCGGGGGTGTTCCTGACAGCCCAGCTAGACTGTCAGGAGCGCCCTTCTGACGATGGGCAGAGAACTAACGGCACCGATATCTCTAGCCCCAGGGCACATAACAGGAAAGACAACAGTGCGCTGAATTCAGCGCACTGTCAGCTCTCTAGCGGTGTATAGAACCGCATGTGCCTGAGAAAATGAAAGGTCCTCTTTAAGTTGAATTCTCTTTCTACGAGAGGGATATTAATTGTTTCAGTCTTTTACTTCCTCCTTCATGACAAATAGATAGATAAACAAATATGGTTGCTTTGCCATACATTCTACACCAGTTTTGGCATAAAATATATAATAAATAATGCATAGTTTGGTGCAATTCTGTCCCTGTGCCATTCTTCTGAAATCTGGGCATGCAAGGGCAGGATTTAGCAGGTGGGGGTGTCCGATAAGATTATTATAATTTATACCAGAATTGATGTATATTATTACTTAACCCTAACACTAGTTAGGCCCGGGTCACATCTGCGTTCAGCCATTCCTGTTCGCAATCAGTATTTGAAATCTTCAAAAACTGATTACATACTGATTACAAACTGATAGCAATCAGTTTGTGTCCATTTTTGACCAATCTGTTTTTTTTTTCCTCCTTCCCCATCTTCATTCTGAGCATGCACAGAGGGAAAAACAGATTGCAAAACGGACACAAACTGATTGCTATCAGTTTGTAATCAGTATGCTATCAGTATTTAATCCGTTTTCCACAGACCTCAATGTTAAAAAAAAACAGATTAGTTGCTGTCCATCTGGATCTTTATTTTCAATATGGAGAGAAACTACTGCAAGTTCTACTTTTAGCTCCGCACGAAAAAGCGGAAGCCAGACGGAAAGGGCACATGCGGATACATGCGGATTGCTTTGAAAACCCATTGAAATCAATGGGTTGTCATCCGGACAGCACAAAATCAGTTTTTGAAGATTTCAAATACAGATTGCGAACGGAATGGCCGAACACAGATGTGAACCGGGCCTTAGGATAGTCAGGTGCATTAATGGCAGGAGATAGACATCATTTATTAATAAAGTTTAAAATAAGACGCATTCTCCTCCAGCACAGTGGAAATCAAGACTAGAGTAGGAAACACCAGTCTTGATAAACTCCTACTAATGAGTTGAAAAAGGGCATATTCTCAGAAATCTGGCTAGTTTGAAAAAGTTATGTTTAAAAAATCTACTTTGATTTTGTGTGTTTTTATGGACATCTTCAGCTGAATATTGCAAAGTTATTTCTGAATATAACTTAGAAATCTTTGAAATCAGTTTTTTTTTTTTTTTATAGCACAAGACAGTCAGATGTACTGTATTTGTGGGATTTTTGGATTTACAGAGGTAGAATTTGATATAAATATAACAGGCTTTTGAAGCAATTATTGTGACATTAAAATCATGTTTCACATTTATGCAAATGAGGCATTTATTAAGTCAAGACGGAAACAAGAAGCGATGATTATATCATAAAATGCATTATTATTACTTGCCACACTCATGATATGGAACATTAGTGTAGTATGCCACTGGTAACAGTAAAGTCATGCTTGGAATTTTTTCTACTTCTTACTAATAATGACTTCAGAAACATTAACTTTTTAACTTTCAACATGTCTATTTTACCAAGTACTTGTGCTCCCCATAAAACAACCATTTTAGAGCATATTTTATCATAAAGTTTTATGTTGTGTTGTGCTTTTCTCTGTTATTCCTCCTAGAAATGTATAAATAAATTGACAAGTGAGTGTTATCATTCACGGCAATATGTCCCTTCAAGACCTGCATGTCAACTTTACTATTTATGACAGAGAGACATACATAAAGATGAACATGCAAAATTTTTACTCAAAACAAAACACTAAGTAAAAAAAAAGCTCTTAAAACTCTCAAGAAATTTATTAGTAACATGAAACATGTACAGGGGCAGAAGGTGGAGGGCCTGCAGGTGGAAGAGGCCAGTGCTGCCCAGCACATGTAGAAGAGGCCGGCAGTAGCAGGACTGCTGTGTGGAGTTCGGGTGCTCTATATTGCTGTAGATCACTGACATCAATATAGAACACCTTACATTACTGCTATCCCAATCCCAGACACTGAACTAGTTTGTAACCTTTCAGGGAAATAAAAATGCCTTTTACTTGCAGCCACTTCTATATGGCTAAGCAGCTGCTGGAGCGACTGCTGGTGAGTGCAGCTTCATAATGCTCTGTGTTGTGTTCAAGGTTCAAAATTAAGGCAAGCTGATGACAGATAAGGTGCGATCCCAGCCTACCAGATACATTGGTGTCCTGACGGGAGTCATGGCTGTGTCTGCTGCATCTATCAAGTGTGTAAAATAGCCTCCTAGTAAGATTAACACTAGGTTCACACCTGCGTATGGGTTTCCATTCTTCAGATCCGCTTGGGGACCCAAAAAAATGGAAAACCAATCTGCTTAAAAAGCAGTTACCAATGGAAACCCGCGGAACCCATAGACTATAATGGGTTCCGGCAGGTTTCCGCCCGGATTCAGGGATGGAATCCCTGAACAGAGACCAGGCGTAGGTGTGAACCTAGCCTTACTAGCATCATCGTTCAGCAGAGCAAGAACCTATCAGGAAATTGTAGTTGTGAAAACAAACAAGGATGTTCCTCACCCTATATACAGGTTATCAGGCTGTAGATGTCCTCATAGTTAGCCTGTGTGCCATGGAGAGTTCAGTGGTTGCCATTATTCCTGCAGGGAGAATTTAGGGTTATCCCTGTGCAGTGTCAGCCATCTCCCTGTCTGAGGGACCTCAATGGATTATAGGGTCTAAATATAATAACCGAAAACCATCTCTAAGGTACAGTATATACCTGTTTACTACTTATGTGTATTATATATAGGTATATACTGCACCTGTGTGTGTTATATATAGGTACAGTATATACAGTATTGATTCAATGCCTATGGTTGCCTGCTCTGCCATACACTGTGTAAGTCTGCATTAAGCACAAAGGAGGAATTGTTATGTTTTTAAGAGACACAGATTTGGACACAAAGGGGGTTTTGGAGCAGTATTAGTTTCCAGGGACACTAAGGAGGTATAATTACTGTATAGTGGGCATAATGGTGGCATTATTAATTATTGTGTGGGACCTAAAAGGGACATTATTACCATTTGTGGACATACAATCATTAAGGTATGGGATAGAAAATGTAGTATTATTACTTTAGGGGGGCACAAAAGGGCAGTTTTATTGTGTGGTATATTATAACCATCTAGGGTACAACTAGTCAGGACAAAATATGGGGTGCTATTTTTGGAGAGCACTATCTGTCAATATTGTGAAATTAGGGATATTGTTTATGCGGCACTATTTCTTGGGGGATAACAGCAATATTTGTCCTATGCATGTTGTTATTATTAACTTGTTAAGTAGCAGTATGGAGGTAATATTTATCGGGGTTTTGGGACCTTTTAAAAATACCTTAATGCTATGTTGTTCTTCCTAATATCACCCTTGTCTTTCTACCATTCCAGTAGTACAGACAGAGGTCAGAGGAGGGGGACTCCAGTTCAACATTTGTACTGGAGTCCATAGGAGTCTTGTTACGCCACTGAACATGTAATAATGCTTTACAACATAGATAAATGCAATAAACTTCTGAAATTGAGGTCCATTACAGCAAACAGAAATCCAGTAAGCACATAGACAATTAACAAAGAGCAGAAAATACCAAACTACACAGCTATGGCAAATCATAAATATAATATGTAGCATATGTATGGTCCTGTAATATGAAAGACATAAGGTAAAATCACCCTAGTTTACACTATCATACCTTTTGCATGTAAAATAATAAATCAGGCCACTATTAGAATAATAACCATAAGATGTAGACAACAAAAAAAAACCATAAAATTTAAATATATAAACTTATTTCACTCATTTCACCAAAAAAAATAAACAATTGGTTGGGGACAATGTAACTGTTACATTTCCTGTTATTTATGTTATATCTATATACATAAATATACATAGATCCCAATTCATGTCCCCACCAACATCCCGGCTTACAAATCGATCATAATGAGATAGTCCTCATTCTCCCACTCCAGTCAATGAGCAGAAAACTGCATGGTGGAGTCTATCCCTATGAAACTTCTTTAAATGTATATTTTTTTTTAATTCATAGCCTTTATGGTTACAACATTTTGTATTTAACAACTTAAAAAACAAAGAATATCATGAAACATGGTTCAGTGATGAAATCTGTAAGTAACCAGCTTTACCTCCTACCTGGGCTTCAGTAGAAATCAATATAGCTGGCAGCCTGCATGAAAAGAAGGGCAAGCCTAGGATTCATCACAAACAGATGTAACAGCTTATATTGCACATCCTGTGTCATAGACTCCAAACAGTTTACTGAATGTCTAGATGTACCTTGCAATGTAACTTATGATGCCTGCTGAGAAAAACATAGTAGTAATTCTGTATCTACATACATACAATACATAGTTCTAAACATATTATCACACCTCACTCTTCACCTATACTAAACATGTGGATATTAATATTTCATCATAAACTTTGTGGTAACCATTGGATACACAGGACTTACCAATAAGGTTAATTGATTCACAAATAATCTGTCTAACAAGCAAGAGATTGTAATGACAAGTGTTTGCCCAAAGTTTGTTCCTGACCCACAGAAAGATCCTTTGGGACTACAGTATAATGGGAATTTCTTTTATGACATTTTGAGTCACATGTCTGGCAAAGCAACAAACATCTTTATTTTGGCATTACATAGAAATGTGTATTACTATATGAAATGTATTGGGCAGTAGCAGGCTCCTCCCACAGACGTATGCTCACTGATGTATTAGCATAAATGTTAGACACTGGATAACCCCTTTAGGCCAGGGCCCCATGTGGCAGAAACGCTGCTGCAAAAACAGCAGCATTTTACAGTCCCTGCAAAGTGGATGGGATTCTAGCGAACTTTCTGTGAAAAGTGGAAACATTTGTGATACTTTTCCACTGCGGTTTTTCCTGCAGCGCTTTTTGGCTGCGGCCTGCTAGTTGGGGCTTAGCCTTAAAGGAGTATTCCCACAAACATAACCATATTTAGATTTGTAGACAAGTAAAAGTGTAACATTTTTGCGAATATAAATAATTAAAAACTTTGCAGAGTTTTAAAGATTTTCTCTAACCATCTTAATGTTGACAATGGATACAACCATGAATGCAGAAACTTTCTATGGTCTGGGACCCTGCCATGATTTCCATATTGTGGACAGGTTATCAGGCAAGGACACTACATGTACGAGAAGATAACCCGGCCACAATAAGGACATCATGGCTGTGTTTCAGAGTATAGAAAATTCTTGTGTTCATGGTCGTAACCATTGGCAACTATTCAAGACACCAGAATGTCAAAAGTGAGATGATTGCAGAAAATCTTTAAAACTAAGCAAAATCTTTAATTATATAAGCAAAAATGCTTAAGTTTCAATTGTCTACAAATTTAAAGATGGTTTTGTTCATGGGAAAACCCCTTTAAACACTTCAAATCCTGCAGTACAATTTATCAATGAGCTTTATCTTAGGGCATACGTTACTAATCTTTGTATTAGATTGTTGCTGAAAAGAGACACACAGTGAGATCTGAAGTCCTACAATTTCTAAAATCATACTCTAATTTGAAAAGTCACTATTGTGTCACCCTAAATATATCTTTGATGTGCAACATTACTAAATTCTGCTTGTTTTCCATACAACTTTGAATGTTCTATTATTTTTTCTGGAATTTGTAAGAAAAAATTAAAAAAATGGCGTTAGATGGCTGAAGTGGTCCCATTGGCAGGATGTCACTGCTCCAGCTGCTCTGTATCCAAACATAACAGTGGAGGTGAGGGCTGGCCCAGCACATTTAAATTGGACACTTACTATGAAAATATCTTTTTTATAGGTAGGTATGGGATATTACTTGTGGGATGCTCACTCCTTGAGCTTTTTATCCTTATATGTACCATTTATTATAAAAGATCATAATAGCCAAGGGTCAAAAGCAATAATAATAATAATAACAAATGTTATTTATATAGCGCCAACATATTCCACAGCACTGTACAATTTTTAGGGTTCAAGTACTGACAAAAAAGATACATTACAAAGAAATATTCAATTCACACACTGGGACTGAGGTGTGAGGTGTGATGTCACTGCTCTGTATACAAACAGAGTAGTGGAGGTGAGGGCTGGCCCATCACAGGAATAGAGACGTGAATGCACATAAGAATCCATGCACTTTTATTTTCTAGTCTCTCCAGAACTGTGTCCATCCTGAACAACCCCTTTAAATACTGCTCTCCCATGTACTGCTTTAAACTTAAGAATTCTACAATTAAAAAAAGAGCTCAGATGTTGAAACTTGTCTTTATCCATATATATTTCATGAACATAACTACCAATTCTACTGTCAACTAAGAGATAAACAGAATATATACTGGTTTAAAGCAGAGTGATTTCTAAAATGATGGAGCAATAAATAGGTTGCTATTTGGTGCTTCTTTGTTCTATCCATACTAGGCCATCATTATCAAGAACATCTGATTCTTCTACATGACTTCAACCTGACACTTCATCTGTTTATGTGACAGTGGTTACTCTTTTCTGTACATTTTCAATGTCTTCAATGTTCCTGGTGTACTGGAGATAACAGATCTGTGCACTGTAATACAAGTAAAGTCTCCAAAGGGCCTCATAAAATGGAGGTTTATTACTGGCGTGTATGGACTACAGCCATTTCTCTCCTGATATAATGATTGTTTCATCAGGTGAAAGGAATTGTTCTGTAGTCACAAAAGAAATTAAGACAGACATATCCAGCTATGTACAGCAAAGTAAAAATGTCGGATAACAGTACTTTACTTATACTACTTTATGTTCTAGGAAGTTTACTGTATAATATACAGTAATTTTATCTATAATTCCATGAGCAGTGAAAGTAATGGTATATCAATAATTTGTCGTATATATAGGATAAAGGATAGAGAGCTGAATAATGGGGGTCTGACCACTGAGATCCCCACTGAGAATGGAGAGGTTTTTCCCCATTGTGAATTTAGCCTAACTGCATTCAGGCTGAATGTAGGAGTGCCTATGGTGGATGGGACACATCCACGCTCCCATTTATTTCAATAGGAGCACCGAATATAGTCTAGTTTACACATATAAGGAATAAATGGTTGGAAAGTATGCGCTCCGAGGAGGAGACCACTATCTATAATATATATAGGTAAATCCTCAGTTATTCCTTAGTAGTTGAGGATTTGAACCAACCCAATTATGGTTAGATGACATAGATCGTATTAGGGAATCTAGTAGATCAGGATCGCATTCAAACTGGGGTTACCGACTATCCGAAGGATTGAAGCCGTTGGTGAAAGATATGTATAGCTGGAACAACTGTTCCCAATAGAGTCCCAGGATTTGCGCTCCTCTATGGATAAACCACAACTGGTCTCAAAGTGCAGGAAGTTCAGGCTTTATTTAAGATTACGCGTTTCGGGGTTTTAAGGCGTTCAAAAGAGCGCACCCCTTCATCAGATCTCTGTAATATTGCTTGTGCTCTTTGCGCTCTTTTGAACGCCTTAAAACCCCGAAACGCGTAATCTTAAATAAAGCCTGAACTTCCTGCACTTTGAGACCAGTTGTGGAATATAGTCTAGTGCTATACTTCAACTGTCTCCGGCACTCCCATTGAAGTGAGTAGGAGTGGGGGCACATCCCATCTAGCATGTTGCTTGCCTACACTGCAGACCTATGGGTCTAAGAGTTCAGGCCAATGGTTAGCTATTTATCCTCTATCCTATAGATAGGGGATGAATATTATTAATGGCATAACCCCTTTAAATAAAGTTCTATATGGTTGAAATAGATTATAAAGCCCGAATTATTTTACTAAAACTAAAAAAATTCCTGGTTGTTTGCTCTCTATGATTGTTACCTAAATACCAGTTCTTTATAAAGCAACATTAAATGCACTTTGTGATGTATGCACATTATTACATTATTTATACATTTAATTATGAATTTAAATATTTTGAAACAAGTCTACGGGTGCTAACCAGTATGGATCAATGTGACCCATAACCCTTGCAATGGAGAAATTATATGTGTTCACAAGGCCCATATCTTGGGACAAAGAGCTATTGGCAGCATGCTGCATAAGGAACATATATCATGAATGGATCAAAAGTGGGATGCCATTTTGTGCTATTTGTATGTTATCTCAGTGTACTATACTACATATGGATGATATTAGTGTTATGTTGCAATCGATGACAACACATGAAGTGTTCATCAGTTGGACAATTGAAGGACAGCATATACTACAGTACAGACCAAAAGTTTGGACACACCTTCTCATTCCAAGAGTTTTCTGTATTTTCATGACTATAAAAATTGTAGATTCACACTGAAGGCATCAAAACTATGAATTAACACATGTGGAATTATATACTTAACAAAAAAGTGTGAAACAACTGAAAATATGTCTTATATTCTAGGTTCTTCAAAGTAGCCACCTTTTGCTTTGATTACTGCTTTGCACACTCTTGGCATTCCCTTGATGATCTTCAAGAGGTAGTCACCTGAAATGGTCTTCCAACAGTCTTGAAGGAGTTCCCAGTGATGCTTAGCACTTGTTGGCCCTTTTGCCTTCACTCTGCGGTCCAACTCACCCCAAACTATCTCGATTGGGTTCAGGTCTGGTGACTGTGAAGGCCAGGTCATCTGGCGTAGCACCCCATCACTCTCCTTGGTCAAATAGCCCTTACACAGTCTGGAGGTGTGTATGGGGTCATTGTCCTGTTGAAAAATAAATGATGGTCCAACTAAACGCAAACCACCGGATGGAATAGCATGCCGCTGCAAGATGCTGTGGTAACCATACTGGTTCAGTATTCCTTCAATTTTGAATAAATCCCCAACAGTGTCACCAGCAAAGCACCCCCACACCATCACACCTCCTCCTCCATGCTTCACGGTGGGAACCAGGCATGTAGAGTCCATTCGTTCACCTTTTCTGCGTCGCACAAAGACACGGTGGTTGGAACCAAAGATCTCCAATTTGGACTCATCAGACCAAAGCACAGATTTCCACAGGTCTAATGTCCATTCCTTGTGTTCTTTAGCCCAAACAAGTCTCTTCTGCTTGTTGTCTGTCCTTAGCAGTGATTTCCTACCTGCTATTTTACCATGAAGGCCTGCTGCACACAGTCTCCTCTTAACAGTTGTAGAGATGTGTCTGCTGCTAGAACTCTGTGTGGCATTGACCTGGTCTCTAATCTGAGCTGCTGTTAACCTGCGATTTCTGAGGCTGGTGACTCGGATGAACTTATCCTCTGCAGCAGAGGTGACTCTTGGTCTTCCTTTCCTGGGGCGGTCCTCATGTGAGCCAGTTTCTTTGTAGCGCTTGATGGTTTTGGCCACTGTACTTGGGGACACTTTCAAAGTTTGCCCAATTTCTCGGACTAACTGACCTTCATTTCTTAAAGTAATGATGGCCACTCGTTTTTCTTTACTTAGCTGCTTTTTTCTTACCATAATACAAATTCTAACACTCCATTCAGTAGGACTATCAGCTGTGTATCCACCTGACTTCTGAACAACACAACTGATGGACCCAACCCCATTTATAAGGCAAGAAATCCCACTTATTAAACCTGACAGGGCACACCTGTGAAGTGAAAACCATTTCAGGTGACTAGCTCTTGAAGCTCATCAAGAGAATGCCAAGAGTGTGCAAAGCAGTAATCCAAGCAAAAGGTGGCTACTTTGAAGAACCTAGAATATAAGACATATTTTCAGTTGTTTCACACTTTTTTGTTAAGTATATAATTCCACATGTGTTAATTCATAGTTTTGATGCCTTCAGTGTGAATCTACAATTTTTATAGTCATGAAAATACAGAAAACTCTTGGAATGAGAAGGTGTGTCCAAACTTTTGGTCTGTACTGTATATCTCTGTACTGTATACTGTACTGCTGTTTGGGTATGGTAATGTATTATAGATTACACTACTGTATGTAATAACAATCTCCTATATGTTGTATTGTCATAAATACTGTGAATATTATAGTACAGTACTTTATTTTTCTCAATTATCATATAACATTTGGAATTATATTCTTCAAAATGAATTCTTTAGCTTTCATTTCTAATAAGTTCTGCAAATATAAAATCTTGTTCATCTTTCTAATGCTGCTTCATTACCTCTTTCACCTTTTAACCTATTTTAAATTTGTTCCTTTTCTTTGTAGAGTTGCAAAAATATTTTATAGGAAATCTAATAGGGAAAGTGGGAAAGAAGTCAAAGGACAGTAGAAGGACAAAGCATTCTTTCAGAAGTGAGATATTCTCAAAAGGGTCATCCAGTTTTCTTTTGGTTAGTGTCCCCATCGCTTTTGAACAACAGACTCTGGATGCTTCTTGACTAGATTATTCATCCAAAAACCCTAATGTAGTGTGGTACATACTTTGGTCACCATTCAGCCAGCATATTGGCAATGTACTGTACTGTGTTCGCTGTTAAAGGAAAAATCCGGCTTAAGGCTATTAAGCCCCACATTGCGGAAAAGCTGCTATTTTTGTTGCAGATTTTGCTGTGGTTTTTTTTAAGCCAAACCGAGAAGTGTCTACAAAAGTAATAGAAAATATGAAGGAAGCTCTTACTGTAAATTTCTCCGTTCTACTAAAGCCACTCTTGACTTTGGTTTAAAAAAACTACACCAAAATCTGCAACCAAAAAAGCTGATTTGCTGCAACATGGTTAAGGCTAAGGCCCTACATGGTGAAACATAGCAAAAAAGTGCTATGGAAAAAAAAACGCACTGGAAATGCTTCTCATTTTTTTCTGGAGCATTTTTCATTACGTTTTCGTTGAGTTTTTCTCTTTGGACTTTTCCATATTAACACCAGCATTTCCACAGGTATAAATGATATGCTGCGATTTTTAAAAAAAATGCAGCTGCTTTTAAGAACACTGTTTTTCTGCTGCATATTTTTTTCTGCAATGTGTGGATGGGATCAGTCAGAATCCCATTCACTTTGCAGGTACTGTTAAACGCAGCCTTTTTTGCTGCAGCATTTCCGCAACATGGGGCTGAAGCCTAAAATGGTCTTCTGACATGTTATTAGGTAAAATTGCTGTGTTGCTTAAAAAAGTCATCCAACACCTTATAAACCACCAAAAATTTATTAAACTGGAGATTTAATTTGAACAAAAACTTGAATAATCTGGAAATCTTGGACTTTACTATTCTAACTTGCTTAAAGGACATTCCAAAAGATATTTTTTGGGCTGAATCTCCCCAAAATTATTGTATTGGGGGATTTTTTTGCTTTGGATAAGGCTATTTAACATAACTCAGAACAGCTGATAAGAAGTCTCTTGTGGGGGGTTGACACAATTCTAGCTACATAAACAATACACGTACAGCAAGTGCAAGTTTAGAGTTTTATGACATTGTTATACAGTGAATAAATCCCTGCTATACCTATGTACGCCTCCAATACCATAAAGAATCCCTCATAGAAGAAAAAAACTGTTAAAGAGTGTACGTTCAATTCACATTATTATGGTGGATATTCTTTCTCTTTCTAATCTGATGTATCACGTTTTAGTTGGCTTACTTTGCACCAGAATTTTGTGCCAAAATGTTGGCACAATTGTCCAGCTCACTGATAAATCGCATCCTTTCAGGCATGCCGAAATTCTTTTCTGCACCCCTTTTTTCAGACTAGGTAAAAAAAAATTTTCTTAAGTGAATATATGTTGGCACAAATTGAAGAATCTGCCCTATTGTTTTTTTGGTCATTATTTCTTTTGCTATTAGACCACTTCTGATATTGTAAATACATTTTCTAAGAGCTTTATTATTAATTTTCACCATTGCGTTATTTCTTTTACAAAGTAATATTTTTCACAGTGCCATTTTTCTTTCTTAATTCAAGGCAAATATCTGTTGCATCAAAAATCAGAAGTACAACTATGATAAAACCTTACATAATCCTTACAGATCATCTTTTTTTCAGAAAATGATTTGCTTGCATGAGCATCAGGGGATTATTCTTTGAAATATCCAGTGTGTTGAAAAAATCGTCTTCTAGAAAATCAAATTGTTAAAGAGCTATGTAAGAATCATAGCATGAGGGACCTACAGCTGTGATGTGAGCCTTCAATATAAATAAAAAAGATACTGTGGCTAATGTACATAGAAATTACACAGCGGGCCACAGACCTCATTGCAGGAGCATTTTGTAAGTGAGCAACTTAATGACAATTTTTCTTATTTACCATGAATATATTACTATCCTATTTGCCTTAAAATAAGTATAGCACATTTTTCAACAGCTTTTTGACATTATAAGTGCAGGCTCATCAAAATACATGGAAAATCTTTCTGGTGGCTGTAGCAGGAAATAAATGTATTTGAGAAAATTCATGTTTGAAATAAACATATCCTTGACATACTACCAAAACAGTCTGCATATTTCAAAGCCTTTGTATGGCTTTATTTGAATACGTCTAGAATAAAGGTGCATATATAGTGTTTACATATTATTTTTACCATGGAAAACAACTGGAAAATTTTGACTTACAAGTATCTCACATAAAGTGACAAATTTAGGAACACCCTAACTAGCCTCCAAGAAACCCACAAATTTCTACAGAGCCCTGGTTGGGAAATACAGTGTGATATGAAGATTTCTCACCAAAAGTTTCTCAGCGAGCTGTACAGTGTTAAAGAAGGAGCTCGGGACAAGAGCTTAGAGTCCACTGGCCTGCTTTCATTATTAGTTAGCTCTATTTGTACAATAATCCCAAAAAGTTATTTTTTACTTATGAGTTACATTATCATTTTAGAACCTCGGCTTACCAAGGAATTCTATATGTCTTATTCTACAAGGCACTTTAGAAGACAAAAGCAGCAACATGATTTATTGCTGATTATACAGTATGCAAGTTACTGTATGTCTCAACTTTTCTTTTGCCCTAGTTTTATAATATACTTTTGTATGCACATAAATTTGATATAGTTACATAGTTGAAAAGGTTGGTAAAAAGACACTGGTCTATCAAATTCAATCTTTAATCTCAGAGTGTTGGTCTGAGGGAAGGCAAAAGCCCCCATAGGGAAGATGCTAACAGCTTCATATTAGGAGAAAAACATTATAATATTACACTCTATGCACTAACTTTTTTGTATTGCTTTGGAAAGACTAAATGAAAACTATCAACCCCGACAATATCTGTTCCCACGGGTATTTACCATTATCTCAATGCCCACTTATCATATCCAACATACAGTATGTTATGTAGATGTCACGGTTCATTCTGAACAGCAGAAATCTCATGCTCCCTTACTGATAATATGACTTTATTTTGCAATGACATTGAGCTGAGATGATTTTAGCATGTGTGATGCCTCTTGACTCTTAAGTACCATCTGGCTATCGCACCCATACTTACAATAAATCCTTTGCTGCTTGGTGAGATGCTCTTTTTGCATATAACTATTGTAATAGCAAAAACAATTCTTTTTTGTACTAATGTCACCCTGTTTACCTATTGTTTAGAGTGTCAATTACTGATGTGATTAACACTTTATATTCTTATTCTAATATTGTGATAAGCTAAGATATGTTTGTCTGATAATTTCAATGTAACTAATACATTTTGCACTTACAGTAACTCCTACTGGGGTGATTCTCTCATTATTCTGCCACATTATTATTCTTATTGCTATACGGAAAAATCTGTTTATATTAATTTCTAGACAATTTTGGGGGGATTTTATTTTGTACAGTCTCTCACTTTCATGATCTGAGTTTACATGTAAGATTACTAATGTTTATTAAGTCTTCTGCACCAAGACATACCAGTTAATTGCGAACCGGTGTGATGGCTAAACAGCATGCCGTCCGAGACCCAGGGGAGGAAGAGGCAGGAGGCTCCCACAACAACTGTGCAATCTAGGCGCAATCAGCATACCCCGGAGCCCCAGGCGGCAGTCCACCACGACCCAGTCTAATACTATGAGGGAGAAACACTATAAACAATAAACAGTGCAATGCAAAAAGAGCTATCTAAACTGAGTGTCGGCGAGACCTCAACCCTCTCTGCGATCCAGCCACAGGTTAAGTAGATATTGAGAAACTTAGAAACGAAATGTATAGGGTGCAAACTGGAACCTGCTCTATAGCTTGCATAGTAAGGGACTGCATACGACACAGTAACCGTCAGTGCTAGTGTGATGCTGTCCATTCGGTAGAAGGATACTGATGCAGTCTCTAACTTCTTTGGGGGATCTTCCATACAATATCAGAGAGAGTTCAGTGGTATAGGTGGCAGTGGGGGGACCGGGTATGAGAGCAGAGGAGCAGAAGGACAGGAGGGATGGAGGGTGGTCGGAGGAAGGGGGGAGATATGGAAATGGGAGGAAAAGGAGAGAACTCAGTCCCGTTGTGGAAGTACCTTCATCTATTCATGGCCAGGAGCAGAGAGACACCACGCCTGGAAGGGATATCGTGGAGACCCGATCCTTGACGAACTCACTTGCAGCGGATCCAACGGGACAGCGCTACGGAGGGAGCAAAAAGGTAAGTGAAGGAAGGTTGTGCCAGTTGCAATGATGCAGAGTGTTACCGGTGTTACCACAATCAGTAGGGGAGAAAACAATGCAGTGCAGAAGGACCACTGTACCGCAATAGCTACATCGGGATGAGCTGGTCAGCCAGAATGCTGCAGGTGCTGTCGCAGCAGGGGCTTCCTCTCTTTCGGGGATTTAAGTCTTTGAGTCGGACCTCTCTGGTCCAGGACGGGTAGTGACGACCAGGAGTATATATTCACTGGAAGGGTGAAGCCACGAAGGGATATTCATCAGAGGTATCTCTAATTGAGACCATGCAGCAGAAAGATCTGCCGGGGAGCGTATCATGATCCTGCAACCTTGTTTTAGGACAGATAGCCCAAACGGAAACAGCCAGGTGTACTGCAAGCCCTTCTCCCGAAGGGCTTCTAGAAGCGGACGGAGAGCTCTGCATTTCGCTAAAGTAGAGGGTGCAAGGTCCTGGTATACTTGGAACTCTGACTGTTCGTAGCAGAGTGGGCTTTTCTCTCTGGCAGCATTCAGAACTGCTTGTGTGTCCACCGACGATAGTAAGTCGCAGATAATATCTCTCGGCGGCTCATTAGATAAAGGCTTAGGTCGTGTAGCTCTTTGCACCCTCTCTATCTGTATAGAGGCTGCCCTGTCCGGGCATAGAAGTGTGGCAAATATGGTTGACAGTAGCTCTTTCAGGTCTTCCAGGGCAGAGGATTGAGGCAGACCCTTGTGACGGAGATTCCGTCTTCTATTTCTGTTTTCAAGGTCCTCGAGTAGCTCATAGGTCTTGTTGAGATGAGCATGATGCAAGGTGAGGTGCTGTACCACAGAGGATAAGTGAAGGGTGAAGGCAGAACAGGCCGACTGGAGTGAGTCCGCGCACTTCCCCATACCCTGTATGTTTGAGCGCAGGTCCGAAAGCTCTGAGAGCTTGTGCCAAGGCTTTATGGAGGAAAGACTTCATAATGTTGCTAGATATGTGTTAGGGTCTTGCCAACCGTAGCAATACCCTGACACTACTGCAGCAGTCTGGGAGGAAGGACAGAGACAAGTGAGCCCTAATCTCACCCCAGCCACTGTCCCATCCTATTGCCTCAGTTACCCTAAACGGTAAAAGGACAACCTGAAGGCAAGCCCTATACTGAGTAAGTGACACAGAGAACAGGACAAGACAAAAACAACACAGAAGCAGAGTGAGCAAGCCAAGGGGTCGGTAACAAACGAGCAATGCAGTACAAAATCAAAATCCAAGAGGATAGTCAAAAGGCAAGCCAGAGGTCAGAGAAATAGTACAGTAAATATCAAGGGCACAAAGAGAGCAGGCAAAGTCAGAGCAATAACCGGCGACCATGTGAGGGCTAACAACCTGTTTATAGAAAGTCTGGGACAGCCCCAGACCTGATAGGTACACAGGCTGTCAATCACACAGGCCAGGAAGAGATTAACTCCATGCAGTCCAGAGAGAAATGCTCAGAACACAGGTGTGGCCGGAAATCCATTAAATTGTCTAGGACCATGTTCAGACTGAACAACAAGAAACCTACACAAAGAACCAAACTGAACACGCCTCCTTCACCGCAGCGTGCGAGTGGAGGGCGGAGCAGAGACCCGAACAGGCAGAGACGTTACAATATGGGGTCTGCTCTGTCAGTACTCGTGATACTGTCTAAATCAGAGTCTTCTGCTGCGTCCCCTGAATGGAGATCCTCCGATGCCATTTTGCGAGCCATCACTGGAAACTGCAGCTCTCTCTTCTTGAAGAACTTATGGACCTCTGCTTGACGATTTATACCACTCGGAGTGCCCGGAGGTTCCCCACTTCTATCCCTGCTGACTTTGCCCATTTTTGTCCACTATGAAATGAGGTAAGAGAGGTTTTTGGCTAGGTGACTGACAGAGCTGCAGACTCAGGCATCCATCAGTGTTGATGGTTAGGCTCCGCCCGCTAATGTTTATTAATTCTGTGTTGTAGATAACCATTGAAATACTGTAGGTTGATAACTAAAATTTCTGGTGTTGTACTGTATGTCTCATGCAATGTTTTTTCACCAAGTACCATGCCTGATATTATGCAATCTTAATAAAACTGACATGTACTGTATATATGAGCATATAAGAGGGTGCTCTTGATTTGTCCTTACATGATTGCAGTAAGTCTATATGCACCTCTACCTAAAACACTTAGTGTGTCTGCAATAATTGTTTCTGCGATAAAAGAAGAACATCTACTGCCTTTCCTAAGTTAGACATCTTTATTTGAACCCTTAAAGAAGACCTTTCATGTCCTCATGAATGTCCGGTTTACATACCGCTAGGAAACCGACTGAATTCGGCTTTCTAGTGGTATATAAAACTGCACATTCATGAGGACATAAAAGGTCCTCTTTAACTCCTTTCTATTGAGTACACTACTTTGGTACTTCTAAACATTGGAGAGTCCACCCCATGTCACTTTTTGAGGATCTGTTATTTACATAAGTCAATAACTAGTCTTATAAACATTGTAGGGGTAGTATACAGACTGAATAAATATTAGAAACATATATTCCTTTAAAAAGTCATTTGGTGGCTCAATGGTTAGCACTGTTGCTTTGCAGTCTTTGGTTTGAATTAAACTTCGGACAACATCTAAATGGATTTTGTTCTCCTCCTACTTACACGGCTTTCCTAGGTGTCTATCTAGCCCTCTCTTGAATACCATCAAAACCCCATTTGGTAGAATGGGAATATAATACAATTACACACAAATCCCAACAGGACAGAGGGGCCCCTATTGCTTCACACTAATCCCAAATGATATAATAAATGCTTTATTAGATTCTCTTGAAAGTAAACTTTTGCTCAAATATAAACTATATATATATATATATATATATATAAATTGATGCAAACATACCTGTGTTACAGAATACACTTGGTCTTTAATAATTTTGTTGATTCTGTAATATACCTATGCTTGCAGAATAGAAAAAACATGTTGAAAAGTCAATCCATCAACTTAGCTCTGTATTAGCACAACCATACAATCTTGCTGCTTGTTGCTTTGACTGTGCTGACGTTAGATGGCTATATACAGTCACCATATCTAGTCACCATATAGTTCACTTACTAAAATTCTAGTATTCTAAAACTACCTGTATATCATATGTAGGGGGTGCTGAAAGTGTTATAGCTTTTAAATATGGCATATCAGTCTCTTATTTTCTATTCAAGACAAGTATTTCCCAGGTAATCTATATATTTCAGGTCACAATGATATTTGCATGCAAGCATGAAAATTGTAAATTGTGTGTCTTGTCACGCTCTAGTAGGTAATCCACATATAGTTACTTTGTAAATTTCACATCCTGTAATTACAACTTTATAGTCAGTCACCCTCACCTTGCAAAAGACAACACGGTGCGGCACCATGGACAGTGCATATTTGCTTCAGAAAGAGTCTTCAGATTAAATGATGTATTACTATGAGATGTATACTATATATAAAGGTAATATACACATGAAAAAAAAAGAGCACAAGAAAACATGTAGTGACATCTTCTGTTTAAAGCTAGCCACTGTCAAATTGATTTGTACTGTGTGCTCTCTGGGGCTGAGATGTAGTGATTCTCCTGCCGAGTTCAATTCCCCTCTAGAACTTCTTGTCATGCCTACATATTGGGGACTGAATGAAAAGCAGAAGGGAAATTTGAAGTACCTGGGGTCATCTCCACTGTGTAGAGAATTAGGTTCTGCAAGATCACAACCTTATCACAAGTGCTATATCTTATCTTGCTGTTCTGTGCACTGTATAGTACCAGTTTCCAATGTGGTGTGCTGTTGTTCTGCATTTCCTAAAAACCTGAGTAAAATATTGCAAAAGAAATCCAAAAAGCAACATTATAATACCTAGAGCGTGTTAACAGCTAATAATATAAAAGCTATGTATTCACACAGTATCAGTTCTATTAGACGATTGTCAACCAGGCTGGCAAAAAGCAGCAGCATAAGGCAGAATTGTTTATACACAAGAAATATTATTTTGAGCAATCTTTGTTCATTGGAATTTTCCATTTAACAAGAGATAAGAAGGTTAAGAAAACATAACAATAAATACAGAGAGGCAAACAGTAATTAAAAAAAAAAAAAAAAAGTAGTAATAACAGGAGTGTTGTAATAGGTATGACATAAAGTAGTAGAACTTGAAAAGTCCCCTGAAGAAGCTAGAGTGAAATGCACTTTGGGGTGCTGTATAGTGTGGTGGGTACTTATATTGTGGTAATCCTGGCTTTATCGATTGATTGATTGATTGATTGAATTTTTTTTGTCTATAGGTTTATTGGTGAATTAATATCTTGACATATATGAATTATTTTCATGTAAATTATCTATTGATTATGCGTTGTCCAGGATAAATATATAATTATGATTTTTTTTTTTTTTTTGGCAGTGATTATATTAAATTACATTGTGTTATATTTATTGATGAACTGTGAAATATATTTGAATATTATTCCTTGCCCTTTATACAACTTGGTTTACTTTAGGCTGCGTTCACATTTGCACCAACCTGTCTGTGGTTCTGGTTCATCAGGGACCAGAACAACAGCCAGGCGGACCTCTACAATAGCAGATACATACAGAGCCTGATGGACTCCATTGACTATAATGGGATCCATAGGGTATCCATTATTTTAAAACTGAAAATGGCAGACGAAAAAGTTTTGAGGGCAGGACATTTACTTTATTTCTGTTACCAACTTATACCATATAGTCAATGCGCTATGAGTGCCAACCCACACTCCTATCAGGCACTAAGTGAGAATTTATTGATTGCAGAGTGACTAAACACCAGCAGGGGGGACTTTTTTAATTTGCCATCTAGGGATCCTCTACATGTTCCTTGTCCCTTACTCTAGCCCTTCACCCTATGCGTCATCAGGGGTGTAAAAGCTATCTGAGCCAATTTCAGCCATCACATGTATGGCAAGGCATATGACAAATGCCATCCTTGGGACAAATCAATGCAAATTTTGTTCCTTCTTGTCTAAGCCATCACTTCTTAAAACATTTTTTGCCACTAAATTTCCATAGAGGGAGACAGTCCTTGTTGGTTACAACCCTTATTCTATTAGGTGGCGAAAACCTAGGCAGTACCCTATGCAGAAGCACTGGATAGCACTGTTGAACAACATATGCATGAAATTTATATGTGTACCCCTTATTTTTGTGGCTTTCCTCTGGTATTGTGCCAAAAAATGCGCCAAGAACAAGCCAACTAATAAGTGGTGTAATATTAGACTAGACTATTTATCAAACAGCAATAGACACTTTGATACATCTAGCACAGTTTAAGACTCTCTAGTTTACAGTTGCACTGTTTAAAACGGAAAACCTAGTAAATCTGCCCCAATATCAGTAAAGCACCTCAGAATATGTTCTATATAAGCAAGAGAAATAAATTGTTGGTATACAAAAAGATAGCAAATCGGCCTAAGGGTCAGGGAAAGGAAGTAGAGGGGAAAACAAAATACATTAGTCCTAGTGGCACAAATCGCACCATTTTTTTAGGCTAAAGCGCCATGTAGTAAATCATTGCTAAAAGACGCTGGGAAAACGCATTGTGTTTTTATCCACAGCATTTTTCATTGAGTTTTAGCTGCATTTTTCTCCCCTATCTAATCTATAGGGAAACTGCTTGGGATTCAGCAGCTAACATTAACATGCTGAGTTTTTCAAAATGCAACTTTTCCGCAGCTCTTTTGTTCCACAATGTGTAGTTAAAATTAATCGAAATCTCATTTCCTTTGTTGGTACTGTAAAATGAAGTGATTTTTACTCTGCATTTCCGCATGGGGCTTTAACCCTTTAGTACCTGTTTTTCTTCTTTCCGTATTTCTGACATAAATGGATGAATAGTGGTTACAGATTTTATTTTTATGCTGCTTGAAGGTTTTCTTTTTCCAGTTTTACTGATAACCAGTATGAATGTATAATATTGCTTAGGTCTACATTTTATGTGCGAATAATACTCATTATTCATGTCAGAGCAGGTTTACTGATCCTTTGTGATATTTATCAATAACTACTAAGCTAATTTGCAAAGCAATTACAATCATTTTCATCTAGTAGACCCCACTAGGGAGTTCAGCATAAATAATTCATTTAAAATAGGACTTGTGTTGTCCAAGTCAGTTAGCGTTCTGCATTGCATATCCACGACACAGGAATGCGCTGTATGCATCACCTGAAATCACTTCTCTCCGGTAAAGATTTCAATTGACACAATCAACTTGTCTCCTCTACAGCAGAGATAATTGCCTTATTCTGACATGTAATGATGAAATAGGTTACAATGTGCTCTTCTAATATAGATTTTGTCATAAATAGAAACCAATTATATGTCTGGAAACTGCAACCTTGGGGAGATATTAAAACAATTACAGGTGACCCCTTATGGAATTTGACTCAAGATAGATGTAATATCACAAGGAACTAGATTATTATCATTACCACAATAATGAATAATAATAACTAAAAATAGCTTGAAGCTTAAAACAAAACTAGAAAGAAAGGGGTATGGAATCTAGATTCTAAATTATGTAGGATGTATACATTGCATTATGGGAGTGTGTGACCTAGAAAGCCACAGTGCCTTCATAAAAGTTTAATCTATGGTCATCATAACTTTACAAGTAAAGGGATTTACATTCGGCACTCTAGAGATCCAGGACAGATTGATGCATGGACTTGTCAGGTACAATAAATTGGTTAAAAGAGGAGTCCTGAGCAGCATATATGGGTTTTTCTATAAGGGTTTTTGGATGTCAGTCATGGCAAAGAATCACTAAAATAAGTGTCTCTCTGTATTATTTCCAAAAATATCATCAGTTGAATACACAGTCGGGATTGGGAGCAGCTGCAGCTACATATAAATAACTCTGACTCAACTGATGATATCTCTGGAAATAATACAGATAGACTCAGTGTCTGTTAAGATTCAGATGCAAGGTAAGGAATGTACTGGTCTACAGCAGAAATGGGCTGACAACTGCGAGCAGTAGAAAATGCTACTTAAAGGCAAAACACTACTGCGAGCCAAGACCGGCCTCAGATGCCTTCACCAGAGCTCTTCGCAAGAAGAGATGGATTTTCGCTGAATCTGAAGACCGGAATTGTCGCCAGAACATAAAGTATATTACAAATAAATGCACTGCAGCAGAGGCCTACACCAAATCCACACACTACTCACAGGGACAGAGAAAACAGAATGGTCGACAATCACGGGTCAGCAGCTGAGGAGGGCAACACAGATCCAACTCACAAGACAAAGACAAATTTGGGAAACAAGCCAATAATCGGAACCGATCAGAAATGCCAGAACAAAATCGCAAGACAAAAGAGGAATCCAGGTACACAGCCAAAAGTCAGGTATTGGAGCAGTCAAATCATGGAGTTAGGAAACTGATAGCCAGCAAAGCTGAGTGATGAGGGAGTGGTTTATATAGGCCTGCTCAGGAATCTTCCCTAAATTGTCATGGCAACCTTAAAGCAGCAATCAACAATCCTTCTTTATGTTGACCTGACAACTTTGAAGCAGCAACAACAGATGTAACATCCCTGACAGTGTCATTATGAAAGTGTCTTATGGGAATCTGTTCTTACATATGACACCAGAAGAACACTTCAACATGTTCCTTCCTTTAACAAGAAATGCAGGATTTCGCACAAAGAAGCCAAAATTTGTCAATAAGTATATTACAAAATTTATGTGACAAATGTCGTTCAAGAATGTCATTACTCTTTAACAGAAATAAATCACTTAATATCATTCCTAACTGCTGTAGGTCTGGGTGTCTTCATTTGTTGGCAGAACTTATATAGAAGAAACATGAAGATCATTGGGCAATATATCTTTTGTAAGAAAGCAGTGGCTCTGTAGGATAAAAATATTCTTTTTATCTTACTCTACAAAACAATAATTAAGGCATCTCTATTATGTAAGGAAGCCAGGCTATGTTTCATATCTTACAGTGCTTCTGTTTGTGTAACATGGAATGGGAGATTGTAATTCACTGTAGTCAAACCTCAATTTATACTTTGTGGTTGGACCAGAATGCACATACAGATGTGGCAAAGTTTAGCACACTGATAACTTTCTGTAGTGTGATATCTTGTCAGAGAACACAATTAAAGTCTTTGAAAGGGTTGAGTTAAACAGCATGACATGACTGAGTGTGCATCCGATCACACTCGGAGTGACATCCTAGTGTCCTCCGAGTACATATGTGATGCACTTACCTCTATGGGGCTTTCAATCCTTTATGTTCCAATGAAATGGAGCAGGATAGGACCTGTTCTGTTTTCATTAGAACCAAACAGACTATTGGATGTCCCCTCGGATGGCACACTCGGACATGTGTTAATATTCTGTATTACAGTGTTAATAGTTTAAATATCAGCTAGTCATTGCTACATCTGTAGATATAACATAATATTTTGGTACATGATATTATCGGCACTGCTCATTTGTAATTATTACTAGCTAAGTAACCCAAAACACCTGCCAGAGTAGCAGAGGATCCTCAGTTTGACACAATAATGGACCCCAAATATCCAGCAAAAGACAACCTAATTTGAAAGTTATTAGAGTCTATGTTTAGGGGTTGATGGAGGGTGGCCCCAATAATTATTTTATCATTGTATATACAGTATAGTACATGAAAGAGGTCAGAAAAGAAAAGGAGCATGCTGCTATATACTTAGATGTTTTGGATTGGTTATAAAATTCTTCCAACCAAGAAAGGGGTTCCAAAAGAGTTCACCCCTAAAGTTTAGTTATTACATGAACATTTATTTATGTCCATATCAGTTCTGCTTCACCCAATTACATGCATGTTCAACACTGCTGTGCTGAGTATGCTTTCTGTGCATGTAGCATTCATATACTACATATATGTAATGTTGTGTCATGTAGCATTATCATCTGGTCATGCAATATGTGATGCTATATGCTGGGACCGATTGATTGTAGACAGAAATGTGAAAACAATCACGTACCTTCCATAATGCCCAAAGCAACCACCTACAATGTCTACAAATCATCTCAACCCTGCTCTGACTTTCATTTATTTTAGGAAAAAAATATTCATACTATAGAGTAGCTAAAATCTACATCATTAACAAACCTATTCCAGGGCAGAAAGACAATTATGATTGTTGGATAATAAATGTGAGTGACATTTTCTGCAACAAGCAGTCAAAATTCAATCTAATAAACTATTAAAATTTGATAGATTAGATGAGATGGAGCATTACTTCCTAAAGAACTACAAGTGGTTTGCCATTATACAGTCCAATAAATAAACATCTCAGCCAAAATTGGATATAAGAAGGGTTGCCAAAATATCTCTGATTTAATTAAATATAATACTGCAAGCTGAACTATTTATCTGATGGCCAATAGCTCAAAAACTCCATAAAGAGTAGCATGGTACAGGGAGAGATCTGTTTGCCTATTAGCCAAAATGACACAAACAATATAAACAGACTGTTGTGTATCAATATGTATATAGAAGAGTGCCAGTCACTGCTGAGTGTGGCAGGGAGAGGTGGTAGATGCTTCTTTCATGAGTCTCATGGATTTATACCTATGACTCCACTGTATTTTTTCATCAGTACTATTGATCAGATGCCACAATATGATTTTGTGCCATTGCAAATAATAGGAGAATGGACCTGTCTATGTAATATAATGTATTTATGTATAGAATAGCATTTACAGCTGCCTCATAAAAGTCAATCACACCAGTGATATCCAAAGTCTCACATGCACTTTGCTGAACTCTGCTTCTGTAGTAACAGAGCACCACCTCCCTTAAGCTAGTTTCACACTAGTGTTGGGGTTTCCAGTCTTCAGGTCCTCTTGGGGACCCAAAAAACTGAAACCCAATCAACTTAAAAAGCGGTTACCCACAGACCCCATAGACTATAATGGGGACTGCCAGGTTTCTGCTCGGTTTCCGACCAAAAAACAAGGAGAGAAAAGTCCTACTTGCTACAGTGCAAGTGTGACTGTAGCCTTAGTCAATCGAACATATTGTGTAGCTTGAACAGGATGCATTATTATACAAAGAGAGAGACACTAGTGTAGCACTAGACTTCTGTAAATATAATGGATTATATAGTTTTAAGATGACTACAGAAGCATGAGTAATCTGGTTATCATGGCTCTATCATTCACAGTGATCAAGCTGTATATGTATCAGTTACAGTTGACAGATCTATTTTAATATTCAGCATAGTATCTAGGTTTCTTTTTTATGTACAGCACATACCGGTAACTTCTTAAAGGAAGTATGAGGTTTGGAAAAAAAACTCACCTACATCTGTAGATGAAAAACATGGACCATCTTGAAAGTTCTCTGTTTAAAAATCTTGCTGAATATAGGATTTACACATTGTCTGAAATGGCCTTATTACCCTTCCCACAATGGTTATCATACTCAGTTTGCACTGTGTTAGCACAAAGCTATCTCTACTATACATTGTTAGGGTCTTGCCAGACGTAGCAATACCCTCACACTGCTGCAGGGGTCTGGGAGGAAGGACAGAGACAAGTGAGCCCTAATCTCACCCCAGCCACTGTCCCTTCCTATTGCCTCAGTTTACCCTAAACGGTAAAAGGACAACTCGAAGACGAGCCCTATACTGAGTAAAGTGACACACAGAACAAGACAAACAACAGAAGAATGGTAAACAAGCCAGGGGTCACAACCAGAGAAGCAAAAGTGGAACCAAATCGAAATCCAAGAGAGTAGTCACAAGGCAAGCCAAAGGTCAGAGATAATAGCAAGGTAAATATCAAAGGTACAAAGAAAGCAGGCAAAGTCAGAGCAATAACCGGCAACTTGCTGTGAAAGTGACATCCCGTATATATCAGCCCCAGACCTGATAGGCACACAGGCTGTCAATTACACAGGCAAGGTAAAGATTAAGTCTATGTGGTCCAGAGAGAAACAATTCTCAGAACACGGGTATGGCTGGAAATCCATTACACAGCAAGGGAACTAGGACCGCGTTCAGACTAAGCATCCAGAATCCTAAGCAAAGAATCAAACTGAGGACGCCTCCTACGCCGCAGCGTGGGAGCAGAGGGTGGCTCAGAGACCTGAACAGGCAGAGACATAACATACATAACTTAATGTTTCCTTGTGGATTTTATCATGTTAAAATGTAATATGTATAATTCACTAAATCAGGGGTATGGGGGTAAATGTCATAAAATAACATACTGATTAGATTTGGCGATGCTGCCCCATTACTGCAGCAGCAAACTCTAGCAGAGGGGACCGTTGGATCTTATCAGTTAGTAAGCCTACTTATATTATTTTATTCCCTCTGCCACCCTTCCTTCCTTTTTAAATTTATTATGCTTACTTGTATAGGGCAATCATTTACAAACATTGTAGTCACAGTCCCATAGGGCTCACCATCTATATTACCCTATCAGTATGTCTTTGGAGTGGCAGGAAACCCACGCAAACACGGGGAGAACATACAAACTCCTTGCAGATGTCGTCATTGGCAGGATTTGAACACAGGACTCCAGCGCTGCAAGGCTAACCACTGAGCCACCGTACCCTCCAGTCACAGCGCAAATAAACATTAGTAATCATTAATTGTTACGTCAATTATGGTGAAAAATTAATATAGTAGATGTTTTAAAATACTTAAATGGGTTATCCAGGACTAAACTATTGAGTACTTGTCCTTAGAATAAGTTACCAATATCAGATCTGCGGAGGACTGACATGTGGAACCCTTCTGCATTACAGACCATATTATGTCCTGTCCATCAGTTACATGGTTTGTTTACGGCTCAGTCACATTCATCTCATTAGAGCTGAGCTGCAATACCATGTATATACAATGTATATCGATATGCTTGGTAAGTAGTGTAGAGGCTATAGCACTGAAACCGATCAATCTTCAAACAGCTTATTAATGGAGATGTCGACCGCTACTGATCTGATATTGATAAAAACCCCTTTAACTATTAGACTATATATACTTAATATAGAAAGAACATAAAAACGATAACACTAAAATCAATGAAATGCAAAAAAAATGATGTACATCAAAATACAGTATAAAATTGGTACAAAATTCTAGTTACAAGCCAGTCTAATAGCCACACTATAGAGAAATCCAGGGGATCTAATGATAGACCTGCTGTGTCCTTGCCACATACATGAATACTCCACCTAAGCAGAAAAATCGTGTTGCACTTTAGGGCATTTTCACCCGCGGTTAGCCGCGACCGGATGCTGATGCAGTGTATTGGCATTCTATTGCGGCTTCCCAATACTGATTAGGCCCAGATGAATGGGCCTAATCAGCAGGGAGTCTCGAGCCGTGGACTCGAATCCATGGCAAGATCGAGCAGGACGCTTCATTTTTCCGCGTTCTGCTGTGATTTCTGCCTCCCATTGAAAATAATGGGAGGCAGATTCCGAGAGGATTCTGTCTCAGATTTGGGGGCAAAATCCACCCCCAAATCCACGGCAAATTCTGTTGTGTGGACATACCCTTAGAGAATCAGTGTTCTATCCTGGAAAAGTTGGGTGTTGTATCCTGATGCATACAGTTTTGTCAACAATGCTGCCAAAATATTGTTTCAACTTTTGTTTATTTACCGGTACAGTATATTTTGGCATGCCACATATTCAGTGATAAGCCTAGTATATACTGGAGACTGACTTATATTTTTATTGTGGCAAAAAAATTCAACTAGATCTGTCACAGATTTACTATAAGTGCTATTACTGTGAAGTAAAGGAGTAACACCAGCTCAGCCACACTGAAAAATGTTTAGTTGCTGATATGTTTTGTGTTATATGACTTTCATGTAGAGGTCGACATCCTTACAATCATTATATGGCACACTGACTACTTTGTCTTTGATTTAAAAAAAAAAAAAAAGCAATCGTCACACCATATATAAAAGGTTGCCGACCCCTGCTCTAGCAGACGGGAGGAGCTTAATGGTAGATAGGAACCCCCAGTTCATAGCCAGATGAACTTCTCATCTCAGTTGGACTAGTAGCTAGTATTAGAGAGGAAAGGTTTAGCTGCCCACTGAGCACCTTTTTCTCTGTAGGATAGGTAGCGGTAGTTAGAAACACAGGCAGTCCCATGTCACTGGGCCCCGAAGCTTGCAGAATCAAGTATTTGTAAGGCTGCTGTTGATTTACTATTTCCACTGCTGACTAGTGCAGAAACTTAGTTATCTACATCTATAATGTTCCCTTCATTTCACCAATTGTGGCTGGAAAGGTCCCAGGGGTTACCCCAGAGTGACACCGTGGAAAGGGTTACAGAACTGAGAAAGGGGTGATGAGCATAGTCACTCCTGTCCATGTGTGAAAAGTGCCATATGTGTGGAACCTGCCAATTGTGAGTGAATTCTGCCTTCATGTTGTTCTGTAATCGGATGATTCTTGCTAAGTAAACTGAGCCATGAGCTATGCCTGTTTCAACTTCCATCCCGACTCCTGTGCTTTCATCCACACTTAAGGACACCCTGAAACACCACTACAAGGGAGACCAGTAGAAGGGAATTCCCCTTGGGAACATACACAATCATCTCAGTGCAACCTCCTCATCACAACCTACTCATGTGCCGGTTCGAAGTCTGTAAGACAATTTGGCACCAAAAGCCACCATAACCAGAGAAAAACAGGCCGCTATGTTGGACCTGTTCCTACTCTACTATCTTCACACTGCTTGCCTCAGGCTACCTCACTAACATCAGTAGGTGGTTAGTTTTCGCGATTTCCATTAATCTGTAATGTTAATGTTAAAGTATTCAAAGATATTTTAGACAATTGTACTCTTTTATCTTTGCACAATAAGATAGGTAAAACCTTCTCCTGTACCAGCATGACTGTAGCTTTTTTAATTACAGCAGGTACATCCAGTCTTTTACGGTGTCACACATACAGTATCTCTCCAAACAGCGTAGGGTTATACGTTCTTTCACTTTATTACCTGAAGCTCAGGAAAGTTTCATGCTTTTGTCTGCAATGATATGAGTTTTGTGATGCCATGTTAACAAGGAAAAGTACAAAAGATAAGAGTGAAATGCCGTAGTGAATGCTGAATAAGTTTAACCTTGGCTCAAGTTCAAGAATTTGTGAGGTTCAACAGTTCACAATGAACTTTTGCAATTCTGAGGTATTAATCCTCATTATGTTCCTTTTATTAGCACCTTCACATTGTGGTTTTGGAAATATCAATGATTTTTGATGCAGGTCATTGCCTCAATTGATAGCAACTGATGGCATTTACATAACTATGCAAATTGGAGGCACACACTGCAGAATATCATAAAAATGTCAAAAAATCTATTTTTTGTGAAATATAGTAGAAATTCTATGGAACCTAAGGGTGACTCTGTTAGGCTGAAAACAGCATCTCATTTGCAGGCTAATCACAAGTAGAGCAATGTTATATGTTGCTGTGAGGGTATGTATATCTTTAGCATTTTTAGCATTCCAAAAATGTGTATATATAAATATTAAAATAAAAAGATAATTGTGAATATTTTAATTGAATTTAATAGTGTCATTTACAAAGAACTTTTAAATATTTGTTAACCTGTTATATTATATTAAATAGTAGTGGAATACATTTGCAGAATATAGATTTTTTTTTCAGTACTAGAAAATTAAAGGAGCTCCATTCATCTCTATGGGACTTGAATGGAGTGACAGTATACATCCATGGGAAAATGGATCCCTGTTCTTGTGATTGGTGGAGGTCCCTCTAATTAGATCCACCCAAACAAACACTATTTCCCAGTCCAGTGGCTATGGGATAAGTTTAACTTGTGTGCAACCTTTTTTCACAAATGTTAATAGGAAATGTAAATAGGTTTACAGTGGATGTACAAAGTATATTGTAAAACCCTTAAAGAACTGCTGAACAGATGAGTGAGCAAATCTGTTATGGACAATGAATGAAATTTGGGTTTACATTTCAATGACCGAGATAAAAAGAGTATTTTAAACCTACTTAATGAATTTTTTTTTAAATTTGATATTACTTAGTACCTTTAAGCTAAAGCCCTGGTTGTGGAAAATCAGTGTTTTTGTTCCAGATTTTGCGGCTTTTTTGAGCCCAAGCCAAGGATGGCTACCAAAGGAATGGGAAATATATAGGAAATACTTATACTTCTCCATTTTCAATCCACTACTGGCTTTGGCTCAAAAAATACAGCAAAATGTGCAACAGAAAAGCTACTTTTTAATTTTTTTTTAAACATGCACTTTTGGACCAAGACCCCACGTTGCAAAAACACTGAGTTTTACATTACCTGCAAAGTGGATGGGATTCTTGCTAATCCCGTCCACACATTGCAGAAAAAAATTAAAAAATTTCAAAAACGCTTGCGTTTTTATAAATCTCAGCATGTCGATTATACCTATGGAAACACTGGTGTTTTCCATATAGGTATATAATAGTCACAGAAAGTCTGTAGAAGAAAACGTCTATGAAAAACGCTGAAAAAAACGCAATGCGTTTCTGCCGTTTTTTGTTTTTTTTTGCAGCGATTTGCAGCATGGGGCCTGAGCCTTGAAGACATTTGAAAACATTTTTGTCCTTTGGATTATTCAAATTATTTTTGCATTTTTTTCAGTCATAGTGTTTTATTTTTTATGTCATTTTTCTCTTTTTTTTTAATAAAAAATGTAAAAATAAAAAGGAGGAAAACATGACTGTGTGTTTTTTAATAACACAAAGTGCTGCTTAAATATTTTTTTCAAATGGTCTTCCTTCCCTTTTACATTAATTTTAATGGAACTAACACATAGTTTTGGATCACCGGGAGTGAGGCTAGAACATGTGATGTGAGCGTGGCAGTAGTGTTCTTTTAAATTTCGCCTTTTTTGTACCTTCATTTTTATTTTTCAAATTTTTTTTACACATTGTATCCCCCGTAAGGACATAATAGGCCTTTGGGAGATATTGTAACATAACATATTAGCCCCAGTTAAAGAAGGAATACAGCATCCTTGCATTTACTGCAGAGCTGATTTTGGACCTCTAGGACCCTGCAATTCCTGGCAATTGACAGATTGCATAACCACCGGGCAAAGGGCAAGCTGCATCAAGGCAGCTTACATAGCTATATACACAGCGCTGATTGTTGTATATACTGCATTCAGGAAGGCAGTATATACAACAATTCCTTCTTAATGAGGAATCTGGCTGTCATTGACACACAATGTTGCGCAGCTGCTAATTTTGAAAGGACGTACAGGTGCAACCTTGCAAAGTTAGAGCCACCAGTCAGATGTGTATACTCAACGACAATTGGTAAGAGATTAATTCTAGTTGATGAAGTAGGAAAAAGTAGCAGAGTTTTCTTTTCTCTACTGTAATAGCATAAGTGGGTCTTTAACCTAAGAATGTATAAGATAAGATTATTATTCACACAACAGGGGAATTTAGAAACATATAAGTGCCTATTCTTCTTATATATTCAGCTGCTTGAGAAAAATATGCATCAAAGATCTTAAAGATATATAATAGTAGGAGATATATATAACATATACTATAAGATATATAACCGAGGGAAAATAGAAATTAGAATGATATCATCAGAGTTAGACTGGGGTTTGTTGAGCTCTGATGGTCCACCTTCTCTCCTTAATATAACTTGCACAGTTCCACTTTTTATTGTATAATATAGTTTGTTAACATTTTACTTATCATTAAAGGGATATTCTGGGACTGAGCTCTACCTCTTCTTCTCAGGATAGTGACATCATGTTCATTGTTCACAAGGCCATGCTGAAGCTTAGCCCCAGTCAAATGAATGAGGCCAGGCTGCAATACCAACCACAGCCACTATACAGTGAACGGCACTGTGCTTCATAAGGAATAAAGAAGCCACAGCAATCAATATCATAGTCCATATCAGCAGCAAATGAGGTTGTTTTTTACTGAGCTTACTGGTACAATGTACGCTAATTGTATATTTTCAAATAAGAGACATGTGACTTCTTTCTCATGTAAATTTTTTTGCCGTAAAGGCATAATGTTTGCATTCCATTGACTAGAAACAATCTTATAATGAGAGATATTTCATGAAAATGAAATCAAAGTAATGCTGCCTAACAGTCAAATAAGGTTTAAGATACGTCGTACTAATCAGATTCTCTTCTTTTTCATCTCTTGTGTTGTATAATCCCTTTTTTGTGCTAATGGGAGCTGTAATCCATTTGCTTTGAATGGAATACAGTTCTGTGCTGCAAAAATAGTTTAATGTTTCAGAGACTCATAGTATCAAAATTATAAGCAAGAAAATAAATCTAATTAGGTTGCTACAGAATTTTGTTAACACCTCTGAAACCTACTTACCCATTTACATTTTATGTGTGGAGACACAGGAGAATACAAAGTACCGTAGAATTCAGTATGCCGAAATATTAAACATTACTCTGAAGAAAATAACCAGACCAATAATTTCTTTGTTTTTATGGATGTACTGTATACAGCTTTATAATGTTGGACTAGAGAGGTCAGCTTAGGGCACACTGTGATGGATTATTATATTGCCAGTGACATTTTCAAGTTTAATTATTCTTTGTTGTAATTTACAAATATTAGTAAAACTTGACATTAAAATTAATTTATTATTAATGTGCCTTTTTATCATTATGATGATGGGCATTTAGTTTGCCAATTCTTATTAGTTCAAACTAAACCTAGTCCAAATCTAACCAGACGCTATGTCTACATCTCCATAGAAATTGTAAGTACTCCCTTTGAATACATACGTTTTCACTGAGTACTCTTGTTTCCTACCCACATTCCAAAATATACTGAGGATCAAATTGTTTTCTTGTAAAATCAACCCAAGTGGGTATTGAGAATCACCACTGACATACCAGCTTCACAACCCTTGCAGAGCTTTGAGTCTAATGGAAGAAGTGATAGCTGATAAAGGTCTATGCATAGAGACATATACATCATGCTACACTTGTGATGATATGTTGAGTCATATCTGTACTAAGGAGGAAAAATGACCAGAAGCTGTTCAAGTCTATTAGGTTCTTTCACAGTCATGGTTAGGCCAATCCAAATTTTCAGCTTTATTTTTACTCTGTCAATAACAGTTGTCTTGTGCTTTGGATTATTTTCTCTTTGTATAACCTAAATCATACTTCACTTTGTGGTCAGGGACCAGATATTCTTCTTCTCAATTTTAAAGTACTGTGAAGGTCCTGAGATGGCAAAAAATCCCTGCAGAATTATACTACTACCAGTTTCGTGCTGGCCGACCTAAGCACCAAATGATCCTCTAGCGGGCCTGGACTTTAGCCCAACAATAGTCCAACAGAAGTCACCCAAATTTACTGGGACTAAGAAATATATACTAGGGGTTGTTGAAGGGTTTTCCCCAGATTCATTTTGTCTGGTGGACCCAAGGAACCTTGGTCCAACACCAACTACCACTATCACCATATTTGTTTAGTGGTAGGATGTTCTTAGAATGGAATTGTGTATTTGTCTTATGCCAAGCATATGGAGACCTGTGTTAAAGTTTCCACTTTAGACTTGAATCTGCAAGCAAGACATTTCAATTGCTTGAATTCAAGGTGATTTCTGTACCTCAAGCATTGATTCTACACAATTTTTACACAATTTTTTTTTTTTGTGAAGGCTTGGACTCTGTCCTTGTTTTGAGCCTGGAGAGATGTGCAGTGATTGCAATATGCTGACATTTTTGCCTCAATCACTTTTTATTACAAGAAAATACTACTTCTCAGTTCCAGCCCTCAGTAGCCTGTGCTATATTGTTGAATACTTCCATTTTTTACAAATTTGATACATCTTGGAGGTGCTCGAGCATTAGTAAATGTATCCTAATGTGATTCAATTAATTGTATTTCGGTTTCAACCACTATTTTTCAGATCTCATCTGTAATTGATCTTATTTTAGTGATTCTTCAGAATCTTGGTAGAAGGTTTAGATTTAACAAGGTAGTAAAATATTTGATCTTGCCTACTAAAAACTATGACAGTCATTATAAGTGGAGTTTCTTATTATTTTACTTTCCCCCCAACCTGTTGTATTATGTAATACATACTGTAGTATATACTACGTTGGGATTTACTAGTCACAAGTCAAGTTACCTTACAATGTTGCCTGTTCAGTAAAATTATATAAATAATAGGGTTTCTGTATGTATCAATTAATAGCATTGGTATTATTTGGAAATATTTTGCTACATAGTAAAATTATGACATAGGCTAAGATGGACATGAATTCTAATAGTAGGCCTAAATTTTCTGGGGCAGCAATGCTCACCGCAAAGAAATAATTAAAATGTTCCCTTTGCTATATCTAATTTACTGAAGTGGGATAATATTCCCAGAATCATTTTTCATTAATTTGTTAATTTAATAAAATATTACTTAGCATATGCTAGACTCGTATTCTCAGCCCGGAGTATTTCTCTTTTTTTTACTTTAATGAAATAAATACAGTACACTCAGTGAATTCTATTAAGGCCATTAATAATGTAAAATCTCTAATGAATACCTTTGCTTTAGTTTCAAATCTTTATCTACACCACTCCATTAAATCAGGTCAGTATTTCCCTGTATAATGATAATTATAGAGTATTGTCACTTCTCCTCATGTAGGTTATAGTGTTATTTAAAGTATAATAATGGTTTGTTTTCCAATGCAAAATCTCATTATGAAGTTCTATTGTTGTAAGTTACATGTAAAAATAGTTTTACTACGTGTATTAATTATATATGTTAATTTATTTTTACGTGAAGCAAAATAATGAAACACTGAATTTAATATTGGTGCTACAATTCACATTTAACATTTTTTCTGAATGGTTAAGCAAATTGTTTGATTCAGGATTTTAAGCTGGGAAGCAATAATAGGTCAAAAAGTTTCCATAGACCAAAATTTGCACATTATTACCATAATCAGATTTATTTTCCTTAATGAAAAAGTACTGATATTGTATCCCATAGTATACAGTTGGTTTGTTGAAAGAAAAAAGGGTTTATTTCAAAAGATAAAGGGTCAGGAAGTTTATATTTATATTTTCATGTGTTTTATATACAAAATGCCTTATATAGACTGGTGTCACACAATGGGGAAGGTTTTCTAAAATTTTAAGCTATATAATCAGATTTACTCTTGTTAAAGAGTTGCAAGCAGGACTTTTCTCTCTGCATTTTTCGGGCGGAAACCCTGGAGACCCCATTATAGGGTCCATGGGTTTCCGGCGGTAACCGCTTTTTAAGTGGACTGGGTTTCCGTGTTTTGGGTCCTCAAGTGGACCCGAAGAACGGAAACCGAACGCTAGTGTGAACCTAGCGTAAATCCATTTTCAGGCATTCTTGTTTTGTAAAAGATCTATGAAATAATCTGATGGAAAAATTACCCAAGGACATTCTCCAACAATGATCAGGCCCTGCCCAACAGCTCTGTTGCAATGTTAAGATTATCAGGGAAAGTAGAGACAGCAGTATTCCACTTTCTATCTTGTATACACAATGCTGCTTCAGGGCTTAAAGGCAGAAATTTGTACATTCCACTGGTATTTTCACTTCGGCATCTATTGTTAATTTTCTAGATCTGTAAGCGTTTCCAGTGGCTTGCTTCCTCTTATGTATTTGAAAGCAATGAATGACTATAGAGAGCCAGGAATGATAACTGGCAGAGTTTGCCTGTACTGCAATCACATACAGCTTCTTTACTCATAAAGTCTAAATTAGTCAACAAAAATGCCTTGCTTTCACTATATTCTGCTATGAGAAAAAAAGAAGACGGAAAATGGTCTCAATGATTAAAGCCTTTCCAGTACTATAAATCCGTCTTGATATGTAATTGCCTGTTCAGGCTGTAAAGGAGAGAACCAAAGTCAAGCAGTATTTTTGATCTCTTATAGCACATGCTTAGATTTACTACCTTACCTTTTCATAGCTGCAGGAAGATATTTGTTCACCTACAATGCAGTTTTATTGTTCACCCTTACCTATATTACTGAATTCTACTATGAAATTGAAAAGGACCCTACAGTTTGGGAACATGAAAGGATCAGGACTATTTTTGCAGTTTGCTCCAAGGGTGTATTTTTAATAAACTTAAAGGGGTTATATCAGATTAAAGAATATATTTTTTCCCTTGAAACGGCACCATACTTGTCCATGGGCTGTGTCTGGTATTGTAGCTCACTCCCATTTAAGCAAATGGTGCTAAACTGCAATATCAGGCACGACCCATGAACAAGAATTGTTCTGATCCTTTTTTGTAATCCCTAACAAACCTTTTAGCATTACAAACTATCTATATGTATAGTAGAGCACAAAAGGTGTAAAATATCTAATGTATTATGATAAATCTGTTTAGTGTTAAATCACTTTTAACTTCAGTGATTCATTCATATGTAACATCTTTACATGAGTGTTTCTATATTCCATTCTGAATATTTCATAGCTACCATATATGTATTATGAAAAGCTTTCTTTTAGATTTGTTCTACTATATAAGACTGTGTGGTTTGTTAAAAACAACTTAATTCCTTGCTGCAATGTTTTTTCCGCATCACTGCTTAACCACCCTCGGTAGTGTCTCCAAGGTTGGAAATGTGACATTGCTGGGAGGGTGAACATAAAATGTTCATAAAGCAATTAACACAACTAAACTATTGTTTCGAGGGCCTGTATATGCTTAACATGGTTATGTTTGCCATGTCTATATTAAAGCTTATATCAGCCTTATTCCTCAGGTGATACCAAGCAATGAAAAGCTTTAACTTCTGGTTCTGTATGTGTACAGAAGTAGTGGGATGGAGAAAGTTGTAAGTGGCATCAGGACAGAAGTTCACAGCATGCTATTGCTATCTCTCCATTGTCCAGGCTTCCATATTTAGGGAATCTTTTCTTTTCTCCTAAATGTAAGAAAAGATGAGATGTACACATTGAATCCATCCATGTTTATTAGCATCATTTAGGATCATAAAGAATTTTTTAGCATTAGTTCTTCTGATTATGTGAAGGAATATTCCGGTAGAGTTAGCCACAGGTGACACATATGAACTGTGTGTATATTTGAGGGGCTGTGCATGGGTCAGCCTTTTAGCTACAAACATACATTTTTATTTATTTGTACAAATTCTGTATTGGTGGACCGCACATATAAAATCATATAATGTCACTAGTTGTATAAATGTGAATAAACTCATTACAGTTTCATCAGGGGACGATGTAGCATAAAGGTTCAGAACGTCAGAACCTCGAGTTAGATCCCTTTTATCCCTGTTGTAGTTATTTTGAACCCTAGGAGATAGACTGGATAAAAACTCCATACAAAGTATATGGGATCACTCATAACATATCCAGCACTGGCAGCCTCATCACTAGAGGTCACCCCCTTTGAATAAGTAGGAGTGGGATATAGATCCTAAATTTTTTGCTTTATATAAAGATTTTTTTGAGCATTGTAGGTTATTTACATTGAGGGAACATATATATTTTTCAACAGCTGCATAAACATTAGGACCTTTATCTAATGACAGATGTCATTTTTTCCCAGTAATGCTACTATACATATCTTCCCTTCTGTTTTGGATCCCTCTGATCTCTGGTTGATGCTGTTCTAAGCCCCATGAGATAGATTTGGGCAAAATAGATCGAATATATAGTCTATAGCAGCTACTTTCATACTGGGATACTGTCTAATGACATATCTGACATTTATATATTTTTAATCACAAATGCACACTATATCACGAAGATTTGATCACAAATTTTTTTATTTTCTGTTGAATAAATGTTAAGTTTTATATTTATAGGAAATTAGATTTCCTTTTCCTATTAGATAAGGACCTTTATACATTCTCAGAACCTTTTTTCAAAGTAGCATGATCTCTTCTTACGTTCACACAAAGAATATGTTAACTATCCTATTTGTGTGTATACATGGCCAATATATGGAGTGGAGGTGTAAGGTATGAATTGCAGCCATTCAAGGCTTTTATTAGCATGTTGTGATACTGTTTTGAATTGGTTTCATGGGGGAAAAAGTGAGTCCCAGACATCTGTGGTATAGGAACTTATCTCTCTTAAAAACAGAAAGATTGGTTATGTAGAAATTCAACATGCCCAACCCTTCTTTTCTTTCCCAGAAATCAGAGGGTTTAGTCAACTTTCATCTAATGTGTATGTCCATCGTAAGATATTCTGTGTGCACATAAAAATTGCTACGTGACATCTATGATGCTAAGAAACAACTTTTAGGTCAGGCTTTTAGGTGCCATGCAAAAGTAAACCTGTCCTTTAAGAAATGTTTTTTCATTGTTATTCCAACTTGTTAAAGTTGTGCATACAGTATATTGTGTTGGGTTCAATATATGTGGCTAAGACGTTATCAATAATCAGATAGTTAAATCAAAATGAATAAAACATGACAAAAACATGACATTTTTATGTTCGTTTGATTTCTTTTATACATCAATTACTTTTTTCATAGCAGTCCCAAAAAATGATGGTGGGTATTTTTGCTTAGCAAATTGGATATATGAAATATGATATTATAAAACTATTGAGGACCATTACAATAATATAATTCAGATTTATCACTATGAATATATTCCTTGATATATTTTTTATATTCCATGGACCTCTTTTTCAATCAATCAAAGTTGAAAAAGCACGCCAGTGAGTCTTTTAGTCTCCTCTTTGAAAATGAGTCAGGGTGTAGTGTCATGTTATCGAATAACTTATTGACAGATTTACTGTGAAATTATGCATTCCCCTCCAGAGTAACGACCTTTTATCAGCGCCTCTGATGCACAGTGTTTCCTATATGAACAAGAGGTCAAACTATCAATGCACATCTATAGGAATCAGATTGAGGCTCTAAGGGTACGTTCTAACTTAGGAATTTGCCACGGATTTGGGGGCAGATTCCACCCCTGAATTCACAGCAGATTCCTTTTCAAATCTGCCTCCCATTGTTTTTAATGGGAGGCAGAGAATACAGCAGGATGCTGAAAAAATAAACATCCTGCTCAATCTTGCCACTGAATTATGCAGCTTGAGAAACCCTGAAAGCCACAACGGAATGCTAATGCCCTGCATCGGCATTCCGTCAAAGCTAGACCGCGGCCGAATATAGCTGGGGAAAATGAAGAGGATTCCTCTTCATTTTCCTCTACGTGAACTTATCCTAATAGACTTGCATTGTGAGTTTGATATCCTCTTGATACACAACACAGTGTGCAACAGAGCAGCAAAGAGGAGGTTTTGTTATGTGCTCTGGAGGGGAGCACATAACTTCACAATAAAACTGTCAGAAAGTTATTCAATAATATTACACTACTAATTTTTATTTACTTTAGTGCTTCTGTAACCCCTTCCTGTCAATGCCATTTTTCCTACTGTGCCATTTTCTTATGGGTTTTGCATTGGGTAAATACAATCACAGCAATATCAAATTTAGCCAATTTTAATACCTTTACAAAAATGCAAAGCTTTGAGAAATACAAAATTTGGCATATTCTGATAAATGTAGTGTAGCGAAGTGAACAAGAATTTTTTTTTTCAGCTACAATAATATATATATATATATATATATCATTTATAAAGGTTAAATATTTTCAGATTTTTATAGTTCTGACATTTTCAGATGTGGAGATACCTATTAGGTTTGTTTATTTCTTTATGTGAAGTAGGGAAAAGGGATGATTTACTATATTACAATATACTCACGTGACACCATGTAATAGAAGTGACAGGCTTAGGAGCCTTCAGTACTCTCCCGACTGATTGCTGCCCCCACATGGGGCTCCGGGAATGGCAATCTCAATCAGTATGGCATTACCTGCGCACCACCACTATTCAGATGCCTGAGTATGAATTTAAAGAGCCCTGCTCAGTTCATGTGCCATGTTTAAAGTTCTGACACTGCCATATTACTACTGCCAAAATTGGGAAGGGGTTAATCTTGGATTTTTATATGCTCATACAGTCATATGAAAAAGTTTGGGCACCCCTATTAATCTTAATCATTTTTAGTTCTAAATATTTGGGTGTTTGCAACAGCCATTTCAATTTGATATATCTAATAACTGATGGACACAGTAATATTTCAGGATTGAAATGAGGTTTATTGTACTAACAGAAAATGTGCAATATGCATTAAACCAAAATTTGACCGATGCAAAAATTTGGGTACCCTTATCATTTTATTGATTTGAATACTCCTAACTAATTTTACTGACTTAATGAAGCACAAAATTGGTTTTGTAACCTCACTGAGCTTTGAACTTCATAGTCAGGTGTATCCAATCATGAGAAAAGGTATTTAAGGTGGCCAATTGCAAGTTGTTCTCCTATTTGAATCTCCTCTGAAGAGTGGCATCATGGGCTCCTCAAAACAACTCTCAAATGATCTGAAAACAAAGATTGTTCAACATAGTTGTTCAGGGGAAGGATACAAAAAGTTGTCTCAGAGATTTAACCTGTCAGTTTCCACTGTGAGGAACATAGTAAGGAAATGGAAGACCACAGGGACAGTTCTTGTTAAGCCCAGAAGTGGCAGGCCAAGAAAAATATCAGAAAGGCAGAGAAGAAGAATGGTGAGAACAGTCAAGGACAATCCACAGACCACCTCCAAAGAGCTGCAGCATCATCTTGCTGCAGATGGTGTCACTGTGCATCGGTCAACAATACAGCACACTTTGCACAAGGAGAAGCTGTATGGGAGAGTGATGCGAAAGAAGCCGTTTCTGAAAGCACGCCACAAACAGAGTCGCCTGAGGTATGCAAAAGCACATTTGGACAAGCCAGCTTCATTTTGGAAGAAGGTCCGGTGGACTGATGAAGCAAAGATTGAGTTGTTTGGTCATACAAAAAGGCGTTATGCATGGCGTCCAAAAAACACAGCATTCCAAGAAAAACACTTGCTACCCACTGTAAAATTTGGTGGAGGTTCCATCATGTTTTGGGGCTGTGTGGCCAATGCCGGCACCGGGAATCTTGTTAAAGTTGAGGGTCGCATGGATTCAACTCAGTATCAGTAGATTCTTGAGAATAATGCACAAGAATCAGTGACGAATTTGAAGTTACGCCAGGGATGGATATTTCAGCAAGACAATGATCCAAAACACAGCTCCAAATCTACTCAGGCATTCATGCAGAGGAACAATTACAATGTTCTGGAATGGCCATCCCAGTCCCCAGACCTGAATATCATTGAACATCTGTGGGATAATTTGAAGCGGGCTGTCCATGCTCGGCGACCATCAAACTTAACTGAACTGGAATTGTTTTGTAAAGAGGAATGGTCAAAAATACCTTCATCCAGGATCCAGGAACTGATTAAAAGCTACAGGAAGCGACTAGAGGCTGTTATTTTTGCAAAAAGAGGATCTACTAAATATTAATGTCACTTTTCTGTTGAGGTGCCCATACTTTTGTACCGGTCAAATTTTGGTTTAATGCATATTGCACATTTTCTGTTAGTACAATAAACCTCATTTCAATCCTGAAATATTACTGTGTCCATCAGTTATTAGATATATCAAATTGAAATGGCTGTTGCAAACACCCAAATATTTAGAACTAAAAATGATTAAGATTAATAGGGGTGCCCAAACTTTTTCATATGACTGTATATGACAATTTAGAAGCAAACATAGTACAAAAATTTTTAAATAATGTACTTTAGGTGAATAGGAAATTATTGTGTAATTGGCATAGAGATACTTATTAAGCCCAAAGTAATAAACAATGGGCCCATAGTGATAAAATGCGATATAGTAGTTTATTTGAACTACAGGATCATTGCTATATTTAAATGAAGATAAAGATGTTAGTTAATGTCTTTTAGATAACATAATGTTTGACCCAGCAATTTTAGAGATGAAGTAGAGGTTTAATTATGTCCGTTGATCACAGGATGACCTCCAGAATAAATTATTGACTATGAAAAGGATGATCTGTAGAATAGTCCGTACTGTGGAAGGTGACACACTTGCTGGATAATAAATGTTATTGCCTATGATTACCCTTTATTTTAACCACTTTATTGTATAGATAATCTTACAAAGATGAAATTACATGATAAAATTATTAGATTAAACCCTTCTATAATATAAAATATATTATTCCCTATATAAATATTACATTTCCCAATGAAAAATATAAATTGGAAGCATACTGTATCTGTCTGTATTCTGGATTGTGTAGTTTCAAAGTTTCAATATGCTTATACTTTTACAGTAGTAACATTTTAACAACTTAGAAATCACACAATATATGAATAACATACAGTACATAAATAATGTAAAGGATAAACAACCACCATTTAATATCATATGGATCATTATTATATGTTGCGTCCATTTCAAATAATTTGCTCAGAAAATGTGAGAAATTATTAACCTGAGAATTACCAGTGTATCTATAAAGTTATAAAATGTAACCTTATCTATGTAGATTCTTAGATAAAGATGAAGTAATGTTGCTAAAAGAAGCATTTTCAATAATCCAATAATCTTTTCTTTTTCCTTTAAATGGTCTTTGCAATTGATATTGCAGTGAATTGCAATGCAACTATTTATACATGGAAAACTGGTAACTTAGAAACATATTTCAATGTATAATTTCAAGCTGTTACAATATTTGCAGATTTATTTAGAGAGTAAGTAGAAAAAAGTGAGAAGAACGGGAGGAAAGTTAGTTGGAGAAAGCAATGAGGGATGGAATGGAGGACAGCGAAAGTAAGTGAGGAGGGAAGAAGGTAGGGAAGAACAGCAGAAGCTACATTGTGCAGGAATTTATAGGTGCAAGTGGATGGTTGGTATTTGGTTAGACAGCAGAACTCATTTTATCATGGGAGACTTGTTAATGAGCATCGATAGCAATGACATATCGAATGAGGATTTACCAAGGTTTCCAGACCTATAGGAATAAGAGAAGGCTATAGGAGGTGAGGGCTGCAAACTCTTATAGCCTATATGATTGATCAGTTTTGTTGATCCATTAGAGTAAGTTTGATCTAGAGGTTGATTTCCATAGGGGTGGGATAAGTAACTTTGCTGCTGCACTAAAAAGTTTTTGGTTGTAACAGTTTTTGATTGATTTGAGTAAGCACATTTTTCCAAAATGGTAGGAGGGTTGGGCACATTCACCATATCTAGAAATGAGTTCCTTGTTCCAAACCTTCCTCTAGTGTTAGGGTCGTGACCGACCCGTTTTAGGTTTTAAATGCATACAAATTCTACATACATTTGTTTATTGCATCAAGACTTTTTGACTTTTTCAGGAACTTATTTTTAAACAAAATACAATAAAATAAAACTATTTTACTAAATTGTAAAATGCTCTTATTAAAATTATAACATTTGTGTTGTTGGGGTCAATTTTGACCCAGGTCTAATATAAGAGTAAAAAAACAATAATAGGTCCCAAAACTGAACTCATAAACACAATATAAACCAACAGCCCACAGCCAGCTCTACCTCCAACAACTTGAGTTAGGGACATGTCCAGGCATGTATGGCCAAATCAGCTTACAGTTGGTACTTTGCAGAGTATACATCTTCAGTTTACACCATGCAACAATAAGGAGAAGATTAGATGCAAGCCAAATTCTGGATTATATCTTGGATGATAATGAATCAGATGACACACAGCAGCAAACTGATACAGATGAACAGGTTTCTGAGGAGGAAGATGATGTGGAGTATCAACCGGAAGACACAGACAGTTCTGATCAGTCTGATGAGGAGGTCACCGGTGCTGAAGCTGCTCCCGCTGAAAGATTCAAATCCAAAAGTGGCAAGATCATTTGGAGCTCAGTACCTCCAGATGTACATGGCAGGGCAGATGCTGCAAATGTCATAAAAATGACCCCTGGGATCACAAGGTTTGCTGTGACAAGAGTAAGTGACATCAAGACATGTTTTGATCTGTTTATGCCATTGTCAATAAAAAAAAAAGTCATTATTGCTATGACAAACCTTGAAGGAAAAAAAGTCCACGGCAACATGTGGAATGACCTTCATGATGATGACCTGGATGCCTACATTGGTGTTCTTCTCCTTGCTGGAGTGTACAAATCCTGCAATGAGGCCACTGATAGTCTCTGGGACGCATCGACAGGCAGGAATATTTTCCGGGCAACAATGTCACTTCAAAAGTTTCAAATGATATCAAGAGTCCTCAGATTTGACAACAGAGACACCAGAACAAAATCTGACAAACTTGCTCCCATCAGGGATGTTTGGGAGAAATGGGTGCAGTTCCTTCCACTGATGTTCAACCCAGGGCCAGAGGTGACAGTAGACGAACGTTTTCTCCCTTTCCATGGAAAATGCCCCTTCCGGCAATACATGCCAAGTAAGCCAGGCAAATACGGTATAAAAATCTGGGCAGCCTGTGATGGAAAAACTAGCTATGCATGGAATCTACAGATTTAAACAGGCAAGTCTGCAAGCGGCATTCCTGAAAAAAACCAAGGAAAACGTGTAGTCCTCGATATGACTACTGGACTGCAGGGTCACAACATTACTTGTGACAATTTTTTTACCAGCTATGACCTTGGACAAGAACTTCTCAGGAGGAAAATCACCATGGTGGGCACAGTGAAAAAAAAACAAACCTGAGCTGCCCGCTGAATTGTTGCAGATGAAGGACAGGGCTCCACTTTCCTCAAAGTTTGTTTTTACAGACACCACCACTGCTGTTTCATACTGCCCCAAAAAACGACGGAATGTGGTACTGATGTCCACACTTCACAAAGATGCAGCTGTGTCATCAGGAAGTGACAAAAAGCCCAGAATCATCCTGGACTATAACAAAAACAAAGGAGGAGTGGACAACCTGGACAAGCTGACTGCCACCTACACTTGCCAGCGAATGACTAGGAGATGGCCAATGGTTGTATTTTCCAACATCCTTGATGTGTCAGCATACAATGCATTTGTGTTGTGGACCCACATTCACCAAGGATGGAATTCAAAGAAAAAAAACAAGCGGAGGATGTTTCTTGAGGAACTAGAAAGATCCCTTGTCAAGGCGCACATTGACCAAAGGGAACGGGTGCCCCGAGACCCAGCCGCTGCAGCCTTGGTCCGACAACTCCAGAGCTCAACAAGTGCTTCGCCCACACCCACAGCAACACAAAGAGCATCATCACGAGCATCCTCCTCAACCAGCCCTGCCTCAACATCAACCACAACAGCCACAACCCCAGTGAGACCACCTGATTCTAAAAGAAAGAGGTGTCAGGTCTGCCCTAGCAATAAGGACAGAAAGACAAACACATCGTGCTTCGCCTGCAAAAAATACCTCTGCAAAGAACACACAAAAAGTGTCACTTTTTGCCACACATGCATCTAAATACTAATGCATCTAAAAACTAGTACTTGATTTCTGTTGATTTGATTTGCTTGATTGATTGTTGTTTGTTTGTTTGACCCAGAAAAGCTACTTTTTATTATTATTGCTATTAATGTTAATATAATTTTCATCTTTTATTTGTATTAAAGTTCTATAAAAAAAAAAATCTGTTTTTTGCCTTTTTCATAAAGTAGTTAGATATGGGTCAAAATTGACCCGTAATACCATAGATGTTACTAGAGTTAATAATATAAAATATATATATGTATATTTTTTTACATTTAAGAAATGTGTTCTAAAACCCTTCAGTAATAGTCAGGTAATATAACAAACTTTTTTAAGTTTATATTATTCTCTTGAGGTTCATTTGACAATATTTTTATATTGAAAATGAAGGGTACGCTCTCAAATGAAAGGCCCAGGGGGCCACAACAAAAATATTAAAATCAATCCTTCCATGGATGAGAAACCCTAACAAGGTAACTAAGAGGTAAGAAACAAATTGGATCATAAATAACTGTTTTTAGGGTATCCTAGGGGTGATTTAAGACATGGGTCAAAACCGACCCGTTAACATAAGAAAGAGTAACAGAAAGCTAACACTAGAGGAAGGTTAAAGCACCTCCAACTAGCTCAGGTATGGAGGAGAACCCTTAGTGTGTTTTTTTTTTATACTATTGAGTGGTTGTTTTATAAGAGTTTTCCTGGACTCCAGTACAGTAGAATGGACCCAATAATCCAATAATGTAATTAATATTGTAATACTGTTCTAATATTGGTTGGATGAGAATTGTAGATACAGTAGATATAGTAGACAGATAGACCAACGGACTGATAGGTACATAGATTAATAGAACTACTGTATGAAGAACAGGTTCTATATAACAGTCTATATTGTCAATTTATAGTGTTTAAATTACATTGGATAGAAGTTAAAAAATAGGACAAATGAATCATGATATCGTAACACTACAATGAACAGTTGTATCACAATGATATAAAACATTTTGATGCTTTCTCATCTATTTCTAGGGGAGCCTGTGAATTATATGTCTATTATCTCCATTCCATTCCCACCCACTTCTCCTTGATAACTATTTAATTTTACATGCAACATCTTTCTGGTCAATTGTTTCATAAAACTTTCCCTTCTTTCCTTGACGTTTCCGGCCATTTGACTGATTGGTTTTGAAAAGCCATTGGTAAAATCTTGCATTAAGTCAGCTGTTAGTGAAGTGACTCTGACAGGTGTGATGTTTTCCTGAAGACACTGGAGTAGGGAACGTATTACTTTGTGCAGTAATGGAGCTAATGGTATTACATTCAGGACAGCTGCGGGTACATCTGGTGTTAAACTACCGTTATTTAAACTTTATGATGCAAGAGACTGCCAACTCTCCCAAAAGCGGCATATAAATTATGTCAATTGCTCATGCACTTTTTTTAACCCTGATTTCTATTGAATTATGAATGATACACAGGGACTGGATTTGCTTTTAGTGTTCCCCTGTGCCCATCTGTGCACTGAGTGCAGTGAAGAGTCATAATCTCAGTGTGTGCAGTCAAGGGATGCATAATATAATGTAGACTATGACCATATAACTTGTATCTGAACCATTAAGAAGCTTGTGCTTCAAAGACTCCAGGCTATTTTTTGTTAAGCTTGGCTGCTCCATTGGATGTAGGACTGACAAGTTCACGCTAGATGTGCTCAACTAACTTCAAGGCCGATATTTACAATGATATAATGCCGAGTCATGACAGGAGCAAATAAAAGGTTATCTACGGTAATGCATTTGTTATGAATAACAGGGTTAGACTGATATGAGTCACTCAAAGAGCAACATGATATAAAAAAAATTGTAAGAAAAATTCTGATCTACTTTTGAGGTTAATTGTACACAAAATGAACACCCAAGTATATATACTGTATAGTCACAGTATTATTATGAAATTATATGTATATATTGCCTCATTAATCTAGTTACATATTGATATTGATCAGTCATAAACTTAGATTGAAGCAATATTATCCTGTTGGCTATACATATATCTTATTAATGTTCAGCTCACATGGTGCTTTGAATGTTCTGTTGTGTTCCACATATTTTTTATGCCAGGAATTACATAGTATTCTAAATTTCTCTTATGGTTCTTAGGATCCATTGGAATCCATTCTGAGATCAGATCCATCATAGCTGTTAATAGTTACAGTATGGCTTTATTAAGAGCAGGAGTTTGGATGGCAAATTGTAGAGAGCCTAGAGCCTATTAAATAAAGCAGCATTAAAATGAGCTTTACAAGGACATACTGTATACCTTACAATACATAAGTAATTCTATGTATTGGTTATTGAGGTACATTTACTTGTATACTGTAGATTGTGATTCACCTAAGTACAATGCAAAGAAATTCTAAACTCTAAATCCTTTTTGGAATAGGTTTAATGTGTTATATATGGAATATCATGGCTAATCTAGTAAAATGTTGTTTTGGACATGGAGGCAGCCAAGTGATGCTTTCTGAGAAAAAGGCAAGTCCTGTTTCATCCCATTCCTTTTACCACTAAGCGGCAAGAACCTGTGAGCTTTGGAATGTGTAGTGTAAACCTGGGATTGATTCCTTTATGTTCACTTCTGACAAATATTATTTTCCCATACATTTTGTTAACCGAAATAGCAATTTATTACAGCAGAAACAACAATGAAAACTTTAGAACAAACAGAAAATATGCTCATTTAAACTAAATTAAAATTGGAAGGGAAAATGCAGTTTTCAGTTTTCTGCTGCTTGGATTTGGCTACAGTACATACAGTACATTACGATATATATACATATATATATATATATATATATATATATATATATATATACACACGTGGACAAAATTGTTGGTACCCCTCGTTTAATGAAAGAAAAATGCACAATGGTCACAGAAATAACTTGAATCTGACAAAAGTAATAATATATAAAAATTCTATGAAAATGAACAAATGAAAGTCAGACATTGCTTTTCAACCATGCTTTTCAACCGAATTTTTAAAAAAAGAAAACTCATGAAACAGGCCTGGACAGAAATGATGGTACCCTTAACTTAATATTTTGTTACACAACCTTTTGATGCAATCGCTGCAATCAAACGATTCCTGTAACTGTCAATGAGACTTCTGCACATCTCAACAGGTATTTTGGCCACTCCTCATGAGCAAACTGCTCCAGTTGTCTTGGGTTTGAAGGGTGCCTTTTCCAGACGGCATGTTTCAGCTCCTTCCAAAGATGCTCAATAGGATTTAGGTCAGGGCTCATAGAAGGCCACTTCAGAATAGCCCAAAGTTTTCCTCTTAGCCATTCTTGGGTGTTTTTAGCTGTGTGTTTTGGGTCATTATCCTGTTGCAAGACCCATGACCTGCGACTGAGATCAAGCTTTCTGACACTGGGCAGCACATTTCTCTCTAGAATTCCTTGATAGTCTTGAGATTTCATTGTACCCTGCACAGATTCAAGACACCCTGTGCCAGATGCAGCAAAGCAGCCCCAGAATATAACAGAGCCTCCTCCATGTTTCACAGTAGGGACAGTGTTCTTTTCAAGATATGCTTCATTTTTCTGTCTTTGCACATAGAGCTCATGTGCCTTGCCAAAAATTTCAATTTTTGTCTCATCTGTCCATAGGACATTCTCCCGGAAGCTTTGTGGCTTGTCAACATGTAGTTTGGCAAATTACTTTTATCATACTCAAGTTATTTCTGTGACCATTGTTGGTTTTTCTTTCATTAAACGAGGGGTACCAACAATTTTGTCCATGTGTTTATATATACTATACAGTATATATATATATATATATATATATATAAAAAGTACTGTTGATGACAGAAAATAAACTAAAAAATAAACTACTAATTTTTAATATTGTAGTATTATAACTGAATATGTCATGTCAAAGACTGGGTGAAAAAAAAAAACAAAAAAACTAAGAGCAATAAATAAAAATAAGAAACATGAACATGTATATGTTGAACTGCATTACCACCCAAAACCAAAGGACACCAGAAACCCTGTTTTTCTAATAACAGTATACAATCCCTTTAAAGGGAGTCTGTCACCAGAACTCAGCATACTATTGTCCACAAAATTGATTTATCATGACAGTTTCTTGGTTAACACTCTGTAAAGAATGTAGTTAGCAAGTGCCTATATAAAATGACTCAGTATCTGATCTATAAAAGCCACTATAAACAAATGAGGCCCATCAGGGTGATGCACAAGATTAAAGCGTTCCTCCAGTTATAAACAACTTTTCATAAATGAATATTACATTCCCATAAATATACAAAACATTGTAATATATCTTATTAAGGAGATTGGTTTCCTTCACCATTTATTAAGTTGTTTCCCTGCTCCTTCTCTTCAATCTGACTGTTATTTATATTATATCCATCTCCTTATTCAGCCTTACACATATGGAGCAGGGATTGTTGCAGTAGAATTCTAATTGATTTATTGCCTCATTCTGTTAACTAGTAGCCTATTATTTACAACCTAGCAGTGTTAAAAAAGCAATGAATAGCGTGTAACAGTAGCATTTATTTCAGTGTCCCCCTTCTCTCCTCATAGACTAATATGAAGAAAGTAACGGCCTTAAAAGTGGAGATATTTTACAAAGTTTCATATATTAACCTGTACTATTCATTTATAAAAAGTTGTTTATAATGCTTTAATGACAAATTCTCATGAGGAAACTAGAAACCTTTTCATATTTTAATCCATTATATTAACACATAACTTGATGTAAATAACCCAAATATCATGAACTCTAAATAATTTATTAAATTATTAAAGTTGGAGAATACATTCAGTGTTAGGGCCGTACATTAACAACCAATACTGAACAGCAAATCCAACTTTTAAATAATTAGAGTTTATTTTTAGTTAGGTTTTGATATACAGGGTTGAAGTATGAATTGTTTTCTGCCAAAGGCAATATGTGATTTGTCATGCTCTATAAAAATAGTTAACTCATGAAATGAGTGAAAACAGAAATTGATAAGTAAACAGTAAACCTAAAAAAAATTTATGTACTTTGTATCTATTGTTTTAAATTGTGATCCATTGTAAACTCATGATCGAAATTTTTAACTTGATAAACCATAATAAATCTGACTGTCCTCCTTACAATGTTACTGCAGCCTAGAATGGTCATGATGGCACACCATAAACTGTGGGCAACACACTGTAGTTGGTAAGCAAAGGTAGATTCAGCTATTTTAAAATTTAATAGCGGATTTAGATGATTATTACAATTTAACACAAGTATAATGTAGAATCATCGGATATCACCAAGGAAACCAACTGCTTACTATTCATTTTAATGTAGCAACTCTTCAGAGGAAATACAGAAATACATGGCACTCAATGAAGAAGATAAGTGTCCGAATAATATACAGACATGACATTTCTGTCAGACTTAGAGCTGGTCTTTATAGTTTCTCTATATTCTGATTAACCGAAGGGGATGCCAAACTATACAGCATATAGGACGCAGTAATAACCAAAGTGCATAGACTTTGGACTATTCCACTGAATTCAATAGTCTCAATAGATGAACATTGCTGTCTACTTTTTTAACTGATAGCAGAACAAAAAGTTTGTAACTGATGTCATCACCAGCCATTTAAAGGGAGTCTGTCAGCAGTATATTGGTTATAAACTTAATCACAGTACCTTGTAGAGTCTACAGTTTCCAAATATGTCTCAGTTATTAAGTTTTGGAGCTCCATTTCCATGTTACTTTAATCAAATGAGGGGAAAGCGCTTTGGGGTGTGCCTTAGTTTTATTTGGGCTGTGATTATAGCTCTAGATTCTGAAACAAAGTACTTTTTCCCTCACTTGCATATAAATAAAATTGAAATTGACATGAAAACAGGGCTCCAACGTTGAAGGTATAAACAAGGTACTGTGACTAGATCTATAACCAATTTACTACTGACAGACTCCCTTTAACATAGTAAAGAAAAAACAGCATGTAGCATGCAACAAAAAGAAAGAAAAGGTGAATAACTAATGCACAGCCCTATTAGGTACATCTAGTTTTAATAAAGCCAACTACATTATATCAGTTCTGAAAACCTTGATCGATGTGCCCGGCAACAAAAATAATACATATAACTAGTAAAAAACATAATAGTTTTTTAATAATAATAATTTGAAATCAACTTTCTCTCCTCCAGCATTGCATAACTATTTTTCTTCTTCCCTATGATAGCCATCTCTATCCCTGGTGACATCTAATGTCAAGTTGTCATAGTCACAACACAAGGCTATATATCTTCATATCTGGAGCTGAATATAAAATGAGTTTCAAACAATAGGACATAGTTTTAAGCTGTTAAGTTCATGTCATTGCTTTAGTAGTGTTTCTATATTCCTTCCTCACAAACTGAAGTGAAGGTGTGATACAGTACAATATCTTCTTATTTGGCCTTTAAGGACCATTAGTACTTGTAATGTTTTTAAAGGTATATTCCAATATTATGATTATATATATTGTAAATGACGTATTGAAGATTTTTTTTTCTCTTGAATATATAGCTATTAAAATTATAAAGTTGTCAAACTGTCAATAACACTTGGAATACTTATTTTTGGTATGTTGACTTCATCCAATAGTCCACTCTTATTTAGAATAAGCATGCACAGCTAAACCTACTATGTATGGGTGCTTCTTTAACTATGCATAACAGAGCATACTGGATAGTTTCTGAACAGAAATCAATTGCACCACGGTGAGCGTACGCAGTACTCTAATACATTAACATTAATTCATAATTAATGTTTAATTAATGGCTTGTAAGCATGCATGGAAGTGCAATTGTGGTGCAGGGAAACTATAAGAGATGGAAATCTATATGAAAAACTGAGCTGGTCACTTGGGGAAGGGATAAGGACACCTCATTTTACTTTTATCACTAGAAACTTTTGCAGAATTATTGGGTCTGAAAGTTCAAAGAAATTAGAAAAAAAGTCAAGGTGCCATTGAATGATTGGTTTCTAAGTTGGGAAATAAATGGGGTAGTAGATTTTGATAACTTGTGCTTTGTGGGTTAACCTTGATTCTTTCCATTTTTTTCTTGGCAAAATTAAGAAAGCTATAACTATTTTAATGCCAATGCAGCTGTATAAGGGTTTGTCTTTTGCTGCATATGTTATATTTTTATTAGCACTTTTTGAGATGCCTATACTTTATTGACTAAATGTTATTAAGACCTTTCTGAGAGGGATGGGGAAAAAACACCAATTGTCACACTATAAATTTTGCACTCTTCACTAAACAGCACAAATATTATTGTTATTCTATGGGTTAGTACAAATACAGCGATCCCAAACTTATGTAGTTCTTTTGTTGTTTTATTCATTTTGCACAATATTAACATTTAAAAAAAATAAATAAATTGTTTTACGTCGCCATGACATTTGAGACGTGCTGTACTTCTTACTTATACCATTCTGGCATACATATTTTTAATAACTTTTTATTCCATTTTTATGTGTCAAGGTGACCAAGAAACAGAATTTTGGAATTGTTTTGTAGCTTAAAAACAATAAAAAATATGGACATGTTTAGCACTGTATTTGTGTATATTTCAGATATTTTTAGTTTTTTAACATCATAAAATATTTTATTGCTTTTTTATACTCTCATTCGGGGACTAGATCATGAAATCGTCTGATCCATGATAGAATACACTTCGTACTAATGCACTACAGTATATTCTGGCTCTCAGTGTGTGGCTGATCAGTCAATCAGGTCCTGTCTTGGGCAGTTACTACTGGGCAAATAAAAATGGCAGTTCGGGGAATACTGTTCAGGCCCATGGTTGCCATAGATGCACATCGGCTCCCTTGATTATGGCATGGAGGAGCTGATGATGGGGGCCATAATACTAAACAACTCCTTAGATGCCACAGTTGCTATTGACTGTGGCATCTCATAGTTTATCTGTGATTGCGGGTGCTGCTGTAAGTTACAGTTCAGACCTGTTGTTTATAACGAGGGCTCAGTTCCTGAGATGGTGCCATTTCGACATTGTGCACTGTATAGTGCTGAGCTATAAGGGGTTAATAAGATAAAAACTGGTTTTAAAGAATTTACAGAACTTGTTTATTAACTTGGGAAAAGGTGAAAAGGGGATAAATAGCTGAGTTATACTTGATAAATCTGTAAACAAAAGTTTAGCAATATATTTTACTTCAGGAGGTATTGACAATGTGAGTGTCAGTATCTGAAGAATTTACTGACAGATAGCTAAGGTGTATCAGAATAAACACCACACAGTGAAGACTGATTTGGTATTCTCCTCATGCTTTGTATTTATGCACAGGGCTGCTCTGTCCACTGACCAGTAAAGCAGTGAAATAAACCTGATTCTTATATTGCCATAGAGAACATTTGAGGACAATGTTCACATTAGCATTTTATTTTGTATTCTTTGTGAGGTATATGGCTAGCTATGACTATTTTATTATAGCTGTTATTATCGTCTTTCAGGTAATACAATTGACATTGCAAGTTTTACTGTTGTTTTAACTACTTGCTTTGAACAAGGGAAATAAGGGAAAATTTTCACTTGATTCCTGTAGGTTCTCTGCTCTTATGGGATTATTCTGCTACACAGAAAATGATCTTATTACAGCGTGTTCAGCCACAGTCATACTATTTTATACACTGCCTATTATCTCAATTCTACATATTTTGCAAGATTTATATTTATGCATATTCTCTATGAAGCTGCTCCAAGACCCTGCATTTGCTTCTCTAAAATCCTGCATACCGTAGGAATGTATTTATAGATAAGGGACCGCTTCCTCTTTAATCGTACTCTTCCAGTGAATAAAGAATTTGATGAATGTAATGATCTGTCTAGAATATAATTCACCTGCCCACAGTCTCAAGTGTGACAAGGCTGAAATAAAAAATTATCCTGTAATTGCTACAGAAATATCAATAAATGCCATGTGCCATATAGACGTACAGCCCACCGGCCAAAATGGCCAAATCTCTTTTGAAACGACTGGATCTTGAAACCATTTTACTTTTTTTTTTTTTACTCTAAACACTGATATCAAAGTTACAAAAATTTATGTGAATAGGCTTTCAAGAAAAAAAGAGCAGGTTTCAAGGAATTACTGGCATATTTTGTTATATTTTATTACAATATTAGTATTATCAATCCTTCCTGGCTCTGACAGTACCATCACATACCCCTGTTACTTGTTTTCTAAACAGGGAGCCATGTACAAGCTAGTTTTGATCCTGGGGAAGGGGCATAGATCAATCTTAGCAAGGGTCACCCTTGCTTAGTGTAACACCATTGCTTTAAATATCAAAAGCAGGTTAATCTCAATAAATTAGAATATCTTCGAAACGTTCATTCATTTCAGTAATTCAATTCATAATCAGCGTCTTCCATGATTGTGTGTCCTACTGAACCAGACTGAGGGACCATTTAAAGGCTTAGGAAACCTTGGCAGGTGACACACTGAATTTACAATACTGAACTTTTTACAATTTTCTAATTTTCTTAGATTTTGGTTTTTATTACCTGTAATCCATAATCAACATTTACAGAAATAAAACACTTGACATAGAACACTGTGTGTGTAAAGAATCTCAAAAATATAGGAGGTCACTTTTTTAATATAATTACTGAAAGAAATAAACGTTTCACAGATATTCTAATTTATTGAGATGCACCTTTATGTGCACATATGAATATGACTACAGAATTGTATTTAAAATTTATCAGCTGAGAAAGAATGATTATTTTTGAGGTCTAATGTAACCTGTAACAGCAAAGTTCCAGTGAGGTAAAAGAAGGATATGCCCAAAAATCATCATGTTTATAATTATATTTCATTTCTTAGGCTTGGGATGGAGGTGGGCAGGTGTAAAGGAGCATAAAGGAAGGATATGTCTTTTTTTGTAATCTGTAACCATGGAAACACATATATTTACAAAGTATACAAAAAATTGTAGTAGTGTATAAATCAAAACATTTGGGAAAATAGTTTCATTTTATTATTAGATGCATTGGAACAATAACAAAATTTCCAAAATTGCAAATATGATGAGTCAAAGAGCCATCAGCATTTTTAAAGTAAAACAACATATTTTAGGGCCATACTTTCTTTAACTATTTTCCTTTCACTGAAAAAAAAATCAATCTAACTTCATCTACAATTTGACAATCCAATAGTACTTGTCTTAGGTGCATTGGCTACCAGACTCTTGGCATTTGTCCAAACATGTGCCAGGTTATTTACATCCATCTTATTATATTTAATATGCTATAAATTTTCCTAGGGTTGAAGTAAGGGTGGAAATCATGATCTTTAGTCATGTAGACATAGCGGGAATGCATTGCTGTTCACAAATGTGCTACTTGGCTGAAAAATCCATTGGTTCTACTTTGTTATGTACTGTGATCTAATTGAGGTTTAATGCATTCTGTTTTGTCCCTTCAATGAACCTTTATGTGTGCTCCCAGTGGACTGTGTTCTGTACAAGTTCAGCACCGTCTTTTCTCTTTGACATATTCGGCTTATGGAGAACAAAAAAAAAACCTTGGCAGATCCCTCTAAGTAAAATCAGCATATGATAACTTTTTGTCATATTAAAATGATATAAGTAATTCACAGTCTAGTTCTATTGATAATTCTATTGATTACAAGTAGAAGCCATTTCACCTAACATAATGAAACTTGTATACGGGTGCGATGAACAGTACAACATAAATTTCTCAAAACACCAGACCAAAGAATATGTGCAAAAACATGGGGTTAAGGTTTTATCAGTAGGCAGTGTTATTTGAGTATACAAATATTGAAACATACAGTACTATATATAACTGTATATATGTATTACCAGTATACTAGTGTAAAAAGTTTCAAAGACATTTTTTACATATTTAATCTTGTACTGAAAATCCAAAGGTTAACCATCCTTTTAAAATTCATTACCTATCCATCAGTTTGGCCATCAATATAAGGTTTGTGGGGGCCTGACTTACACCCATCAGATGTTTGAAGAAGCCAAAGTGCTTAAAGGGGTTGTCCCAATAAAGACTTTTATGTCCTATCTGCAGGATAGGGGATAAGAGTAACATCACTTGGGGGTCCGACAGCCAAGTTCCCTGTGTGCCAACACCAGTGTGCCTGCTGGTGATCGATATATTGCTATTCATATTCATAGAGGAGGCACGCAAGTCCCCTGCTCTTCTCATCTCTGAGTTACCTGGCAACTGGACCCACAGGTAAGTGGCTTAGTTGGACAACCCCTATAAGTGGATAATGCAGCTTCTTCATTGTTACATTGCTTCAAGTTGAGCTGAACTTGCAGATGCTGTTTTATTTGGAGTGGTGGTGCCCCCCTCCCAATATCCTTCTTAAATATAGCAAATCTATTGTTTATCAATCAGCAGGCATGACTGCAAATCTAATATTACTTATCAAAAAGTCTCTGTTCTACTGTTAACTCGACTTACATCTATTTCCCTGATAGGTGAAGGCTAAAGACGTGGGCCCTGTGCTAATACACACGTGGACAAAATTTTTGGTACCCCTCGTTTAATGAAAGAAAAACCCACAATGATATAGAAATAACTTGAATCTGACAAAAGTAATAATATATAAAAATTCTATGAAAATGAACAAATGAAAGTCAGACATTGCTTTTCAACCATGCTTCAATAGAATTTTTAAAAAAAGAAAACTCATGAAACAGGCCTGGACAGAAATGATGGTTCCCTTAACTTAATATTTTGTTACACAACCTTTTGAGGCAATCACTGCAATCAAACAATTCCTGTAACTGTAATGAGACTTCTGCACCTCTCAACAGGTATTTTGGCCCACTCCTCATGAGCAAACTGCTCCAGTTGTCTCGGGTTTGAAGGGTGCCTTTTCCAGACAGCATGTTTCAGCTCCTTCCAAAGATGCTCAATAGGATTTAGGTCAGGGCTCATAGAAGGCCACTTCAGAATAGTCCAATGTTTTCCACTTAGCCATTCTTGGGTGTTTTTAGCTGTGTGTTTTAGGTCATTATCCTGTTGCAAGACCCATGACCTGTGACTGAGACCATGCTTTCTAACACTGGTCAGCACATTTCTCTCTAGAATCCCTAGATAGTCTTGAGATTTCATTGTACCCTGCACAGATTCAAGACACCCTGTGCCAGATGCAGCAAAGCAGCCCCAGAACATAACAGAGCCTCCTCCATGTTTCACAGTAGGGACAGTGTTCTTTTCAAGATATGCTTCATTTTTCTGTCTGTGAACATAGAGCTGATGTGCCTTGCCAAAAATTTCGATTTTTGTCTCATCTGTCCATAGGACATTTTCCCAGAAGCTTTGTGGCTTGTCAACATGTAGTTTGGCAAATTCCAGTTTTGTCAGATTCAAGTTATTTCTGTGACCATTGTGGGTTTTTCTTTCATTAAACGAGGGGTACCAACAATTTTGTCCACGTGTGTATGTATAACATACCCATTGCATCCAGCTTATGAGGTTCAATGCGAATAAATGTAAAGTTATGCATCTTGGCAAAAATAATCTGCATACAACATAAGCCCTAGGGGGAGTAAAGCTGGGATAGTCACTGGTGAAGAAGGACCTGGGTGTACTTGTAGATCATAGATTAGATGTGTGCAATGTCAATCAGCTGCTTCTAAGGCCGGCAGGATATTGTCATGCATTAAAAGGGGTAAGGCCTCATCTAGAATATGCAGTTCAGTTCTAGACACCAACTTGGATGTCCTAGAGTTGAAAAAGGTGCAAAGGAGGCAAAAAATTGGTAAGGGACATGGAGGACCTCAGTTATGAATAGAGAATGAAGGAGATTTATTTAGACTTGAAGAGACGTTTAAGGGGAAATATAATATATCTTTAAACAATATATAAATGGGCAGTAAAAAAAAAAAGATGGAGAAAGTTGTTGTATGTAAAATCCCCTGAAAAGAAAAGGGGGCACTCCCACCCTTTGGATATAATTCTACTAGAAATACAATAGAAAAAGAATAGTCATGTTAATAATAATTTGTGATCATCTTGGGCTTTTGATACATTAAGATCATAGTGTACAAGTGCTAGAAAAAATAATGAATAGGAAGATCAAATAGTCAAAATAGCACATTGTCAGACGTGTGGTCCTCAGTTTTCCAGGCGTGTCAGAAGTTCTCCATATCTTGCAAAGCACAGGAGACGAACTACAAGATCCTCTCTAGATAGTACAGAGTCCCCTCTGTCCTTCATGAGATTTATCCCTCCACTTTGGATCGCTGCTGGAGGTGTAATAAGGACTAGGCACGATGGCGCATGTCTGGTGGGGATGCACACTCCTACGCCCCTTTTGGTCGGGTGTCCGTCGTGTTATTCAGATGGTCACTGGCATTGCCTTGGAAGATAATCCTGCCCCTTTGCTCCTCTCTATCTTCCCACGTAAGTTCCAGAAGCAGGCTCTTAGGTTTCCTTCTAGTAGCAGCAAGATCCGTTATCCCTAGACTGTGGAGATCCCCGACTCCTCCTTATCTACTGACTTGGCTCCAGGAGATCCTAAGCATACGTAGTATGGAGAATTTACTCGCAGAGCTGAAACAGGATGACAGTGTCCACCAGCAAATGTGGCTCCTGTGGAACCATTTCTATTATTTCGCTGACTTTCCGTCTGCCTTTACTTCTGTGTCCTCTTGATTTCTCCTCCCCCCACTTCATCGCTATTCTTTCTCCCCTTCCTATATCACATTAGGTTTTGTTTACCATGGTTTTTGTTTTTGATTTAATTATCTGACTCTGCTGTGACAGAGCTTTTGTTTCCCTGCTCCCCCTATGTTCCCTTCCTGTTCCTTTTTTGCCATTTTTTGTTTTTCCTGTACTTCCCACCACTCCCTTGACCTTCCCACCATCTTATATACCCATTATTGTTGATTCCTTGTTTGATTTGTTCTTTGTATTGTAACAAAAATTCCAATTAAATTCTTAATGTTAAAAATAGCACATTGTAAAAAAGATGCCTGTAAAAAGAGTAACATCAAGTGTTACCTGTATTAATGGGGGCAGGGGACCACTAGGTTTCCATAGATCAGGACATCTGTTTAAATTACTATTTAGCCAGAAATTGAATCTGTTAGTGTTAGTGTTATCCAATGACATGGAAACTGTAAGATACAAGATGCAATTGGAGTGTATTGCAAATGTTCATTGTATATTGTAACTAGCACTATGACCCTAGTGGTGGTTCAGGTATTGGCAGTGAGAATAAATTGACAGCAAAGATATAAATAGTGATGCAAAATTGTAAATTTTTATTTTTTTTCTCTCTACCTCCCAAAAGATAAATTAATGGCACCATTTAATAATCCAAACAATTTACTGGGAAGCTGGAAGAATATTCTAAATGGGGTGGAGTTGAAAAAAACCCCAAATAGACACAGTTGTGCCATCTATTTATCGTATTTCTGTTACTTTGTATTTTATGTTCAAGCAATAGGGAAACTCTGGGAAATTTGTTCATCATCTTGTTTAACCAAAAACCACCAAGAGTCATTAGACAATTCTATCAGAACCCGTGAGCTGAGATAACAGTAGGTAGCGGATAAGACCAGGACGGGGACAATTACTAAAGTGTAACAGACAATACTTGGTTTTTTAAAGACATTGCAATGGTACAAATTGATTATCTACAACTTTGTTGGCCATATCCAATAAATAGATTCCAGTTTGCTGTACTAGAGATAATCTAATCGTGGGAAGGCAGTTATTGAGTTCTTGATGGAATGATGTTAGTGTATCCATTGGACCCTGCCAGAACAGAAAAATATCTCACAATAATGATGGTACAACAAACATTGTTACTGCAGGTACAATATAAGTGACTACATTTGTGTTCAGTACCAATGGGAAGGAGAATCAAGGAGAATCAACCTCTTGAAATCAGATTACTTAAAAAATATATCACTGTAAGAGGCAAAATTTACCTGATGTAATGTAGCAATGGTTCACAGCAGGATGCTGACAGACCCTACTAACACACCTCCTATTGATGAGGAGGATAGATGCTAGCATTCCAAATGCACAAAGATAATGCTTATATAAGGTGCCAGTCACATGATGGTGAGAGGTGTGCAATTCTGGTTTATAGCATGTTATTCACACTCATACTTTTAGATTAGGCGGGCTCCCCAGCACCTATATATGTATTCTCAGCAGTCTCTGACGTCATTCATGCCGGCTCTAAGACCAGAAGAAGTCAGAAGACCTGCATCGGAGCCCAGGAAAGGTGAATAACACTGTTTATTATGCTTGTCACCTCCCCTGGGCCTCAGCATATATACTCTAGGGTCTGAAGATTATGGCACTTTTGGTTAGGATCTGTGCAGTCTGAACGATACTGTTGAACTTCACACAATGAATCTTGCGAGATTCATCCAAGACATACTCTCAGTGCAGGCCAGTATAGAGTGGGGGCCACCAGGCTGCACTCTTCAGCAATAGTGAGGGTTAGGGCTGGGCTTCGGAGCAGGTAGATTGCCGCTGGGTCCATATTAGGGTCAGCCCTCCGGGAACTTTCCTGGTGATACACATTGCCAATCTGCCCCTGATAACAGGGCTTGGCTGCATCCTGCAAAAAATGAGATAATAACCATGAGCTATTAATTGATATTTTGCTATGTATAAAAGCATTCTTACCAAGTAAACTTACCTGGAAAGATTCTGATGTTTTTATTGCAGGCATCATAGGATTCCTGGGTGGAGCCAGTTTAATACAAGTTCACATTTGTGTTATAAATTTGATCATGATTGTTTTGTATTTTTGTCCTGAAAAATATTTGAACCTTTATGTAACCTGGATATACCCTATTAAAGTCAATGGGGTTGTAGCCCTGTCTTCCTTGGCCTGATTATGACATTGGCCCACAAATAGTAACACAGATAAAAGAAAAGTTTAGTTTTTGGTTTTTTTTTTCTGTGTACTAGACCTTTTTTAAATGTGCACATTTGTTATATGATTTCATATTTTTCTTTCCGGGCTGTTTTGTTTGTAGAAATCACCTAGCTGACTCATGTAACTAACCCCATCTATTATATCTACCAAGTATTGCAGGAGAAATTTATGGCTTTGCTGCATTATCTAAAACATTAATGTAGCATTGTTAAATCATTTCCAAGCAGGGACTGCCCAACCACAGGTCTAGTCCCAATAGCTTACCTCATACATCTGTCAATGTGTTCAACTATGTTCCTTTATGCATTTTCACTTTATCTGGTTAAGATATGTGCCTACACTCCCTGCTTCAATTATTACATAAAAGCTAGTCTGTGTTGCTGGCAGTGATTTAAAGCAGATTGAGCGCTATCTCATTCTGTACCCTAATTTAAAAATAAAATAGATGCATCTAATGCTGCCTTGCTTCAGAAGGATTTGTGTATGTTTTGTGCTGAACATCAAGTAAAATGAGAATTCCACTGAGCCATGGCTCTAAATTTTAAATGTTCGAGGGCAAAGAGGATGATGGATCTTCCTTAGATTAAAATATTTTATACATGCATTATAAGGATTTTGCACATGTGGTTAACACATTCCGTTGATGCAAGATTGAACGCTATAGTTATATATTTTAGTTGTGTGGGAAAAGCTAAAAATGAGTAATCATAACTCTTGGAAGAAGTTTTGAAGCATGGTTTTTACTAAGATCTCCGATAGCTGTTACTCTAAAACATTTGGAAATATGGTTACCAGCTGACTACTGTGCTTATGTCCAGATACATTAAGCTCTAATTTTACTGAAGCACAACACAATGACCCTTTAGAGATGTAAGGTGCCGTTAGACCATGAACAGCACATGAAGATTCTTTTCGTGTTTTAATACGGAAAACGGCTTTTATTTCTATGTACATCAGACTACTGTCAAGTTACAGAATCCTATCACATTGAATACTGATACTTTCCTTTTTGAGGGTTTCTAAATATGGTAATTTTTTTTTTTTTTACATGAAAGATGGTGAAAAAAAAGCTATTTCGAAAAAATAGTGGTCAGAGCATAATGTATGTAATACTAAAATCACAAACCATAATGATTGACCCAAGTATCAATACTATATTATCTCATCTTAAAAGAGTAAAAATTTGGAATGCTTCACATATCATTCTAGCTTGAGATAGGTCAGTAAAGTACAAGGCAGACATGCAAATTGTAAGGAGTTTCATATTTTTTGGGGGCTTTTTGCCTATAATAAGGAGGACGGTCGCCGTAAGTATCACACAAGAAATATAGGAACATATACCAAATACAACTCTAATCCCTTTTTGTTATTAGTCAATCTCTACTTTTTTAAGGTGTTCCCAGCAAACCAACATCTTCTGAAAAACACTAAAATCATGTCCTTTGTAATAAACCAATTTCTCAGCAGATGGCTTTATTATCTGGATTATGTATGACCAAGTGAGGCATAGAGATTGATTTCTTTAATATGGGGAAATACAATTTTCTTTCCAATACAATATAGTATGCGCAATATGGTATGCTCGTCCTCCTTCATAATAATACAGTCATGGCCAAAAGTTTTGAGAATGACACAAATATTATATTTTCACATGATCTGCTGCCCTCTGGTTTTTATGTGTGTTTGTCAGATGTTTTTATCACATACAGAAATATAATTGCATTCATATTATGAGTAACAGAAGCTTATATTGACAGTTAGAATGAGTTAATGCAGCAAGTCAATATTTGCAGTGTTGACCCTTCTTCTTCAGGACCTCTGCAATTCTCCCTGGCATGCTCTCGATCAACTTCTGGACCAAATCCTGTCTGATAGCAGTCCATTCTTGCAGAATCAATGCTTTAATTTTGTCTGAATTTGTTGGTTTTTGTTTGTCCACCCGTCTCTTGATGATTGACCACAAGTTCTCAATGGGATTAAGATCTGGGGAGTTTCCAGGCCATGGACCCAAAATCTCTATGTTTTGTTCCCTGAGCCATTTAGTTATCACCTTTGCTTTATGGCAAGGTGCTCCATCATGCTGGAAAAGGCATTGTTGAGCGCCAAACTGCTCTTGGACGGTTGGGAGAAGTTGCTCTTGGAGGACATTCTGGTACCATTCTTTATTCATGGCTGTGTTTTTAGGCAAGACTGTGAGAGAGCCGATTCCCTTGGCTGAGAAGTAATCCCACACATGAATGGTTTCAGGATGCTTTACAGTTGGCATGAGACAAGACTGGTGGTAGCGCTCACCTCTTCTTCTCCGAATAAGCTGTTTTCCAGATGTTCCAAACAATCGAAAAGGGGATTCATCAGAGAAAATGACTTTACCCCAGTCCTCAGCAGTCCACTCCCTGTACCTTTTGCAGAATATCAGTCTGTCCCTGATGTTTTTTCTGGAGAGAAGTGGATTCTTTGCTGCCCTCCTTGAGACCAGGCCTTGCTCCAAGAGTCTCCGCCTCACAGTGCGTGCAGATGCACTCACACCTGCCTGCTGCCATTCCTCAGCAAGCTCTGCACTGCTGGTAGCCCGATCCCGCAGCTGAAACACTTTTAAGAGACGGTCCTGCCGCTTGCTGGTCTTTCTTGGGCGCCCTGGAGCCTTTTTGGCACCAATGGAACCTCTCTCCTTGAAGTTCTTGATGATGCGATAGATTGTTGACTGAGGTGCAATCTTTCTAGCTGCAATACTCTTCCCAGTTAGGCCATTTTTGTGCAGTGCAATGATGACTGCACGTGTTTCTTTAGAGATAACCATGGTTAACAGAAGAGAAACAATGATGGCAAGCACCAGCCCCCTTTTAAAGTGTCCAGTGGTGTCATTCTTACTTAATCATGACAGATTGATCTCCAGCCCTGTCCTCATCAACACCCACACCTGTGTTAATGGAGCAATCACTGAAACGATGTTAGGTGGTCCTTTTAAGGCAGGGCTGCAATGATGTTGAAATGTGTTTTGGGGGATAAAGTTCATTTTCTAGGCAAATATTGACTTTGCAAGTAATTGCTGTTAAGCTGTTCACTCTTTATAACATTCTGGAGTATATGCAAATTGCCATTAGAAAAACTGAAGCAGTAGACTTTGTAAAAATTAATATTTGTATCATTCTCAAAACTTTTGGCCATGACTGTACACATGGTTGGAAGGCTCTGAAAACCATATGCTATATGATATAATATATGCTATATGGTATGATAACCATATTAATGCTTTTACTGTTAACTGGATGGATATTTACAATAGCATGTGCTTCACATGAGAAAAAGTTTACATATATACTAGATACTATCATTAGTATTTACTATACGAGTGCCTCTGCTTCAAAAATGGCCAAATCCGCTCATCAAAAAACAGACTACATGTCAAGAGACAAGCAGAATTTGAAAATATAATATCACCATCAGATGTAATATTTAAAGAAGGAGTCGTTCCCGGTGACTACTAATGTAGTCCGCAGTATCACTTGTCTCTTCATCCATTCCTTTCCTTCTATTCTTGTTATGTTTTTACTATACCTAGTTCTTCTTCAGGAAATACCCTGTAAATTTCAAACAGATTCATGGAACAGAGTATGAAACAGAGATTCTATCTTTGGTGTCCCTCTGTCATGCACCCCATTCCCCTTAGACCCTAAAGTACATATAACATAGTGTATCCATATTTTACTAAAATGGTGTATTGAAAAGGTTAGTAAAAAAACAAATTCTATAGTTACATTTTCTTGTGCAGCAAATACAATTATATATATATATATATATATATATATATATATATATATTATTATTAGTAGTAGTAGTAGTAGTAGTAGTAATAGTAGTAGTAGTAGTAGTAGTAGTAACAGTAGTAGTAGTAGTAGTAGTAGTAACACTAGTAGTAGTAGTAGTAGTAGTAGTAGTAGATTGAAATATATTTGACATCTGTAACAACCAAAGGACATTTTCTTTTATCTGATTTTAATATATATTAAATCTCTATAATGAACAGCATATTTAAAATGTCTTATATTGCCCTGTATTGTGTTAAAATAGTATACTATACGATTCATAGTACATATTTTACATCACAATGTGCAATATATATGGCTTTGTTCTTAAAAAGCAGACATGGAATTACTTTGGCTTTTTATTCCAGAATGCAGCTAAGCCCTCTATACCCTTTGTTAATTTCAGCATTTATTATGATACATAATAATGAGGAGCGGCTGAGTACAGACATACTAAGACTGAGATATTAATTTCTGTACTGTAGTCAGATCTCTTGGGATACGAAGCAGTAAAAAGCAATTCCGAAAGATAACATCATTCTGCAAGTGTCACCCTGACCATGTACTGTAAGTAAGGACACAATGGACAAAGGCTGGGAAGATTGCTCTTGACCTGAAAGTCTGATGTCTCCAAGGCCTGATGATACACTGGTCATTCCCTTAGGGGTTTGTTCTTGTTTTCTATTTACATTTTAAGGCACATTTTTACCCTAACATTGTTTTTGTGTGTGTTGATCTAAAGCACAGCAGGTTGCAGCAGTCATGTCAAATTATATCACTCTACATTACTGCCTCAATGGAATGTGACGTTTTGACTGGTATATCTAGAAACACCTAGTTTTCACCTAGAGTCTTGTATGAGATTATTAATTTTTTATCCCAGCCCGATGTAGCATTTCCTGGTACTAAATAGAAGTTAGAATATACAGTATATCTGTCTTCAATTCTTGGCTGTGAATCCTCTATTTAACCTCAAGGTTTTAGTATACTTTATATACCTATTTCAATATCTAGATATCTAGCTACATAGATAGATAGTAGTGTAATAGATAACTATACATAGATCGGAAATACAGTGTAGAGATGATAGATAGATAGATAGATAGATAGATAGATAGATAGATAGATAGATAGATAGATAGATAGATCGATTCACCTTTCAAGCATGTTTTCCGTATATCCTGTAATATTTTTTATTTTTTTTTACATTTATTTACAGTATATTCAGAGAGCTGAATAGAATTCAGAACAATTCAGAATAATGAGCAGAAAATTGATTGAAGTGTCTCTAAGTTATTGCCGCTTTCAAAACATCTTCATAGCACCAAATAATTCATGTCCATTCATTGACTGTTCCAGTTTGGTGTATCTTATGTTTTTTTATGGAACATAGGGAGAGAATAAATGGACATTCTTCTGAAAAGTGCAGCATAACATTTATGAAAACTGAAAATGTTTAAATCCATTTTATCATTGTAATTTGCAGACATGGAAAATAGTATGTTTAGCTGAAAAAAATTATAGCTTGAAAGCTTGAAAATATTCATCACAATTGTTTAAGAGGCTTGATGTGGCACTTGAACAAATATAATGTCTTGTGATTAAATGTGAGTACATGATCTGTACTCATCCTACCCAGGGATATATATTATGTAATATATTTAGCCATTTATGAACAGCAATTTCCCATTTTTATTTGCTTTTATCAAAGTGTTGATAGTTTAAAAACTATAGTTTATTTAAAAAAAAAAAAACATAGAGTTTTACTCAATGTGTTCTCTAGTTTCCGACACATTTGAAGGGAACCTGTTAAGCAAACAATCTGGTCAGTCTCCTGCAGCATGTCGTAGAGCAGGAGGAGCTGAGCAGACTATATAGTTTTGTGGGAAAAGCTTGCACCCATAAATTCCGAGTTTACAGATTTAAATAAAATAGATAAGTTATATGGAATCCTTTCATACTATACCACAGACTTTTCAGCTCTTTCTGCACTGTGACATGCCGCTCCCAAATCAGACAGCTTGACAGGCTCTCTTAACATTTTGCAGACTCATGCCAAGTATGCTCAACATGAATGACACACCTCCTACTTCTGTGAGATCAGGAAAACCTCAGATGCTGATCAAGTCATTCAGGGAAAGGTTAAGATGGATCCCCTTTTGATCATGTCACAAGGACTCACTGTGACACAATCAGGACCCATAACTTGCATGGGATACCAGTAGCGGACCTGTATCCGAACCCACACCAAGAGACAAGGAACAGGAAGGCTTGTAGAAAGACACAGCGCTTCACCACGGATGGTACGTCAAAATCACTCTTTAATCCAGACACGAATAAAAAACACACTGTGTGTTTTTTATTCGTATCTGGATTAAAGAGTGATTTTGACGTACCATCCGTGGTGAAGCGCTGTTTCTTTCTACAAGCCTTCCTGTTCCTTGTCCCTTGGTGTGGGTTCGGATCCAGGTCCGCTACTGGTATCCCTCTATCTCATCTCGGATGTCGCCTAGGTGACGTGCGGTTGTGACTCTAGCTGCTTCTACCCTCTCCGACTTGGTTGAGAATACCTCCGGACTTTATTGGACTATACCTCAGTGTGGGCAGCTCGGTGCCACCCCCATATTCTTTCTTTCCATAACTTGTATGGACAGGGAGCTTAAATGGTTACTAACTTTTTAGAGAGCTTAGTCTCATTTCATACAGCATGTGATTCTGGACCAAAATGTAATACACTTTAATTAAAAAAATAGGTTGCTTTCTGCCTGAAAAACCTCTATAAAATTCCTGTTACCAGGTGTTTCCCTTCTAGCTAATTTACAGTTCACTCTGTGTTGCTAGCCAAGGTTTGTCCAATGATACATTATATAAGCAAGGCACAATCGCAAATCAACAGTGTTCCTGGTGACTTGGGCTTTTCTCAGCTATTTGTTTGCTAGTGTACAGTTACTCCTAACAGTATGGCAGAACAGTATCAGTAATGGACAGGGGAGGAGGGCAGACTGCTCCTTGGTGTGCATACCCACTGCCCAGATTTCCCAGCAAGACCCTGCACATATTTCATGAAAACTCAGGTACCCTTTAAAATCCATTGAAAGACCTTATTCCCTGTGCTAGAGCATACTTAGATATTCCGTAACAATTGCCTATTTGTTATTACTACACTGGTAAAGCACTGCCATTTAAATATATGCTGGTACATTATAGTTAAGGAGGCAACATTAAAAATCCCCCTGTGGCATTTAAAGGAACAAAGAAACAGCACACTAAAATATAAGCCTCAAGACATAAAATAATATTCAATATATATATTAGATATTGCCAGGTTATTATTGCATTATATTGCCTTTTTCTTCATGTTTTTCAACATATAAATTTATACAAATTGAATGCTAATGTAATATGTAAAACAAAATGTCTGATATCCTTGTTTTAATGTCCTGTGAGACTTTTGTGCAGCAATACAATGCCAGGGAGGGAGTAGAAAGGTTTAGAAAAATGCTTATAAATGAGTTACAGTCAAGGCAACTCTGAAACCCTGTCTATACTTTTAACAATTACCATGCTGTATTTTCAATGTATTTACCAGAAACAAAGTAGCATAAATACATAGATAAATTTTCAGCAATGATATACTATACCAATGATAAATTTGCAGCAATGATACTATACCAAGTGGCACCAGTTTCAGAATGATTATTGCTCCTGTTAAATGGATCTATTATCAGTAATACAAGTTCTTTCTCCAAAGTATTTACTTGTTATTTTCAGATAACAGAAGAAAAAATCATCACTGAAGTCAATCTTTCCCTAATCAGTAGATTTCCTTAAGTTGTGCCAATTACTGTACATTACGTATTTGTATTACATGGTTATTAACATTATGGTTGGGATAATTTGCTTCCCATATATCAGAATAATGACTTTGGCTTGAGCGTCACCTAGTCTTTGATAATTATCTGGTACAAAGGATAAAGAAAATAAGGATTTCTACATTACCATAAGTAGCTGAAGCAAGCCCAAAGGAGAAATATGCAAAGCACGATCATAATGACATTAATTAGATATGTACACATATAAATATACAATAGCCACCAGCCAAGTCTTAGCTAAAGTGTTACTATTAAGACTCTATTCACAGTGCTCTTGTGGAGCATGAAATACTGCACAGTATGGTATGTTCTGGCAAAATCTCCCAGTATATACAATGAACATGAGGCCAAACATTTGCAATTATATTTCATTCTAGAGATCTAGAAATCTGATAAGGAATCCCCATATGTAGTCTGACTACAACTGAAAACAGTTTATTACAGCTAAATGCACAACATTAAAAGGGAGTCTACCACCTTCCCCAAGAATATTTAGTTGCTACCATCATATTAAAGAGCACATTATAGTGATACACAACATGCCTTAGTTATGTATGCCACTTCTGTAGATTTGAAGAAAAGCAGTTGGTGCACTGGGGGTGGGCCTTTAGTTCTTGTTACTCAAGTAGGATGGGTGATGTCATAAGCAGTGGGACAATCAACTGTCACATGTTGGTATAGGCAGGAGATGGTAGGGGTCTGAGTGGTTTTATGTGTGATCAGTCCATTGGGAACGTTTCATGTAAAATATAGTGCCAATCTACTCTTGTATAGGTGGCTTCTAATTCCAGTCAATATCTGAGTTTTCAGTGTTTCCTTAATTGCACTGTAATGTGCTCTGTAACACAATGGTGACAGCTGAATATGCTTGGCGGAGACTTACAATTTTACCCAGATAAAGATAGCAGACAAATCATGAGCAGAGCATAACAACCATGTGGTAGATTTACTAAGTTAGAAATTCTGGCTTAATTTGCATAAAAAAATGTGCACTATGTGCACTATGTTTATTATGTGTTTTAAACATTTTTTTACTTGTCTGACAAGGCGAAAGATGCAACAATGTGCACCGGAATTACATAAAATTCTGGTTCACATTTCTGTTACAAACTACGCACTCGAATGTTGAAAAAAACAGACATTAAAATGGATGAAATTGTCTGTGTTTTTAATGTCAGTTTTTCTTTAGTGTGTAACATATTTTTCATCCATTTTCTGGCTGTCTGTATATTTTTAACATTATTTGTCTTCCATCGTTCTAAAATCAGAAATGTAATAAACATTAAAAAAGCGCTTTTCTCTGTTTTAGTGGAATTGCCCTATTAGGAGGACTTATTTTAGGCTACAGTCAGACTACATCTAGGGAATACCCAGTGAAGAATAAAGTGTAGTATGCTGCTATGCTTAATTTGGTCACTTGGTAAATATTTTACCTGGATAGATTGAAAGATTATAAAATATTGCCTGGAAGATTGCTGAATTCCTTTCGGACTTTTACCAGCTAATTTATACTAACTTAGAACTTAGAAACTTTTGCCCATGTTTCCATTCATCTATATGGAGCTTACATATTAATCAGAAATTTTTCTGCAACAAATCTGCCACATGTGCTTTCGTCATATTAAAAAGTTAATGTAAAAATAGATTATAAAGTGTTTTGCGTGTATTTTTACAGCAGACATATAACATGTACTTTTTAACACAGTTTCTTTCTCTTATTGCTTCAAGATTAAAACGTAAGAAAAATCTCCAAGTCTACAACAAAAAGTGCTGATGTACATACGTTTCAATTCTCTAGAGAATTTAATGCTGTTGTTGAAACTGAGAAAATAAATAGGAAAATGAAACATCTCCTCGATTCAAAGTGAAGTGCCATCTGGAGCAAGCATATGCAAGCGTAATTTATAAGACCGATATAAACAAAAGACTATGATATTAAAACATATTAGAGTACATTTATTCTATGAATGATGTGTAGTAAAGATTTGTATGTATATACAAAAATATACTATATTCACTCTTCACCAAATGATAGAATGATGCATAGACTTTGCAAACAGGATTAACCTGCAAATAAGATAAATTGCGGACATAATTTAGGCTCATATTATTAATATATCTAGTTAACTAATTCTTATATATTTATGTTTTGGTAACATATTGTTATTATCATTTTCTAAACACTTATTATAAGTGAGATATATTTTTTATCTCTTTGGTATATATTTGTAACACTGGATTTTATATCATGTGATTTCTATTATGCACTTTGCAATTTTTTGGATCTGAAAAGCAAAGCCTGCTTCATCCCTGGAATTTACCTGACTGGATGCTGGATCCTTCTTTCTTCTCTATTTATTTGCAGCTAATCCTACCATTCTTTGAAAGGAACAGTAAACTTAGAATTGAATAATAAAATAAAAAAATATTTACTTTCCCTCACTGTTTGTCAGTCTGCTGCAGTTTCTACATGAATCTGATGCAAACAGTCTTGTAGAAATCATGCAAGGAACACAAAGGTTAATCTTCAGCTGATCAGTTGATGGGCTAGATAAGGTGGGGCTTAGACAAGAGATGGGGTTTACCAAGTGTTTGTCCTTCTGCAGATAGTACACAGCAGGGATGCCCCTGCTCCAGCTAGTTGCCTTACAGTCATGTCCCAAGATGAAAGTGGACATGGTTGAGACAGGCTAACAGACAGAGATTTCCTTATATAATATCTAGCTTTAGCTGTAATTTAAGAAGAGATGAAAGGAAGGGGGTGGGGTTGTAAGGCTTCAACAACTTATGTAAAATAGTTTTGCAGGCCACTACTGAAATACATTAGATCAAGCACTTTTGGTGTGCAGGGATTGGTGGGTCTTTAGTGGGAACATATCCAAAAAGACCAAGGAGGAAAGGGGGATAATATAAACTGTATATATATGAAAGTGGGGACCTTTCTCAAAAACACCTGTATCTGTGGTCACTCCCAAAGACTATGATATTGATTTGCTGCTTGCTCCCCGCATCTAAAGTTAGGTTCACACCAGCGCCTCATCTATATTTGGGGTTTCCGTCCCCAAATCCAATTAAAAAATGCGGAGAGAAAAGTCCTGCAAGCACTGGGCGGGCGGAAACCCAGCAGACACCATTATAGTCCAAGGGGTCCGCGGGTTTCTGAGGGTAACCGCTTTTTTTAAGCGGATTAGGTTTCTATTCGGGACCTCCCCATGCAGAACCTAGCGTAAGGCAGCCCAGATCAGACTCCTTCCATAAGAAAATTATGCAGTAGTGTAAAGTATTCCCTATGAGCGACATTTAAACACATTTCCCAGTAGGAAACCGAGTGGGTGCATTTCAGAGACTTGTGTAGAGCTTTCATGATTAGTTCTGGGGTCAGGATCACATCTCTCTCCTTTTCCAGGCATTTTCTGTGTTTAGTGTTTCTCTAAAGTATGTTATACCACATTTATTCTGCAGTGAACATTGTTAATATCACAAAGTAATTGACCCTGGTCCAAAAATAACCAACTAGAAATATATACAATATCTAAATGAATCAACCAGTGTTATAAGGATTACAATATAAGGGTCTTGTGTATTTTTACTGAATATAGTCATATGTAACCTGAATGAATGGAACAACTGAAACATTTTTTAAATGAACCAAAAGTGGATTCCAATTGATTAAAAATGTATTCTTCATAATAGCTCATCTCTTGTTATAAAGGCATCAACATACTGAAGTCATTTGTAAGGCTATGTATGGCAGGGAGATACTATAACAATATCAATGGAATTTACTTGTGGCCAAAAATAATAACATACAATAGTACAATAACTTGTGACCTGTAAGAAAATATGAACAGTTCAATTCTCATTAGAAGTACTAGTACATTGGCTTAATGCTGTGCATTGGTGTGACACTAAATCTTTTGGTACACAAGGGGACCTGACATAATATTATATTGTACAACTCATTGATCTGATGGTCATCACAGAGCTCAAACCATTTGTAAGTAAAAAGAATGTGAATAAAAGCTGAGAATGATGTTAGAAACCTAGCAAAGAGTCACCAATGTGAACAGAAGCTGAGAATGATGTTAGAAACTTAACAAAGAGGCACCAATGTGAACGGAAGCTGAGAATGATGTTAGAAACTTAGCAAAGAGGCACCAATGTGTCTTTAAAAATAAATAGCAAGGGATTGAATGGTTTATGATAGTGATAGATCAGCAAAGAAAGGGCGCTAGACAAATATTAAAGGGGTTCTACATATTTTCATATAACGTAATTTACTAATATTAGGCCATTTGGTGTTGCCCATCTCTCCATACAGCTATTAAACTTTTTTACTTCATTGCTGTGCTTGCTGAACCTCTGGCGCTGCATCCAGATATGGCTGCTGATGGAGGGTCATTTCATCCCACACAACCATGAGTGATCTTTATTGATTAAAGTTTTGGATGGCTAAAGAAACTAGTACATGCAATGGAGGCTGCTGATGGATATGCCAGGTCAAATGACCCTCTATCAGCTACCATGTCTAAATGCAGGATTGCAAGTTCTGCAAGCACAGCAATGGAGTAACAAATGTGGCAACTGTATGAAGTGGAGGACAGATGGACAGGACTTGGAGGACCTAATAATAGTAATTCATACCTCTCAACTTTCAAAGAACTGAAAGAGGGACAATATAGGTGTCATAAGCCACACCTCCAACTCTCCATGGCTCTGCTCATTCCCAAACATGTCCCTTTGTGTCAGTATAATAGCCCACTGATTGTTCCCCTCACTGTATAATGGATCCCTCCTTGTGCCCCACAACCATACAATGGCTCCATCTTTTTGCCCCCCAACAGTTTAATGCTCCCCTCCTTTTGGCTTCTAACACTATAATTGCCCCATATTTGTGGCCCCCACACTATAATGGCACCCTCTCCTGCTGAATGCAGGATGACCGTGTTTAGTGATGATGCAGCAGTGCTCATTAATAGAAGAAAACTCCTCCTGTGCTCCAAGATCCACATTTGAATAAAGAGAAAAAGTTCTTTTTCTACACATCCCTGGGGCTCTGAAACTTAAGAAAGGTATGGGTTTTATTCTGCTAACAGCATTTACAGCACTATGAGAGTGGTTTAAAGTAGCTGGGGGCAGTGATAGGCTTCCGTTAAGTTTATCTACATCAGTAGATGTGCTTCAAAACAGTCATGGTACATATCAAATTGGTGCAAAGATGTACTCCTCATGCACTTCATCATACCAAAGATCCTAATCTCTTCTTAGCTAAAAATGTGTATTAGATGTATGTATGTTTGGGTCATTTTCTTCCATGTGCATGATTTTTGTAAAGATCCTCCCCTTGCATGTAATCTCATATACAAACTGAGGCAGAGACACTGGAGTATATCACTCCTCCTCCCTCTTCCCCCTTTCTTTTCGCAGCACATATTTCTGAGGTGTAGATCAAATTCACTTTCCTCTCTGTCTAGTATTGACTCTTTTAATCTTGACTGATTTTTTGATGGGTGAGGAGGTTTCAGAACATTTACAAAGAGAAGTCTATAATCTCAGACCAGCACAAATTCCCAGAAATAATAGGCTCTATAAACTTTCTCACTGCTCAACGCTTTCTGTTGCTGAAAATCTGACAAAACATATCAGATTGACATTGCTCTTAATGTTTTATTTTTTATGATTTTGTTGCAGTTGTGTTTTTTTGAGCTAGAGCCAAAAAAGGCTACAAATGGAATGGGGAATATATAGGAAGATCTTATACTTCTACCTTTTGCTCAATCCACTCCTAACTTTGGCTGAAAAAACGCAAAAAAATCTGCAACAAAAAAAGCTGCGTTTCCGCAATCTGGAGCCAGAGCCTAAGACTGAGACCCACATTGGATTGAGCAGAAGGCAGAAGTATAAGAACTTCCTATATATTTCCCATTCCTTTTGTAGACATTCTTGGCTGTAGCTCAAAAAAACACAATAAAATCTGCAACAAAAAAGCTGCGTTTCCGCAACGTGGGGCCTCAGCCTTAAGTGGGATTTGTAAATATATCATTAAGGCGGGGCCCCACATTGCAAAACACTGCATTTTACATTCCAAAAACGATGCAGAAAAAAAAACACTTACTATGAACTTACTATGGTTAATATCTAAATTCTGAGTGGATTTATGGCATTATGCTGTTATTTTTAATCTGCTCGATTTTATTCACTTGATATCTAATAAAAGGTCTTATTTTCAATATATTTATTTAATGAATGGGAAATTTAGATTTTTTTTTTTTTCTACCAACAGGCAAATGGTAATTGACTATGTCTAACGTGCCATTCATGAGGGTTCTGAGATGTCCACAATCCATATAATATGGGGGAAGTGCTGGTTTAGCACCACATCTCCTTCCCTTTGCACAACGCTCCCTAGTCATGTGTTGTGCATGTAAATGGCAGTGCAGCCCCCCAAACTAACAAGTTGATGCAACACAAAACCAGCTACATATCTTTCATTATCGGAAACATTGGCACCCCTGAGGTTGGACTACCATAGTCAACAAGTGATGTCAGATATATAAAGCATCCAATAATTTTAAAGCATTCAAAATTCCTTTAAATAATGGATAGTATAAATATTATACCATGCTGTACATTGATATATTTAGAAACTTAAATGGATTCTACCACCACCGTGGAACAGAGCACATTACAGCGATAAACATCATACTTTCATTATGTATGTTACTTATGTAGATATAGAGAAAAACATTCTTGAAGTCTTATGCAAATTAGGCACTTGGTGTAATGGGGGTGGGCCTTCAGCTCCATGGAGCACTGCTCTTGTCACTCTAACCTAAACCATCTGCTGCCTGTGCCACCCCATGCAGTGGGAATTGATCTTTCCACTGCTATGATATCACCCATCCTTTTCAAGCAGCAAGAACAGGATTCCAAAAGGAATGTTATAATACTGAATTTCCATATTTGCTAAAATATTTTCTGTAAGGCAGCTGAAACTTTCCAGTTTACAATCAGAATTTTGTTGGCTCAGTCATGCTGTTTAGAACCTCAAGCAATGCAAAAAATATATGGTTTGTTTGTGACATATACAGCTTGAGGGTATATTTATTCTTTGAACGTATCACTTCAATGTAGATTTTAGAATGAGATTTCAATGAGATGTTGGAGGGTTAAAAAATTGAATGTAACTTGTTGTTTTTTCTTTTTTCGTTATGTATGTCGAACACAGCATGAAATGCACACAAATGTAATGTAGTCAATCACAGACATATACATAAATACTAGCAAACAGATAATGATAAATCCAAAGCCCCTAATACAGAGCTACCAGGATGGCACGCACCCCAACGCGTATTTCACCTACACAGGCTTCATGTGGGGGTACCTGTATAGGCGAAACGCGCATCAGAGTGCATGCCATCTTGGTAGCTCTGTTTGATATATCCTTATACTTAATAATCTTAAAGCTTTAACATATTTGGTTTTCACCCTTTCTCTGACACTTTACTGCCCCATACTTACCTCCCTGGATGTGTTTTTCATGTGGTAATTTTCCAATCCCCCTTGTGATGTATATTTATTTGTGTTTCTGTATATGAGCTTAGTAAATATGAATTGTTTTTACGTATTTGTGGAATTTCTTCTATTGGGTCCTGTTACTCTTCGATGTTCCACATATTTTGCGTACTATATATAGGATTAGCCCTGGCTGTTGTGATTTGGCTACAGTACCTGCAAAGTGAATGGGATCCTGGATAATCCAATCCACACATTGCAGAAAAAAAATCTGCAGTAGAAAAGTTGTGTTTTCAAAAATGCCTGCATTCTTGAAAATTGCAGTATGTCAATTATACCTGCGGAAATACTTCCATTTTCCCTATAGGTATAATAAGGGCAGAAAGTCCACAAAGAAAAACTCTGTAAAAATGCAATGAAAAACGATGTGGAAAGATATTCGATGCATTTCCACTGCTTTTTTTCTGCAGCTTTTTTGTTGCATTTTGCTACATACCCTTAGTCTCCATTTCTGGTGCTCCAAAGAAGACATGAATTTTATGTGCTGCAGGTAACAAATACTTGCATTTTTTACTGCATTTCCACTGTATTTTTCATTTTAACCTCCCCTTATATGTCTATGGCCCCATGCACACAACTGACTCCAGTCCATGAAAAAATGGTCCATGTGTGGGCTTTATGTCCCAGACTGAACTTGGCCGTGTGCACAGAACTCATCATAGTCAATTATGATGTAGTGAGCTCCCAAATGGCCTGATCACTACTGCACCAAACTGACTGTGATGTAGTGCGTTCTAGGACACAGCCAAGTTTAGTTTGGGACATACAGCCCCACACATGGAGCATCTTTCAGGGATGGCAAAGGTTGTTTCCATGGGACCTATGGGAAAAAAGTCAGCTTTTGTGCAGAAAGAATTACCATGCTGCATTTTCTGCAGTTTTTTCTGTATTGTGTGGATAAGGTTGAAAAAAATCTCACTCATTTTGATGGAATTGTAAAATGCTGCGTTTTTTTTTTTTGTTGCGTTTCCGCAACAGCCACAAATGCTGCATTTGTGACATAGCATTCCTAACATTATAACAAATTTATCCAATTCTTTTAAAGCACTTTCAAGCTAATATACTTTCAGTAAAAGTAGAAAAAAAAAACATAATTTGTCTCATTTAATAAATAATCGTTGTAGCTGAAAGTAAAACATGAGCAGAACAATTCATCGGAGGCAGCCGCGCACATGAACATTTCAGGTCTAATTAGGCCATTAAATTCAACAATCACTCCCCAAAACAATTTATTGCCGACTGCAACACAAATTTTGTTGATGCATAGCTCTAAATACATTCTAGCAATGTTATGGTCTGTGTATATTTTGCGAGTTATAAAAATAATAGGCAACAATGGGGCTTATTTAATGCTTTATTAAGCAGTCTCAAAATAGACTTAGTCATGCAGACTCAATGGTACTTGTCTGACTTCTTAAAGGGCTTATTCTCAAGGTATCTCAGAGGCTTAGAACTTAGAGGAAGAAACAACATATGAATAAATAAATATAACGCACAGACGCAAGTAAACTGTCTGGTATTTTCCTGATGATTTATTGAACAGAATGACAATTACTTAACTATATAGTACACAGTATAATCACTTCTATTCAGTTTAGAAAGAGTTAATTGGCTGAAAGAATAAACAACTTCCATAAAGTCTGCACAGTAGAATATTTATAGCGATGGTGTTTGGAAGTTGCAGAGTCTTAACTTTTATGTCTAAAGGTGACCAAATGTAACAATGTTTGCAGGATACAATAAATTACCTAATTATATAAAGATCTTATTGTGGTTGTTTAACTCAAACTTCTCTTTGTAGGTTGTATGGCCATGTAGCCAGAAATTTGGTGTCTGAGGCTAAGGCCCCACATAGTGCAAATGCAGCGTCTTTGGCTGCTGCAGAAAAAAATGCAGATTTTTACAGTATCAGCATTAGAGATCATTAATCTCATGCATACATTGCAGGAATTGCATGCAAAAAAGAGCTGTGGAAAAGATCCATTTTTGAAAATTGCAGCAGGTTAATTTTAGCCGTGGAATCATGAATGTTTTTCTTATATATTGAGAAAGAAAAAAAGAAGAGAAAAACAAAGCAAAATCTCAATAAAAACATTGTGAAAAAAAGTGACGCGTTTTAGCTAGTTTGTTCACAGCATTTTTTGTTATCATTTGTGAAATTCTAAAACTGTGTTCTTACATGGTAGCCACAGGTGGTAGTGGAGCTCGTTGCAAATTGTTTTCTTTATGGGAAAAGTGCATTGTTTCCACAACATATAGCCTCACCCTAAGGCTGCATTCACATGACCGACCATTTCTCATGCTCGTTGTGCACCTTAGGGGTTTTCACGGATACCTCTTACATTTGAGGAATCTATGAAAACGGATAAAAATAGGACATTGTATATTTTTTGGTGGTCCATGGAAACGGTCACATGAATAACCCCTATTGACATGCATTGAATGTAATGTGGCCATGTAAAGGCCATTAAAAAGACATCACACAGCCAATATTCACTGTCATATGAATATAAGCTAAGCCTATGGCTCTGCACCAAAGGAAAGAAAGTTTAGAGAACTGCAATACTGTAAGCATGCACACAAAGACAGTAATTCTAACAGGAAACAGCAATAACCGCCTGTTTGCCAGTTACAACCTGCCTTTGTATCTGACAGTAATAATACAGTACATTCTGATAGCTACTGTACAAAATAAAGCATTTGCATACATAAAGTATTTATATACTGTATATTCATCAATACAACTTTAAGAATGATGGGAAAGTCACAAACAACTACATTCAGAAATTGCAACCCTGAAACAAGGTAATCGTATTGTGTTCTTTCCTGTAAACAATAAAACCTCATAGTTAAAGTATAGGCGTCCTTAGCTGCCATGTGCTTCAGAATGGGAACACTTTGTCTCAGTGCTTTAAATCAAACTCTTTCATGTTATCTTGGCAAAGGCTTAAACTAGCTGCAACATATTTTATTGTGAAGCTAAACAAAGAGACGGCATCCAAAACAGCTAATTATAATGTCTTGTGCCAGCTCATAAGTAGACTTACTAATAGGCATTTATTGTCAAATGAATTCTTAATTAAGAAAGAGTAAACAATAAGATAAAAGAAATAAAACATCTATTAGTCGGAGAACCAATATCGGATGGTTTGGATGCGTTTCAACAAATAAAGTCCAAATACCAAGGCTTAACAGATGCCTAAAATCCATATAACAAAGGTAAAGATTTTACTTAAAAAATGCTGTGTAAGGCTAAGACCCCCCATTGCAGAAATGTAGTGTTTTTGGCTGCTGCAAAAACACAGAATAAAAAAAAACTGTGTTATATACAGTACCAGCAAACTGAATGAGCTTTTATTAACCTAATATAGGTGAATCACATGAAAACAATTTTCCACGAGGTCTACTACTACCTGTGGCCACCATGTAAGAACACAGCCTTAGAAATTCATTAATCTCTTCCATACATTGCAGAAAAAAGAGCAGTGGAAAAGCTACATTTTGAAAAAAAAATTAAAAAAATGCAGTATGTTAATTTTAACTGCAGAATCGCAAATGTCTTCCCTATATATTTAATAGGGAAAGAAATAAACGCAGAGACAAATGCAACGAATGAAAAATGCTGCAGAAAAGAACACTGCATTTTATTCTCAGTGCTTGTTAGCTGTGTTTTTCTATGTAGGTCTATGTAATGCTTTTGGTCAGAGCCACAAGCTCTCACAATAACCAGCAGGATGTTTGACATTGTATGCCATTATGGTGGTGGGAGGAAGTTATGGAAACACTGCTTGGCATGATCTCTTTACCTGAAAGTTCAGGTTTTTTTAAAGGATGTCACATGGCAGCATTAAAGGGGTTTTCTCATCTCCCTCTCACACTAGTTTGCCTGATGTCTCTTCTTCTCACTTCCTGTATTCTTTGGCAAGCCAGGGGAGGTCTTTGACTGTTTGATTACCGGACACAATGAAATATCACAATAGATATAGACTTTGACTTTATCCTGAGAGATTATTATGATTACTAGATATCTAATATAAATGCAGATCAAATAATATGCACAGTAAATGTATATTAAATTACACAGGTTTGAATAGAACACATATCATGCTACTACAGAGAATGTACTCAGTGTTATCTATGTGTTTACATTGTAATATAACATATACTATTCGAGCCTTTATCAGTAAACTGAAATTAGCTGAACTGATTGTCCTGACCACAAAACTCAGCCCCCCCCCCCCCCCCGTGAGCAATAACTCACGTCTTGGTTATCAGATATAGGCAGTGTTCCATGGAAACGCAGTGTAAACAATGGGGGGAATAATTTCACATAGCAGGCAAACAAGGAGGCATTGCTAAAGCTATGAGTTTAGGAAAACTATAGGATCCTTGAGATGGGAATATCTCTTTAATTTCAACTGAATGGGGGCTATTCAGCTGTTTTTCATGTGAATGTAGCCTTAACCTTTTCTTAATCATAATCCATACCCATGGGTTCTCTTAAAGGTGAATGTTTAGCATTGAATAGCATTTGTTTTATAATCTAAATTGGTCCTTATTCAATTCTTAATTCTTTATAGCTCAAATTCAATTGGACATGCATGGACATATAGTAGGAAACATTAAGGCTGCATGCTGCCACTAATACAGCGAGTTTGATGTTACCCCATACTGTTTATATGATACAGTAATAAAACAGTATGAAGTAATCTCTTAAACTAGCAGCAGACTATATAAATTAAAACTTACAAACACAATTCTTGCAATTATAAAAAGACAAGAAAGATAAATCCACTATATAGTATTCTTATGAGACAACCAGGGCAGGTGTGACTCAGAGTATAGAAAGGATCTAACCCTGGTACACAGCAGCAATGATAGTGAGGTATCTTTTCTATCTCAATACTTCAGGTCTCACTGCCTATAATAAATTATCATTGTCTCTACACATTTCAACAGTCAATTCCTCACTAATTATAAAGACTTGAGACTCATGATCAAGAATATTAGGTTATCTCTAAATCTGACTGTGCAAGGTGAACACTGTGAGCTCCCAACAGTCAACTTCTGTATGTCTAGGACAGTTCCCCAAAGGCCAACCTCGAGAATTTATTAACAACCTGCATATTGACAAATGGTAAAAAAAAAATCAACTTTAAATTGATGGACAAACAGATCAAACTAATCCACAAAATCTCTCATTCTTTCTCAACTTCTATAAAAATATAAGATCTCAACTTGTTTCTAGATGGTGCAACAGATCTAGTAAATTGACAAAAAATCTCACCAATTTACAATCCATTGGCGTAATAATGAAGTGGTAAACTTGCTACAAACTGGTTTACCAGTAGTCATCTCCAGTCTGTATAAGATAACGTATAATCACTAAACTACGGTGCAAAATAAAAATGAAGCTTACACTAGAATCAGTATTGTTAAACCTAGAAACAAACCATAAGCTTAAACCTGTGGTCAGGCAAAATAGCAGGAAAAGAGCAGACACTCCGACAAATTTATATACAACTTAATGCAATCTTGTGAGAATAAAATGGGTAGTATTGTATGACTCATAAACTGGCTAAATATTGTAACATTTAAGATGAATGGCTTAGGTACCATAAAGGAAAAAATCTAGAATCCTTTCTATAATCATATATATATATATATATATATATATATTTATGACCTGAAGGATTAATCCATCCATTTTATGGATGCTCACCTTCATGTATCTGTATGTGCTGTAGGAATCTGAAGAAATATGTGATATGTATGTATTAGGTTATATACCTGTGTTATGTAAACCTGTACCATATATTCTATATCCGTATTTGTATTATTAATCTTCCTCTTCCTCACATTAGTTTTCTTCCTAACCTCCTTCCTTCTAGCCCCTTTGTATTTCTTCCTCTACCTGGTTAAAATTATACAAAAAATAAAAATATAATCATAGCGAGCGCCAACACATTTACCAGCATGTTTGGTATTGATAACTGCTACATGCGATGCTCCAGACATGATTCCTATATAGTGGTCTTTGCCTTATTATTAAACTGTAAACTGGGGCTGAGCTGCAGTACTAAACACAGCCACACATATATATGTTGTGTGGGTCCCTGTAGTAAAGGGTCTGTGGCATTACACTGACCTTAAACCCATATTTTGCTGATCATGGCTGAACCTCAATCGAACACACTTTGATAGTTTCCTGCAAAGGATAGGTCATCAATGAAGAGTCACGGAAAACCCCTTTAAATCTTATTCATATTTAACGTTCTAAAAAAATTTTGTGTTTACGTTTTAAGGAATGCGTCCTTGCTAAAAGACCTTTTCCGATAAGACAAATATATTCCTACCTTGATTGTCATAGTCATTACAGCAAAATAACAGGTTGTGGCCTTGTTCTGTATAATTCATTAGCACCGAAAAATGTCTTGATGATCAGTTTTTAACCTGGCTAAATGACTTCCTTTATGACTATTAAATTAAATGCATTATATCTTTTTCATGTAGTGTAGTTGGCCTCATAAATACTGCAAACGCTTAGCTGCTTGTTACACTTGATTACCTCTTCCATTACAGTTTTTTTTTATAATCCTTGTAGGAGTGGAGAATTCATTTAGTTTTAATAACATGAAGCAAATGTTGACAAGGGGATCGTTTAATTAGTGAGATATAGCCCAGTTCTGTGTTTAATCCTGGGAGCTAAAAATGACCCAAAGATTTTATTGCAGAAGCTCCTCCAAGGATCTTTGGTCCCTCATTCAACTCATTTTTGCCTTTGGCACACGTGGATTGCATTTTTAACAAATTCTTTAAAAAAGAAAGTTTTTGTTGGCATTAAATTGGAATACATTTTTATCATAAATGCTTCCTATATGAGGCTAAAGCAGCACATGGCGAAAAAAAGTTGCAGTTTTACAGTACCTGAAAAGTGAATGAGATTCTGGCTAATCCGATCCACATATTGTAGAAAAAAATCCGCTGCAGCAAGGCTGAGTTTTCAAAAACGCCTGAGTTATTGAAAATTTTTCCCTATAGGTTTAATAAGGGAAGAAAGTCCACTAAGAAAAACTCAGCAAAAACGCAATGAAAAATGCTGCAGAAAAAAACGTGATGCGTTTTTGCTGCATTTTTTTCCACAGCGTTTTTAAGTTGCATTTCACTAAGTGGGGCCTTAGCCTTAAAAGGATTCTGTCACATTGTACTTGCACTTCTATTTGTAGGCAATATTGTAAAGAGGGTGACAAGCCACAGCAGATTGGTATAGTTTTATGGGAAAATATTTAGTATATCATTTATTTTATTCATTTCATTCCCAGCTTTCTCTATGCATAGGTGTCCAGGGGGCGGTCCTTATCAGTGATTGACAGATACCTCTGTATGCACAGTCATTTAGGGAACGTAGTTAGTCACTGAATAGGATGGTTCACTAGACTCCTGAGCACCAAAAGATCAAAGGTTTAAAGAATAAAATATAAGTTATGCTGACTATTTTCCCTTAAATGTGCAGTATACATCAATCTGCCAAGCTGCTTCTGCTCTATGACATGCTGCGTTCAGTTCAGACACCATGTTCAATATGACAGGTTTTCTTTAAATCCAGAGATTTGGGGAATCAATCAAATGTCTAAGGAACTTATAAGATCTTATATGTGAAGTCAGAAAATGTTAAAGTCCAAAACATGCTTTATCTTTCCTATGTTTAGAACATGGATGGCATATAGAATGTAGTGGTAGTAAAATTCTAAATCTTGTTAATAAATCTTCAATATTAATTCACCGTTCATTCAAGTGTCTTGCTTAGTTCATTCGAATGGTAAGAAATTATCTCAGCCTGGTGACTCATTTCTATTCACCCCCCGTATGGCGTTCTTGACACATTGGTGATTAAAATAATAATTAAAGATACCATAATTAATATACTCACAAAGCTCCTTCCTGCCAGGTGAATTGGTGAAACACTTTCAAGATTAAAAAAGATTTCAAGGTTTTGACTTATGACTTCTAGATGCATACTAAACATTGATAAAACATTGCTATAGTCCAAAGACAAACTGATAGGGAATGTAGATTGTGAGCCCTATATGGGACAGTGACCAACAATACCTGTAAAAGCGCTGCGGAGTATGCTATACAAGTAAGCAAAATAAATAATACACAAGACTCTGTAAAGCGTCTGTTAAATGATGGACACTATAATGGGTTCCGTCAGACAGCTCTGACACCATATCATGGACTCAACAAACACTGCCAGTATTTTATTGTCCTGCTCTTATAACAGAGCAGACTAACAATGCTAGTAACAATGCTGACATGAACCAAGCCAAACATGAGTATTTTTGGCTGGCATTTGGAAAGTGCAAATACAAATTTGTGGAATAAAAGACAAATGTTACTGAAAGATTGAAGGGAAGTGTTAAAATCCATTAATTGTGTAACAGTTCCTATATTTCAAATTATTATAATTTTAGTATCATATTTTTGATCACTATAATACAAGTAGAGGCTAAAATACAGAACTGCACCGGAAAATTTGCTGTCAACAAATTTTCACAGATTGGTATATCTCTATGTCTTAAATAATGGAAAGGAAAAAAAAATAGTCCTGTAACAGTAAGGGCCTGTTCACACAGCGGAAAGTGAATAGGAATTTGAGGTGGACTTCCACTCCACTTTCCAACTCTCGTCTTTCACTTGAATGTGGGGATAGACAGCAGAGTGTCTCGTACCATGGGTTCTGCAGTTGATCATCCATGGAATCGGTTGCAAGATTGAACAAGATGCTTATTTTTTCAGCATCCTTCTTTGGTCTCTGTCCACCTACTGAATTCAATGTGAGATAGATTCAGGATGGAATTCGGCGCTAATAATGAGGGAGGATTCTGCTTCAAAATCAGTTCCAAATTTCCACATGTGAACCTACCCCAAGAATAAACTCAAGCTACAGGTACATCTCAATAAATTAGAATATCTTTGAAACGTTCATTCATTTCAGTAATTCAGTAATACAATTCATAATCAGCGTCTTCCATGATTGTGTGTCCTACTGAACCAAACTGAGGGACCACTTAAAGGCTTAGGAAACTTTGGCAGGTGACACTGAATTTACAATACTGAAATTTTTTACAATATTCTAATTTTCTTAGATTTGGGTTTTCATTAGCTGTAATCCATAATCAACATTTACAGAAATAAAACACTTGAAATAGAACACTCCGTGTGTAAAGAATCTAGAAAATATAGGAGGTCACTTTTTTAATTTAATTACTGAAATAAATAAACATTTCAAAGATATTCTAATTTATGGAGATGCACCTGTATATTGTAGAATGACTAGGCCTCTGTTATCCAAAAATTAAGTTTGAGTTACGCTTCATTTACACTGAAAAATATACAGATATAGCAAAGTTTATCATTACTAATAATGTGTTAACTACATTGTGGCATAGAGTGTTAACTTTTCCAATATATTTAAATAGGTTTTGCTATCACTGTAATGTTAAACTTTACTACATCAGAACTTATATATATATATACAGAACTTGAAAGAATTGTCAATTGTTGCCCTGAAATTCAATGGTAGGGTGCAAATGGGTAGCTTGGCCAGTCAAGGGCCCAACAAAAGCATCTGCCCAATTGATTGTCAATTATATTAGGTATTCCAAAAATTAGGCAAGAGACCAACTGATTAAAGACTGAAGTTTTCTAATGGGACTAAAATAAAAGTAAAATTAAGTTTAATAAGGTTTAATTTAAAAAATAATTCTCAAAAAAGTTACATATCTATGTTTATTTTAAAAAAATTGTAATATTTTTTTAAACATAGCAAACTATACAAAAATATGGTACCACTGGAATTATAAGAATAAGTGCATGTGCCTCAACAAATTGAGATGATTTGGACTGTAGATAGATCCTCTATTGGAAGTGTTGCATCAATTTAACATCAATATAATAATATTATTAATACCTAAAGTATTTTATGCTGAGTGAAAATTTTAATTAACAAAACATAAAAAAAAACTTGTATTATAGAAAAACTGGCCTAAATATATTTGGAGTTGTCTTATATAAGATTTCTATAAAGTAATTTGAACAGACAGAAATGAGTGGTGTGTGTGGAAAACATGCCATCTTTATCCTAAGTCAAATCTCAAAGTCACCAGAACACCTGTGATCTAAGCAGAAGGTAAGACACGCTAGTCTTCCCTTGAGTTATTTTATATTTCAGAAAGCCAAAACAAATAGGCCTAAAAATATGTTAATGGGTTTAGAAGCAGTGCAGACCAATGAGTTATACACATTTTTCCAATCCAGAGCCAGTAGCCCTGCCGTACTGAGCTTTGATTTCTGTATCTCTCTGCCCCAAATGAAACCATTTTACACTTACTGCTTTCCTGCTGGAGATTTGGCGATAATCCTGTGTAAGGTATTTCTCTTGCCAGATTCATCCCTCATCTCTGTCTGTGAGATCGCTCTGCCTTGCACCTGTTTTGGCAGCATCCTTTATTTGGCTCACGTCTGTTGACACAAGGTATTTAAAAGCCTAGATCTTCTACTTGGCACTCTGATATTCACCTTAAAAAATATATAACATTGCTAGATTTTCCTCTATTCCCATGCACATTAAGTTTAAAGTTTATTACCAGTTATTGAATTTTTTGCAATGTGTCACATACAAATGCTCTATGAAATGTATTAAGACAGGAACTTTGTGCTCCAGCCTTCAAGTACATCGTGAGAGGTCCTGTGCTGAAATTGAAACGTATGCCAGATTGAAACTATCGTAGGTCCAGCCTGTCGTTCCTGCCTTGCTCTGCCCACCTTTTTTGAAAAATGGTCGCTGAAAAAAAGGGGCTCAAAATGGGAAAATTTTGTTAGAAAAAACTCAGGCATGTGCAACAAAAATTGTGACTTTTCATGCCTTGAACGCAAGAAAACTATAAACTATAAAACCATAATATAAATTGACCTCTATATTTTTGAAGATGTTGATAGTAGGAGTTGTTGTTTTTTTTTTTTTTTTTACAACAATTTTTTATCCTCCATGGTGCCTCCAGCAATCCTGGCAGATAAAAAAAAAAAACTGATGCAGGTTCAGGAAGCTTCAGTGTACAGTCCAAGGAAATTTTGGACTGCGCAATGCAATGTGTCCTTCTGATACTCAAAAGCTGATCAGAATAGGACATGCTCTATTGAGGGTCCACATGATAAAAGATGTATGGCCTACTTGATTTCATTTGATCTGCACTGTAATGTGATGTAAAATCCAGAGTTCTATTACAGACTGTAATAGAACCACACTGATGACAAAAAAAAAAAAAAAAATAAAAAATATTAGTTCAAATCATCTCCTTTTCCCTAGATCAGATATAAAAATATAGTAAATAAAATAAACACTAACATATTTGGTATCCCTGTGTCTGAAAATTCCTGAACTACAAACTTATAAAAGTACTTTTGACATATGTTGAATGCAGTATCTGGAAAAAAAAATCAAAGTCAAATCGCCATTTTTTCACTGTTTGTCCACCTAAAGACATCTTATGCAGGCCCATATACAGAAATATATATAAGTTACCAGTTCAGAATATGTCAACATTTTTTTTTAAGTTTTGGATTTTTTTTAAGGTGCTAAAACATAATAAAAACTATATAAATTTAGTGTTGCCATAATTCTAGCAGCCTGCAGAATATAGGTAACATATCGTTTTGGCTGCACAGTGAACGCCGTAAAAATTAACGCAGTGAGAAAGTCACGTAAATACAGTTTTTCTCTAATTCCTCTAATGGATATAATTTGATCCTTGTAGTTAGTGTATTTTCATCTAATGAAGCTAATGTATTTAATTTATATAATTTGCATAACGTGTAAAGATCTCTCAGAGCCTAAACAGCTATCCCCCTCCCTCTCTGTCTTAGCTCTTAATGGGTAAAGGGAGATGAGAAAAGAATGCTTACCCCATGGCAGAGAGAAGTAGAATACATGTTGAATACTTATTCCCTCCATATCTGAAATTGAGGGATTTTTAGTGTCTTTAATTTACTTTATTAAATTACCCAACATGTACTGTATATATATGTATATGCAACCTTTGCTTATGACCACTCCTGACTCAATGCGAGTGATGAGGAAATCAGAAGATCAAGCTTTCTCTGGACACCAGCAATATTTTGCTTTTGGTGTTGAAATATAATAAAGTAACAGTGTTCTAAAATGAATGAACCTATATAGTATTGCACTAGGGGACTGTGAAGTACAACATTACCTGTAATATCTATGGGCTTATTCTTCATTCTAGCATAACAGATTGAGCAATGCAAATCATTCTTTCTCATTACTATATGACTATGCCTTTAGAGCCCTGATGCATAGCACATGCAAAATGTAAAATTATGGAGCCATATGTTACTTTGCCACATCTGTTTCGTTTGCATCTCCTCAATGCAATATACTGTAGAAACATGAAATAATTTGTCCTTTTTTTTTCTTCTTTTAGCTTCATTCTGTTTCTACAGTATTTCATGGACTCTTTTGGCTTTAAGGCTGGTGTAACACAGTCATTTTGTGGCAGTTTTTGTACCACAGCCAGAAATTGATCCAATAGGAAGTATTCCATTTATATTCTCCATCGTTTTTGAATCTATTTCTGGCTTAGGCTCAAAAAAAAGCATCAAAAGGTACTGCGTGTGACACAAAGCTTATATTGTAAAACTCAAACCATTTATAAATAAGGAAACACTAACATTTTGTAGAATTGAGTACAAGTAAAATTATCGTTATAATTATAAAAATATTCATTATAATATTTTTATAATCCCATATTTTATCCCCAAGTGATCACATGGGATATGTGCAGGGACGACCAGTTTAGATCCACAGCCTGGGTCAAAGGAAAAGGAACCGCGTTTCGCCCAGATATAAGTAAAATCCACAAACTTTATTTTCCAACACTACATGTGGGATATATATCCTTGTCCATGATCTAGTAACATTGACACTGAACATGTGCCACAGAGTTTCTCTTTCAATAGCCTTTCAATTCCTTTGTTTTGTTCTGTGATAAGATATGAAGCTGCAGCAATCTGTGTCAAGTTAGACTTTGCTACAGTATATCCGTATGTTCCAGGTTGTATAAATGTGCTTAAGTATGGCTCTGTTCACATAGATTTAACTCTTAACTCAGTATAACAGATTCATTGCTAATGGAGACCAACAAACCCTGACAGGTCTTATTGAATGGAGTCCGTTAGGTTTCTATTGAGGTTAGCAATAGCATTATGCCTATATGCTTGCTTATATGAGACAGATATACACACGTGGACAAAATTGTTGGTTCCCCTCGTTTAATGAAAGAAAAACCCACAATGGTCACAGAAATAACTTGAATCTGACAAAAGTAATAATATAGAAAAATTCTATGAAAATGAACAAATGAAAGTCAGACATTACTTTTCAACCATGCTTCAATAGAATTTTTTAAAAAAGAAAACTCATGAAGCAGGCCTGGACAGAAATGATGGTTTCCTTAACTTAATATTTTGTTGCACAGCCTTTTGAGGCAATGACTGCAATCAAATGATTCCTGTAACTGTCAATGAGACTTCTGCACCTCTCAACAGGTATTTTGGCCCACTCCTCATGAGCAAACTGCTCCAGTTGTCTCGGGTTTGAAGGGTTTCTTTTCTAGATGGCATGTTTCAGCTTCTTCCAAAGATGCTCAATAGGATTTAGGTCAGGGCTCATAGAAGGCCACTTCAGAATAGTCCAATGTTTTCCTCTTAGCTATTCTTAGGTGTTTTTGGTTGTGTATTTTGGGTCATTATTCTGTTGCAAGACCCATGACCTGCGACTGAGACCAAGCTTTCTGACACTGGGCAGCACATTTCTCTCTAGAATCCCTTGATAGTCTTAAGATTTCATTGTACCCTGCACAGATTCAAGGCACCCTATGCCAGATGCAGCAAAACAGCCCCAGAATATAACAGAGCCTCCTCCATGTTTCACTGTAGGGACAGTGTTCATTTCAAGATATGCTTCATTTCCATCTGTGAACATAGAGCTGATGTGCCTTGCAAAAAAATTTGATTTTTGTGTCATCTGTCCATAGGACATTCTCCCAGAAGCTTTGTGGCTTGTCAACATGTAGTTTGGCAAATTCCAGTCTGTCAGATTCAAGTTATTTCTGTGACCATTGTGGGTTTTTCTTTCATTAAACAAGGGGCACCAACAATTTTGTCCATGTGTGTGTATATATAAGACATGTCTCTATCATGTCTGAAATGTACAGTATGAGAAAAAAGGCAACTGGGCATTGCCAGACTGTATAGGAACACACCTACAATGGGAATGGTAACATCTAGCTGTTAATTTATTCATAAATTTTCAGGAGAAATAATAGAGAAATAGCTCAATGCAGATTTTCTAGAAATAAGTGCCCGAATTGTTGCTTTTTGGATATGGATCTGTCAGAAGAGCCGTCAGTTCCACTTTAAAAAGAGAAGCGTATTTCTAGAACTGGCATAGACTTAGCATTACATCATATCACATGTATGAAATATTATTTATATTATAATGCTGCATCTCATCACTTGCTTTCTGTCCAATTCAGTCATTTTCTTTTATCAGATAGCGCTATCTTTGGAATCCTTTCAGATATATCCGCCACATATGTTTCCAATTTGCAAAGCTTTGTTTATTAGTTTGAAGTATGACAGCAATTTAACATGAACCGTAAATGCAGATATTAAATAAACGGCAACTCATAAGAGTCCAGATTGAGCGCGTTTCACTTTATTGATGAACAGATGTTTCAAGGATACCTGGATTTAGTGAAAATAAAATCTTTCAAGTTATTTGTTACAAAATAGAAAAACATAGATTGGTTATGATACTGCAGTGTATTACAATATATTTCTTATATCTTCTCACATAATCCATGTCTTCTAACAAATACAATATTCATTACTACTATTAATAATCATTAAATTGTAGAATAAGGCTTTATTCAGACATCCGCAGTTTGCAGACGTACGATGTCTGTGATATTCCCGCTAATTTGTCGGTGGTGTGTTCTCCATGGTTGATTTGTTATTTATGTCTTTTTTTTTTAATAATTTCATATACTTTACAATGTCTGTAGGTTTGTTAAAAATGGACAGCACACGGACTGTGATTGTTACAAAGCCACAGACTTTAGTGGGGCTCAGTGGTTCACAAAATAGATCAAAATAGGGCATAGAGGTCTGCATGCGCCCATTAAAAGAAATGGGTCCACATGTCTGTGATTGTTACAGCCTTCATAAGCCCATAAAATGTTGACTAATTTAACTGAATGAGTCCTGAGCAGCAATAGTGCAGCACCACCATTACACAGTGTATGGAGTTGAGTGCTTCCATCTCCAAAAAGTGGTGATGCTAGTTGTCAGACTCCATGATTTGATACTGAAAAATTATAGATATATAAAATATTACAATTTTTTGAGGCATTGTAAAGCGTTTTGATGATTAGCATTGCCTGAATTTCAGGTGTAGCAGTGCTTGTTATTATACAGTAGTAGAGTTTAATTTGTTACTTAAATACATTTATTGTGACATCACAAATGTAATCTGCATTTTTTTAAAATGTTATTTATTTGTATTTACTTAGGTCAAGGTTGCAGAAAACGCAGTGTTTTTTTGGCTGCTGCAGAAAGGCAGTGAAAAACTCTGCATCTCACAGTACCACCAAATGAATGAGATTTCATTAATCTCATCAACATATTGTGGAAAAAAAAGCTGCAGAAAAGTTGTATTTTCTCTATATATTTAATAGAGGAAGAAAAAGCACACAGAAAATTGCAGCAAAAACTCGCATTGTTGCTTTTTATTCCACAGCATTCTTTAGCTGTGTTTTGCTATGTGCAGAATATGTTGAGCCTTATATGATGCGAACATATTCTGCAGTGCTTTACAGGTGTCGTCACTAAACACTGTCCCAAGTAAGGCTTAGGCCCCACATTGTGGAAATGCAGTGTTTTTTTGCAGATTTTGCTGCGGTTTTTTGAGCCAAAGTCAGGAGTGGATTTAACAGAAGAGAAAAGTCTAAGAGCTTCCTTCACATTCTCCAATCCATTTCAAGCCACTCCTGACTTTGGCTCAAAAAGCCGCAGCAAAGTCTGCAACAAAAAAACGCTGCATTTCTGCAACGTGGGGCCTTAGCCTCAGGTTCACAATCTAAATTCCCCATCAGTATGTCTTTGTATAGGAGGAAACCAAAAAAGAAAATTGGCTTGGTCCTAAAAGGGTTAAGGTAAAAATGCTAGTTTAATCATTGAAGTTTAATATAGTGCAGAATAAAACTATAGAATATTGAATATATGCAGAAAAAATATGTATCACACAGTATTTGTTTTATTTCAATCAGAATCAAAAGGAAACCTATGTAACGCTATAGGCAGTTGCACATGCCTGGGGTATACATTTAAAAGCATATTTCAAAGGTTCCCATCAAACATAATGCCAAAGACAATGTGAGCCTAGCCTTAAACAGTTTTAGATGGTTAACTGTTGACTTTTTAAGAATTTAGGTGTCGATCTGTATTTCTATAGCTAGTGTATTGTACATTATCACTCTTTACAAAATGTTCATGAATGTTTCTTTGATAAATTCATATATAGATGAATAGCATATACTTCCATATCGAAACTCTGTCAAAAATAGAACTTTGTAAAATTTTAGGCAACAGTGTTAATGCTGGAATACTTTTATACTTTTAAAATATCTAGTGAATAATTTCTTGTTTATGTTTTATTTGTCTCCTTAGTAAATGATAAAGAAGAGAAACTTTCCTCCCCGTGTGAGATGAAGTACTGTGGGCAAGGAAGAAGATGCATTATTAGTCTAGAGTCTGGACTTCCGGAGTGTGTGTGCGTGGAGAAATGTAAGCCTAGATATATGCCAGTTTGTGGATCTGATGGCAAGTTTTATGAAAACCATTGTGAACTTCACCGGGCTTCCTGTTTACATGGAAAGAAAATATACATTGTCCACAGTAAAGACTGTTTCTTCAAAGGTAAGATGCAAAAAAGCATATTGATGTTTAATAGATGTATTAACCAAATGTAATGTAAAAACTTGCAAGTTATTTCCCAACATTGCCATTCATACTTCAGAGCTGTGAAACCTTAGAAGCGGTTCCCAAGGATAAATTCTGGATGATCTCAGACAATTATGCTTGAAGTAAATAGATCTTACAGTAATGATCATAGGCATTTATGGAATGGGTAACAGAGAAGAAAACTCAAATCTTGGTAAATGCAGTCTACTGGGCAGAAAATTACAATTTGAACTAAAGCCCTATGGGCATTTTCATGGAATAAGTGATATCTCAACCACATCAGTGAAATGACCTAAACCAATTTCTTACCAACAGTCTATGAGAAACAGTGCAACAAACAGAAAATCACATTGCCCTCCAAGTGAAAACTCTTTATTTATCCCATGGCAGCATTTCAGCTCTTAGGGGAACTTCCTGAAGCTAAGGAACTTTGTTTGGAAATGGAATATTTTGAGATTATCATTATTGTTATTACTGTATTAAATGTTGGGCTGGGTTGGGTGAAATGATTAATTTAGAACCTAATTCAACCCAAAATTTCCAAAAGTTTCAGGTTCAGCCATGTAACACTACTATATTCTGGGGTCTTCTCAGAACCCAGAGTATAATAAGTGGAGGCCCAGGGGAGGTGAGGGAAAATAACACTCTCATAGGCCTCTCACAGCGTCCTGCTAATGTTACATACCTTGGGGTCAACACCAAGGCCTGTGATTGGACCCCAGCTATCACATGGAGAACGTCAATGTCACGATCATGGGTATTATCATTGTGATGTTGATGCGTCCCACATGACTGCTGAGACCCAATCAATGGCTTCAGTGGTGATCCTGGGGCATGTGATGTTAGCTGGAGGCCAGAAGACTCCCTAAGAGGATGAAGGGATGCCACAAGGATGCTCAGGACAGGTGAGGCAAGGTGAGTATGCGTGTTTGTTATATTTCCTCACCTACCTTGGCCTCCACTTATTATACTCTGGCGTCTGAGGAAACCCCAGAGTATAATAATAGCGCTTCTGGTTCTATCTGAACAAGTTTGGTATGAAACAAACTGGAGAGCTATACCTAACCAATATTTTTCAAAGCAAATCGCATGAGGTTCACCCATCTCTATTAAAAGCATTTGCACTAATAATAAAAACAGATAAAGTTTAAGAGATTTTCTCACTTTAGGCATTAATAGCATATACACAGAATATGCCATACATGTTTAATAAATAGGTGTGACAACTCTGATATTCACATATGAGTGAATCAGGAAGCTGGGCTGTTGTGCCCAAAAAATGTGCCGTCTGCGCATTTAGGAGATGATTTCCTTGGTCACGTATGGGTAAAACAAGATTCTTTATTAATAAGCACCGCTTCCTGATTCTGTCATATTGACGTGTGGTTATCCAATGACGTTGGACCATTCTGCAGCCATTCTCACCTGATTTCCACACTAATCCCCCATGTGCAGTTGGGCCAATCCCAGCACAGCAAGGTGAGAGACCAATTGGTCACTTTTTCTTCTCAACATTTGACCTCGTTACCAATAGGTCTATACTATCTCTGCTGCTCGGTGTTTGTATTTTTGTCATTTGTGAGCATTCACATATGAGGAGAATGATAGTCCCTGCAAATTAAGGCCGATGGTGGCAGCCATATCCAAATGGGGAGTGAATGTAGCAGTGCCCATGCATGTGCTTTGCCCTGTTGATTGATGAAAAGGGCAATTGAAGATATAGCTCACATGTACCCCAATCTCTCCAATTAGTCACCTCCTAGTTGTCTTTGGTTTACAGAATGCAGGGTGAATCAGTCATTTATGGCATTTGCTAGCAATAGAAAAACCTTAAAATGTTGTAATTGTGCACAATATTTTTTCTCTATTGTTGATCATTAAACTTTACAACACTAATTCCACGGGTTGAATAATAATTACACTGCCTGAATAATTCTGACAAAGTTGATTTGGCAGTTAAGCAAAAACCTGCTTTGGATGTCACATCAAACCAAAATCCATGTTTGATGAGCCCAACCCACCCACAATGAGCTTAGATGAGTTCCAAAGCTTGCTGCTATGTTCATTCCAGGCATCCAGGATTGAAAGTCATTAGCTGATTTAATGAAGATTGATGTTGGATGCTTTTTGGATACATTTTTTATTCGCTGTTACTTAAATATGATGAATAATATGGCACAAAAGATGCAGATGTTGAGTAGATTGTTATTCCAGACACAGAACTCACTTATTCTATTAATATTGCAGATATCTGATCCTTTTAATAGGTATTGTATTGTTATTGCATGACTTGTGTGCCACTTAAAGTGTATCTCCAATTATAAAACATATTTTCATAAATGAATAGAAGAGACGAATATAAAAATCCTTGCAATATATCTTTTTAAAGAATAATGTTTCCTTCTCCACTTTAGACATTAATAGCATATCCACAGAATCAGGCTCTTTATTCCTTATTCTCTTTGCTCAAATTCTTATCTCTAATAACATCCATATCCATTTTTCAGCCTCACATACAGATGTCTGTAGAGAGGGGAGGGGGAGAAGGAGGCTGCTGTCAGATAATAAGTAATTTATTCCCTTATTCTGTATAGTGATAGAGCATTATATTTCTGGATATAATAGAGTCAAAAGAGCTATATTTACAAAGTCTTGCAGAGTTCAGCAGCTACATTATGAGTGTGTATTTTCCAACAGTCTCCTCCCCCTTCCCTATCCGTAGACTTATATATTAGAAGTAAGTTAGCCTGATAAACATAGCATTTTTCTTTAATGAGATATATTACAAGGTGTCTTATATCACTTGTACTTTTCCTTTATGAAAGGTTATTTTATAATTATAATCTAACAAATAGATGGAGATGGATGAACCACTTTGTCACAAGTCGTGTTCGACTCAAATATCCCAAATTGTTCAGTTTTTAATGAAACCAAACAATTGAGGATTTGTAAAATTGGGGATTAGTAAATTATTATAATCTAAAGATTCTTTCAGCCAGAGTTAGCAGCTATTGAAGAGAGTACAGCAAGCCAGGAGCACCACAGGTGCGCCTGCGCACAAGCAAAATAACTCACCAGCAATGTGTTGGACCTGGCAGATGGTCTGAAAGTGCCTGTAGTAGCAGGAGAGCAGTATCAGCTAAAATGCTTGTGCAGAGTATATCGTGGTTGTCAGTCTGGTCAGTAACAAGAGGTCAGCGGTGTACAAAAGGATCAGGCAAGAGAATAGTCGAAAGTCCGGTTGGCAGCAAGAAATCGGCGTGGTACAAAGTCAGTTCAGCAGAGAGAAGTCTAGGAGGAAAGTAGGGGTCATAACAGAGAAGAACGTAGGAGCAGATTCAGAAGGCAGGAGCGTAGTCAGGAAACGAGGCCAGGTGTCAGACACAAACGGTGAACAGGAGTACAAACTGCTAACCACCAGGAACACTGAAAAGCCAGCAGTGAGGAAAAGATGGAAGTGGACTAATAAAGACTCAGGAAGACAGACGAGCAGTTCTTAAAGGGGAACACACATACAAACAGAAAATGTTAAGAAAAGACTGGCAACCTCACAGTGGCAACTATAGAGGTCCCAGGTCTATTTCTAACAACAGCAGTCACATGGGCAAGCCGAGCGCCATGACCCTGTCATGACTCCAGGAACATGACGTCACCGAGGAGACCGAAATAGAGCAACAGACACTAGTAGGAGGCCCAACAGAGGTGAGGGAAGGTGAGTATAAATAGTTTTTTAACACCTCCCCTGGGTCTCCACCTATTAAACTCTGAGGTCTATAGAGGCCCCAGAGTATAATACTTTCTCTTCTGTCTAAACTTGTTCAAGCCGAAACGAGTCAGGTACCCGAGCCATCCGAACCCAAAACATAACTAATCTTGGGAGGTTCATCCATTTCTACAAATAAAGAAATAAAATAAATAATAGCATAAATTTAACATTATCCTTTTATTGACCGTATGTATATACTGTTCTTAACCTGTGAAAATATCTTACTATGAGAAATGTATGATTATTAAATATAGTGTATTAAATATAGTGAATAGCATGGCTCATACCTTCCGTAGATGATATTGGTAAAAATTGAATATTGTTAATGCCAAAGAAAAACACTGAAAGCTTTGTTATCTGAATGCAGTTAACTTTAGTACAGTTAAGTTATTTACCCTTTTTCCATATCATACTCATAGGGCTCTAAGAAACTTGGAATCTGTTTGTTAAGGTTTCTGTTATCATCCAGGAAAAGTAAAAAAATAGGTGGACCTTTGCTCTTCAGAGTGAAACTTTTTATATTTCCATTTGCTCATGTACTGTATTTAGTTTTATGCTTATTCAGGCTTTTACACTGGATTTCTATAACCTTTAGTTGTAAAAGACTTTTAAATTTCAATAAATTATATCTGTTAATAGGTAGTCAGTTTTTATAGTGCAGGTTAAATATGATAAATGTAAACCATAAACTCTTTCTACATGTAAAACTGGTCAATATGTCACTGTGGATGCCTTTGTGGGACAGGCCAGCTTCGAAAAGGAACAAACTGGATAAGAACAAATAACAGGCTTTATATTTCATTTTATTTTTTAAGTATTGATATTGTGTAATAATAACATTTAATAATGTATTGTTCTGGTATTGTCCTTAATATATAAAACTCAATAAAATCGACAGACCGTATACAAAAAGAACAAATATTATGTTTCACTACTATTGTAAAGCAGGGCTCAAACTATGACAAATGTCTTCCTTAATTGTATTGTACTCTACCTTTCTTGTCATGGGGTCTATAAATAAATTAGGTACAGTACCTGACAGCTAGACAGCACATTAGAACTTTAATCCCCTTCTTGCTTTGTCACTTCACACAGATTGCCAGTGCAGACTCTAAGAGTAGTGTACAGTATGAGTAATATGTCATGGTACAGTAAGAAAGTGTTTCTACAATTCTTTGCACACCTTTTAGATCTGTATAGAAAAGAGAAGTGGTGACTGACTTCAAGAAATGCTTGACATAGCAAAACCATAGTAATTGCTGACTTTGGTGAACGTAGCAAACTGCAAGCTTAAATATTGATAGGTAACTAAAATCTGGATTCTGGGAGAATTAGGAGCTTTAGAAAAGTGTTGGCATCAATAGAGTCTTGTCAAACAAATTTTCTTCCTCGGGAGATTTTAGAGAGCAGTGCCCTTTGGTTCCTTTCTAAAACTCTGTTCTTGCTTCTTGGCATCTCAGCTGAAGAATTGCTGACTTGGCATCTGAAATCACTTTCAAATATATTTCAGAATCAAGCTGTAATTGAGCAAAACCTATTTTTGAAGCCACCCCAAAAATGGTGTAAATGCAGGAAATTAGGTTTGCAATGGTTCCAAAATTTAACTGGAATGTAAAGACTTGTGATGATGCAAAATATTATCTAGAAGAAAATTAGTTATTAAAAATCAAGATGTATAATAGCATTTGCCCATAAAATGGACCTGGAAATCTTGTGAAGGTGGTAAATTACTTCATTCTTGGTAATTTCCTAAAAGCTTCTATATGGAGTAAGTTGTCCCCAGGCTGATGTTTGGATAAAAGGTGCAGGGTCAGATAGAGATCACAACACCTGAAAATGTCTTGTAACTTGAGAGCAAGACCTGGAAGGAAAAAAGTGACATAAAGGTTATCTAAAGATGTGCTGTGGTTAAAGAGTAATTGTCAATTTTATTTTTTATTTTTTATACATGGATAGTATAGGGAAGTGTAAGAAACTTTTTATTATATCTTATCAAAGAAAAGTGTTTCAGTCTTCTCTTATCAGACTCAGCTCCTGCCTGCTAAACTGCTCACTTCACTGTCCACTCTTCAATGAAGACAGGCAGGTCATAGAAGTCTATGCAGGGGGTAGAGGAGGAAGCTGGAAAGCTGATATGAAATTGGTAAACACTTACTGTCATCTGTGGCAGAAGCATTTTCCTCTGATAAGATATATTAGGCTCATTTGTTAAAAAAATTCTGAAATGACAGTTACTCTTTAAGGTATTATTGTGATGCTTCATAAGAGACCCATTGCATCCTCTTTTCAGGGGCCCAGATCATTCTCAGTCTGGTCCTTGTTGTTCCTAAACTCCTAGATATGGAGAGGAGTTGTATGATACAATACTGGCAAATGTAGTCCCTGGGAAGAGCTGAAATTTTTTTTTTTTTTTTTTATAATAAGTTCCATTTTTTTTTCAGTTCTATTACTTTGATACCTGCTGTTATCTTGTTGTCTCTTTGTACATCTTCAAACTTGAAAGAGAACTTTCGAAAAATGAAGGTATTGTACAGTAGATGGCTACAGATGATCTGACTTAAATGTACTGTATAAGATCAGGATCATAGAATGACACTTTCTATGTGTGATTGCAATGATGATATATAAGTGATTACAATATTATAGTAATGATATTACTCTAGTTCCCTGGGGCCCATAGGGCCTGTAGATCCTGTTCACTCTTAGGTTGATAAAACTGGTTCCATAAATGATTGGTTGACAATAAATCCAACGACCAAGTTACAATCTGGCAGAGATATTTATGGAAAATCCTAGCTGTGTGAGAGCAGACATTATCGTGCTGAAAATTGCCAGTTAGAAGCTCTAACATGAGAGGCAACACACGTGGCTGCAGTATATCCTGCACATATCTCTCAGCTGTTAGTGGTCCTTGTATCACTATTAGGAATGATCAGCTCTCCTATGCAAAGTCTCCCCAGATTATCAACCCAGCTGTTGGGTTAGCGTGTCACTCCACAGCAAAAGCAGGATCGAAGCGCTCACCAGAAGGCCTACATACTTGAACATGACCGTTGTCAGATCTCAAACCGATTGTCACTTGAATTTGTGGCCTTATGAAAAAACAGGATATTATAGTGATAGGTCTGCTCTACTATTATAGACCAGCAAAAGACAAATATGTATAATTTGTCTAAGATGAGTATATCACAAAATTACAGCATAGGAGTCTGCTGTTTTGATAAGGGGAGTTCTCACCTACCCTCTCCCTACCTCCTCTATCCAATGGAATTGTGTATCTACATACATAAGAGTGGAGGAGCATGCTCAAAACTATGTCTCTATTATATTTTATTATATTTTTTGTGTATTATGGGCTATTGGACCATGGGGTGGTTTCATGGTTAAAACCACCCCATTAATAACCTTGACAACTACCACCTTCCTAAACAATGAAGATGATCATCATCAAGAGAACAGTGGGTCATTGGCTATAGTCACCGGTCCATGCTAGTAACCAGTGAGCGATTCCATCAATACTGATGGCTTTTTTGGCAGAATTCTTGTGTTTTTTACTATTTTGCTACTTTTTTAATGGGTGCACCTCATTTATTAAGTGTGTGCACCATTTTTTTGCACCTAATGTGCCCTTTTTTTTTTGTTCAGATGGTGCATAGATTTACACCTAATTCATTACATTCTACTTTCTAAATAGTCACAAAATTTTTGTGTAAGCATTCGTCACTAGTAAAATGTGAGACCCACCTATAAAATTAACTGTATAGGCCCACCTATAAAATGAATTCTGGGGGCTCACTACACAACAATTATACATGTAAATATCACCTGGCACCTACTTGCAAATTCCTAAAACAGCATTGACTCAGATTTTGTGTGCCTAGTCCTTGCCTCTAGGATGTATTCTGTCCTGTTGTCCTCTCAGTAGTCTGTTGACTGACTCTTGTCTTTAACTAGGGCTTTCTTAGTTCTGTGAGCCAGGAAAACCTGCTCACACAGAAGTAGGTCTCAGGCTGCAGCAAGAAGATTGTTGTTTGTGGTCCTTATAGCAATGTTCACAAGGTGGAACTGAGGGGGGGGGATGCTGGTCTGCCTGCATGTGTGCCTAGATGTCATCTCAGTGCTCTATCCAGTTAATTATAAGGATCCATAGGCTGGCTGACATGCTATATGCTGCCACTTGTTTAGGGGGTGAGAGTGCTAGGGGCTCAGGGGCCCACTAGGAGATTCACATGTTTCTAAACTTGCCTCCACCCAAGAGAATTGCAACAAATTTATGTGAGACATTTTGGTAAATTAGTTGTAAAAAAAACACACTAGAAAAAAAAGTCATAAAAGTGACTTCAAAAAATACCCTCATGATAAATCATCCCCAGGAATGCAAGTATTTACTATACATGGTTTCAAAATTTCAGTCTGAATTGACTTCTATGTCAAAGATCATTGCCCATGCCATATCTGAATAAATATACGTACTGTATGAATAAACCTCATTGTAAAATACACAGAGGTACAGGACTTAACATGATAGAAATTTGTACACCTTGTAACTGGTATGAATCTGTAAAATGGTTTTGGGCATTAGGCTTTATGGTCAATGTTTTTACTTGGATTTTACTTTGTATTTTTGATGTTTCAAAAAAATTAAGTTAAACCGTCTTCCTAGTAAATTTGGCACTGAAACAGAGAGATTTGAGCTGACACTACTGTGAAACTAATGGCAACTGGATTTTCTTTGATGCTTTTTTTCACTCTTTTGATTCATTCCATTAAAAACAGGGGTTTTCTAAAGGCGGAAGAATCATTTGAACTGGTTTAGGAATATGAAGGTGTTAAATATATCTCTGATGTGTGGGGAACATGGCTTCCAAATAGACAATCATCCAGTTAATAGGATTCTCTAAGCATGAACATCTGTTTTAATGATATATTTACTCACTCACGCATTTCAACATTGTAAAATATGCAATATTCTGTCAGTTCCCATGCCAGCCCATTGATTAATATGTTGCTTGTGTTTCTGTGTACTGCTTTTTCTAATCTTGTGTGTGTTAGGCAGTTTTGTATTCATCTTATGTCGCGAATTGCTATAGAAAATGAGTTCTAGTTTCAGGAATCAGCAGCCATGCAATAGCTGTATCATACCTAATGATACAATGTCATACTTGAATAGGTTTTTGAACAAACCATGAAATAATATTAAAAGAGATCACCTCATTCACTCTGTACTATGACCGTATTCAATGCTTTTCTTTTTACTATACAGGCAGCTGAATATTAATGTTTAGCTTGTACAGTAGCTTGTTTCTTACCCATACACCACTAACTAATCTAGATATTTCAGTATATGGCTACATGGTATACATACACGATTATGGTTTATGGCCATAATAACTATTGCATTCCTTTTGGATCTAGAAAAATGATACATTAAACCTAAATAATTATAGAAATTGTAGCTTTTATAGCTATTTCTTCCCTCTCTTTTTTCCAGGAGCAATAACAGGAAATTATCACCATGACATGCCATTAAAAGGGTTGTGATCATTCTATACCAGGGGTAGGCAACCTTTGGCACTCCTGCTGTTGTAAAACTACAACTACCAGCATGCATACTTGCTCTTCTGTTCTTGGAATTCCCATGAAAGTGAATGGAGCATGTTGGGAGTTGTAGTTTCACAGCAGCTGGAGTGCTGAAGGTTGCTGATCCCTGTTCTATACCATGATTAATCTGCCTAGTTCTGCCTTAATATAAGTGAGTAGTGTATTGCTGCATTATTAGGCAGGGGTCCAGTCTGTGGTACTGAGCTATACAGACTATAATATTTTAAGGTCATCCCATCATCTTTACAGAAACAGTGTATGTTCACTACTTTTACATTGTAAACTGTTATAGTTGTGTTTTTGTTGCTCACACAAGCCAGTTTCTAAAATAACCTCCCAAAAATTACAGTCCCATCTGCAGGTGCTTTGAGTATGGGCCTCTTTCGTGACTTGATCCTCTTACTGTGCTAGAACTTGGTTCACTTGATGATCCTCCTATGCTTCAGTGGGAGAATCCAACCCTATTTGAGAGCATGTCTTATTGGCAAATTGCTCTTATTAAGAAAGAATATGAAATGCCTGGAAGTAATGTAATACACTGACACACATAAATGCTGTAGGACTACTGATGGCCGCAACATAGAAGCCTATTTTGTCTCATCCCGGAGACTGCCTGGGGTGCAAACAGATGTAAGTCAGCTGCAATAATTGCATGATAACTTGCTGCAGTACGATTTCTTATTACACACAATAAAAGCCTATGGAAAGTCTGAATAAATCACGTTTACAGTGTTAACGTGTTAAGTTTGAGCTTAAACTTTGCTACATCTGTAATTCCACCAATTACTGCATTGTTCTGTTTATTAATCATGGCTCAGACGCATATATGTAATTGAAGAAGCACTTTAATTTCATTTTCTATGCTACACCGCTATAAAGTGATCAACAATGTGACAGCACTCTCACTATGCACACTATGACAAAAGACGATGTCAAGGATCAATAATTACAAACCATTCCTGTTCCTGGAGGGACCCCATCATATAGAAAATATTTAGGGTACAATTACAGGAAGTTCTAAAACATTTCTACTTTCTTACATTGTTACAAAGTTAATAAGATCAAATTTCTAGGTGTATTAGAATAGAATTAGTCTAGTCCTGAGCTACTCAGCTCCTGATCTCCAAACTGTACAGTAAATCTTTGACCCCTGGGGTATATGCAGTTACAATATGCATGCAAAATGCATCAAGATAACGCTTTTGTTTCACAAACGTCTCAGACTGAAGGAATATTCTCAGAACGCACAGCATGATCTGTTAGAAAACCGAGCTATAGACAGCAGACTGCCTATAATAGCTTTACATTATAAGTCAGTAACATGCTTCTGCTGACACTTTTCTCACATAACTAACAAATGTTGTAAATCCTTCCTCAACTTTAAACCATCAGACTGCAAATTGCAGATAATTTCTGACCTTGCTATACAGCTGTCAAAGCTGAACGTGTAGCTTGCAAGGCTGAAAAGCAAGTACAATATGTACTGAATAATCTTACAGATGTTTCAGGAAAGAAACTTTATTTTAGATTCAGATTTTAACATTTTTTTCCCATTTTAATTAGCAAGTTCCTATCTGTTGCCTTTTTTGTTTTATCTACAGTACAACTTTTATTATCCACTGCAACAGTGTACTGTAGACATCTGTTCCAGCTAGGCCTATGAAAAAGCCTATTCCCTTTCATACTGGATTTCCTGACCTGAAAACCACCTTTGACATTTAGGGTTATATACTATAGTTTCTTAATATTCTAGTTTTGTCATTGGTGTAGATGTACTTAGACTGAGTTCACACTACCACCGCACACACTATCTGGAGCCACCTTGGCATTCTCAGCAGACTGATAGAATTATTCTAAGTCAACAGAATGGAAGTTACAATGTGCTAACATAGCCTTTGTAGTACAGTATGTGTTTAGGAACTTATGGAAGTTTTTCGGTGTTTTTTTTAACTGTAGTTTTTATTAAAGTTTATAGGAAAGAGATATATAAACATAAGACTAACATCCTCTATTATCAGAACCTCCCACGCTCGTATACAAGACTTCTCCCAAATTGCACCACTTCTCTGGAATGCTCTATCCCGGACTATTAGATTAACCCCCAATTTCCACAGCTTCAAGCGTAAACTAAAGACATATCTTTTCAGACAGGCTTAGCACAACTCCTAATGTAAACCCTTCTGTAGTTAGATTCCCTAAAACATACCTTCCTCTGTTCACGCTCCCGCATTACCTCACAGGGTATGATGCCGTATCAGACTAACTTTATATGTCCAGACACCATCTGCACGTTGAAGGACACGGCTGATGAAGGCTCATACAGCTTTATATATGTGTAATGACAGTAACCTCTATTACAGAATTGTCTGACCATTGTACAAACAATGCTACGTCTGTTGCCGCCCCCTCTACCTCATAGATTGTAAGCTCTTGCGAGCAGGGCCCTCAGTCCCAGTGTGTGAATTGAATATTTCTTTGTAATGTATCTTTTTTGTCAGTACTTGAACCCTACAAATTGTACAGTGCTGCGGAATATGTTGGCGCTATATAAATAAAATTTATTATTATTATTATTGTTATTATTATTATGGAATACAAAATGCAAAATAGTAGAAACCAATGGTAAAATGTGTCAGACCATAAATGTATATCTCTATCTATCTATCTATCTATGCAAATGTATATCCATGTATCCATGTATATCCAGTCCAAAAGACATAGTTCCATGCCCAGAGTTTTCATGTTTTTCTTTTCTAAAAATGAAACATATATTCTATGTAGGTACATTTAATCCTAGCTGGTAATGTATTGAGCTACCTATTTTAAAGGCTTTGCACACACTACACAATATAGAAACTCTCTAAAATATATCCAGAATTCTCTAATTTTCACACGGAAATGTCATAAAGAAGTGGGAATGTTTTTACATATATGGTGTACCTGTACAGTGATCCGCCTATTCTAGGAACAAGTATTAAATTTTCTCACGCACATTACGTTATAGAATTCCAATGGGGCTAGAGGTATCTCTACTTTCATTAAAACTGGATAAATTACCAGTATTTGACCATACAGTCATATCACATATTCTTGCAGTTGCCAGATCCACTATAGCTAAGAATTGGAAATCTATAACCCTTGTTACACTTCCAGAAATTATAGCCACAGTACAACACAATTGCATAATGGAACACCTTAGTGCAGGAAGAAAAGGGAGTCAATTCTCCTTTAAACCCATCCTTTTTTAACCAGTTCTCCCTTACATAGATGCTATATTGTTAAAGGATTAGGGATTTCTTACATCAGCCAATATAACATACTATATTGATTTTAGCTATGAACTTTTTTTTCCCTAAGCATGTATCATTAATATCTAAATTCCTAAAAATCCTTATGACATATCCAGTTATGTACTTAGTATACTACTACTTAGTAGCAGAGCTCACTTACGGGTATGTCATTTTTGTGGTCTTTACTAACTGTATTTTTATAGTAGGGATAATTTTTTCCCATTCTGTGTCTATTGAACCAACGATATACAGTACAGTATATGTACTCCAGTTATAGCTATGCTCTTAATAAACTGTATAATTCAGCCTATGCTCTATTGACTTTATAAGGCTGTAGAATGCTTGCTTTCTTACAGTATATCACAAACAGAGAACACTTTATATATTCACGTATAACGTAAAAGGAAGTCATCTATTTTTACATAGCACTTTATAATGAAATGTAAAGGAGCTATCCACTTTGTATATTGATGATCTATCTGCAAGGGTCTGACACCAGAGACTCCCACAAATCAGCTGCTCCTGGACAGCGCAGCTCCTAGTAATGTTTGCATGGAAGGAGTTGCACTACTCATAGTGCCATAGTGACTGCTTTAGATACTGCCGTGTTGCTCCATTAAAGTCTATGTGGTAGCACTGCAGTACCTGAAGCCACCACTACACTTTGTATGGGAAGTGAGCAGCACAGTGTCTGTAATGTAAACATTACCGGGAGTAGCACTATCACGGAACAGCTGATCTGCGGGGGTCCCAGGTGTTGGACCCTTGCAGATCTAATATTGATGACCTATACTAAGGATAGGTCATCAATATTAAAAAATAGATAATCCCTTTAAGTGCTCATTTTTAAAATATGCATAATGCAACACTTATTGTAACTAGTTTTTCCTCTTAAATCATCATAATTATAATATACCTAAAGCAAAACTAAACTTTCAAACAACCTCTGATTTTCTTATAGCATTCATGTCATTAGTAAAGTTATTAGTCATGTCTGATAATGTTGTGATAATGATAATAGTGATGTTGTTTTGGCTACTCCGCTATGATGGTATAGTTGATCTTATATTGTTTAGCTTCTTGACTACAATATTTTCAGGGGCCTTTGTATTTATCAGATTTTATCTTTATATTATTAAAAGTTATGTTTTAAATTGTTCACCTTTTAGACTAGTGTTGATACTTTTGATGAACCTTTTTGGATACCAGTATTATAGTTTTTGTTGCACACAAAATCCCCCAAAAATTGCAGTTCTGGTGACTGGCGATCTTACCCTGAATACTGAGGTGTTAATAACATGTATGCAATATGTACTGTCAGCAGTTCTGTAATACAAAATGCAGCTCTACAAGGTTATAGAGATCAAGTAAGGTTGCCTCAGGTGTCTAAACTAGTGACTAGGTAGCCAACTTAATCTCATGCTTGCCAAACAAGCCCTGCATTTGTAGAAAATATTCATTAGAGAGCCAAAAGCAAAATTGGTTTCACCTTGTGTGTTAAGATGGAAAATTCTTAAGTCACCAAGGTAAATACTATAACAAAACATCATTATTGCATAGCACTACTGTAACACTGTTGGAAAAGTCAATATATCTATACCAACAATGCACAAAAGTAGATACTACAGTAGATTACTGCAATTCTACAATATTAGATCTTACTTGAACTGTCATGCTTGAAATATTAGAAAGGCTGCTGTTCAATATTCATTACTGGTATTTCTGGCTTATTTCTATATGGTGACAGCACATGTATCATACATCTTCCATTCATCACCCAATCTCTATCAAGCCCAGATAATGCACAAAGAATAATGTAGGCAAAATAACATAAATCATAGTAAATCTATTTAAAATAGATTTCACATCTTATTTAAAATGGTAGAACACAGTAAAAATAAAAAAATGAAATAGTAAACCAAAAAGGGGATCATTTATGGTTCATTACCAACTCCTGACTACAACGTCCATACAGCTTGTTTGCTTTGGGTTACGCTGCTGTTTTTTACTTACTATTTTTGTTTTCATTGAACTTATTTCATAAATCTTTCATTGTATTTTACAATATCGTTCGACTTAAAGGGAGTCTATCATTGGAAAAACGTGTTTTTAACTGAAGCAATGTTGGTATAGCCTTTATGAAGGCTATTCTAGTCCTACCTTTACTTTTCTTCTCCTCACCGCCGTTTGTCCAAAAAAACATTTTATTCTCATATGTAAATTAAGGTCAGGGAGCTCCGGGAGCACCGTCATTGCCGCAACCCGCCTCCAGCTCTGCTTTTTCACGCCCCCTGCATCTTTTTCTGTTCATCTTGCATCTGCTTCTTACTCCGTCAGCCATTTTTCTGAAGTACACTGGTGTAAGAAACAAAACAAAAATGGCCGATGGAGCATGCTCAGTCGGCTCTGCCTGAACTCAAAGTGGCTCCGGAACAGAAGAAGATGCAGGAGTTGTAAAAAAGCAGCGCTGGAGGCGGGTTGCGGCAATGACGGGGGGGTGCACGGAGCACAGGGGAAACACCCCCGATGCTCCCTGAGCTTAATTTACATATGAGAATAAAATGTTTTTTTGGACAATCGGCGGCGAGGAGAAGAAAAGTAATGGTAGGAGTAGAATAGCCTTTATAAAGGCTATTCCAACATTACATCAGTTAAAAACATGTTTCCCCAATGATAGACTCCCTTTAATATGGCTAGAAGAGTGTGTTATGTAATACCTTAGTGGGGTATTCCAAGTTGTTTTTTTTCCCCTAGGAAGGCTAATGGTGGCCAGGATCCAGTGGAGAGTCTCCATTCGGATCACTTGTCTGTTTGCCTCCTACCTGTACATGAGTATGTCTGCCAATCATTTGCTCAATGGTCATATTCCATTTGAATAAAGCCTTACTTCTCAGCCACGGATTGGCTGATGTGCTAACATGCAGGCCAAAGGTCAGAAAAACCAGGGACATGAATGGAGAATCTTTACTGGATCCCTGGCCAAAAAGAGGGGTGAGTATTTATTATTTTCAGCATCACTAGGAGGTGAAAGAAGGACTTGGAACACCCCCTTGAAGGGGTTTTCTTGGAATATAATATCGATTGCCATGGCCTCTTCACAACTTACCAAGCACAGCACCATTCATTGGCTATGCTTGATATTGTAGCTCAGCCTCATTCATTTAAATGCAGCAACATGACCATGTGACCAATAGATGTAATGTCAATGGCCTGAGCAGAGAAAGTAGAGCTCACCCAAGCACTGCAAGGTCTTTCAGCAGCTGATCAGTGGGGGTCCTGAGTGTTAATCCTAAAAATCTGTAATCAATATCATAGTCCTAAAAAATCCCTTGAAGAAGAATATAGATGAATACAACATTTACTTTGTGTACTCTATTTTCCATGGAAAGAGTGATATCAATGTGTTTTGCGTACCAAGCCATTTTAGCTGTTACTTTTGTGTAGCATAAGCTTGGGGCTCATTATGGTTGCAGTAGGTAGGAAGAAAGTGGGCTGGTTAAACCCCCAGATACTTAACACATGATGCGGATTGCCTTCATCAAATAGTATCAAATCTATTACTATTGGTTTCCATAAGATAAGGCACTGCTGTATATAGATGTACTAAATTGAAATTATGGAAAAAGATACAGACAATTTGCAGACTTCAACAGATTGCAGGAAGAGTCAAACATTTGGGATTACATCATGTATAGGAAAGCGCTGGCGTCAGACGGTAGGATTGCTGGTACCGATTGTTCATTACTGAATTCAAATGGGAAACAACAGATTATGCCAGGGCTTTCTTAGACATATGGATTACACCAGTCCAATGAGACTTCTGCTCTTATTTTTGTTTCATATGCAACCACTCACATGCATAGAGCTGACCAGTGGTCATCTGACCAGGATATTAGTCAATCCAAGCGCCTTTTCCAAAAGGACAGTTACAGACAACTATTTAGGAGTTGTCGACAATTGGCAATACAGAGTTGAAAACAATTTTAGGCTAAGGCCCCACATAGCAAGCAGGAGCCAAAAAGCTGTGGTGGAAACGCATTGTGGTTTTTTTTTCCGCAACTCTTTTCACAGAAAGTTAGCAGAATTTTCCTATGCAAACGCCAATGTATAGGTATAATTGACATGCTGCGATTTACAAAAACTCAAAGCAATATAGCATTTCCACTGCGGACATTTTTCTGCAATGTGTGAATGGAATTAGCCAGAATCCCATCCACCTTGCAGGTACTGTAAATTGGTGCCGTTTACACTATGTGAGGTCTTAGTCCACACATTGCAGAAAAAATGAACTGAAAACATTTGGTTTAAAACTAAAAGCGCCAGATTTTCTGCCAAGGTAGAGTTGCAACTGCAATAGTAAATCTGTCCAATAGGTGCATTAGATCAAAGAAAAGCAGCACATGTAAGGGGGCTCTTAAAAATAGCTGCAACGTTATGTCAATATGTAGGAAATAGTCTGTATAGCAATCCATGATATCTCATGGTCCCTCTATAGAATCCACTACAAATAAATCAATCATTGTGATTGATGGTTTTCTCAGTGCTGATTGTCATAATGTTAAATGCCATGCCCCTGCACATTATACTAAACACATGAATATGTGAATGGGAGGACACAGTCAATTTGACCTCCAAAGTTTTCATCTAGCTTCCCTACATTCTGACAGTCTAATGGTTAAATATTGTAACTCTGTGTAGCCATCTATTTTGTGCACCTAGTTGAAAACTTTTAGGCACCATTTTAGCATACATAAAATATTTTTTCTCTATCATTAATTTGATGTAAATATCTAAAAATAGCAATTTTGACATTTTTTTGTTTTGTATGTTTTCTTTCAGTGCTATTCTCATTATATTAAATGTTCGTAAAATTAAGGCTAGGGCTACGCAATGACTTTGTCCCTGACTCCTGTCATGTGACCAATGATCACTGTACTGAGTGGAGTTGCACTACGACTCCAAGGGTGCCAGAACTGCGGCTTCTAGTTGCCAAAAACTTGAACAATGCTTTTTTTGCGATGGTCATGGCACTCCCAGGGTTGCAATGCGACTACATTCACTAACATGAATGAAAGAGTCCCAGGGCGATGCATCAGCCTTTTGGTCATATGTATGGAGCCGTAGCCATAGTCGCCGTGTGACCCTAGCTTAACACCTTTGATCTTATCACCAGAAAACGCAATAATGCAGTCAGAGGTTGCCACCTATTTCATTATACTGAGATCAGTAGAAAGATTTCTCCTTTTTCAGTTGTTATAAAAAGAGGGTCATTTACAGCTGTCTCTCCACCAGTTAATGACAGTATCATAGTGCCATCTACTTATAGTGCCTAAACTGTGTGTAGATACACTACCTGTCCTTCCTGTGTATGACAAGTGCTAAAAAGACAATACATTTGAAAACAGATCAACATTTTGAATGTTTCTTCCAAGATTTAACATTATTGGTCTATGTTTATAATATGTGATCAGTGAGAGTCTGACCACAGAGACTTCTACAATAAGCAGAGCACGAGGGGCTCTAATGCATAATGTAGTGCCCTATATGCAGGGTCGGACTGGCCCACCGGGGAACCGGTGAATCCACCGGTGGGCCCCGAGCCCCGACTATTAGTCCTCATGTCATGGGGGCCCGATCAGGAGGTGACTGAAAATAATAAATACATATTCTCACCTCTCCGGGGCACAGCGTCTTCTCCGGCGCTCCTCCGTCATGTGACTGAGGCCTGTGATTAGGCCCCAGCGGTCACATGGGGCGCGGCCGCGTAATGAAGTCAGTGCGCCCCCATGTGACCGCTGAGGCCCAATCACAGGCCTCAGCAGCGACGTCGGAAAAGGTCCTGAAGACGCTGAAGACGACATGATGGAGCGAGGATGCCAAGGAAAGGTAAGTCAAGGTGAGTATGAGAGTTTGTTATTTTTAATCACTTCCATGGGCCTCCGATTATTATACTCTGGGGTCTGAGGAGACCCCAAAGTATAATAATAGCACTGAAGCAGAGGGGGGGCTATTGGGCGCATATAATACTGTGTGGGGCCACTGTGGGGAGTATATAATACTGTGGGGGCCACTGTGGGGAATATATAATACTGGGTGGGGGCCACTGTGGGGAGTATATAATACTGTGTGGGGGCCACTGTGGGGAGTATATAATACTGGGTGGGGGCCACTGTGGGGAGTATATAATACTGTGTGGGGGCCACTGTGGGGAGTATATAATACTGAGTGGGGGCCACTGTGGGGAGTATATAATACTGTGTGGGGGCCACTGTGGGGAGTATATAATACTGAGTGGGGGTGTGATGATTCCACTTAAATATGGCTATAACTCAAAGCTGTATTTTGATCTCTGGGTATCGTATCTCCCTCTTAATTCTATTTTTAATTTAAATGTGCGTAGCTCTAATCTTAGGTGAATGTTGTCAGTAGTGGCAACATTGTAACAATAGGGCTTTGTATCCATCCCAGAATAGCTCCATTGAGTTCCTACATAGCCCTGGGTGATCAAATACACATGTATTGTTTGGCCTGGGCTGTTGATCAGACATGGTTGATAACATATAGAAGGCATTGTATCATTCCACTTGGTCCCATCTCCTTACAAAGAATCTTGACTTGAGTGCGTTAGTCAATCAGACTTGCCGTCGCCGGTAACCTCATTCTGGGTGGTGTAATCAAGGGTATAAAAGATGAGGTAAGAGGTCAGTGAGAGAGACTACTATTGAGAGACTGTGCTGAGACTACTGTGATGAGCTACTGAGAGCCTACTGAGGATATACTGTGATGAGCATGCAGGCTGGAATGCTGTGATGCTGCTGCTAGAAGCCTCTACTGGTTATCCCCACATGCTATGTGTGAGTGTTGGACTATAGAGCCACATCAAGGATATGTGTGGTAAAGTAATTATTTCACTTTTATTCCCTTTTTATTTTATGCGCTGCATCTTGTAACTAGTAACTGTCAATGCTTGCATACATCTGCATATCTGTTCTGAACTGCATGTGCTAGATGTTAATACCGACCCATTTAGGGGTTAATAAATATACAAAATTTAGAAAGCTTGTCTTGTATTTATCTTGTGGACCCAGCACTCACTGGCGGTGAGAGTGGTTTTTAGGAAAGAAGTCTCAGGTGTGGGCCAAAGCGGTGTTGGCGCACTGAGGATCTTTCACTTTGGTGGCAGCGTAGGCCATAAAAAAGATTAACCCTGGACAACCCCTTTAATATGTATCACACAGTTTAATGTCCCTCCCCCCACAGGATGTTAGCCTCCATCATTGCTCCCACACAATATAATGACCCAATCACTGTTCCCCTACAGTATGGGGGAACCAGTGAAGAGGCCACTATGTGGGGGAACCAGTGACGTGACCATAGAAAAATTTGGCTCAGACAACCCCTTAAACGAGGTTGTCCATAAACTGGAGCGACCACTGTGTCGGCCGCCAGGGAGGTGTAAAAATAAGAAAATTAAAAAAAAAAAGCATACTCACCTGTCCCCAGCACTCCGTTGTCCCCTGCCTGTGTCTGTTCGGTCTCATGGTGGCGCCTCATTTCTGGAAATCCTGTACCTAATTGGTCTTAGCGATCACATGAGGTGCTGGACTCCCAGCAAGGAGACTGAATGGACACTGGCAGTGGACAATGGAGCGCCAGGGACAAAGTAGTATGCTTTTTAATTTACTTATTTTTTACTTTACAACTCCCGCCAGCTACATGGGTTGCTCCAATTCCTGGACAACCTCTTTAAAAGATTTATCCATCTTTCTAATATTGATGGCCTGTCCTTAGGATAGGCCACCAATATTACATCTGCTATGATACAACAGCCAGAACCTCTGCAGATCAGCTTTTCCAGGACAGTGTGGCTACAGGTAAAGGTAGCAATTCTTGGAGCCACGCTGTTCACTTGCCATACAAGGTGTAGCAGTAGGTTTAGGTAGTGCAGTGGTGCACATGGTATAGTGGGTGAGCAGCATGGCTCCCGACATGTTATTACCTTTAGCCGCCCTGTCTCGGTACCACTGATCTGCAGGGGTCCTGATGGTGGGCCCCTAGAAACAATTCCACTGGTGGGCCCTAGACATCCCAGTCTGACACTGCCTATATGGCTCGGTCTGCAGTATGTACAGTACCAGTCATATGTCCCCCATCTCCAGGTCAAGCAACGCTAAAGCACTGAGTATATAGTAGTATTAAACTGTAGTACAGTACCAAACCCCGCAACAAGGAGAAGAACTGTACTGTCAGTGGTGTCAATGGTACTGTAATGGTGTCAGGTAATGCAGTTAAAAGTAACCAGTCACTGACTTTTGAAATAAAGATCAACCCACTGGTCCTTATGCACCAGTGGCTTAGTGTCCTTAGGGTTTTTTTGAAAACCAGGTATTAATCTATAGGAAGCTACCTTCCAATAGATGGCGCTAGGAGCAAATTTCTCTTTAACCAATGAGGTCTTATTTGTTTCCCAAATAGCAGTAGTCTAACAATATCCATAGCTGCAATATAAAGAAAAGTCTATATTGTAGGTGGCTTAGTGTCCTAAATGTCTGCAACAGGTTGCCTTTAAAGAATTCTAGCAATCCACTAATTGGTGACTATTTATATAAAAATGCATAAAGTCAGCAATATTAGCTATGAACTTTAATTATTATGACATTTCACAAATTCTAAATGTATTAACATTTGTTGCATGAAATTTGAAATATGCAAAACACTCTGATAATTCCTAGATCTGCATCTCTACAGCTGTAAATAAGCTTCTGCATTCTGAACAAAGCATTATTTAAGATTAGGGGCGCTGCATATTTTAAAGAGATATATCTCTGATGCTTATGAAAAAAAGACTGAATGCGCTCAAATGTGATTAAACTATGTGATTTATCTTAACTGAAAAGACAAATTCCCAGCAGTGTGATGGCTTCTGGGCTAAATATATGTTTAGACTGAGCATAGTATAAATTTCACAGAGGCTTAATAGAACCATTATACTGTGTTCATTATTTTTCATAGGCATTCCACATATAATGGAAGCAATACCCACAGTGGGCATTTGTCAAATGGTGCAGAAACCCTTGCATGCCATTATATAAGTGAGGTCTATTACAGAACAGAGTGTGACAAACAACTACTAGTGCAAAATCAGATTGATTTCATATTGTGGAGTTTATGAGATGATCTCTTTAACATTGATTATATTAATATATCTGTGTTTGCGGTAGATAACGGGTAATTTGTGAGCCATCCTTGTATTATGTATGAAACAAAGAAATTGTATGAGAACTTATTACTCTCATCATTAGCCTCTCATTTTTATAGTGAGCAAAGCAGAATTATGTCATAAACTCACAATATCAAGTTATCATTAATTCAGCTGGGTTTGCAACATCTTATTTCATTATGTCATTATACATATACTGTACTTCCTTTATTTTTTCTCTAGGTGGGTTGTGTTCTGATATGTGTCATTAGTTTTTCAAGACCATTAGAAAGACTGGACATGCATGTCTTGTTTGGAAGGGTTGCCAGGAGAAAGCCTCTTTGTTCTATAAAGATCATTTCAGCATGGTTTAAAGGGATTCTATCATTAAAAAAATCGATTTTTAACTAACAGCATGCCGGAATAGCCTTTAGAAAGACTATTCTTCTCCTACCTTTATTTCTCAGGTCCATGCTGCCGTTTTTGAGTTTTGTCTTCTTTCTTCGTTATGCAAATTAGTCTTCAGAAAGCACAGGGGTCGTTCCCCCTGTGCTCAAAGTACTGGCTCGTCATAGGTTTCCAGTGCCGCTTCTCTCTTCTGCTCCTGACGTATCTCTTCACTACTCTTCTTACACGAGACCACCACAAAATGGCCGACAGAACAGCCGACTGCGCATGTCTCATGTAAGAGACCACCACAAAATGGCGACGAGCATGCGCAGTTGGCTGTTCTGTCGGCCATTTTTCGGTGGTCTCGTGTAAGGAGGAGTAAAGAGGAGGAGACACATCATGAACAGAAGAGAGAGGCGGTGCTGGAAACCTATGATAAGCCAGTGCTTTGAGCACAGGGGGAACGCCCCCTGCGTTTTCTGAAGACTAATTTGCAAAACGAAGAACGAAGACAAAACTCAAAAACGGCAGCGCTGACCTGAAAAATAAAAGTAGGAGAAGAATAATCTTTCTAAAGGCTATTCCGACATGCTGTTATTTAAAAATGGATTTTTTAATTATAGAATCCCTTTAAGTTTGCAAAGATGCATCTGAACAAACCGCAAGTCTTCAGGAATAATTTCCTTTGCAAGGACAAGACCAAAGTGGAAATAGTTAGCCATGATGCACAGTGTTGTGCTTGGTGAAAACCAGACAGCATATAAGCACAAACAACTGATATCAATTGTCAAGCATAATGCTAGTGGGGTGATGATTTAGGCTTGCTTTTCCACAGTACCTCAGTGCCTCGCAGTCATTCAGTTGAACATGAACTTCTCAGTATACCAAAGAATTGTAGAGTCAAAAATGAGGCAATCTATCCAACAGCAAAAGTATGGCAAAAACTGGATTATGCAGCTGGATAAATGATCCCAAGCACACCAGCAAATCAAGAACAAAATGGTTGAAAAAGAAGAGTGGTGGTGTTGTGTCTAGTCACAGTCCAGACCTCAGTGCAGTAGAAATGCTGTGATTGAGCTGTAAGAAAGCTGTGCATAACGGAATGTCCACTAACATCATTCAACTGAAGCAACATTGTAAAGAAGAGTTGGCCACAATTCCTCTAAAATGATGTGAAAGACTGACAAAGTTTAGTGATTGGTAAATCTCTCAAGTTTCCTGTTTCAGATTCGGCTGCTTTGGAACCAAGATGAGTTTCAGTCCAAATAAATTTGCTCTAAATCTGAATTTAAACTGGCTTCAAACATACTGTAGGACAATCTCAGGGATCCTGTGACCCTATTTAGTTAAATTCTAGCTCTCTAAGGCATACACAAGCAAAGTAAGGTCAAAGTGACAGTAACATACTATATAGGTCTATGGGAGAATGGATGGTGGGCAGTGGAATTAAAAAAAGCTTGTTTACATGCACACTGCAGTGTCACATTTTTTACACTTTTTAACATTTTAAACACTCCAAAAACTAGCCTGTTTGAGGGGAAGATACAGTGGGGAAAAAAAGTATTTAGTCAGCCACCAATTGTGCAAGTTCTCCCACTTAAAAAGATGAGAGAGGCCTGTAATTGTCATCATAGGTAGACCTCAACTATGAAAGACAAAATGAGAAAACATATCTAGAAAATCATATTGTCTCATTTTTTTAAGAATTTATTTGCAAATTATGGTGGAAAATAAGTATTTGGTCACCTACAAACAAGCAAGATTTCTGACTCTCACAGACCTGTAACTTTAAGAGGCTCCTCTGTCCTCCACTCATTACCTGTAGTAATGGCACCTGTTTGACATTGTTATCAGTATAAAAGACACCTGTCCACAACCTCAAACAGTCACACTCCAAACTCCACTATGGTGAAGACCAAAGAGCTGAGGAAGGACACCAGAAACAAAATTGTAGACCTGCACCAGGCTGGGAAGACTGAATCTGCAAAAGGCAAGCAGCTTGTTGTGAAGAAATCAACTGTGGGAGCAATAATTAGAAAATGGAAGACATACAAAACCACCGATAATCTCCCTCGATCAGGGGCTCCATGCAAGATCTCACCCCGTGGGGTTAAAATGATCACAAGAACAGTGAGCAAAAATCCCAGAACCACATGGGGGGGACCTAGTGAATGACCTGCAGAATGCTGGGACTAACGTAACAAAGGCTACAGTCAGTAACACACTACACCGCCAGGGATTCAGATCCTGCAGTGCCAGACGTGTCCCCCTGCTTAAGCCAGTACATATCCGGGCCCATCTGAAGTTTGCTAGAGAGCATTTGGATGTTCCAGAAGAGTATTGGGAGAATGTCATATGGTCAGATGAAACCATAGTAGAACTGTTTGGTAGAAACACAACTCGTCGTGTTTGGAGGAGAGTGAATGCTGAGTTGCATCCAAAGAACACCATACCTACTGTGAAGCTTGGGGGTGGCAACATCATGCTTTGGGGCTGTTTCTCTGCAAAGGGACCAGGACGACTGATCTGTGTACATGAAAGAATGAATGGGACCATGTATCGTGAGATTTTGAGTGCAAACCTCCTTCCATCAGCTAGGGCATTGAAGATGAAACATGGTTGCGTCTTTCAGCATGACAATTTCCATGCAAACTGCCAGGGCAACGAAGGAGTGGCTTTGTAAGACGCATTTCAAGGTCCTGGAGTGGCCTAGCCAGTCTCCAGATCTCAACCCCATAGAAAACCTTTGGAGGGAGTTGAAAGTCCGTGTTGCCCAGCGACAGCCCCAAAACATAACTGCTGTAGAGAAGATCTGCATGGAGTAATGGGCCAACATACCGGCAACAGTGTGTGCCAACCTTGTGAAGACTTACAGAAAGTGTTTGACCTCTGTCATTGCCAACAAAGGATATATAACAAAGTATTGAGATGAACTTTTGTTATTGACCAAATACTTATTTTCCACCATAATTTGCAAATAAATTCAATGTGATTTTCTGGATTTGTTTTCTCATTTTGTTTCTCATAGTTGAGGACTACCTATGATGTCAATTACAGGCCGGCCTCATCTTTTTAAGTGGGAGAACTTACACAATTGGTGGCTGACTAAATACTTTTTTTCCCCTCTGTACCTGTCCTTGTTTTTGTCATACGCATATGGCAGTTGTACTGGAAGAAGTAATGGCTTATACAAGCGCTCCAAAAAGCCCGTTTTGGTGATTTACAAGTGCAACAGGTTTAGTGGCAGCATGCCTGGTTAGTGAAGTGAAGTGAAGAAGTGGCTTTAAAAATAGACCAAAAACTATTCCTTTATAGGATCAGATGCTTCACCAACATGGTGTTAGTTTTGGAAGAAAAAATTGCTTTTTGGGGGGTGGTTTCTTTTTTAAATATTTTTTTTTATTGGTGGCACCTACACTTTTTCTCTTGAAAAGCTGCACCAAACTGGGTACAGAGCATATAGAACATAATAACACATTTTGCCTACCCTTTGGAAGCAGGAAAAAGTTCATCCCTTTGCTTAATGCCAACAATAGGCTTGTTAACAATGAAGCATGAAGCTTAAAATGCTTGCTTGCCTGTGCATGGACCCAGGAACCTGCCATGGTTGGTTTTGGCTAACATGGTTGTTGTCATTATCATCACCTTTACACAAGTAAGGGTTCTCCTCATTCCCTGTATGACTAGTGGAAGCCATTGTTCTTCCATTCATTGCTGCTTTGCTGGTGTTCAAGGCATGATAAATCAGCCCATTGCACTAATAAGGATGCTAACTCAAATGCATGAATAGTAAGCAGTAAGCTTTCCCTATTTCTAACTGCTAAAACCATCATTGTTAGCTTTATGTCAAAATAGGGATTTGGAGTTCTAGAACAGAAAAAAAAGCTTTGGAGAAAAATTTCCTGTTTACGCTTAATGGTATTTAATCCTGTCTTTGCGCTAAACATACTGTATGTTCCCTGTCAGAACCGTCCCCGTGTTCTCAGGTAGAAACTTACAGTAACTTAAAGGGTTTTTCCCACAAACATACCGACTATAAGACGCACTTTTTTTTCCCAAAAAATTTGGGAGGAAAATGGGGGGTGCGTCTTATAGTCTGAATGTGGGTGTTGAGGTGGGTGAGCAGCATCGCCCCACTCCTGCCGCTGCCGGCTTCTTGCAGCAGCAGGAGTGGGGCGATGTGCGGGCCCTGGGATCAGAGGAGCAGGTGCCTCAGTGAACCCATCCCGGCATCTACCGTGCTGTTACGGCGTATGCCGGGTCTGTAAAGATGAGAGCGGCCTCCATAGCTACCGTACCTTTGAACTTGCAGGCCAGCTCCCGCACGGCGGGATAGCGGGAGACGACCTGTTCCTGTGACAGCCGGGAGCCTACCGATTGTCATAGCAATATTACTATTGTGGCTGGCCTATGACCAGCCTCAATAGTAATGTACAGAATTTCCCATAGACTGCAATACAATTGCATTGCTGTCTATGGGACTTGCAATCAAATGATTGCAGGTTCAAGCTCTCTAAGGGGGGGTGCTAATAAAATAGTAAAAAAAAAAAAAAAAGTTATAAAAAAATAAAAAAATTTATAAATCACCCCCTTTTCCTAGAATCCATATAAAAGTAGAACATTACTATGAAACGCATACACATTAGGTATCCCTGTGTCTGAAAATTCCTGGTCTACAAACTTATAAAAATATTTTTCCTGTATGGTGAATGTCATAGCGGGAAAAAAAAAATCAAAAGTGCCGAACTGCTGTTTTTTTCATTATTTGACCTTTGATTTCAATAAAAAGTGATCTAAGCAATAGACATTCCCCAAAATGGTATAACTAAAAAGAACATCTGGCTCTGCAAAAAAAGATGCCCTATGCTTCCCCGTACAGCCGCAGGGTCACCTGTCCATGTGGCCTTGCAGCTGTTGCAGAACTACAACTCCCATATATTAAATATTTTACTATTTTTTGCTTCAAAATTTTTTTTCCCTATTTTCCTCCTCTAAAACCTAGGTGCGTCTTATGGTCCGGTGCGTCTTATAGTCCGAAAAATACAGTAATTATATTTAAATTTGTAGACAAACAGAGCTTAAAATTTTTACAAATATAGAAAATTAAAAATTTAGGAAATTTTTAAAGATTACCTGTAGCCATTTTAATGTTGTCAGTATATAGTATCAAAGATGGTGACCAACCTCTTTACAAATGGCCTATGGGTCTTAAATGGTATATTAATGTTTTAAGGCTGAAAATACGCAGGGCTGAAATGCTGCATTTATGCCACTTGCTGAAAAATACAGCATTTTCCATTCCCAGTAAAATGGATGTGTTCATTTCCCGCAGCTATTTTTCTGCAGGGGCTCAGTCCTGTGTGTCTTTAACCTTAGACAGTGGACACATAGGGCAATTTTTGCCTTTGCAGCCCAATCCAAAAGGTGTGAACATTCGTAGGACAAAATAACAGCAGACATCAGTACGCAATACAGATGTGGTGGAAGTGATCATGTAAAAGCAGGTATAGCAAACAAAAAAGTCAGAAAGGCGCAAGGAGAGGTTAAAATAATATATCGGGTGAGTGAACTGAGGATATCCATTGGAGCCAGACCATATTAAATAGATCAATTGAGTCAGATAGCGTTCAGTTTTCTACATTGCATGGAATAAATTGAATTAATGTGGGCTATGACAATCGAGGACTGCAAATCTGATTATTTTCACCAGTGAGCAATGTGCAATCTAATGGGCAGTTGAATTTGCTGAGTGAAAACACTACTTATGTTTTTCCCCCATACACTAATGTGGGGAACCAGAAAACTGCAGACAGTGATTCACTGTACATTGTGTTTTTGGTGCTGAAATGCTGTCAATTCCGCTGTCTAAACAAAGGTAGAAGGTGAAGCTTTTGGTCGAATGTTCAAAAAACACTGCAGTACTAACTAACTTATGAAGTTATTAATACTGCATTTCCAAAAGTATCTTTTTATGTATTGAGCTATGTGGCAGTAAGCAAAATTAAAGTAATATAAAAATTATAGGTGAGACTTATAAAGTAAAGCAATACGGCCTTGCCTGCAACAGCCACCCTCCTGGTAGATAGTTTCTAGGTTGATGTTGGTTTGTTCCTAGCAATAAGTGCTAAATAATAAATCTTCGATTTTCGTTTTTGACTCTCCACCTTCCTAACCCCATAACTTTTTTTATTTTTCCATTCACAGAGCCATATAGCGCTTAATGTATGCGGGATAAATTGTTCTTCACATTAGTACCATTTAATATTCTGTACAATGTACTGGGAAGCTGGAATTCAAAATTCCGGTGAAATTGGAAAAAAAGTGCATTTGTGCATTTTTCTTATGGGCTTCGTTTTTACGGCTTTCACTGTGCAGCCAAAATGACATGTCACCTGTATTCTATAGGTCGGTACAATTCCGGGGATACCAAATTTATAAAGTTTTATTTATGTTTTAACCTCTTAAAAAAATCCAACATTTTTGGAGAATGTCTATTGCTTTGATCACTTTTTATGGCAAAACAGTGAAAAAAACAGCAATTTTGATTTTTTTTTTCTTCTATGGTGTTCACCATACAGAAAAATGTTATGCAATGCTAATACATTCTAATACATTGCAAAATAGCGGCACTTCTATTATGGGCTATTATAGGCAGTGGGGTCAAGGTGCCAATTAAACCGTAGGTGCAGTAGCAGCCGCCATCACACTCACAGTCCACTAACTCCTCAATCTAGACCAGACCTGGGCATTGTACGGCCCGCGGGCCACATCCGGCTCTCTAACTATCTCTTACTGGCCCGCTGTCGATACTTTTACTCACCTGTCCATGCTCCTCCTCTAGACGGCGCTACACTGACATGACGCTGAAGAACGCCGGGACGCTAAGTACAGGGTCCCGGCCTTCTTCAGCATCAGCAATAGCGCAACCTGGAGGCGGCAGTGGAGGGCGTCCAGGTCTGGAGTGTGGACAGGTGAGTAAAAATTATCGGCCAATTATCGGCCAATTATCGGCCAATTATCTTGCAGACTCTGTAAGATAAGCATTAAAAAAGCCAAGGCTGAATACGAATTGAAGCTTGCAAAAGAAGTTAAAGAGTAATGTAAAAGGTTTTTGGGGATATGTTAAGAGCAAAAGAAAAGTGAAGGAAACCATTGGAGTCCTGAAGAACAAAAAGGGTGAAAAAGTTAACATGGTGGATCAGCAGGTGGAGTTACTGAATTCATATTTTGTATCCGTCTTCTCCCAAGAAATGGATGGAAATATCAACATTAATGGTGATAGTGATGAGGGGAAAGAGGACTCCAAGCTGATTATAAGCGAAGGTTTGGTAAGAGAACATTTAGCTAAGATTAAGGAAACCAAGTCCCCAGGACCGGATGATTTACACCCTAGAGTTTTAAAAGAATTAGCAGAGGAAATAACAGAACCCCTTGCAATAATCTTTAATAAGTCATGGGAAACAGGACTGGTCCCTCTAGATTGGAAAAGGGCAAATGTGGTCCCCATCTACAAAAAGGGGAATAGGGACGACCCAGGAAATTATAGGCCGGTAAGTCTGACCTCGATAGTAGGAAAAATCTTTGAACAAATCGTTAAAGAACATTTAATTAGGTACCTGGATGGGAAGGCTTTAATTAATCAGAGCCAGCACGGCTTTATGCCTAATAAATCTTGTCAGACTAATCTTATTTCCTCTAAAAAGTCACTAGGTTGGACCAGGGAAATGCAGTGGACATAGTATATCTTGACTTTAGTAAGGCCTTTGATAAAGTATCACATAACTTTCTTATTGAAAAAATGATCAAGTATGGCTTTGATAAAATATCAGTGAAGTGGGTTCACAATTGGCTTAATGATCAGGCACAACGAGTAATTCTAAATGGCTATACATCAAACTGGAAGAAAGTAAAAGCGGGGTGCCGCAGGGCTCTGTCCTGGGCCCAGTACTTTTTAATATTTTTATAAATGATCTGGATGATGGGGTTAATGGGGAACTAATAAAATTTGCAGATGATACAAAGATAGGAGGAATGGCCAACACTAGAGAGGAGAGAGAATGCATCCAAAAGGACTTGGACACACTGGAACAATGGGCTGAGGTGAACAAAATGGTATTCAACAGGGACAAATGCAAAGTTCTACATCTGGGTAACAGAAATGCAAGAAGCATATATAGTATGGGAGGAATAGTACTAAGTGAGAGTACAGGGGAAAAGGATCTGGGCATAATAATAGATCGCAAATTCAACATGAGTCAACAGTGTGGTGCGGTGGCTAAAAAGGCTAATAAAATTCTAGGATGTATCAAGACGAGCATTGAAGCTAGATCAAGAGAGGTAATTATTCCGCTGTACTCTGCCCTGGTCAGACCCCACCTGGAATACTGTGTACAGTTCTGGGCTCCCCAGTTTAAGAAAGACATCGATTTATTGGAGCAGGTCCAGAGAAGAGCAACCAAAATGGTGGAAGGTCTACAAACCATGTCCTACGAGGAGAGGCTAAAAGAATTGGGACTGCTTAGTTTGCAGAAGAGAAGGCTAAGGGGAGACTTAATAGCGGTATTTAAATATCTGAAAGGTTGTCACAGTGCAGAGGGATCTACCCTATTCTCATTAGCAGAAGGAAGCACGAGAAGTAATGGAATGAAACTAAGGGGAAGGAGATACAGATTAGACATTAGGAAAAACTTTCTAACAGTAAGGGTAGTGAGAGAGTGGAATAGGCTGCCACGGGAGGTGGTGAGTTCTCCATCAATTGAAATCTTCAAGCGGAAACTGGATAGGTATATAGCTGGGATGTTTTAGGAATTCCTGCTTTGCAGGGGGTTGGACTCGATGGCCCTTGAGGTCCCTTCCAACTCAAACAAACAAACAAACAAACAAACAAACCACTCTGTGTGGGGTGGGTAGATAACAGGGGGTCATATACTGTGGGTGGGCTTTAAAAAAGGGGTCATATACTGTGAGGGCCATAAATAGGAGGATCATATGCTGTGTGGGGGGTAAATAAGGGGGCATGCTCAGAGGGTGTTAGTTTTCTTTGGATCTACCTACCTATGTGAACAAACAGTCTCAGTGATGAAGTTCAACAAATGCAGATACAGATCCTCTCTCAGTGATGATCACTTGTGTGCTGTCCTTCGCATATCCACCCCAGATATTCAACCTGACTTCAGTGCACTTGTTCAAGCCCAAAACAGGTTAGATTTCCCTCATTGAACATTTTTGTATAAAGCTAATGTGATGCTGGTCTTTGAAAAACTAGATTTTTTTGTGTAAAGTTGTGATGCTAATTTTTTTAAACACTGCAGAAGATGCTCATAAATTGTGCTATAATTCTGTGCTCCACATTTTCATGTTATTGTAATTGTTTCATTTAATGTTCTTTATTAAGTTAAAGGGATGCCGGTCTTTGAAAAACTTGCTATTTTATGTCAGGATGTGATGCTAGTTTTTTAAACACTGCAAAAGTTTACAATTTTCTAAACTAAACAATCACAGGTTCATTAAAGTTCATCACAAGTTCATCATCTCATCATTAAATAATGATGTAATTAGGTCCTCCACATTTTCTTTGAATCATTGTAATGTTTCATTTTTTTTTTTTATAAAAAAATTATAATAACTAAAAAAAAAAAAATATTATTATAAAAAACAACTAAATAATTTTTTTCCCCCCCCCCCCCCCCCCCCCCCCCCCCCCTCCCCCCCCCCCCAAAATTTTTTCCCCCCCCCCCCCCCACCCGCCCCCCCCCCCCAAAGGGGGGGGGCCCCCCCCCCCCCCGTCCCCCCCCCCCCCCCCCCCCCGGGGGGGGGGGTGGGGGGAGAAGTGTGTTGTCCTGTGAAGAAAACAGTGAGTTTAGTGCAGGTATCTCAAGTCCTAGACAGGCTCAGGAAGGTTGGAGAGTTGACATACTCCAGCTATTCAGAAGATCCTGTCCCCTGTCTGCCTAGCCATTGCCCTGAAGGAAGTCAAGCATCATCATCTTGTCAGCCTGAGACTGTGGAGAGAACATTCTGGAACACGTGCTCCATAGCAAGTATCACAGGATCCAGGGGCCAAGGCCCGACCTGTGGAACATCCCGCCACCCTGACTATTGCTCCCCAAAATTCTGAGCTATCAGGACCACATAACGTGAGTGGGGAATATTATGTACTAGTATCATGGTGGGCATCCTCCTATGAGCCAAATAGGAACCCAGACGCACCTTAGGGCTGTAACACTGAAGTATAAAGGGCTAGGAAACACCTTTCATTAAGTCTACCCTGCACCCCAGGACTTTGCTGTGTCACCAGGCGTACCCGGTTATTGTGTAGTGAAGAAACTGTTTAAGCATCTGTGCCTCCACGTCCATGGAAGAGTTTTCAGTAAAGGTTCAACTTTACAACTGTTTGTGTGCCTGACTCTGCACCGACAACATCAGGGCACCCCAAACATCTCCAGTTGGCACAGTATAGGGGAAGCGCCCCGGGGGAACAATCACCACCAACATTTGTGCAGCCCCATCATCACCGGTAACAGTGGTGGTAACATGGGACAGCACCAGCGCTGTGCCCTCGTGCCCAGAGACTGTGACAAGTCTGCGCTGTTTGCACCCCACAATCCCAACTCCCCCGCCACCCCCCCAACTTGACAAAAAAAGATATATTGGTTTGAGGGGGGGGGGGGGAGACAGGGGGGGGGTGGGGTTTTTTTTTTTTTTTTATTGTTCCCCTTTTTTTGTATAATGTCCCATAGTGCACACAGTATTATGTCCCATAGGGCCCCCTTCACATAGCATAATTTCCCATAGTGGCCTCCATACAGTATAATGTCCCATAGTGGCCCCTCCACACAATATAATGTCTCACAGTAGCCCCTGCACACTATATAATGTCCCATAGTGGCCCTTCTAAACACTATAATACCCTGTCGTGGCCCCTCCAAACAGTATAATGTCCCGTAGTGGTTCCTCCACACAGTATAATATCACATAGTGACCCTTAACACAGTATAATGTCTCATAGTGGCCCCTTCACACACTTTAATGTCTCATAGTGGCCCCTCTACACACTATAATGCCCTATAATGGCCTCTCCACGCAGCATAATGTCTCACAGTAGTCCCTACACACACTATAATGTCCTATAGTGGCCCATGCAGTTTTATGAATGTTTGAAAAATTGAGGGTTCTTCCGAACCTGAAATTTTTGGGTGTCCGCACCCATGAACCATTATTATACTCTGGTGTCTCTTCAGACTCAGAGTATAATGATCTGAGGCCCGGGGATGGTGATTAAACATAATAAACAGTGTTACTCAACTATCCTGGCTCCGGCGCCCATTTTCCTGCCTCTTCTGGTCTTAGAGACATCATCACGTGAAATGACGCCTTTCTCTCCCTTTGCGTCTTAAAATGGTCTTCTCTGGAGAAATGTGCGGCCGCTGGGAGATCTGTTCTGCTGTTATTAATGGTGAATCTGTGTGAGTTCATGCGCTGACTAAATCTCTGCACTGTTTCCCCCACAAAGAGGCCTGTGGTAGGACATTGTGTAACACACATTATGTGATACACCACATTGGAAGACCTGCAGGAAAATGTCCCCCTAATTCTGTGCACCTGTTGTGATTGTGGGACAGGTACACTGTCAGCGGTGTGGATGTGCCTGCAGCGCGTGTATACTGCATTATATCATCAGTATACTGCATTAATACAATGCTAATAAGAGGGAAATAAAGTAAGACCTTTAATGAAGTGCTCCATGGGTGATCATGGGTGCTCCACCAGAACTAGCACAGCTGTATGGTGACTGGTAAAGTACTGCAAGCTCAGCCCCATTCACTTGCACATAGCAGACATACATGTGATTCTGTGACAGTTTTATATACACCCCATTTAATATGACCTCTGCTTTGGCACAAATTCCTCCAACTATCTCCTTTACTTAGACTGGCATAAGATATTCCTGTCTTAGTAAATGTGGGCCACTGTCTGGTAAAGTGGTCTTTGCTGAGTGGGGCCCCTTCCAAGTTTTGTTATGGGGACCTGCGGTTATGAAGCCTCTATAGTCTGTTTCCTATTTTTATACAAGACCTCCTGTCTATACTGTGTTCAGTTGCTGTTGTGGACTCTTCAGACTTCTTTCAGGTAGTATGTTGTGAATAGAGAACACAAACAATGTTATTGCCCCCCATTAGAGAGACTGAACACCACAACATTTGTAATGTAACCTGGGACAGGAGTTGACATTATGGTATCATAATGGCTAGAGTTATGAGTGATCTGCTCACTGTATATGGCGCCCCCTATAGTTCCCTGTCCTGCAGGAGCTGTCACCATCTCCTCCTGTCATCACCAACTTTATTACTGTACATGCAGATATTGGAATATACTGGAATATTGAGCGATGACCATGATGATAGTAATGGCTACTATGTAAGAAGTAATTCAGACACAAGACAAAAACCACAAACACAATATAGATATGTTTAAATGTTTTTTTTTTTTTATTGAATAGGCAACATTGTAATGAAAATATTACTGGCCCTTTAAATAAAAAAGGTCTCAGTGACCCTCAGGTCAGGCCTGGTGGAGAACACAGAACTCGCTGCGGCCATTCAGACCAGTCCACCCTTGTCCTGAGATGAGAGCCACTCGACCCAATGATCCAGAGGAAGGCGAAACAACGTCCCAGAGAGTTATACCTCAGGGGGGCAAAAAATTCCTTCCTGACCCCAGATATGGCGATCGGATATCTCCCTGGATCATATCTCGCCTGCTGCCTTCTGCTGTATGTATGTATGTATGTATGCATGTATGTATAATAAGCTCATGAGAGCTTAATCTGTAAGAAAAGAGACAAACACTAACAATAAATACCTTATTCAAATAAGGACTCCCCCACACATCCCCCTTTGGCCATTTTATTAAAAAAAAAAATTGGATAAGCCGGTTTTCTGAGGTAATCCAGCGAATCTGAAGAAATCTAAAATAACCGAAACATGTAGAAAATAAATAAAGCTGACAATACACATGAGATAGGTGATATCTAAACAACAGACAAACTTTACAGTACCCATGCATACTTGGCACAGCTTAGCTAAACCAAAGATCAGAGATCTCGGAGGGGGACGAAATCACGCTGCAGACACACTATTTCTCATGGAATAATGCATTTTCAGACATATTGGCAAAGACTACATCTATATTTTGCCCAGTATTAATAGCTGTTGCTGAACACTTACACTAGCATCAACTTACAGAGGGTTTGGCTGACTTATATTTAACATGTATAGAGACCTTTAGTCCAGGGCTACATACCATTTACATAGACACTGCAGAATTTCAACAAGTCGCCATGGCAAAAACACCTGAAATCTGATAGTCTTCCCCAAGCAACACAATGTGTGAACAAGGCCTCAGCACTGAGTGTAAAGCTACATACCTGGACTTACCGTCCTCTTCAAGGTCTCATGCTCAAGTGACACAAGATGGTTCCAGTTAAGATTTGTACACATTCTACACTCATTGTGACATCATGGAATGTCTGTGATGTCATGTGCCCTGTGATGTCATGTGGTATCTATAGTGCAGCACAGATCCGCACCATAAAACCCTCATGTACATGATCACAAAATAGATATGTAACAGTGACTGCACCAATATAAAACTACATCACAGCAGAACATGATATATTGTGATACATGTCTGAGTCATGACACATTTATAGGGACCCTTTTGCTTTAATACATATCAGCTACTGCTCTATGTACTAAGGGAAAACACAGGATTACAGACTGGTCACCCCCTGATCCAACATGATCAAAAGGAGCTGATAACAGAGGACTATAGCATTTTGTACACAGGCTTATATTATAGAATGCTTTGTTCTCACATTAGGGGGAATTAAGACTGGCGATTCCTACACCAGACGAAGGACCCAATAGTATTCTTCTCCCTGCCAAGTGCACAGCTCACTACTAATAGGCTCCAGCTTTTTAGTAATTTTAGTGCATGTAGGTGCCTGGTCGCAGATCTATGCTAGTCAGACCCACTCTGCAATTAGGGTGCAGAGGCTGAGATGTGCCACAGTGTCCCAAAATGTGTCAAGGTGAGGACATTATGTGGTAAACTAATAAAATAAAACCAAATAAGAGGGTATTTTATCCTAACTGGACCACCTCCTTGTCTGAGTGCCCTATTAGGCCATTTGGACATATATTTTTTACATTATGGAGGGGCAAGAATACATTCCCCAGGTGTGCACATTTATATAAAAATGTCTTTTCTGTAAAGAATTGTCCTGATAATCACAGATTGTACATTGTACAGGGGTCTAGCTGAGATTTTGGGATTGTTGATGGTGCAATCCTGATCCCCCTCCCAACTACACGATGTGTGAAGGAGTCTTCAGTACTGAGCGTAGAGCTACATACCTGCACGTCTGTCCTCTTCACTTTGTCAAGCTCAAGTGACACAAGATGGCTCAGGTTAAGAACTTTTATACATTCTACATCAATTCACCAATTGTGATGTCACGTGGTGTCTAGGATGTCATGTGCCCTGTGATGTCATGAGGAATCTACGGAGTCAAGGATTTTTATAATATACATGTACACTTAGAGATGGTATTTAAGTAGATTTATCCAGGATTTACCATAGTTACTGTATATATGGATGGATACTTTTCTTATCTTGTATGCCTGGTATAATTCACAGCCCTTGTTCTGTGTGTGTGTATGTATGTGTGTGTATATATATATATATATATATATATATATATAAAAAATTACACTATACAGTACCGCTTCTCTTGTCCTATATGCTTCTCAGTTTCTGCTCATATTCTGTATATATAGACGACACACAGTTCCCCTTCTATTGTCCTGTATAGTTGGTATAATACTCAGTTTCTATTCACGTACGGTATTTTGGGATATGGGGTCTGTACTTTGTTTGGAGGTCTGAGGTCTGTATTTCTAATTATTTGGGGGTCTGGTCTGAGGTCTGTTTTTAATTTGGGGTCTGGTCTAGGGCTGTGTTCACATGTTATGGTATAAAAATGTGTAGATATGTCGCTGGTGCAGTATTTTAATATATATTTTTCATTTAAACAGAGATTTTACCTGCAAAACAGCATTAAAATAATGTTAATTTCTTTTGTGGATCTGCAGATAAAACTGCATGTTCACCAGCAAAATCCTGCGGGCATTAACAATGAATATAAATACTGCATGTCCACACGGTTTCCTGATGTACCATGGTCTGCAATGTATGAACTTAGCCTAAGACCCATAGCATGCCTATAATACACAGTTCCCCTTCTATTGTCCTGTATAGTTGGTATAATACTCAGTTTCTATTCACGTACAGTATTTTGGGATATGGGGTCTGTACTTTGTTTGGAGGTCTGAGGTCTGTATTTCTAATTATTTGGGGGTCTGGTCTGAGGTCTGTTTTTAATTTGGGGTCTGGTCTAGGGCTGTGTTATAATACAGTCCAGCAGAGGGGGCTATAATCAGGATAATCTGCCTCCAATTTACTTCTGTGCAATTGTATCAGAGTAGTTGGGCCTTATCTTGTAACAGAGCCTGTGAGGGGCAAGGGACGATGTGAGGGACACTGACTGCAGCAAGGAGCCACAATAATAATGCAATATTCAGAGTGAATATAGAAAAATTTCTCCCTCATGTCAAAATTAGGTATCTATGACGTGCATCTATCTATGTGTATATGTAGCGGAAGACCTACCATTGGTGCAACCGCACAGGGGCCCAGTAGATCAGAGGGCCCCATCACCTTAACAACAACTTTCTACTGTTCATTATGGGTACATTGTTAGATATACAGGAATGCTCTATGCTGAGCTATTGAAAAACAAGGGACCCATAACTGTTCATGCACAGGGGCCCTCATCTGTCTATGTCCGCCCCTGTGTGTCAGGTACAATCTGTATCCAAGAATCCGTTTGGAAAATAAAATTCTAATTGTTCAACATGTCAAGAAAACTTGTCATATGTTCCACTCCCTGTTTGTACAGAACTTGAAAAAAAAGCACACATAAGCCTAGGATTCTCATTGTGCAAGATTATACTAAAACAGGTAGCAATTATTGAAGTCCATTTTATCTCTAGGGGTATGTGCTTGAGGCATTTGTCCTATATTTAAATACCTGGGGGAAAAATGTAGAAATATCAGCTACCTAGTATTAAGTGGAAATTACCTACTTTAGAACAAAGTCACCTTATTGCAACTTACAATGCATTTTTTCCTATATGGGGCAACCATACAGACTGCGGCATACAGATGCTAAGCTTGACTCTTAACAAGTTAATCAGTGGCAAGAAACTTTTCCTTTAACTTTTGTGTCAATATGATATTGGTTGATTTTATGCAGATTTATTTATAATATAGTCAAGGACATTTTTCTTCCAACATCAATGTTGTTACTTAAAAGGTATTTCCATCTTTAGAATTCTTTGCTATTGCTCTAATACATCTATAATAAACAAAGAATCAAATAGTCTTTATCAGCCTTGCTTCCCTACTATTGATTTTCTGTTGCTTCTCTGCAGAGCTTTGTGTCTCAGACGTAAAAACCTACACACAAATAAATTCTTTTTAGGCTAAGGCTACATGTTGCAGAAATGCAGCATTTTTGGCTGCTGCTAAAACGCAGCAGGAAAAGAAACGCTGCCTTTTACAGATCCAGCAAAGCAAGTAAAATTTCATTTACTCTCATCCACAAACTGCAGGAAAAAAAAAGCTGTGGAAAAAAATTTGAAAATTGCAACATGTTATTTTTAGTTGCGAAAGAGAAAAAAAAATTGCAACAAAAACACTGTAAACAAAACATGCTTTTACACTGTTTTTTCCACAGCATTTTTTAGGTGTGGTTTGCTACATGGAGACTTAGTACATTCAAGTGACATTTATAAAAATGGACGTCACATGGCAGCATTAAATATCAGTGAATGGGGGCTCACCTAACCATTATTTTGTCATGGACTGTTAAAATATAGGTCATTTCCTATTATGCCCATTTTCAAGGATCTCTCCATACACTCAAATGTATGGGTGATCAGTGAAAATGGGTGCCCCTCAAGTGCAAGATAGCTTTGAAAAACGGATATTTTTCATGGCCGTTTTGCACCTTGGTTGCCTGAATGTAGCCTGTAGTCTGATCCTGCAATTATACTCTTATACTCCCTCCCATCTGTCTACTTTTTATCTGCTATAGTTGCTAACCTACTGTAAACTAGCTAGAATCTGGAAATGGATGGAACAGAGTATGATCACATAGTTAGGCTTTATTTTTAGTCTGTAACCATGGAGATATGTACAGTGCTATAAAATCTGTTTAGGAGCTGTAGAAATATATAATAGTTGGATATTTTTTTAATCTAGTTGGTTTGCAAAGTATACTCATTTTTAAGGATGCAATGGAGCAGTAAAAAAATCGGTTGCAAAAGTTCATATAACCGCTAACTATTATATTCAGATTTCACATCATTTACATGATAAAGTTCCATCTGCCTGCAACTACCATAACTGGTTTCTGTGGGCCCCCAGGCAACAGAGCTTCAGTGGTTTCCTTTGTGGCGCAAATCATGTGGCAGCAATGTGTCCTTTCAAAAGCTGCTGCAACAAAAAGCATCCTAAATTTGGTGTTTTTGGTGTGAGATTCCTAATAGAATTGCAGTATAATTGCTCCTGTATGTGCCCATGCAGTTTACTGGCCCCATTATTATTGAAAACCACTTTAAGACTTGGCCCCACGTTGTGGAAACGCTGCTTTTTTGTCGCAGATTGTGCTGCGTTTTTTGGCGCCAAAGCCAAAAGTGGCTACAAAAGGAATGGGAAATATATACTGTAGGACAAGGGTAGGCAACCTTCTGCACTCCAACAGTTGTCAAACTACAACTCCCAGCATGCATACTTGCTCTGCTGTTCTTGGAACTCCCATGGAAGTGAATGGAACATGTGTGGAGTTATAGTTTCCCAGCAGCTGGAGTGGCAAAGGTTGCTGACCCCTGATATAGGAAGTCCTTATACTTCTACCTTCTGCTCAATCCACTACTGGCTTTGGCTCCAAAAAACGCAACAAAGTCTGCAATAAACGCTGCATTTCCTCACCCTGGGGCCTCAGCCTTAAAGCAAAATGGGTGGCAGCTAAAATTCTAGCAGCAGAAACATTATCAATTGCCAAAAAGTAGAAAGAGATGGAGGGACTTTTTAATTAATGATGTACAAAATAACAAAATATGGCCCCTCTTTATTATTGATATGAATTTTGGTTAGATGGTAACCCTAGAAATTGATATACTGGATAATAGCTAGATAAGTGAAATGATCTGAGGGTATAGAGAGACAGAGAAAGGTAACTGGGGAGTTGGGGGAAGCATTTGTGTGGATTTCTTTTTCTCTCTTTTCTTTTCCTTTTTCCATTTTCCCTTGAAATTGAAGTTTTATACTATTTCAAAGTTTTCATGTGTAACAGACAATTTATAGCTACATTAGAAAAATAAATATGAAAAAATTTTTAAGTAAGTACCACCTAATCTCATATTGAGGCAGTGTCATATTGAGATGAAGGAAAATAGGAAATATGAATGAATGAATGAATGAATGAATGAAAAAAACTGCGTCATAGATGTATTATTATATATCATTAAATTAATACCCAAAAAATTTTAGACATTTGATATCTAAAAAAAATGTTTTTATATTCTATGTCTTGCATAAAATTATTTATTTTACATGAACATTCTGGAATTCAACAGAAAAACACAAAATATGTTTTTAAAAATACACATAAGTGGACACTAAATATCCAGACTGCATATTTATCATGACACAGAATTTTTTTAATATATTTTTAGAATCTGAATGCCTAAAGGGAACAAAGCATTTGTTTTGAAAGTAAAATGTTGATACAAGGACAATAAGTAGAAGAAACCTTTTCTATACTATCAAACAGCCTGTCTTCTGGGAACAATTAGAGCAAAATGGCAACTTTTTCACAGTCCTATGAATTTTAATTTACCCTCTGGAACCACATTTCCTTCCATAAAACTACACATCCGTATTTCATTTTTGTTGAAACCACTAGAGATGGAGAGAGATATGCTTACATATGCACACCTTATAAATGTCCTTTAAAACTTGACAGTCTTTTGCCAGAATTTCAGCGTGTCATAAATTTGTACGTTGACTTTTACTCTTGCTGTTCTTTCATTTTTTTGAAATGGAAAATGTCCTATTATATTAGTTTAATCTTTTACGCACTTTTGAGTGATGGAAAGATGACTCATGGTAATGTGTACCCAGTTTCCTCACATTTTAACACAATAAAAATGCCTTTGGTATTTCCCATCAAATGGATTCCATATTTTTTGTCTTGACCCATTTTAGATAAAATGCATGAACAGTTATTGTGAAAATTATTTATTTTATCATAGTTTAATTTCACGTTCGGAATAAAGAAAGCTCTACCAATACTGTATGTCACAGTAACATTTTACAGATTTAAATACACAATTTCAAGGAGAACTTCTCTTTAGCTGCTATGAAAGCCATTGAAGAATGCATTAATAATGTGTTAAGATTTGTATTATAATATATGCCAGCTTTGTATAAATCATTGCTAGAAACTGCAGGTCCTTCAGTTACACAACTGTTGTGTTTCTTATTTCTTTCCTATGACAATATTTCCACCTTTCTTCATAAAGTTAATTTTGTTTGATTCCTCAACATTTTTCATTGAAGGAGGAAACTGTGGAAGGCCTCACATTTCTACACAAAAACAAGCAAGCGTGTAATACATGCACTAAGTCCACCAGACTAGGAGTCTCTTTTTGCAGTGGATTTTTCCTTAAATCATAGAGGGAATATCTAAAGCAAGATACAACTCTGAAGGTCATCTGCACCTAAATGCTTCAAAACAACACCAAAATCATGTAAAAAGTTCATGTTTATACAAATCAGTGACTTAACTTATTAAAAACATTTACAGTACATCCAATGCAGGGTCACAGAAAAATGCTATGGTTGTTCTTTCCTTTAAACCCCATTGGTCCCATTACATTAGTCCTCATAATCCACCTCGCCCCCTGCTGTAATAGGTGTTTTTGCTGATTCCTCCTGCTGGTCTAACATTAACCCTCTCGATACCTACCTGATATGCACTATTAGGTGGGGGGATCGATTAACTAACATGATAGACTTATAATGTTCAGGGAACATTATAATAATAATAATAATAATAGTCCTTTAATAGTCCCACAATGGGCAAATTCAGTGTACAATGGGGAAATTCAGTGTAAAGTCTATCATGTTAGTTAATCGTCCCCCCCACCTAATACATGCAGGTGTTTAATGGTCTTCCAAAAAATAGCAGAATTCACAAAATCCAATTTACAGTTGATAAAATGTTGTACTGTGTTATTGTCCTAATGTTGAACCACTTTTGTTTCAAATTATACCTACAGAATTCACAATGTCTACATCTAAAGGGCAAAACTATTTCCCTTTTGTCCCTGTGACACTCCTAAACTACCACTTAACTATCACTGCTTCTTTGTGTAAACTTCAATGCCCTTTTAAGAATTTAGGGCGATTTCTCAAGTCCGTATTGATCCTACACAAACAGAGAAACTGCCCATATGGGACAGTTTTCTTTTCATGCTGTGAGTAGAAACTTTCATAATGAAGCAGTGATGAACAGTTTGCAATAACTTTGTGTGACCAGGATAGTGAGTAGCACCAGTGGACATTGTCGACATACCTTTAAAATGACCTAATATACTTGACATAGTGGTTCCTTGTATTAAACACATACCTTTCCTAAAAAACAGCTAAAAAAATAGCCAAGGTACAGTAGATCAGTGTACCTATGGCAGTACCTGTCTTTTGTAGATACCACTGATTCCTAAAAGTTAAAAGCATTGTGTGTGAGGACATAGAATTCACACATAAAATGAACATAATTGTCACTTTTCCCTATAACAGGCCTAACTGAATTGATCCCTAGGTCACGTGGAATCCTACAATGGATGGACCCAATCTCGCCCACAATTGGGTGGCCAGGAGAGTTGATCGCTGCCTTATAAAAATTAGGCACAAAATACCAACTTGGTTTTTTAGAGTGTTGGAAAAATATCTTTGCGGCCATTTGTTCCATCAGGATACCATTCTCCACATTCCTCCTGTGCTTGAAACGCAAGGGTGGAATCACTCACCAGTGACACATATGTATCAAGGTTTCGCAACTGTCATTCTCATTCCTGCAGATAATATACACATGTCATAAGCAGTGGCTTACCTGTTCCTCGCTCCAGTGCATGCCCGTGCGCTACTCCGGCCTTCTTCAATGTTGGACCAGGCTGGCGTCACGTGACGCGGGCCTGCGTCGCGACGCAAAATGACGTCGACTGACGTCTGGGACGTCACAAAACAGGCCCGAAGCCTGGAGAATCGCAGGAGAGGTAAGTACATTGTTTTTTATGCTCCCTCACCTCCCCGGGCCTCCGATTATTATACTCCGGGGTCTGAAAAGACCCCGGAGTATAACGATAGCAGTGATTGTAAGGTTCGGCCTGCTGCCTCACATACCGATCCCCGCTACCGCTCACGGCCGCCTCCGCAGAATCCGAAGCGCAGGCGGCCGTGAGCGGGACCCCGGGGAACGGTAAGTATATAGGGCCCGTTACCTGCTGGGGTTACTCCAGCAGGTAACGGCCTATTAAAAAAAAAAAAAAAAAATGGGGGCCCGTGGGGCCCCATAATGTCCCGGGCCCTGTGGCAGCCGCTACCGCTTCTACCCCGGTAGTTACGCCCCTGGTCATAAGGACTATTTTCCCACCCTTATCGAGTTTAAATCCTCCCAAGATCTAAGCCATGACAAGGCCAGCAATTCCTGCTTTGTCAAATTAGAAGGGGCACAAGGAAACACATGCTTTAACATCCTGTAGGACTTTTTTAAATGGTATATTACTACTTTAACACTGCTGCGGGGCAATGCAAATGTTATATTTGGCAATGCTACATTTTTTTCATGCTCTTTTTTTATATAAATGCAGCAGTTCTCCCCATTATAGTTTGTATAATGCTACCACTTTTTTCTTTCATTGTTTTAGACCCACACCAGCAGACACTTTAGTCCTTTTTGAGACTTCCAGGCACACTTACAGTACAGACCAAAAGTTTGGACACACCTTCTCATTCCAAGAGTTTTCTGTATTTTCATGACTATAAAAATTGTAGATTCACACTGAAGGCATCAAAACTATGAATTAACACATGTGGAATTATATACTTAACAAAAAAGTGTGAAACAACTGAAAATATGTCTTATATTCTAGTTTCTTCAAAGTAGTCACCTTTTGCTTTGATTACTGCTTTGCACACTCTTGACATTCTCTTGATGAGCTTCAAGAGGTAGTCACCTGAAATGGTCTTCCAACAGTCTTGAAGGAGTTCCCAGAGATTCTTAGCACTTGTTGGCCCTTTTGCCTTCACTCTGCGGTCCAGCTCACCCCAAACCATCTCGATTGGGTTCAGGTCTGGTGACTGTGGAGGCCAGGTCATCTGGCGTAGCACCCATCACTCTCCTTCTTGGTCAAATAGCCCTTACACAGTCTGGAGGTGTGTTTGGGGTCATTGTCCTGTTGAAAAATAAATGATGGTCCAACTAAATGCAAACCGGATGGAATAGCATGCCGCTGCAAGATGCTGTGGTAACCATGCTGGTTCAGTATTCCTTCAATTTTAAATAAATCCCCAACAGTGTCACCAGCAAAGCACCCCCACACCATCACACCTCCTCCTCCATGCTTCATGGTGGGAACCAGGCATGTAGAGTCCATTCGTTCACCTTTTCTGCGTCGCACAAAGACACGGTGGTTGGAACCAAAGATCTCCAATTTGGACTCATCAGACCAAAGCACAGATTTCCACAGGTCTAATGTCCATTCCTTGTGTTCTTTAGCCCAAACAAGTCTCTTCTGCTTGTTGCCTGTCCTTAGCAGTGGTTTCCTAGCAGCTATTTTACCATGAAGGCCTGCTGCACACAGTCTCCTCTTAACAGTTGTTGTAGAGATGTGTCTGCTGCTAGAACTCTGTGTGGCATTGACCTGGTCTCTAATCTGAGCTGCTGTAAACCTGAGATTTCTGAGGCTGGTGACTGGGATGAACTTATCCTCCGCAGCAGAGGTGACTCTTGGTCTTCCTTTCCTGGGGCGGTCCTCATGTGAGCCAGTTTCTTTGTAGCGCTTGATGGTTTTGGCCACTGCACTTGGGGACACTTTCAAAGTTTTTCCAATTTTTCGGACTGACTGACCTTCATTTCTTAAAGTAATGATGGCCACCCGTTTTTCTTTACTTAGCTGCTTTTTTCTTGCCATAATACAAATTCTAACACTCCATTCAGTAGGACTATCAGTTGTGTATCCACCTGACTTCTGAACAACACAACTGATGGTCCCAACCCCATTTATAAGGCAAGAAATCCCACTTATTAAACCTGACAGGGTACACCTGTGAAGTGAAAACCATTTCAGGTGACTACCTCTTGAAGCTCATCAAGAGAATGCCAAGAGTGTGCAAAGCAGTAATCCAAGCAAAATGTGGCTACTTTGTTTCACACTTTTTTGTTAAGTATATAATTCCACATGTGTTAATTCATAGTTTTGATGCCTTCAGTGTGAATCTACAATTTTTATAGTCATGAAAATACAGAAAACTCTTGGAATGAGAAGGTGTGTCCAAACTTTTGGTCTGTACTGTAAGTGTGCCTGGAAGTCTCAAAAAGGACTAAAGTGTCTGCTGGTGTGGGTCTAAAACAATGAAAGAAAAAAGTGGTAGCATTATCCAAACTATAATGGGGAGAATTGCTGCATTTATATAAAAAAAGAGCATGAAAAAAACGTAGCATTGCCAAATATAACATTTGCATTGCCCCGCAGCAGTGTTAAAGTAGTAATATACCATTTAAAAAAGTCCTACAGGATGTTAAAGCATGTGTTTCCTTGTGCCCCTTCTAATTTGACAAAGCAGGAATTGCTGGCCTTGTCATGGCTTAGATCTTGGGAGGATTTAAACTCGATAAGGGTGGGAAAATAGTCCTTATGACCAGGGGCGTAACTACCGGGGTAGCAGCGGTAGCGGCTGCCACAGAGCCGGGACATTATGGGGCCCCGCGGGCCCCCGATGCTTTTTTTTTTTTTTTTTTTTTTTAATAGGCCGTTACCTGCTGGAGTAACCCCAGCAGGTAACGGGCCCTATATACTTACCGTTCCCCAGGGTCCCACTCACGGCCGCCTGCGCTTCCGATTCTGTGGAGGCGGCCGTGAGCGGGAGCGGGGATCGGTATGTGAGGCCGCGGGCCGAACCTCACAATCACTGCTATCGCTGGAATGAGAAGGTGTGTCCAAACTTTTGGTCTGTATTGTAAATAGCTTCAGGCACACTAAAATGGGCTGGTACCATGGGCTCAAGGCTGTTCAGAAAGTTAGGGTCTCCCCATTCATGCCAAACATCCCTGTGACAGAATAATGTCCCATAGCATCCACCAAACAGTATCATTTCCCATAGTGGCCCCTCCATGCAGTATAATGTCCCATAGTGGCCCCTCCATGCAGTATAACGTGCCATAGTGGCCCTTTCACACAGTACAACAGGGTTGTAGGACCAAAAGGGTTCTTGTTATGAGTTTTTCAAAAATTTTCCACCCACGAAATAGTATTATATTATGAGGTCTGTTCTGTTCAGGCCCAAGAGAGGCAAATAAACATAACAATGGTACTCACCTCCCCTGAGCTCTGGTGCACAGATCCCCATACTCTTCAGGCCTCTTCTAGTCTCCTAAATGATGTCAGAGACCTCTAAGGCCCAATCACAAGCCATGTCAGTCTAATGAGGACCCGCCAGTGCCCAGGGGAAGTGAATAATGCTTCTTGTTATGTTTACTCACCTTCCCTGGGCCTTTGCTTTGGTAGTCCCGGCTCAAATGTGCTCGGTGCAAAGAAAACTGGCAGGTGAACTTCAGGAATATTTATGAGACGAATCTCATGAGGTTCGCCCAACACTTACTCATCTCTGGTGGACTCCTGTGCCCCGCCACAGTAATCATCTGTATTGGCAGATGTCTATACAGTTGATTACAAGGTCGGATCATAACATTGGCAAAAGTGCAGTTACTTACCGCTGGGCCCCCTTGCTGCCTTCTCCAGGGCACCCACACATTTCACCCTTATTATAATCCGCCCCTTTATAAATCAATGAGGAAGCAATGGAGAACAGGCTGCTGTCTGATCATGAAGATCTAGTTAGATCTACTGTATTGTTAAATTGCAAGCTATTATTTGACCCCACTGTTGTAGACATACTGTGTGCACAAAGAGAGATAGCTCACAAAGAATTTTCTTTTAAGACATGGATCTTTTTTGATTTCTTTTACAACATTTTATATCAAAATATGTAAGCTTTCTTCTTGTTCTTTCTGCATAGTATCAGGTTACCAGTGTAATCTAAAAAGGATATTTATTTAGTCTCAGCCTGGCAACAAATACATTTTGTATCTCATGATCTCATGAAGAGGGAACATCTTGTTTTTAGTTTCTTTTAGAACATTTTTGAATATAGCATTGGTGGATAGAAAGTATCAGAAATAATACTGTAGTTTAGATAATAAGAATCTTTTAGTTAATACAATAATAGTTTTTTCTTTATTATCCAAAATACATATAAAAAGATTATTATACACATAAAAAGGAACACATAGAAATGCATTTACCCAAATACACTTTACATATTTTACACAAAACCCACCCAAAGGGGGGAGAAGAGCTTAGAAGAGAGGAGTAGAGAAGAGAACAGAAGATAAAAAAATATATACACATTTATAAGGCTGTAAAGGCCAGCCAATGATTCCAAATGTCTGCCCACTGATCTAAACCATTATTCCTCTGATACAAATAATATTTCTGTTTCTTTAGCTCATTTACCTGGAATTAGTAGTAAGAATCTTGCAAGCAACACATAATCTATAAACAAGTAAATTAACAGTTGAATGTTCAGATATATCTGCTACATCTCCCAATATACATATTCCCATTGTTACTGCAATTTCAATACCAACAATGCTGGATATAGATTTTACCACTGCTGTCCAACATTTGAATAATTTAGGATAGCGTCAGAACATATGAATCCAGTCTGCTCCTTCACCTAAACACTTAGGGCGCTGATTTGTATCCTACCTTTCTATAGAGAACAAAAATTTAAAGAGGACCTTTCATGTCTTCCTGCAGATGCGGTTTTATATACCGCTAGAAAGCCGACAGTGTGCTGAATTCAACACACTGTCGGCTTTCCCGTTATGTGCCCCGAAGCTGGAGATATTGGTGCCGAAGGTTTCAGCACCGATCTCTGCTCACCATCAGAAGGGCGTTCCTGACAGTCTAGCTGGGCTGTAAGGAACGCCCCCCTGACAGTATTCCTCCATAGACTTGTACTGTCATAGGGGGCGCCTTACCGCCTAGACTGTCAGGAATGCCCTTATGTGCCCTGGGGCACATAATGGGTAAGCCAACAGTGCGCTGAATTCAGCGCACTGTCGGCTTTCTAGCGGTATATAAAACCGCATCTGCAGGAGGACATGAAAGATCCTCTTTAAGGGTATAATGTATTCCATATATTATTTTATGGTACACTAATCTGTTCAATATGATTGTTAAATAAAGGCATACATTCCTAAATATGTTACTCTAGGTTGAATCACAAATAAACCCAACATCCTGTAACCTGTAATCCTGATCACAAAATTTACATTTGGTCCTCTGTGAAACCAGGCTCTGTAAAATATAGCCAGGTCATCTTTAACCCCTTAAAGACTGATCCAATTTTCGTTTTTGTGTATCTGTTTTTAACTCCCCACCTTCCAAGAGCAACATGATGGCTTATTGACAAATTCTACTTTGTAATAGCACCGTTCAATATCCTGGATAATGTTCTGGGAAGCTGGAAAAAAATTCAGAATAAGGTGGAATTTGAAAAAAAACAATTTCATATGGGTTTAATTTTTTAAAGTTCAATATGTGGTAAAAATGACATGTCACCTGTATTCTGTGGGTCAGTATAATCACGGCAATAACAAATTTCTAAAGTATTTTTAATGTTTTGATGCCTTTCAAAAAATTTAAAACTTTGCAAAATAGAAAAAATAAATTGTGTTGCCATGTTCTGACACCTGTAACTTTTTCATATTTACAAGTATGGATCTGAGTAAGGCGTCTTTTTATGTGGGACAAGATGTTATTTTTATTGATACCATTTGGGAGAAGGTCTGATAGTTTTATTACTTTTTATTCAATTTTTTTAGGAGGCAAAGTGTTGAAAAAAATCGTCATTTGGCTATTTTGATTTTTTTTCCCTGCTACTATTTTCACCGTATGGGGTAAATATTTTTATAGGGGATACCTTTTTAGGGGATACCTATAGTGTTTATTAATGATAATTTATTTTTGTATGCAATGTAAGGAAAGGGGGGTGGTTTGAACTTTTGTGTTGTGTGTTTTTTTTATACTTTAAAAAAAAAAAAAATTATTTTAATTTTAAGTTCAGACCCCCTAGGGATCTTGAATCCTAGGGGCTCTGATCGCTCATACTATACACTGCAATAATAATGTATTGTAGTGAATAGTAAAATCCATTCACTTCTATTACACGCTGCCTATGGCAGCGTTTAATAGAGCTTAGGTAACGACAAACCTGGGAGCGTTCAATAGGCTCCCGGCTGTCATGGCAACCGATCACCGCTTTCTGGTGATCAGTTGCCATGACGGCCAGGATCAGTAAAAGGGCGGCACTCAAGTCGCCTGTGCACTGTAGATGCCATTGCCGTGCATGCGTTTAACTGCGGCATCTAAAGTGTCAGCCTCCAATCGCAGCTGTTAGTGGTGGGTGCTGGCTGTATTATACAGCCGGCATCCGCCGTGCATGGAAAATGTACAGATTTATGTCAACCCCTTATCGCCCAATGACGTACATGTCATTGTACATGTACGTGATTGGTTGTTAAGGGGTTAACATAAATCATAAATTAACAGGCGTTAACATAAATCAGTATATTTTCTGCATATAAAAAAATCTTCTCTATAGACTCCGTATATGTAAACTCTTTGATAACATCATCATTCCTCATTATTATCAGCAACAGTTCAATTAAAAACTGAAGGTGTTAAAGTTAATAATCGACAACCCTTGAAAGTTCCTCTCTGAAACTTAGTTTTAACTTTTTCCAAAAGATCCTTATATAATAATTTAACCCATTTAATGAAAATCTTTAGAAAGCCAAATCTATGCATAACTTTGGAGAGAAAGGGCCACTTCACGCTGTCAAAAGCTGTAGAGGCATCCAAGAACAGTATGGAGTGGCTAATCTCTAAAACACACACAACTGAATATTAAAAAAGAGATGACACAAGTTATAGGCATGTATGGCAGCAGTCAAGTATCATATAGAGAAATGATCTTAGTGCATACTTTCATAAGTACCGAGCACTAGAGATGTCTTGGATAGAAACCAGTTGGAGTCCAGATTCTGCTAAGCAAACGATGACTCCAGTGATTTAATTCAAATATCTTGAAAAGCAATGCAGAAAAATAACAGAATTTACAAAGCCGCCTCACTGCTCATGAGATGTTTGAATGTTCTTTTCTCTTGTGAAGGACCTCTGGGTATAGATAACATGCTTCTCCATCCCTTTATAGTCCTGTTGTAACAATTCTGATCAAAGTGTTTACTTTTAGTACTTAAAGTTGACACTTCAGTATGTGGCACTCTTATTGCTCTCAAATATAAATTATTCAGGGAAAATAATATTCCTACCAAATTTCTTATATGTGCATAAAAACTTAAGCAGCTTGAATTTGTAATAAGTTATCTGAAAGTGATATGTTAACCAGAGGTGTATTATAGCTAGGTTTTCCTTCATGTGGAGGAAAGATTCAGCTTGGTGCCCTCTGCCCATGCTGACGTGATGTCACTTCTGTAGCCTTATCAACAAACCCCAACATGGAGTAGCAATGGGGCAGTAGGGAATTCAATAGGAAAGCACTGCTCCATTTGTTATTTCCAACCATCTCCTCTCACCTGTGGATACATTTTTCTTAAAACTGGAAAATCCCTTTAACTCTGCAGTTATCTTTATCCCTCTCTTCATTCCCCAGAGTATAATAAGTGGAGGCTCAGGGAAGGTGAACATACATAACAAACAGTGTTTCTCACCTCACCTGGGCTCCAGGACATCCTCTTCAGGCCTTTTCCAGACTCCTGAATGACATCAGGGACCACATGGGTCTCGTCTGCATAATGAAACAGAGACACAAGTGTTATTATACCTGTGTGACCCACATGACCACTGAGGCCCAATTACAGGCTTCAGCAGTCTCTGACATCATTCAGGAAGCCAGAAGAGGCCCGAAGAGGACACGCCGTAGCCCGGGGGAGGTGAGTAACACTGTTTGTTATGTTTGTCTTTACTCTGGGGTGGAATTGTAATGGGGCAAATGTGCAGTTACTTGCCACTGGGTCCCCTTACAACCTTGGACCCTGGGCAACCACACATTTCGCATATATTATAATCCACCCCTGGATAGGCCCACGGTACTCGTAATCTTAACCCCTTAAGGACCCAGCCCAAAAGTGCATTAAGGACCAGGCCTCGTTTTTCAAAACTTACATGTGTCACTTTATATGGCAATAACTTTGAGACGTCTTAACTTACACAAGTGATTTTGAGATTGTTTTCTCATGACACATTGTATTTCATGTTAGTGGTAAACACTAATGAATATTTTTGTATTTATTTATAAAAAAATAGGAAATTTGATGGAAATTTGGGGAAAAAAAATCGCAATTTTCAGAATGTGAAATGTTCTGCTTTTCAGACAGATAGTCATACCACCCAAATACATTAATACATATTATCTACCATATCTCTGCTATATATCAGCATCATCTTTTAATCATCCTGTAATTTATTTTGGATGTTAGAAGGCTTTCAAGTGTAATAGCGATTTTGCAGATTTACAAGAAAATTTCCCAAACTAATTTTTTAGGGACCACTTCAGTTCTGAAGAGGATTATAAAGTCCTATATAATATAAACCCCCACAAATCACCCCATTTTCAAAATTGCACCCTTCAAATAATTCAAAACAGCATTTGGGAAGTTTGTTAACCCTTTAAGCATTTCACTGAAATTAAAACAATATGGAGGTGAAATTTAGACATTTAATTTTTTTCCACTAATTCCTTAATTTAGCCCTAAAATTAACACATTCACAAATGGTTAAAGGAGAAAATGCATCTCACAGTTTGTTATGCAATTTCTCCCGAGCACGGAAATACCCAACATGTGGGTGTAAACTGATGTTTGGGCGAATGGCAGCGCACGGAAGGAAAGGAGTCACACTGGGCGTATGAAAAGCAGATTTTGCTAGAATAGTTTTCAGGTGCCATGTCGCATTCACAGAGCCCCTAAAGTACCAATACAATACAAACCCCAAAAAAAGTGACCCCATTTTGGAAACTACACCCCTCATAGAATTTATCTAGTCATATAGTGAGCATTTTGACCTCACAGCTGTTTCACAAATTTTATTGACTTTGGGACGTAAAAATGAAAAATTACTTTTTTCCAATAAACCGTCCATTTAGTGACATATTTTTAATTTTTGCAAGTGGTTAAAGAAGAAAAAGCTCCCCACAGTTTGTTACACAATTTCTTCTGAACACAGAAATGCCCCATATGTGATTATAATCTGCTGTTTGGGTACATGGTGGGGCTCAGAATGGAAAGAGCGCTATTTGGATTTTGGAGGGCAGATGTGGCTGGAATAGTTTTCAGGTGCCATGTCGCATTTGCAGAGCCCCTAAAGTACCAATACAATGGAAACCTCTCAAAAGTGACCCCATTTTAGAAATTACACCATTCAAGAAATGTATCAAGGGGTATTATCATTTTGAGCCTAAAAATGCTTCCCAAAAATTAATGTACAAAGTGAAAAATTAAGTTTTTAAAGAAATATCCAATTTCAGTGCCTAATACGTTGCGGCCACTTTGTGGCATCAGAGACATGAACTCCTAAAACTATTAAGTGGGCTATCCCGGGGACAAAAAAATTATATATGTGGGTGAAACTGCTGCTTGGGCACACAGCAGGGCTCAGAAGGGAAGGAGCACTGTGTTTTTTTAGCTTTTGGAGTACAGATTTAGAGGGCCTTTCTGGTCACCATGTTATTTTTGCAGAGCTCTGGAGGTGCCAGTAAATTGGAATTCCCCAAGACGTGACCCCCATTTTGTAGGGGCAATTTTAGGGTCTCTGCAAATGTGACATGGCGTCCAAAAAACAAAAATCTAAATATGCGCTCCAAAAGCACATAGCGCTCCTTCACATCTGCACCCTGCTGTGTGCCCAAATGGCAGTTTATGCCCACATGTGTGACACTGGTGTACCCAGGACAACATACTTAACAATGCCATATGTGGGTATTAACTACTGTTTGGGCACAGCCGGGCACAGAAGGGAAAGAACGCTATTTTGGTTTTTGGAGCACAGTTTGGTTTTTGGACACCATGCCACTTTTGCAGAGCCCATGAATTGCCAGTAAAGTGGAATCCACAGACATGTCACCACATTTTGGAAACTATACCCTTCAAGGGATTTATCAAGTGGGGTAGCGAGCATTATTAACCCTTAAGTGTTGCATTCTTTTAATTTCCAGAAATGAATGCGCAGCTGATAATGAAAAGTTGAAAATGAAATTTTTCCATAAATACGACATTTCAGTGCCCGATATGTTGTGCCCAGCTTATGTCTGCACAGACACACAGTCCAAAAACTGTTGAGCGGGGATCCTGGGCACAACAGCTTTTGGAGCGCTCATCTCAGGCATTACGCACTGAAATGACGCATTCCTGGAATAATTGTCATTTTCACCTTTCACCATCAGCTGCGTCTTAATTTATGGATAATAAATTATAGCAACACTTGGGGGTTAAAAATGCTCACTGTACCCCTGGATAAATTCCTTCAGGGGTGTAGTTTCCAAAATGGGGTGACATGTCAGGGGATTCCACTGTACTGACATTTCAGCTCTGCAAAAGTGTCATGGTGCCCAAAAACCAAACCGTCCAAGTCTGTGCTCCAAAAAACAAATACCGCTCCATCCCTTCTGTGCCCGGCTGTGCCCAAACAGCAGTTTATACCAACATATGACATTAAGTACGTTATTCTGGGTACACCAGGTCATACATGTGGGTATAAACTGCAATTTGGGCACACAGCAGGGCGCAGAAGGGAAGGAGCGCTATGTGGCTTTTGGAGTGCAGATTCAGATGTTTGGAATCTGGGTGCCATGTCATGTTTGCAGAGCCTGTAAGGTACCATAACTGTGGATTCCCCAAAGGAGTGACCCCATTTTGAAAAGTGCACCTCTCAAACAATTTATCAAGGGGTGTAGTGAGCATTAGTATCCCAGACGTGACTGCACAGCGGATGGGGAAAAGTGAATATGTAAGCTGTGCGAAGTACATTCTGTACACTAAATTCCCTACTATTTCCCCAGTAGCTCTTATTATTGGAGGGGTCACTCTGGGGGTCACTTCTGGTTTATTATCCGTCGTAAGCTCTAAATCTGGTTTGTCCCCTGATATACACTCACACAACTTATACATTCCATTCCTGCCGCAGCCAGTTATGTTCTAATGATTTGGCGATTTTTGGGGTTTTTGTCTTCACATTGTACGAGCTATATTTTCTTTATTTCTCTGGTGATGTAGCCATATGAGGGCTTGTTGTTTGCAGTATGAGATGTATTTTGTAATTACATCATTCTTAGGTGCCTACAACTTATTAAATAAATTTTATTAACTCTTTCTTGGTGGATTAAAAAAAAATCCCCATCAATTCTGGCACTGCGTTTTACCTTGTACATTTTTTGCCATGCAGCATAGAGCGTAAGTAACATGTTACCTTTATTCTGCGGGTCGGTACGATTACGGCGATACCTCATTTATACAGTTTTTTTATGCGATACTAATTTTGCAGAACAAAAACCCATGTGGGACATAAATCAATTTTTTTTGCATCGCCATCTTCTGAGATGCGTAGCATTTTTATTTTTCAGTTTACAGAGTTGGTTTAGGGCTTTTTTTTGTGGGACAATCTGTGCTTTTTATTGGTACAGTTTTGGGGCACATATGACTTTTTGATCACTTTTTATGGCATATTTTGTAAGGTCTGATGGCGAAAAATCATTACTTCCGGCGTTTTTTTCCCATTTTTTTTTCCCGACGTTCACCGTGTACGTTAAATATGGTTTCAATAGTACAGGTTGTTACGGACGTGGCGATGCCAAATATGTATTGTTTTTATTAATTTTTAGTCTCACAGCATGTTCTACACCATTCCCTATTACTTCATATCTCACAGAAAATAAATGGTTTCAAACGATAAAACTTAACTTTTAATATTTTAATATAAAAAATACACAAAGGACGTCCACTAATCTACTAAAAGACAGATCAATGTGGTCTGTGCCTGCCTATTCAAAGTTTATTCAGGATTTAAATGTTAGACAGTATTCACACTCTCCAACTTTCCACTGGACCTAGGGTGTAATTAGATACTTTCACCACCCTTTAGAGTACGGTTGTGATAGGATAATATGGATCCGGATTGAACTCTGTTTTGGATATCTCCCCTCTGGTTTTATGACCTGATATATGGAGGAATGGAGGTTAAGTATACAAAATTACCAGTTGGCCCTTGATCATCGGAATGGCTGAGACGCAGCGGCCTGATGATCAGCAGCTTATGTAGATTAGGTGAAAATCAAATGTGAATCAGTAGATTCACCGTCTAGCGCTGGATCACTGGAATTTTTTACATTCAGTGGTCACATGATCGGCAGTCACATGAACCCAGTAGAGGACTGAGGTGGACACACCCCCTAGGAGGCGTGATAGGTGGAGTGAGCTAGTGATTTCTATTGGCTCACTGCAGACAGCATTAGAAAAGGGGGTGGCACCGAATGAATGGGCTGACCTTTATAAAGCAGGCAAGGCTCAGTGTGGCGTCGGCTACTCTATACACTGGAGCACACCATCAGTGCTCCAGGAACTGCAGTTGTAACTGCATTTTTGAAAAATATTTATAGCAGCTTAGACCAATTGATAAGTTTATTAGCATTGGCTCCTGATGAACCTGATACAGATAACACAGGGGAAACGCGTAGAGCAAGTTTATTTTCTATTTTCTATTTTTGAGTTAGTTGACCACAAGCCATACCACTTGGGGGCATGAAGGACTGACAGGAGACTGGGGCAGTCTGAGTAGCCTGGAGATTAGTTGGTGGAATTTGAGTCACTAATGGAAATGGTAGCTGTATATCCCTGGAGTCAACATAGGGGATATCAGTAATGGCTGCAATATAGGTGTTTATTGAGTATAAGGGTCAGAATATCATAGTTTCCCTTATGGTTATAACATTTTAATGACAGGAAATGAAGTTACTGTGACCTGTACCTAGATTACTGGCATATGTACATACTACAGACTAGGGTTGTGGAGGTATATCATGGCTGTGCAGGAGTCTAGTCAGTGATGCTTTACAAATTATATGTGTGGGGACCAGGTGTTTGGGTTTTCCTAGCACTAAGAGCAACTGACAAAATACTGACCTGTTGTATGATGCAGTCGTGATACTATAACCTTAGTCTAAGGGTGGTGAAAGTATCTAATTACACCCTAGGTCCAGTGGAAAGTTGGAGAGTGTGAATACTGTCTAACATTTAAATCCTGAATAAACTTTGAATAGGCAGGCACAGACCACATTGATCTGTCTTTTAGTAGATTAGTGGACGTCCTTTGTGTATTTTTTATATTATTAATTTTTAGGTTTATTTTTTATATAATTCATTTTATATAGGAAAAGGGAATTTTTGGGGCTTTATTCTTTTATTAATTTTTTTTCACATACTTTTTTTTTTTTTCACTTTTTTTTACTTTTTCATGTGTCCCAATAGGACACCTGAGCCAGAGATGCTGTGATCTCTGGCTCAGTACTATAGACTGCAAGACATGAGCATACAAGTGTCTTGCATTCTATACAGGAAGTCATCGCTATGGAGACACATAGCGCTGACTTCCAGAGGTCTCGGCAGGATCAACCAGGTAGTTGGGTCTCCAGGCAGCCTGAGGTCACTTGGCAGACCCCAGGCTGCAGATTATAGATATCGGCAACCCCCGATCTCGCTGCGGGGGATGCAGGGGGGGGGGCGGCAAGATGGAGGAACCCCTTGGATTGCAGATAGTGAGCGGGCGGCCGGCCTCGGGCGTAGTATTTTTCCATCCACCCATTCCAAAATATTTATTAAGACTTAATTAAGTCTCATTTACCCCAAAATGACACAAATGAAAACTACATCTTGTCCTGCAAAAAGCAAAAACCCCCATATAGATACATTGAGTGATGTACAAAGGTTGTATGACAAAAATAAAGTATACATATTTGATGTGCAATCATTCTATTATAAAGAATAAAGTTAAAATGTTATTTACTCCACATGTTTAAAAAACACAATGGAGAAATTGCTGTTTTTCTCTATTCCCCCCCCCCCACATAAGGGGTTAATAAAAAAAAAAATGTTCCCCAAAATAGTGCAACTGAAAAATACATCTTGTTCTGCAAATAACATAGGTAGCTGCAACAACAGATATTACAACAATTATGGTACTGGAATGTACTGATGAAAAAACAAAATAAACCTGAAGGCAAAAAATAGTTTTTCTAAAGGGATAACATTTCATTACTATATTGATAGATACATAAGTAGTTTGACTTTTTAAATGTTAAGTAAATAGTTGCTAATTTGCGATCTAACTTTTTTCCATTCCTCTGGATGGCTTTTGTTATTATCATGAAGTGATGGTGAATACTTTGTGCAAGTGGATGCCTGTCTTGAACTGAAATATATTACAGATTATAGATTTTTGGTAAAGAAATTCAAGTTGATCCAGGGTTTTATACTGTTTGCTGGATTTGGAGTCTGAAAGGATTTTTCCCTAATATGGGGCAATTAGCAACAGCCTCTTGGGGGTTTTTTTTTGTTTTCCTTTGGATCAGCACTTTAGGGCTATAGGTTGAACTTGATGGACCTGTCTTCATCCAACTGTGTTACTATGGTGCACAGTTGTCAGATTCAAGATGAAGATGGTACATCTGTATGTCAATAGATTAAGTCAATTAATCTACATTCTAAAAAAAAAAAATCAATTTTATTCATTTATTGACAAAAATTGTGATGTCATGTCCGACAGTATGATCTCCCATATGAACAGAGTAATTTGAATCAGTGATATCACTAACCGGATCAAAGGTAAAAGCCTTATATACCGAATGATTTATCAAATCATGGACAAGCATTTGGTTGATAAAACTGGATATAAGTAAGTACCTGATGCAAACTATACCCCTATTAGATACACCATTGCAGGGGCCCTGCAGAGAGCATCATCATTGCCTAGCTACTGCAGTGTAATAAATAACAAACCATGGCACACACCGATGTCAATAACAATTTGTGTAGTGTTTTCTTGATATTCGCAGCCTATTGCTGCTTTAAGTTTGTGCTCACAAAATATGTACACACAAACTCAAAGCTATATGCTGCAAATAGCAAAAAAATGTGACTTGAATTAGCATCAACATCAGTGTGTTCTGCGGTTTCTTGATCAATGTATATTGGATTGGAGAATCCTATTACTGGGCACCACAAAGTACTAGAAAGTGTGGTATCACTACTATTGAACAGACCGTAGTGTGAATAATGGGCATACAGTATGTATGGAAATATCGCTACATATTGTCTGTTATTATTATGATTTCTTAGTTTCTGAATGTAGCTATAACTGCTCTGTTTCAAAGTTTTTTATTTCTTGTATTTTTCTATATTTCTGCATTCAATAAACAATGTATAATTGAATATGTAAAGCTAAATTATTATTATTATTATTCTTGTTTTTGATTATTTTTGTTTTTACTAATTCGTCAGCTGCAATGACAAACAAGGACACTAAACTGTATACCACCTGCTGCTGAATTGTCTGTTATAACTAAATATATAGAAGCACAGACATGCATAGAGATTCATCATTCACATGGCACATATAAATAAACCAATACCTTAAAAACATAACTGTACACAAGAGTTGTCATCTTTGTGGCCAATTACTTGAGCTTAGTGCTTGTGTGGCAGTGGCAGAGCTCTGTAATATAATGTCTTAAATTGCTTTTTTGTCCAAATCTCTTTGTAATTTTTTTTTCTTTATTTCCAATTGGTTTAACAGATTACAAACATGAAGTGCTTTTAGGGGTACTTGAGGGAATGTGGGCTGTAAATTGGTCCACTAAATTGTTAAATAATATATAGATCAATAAAATATAGAACAATTTCGGGAAAAATTTATTTTTTTAAAGAAAATGAAGACATTAAATAATTCAAAATTAGCCCTTCAAAAACGGGAGAGAAATTTATGTTTTCAGCAGCAAAAAAATGCTGTTAGTTGAGAGTGGGTGAGGATTATATGTTGGCTTGATCGATGGCTGAAACAAGACTACAGTTTGTACCATCCATATTGTTTTTACTAATGTAATTTCAGTTGAAGAGTAGGCACAAGAATAATTTTCATCTCTGACATGGCTAAACTTTTTCTTATATCTGAAAGTTGAGGAGAACATTGCAGCAACTGAAGTGTCCTCTTAACCTAATTATATACTATATTTGCTGAAATATATATATTTTTTGCAAAAACTCAGATGGTGTTTTTCTAAATTGATGCATGTTATGTCTAAACTCATACTTTTCTAAAGAAATAAATAAAGCAGCACTGCCTTAGCAAAGTGAATAGGTCAACCTCGAAAAATTGAAACATAATTTAGATACTTATGTGATTTGACTTTATTTGTTTGTCCTCGCTGTAAGAAACTTTGCAGTCCAAATATATTTAGCTTTCCATCCACCTCTTCAAAAATGTGTTAAGGTAAAATTCATATTTTATATAACCACACAGTAATAGGTATAGTACATGATATTATGCATATATAAATATTGTTATTGTCATGACCAGGGCCCCGGCATCTGTGCTGACTGTGGCTGCTGCTGTTTTGTTTGTTTATTTTTTTACATAGGCCGTTAACTGCTTTAGTAATTCCACCAGGTAACGGCCCTATTTACTTACCGATCCCCGTTCCTGCTCATGGCCAACTCCACTTCCCCTTCAGCCCTCCAGTGGGCCCCGTGCAACGTGATATGCAACGATAAGTAGGGCCACAGGCCCATGACAAGAGTATTTGTTGGGATTACTATTATACTCTGGGGTCTTTACCTTTCCTGGGCTCAGGCACAACTCGTTTCTGTCTTCGGGCTTCTTCAATAATGTCAAAGACGTCACATGGGTCAGGCCATCATCACAACGCATAATGACTCATAGATACACCATACAGTGTCTCTAATATAAACTCAAGTTCCCTGTGTGCCACTATACATGGCGTTTTATTGTTGTGTGTATAAGTCTTAAAGGAAATTCCACTGCTATTAAAACTAGGGATCCCTGAGTGATAATATGATAAGCCTGAGCATCTAATGTTCAGTATAGGTAATATTTAGCTAGCAAGACATGATTTTGTATTTGATCAAATGTTTTTAGGTTTTCTTTACTACTTTGAATAGTTGTAACGTCTCTGCCGTTTCGGGTCTCGGCGCCGACCTCCGCTCACACGCTGTGGCGAAGGAGGCGTCTTAAGTTTGGTTCTTTGTTTAAGTTTCTTGATGCTCAGTCTGAACATGGTCCTAGTTCCCTTGCTGTGTAAAGCCACATCCGTGTAATTAGGAACATTTCTCTCTGGACTGCATAGAGTTAATCTCTTCCTGGCCTGTGTGATTGACAGCCTGTGTACCTATCAGCTCTGGGGCTGGTCCCAGACTTTCTATAAACAGGTTGTCAGCCCTCACATGGTCGCCGGTTATTGCACTTGTGTTTGCCAGCTCTCCTTACTATATTCCTTGATACCTTGATACTTTATTCTCTGATCCTTTGGCTTGCCTCTGACTATTCTCTTGGATTTTGACTTTGTACTGCTTTGCTCGTTTGTTACTGACCCCTTGGCTTGCTCACTCTGCTTCTGTGTTGTTTTTGTCTTGTCCTGTTCTATGTGTCACTTACCCAGTATAGGGCTTGTCTTCTGGTTGTCCTTTTACCGTTTAGGGTAACTGAGGCAATAGGAAGGGACAGTGGCTGGGGTGAGATTAGGGCTCACTTGTCTCTGTCCTTCCTCCCAGACCGCTGCAGTAGTGTCAGGGTTGCTACGGTTGGCAAGACCCTTACAGAATAACCGGCCCATACATTCTGCCATTGCTTCCCATAGGGTCAGCATGGATCCTATTCAGGGCCTTGCAGCCAAGTTGGAAGGTTTGGCAGTCCTGGTAAATGAGCTTGCTAAACAGGTGCAGACCCTTACTGATGCCGCTGCAGCATCTCCAGTTGTTTCTGCCCCTTTTAGAGTTAAGATGCTACTCCCCGACCGTTTTTCAGGGGATCGTGAAAGGTTTGAGACTTTCCGGGAATCCTGTCGCCTGTATTTTCGGATTAATCCACATGCATCCCAGGCCCAAATGGTGGGAGTAGTTATATCCCTCCTACAGGGGGATCCACAAGCTTGGGCCCTTAAACTCCCTCCAGGGGCTGAGGAGTGGACTGACTTTGAAAATTTTTTTTTTGTCTTTGGGGTCTATATATGCTGAGCCAGACCACATTGGTCTTGCGGAATCGCAACTCCTCACCATGCGGCAGGGCAAACGCTCTGCTGAGGAATATTGCGCAGAATTCCGCAAGTGCAGCGTGACTGCAGGTTGGTGTGAGTCAGCTCTAAAGGCCCACTTTAAACAAGGCCCGTGTGACCGTGTTAAGGAGCTCTGGGTTGGTCACCCAGATCCTCCCACTCTTGAGCAGGCCATGACTTTGGCTGTCCGTATTGACCGTAGGATCCGGGAAAATGTTAAAGAGAGAATAGGGTCTGCTTCTTCCAAGTTTTCTGTCTCTCCCTCACTCTCTCCTGAGAAACCTGTTATTTCTCCCATGACTCCTGGTGAGGAACCCATGCAACTGGGAGCTATGGACGCCAAGACGTGACGAGAGCATCGTCTCAGGAACAACCTCTGCCTGTACTGTGGTGCTTCCGGTCATCTTATCAGTGACTGCTCGATCAGACCCCGCAGACCATCAGAAAAACTTCAGTGCCTGAGTGGTAATCAGAAGAACCACTCAGGCAACCAGGTATTTGAAAGTAATAACAATAAGATGTTGTTATCTGTGTCCCTGTCCTCTGGGGACAGATCTGTTTCTGGCCAGGCCTTAGTTGACTCTGGGTCTGCGGCAAACTTTGTCACATTCTTGTTGGTCTCAGCTTTAGGCATTGAGCTTTTGCCACTTGACACTCCTCTGGCGGTTACTGGAGCGGATTTTGCCCCACTGGCCAGGGTAAGGTTCAATTCAAGACCCCCTTAATAACGTTGCAAGTTGGTTCTGCTCATTCAGAGCTCATGAGCTTTTTTGTTATGGAGCATCTGTCTTCCGATATTATTTTGGGGCTCCCCTGGTTGAACCTCCATAACCCTATTTTTGATTGGGGTAAAAGGGAGTTGGTAAAATGGGGAGATCAGTGCTCATCCCACTGTATTGTTTTGCACACCTTAAATTGTGTTACTGAAGAGACTGTCTCGACTGCAAAAGGTGGGAAATGCCAGGTGAATAAAAAATGTTTGCCTGGCCCACCAGTGTCTGTGGTTGTGCACAAAGACCCTGAATTGAAGGCAGAGAAAATACTGGGTCCTACTAAAACTGGTTTATCTGGTGAGGGTCCGGTGGCCCCTCATAAAGGGGGGGTACTGTAACGTCTCTGCCGTTTCGGGTCTCGGCGCCACCCTCCGTTCGCACGCTGTGGCGAAGGAGGCGTCTTCAGTTTGGTTCTTTGTTTAAGTTTCTTGATGCTCAGTCTGAACATGGTCCTAGTTCCCTTGCTGTGTAAAGCCACACCCGTGTAATTAGGAACATTTCTCTTTGGACTGCATAGAGTTAATCTCTTCCTGGCCTGTGTGATTGACAGCCTGTGTACCTATCAGCTCTGGGGCTGGTCCCAGACTTTCTATAAACAGGTTGTCAGCCCTCACATGGTCGCCGGTTATTGCACTTGTGTTTGCCAGCTCTCCTTACTATATTCCTTGATACTTTGATACTTTATTCTCTGACCCTTTGGCTTGCCTCTGACTATTCTCTTGGATTTTGACTTTGTACTGCTTTGCTCATTTGTTACTGACCCCTTGGCTTGCTCACTCTGCTTCTGTGTTGTTTTTGTCTTGTCCTGTTCTATGTGTCACTTTCCCAGTATAGGGCTTGTCTTCTGGTTGTCCTTTTACCGTTTAGGGTAACTGAGGCAATAGGAAGGGACAGTGGCTGGGGTGAGATTAGGGCTCACTTGTCTCTGTCCTTCCTCCCAGACCGCTGCAGTAGTGTCAGGGTTGCTACAGTTGGCAAGACCCTTACAATAGTAATATAAAAATAATAACAATAAGTATTAAGTCAGATTGTATTAAAAAAATGCCTACACTGCTATAGGTAAAGATTCACTAAACTATAATAACTAGGATAAACCTGTAAACCACTTTAAATGTTAGTAATAAACTAAGCAGATAAAAAGCTCAACTCAATGGAGAGTGAAACATGTACTAGAAAATATATATATATAAGCATGGTTACACTCTGTAATGCAACTCTACTCATACGATGAAGCTTGTAGAATTAAATTACATCAGTGTCCATGTAATAGGAATTTCTGTTCTGGTGAATTTTCCTTGTGAATTGTGGGAGGAAGAATCATAAAAGTGCTCTTTAAGCTTAGGATTTTCCAGTCATTCTTACATAAAGGCTAATGGTTTATATGGGTTAAGGTTTAGAGAGAAATGTGTCCTGTCATCTACAGTATTTATGATGTTATTAGAGCTAAAAGAACCATACTAGGCTCATTGCCATATTCCAACCTATTAGAATTATTATTACAAGTATTAGAATAGTAAAATAATTATTATTTAAGTTATTTCCATGTCAAAACATGAGACCGGGATCATGGTAGACATAGTAGACAAAGACAGTGACAGTATTTCCTTGCATCTGATTCCAGAAAGTAGTCAGTATAGCCAGTGGTGTAACTAAAGTCTTGTGGGCCCCGGTGCAAACTTTTGTCCAGAGCCCCCTACCTCATCCCTACAGCAAATTCTTGATAGTGATGGCTATGGCTGCTAAGGAGTTTAATCAAGCTTAGTGTGGTTAGGGTAATCTGCGGGTCTCCTTGGCTTATGGGCCAGATGGAAGCTGCAACCTTAATACTGATGCCAGTGCTTATGGGCCCCCTAAGGCTCCTGGGTCCCGGTGCGACTGCACCCTATAGCATCAACTGAGATTAAAGTGGTTCTCCATGATGCAAAAAGGAGATCTTGTGGGTAGACAGTGGGTAGACAGTAAGCCAATACCCATGTGGCTGCCATAAAATGAACACCTAATATACTGTATAGGGAAAAATAGTATAGTACCATGTTAGCCAGAAAAAAAAACATGCAATATTTAATACTTTTGTGTCAAAGATGTTGTAGGTATGATACCTTTATTGGCTAACCAGAAACAATACATATGCAAGCTTTCAAAGCACAGAGGCTCCTTCTTCAGGCATTCCCAAATAAATGACTGAAAACCCAGCACAATATTGGCAAGATGCTGCACTGGAGAAACAAAACAAAAACTACAGGCCACAATGGATTTACACAATAAAGTTTCAGCTGGATACCTGCGTGGGAAAACACCTCTCTGGGCCAGACCACAGCTTGTCAGACTTAAAAGTCCAAATTCTAAAAGGTCTCTTCTAGAATGACAGAGAGAATTTGGGAATTCAGGCTAATAATAAAATTCAGATCATTGACAAAAGGACTCAATCTAACACTTGGATTTATGAGCCCTTGTAGGTATCATACCTACAACACTTGTCTTTTTGACATAAAAGTATCAAATGTTGCACACCTAAAGCAGATTTTGTTCCTACTCAGGCAGGGGCACACCCTGGAGGGGCATTCAACTGTGGCCCACAGCTGCTACTAATTTGCCCCAAAAACACCAGCCGCTCCCACCCGATACTATTGCAAATTCCCCCCAGTTTCAACCAAGGGTTTCATCTGTCCTCCTGCGTTGTACTTTGATTATGATATTGAGAGAACAATGCCACTTGTAGAAAGGGTTAGATGATCAGTGCACACAGCTTAGCATACATTGATCATCTTCCTGCCCCCTACCTGATCTCCTGCAAACACGGTCATGCCATCATTCTCCTGCTTTGCTGGGACTTTGTAGGAGATCTGCAGCTAGCCAGAGACTGTAAGGTGGCATTTTAACCATGTAACCATCCCCATGTGAGCATATACTCAGTGATGACATTGGGAGATGGAGAGAAAGAGAAACCATGGGCATATCAAACACATTACCTAATATTGCAGACAGTGTGGAATCTATAAACCCAGAATAGGATATTTTGAATTAACACTATTTAGAACTCTGGAGTATCTAAAATTGAAAAAAGTAAGTTTTCCATAATCCCACATGCAGACTGTGTTCTTTATCACTGCATATAAAGAAAGCCTGTCTCTAATTAAAGAAAAACTGTGTTTTTTAATATACACACTTGACCATTCTGAGCAGTCCTTACTGTATTTTCATTGTTTATGTAGGATATTGAATAAGACAAAATCCTTATGCCCTGAAGACCTAATGCATGTATGTTTATTTCTGGGTATTTCTTTTTTCTGTCTTGCTCTTACTTTAACCTGCAGCAAAAGACTTGGAGTGACACCTGGGGCAGATCCTACTGCGATCAGGCACTGACATAATAATGTTCCTTGTGATCCTTATGAAAACATTGCTGATTACTTTTCAACTACACAAAATGTGCTTTCAACCAGCAGATTCACATTTTAATCTTCAAACTCCAGTAATTCTATTTTCCCTGTAGGAAGCCTGAAAGCTCTGTAAGAAAAATCTGATATAATACTTTTCTATGATTTGTAAGACACTGAATCAGAATTTGTTATCAATTTACAAATAAATTGCCATATTATTTATAGATATTGTGAGTATGTGAACCAGAGGGCGCTGTTGAGCGACCCAGGCCAGAAAAGGCTCTCAGCCACGCCTTTGGGTGGGTGGCGTGTAACTCCAGAAGGCTGGAGTATCCTGCATGCAGCAGGAGGTGGTGGACCAGCGGCACAGATAGACGGTCTGTGTCAGAGGGGCTGGGGCCACAGGGGACTGTTGCTGAGTGGAGCATTAGTCTGGCTGCTCAAGTGAACCAGAGGCTAGTTAGGGGCTCGAGGTGTTAGTTAGTGCCCTAACTGTGGCCTAGGCGTTTATTGTTTTGTTACGTTGCAGTTAAGCTGAATAAAGCCACGTTTTATTTTACGCTTGGACTGTCTGAAAGCTATCTTTCCGGCGCCCAGTACCATGAACCACCGCTGTCCGGACCAGGACAAGCCGCCATTTTGAGTGTAATTTCCCCAAGCTGTCACAATATGCATAACAGGTGTTCATACAGAATATTAACATTAGAAGCCATTAGATATGGAAACATTAGATATGGGGTAGAACATAAGCAGTACATTTATATACTCCTTGAGCCATTATTTACACATTCCTAGACAGTTGCAGATCCACTACTGAATATCAGTAAAATATGATTTCTCAGTTAAGGGGCTTTTCTGGGCTTATAAAATTGTTGACGTGTCCTTTGAAAGTAAATGGGGCTGAGCTGCAAACCAAGCTGACCAAGCTGCAAACCAAGCTGATGTACAATGCATGGCACTGTGCTTGGTTTTTAGTGAAGACAACGCAGATGCTTTATACAGCCTATCAGCCAGAGTCCCAGGTGTCGGACCTCCTCCGATTGATCACCTATCCAAAGGATTATAGAATTATGTGGTCAAACATTTTCTTTAACAACTTTTCTTTTATTGAAAATACATTAAAAAATCATAACAGCAACTTCATCACTTAACAGAAGCGTTGCCATGTTACCCATTTCAGACAGAAATTGTCCTTTGTCATATCCAAAGTATAGGTCATCTGTGTTATATGTCCAGAAAAAACCTTTAAAATTTACACAATGTCCTCTAGATCAAGCAAGAGAACACTAAACAATGCCATTGTTGTTTGCATTCCACTTCAGCTGTGATTTGATTGCAATTCTTTTAGCAAACACAGGACTGGGCTGAAAGGGCAGGTAAATGTCATATAACATAATGGATGAGGTCAGCACCTCAAGACTTATAACAGTAAGTAAATGTAAAATAAATATTAGGATTATCTTGCAAACAAAAAGTCTAAATAATTGAAATCTGACAAAAAGTATAGATTTGTCATGTGAAGATCCAACTAATAGGAGATAGTATGGAGGATGGCCTATTGTTATAGTTACAGTCCTTGATATAACTAGGTTAAAGCAGAGATCTCTGTAATTATATATTATAATAATACATCTCTTATATACGTCATATGAAAAAGTTTGGGCACCCCTATAATCTTAATCATTTTTAGTTCTAAATATTTGGGTGTTTGCAACAGCCATTTCAATTTGATATATCTAATAACTGATGGACACGTAATATTTCAGGTTGAATGGGTTTTTGACTAACAGAAATGTGCAATATGCATTAATCCAAATTTGACCGGTGCAAATTTGGGTACCCTTATCATTTTATTGATTTGAATACTCCTAACTACTTTTTACTGACTTACTGAGCACAAATTGGTTTTGTAACCTCACTGGCTTTGAACTTCATAGCCAGGTGTATCCAATCATGAGAGGTATTTAAGGTGGCCAATTGCAGTTGTTCTCCTATTTGAATCTCCTCTGAAGAGTGGCATCATGGGCTCCTCAAACAACTCTCAAAGGATCTGAAAACAAGATTGTTCAACATGTTGTTCAGGGGAAGGATACGTTGTCTCAGAGATTTAACCTGTCAGTTTCCACTGTGAGGAACATAGTAGGTGGAGACCACAGGGACAGTTCTTGTTAAGCCCAGAAGTGGCAGGCCAAGAAAAATATCAGAAAGGCAGAGAGAAGAATGGTGAGAACAGTCAGGACAATCCACAGACCACCTCCAAAGAGCTGCAGCATCATCTTGCTGCAGATGGTGTCACTGTGCATCGGTCAACAATACAGCACACTTTGCACAGGAGAGCTGTATGGGAGAGTGATGCGAAAGGCCGTTTCTGAAAGCACGCCACAAACAGAGTCGCCTGGGTTGCAGCACATTTGGACAAGCCAGCTTCATTTTGGAGGGTCCTGTGGACTGATGAAACAAAGTTGAGTTGTTTGGTCATACAAAAAGGCGTTATGCATGGCGTCAAAAAACACAGCATTCCAAGAAAACCACTTGCTACCCACTGTATTTGGTGGAGGTTCCATCATGCTTTGGGGCTGTGTGGCCAATGCCGGCACCGGGAATCTTGTTAAAGTTGAGGGTCGCATGGATTCAACTCAGTATCAGCAGATTCTTGAGAATAATGTACAAGAATCAGTGACGTTTGGTTACGCCGGGGATGGATATTTCAGCAAGACAATGATCCAAATCTACTCAGGCATTCATGCAGAGGAACAATTACAATGTTCTGGAATGGCCATCCCAGTCCCCAGACCTGAATATCATTGAACATCTGTGGGATAATTTGGCGGGCTGTCCATGCTCGGCGACCATCAAACTTAACTGAACTGGATTGTTTTGTAAAGAGGAATGGTCAAAAATACCTTCATCCAGGATCCAGGAACTGATTAAAGCTACAGGAAGCGACTAGGGCTGTTATTTTTGCAAAGGAGGATCTACTAAATATTAATGTCACTTTTCTGTTGGGTGCCCATACTTTTGCCCGGTCAAATTTTGGTTTAATGCATATTGCACATTTTCTGTTAGTACAATAAACCTCATTTCAATCCTGAAATATTACTGTGTCCACCAGTTATTAGATATATCAAATTGAATGGCTGTTGCAAACACCCAAATATTTAGACTAAAATGATTAAGATTAATGCGGTGCCCAAACTTTTTCATTGCTGTATATAAAATGAGTTTCTGTCTGTCTGTCTGTTCTTTATGCGCGACCAAACGACTGGACTGATCCTCACCAAATTTGTCACACATGTACATCAGGTGTCCGAGAATATTTTAGACTGGGTCTCAGCTCTCTTGGATGTAACGTTCCTGAGATACAGTATTCCCAAAAAATGACCAACATTAGCTAATACAAGCCTGCAAGTCTTTCACTCATATTCCAACTGCCATACACATGGTCACATGTCCCTTATCAGCCAATAAGAGCTCGCAGCCGCTTACTCTCCTCAGGCACACAGGTTTCCATAGCAACCAAGCTATTTATGACCTGTATTAGTCAATAGCAGTTCACAGGTCCTTAAATATTCAGTCATATCACGTGTATCAGCCAATATAAGTTCACATTTAATTTACCAGGTTTCCATAACAACACAGCCATAAATAGACTGTACCTATACTGGACTCAGTGGTATAAATAGGAATGGCTGGGCCCTAAGGCGAACATTTGACATGGACCCCCCCCCCCCGCAATGACTCCCCCCCGCACAAACTGCATTCCTGCACACACTATTATGCCCCATAGTGGCCCCTGCACACAGTATTCTGCCCCATAGTGGCCCCTGCACACAGTATCATAGTGTCCCCTTCATATAGTATTATGCGCACTCCCCGCTACCTCTTCAATGTTGGACCATATGTCACGTGAGCCAAGCATGCATCGCGACGCATAATGACGTCGGACTGGCCCACCAACGTCTGGGACGTCACCAAGGAGGCCAGAAGCCTGCTGAAAAGACCCCACAGTATGATGATAGCAGTGTTTGCGGGGTTCACGGCCCACAGGCCTTACCTACCGATCCCCGCTCCTGCTCACAGCCCCCTCTGCAGAAGGTGAAGCGCAGGCAGCTGTGAGCAGGAGCAGGGATCGGTAAGTAAATAGGGCCCGTTACCTGCTGGTGTTACACCAGCAAGTAACGGCCTATTAAAAAAAAAAAAAACATCAGGGTCCCGCCGGGACCCCTAATGTCCTGGGCCCTGTGGCAGCCGCTACCACTGCTACCCCGGTATTTACGCCACTGACTGGACTGCCATACTGGATTACAGCATTCTTATAAATTGAAACGTTTTTAAACTACTCATGGCCCCTGCAGCAAAATGCATGGCTGCTGCTCGAGCTAATGAAAACTCTCAGCAGACCCAAGCCTGTCTCTAATCTGACAAGATATGTCACAGACAACAGCGAGCTGCTGAAACAACCCAGCAGACCCAAGCCCGTCTCCAATCTGACAAGGCATTGTCAGCCACATGCACACAGCTGCACCCCATGTTTCCATAACAACCCAGCCATTTTTCATCACTGCTGTAGGTCAGCTTTAAAGGGGCAGGGTGCTGTGGATGACACTGTTACACAAGGTCACATACACACAACTTTACTCCAGGTTTTCCATAACAACCGATCGCAAGTCTTTCACTGATATCCAAACTGAGATACACATGATCACATGACGCTTATGAACCAATGGAAAATCGCAGGTTCTTCAGTCTTGACATATACACAGCTTTACACCAGGTTTCCATAGCAACCAAGCTATTTATGACCTGTATGAGTCAATATCAGTTCTCAAGTCCTTAAATATTCAGTTATATGACGTGCATCAGTCAATATAAGTTCACATTTCATTTACCAGGTTTCCATAGCAACACAGCCATAAATAGATTGTACCTATACTGGACTGCCATACTGGATGTCAAGTGCAAAACTGGCCAATTCTTATGGGGTCACTACACAAACAAAAAATGAAATATAACCATGCGAAGCCGGGTCCTTCTGCTAGTATAGTATAAAAAGTAAACATTTTTGCAAATATGAGTAATTAAAAATTTTCTCAAAGTTTGCCAGTGGATAAGACCATGTATGAAGCAACTGCATTGGTCTTAGCCACCAGTCTTTAGTCTGGCACTTGTTAGAAGCCAGCCATGTTTTCCTTATTGTGGCCGGGTTATCTTCTCATGTCCCTACTGTTTCTGTGTTCCTGCACTAGAAGATAACCCATCTCTACAACACACTAAGGCTGCTTTCACATTTGTCGCAGACTCTCCATAGGAGACTCTGTTGCAATGTCCACCTGAAACTAGTGGACGAAAAAGTCCTGCATGTATGGCTTTTTTATATGCCAGTTTTTAGTTTTAAAATAACGGACACCTGATGGACCCCATTATAGCCAATAAGGTCCACCAGGCTCTGTATGTAACTGCAATTTTAGTACTCCATCTGTCCATGTCAGACCAGAGCAACAGACAGGCGACGCTAGTGTGAACCTAGTGTCAATTGTGCAAAATTTAAACTATTTAAATTTGCAAGAATGTTTATACTTTCATTGTCTACAAATTTAAATGTTGTTACGTTTGTAGGAAAACTTTTAGGTAACTATTGCAAGCAAGAGAGATAGTTTAGCAGCTGCCATAATTTGTTAATACAAAATCAATCAAATAATTCTATATGGAGCTAACTTCCTATGACAATGAATGTCTCTAGGCAATGGATGCTGTTAAAGGGGATCTGCTTTTCAGGTTTTGATCCATATGTTCATGTAAGTAGCTGTTTATTTATAACAGGCATATTTGGAAACTATAGAATCACCTCTACAAGGTACCGTGATGGTACCTTTAATGGGTGTTAACAACTGACTATAGCTGGTACAGATTTGTGATCCCTGCTTTGAAGGAGGGGCAAAAATGACTCTTCCAAGCATCACATTCACACCCAAAGTACTTTACATGCACCTCTAGTAGAATCAAGAAAAGAAAAATTAAAAGGATTGGCCACGTTTTGACCAATATTGAGAGACCAATGTTATTGTTTGTGTAATAAAAAGTTGTACAATTTTCAAATATACTTTCTGTATCAATTCCTCACAGTTTTCTAAATCCCTGCTTGCTTTCATTCATTCATTCTGCTTACTCCCAGTTCATGGTCATGTGATATACATTAGTTCATGGTCATGTGATGAACACAGGTGCACAGCTTATTACCAGACAGCGGTCTGATTATTGTGCACTGTCTATAATGATCTGTGCACCTGTGTGTACATCACATGACCATGGACTGTACATCACATGACCATGGACTGTATATGACATGACCATGGACTGATTTCTACCCACTTGGAGTAAGCAGAATAAATTACAGCAAGCAGAGATCTAGAAAACCATGAGGAATTGATACAGAAAGTATATTGGAAAATTGTACAACTTTTTACTACACAAACAATAACATTTGTCTCTTAATATTGGTTTGAAAATGGCCAACTCCTTTAAGAAACTAAAAGAAAGAAGACAAATCTTTGATGACTTTAGCAGAGACTAAGTAATAGTTTAACCAATGCACAATGAAATAAAACATATACAGTACATTGAGTTCTCAACTTATACTTTCATATAGTTAATACATTTCACTTGTATCAGTTTAGAAAAATAGGAAACTTTGTAACATCATTGTATCTATTGCAGAAATGTATATTTAACTGCGCAAGTCATACCACAGATGTACAGATGTAGAACATCTGGAGTAGAAATTACATTATGTGTGATTGTGTTGAGAAGTCTCTGAATTCATTATGTATCCTTGGTGTCTATTGACAATTCATAGCACCTGCTTTTCATGCAATGCTGGTGTCCTATAACATTAAGTTACATCGCACTGGCAAGCTGTTATCTCAATCAATATTATATGGAGATTATAAAAAATGCTATACTAAATAAATCATTTACTTGAGTTTAGAAGTATTTTTGCAGTAGCCGGAGTTTGCTGCTTATGTGTTCTCCATATGTTTCTTGTAACATTTTACTATGCAAGAGTTTTCAGCTTGATGCCATATGACTAATGAGCATATTATACTTAAAGAGGACCTTTCACCACCTCCAGCAAGTCCAGTTCTTAACATCAATTGATAGCTGCTATGTACTGTCAGAAGGTCAGGAGCAGACAAGGGGTGTGATTCTGAGCTCTGACACTGGCTGCCTCTAATTGGAGCTCTGAATCACAACTAGAGATGAATGAATTGGTTCGTATCAAGACGGGTTCGACCTGAATGTTTCAAATTAATTTTTTTTACGAAACCGAACAAATGGAGATTTCTCTCGGGTGAACTAAAAAGGCTGCCGCATTATATTCTGGGATCTTTTCAGACCCCAGATTATAATAGGTGGAGGCCCAAGGAAGGTGAAAAAAAAAAAAATTATACTTACCATAGGAGAGCCTAGTGTGAATAAAAAAGACATGTCACCACACAATAGGAGAAAAGGGAGGAATAACCAGCCCTAAACAACACTGTTGTCTCCTAATAAGTCATGAATAACCCTATAACTAGCATGCCTTTACACCTGATACAATAAGCAAACAAATAAAAAAATATAGAAGGAGATGAGGCACTCAACATCAACGAATACCCAAAAGGTCTTTAAAAATTACATATTTCTTAGAAAACATATAAAAAACATATATAGAAATACATTGATGAAAACTAACAATACATAATAACCAAAAAGGTGTCAGGGGGATATCATGGAGACCAACATGTAGAAAATGAGGTAAGTATGATGCAAGATTAAATGCACCAAATCAGATATAGGTAGTGCCAGTTATCAGGGCAAACATATACTTTTATGTGTCCACAATAGGGAAAAAGACAAAGCTCTTACAAAGGGAGATAACAGTGCTCTCTGCAATAACCATATATGTTAACCCACTGGTATATATGTAAGCTGTGTACCGGGGTGGGCTCCCCAGGATACAGCGAAGTCACGAACAAAGGAAGCGAATACAAACTCAATTTAGTAAAAACAAAATTTTACTTAGTGTAGTAACACCCCTTTACCCAAAAAGAAGACTCCCAGACATTTACATACTTACAGCCAGGAAGCTGAGGCCCTGGTGTTGTACAGCACGGTGCCCTCTCATGTGCGCCTCCAATATACTCCAAGCTTTTACCTATCTGCAGACTGCAACTAACCAGCCGCTTGTTACCTTTTATCACCCTATTCACAGGAACAACTCAGTGAGTGTGATTGGGGCACCGGCGGTACAACACAAGAGCTTACAAACTTATCAAAATACCCCTATTCCCCCCCCAAAAAAGTACAACCAAGTAAATATAATATAATTATTAAAAATGCATATAAACAAATAGGATCACAATTGCGTTTATACATAAGACACAATACAGTGAACTTAAATATGGTGATCATAAATATAAAAGTGTAAAACATCAGGCAATAATTACCCAATTATTAGATCCAATACAGTGAGCATGAATATGTTGATAATAAATATGTGAATATTAAACATTAAGTAAAAAAAAAAAAAGTAAAGTGTGAACAAGGTGTGTATATATATATATATATATATATATATATATATATATATATTGTGCATATAATTAGTGAAAATAATTCAAATAATTAATATAAAAGAAAGAGTTTATTGTGTAGTGTATGCAGTGTAAACTAAAAGATGTTGATGTTGAGTGCCTCATCTTCTTCTATATTTTTTTTTGTTTGCTTATCACTAGTGTGAACCTAGTGTCAGCGGTTCTAATGTCCTTTAATTGACAGAATAGAGGGAGTGAAATCATTCTACGCCATGTGGCCTTTTTGTCACAGGTTTATGACTATCTGAGAAGGATGGGTGGATGGATGACCTCATAGAACCCATAGATAGCAATATTAATATACTAGTCTCTGTTTGCATTTTGCTTGTGAGATATGTTCTTTCCCATCACATACACCAAATGTCTGCATAGGATATTATTTACCCTGCATATGCCATACAGTACATAGGAAAATAGTAACAAATAGTATTATCCTATGCATATCTCGCAGTCTTCCTTTGAAAGTATTGGTAAGATAACATAACTGATTAGTTTGTAAGAAGACACAGGTCAATCAAATCCATCCTATAATATTATAGTATTGACCCAGAGATAGATATCAACTGGGGGAAGGATTCATTACTGACATGAAATAGGTTGATCAAAATTTATCACTGGTTCAACATACCATCTCCAGTTATTTGATACCTACATTTTATAATAGTATTACTTTCAAGAAAAGCATCCAAGAAAGTTTCTCAGGTACCTTCAAAGGAATCCTGAAATGCAATCTGAACAGAGTCTTAAGGCTATATTCACATGACTGAGCCTATTTTGGCTGTATTTTGCAGATCTGTGTTTGATGCATTTTTTTAATGGATTCATTCATCTCAATGGTCAAATTAAGTTTGTACAGAACAGAGTATGCCCTTATTTAGAGATGACAGACACCAACGGTCTGAGGCACTCATCTGTGATCTGAATAAACTCTTAGATTACTTTTAATTTTTTTAGTAATTCTTTTCGACTTTCCAACATACAAAAAACTTTATAAAATCAGTAAAATATAACCTATTTATGTATTAATTTACCTGCATATTTGTAGTACATGATTCTTATATTTTATCATGTTTACACATGAGCACATAATCTGGAAGCCCACTAGGATTATTTGCTCCTGTAAACATTCCACTTCCTTTGCGTCTTAAATTCATCAAACTGTATTCATGTACTCCAATCCTTAAAGAATAATAATAAAATTGTATATTCTTACAAATAATAATTTCCAGTGATGCATTCAAGCCTAAAGCTGGCATGAAGGCATAAATGGAAAATATGGAAGAGAATGCATAAAGAGGAAAAACAGCAACAAGAATGGTTTATATTCATAGTTTATGTATTGACTTAATTAAGAAATGAAATGAAATGAAATATGAAAAACTGAACAGAGAGCATGTATTTAAAGGGAAACTACAGGTAAAACTGATAGACTGCTTTAGCTTAGTGTCTGTAGGAGAGGTGACTGATCCCTGAATCTATGTGAATTGTTCACCTTCCATGAAGCCTTGCCCAAGATGTAGTGATACAGTGTACATATAACAGTACTTGCTGTATGCTATATTTGAAAAAAAAAAATATTGCTGTTTAAAACATAGCCTAGGTATAATATGATGTATTAATTTAACGCAGTTCAGGCTTTGACCCTATTCAGGCAATAAACTTTTTTAAAGTTAAAAAATAAAATTTTGATTCAAATCTATTTGCATACAATATCAATGCTGATTTAAACATAGGGTATATGGTGCCCCTGTATCAAGTGGCATATCAGTAGAGGACCCCCTATCCTGCATCCCAAAATCAGCTGGACTATTGTGATCTTTAGTGATGTCCCACTAAGGGGGAATTAAACTTAATTGGAGCCACTAAGAGGGCATTATAATGTTACGATGGACACACATGGGCCATCATGATGTGCAGAGGAACTAAGGGGGCATTATACTGTGTCAGGGACACTAAATGAGCATTATCTTTTGTGGGGGCCATAAAGGGGGCTTTATAATGTTTACGGGCACATACAGCATTATACCATGTGGGGGCTTTTAGGCTTATCATACTGTGAGGGAACTAAGGGTGCATTATATTGTGTGGGGGCCACTAATGTCTGAGGGCATAAAGGGGCATCATCACAATTTTACGCAAAGATTGGCATTATTACTGTGTGGGAACACAAATGGACTGGGTGGGAATGAGCATAGGTCAAAAGAGGCATTAGCAGAGTTGGGGGCATGGCTTAACAGAAAAATTAGATTTGCCTTTTTTTGTGTACTCTAAAAAAACTGGCAATTTATTGAAACAGTGTTTTACAGTATACACATATTTAAATGTGTATTTTTCTTCTGCTATATTATGCAGATAATGTATAGTCTTATCCAACTACCAACTACTTTACTTAACATATAAACCCTGAAGAAAAACAATACATAGGAACAAACATATAAAAACTTATCAAGCACCAGTGATGGGTTATTTTGAGATTTAATGGTTATTTTACGATTCTGTCTTTTAGCATGATATATAATAAATATGCTTGCTAAGTTTTTATATGTTTCTGTGTATAGTTTTTCTTTGGGGTTTAATGTTATAATTTTGCATCAGTGTATAAGCATGTATTTGCATGTAGTGTATAAGCCAAGTTACTTAACATATGCAAAACTGTATTTGTAATGATCCTTGGCGAGTATGTTTTTATTATTCTACTGCCAGGCAAATCTATCAATCGAACCATTCTGAAGGTTATTATTCCGAAAGGCACACATTATCATATTCTTCTAATCATATGGATTAGTGGAGACTATACATCTAATACTGTCAGTCAAAAGAATATGAGCAGCAGTAGATTTTAATATGGGTGGGAATGTTTACAGATTGTCAGGTATAGGGTAAAGGCTTAAACAATTAATTTTACCAAATGAGAAAAACAAATGGTTTTACATATAAGGTTTTATATAACACGACATAGTTAAAAAACACCTAGTCCTTAGAAGGTAAATCCAACCTCAGATGAAGAACAACACACAACAAATTCCACCATGTCATTATTTAGTCAAAAAAAATGAAACCAAAATGGAAAAGTCATATATAAAAGACAAACTACATCCCTTAAGTCAATGGATTGTAGAACCCAGTTTAGCAGCAATAACACCTTTAGCAGTCTCTCAGTGCATTCTAGAGGACTAGTAAGAATTTGATGGGATCATTGTAATACCTGGATTCCTTTCTTTTTCAGTCTTTCTGTTGTAGATTTGCTGCTGTGCTTGGGATCATTGTCCTGTTGCATGACCCAATTTAGCTTTTGGATATATAGCCTTATATTTGACTCTAGAATACTTTGGATTGCAAGATGCCCAGGTCATGTGGTTACAAAACAAGGCCATATCATCACCCCCTCCACCACATCTACGTAATTTGACTGGGTGAGCTGACATTTACTTTTCTTGTATGTTGGTCACATGGCACAGCTGAGGACCAAAAGGGAATAACTCACAAATACAGCAACCAATAAGAATAATACCTTCACTGCAATTTACATGATGTACCTATCTTAGCCTAAGGCCCCACGTGGCATCCCGCAGTAAAAAAGCGATGCAGGAAAAGCCACGGAGGGAACGCAACACATCGCGATTCTTCCCACAGCACTTTTCACAGAAAGTTTGCAGGGGTTTCCTCTGTGGACTTTCTGCTTCAATTATATCTATAGGGAAACCTCCGGCATTTCCATAGATATAATTGACATGCTGCGATTTTTGTCCGCACCGTATATTTTCCTGCAAAGTGGGGATGGGATTTGCTAGATTCCCATCCACTTTGCTGTCAGTGTTTTCCCACCACAACACGCAGCATTTTAACGCTGCATTTTTTTTTTCCACGGCGTTTACGCCATGTGGGGCCCCGGCCTTAAAGATCAAAGATAAATATTTTGTAGGATTGCTGTTTTCATTTCAAAACTTTACTGATGTCTCAGTATGGTATTACGTATAATACAAGACACCAAGTGAGATTATTGCTTAGTTATACATTTTAACCTTTTATAATTGGCTTGGAAGATAGAAGATCCAAAGCTCGACCTAGTGGTAGCTGAAGGAAGTGGAAATTCTATTATTTAATTTATTCAATAGATTTGGAACTTTGCATCCCAAAAAATGAACTCCGACCCTACAAAGAATATTGAGATTATCTGGATTAATAAAATTGTATTCAAAGAAATATACTAACTTGTTGAGGTGGGAAAACATGTCCTTTATGAAGGTTTTATGAAGCTCTGCTCTAGTGAAAGCTTTTTAACCATTAGTAGTTGAAAATGTCAGTAAACGATGAACACAGTAGGCATAAAGAAGGAGTAAATGGGATTATATAGTAATAACAACCATGTCAAATTGTTATATTCTATATCCATATTAAATCACCTTTATTTTGACAGCTAAAACCCTAAGGGATGTTCAGTAGAATTAATATGATTCAGACTGAAAGAAAATTTTTACCTTAATAATATACAGCTATTCTTAGCAAGTATTGAAATACTGTACATGATGTTCTAGGCAGTGGAAATTAACTGTCTTACGTGAGACAGGTACATTGAACAGTGCTTAAAATCAACTGAACCTCATTTTCTCTTCAGTTTTATCATAATGACAATCCATTAAAATGATATCAACAAAATTGCTTGATATCGAGTAACTTTGGAGTCTTTGGTATAAATATTTTGATATTTGGTTTCAGACTCAGTGATAAAGAGCTTATTAGGAAAGTGTATATATACATGGCTCAGTGTCATTGTTTGGATGCAGAACTTTATGTCAGTATAACATTCTGAGTTATGTTATTACTGATAAAGATGCCTAAGGCTGGGTTCACACCTGTGCTTGATTTGTGTTCTGGGATTCCATCCCCAAATCCGCTTGAAAAAGGCGGAGAAAAAAGTCTATGGGGTCCGTGGGTTTCTGCGGTTAACTGCTTTTTAAGCAGATTGGGTTTCATTTTTTCGGGTCCCCAAGCGGAGCCGAAGAATGGAAGCCTAAGCGCTAATGTGAACCTAGTTGGTTATAAAGACCACCGTAAAAAAAACTGCAAGTACATAATGAATCCAAACAACCTTTCAACCACTTGTGAACAGAAGAGACGGATATTAGTCCCATGCTGAAAATGTATAGTCTAGTAATGAAATAGGTGAACTATAGCTTTCTAACAGCACTCTAATGCTCCTTAAGGCCAAGGGTAGATGTTGCAAGTTTACAGCAGGTTAGCGGATGGTGAAATCTTTGACTAACAACAACAAACGTTTGTAATGTGGTTTTCTCACACTAGACTCAAAGCTCAGTACAGTGTATAACTAAACAGTATTTTGCAGTGTCCTATATACAGCGAGAAGAGATGTGTTTTGAGTCTTGCCCTAAAATTGTTCAAGGCTGAGATCTCAGCTCCTGGTAATGTGTTCCAGAGAGTGAGGACTGGCATGGCAGAAGGCTGTGGCTCCAAATAGTTTAAGAAGAATCCTAGGGATGGACAGTTTATTTGTGCCTGCTGATCTAAGAGGTTGGCAGGGATTATAACCCATTACAAGTTACAGCTGCAGTGAAATGGATGGAATTTCAATAAATCCGAGCCACACCCTACAGGAAAAAAACCTGCTGTGTTCTACGCTGCAGGTTTAGGAACCCGCATCATGTCAGATATTGCTGCAGAGTATTCTGCAATTTTCAATCTCAGCGGACCCACACACAGGTCACCATAGCCTGGAGGACTTTTTGAGTCTTACTAAAATCTTTGTGTCTGATTGGACTTCTGGGACACAGACTCCTTACCATGATCACAAGCGTATAAGCTTTTCATTTCCTAAGAATGAAAAGTTATCCAATTTTTTTTCTCATACTTTGTCTATCAATTCCATCATTATTAATGTGATGCTGACTCAACTGCTTGGTTAGGGAACAAAAATGTTCTTCTAATTGTACCGTAACAGCATGGGGGTAGGTTATGTGGACATGGGCATGTAGAGCACAGTGTTTATGCTTCTGCCTATGCTTCCTTTTTTTAAGTAAAGTGTTTTAGAAAGAAATGGCAAAAATTGTCTAATAAGCTGAAAAATATAGTAAGCGTTTTCAAAAATATTTAACATTTTTGACACATTAATCATATAATATTTCAGTATTCTGTATATACTGTATGCATGTGTTATGTAAATATCCTCATAATTTAACTTCGTCCCATCACCTTATATACATTATGGGACTTGAATAATAGCCTTGTGCATTTTTATGAATAACACACATTGTAGACACTGCTCACCTTATTCCTGGAAATGATTTAACACAAAGCTTTAAATAAGTAAGCAGAGAAATAGCGGCATCCTTTTAACTTTCAGAACGTGAACTGCAAGCAAATAACTCTAATTTGTTAACCTATAAAATGGGCAAAAATGGCGTTTTCTTAAACTGCAAATAAGAAAAAGTTATGCTGGCATGGTAGCATTGAATTGTATATAGCTGTCCTTATATAATGTGTGGGGGCTAGACATCAGTAGAATTAGGCATATCAGGCCCACAACAGACAAGACAGTGACACGGCATTAGGCCAGGGCTCCAGGTGGCGTAAATGCTGTGAATCCCATCCACACATTGCGAAAAAATACTCGCAGCATATCAATTATACCTATGGAAACACTGGTGGTTTCCCTATAGGTACACACGTGGACAAAATTGTTGGTACCCCTCGTTTAATGAAAGAAAAACCCACAATGGTCACAGAAATAACTTGCATCTGACAAAAATAATAATATATAATCTACATGTTGACAAGCCACAAAGCTTCTGGGAGAATGTCGTATGGACAGATGAGACAAAAATCAAAATTTTTGGTAAGGCACATCAGCTCTATGTTCACAAATGGAAAAATGAAGCATATCTTGAAAAGAACACTGTCCCTACTGTGAAACATGGAGGAGGCTCTGTTATGTTCTGGGGCTGCTTTGCTGCATCTGGCACAGGGTGTCTTGAATCTGTGCAGGGTACAATGAAATCTCAAGGCTATCAAGGGATTCTAGAGAGAAATGTGCTGCCCAGTGTCAGAAAGCTTGGTCTCAGTCGCAGGTCATGGGTCTTGCAACAGGATAATAACCCAAAACACACAGCTAAAAACACCCAAGAATGGCTAAGAGGAAAACATTGGACTATTCTGAAGTGGCCTTCTATGAGCCCTGACCTAAATCCTATTGAGCATCTTTGGAAGGAGCTGAAACATGCCGTCTGGAAAAGGCACCCTTCAAACCCGAGACAACTGGAGCAGTTTGCTCATGAGGAGTGGGCCAAAATACCTGTTGAGAGGTGCAGAAGTCTCATTGACAGTGATTGCAGTGATTGCCTCAAAAGGTTGTGCAACAAAATATTAAGTTAAGGGAACCATCATTTCTGTCCAGGCCTGTTACATGAGTTTTCTTTTTTTAAAAATTCTGTTGAAGCATGGTTGAAAAGCAATGTCTGACTTTCATTTGTTCATTTTCATAGAATTTTTACATGAGTTTTCTTTTTTTAAAAATTCTGTTGAAGCATGGTTGAAAAGCAATGTCTGACTTTCATTTGTTCATTTTCATAGAATTTTTCTATATTATTACTTTTGTCAGATTCAAGTTATTTCTGTGACCATTGTGGGTTTTTCTTTCATTAAACAAGGGGTACCAACAATTTTGTCCACGTGTGTATAATGGAAGCAGAGGAAACCTGCAGACTTTCTGTGAAACGTGCTGCGGGAAAAACTGTGATGTGTCGCCACGTGGTTTTTCCCGTAGCACTTTTTTTTTGCTGCGGCCTGTTATTATAGGACCTTAGCCTTAATGTTTAAAAACTGGGCATGCCTGTATTTATTTTCATATCCAGAGATTTTAATGGACTGCCTTTTTATTTTATGATAAAGAGCACCATGGCACTTGCCTTCATTATGCTTTATTAGTGATTTTATTAGATCCAACATACTGTAGATCACTGGGTCAAAAATAAGTGAAGTGACTTCATAGGTAACTGAAGCAACTTCAATTTATCCTAGGCTACAAGGAAAAGTAACAGTGCATGAAAAAAAGATAATCCCATAGCGGTGTACAAAAAGTGCAATGAAACAATATTCGCACATGGTAAATACAATATGTTTGTAGCTGATGAGGACAATAAACGCCACAACATCAATGTGCACATGTAGTCTCAGCATGATATAAAGTACACAAAAAACTGCACATGAGCTATATTGAGTTGCGATAACAGAAAAGTACACATACAGGCTCACATATGAGAAGGAGTAGTACACTGTAATATGAAGTAAATTGACTAGTAGATTTTTTTTCTTTCAGTCACAAACAATAAAAATACAACCACCTCGGCTGAGCACTCACCTGTAACATTCCTGACTATAACACATGCCTTCCTACCTGGCACTGGAAACACAGTTAAGACAACACAAGCTAAGACATGGTAACACAGGCTATACTCACAGGCAGAGTATTTGGTTACAGATTTGCGGTTCCAGTTTACACCCAACACACTAGGGCAAATTCATCATTTTTTTCTACACCAGAAAACTGGAGTAGATGGATGATATTGAGGCACACATTCGGCGCCCGGCCCTTTCTTGCACCAAAAATGTGTACCTCAAGCCCTGAACCATGCCTCACTCGCCACATTGTGTGAATGTGGGCGGTGCAAGGATTGGGGAAAACCAAGGCATCCGCACCTCAGTTTCAGAGATTTATTATATAGAGTTTTCTGGCTTGAGTTACAAAGGAAAGCTATGCCAATTCCTAACTGGTGTAGATTTCCATTCTGGCGTAGGGGCAGGAGACGCAACGTCTTCATAAATCTCTCAGTCCCAGCGCCAGTCAGGCCGCTTATGATAAAATGTACCAGATATATCAGAGACTAATGTTCCATGGTAAATTTGGTGGATCTTATACTGCCTAGACAAAGTTTATACCACATTTTTGGTGGATTACTTTGATGTACATTTTATGCCACAATTTTATAGCACAATTTGGGCACACAGTGTTGCATCTTACACCATGCCCTTTTTAGCTAAATCACCACCCTTGTGCCTAGCTAGTTGAAATAATGGTCTAAAAAGAGCAGATGGGCGTAGAATACACCTGAATTGCGCCTAAAATTTTAAGCCGGAGTTCAAGATGGTACAGCTGATTACATAGGCCTAATGGCAGAGCTGGACAAGACAGGTCCGTTTTAACACATTGGTGAGCTCAGTGCAAAAATTTCATAAGTGGGCCCCTCCATCGCCACATAATATATTTCCCATTAGTGACCCTCACCCATACAATATAATTCCTAGCAGTGGCCCATTAAACAGTCAAATGCCCCTGCATGCATCACACATTAACCTCCCCCCTGTTGCTCCTCAGACATTAACCTGTCACACACCAGTGGCCCCTCAGACATGATGTTACATTATAATATCCCCTCCAGGTTGCCCACCTAGTTTCATGATCCTTCCTTCAGGATGCCCCTATAGTTTCTTACGCCTTCAGATTGTCCCCATAGTTTCATGCCCTCCAGGTTGCCCCCACATTTTCAAGTCCCCCTCCTGGTTGAAGCCACAGTTTTATGTTCCACTTCACTGGCCCCCACTATATATATCAAACCAATGTTAAAAAAAACTTTCGTCTCCTTTCCCCATTCCCCTTTTCTCTCCTGTCTTTAGTCCCAGAGGCTTAGGGAGCAACAAGCGCCAACAGGCTGACGTCACTAAAACACACCTACTACTCCAAGATAATGGAAGCAGAGACAGGGGCCAAATGGTGAAGCAGGGAATAGACGGTTCCCTGCTTTACCATTGTCTTCAACTAATCTGTGTGGATACGGAAAGGTTGGAGTTGGAGCAACCCAGATCCACTGCCCAGGACAGCGAGACAGCAAATAGAGGACTGGCCGGCCTCCACTACCATAGGGTCCAGTTGGTTAAACTACCTCATTGACCATATGGTTAAAACGGCCCTGAGACTAGTGATAGGGAAATCCACCCCAGTCTTACCCAATCCGATTCTCTTTGTGGCTTCTTCAAAAAGCCAGTTTAAAAAAATCTGATCTTTCTATACACCATAAATACAAATAAAATATATACAAAAAAGATACAATAAAAATAAATCCATAAAGTACAATACCGATATTTCCAGGAATCAAAACAAGACTATTTTATTAAAGCTGGCCATATACCTTCAATAGCAGTTCCCTTATTTTCCCTGTGCAGCAGTTCTGTGAAATTGAACACTTCCCATCAAGGGGGTACTTGGTGATGATCAGCTCTGGATAGGGGACATTTCTAACAAGGAAGGATTGTTTAAAGCAAACTACCCCTTTAAGTGCTATTTTTTACTATAGCAAAACATTTTTGGCCCCACTACTTATAAAACTTTTATCTAGATATCATCATTTGCTATGGTTGTTTAATAGTCTCCAGTCACTGTAAAGTTATATTGTATATTATTGACTAGTGAAATAGGAAAAAGAAAAATGATTTGCAAGACTGGCTTCCCTTTCATTCATTGTCAGAAACATATATAGTTTTTGTCTAGCTGATTTTGCAGAAAATTCAATTATTTTGTGGGGACAAGTAAATTTTTTAGAAAGATTTACAAGGAGAGGGATTACGGTTTACATTTTACAAGAAAGGAAGGCCTTGAACGTTTTGAAGAAATTCCATTATCATTTGTAACGGTATCGCTAAGTCAAATGACTTTCATAGAAAAGTAAGAGAAAATATGAAGAAAAAAGACATAAACGTTACAAAACATCCAGTAAAATCAGAAAGCTCCCGTCTCTCCAATCTACTGCTCTAAACATTAAGTTAAACATCATCTTAGGTCAATCCAGAAGGTATTAAAGTGCTTTGTGTTTTATCCACAGTAGAAACCTTTTCCTAAGTACTACATAGAAAGCCAAGTCCATCAAAAAGCATGTTATCATAGTGATTTACTTGGCTTTCTTTTCTTTTTTTCCCCCCCAATTTTTCAGAACTAGAAATTGAAAAGAGATAGCCATCTTTTTTCTATACAGCAACAATACTAACTGTGCATAGTGAAGGTAGCAAAAGATGACTAGATAGGTTTCTTAGTCAGTAGAGTGAAGTACAAATCTAGCACTGCAATATACCAGATATTTTTCGTTATTGGAATGTTTGCATATTTATTTTGTATATGTAATATAATACCGAAGAACATAGACCATGGTTTTAAGATATTTATGGCTTGTACTAACTCGAAGTGAAAGGAAGGTATAAAATGAGACCCATATAATGTTTATAGAGTCATTGGCTGTCTATGGTTGAATAGTCCAGTGTGCCTCTTGAGCAGCAAGCAAAATTATGTGAAGATTTTTTTTATTTTTATTTTTTTTTCGTTTTAAGAAAATGTTATAGATGGATGGCTGTTACCTGAAGAATTTGTAGAAAATATATTTGATATCCTAAGAGCCAGACATAAATATGTGATGCACTGTTGGAGTTTTCCTATTAAACAAATCTCATCCACATTTTAAAAACCTGCAACGTGAAGTTAAATCTGCAACATGTTTGTTAAACATGCAACATGTCAATTAATGCAGCCGGTTTTTATCCATAAATTTTAACCTTTTCATTGCAAAGTTAGAAAGTTCCAGAGGGAGTGCAGAAAAATCTGCAGTTGACCCGCAGGAAAAAGAATTGCCAATTTTGGGTGACTTTTTGTTGCAGCATTGTTGAACGTCTCTGTGGATCTAGCCTTACCCTAAATTTGCAAAGTTGGGCCTCTATAGAAAGGATTTGGTTTTCCAACACATTCCAGAGATGCCATGTCGCAGAGTCATGTAGGTGTGTCACATAGCGTTCCCATTCACTTCAATAGGAGTGCAGGTTCATCAGTCTACCATGTGGTCAGGCTGAATGGGCAAAGGATAGAGGATAAATACTTTTTGTGGCATAACCCCTTTAAGTCAACAGCTTGTCATGTTCTCTAAACCATTACTAATAATTATTACGAATAATTTTTGCAGTGTGGCAGGGTGCATTATCGTATCGAAATAGCCATTGGCATTAGGAAATACTGTTTTCAGTAAAAGTACCTGGTTTGTGTCAAGATGACATCCACATGAATGCCATGACCAAAGGTTTTCCAGCAGAATTGTCTAGCACATTACATTGCCTTTATTGCCTTCTTCACATTCTGATGTGAATCCTGGTGAAATGTGTTCCTTAGATAAAAGACGCACACACAACCGACCATCTATATAATGTAAAATAATATGAGATTCACCAGACATTGTTACCTTCTTCCATTGCTTCATGGTCGTCTTATTATTTGCCCTTTGTATTGCACAGTGGGCAGGAAACAGAATGGCTGTTCTGTGTGATCTATGGCTTTTTCAGCAGCCACAGAAATTAATTTTAATAATAAATATAAATGTAATAATAAAAAAACATTTCAGTTTCTGCTATATAACTATTTACTGTAGATGCCAAGATCTGTACTAGTTGCATTGTCTACTGGTTGCAAGCAAAGGATGGACTTTAACTTACTTACAATATATATATATATATATATATATATATATATATATATATATATAATTTTTCCATATAAATGGAAAAAAAAAGAAAAAAAAAAGGCATTCCATAGAAACACTGCCTCATGTCACTAGAGAAAGAAGTTCTGCGAGGCTGCTCTCAGCTCTGTCTAGTAGATAAGTGCCCTGTATAACAGAATTTGGCTGCAACTTGATAGGATTAAACATTAACTGGATAATGGTCTTTGCCTATTTATATGTTCAAGCAAAGGAAACATACTCTTCATACTCCACAATGTCTATCTGATCCCGTCAATGTCCTCTTGCTGCATTGAGTTGTCTAGTCTAGACATCCCCTTTTCATTTGACCTTTTTGTGCATAACATGACTACAGGTATCCGTAGAAATCAATGGTCAATTATTTTAATGGGCTCTCTATAATGTTGCATTCTTTGCTGCAGGGAAAATGAACATTTACACTGTGTTGTTTAATGCTATAATAGTTAATGGTGGCGCTCAATAATTAAATTATGCAGAACTTTCACTTCCCATTGCAAAGAAAAGATACAAATGTCGAAACGGTAAGTTAGATATGTACAGTAAATAAATATATACACTAGAGACAGATAGAGAGATGTTCTAATTTTTCTGCCTTTATCAGGCGGAAACTCGGCAGTCCCCATTATAGTCTATGGGGTCTGCGGGCTTCTGTGGGTAACCGCTTTTTAAGCAGATTTGGTTTCCGTTTTTCGGGTCCCCAAGCGGACCCCAACAACGGAAACCCGAACGCAGCGTAAATGAAATGAAATAGGAAAAAGGCAACATGAATTGTCCAGTATGCTGCTTACAGCCATTAGGTGCTTTCTTGCTTTCATGATATATTAGACATTTTAGGTTTAGCACTTTGTCAAATAGATGACTGGACTCTCGGAGATTTTATGTAATGAGCATGGCTATGCTTTCATTTATTAACACCAAGGCAGCAGATGACTAAACACTAGTGTCTCTTTCTGCTTTATATGAATCTGAAAAATATTATTTAGACAAATGTTTATGTCGCTGCGAGGCAGTGAACATTGGTTTTCACCAAATCATTAGAAAAGTATGTGATGTGAAACCTAAGATGCTGAGGAAAGCCAGTGGACATACACTGTACCTGCAATGAATTAACTAAGGCCTATATCAGCAGCAGTACCATGGCATTTAACTTGCTTTTCAGGCTGTCAAAGAAAAGGAAAGGAAATTTTATTTGCAAAATAAAATATGATGTGATAAATTGGGTTTTTTCCCAGGCTACATATCATTTGTTTATATAGTTGATAAATGTTTGCCTGTACCAATATCTCATTGCAATATATCTTCTTTATGTCATCTCACATCATTAAGAATCCCCCTAAGCTGTCAGATAGATGCAGAGTAATATTGGGCATTCAGTAATTATTCTTTGTGATCCCAAATAATGATGCATGAATCATTGTGATTTCTACTTAAAGAGAACTTCTCACAGTCAACAGATGTTTAGATAGTATCAAACCACCTGTGATCCAGATCACAGCATAGTCTGGCCAGCTCATGTGCTGACTTTAAAGCCATGTTCAACTATGTACAAACATTTGAAATTCTCTCTATGCGTATACAATGAAAAATGAAACAACTTTGCAATAGATGTTGTTAAAAATCTCTTATCAATTTGTTTCAACTGCTCTCATACACACTATGCAAGTGCAGTGTTCCCCAACTATTGTATTTAATTGCTGTATTGATGTGAAACATCAATGGTTTTGCACTTTTCAAGCTTTATGCTGGTACCTGAACAGTTAATCTGTCATTTCTATGCTTCTTTGGGAGTGGCTACTGCTCTGGGTTTTCTAGAAGGTGGGAGGAGTTATATGTTACGTAGCAACCTCATCCTTTAGCCAGTTTGGTTAATGAGTTGCTAAACTTACTGTAGAGAGAGCACCTTCAACTCTCTAGGTTAGTTAGTGGTAGTTAGGCCACAACAGGCTGTCTCTTACCAACAGAACCCATAGGTCACAGAAGAAACCTGATTTTGCTACTGAACATCTCCACTGCCATAACAGCTAGGAAACTGAAAATGCCGGGCAGAAGTAATATCCATTGTAGGAACATACTCTGCATTTCCCTAATAGTGGAAAACTTCTCTGCCATTTGAAAAATAAACAAAGTCAGAACAAAGCTTTTGTCTTGTTTTTAACATTACAGTGTAATGTAAACGGACGTTCCATCTGCATCCGTCATTCTATAACTTTTTCAGCACATTGTTCTGACCTTAAGATGGATTAAAAATAAAATAAATTAAAAATAACGGAGTAAACAGCAACAGTGTGAACCTAGTCATACACTACTTCTTGACTCCAAATATGAAGAATTCCTCTGGGGGGGTCTAGCTGCCACTGGCATCCAGCTACCCACTCTTTCAGCTGCATGATCTTAAGCTGCTTTCTCTGCAGGGATATACCAGTGCATCCTTGTAGACCACCCAGATGTACAGTATATAATCAATGAGCAGTCAGCAAGCGGTTAACTGAGTGATTGTTGCACTTCTAATACAACACATTGATTTTGCTTATATCTGGAGATGCCAGGGTGCCTCTTGTTGCAAAGGGAGCTCTATTGCTGGTAGCGTGCTCCTGCAAACACTACACCAGTACCACAAGGCCATCTTAACTCCTCCAGTAGCTCTCGCCCTGCACCCAGGCTTCTGCAGTTTCTACTCTAAGGCTGTGCTCACTTGGTGCACTACAACACTGCACCAAAAACACAGCCCTACACTTCTGTGATGAATCTCCGTCCCTTGAAATACAATTCTAGATAGAGTGTCCTTTTCTGAATGCTAAAGTCATAGTGTCTTAAAAGGTTCCATGAATAAAAGTATAGCAATATTCAATGGATTCAACAGATTATATCATTTGGTGATCAGTGATTTTACAATGTCAAAAAGTCATTCCACAAGTGTTGTCCATCCACACACACATACACACACAATGTCCCCACAGCCAACTCCCAGGGACGAACCATTGAATCATTTATCATTTCATTTTTTTGTTAGAACTATGGTTGTTTATTAATGATCCCATTAATAAACCATAAACCAAACCTAGTCAAAACTGGAACACTGGGAGGGGAAATAAGGAATTATCATTGATATGATCTGTACAGCTCATCTATGGCAAATTTATTACAAGATTGAAAAACTGAATATATGTGCTACATTAATAATAAAAGCTCTTCCTCCGTTGTAGACTCTGTTTGTGAGTAATCCAGTGGAGGCCACTCTTTGTGAAATGTTCGCTGATGTTACAGCAATAGTACAGTCATTTATAAGATGACAATTTCAACATGCTATAATGCAATATCAAAGTAAGGGCAATGACTGAATGACTTGGTATCAGTTCCTATTTAGACAGAAAAGAAGCCCTATCATATCCTGAATTACACAAAGGACTGCACCTCACTTTACCATGGAGGGCTTACTTTTGAACTAGATGAAAGTCCTGTATATTTTCTATCTGTTTTTTCTTAGTAACTTCCTCGACTAGGCTGCATTTCAACATTTTAGATTGTTGTTTCAATATCAGGACATCTTTTCTGTCATATTTTAATTCAATTTGTGTCCAAATGACAAGTGCTTTGCCATCTTTATGGATGATACTTCGGCTTATCAATTGCTTATACAGCTATTAAGCATGACCTTGCAATTATCCCTTTTTTTCTGTAGAAAATTGCCAAGCAATTCAGTAAGAAGTCACGTTATCATGAGAGTGTAGTGCTCTTTATTATGTTATATCCACAGGATCTGTACTATCATGAAAGGGAGTCAATTTGAAGTCACATTCCCTGCAGTACTCTTTGACTTCCAATGTCTAGCTGTCACTAGGGAACACATTGGACTCTTTACATCTCCTGTAAGTACCAAAGTTCATTGTATCTTAGTAAACTATTTCAACTCCTGCGGAAAAATATCAACCAAAACAAATCAAAGATTGAAAAAGAAAAGCCCTTACATTGCTTGTAAAGTGCCTTTTATTCATTTCTTGTAATTTTCTTATAGCTGTTAATGGAATGAAAGAAATACAGTATCGGGAAGATAACTCCAGACTTTGATGGTATTTCACACACATTAAATAGCTTATTTCTGTATCACGTTAAGCATTAATGGAAGCTGGTAAATGGAACACTCGAATCAAGAATTGTATTGAAAAAACGGTTGCGATCGGGTACAAAAGCTACATAGGTTTATACTGTATGTCAAGAACTATGGCAAAGAGATGCTACAAATATTGAACATTATCAATCACTCCAACTGTGGTGGACCTGGTCTGCCTACCGTAGTGCATTTCCACTGTGTAATGGTAAGAGATGAACAGCAAAGGTTTTAATAACTGGATCTGAGATCTATTTCAGAATTGGTTGTCACAGTAAGAAAATGTATATTATACAAAGATAACAAGAATAGTCAAGATAGTGCCTGAAGGGGCCTGAGCATAAGGCAACATTAATCAAAAACTGACATAGTGCAGTAGGGTGCAGATTTTATTGTGTTCTTTCTTTTACGTTCAAAGCTAGGAGTGATCCTAAAGAAATAAAGTGCATTGTACGATCCTAAGGCTGAAGCCCCATGTTGCAGAAACGCAACTTTTTTGTTGCGTTTTTTTGAGAGAAGGCCAGGACTGGATTAAGCAGAAAGTAGAAGTATAAGAGCTTCCTATATATTTCCTATTCCTTTTGTAGCCATTATTGGCTTTGGCTCAAAAAAATGCAGCAAAATCGGCAACAAAAAAAGCTGCGTTTCTACAACATGGGGCCTTAGCCTTACCTAACAGCAGATTGATTGCATATATTAAGGCCAGGGCCCCATGTGGCATAAACGCCGCGGTTTGCTCCCGGAGGAAACGCTGCAGTCACAGCAAAGTGGATGGGATTCTAACGAATCCCATCCCTACTTTGCAATAAAATATGTGCAGCGCACACACTGCGATTGTCAAAACCGTTGCCGTTTTGGAAATCGCAGAATGTCAATTATACGTGTGGAAACGCCGGTAGTTTCCCTATAGGTATAATTGAAGCAGAAAGTCCACAGAAGCTTCCTTTCTGTGCAAAACGCTGCGGGAAGAACTGTATTGCACTGCCACCGCGTTTTTTCCCGCAGCGCTTTTTAGCTGCGGGACGTCACATCCTAAAGAAGTTGATCTTTTCTGGACATTCCCACACTTTATAGCTTTATTCAAGGTTCCCTGCTACCCATGGATAGAATGTGTAAACACTGGGTGGCATGATCATGAGCCTTATCCATGTGAACTTTCATGCACTATATATATATATATATATATATATATATATATATATATATATATATAGGCTGTCTGTCTATCTTTTTTTTATGCCCCCCCAAACCACCGGCCCGATCCTCACCAAATTTGGCACACATGTACACGGGCCGGTAAGCTGGGCGCCTGGCGCCGTCCTGGGTCGTTTCCCAAAATGACCGCTGTCCGCCTGCAAGTCTTTCCTCATATTTCAACTGCCATACACACGGTCACATGTCCCTTATCAGCCAATAAGAGCTCGCAGGCGCTTACTCTCCTCAGGCACACAGGTTTCCATAGCAACCAAGCTATGTATGACCTGTATTAGTGAATAGCAGTTCACAGGACCTTAAATATTCAGTCATATCACGTGTATCAGCCAATATAAGTTCACATTTAATTTACCAGGTTTCCATAACAACAAAGCCATAAATAGACTGTACCTATACTGGACTCAGTGGCGTAACTAGCAATGGCAGGGCCCCAAGGCGAACATTTGACATGGGACCCCCCCGGCAACCCCCCCACGCACAAACTGCATTTCTGCACACACTATTATGCCCCATAGTGGCCCCTGCATACACTATTAGGCCCCATAGTGGCCCTTGCACACAGTATTCTGCCCCATAGTGGCTCCTGCACACAGTATCATAGTGGCTCCTTCATATAGTATTATGCGCACTTCCCGCTACTTCTTCAATGTTGGACCAGATGTCACGTGAGCCAGGCATGTATCGCAACGCATAATGACGTCGGACTGGCCCACCGATATCTGGGATGCCACAAATGAGGCCCGAAGCCTGATGAAAAGACCCCAGAGTATAATGATAGCAGTGTTTGTGGGGTTCACGGCCCACAGGCCTTACTTACCAATCCCCGCTCCTGCTCACAGCCGCCTCTGCAGAAGGTGAAGTGCAGGCGGCCGTGAGCAGGAGTGGGGATCGGTAAGTAAATAGAGCCCGTTACCTGCTGGTGTTAAAAAAAAAAAAAAACATCAGAGGCCCGCCGGGTCCCCTAATGTCCCGGGCCCTGTGGCAGCTGCTACCACTGCTAAACTGGTATTTACGCCACTGACTGGACTGCCAAACTGGATTTCAGCATTCTTATAAATTGAAACATTTTTTAAACTACTCATGTCCCCTGCAGCAAAATGCATGGCTGCTGCTCAAGCTAATGAAAACTCTCAGCAGACCCAAGCCTGTCTCCAATCTGATAAGGTATGTTACAGACAACAGCGAGCTGCTGAAACTCCCCAGCAGACCCAAGCCCGTCTCCAATCTGACAAAGCATTGTCAGCCACATGCACACAGCTGCACTCCAGGTTTCAATAACAACCCAGCCATTTTTCTTCACTGCTGTAGGTCAGCTTTAAAGGGGCAGGGCGCTGTGGATGACACTGTTACACATGGTCACATACACACAGCTTTACTGCAGGTTTTCCATAACAACCGATCGCAGGTTTTTCACTGATATCCAAACTGAGATGCACATGATCACATGACACTTATGGACCAATGGAAAATCGCAGGTTCAGTCTTGACATACACACAGCTTTACACCAGGTTTCCATAGCAACCAAGCTATTTATGTCCTGTATGATTCAATAGCAGTTCGCAGGTCCTTAAATATTCAGTCATATGACGTGTATTAGCCAATGTAAGTTCACATTTCATTTACCAGGTTTCCATAGCAACACAGCCATAAATAGACTATACCTATACTGGACTGCCATAATGGATCCCCCCCCCCCCCCCCCCCCTTTTTTTTTCCCCCCCAAAAAAAAAAAAAAAACCCCCCCCCCCCCCCCCCCCCCCCCCCTTTTTTTTTTTTTTTTTTTTTTTTTTTTTTTTACACACACCCAATTTTTTTGGTTGTTTTTTTTTTTTTCCTCCCCCCCTCCCCCTTTTGTTTTAGTGCCCCCCCCCCCCCCCTATACCCTTTTTGGTTGCCACTATCTCTTTTTTATTTGCACATACATACGTCGATTTTTTTTTTTTTTTTTTTTTTTTTTTTTTTTTTTTTTTTTTTTACCTTTTTTGGAAAAGTTTGGCCCCCCCTATTAATCTTAATCATTTTTAGTTCTAAATATTTGGGTGTTTGCAACAGCCATTTCAATTTGATATATCTAATAACTGATGGACACAGTAATATTTCAGGATTGATGGGTTTATTGTACTAACAGAAAATGTGCAATATGCTTAAACCAAATTTGATCGGTGCAATTTGGGTCCCTTATCTTTTTTGTTTGTACTCCTACTACTTTTACTGCTTCTGAAGCACAAAATTGGTTTTGTAACCTATGGGGTCCTCGCCCTGTGCCTGCCGGTGTCCTCGGGGTTTTGGTGGCCTTGCGTTGTTCTCCTTTTGTCTCCTCTGGGTGGCTCTGGGCTCCTCCCTCTCTGTCTGCGTTGTTCCTGTTGTTCGGGGGGTCGTTGTCTCGGTTTCCTGTCGTTTCCCTGTGGGCTGTGGTGGAGCCACGGGACAGTTCTTGTTGCCCGGTGGCGGCCGTATCGGGCAGGGGTGGTGGCAGTCGGCTCCACGCCACCTCCGGCTGCGCATCTCTTGCTGCGTGGTGTCCTGTGCTTGGTCCTCGCCACTTTGCACGGAGGCTGTTGGGGGTGTGCGGGCCGTTTCTGGCACGCCACCAGGTCGCCTGGGTATGCAGCACATTTGGACAAGCCAGCTTCATTTTGGGGGTCCTGTGGCTGATGCGTTGGTTGTTTGGTCATCGGCGTTATGCTGGCGTCAAACACAGCATTCCAAGAAAACACTTGCTACCCACTGTAAATTTGGTGGGGTTCCATCGTGCTTTGGGGCTGTGTGGCTACGGCCGGGGGGGGGGGGGGGGCCGGCGGGGACGCCGTGTATATATATATATATATATATATATATATATATACACAGCCCATACACAGCATTCTGCGTGGACTGTTATTTTTCTGTGGGTATCCCACCCCACCTTTTCTTCTCTGTGGGTATTTGGCGGGCTGTCCTGCTCGGCGCCACTCCAGCTTCTGCTGGTTGTTTTGTGGGTGGTTCCTTCTCCAGGATCCAGGAACTGATTAAAGCGACAGGGCCACTAGGGCTTTTTTTGGTTTTTTTTTTTTTTGGTGCACTATAGCACCGGTCAAATTTTGGTTTAAGCTTTCACTTTTCTGTTAGTTCAAAACCTCTTTTTAATCCTTATTTTTTTGTTTTTGTTTTTCAATTTGTGGCTGTTGCACATACCAATACGTAGATAAAAATGATAGATATATCCCATATATATCATATGACTATATATATATATATGTGATTTAGTTTGAGCTTGGTACTCTGCAGGTATATCTGTCATATCTGTGATCAAATAATAAAATCAACTTGGTGGAATTGTGAATCGGTGTCAGGGATTGTGTGTTTAAATGAAGTAGAATCTATAACAATGAAAAACAATAAGGAGTCACATGAAGCATTCAATGTTGAATCAATTTATAAAATTGTCTCCTATGACCGTCACACGTTGATGTTGATCCGTATTACTTTCATCCCTGATTAAAGCTACTGAATGGAACACCTGGGGCTATTGACAATTTTGGCACCACGTTGTTTTTCACTTGCATTGAAAAGGGACCCAGTGGTAATTGCTAAATAATGAACCAAACAGTTTGTATCCGTAGCTAATGCGGAGAATCCATGCTAGTGCTGAGTCTACTACATTTCTGCAGAGGCTTTTAATATCTTAAGTCTCAATTATTAATGGGTTCTGACATAAATTAATATATTCTAAGATCAATTACAAGTACAAATAATCGCCAGGTTTGTCTATTAGTATAACGCACAGCTTAAGTGAAGCAGCAATTTTAGCTCATTATTTGGAGTATAGGTGTTATCACTAGGAGATGTAAAGATGTGAAGCCGGAAGCTTATCTTGAATAATTAATTACTGATGACAAGGATAAACATTCTGTGATCAGCCTCTGGGCAAGCTTTAGTATACGGAATAATGCTAACTGAACACGATAGAGGGAAAAGGCATGCCGATATTTTATTTTGTGTATCTGCTTAGATCAGGCAATTCAGCCCAAAGCCCTTATCACAGCAGATGATAAAATAACAATTATAGCCAGTTATTGCAAGTTATGTGAAAAAGTAACACTGTATGAGTTTTTACTACATACAATTTCTTGGTCAATGTACACAAGGATGTACAGTACAGGTGTGTCCTTTATTACTTTTCCTCTTGACTCAATATATCCTAAATTGTATGGCACAAGACCAGCTACTTTTAAGTATATTGTCACAAGAGGTTTATCCTATATGTGTAATAGTTGTTTTATGGATGGCAGCCAGTCAAGGTTTTTGATACAATGTCGCAATATTGCAGTGAATCTGTTTAATTGACGCCTCTAACCAAATTCGAACTAAGATAAAGGGGAGACCATCTCAGCATGTTCAAAAACATTCATTAAAATTCAATCCAATGTACAAGTTCACAGTGGAGAACCAAAGTCATTTCTAGTGGGCTTAGATTCTGATATGATAATTTGGTTTGATGACAATAGGAACCATTTCATTCTTCAGTGGGCAACCCATTTAGACTTAGGGTTTATCATTTTTGTGGTTCATAGATAACCTAATCAGCTAACCCTTAGGCCTTATTCACACATCTGCATTTCACATACATGTGTCATTCTCATTTTTCACAGATGGTATACGTACACATTCATCTCAATTGAATGGATGCTTTTTTTATGTTTCTTCATTTCTTCATTAAAACTATTTTAACAAATATAACAAATAAAATGATACAGTAGAAAAAGCACTCGTCCACACGGAATGAGTGCCAGGGGCACAAAAATCCCCATAACCAGTATAAGGATAACAAGGGGTCTCTAACATAACAGTGTAAAATGTAGAAAGGGAAGATATAGGAAGAGAGAGGAGAGAGAAAGGGGCAATAGAGAAAAAAGGAGAAAAAAGAAAGAGGAGAAGAAGAGTGAACAACACAACAGAGACATGTCCTTATTTTTTCACTTATCATTTATCATTTTTCACTGCCATTTATGTATTTGTTGCGGCTACCAGTTTTATTATGATATGTACTGTATGTACCATTATTCATTACTTATTATTCATTATTAGTGGTGCATAGGTGGTATAAACCAGGACTCTTCAGCCTTCTTATGAATGTTACTGGTTTTTAATTGGAGTAGTTTGGGTTCCATATCATTTACTAATAAATGATAATATATTTTTTCAATTCTTGTTTCTTTGTGACTATGTCTTTTTCAGGGGATATAGGTGGGTTATTATTTTTTCACTGATGCTGATGCATCACACCAATGAAAGTCTATTGGTCTTTGGCTCAAAAAAACCGCCGCAAAATCTGCAACAAAATAAGATGCATTTATGCAACATTGGGCCTCAGCCTAAAGCTGATTCAGTGGGAAAATTTAACTTTGCCCCTTAAACAGCATATAAGTGGTTTAGTAACTACTTTAATGGTGGTGATAGACTCCCTTTAAACGCTTTCAACCTTCTATGCATGTTTCCCAAACGCATATGGGGAGATTCATCAAGGCTGGCATATTTTATTCTGGTCTTAATGTTCCCAGTGCCCTGCATAGGGAGCATTTAATGCATCATGACACTGTGCCTCATCATGAATTAGATACTTCCTCCCAGCGCCCTTACATCATTGTGGCATAAATGATAGTTACTATGGCATGGGTGGTGATCCTGTCCATGCCCTGGCCCCACCAACTTTTCAAAAAGTGCCAAGGCTAACCCAAGACCCCATTTGTGGCATTAAATAGTCGAAAATCGATTTGACAAATTGTCCCATACTCTGTGTTCCTTTGTGCTACACTATAAGTTTTGTGGTATATTGAGTTGTTATACTTTTAGAACAAAAGAAAGACAGGTAATAGAATACATGTACAGCCAGGTCCTATAGATAGATAGATAGATAGTTAGGTAGATAGACAGATAGATAGATAGATAGATAGATAGATAGATAGATAGATAGGCCAAGCCTGTTTTAGTAGTGGCAGCAGGCGTAATATATAGGATATATATTAATAATAAATATGCCCCATGACAGACCCTCTTTAAATCTTGCAATGATTTAACAGTTTTAGGGTAATGTCGATTGACAATTCATGATGCATATTATTGTAACTACTGCCTCAATTTACAGTAATATTTTTGAAAGGTTTAGTTAAGTCATGTACAGTACAATATATCTTTGCATTCATATTGCATTCTAAATGTGTAAGGGTTTATGGTCATGGTACTGACTTTTGTGTGAAATATCAATTTTAAAGACTCTCATAACTTTGATAGCTGTAATATTTTCTAAGATCAGACATAAAGAAGTGATGTGCCAATTGTGAGAAATATTGGGATAATAAATTTATATTCTGATAACTAAGTAAGTAAAAACAGCCAATGAAAAAGATAGAATACACATTGTCAAGAATCCCTGGCAGGTTGAAATAATTATATCATTAATCAATGTAATGCTGTCTCAGAGAAACACACACCCATCATTTTAATGGAACCTAACATAAAGGCCATACAGTCTTCAATCATTAAGCATGGGTTTTCTGGCACTTAAGAATTTCAGTGAGAGCTGCACAATGCTTGAAAAATTAGGGATAAAACAGCATTCTTTAAATAGCAATAAAAAGTGCATATTATAGCACAAATATAAACTCTAGTCTCCACATTATGCATTCATAAAAACGTATATACCCTGTTGTCTAGCTCTTACACTGCTAATAGTTGTATCATACTGAAGTCATGAATAGAAATGGCCCTAAAAAAGCAATTTGCCAATAAAGAAAAATACAGAAATAAACTATTTCAATATAGGTTTCATGGAGCTAGGGTCATGCTAGATGACTAGAAATATAAGAAAATGAGAATGAAGGTCTTCATGATGTCCAGTTTTTCTTAGAATTGTATTTGAAATACAGAAATATAAAGTTTTACTGCATGCCGATCCAAATCCAGCAACATTTCACCAAATACAGTGAATATAGCCATACTGAGGATCAGACTAACAATTTGGCTATGCTTGAGTTTAGTGGTCAAAGTGGACTCACAGTCACTATGCCTTATATAGCACAATGTAAGTGCTAAGTACTTTTTACATGCATTTTATTAATTGAAATCAACTGTATAATGGTTATAGTAGTTATTAAAGAGCCTATGATTTAAAGGACTGTTCATACAGAGATGTTTGCCAATCACTGACTAGGAACGCCCAGTGAGCTATACATCTATCTGCTCAATTCCTTCTGCTCTGTAACATACATCTGGCAGATCTGAGTGTGCTGTATGTACAACATAGCAGATTCCTTTTAAATTGTCTACTTCACTGCATTGTTTATGTCTTTCCATAGTATGACCAATGCTCCCATCTTATAAGGATAGGCCATGGTTAAAATATATAGGTGCATATTTGTTTTGAACTGGCCTGAGTCTGTATGGTTGGACTGTACCATTACAGTACTGATGGGCCCAGATTCTGGTGCTATAATGAACCCAGCAAATTACAATCTTTTTTTAGGATCATTTGGCCATAATTTGCTGCTGGGTTTAATTCCTATTGGTTATATTTGCTAGTAAATTTTATTTATATTATCTTTTATACAAAACAGCATCAAGTAGGTTGCAATAAAAATAGGCATTTGCAGGATTTTTATAGATTAGCAGTAGGTCCTAGCACAGTATTTGTTTCCTCTGTTTGTTTGCTAAGACTAAAATGTAAGTGTGGTCCACTTCATAAGCAAAAATATAGAGAACACAACCCTCTAGTGCAGTGATGGCGAACCTTTTAGAGACCGAGTGCCCAATCTGCAACCCAAAACCCACTAAATTATCTCAAAGTGCCAACACGGCAATTTAACCTTAAATTAACCAGGACCTGTTTATAGTGACCGTACAATGTTATTAAGCTGGACTGGGCAGATCATATGGAGGCCCTGTACAGGAAGGGCCACAGCAGGCTCTACCTGCTTAGGAAGCTGAGAGCCTTTGGAATCCGGGGGGCACTTCTTAGAACTTTCTTCAACTCGGTAGTGGCATCAGCCATCTTCTTTGGAGTGGCCTGCTGGGGGAGCAGTATATCAACCAGGGACAGAAATAAACTTGACAAGCTGATTAGAAGGGCCAGCTCTGTCCTGGGGAGCCCACTGGACCCAGTGCAGGTGGTGGGTGACAGAAGGATACAGTCCGTGGTGAGCTCCATGCGGGAGAATAACTCCCATCCCATGCATGAGACTGTGATCGCGCTGGGCAGTACTGTCAGTGACCGACTGCTCCACCCTAGGTGTGAGAAGGAGCGCTATCGGAAGTCTTTCCTCCCCACCGCAGTTAGGCTGTACAACCAACACCGATCTAAGCGGAGATCATTACATACAGAGAACTGAAATATCTCTCTGCCTGTTATATCCCCCCCCCCCCCTCTGCTACGTCCTATCTGTCTGTCTGCTATTAATGTAATGCCTCTCACCTTGGAACATTCCTGTACATGTTGTATTTGTATTTGTATCTGCTTATCTTATCTTTGCTGCTGTAACACACTGAATTTCCCCATTGTGGGACTATTAAAGGACTATTATTATAATATCACGTCTGCTATAAAACAGATACTGTGCGATATAAATAGTGAAGGGCCCCCACACAGTACAATGTGCTCCACAGTGGCCCCCAGACATTACAATTTGCTCTGAAGTGGCCCCCAGACAGTACTTTATGCTCCAGAATGGACCCCAGACAGTATTATATGCTCCAGAGTGGCCCCATACAGTATTATATGCTCCAGATTGGCTCCCACACAGTATTATATGCTCCACAGTGGCCCCCGCACAGTATTATATGCTCCACAGTGGCCTCCGCACAGTATTATATGCTCCACAGTGGGCCCCCGCACAGTATTATATACTCCTCTTTGGGCCCCCCCACAGTATTACAGTATATGCTTCACAGTGGGCCCCCACACAGTAGTATATGCTCAACATTAGGCCCCCACACAGTAGTATATGCTTCACAGTGGGCCCCCACACAGTAGTATATGCTCAACATTAGGCCCCCACACAGTAGTATATGTTTTACAATGGGCCCCCACACAGTAGAATATGCTTTACAGTGGGCCCCCACACAGTAGTATATGCTTTACAGTGAGCCCCCACACAGTAGTTTATGCTTCACAATGGGGCCCCACACAGTAGTATATGCTTCACAGTAGGGCCCAACACAGTAGTATATGTGTCACAGTGGGGCCTCACACAGTAGTATATGCTTCACAGTATGGCCCCACACAGTAGTATATGCTTCACCGTGGGTCCCCACACAGTAGTATATGCTTCACAGTAGGCCCCCACACAGTAGTATATGCTTCGCAGTAGGCCCCCACACAGTAGTTTATGCTTCACAGTGGGCCCCCACACAGTAGTTAATGTTACTTACCTAGTCCCACGAAGAGTGTCCTCCTTCTGCTCGTGCGCGCTGATGACTTACATCATCACGCCTGCGTCAGGGCAGAGATTACACTCTGCAATCAGTGTAAGCCGCGGTCCTGTGGACCGTGGCCTACACTGACAGCTTTCAGCTGTATGTGCTTGACAGCTTCCACATCTGCTGCAACTGTGCACACTGTTGATCACTAGCCTGTGGGGATTCCTTCCCATACCCTCCCACGTTGGACTCTTCACCAGCCTGCGAGTGAGCAAGCAAGGCTATACAAACGGAAACCACCATGGGAGATACCCGCCCTATCTGCTCTGCCTGTTGCCTACCAGGATCCCCACTCACAGACTTTCTTCAGGTGCGAAGAAGTTCTGGTTGCCATCTTATTTCCCTTGACAGGACAGGACCAGCTCTTCAGTGCTGATTGCAGGAGCGTGCACTCCTTTCCTCTCTACTTACTTGGCCTGGTGCCAACCCAGACCCTCTTCTTCCTAGTAAGGAACTCTGTTATGGCCCCTTTGGAACTCTGCTGAAAGGACATTTTGCTCCTTACATCAAGGCACCTTACTGAAACTTGCTGGATGGCTAGTGCCCATGCAGGATATGCAATTTCTGTCTGTTCCCCTTGTTCCCTGGTGGATCCCAGAATAGTAGCAGCACCCACTCCTATTCTTCATACCTGGGGCTAAAGAGCTTTTCACAGGATATTCTATTAACCTCCTGAGGTCTCCTGCCTTTCTATTGCTGAACTCCCCCTGCTAACAGATTTCTCTAGCTATTGATACACAACCACCAGGTCAGTAGTCCAGTTGCCAGTTGCCCCACCTGTTTTACCCAGCTATTTCCCTACTTCCCCTGTTCACTCTGTTGGGCACTCCAAATGCTATGTGGAACATCCAAACTCACCAATCTACACTCTACATCACCAATCTACACTACATTGAAATACTCCACTGTCAGTGCTAAAATTCACTTGCTAGGGGGTGCGTCTCCAACAACTATGTAACACCTACAACTCCCTGAGACACAGCTACCTAGATCCTGTTTAAATCAACCGTGCAATGGTTAAGATAGGACAGGCCAAACCTAGAGTACTACCAGTGGAATCAAGAGCCAGAATCTTGATACTTATCGCCACAAAAGTGTCCCACCAAGGCTTTGCTAAGCCACTTGTGAAACAAGACATTTTTTTATAAAATGGCTCCTTCCAAACCCCCTCCAGCTAACACTTCAGAAGACCCCAGAGATGACAATGATCAACATAGTTATGCTTGTCACCAGAACTTTCTTCAGTTACACATTATCTCCCTGGAGTCAATGTTAAAGAACTCTAGGAAATAAAAAACGATATGAAACAAATTGGGGGTAGGGTCGATAGCCTTGGTACCATTGAAGTCCAGTTAACTGCATATACTGAAGCCATCACATTCTCCTTCCAAACATGTTAATGATTTAGTTGACTGGATGGAAGATCAAGACAACAGAGGAAGTCTCAACAACTTGCACATTAAAGGTCTTTCAAAATGATTTCCTTTTGAGAACCTGCTCATCACTGTTAAGCAAATATTTATCAAACTTCTAGGGGATGGCTACCCAGAGGAAATATTCATAGGAGAGGGCTCACAGAGACCTCAGAGCTAAACCCAAGCCTTCTGAGTCCCCACGTTAAATAATCTGCAGCTTCTTTTGCTCTAAGATCCACAATGAAATCCTCAGGAAAGTCAGGGAGAAAGACATATAATTTTTTGAGAGAATCTTGCCTCGTCTTTTTCCAAGTTTTCTCCAACATCTCTCTCTCCAGAAGACATACGAAAAAGCCATTGACTGACACTTTGAGAAATTGGAAGATACCCTACAAATGGCTGTTTCCATTTGGAATCTCTTTTGAACTGGATGGTAGAAGCTACACCATATGTCACTTTTTGATTTACCAAATGCTCTATCCGCCCTGGAGCAACCAGACTTATTGGTTCCTGATTGGTCCTTCATTCAGGACTTGACTACTCTTCTCTCCATTACTTCTTCTACACCTTGTGAAATGGTTGGGATGAGTAGAAGAACCAAGACCTGCAATAAGTCTGGTAAATTAACCCCTAAGAGGATCATAATGGACACTACTTGTCCATTACTACTTGTGTTGTTGAATGGGTATCTGTCACACGATAGGTTATTTTGATCTCAATGTCAGCCTTGCCCTCTTGGGAACTCCCCCTACCACTGGGAGCTTGTCCCCTACTGTGTTCCCAATAGATGCACCGAGAAACTGTTTGTCTTTAACAGCTCCCTCTCCCTTTCGCAACACAGTACTCAACATCACCACCTTCTTCCTGAATCTAGTGATGATGCTGTTTAAACATGCCTCTGCTGTGTACTTGTTGTTATTATCTATGTTTGTTTTTTCAGTTCTAATATGTGATCTAATTTCTAATGTTTTATTGGTACACTTACAGTAAAGGGGTTGTCCGGGAAAAAAAAAGGTGAAAAATAAGAAAACAAAAAACATACTCACCAGTCCCCGACGCTTCCGTGTCCCAGGTGCTGTCTAATTCTAGCCTGGAAAGTCTTAAGCATATACAGGGCTTCTTTAACTCTATCTTTGCCATGATCATCCTGGCCCATGAGCATCCTGGCCTATAGAGGCATATGTCTCAATTATCCATGCTCCAATTATAGTCCTATATCCTTTTTGAACATGGACCTCAGCTTCTAGCTAATAGAATGAATTCAGTCCTGAGGACCTTAGTTGGGCTGGAACAGATGGGATTAATGCCGGTCAGGGAGAGCAAATTTAAAACATCAAGGTTGACCCATGTAATCTAGTTTGCAAAGAAAAAGCAAATACTATTTGTCCTTGTTGGAGCTGATGCTGAGAAAGCTTTCAATAGAATTAGCTGAGGTTTTATGAAAGCCACACTAGAGAAGTTCAATTTCCCACTCCACTGCCAATGTCAGAGTTAACGGCCCCCTCTCTGACCACTTCCACATAAAAAAAATGACAAGTTTGCCCTGAATCCCCTGCTTTATTCATTCTCGTGATGGAAACCCTAATTCAAAAATTAAAGCCACCTCCAAGTATTAGAGGCATCACCATTGGGAGTATTGCTGTCATAGTTTTGTTAACTAATCTATCCATAGCTATCCCAACAGAAATCAAGACAATTTGCCATATAGAGATATCTTTATGTCCTGAGACTATAGTACTCTGGGCCCCAACAGTGGTTTTGTAAATCATCTGGTTTAAGCATGTGGCTAAATTTCTCATCCTTCAGAGATGGCAAGAGACAGAGCTCTCAGCAGTGGAAAGGCAAGGTACACCAGCTCTTTAGATTTGAGGAGCTGGGACCAAGGCTCTAGAAGAAAATTTCTAAAAATCTGCAAACTTTGGCAACCTGCCCCCAACTTCCTTGTAACTGGCAATCTCTACCTCTATCTTTCCCTGATGCCTCCTTTTTCTCCCTTTGTGTTTCCATCATACTTACTTACATCCTACCAAGCTCAACTATATGTGCCTAGCCCTAGAATATATTCTTCATCAGATATACCATTCCATCTGCTGCTTGTTGGTTATCTCCGGTTACTGATATGTTGGTCAGTATTTCCTGCATAACTAGTTTACTTGTATTTCTGTTTAAATGTTTATTTATTTTGTTAATTTGCATTCCTTTATTTCCATTATGACTTGTTTTGCAATTATTTTTCTCTTAATGTCTATTCCTACAAATTCATTTAGTGTTAGGAGAGTTCCTCCTATTTTTCTGTCTGTAAAAATTTTAGAAATTCAATAAATACAAAATTAAAAAAAAAAAATTAGGTGCATCTTCTAGTGGTACAGGGATTATTAAGACCAGAATACAAAATACCAGTCTTGATTAATCCCACCAATATATATACATGGATAATATTAAATAGACTATGTAAACCTATGAATAAGTATCTATCTATCTATCTATATATCTACATACAAATGATTTTAGGGTGTATTACATTGGCAAAGCAAATTACAATGTATACAGCATGTAATGGATGTTGTCCTTCAAAAATGTGTTCAGGTGTGAAAACGTTATTGATTAGCCGCACCACCTTCCTATTTCTCCAGACAGTCTCAGCATATGACATTGAGAAACTATGCACTGTGAAAGTGGAAACAGAGTTTCCTTGAAGTTCATATCAATTAGTGCCTGAAGCTAAAATGTCATCAGGGAAGACAAGTAGGTCACAAAAAACAGACCTCTTGGCAAGATCACCTCTTCTGGGTCTGACAAGTCCTAATGACATTTAAATTACTCGGAATAAGCTGTGTTGTTACGCCTTTAAATGCACTTTTGGCATCATCTGATCAGCAGACATTCCGGATTGTCTCCCACTGGATTCTTTCAATAACTGTTAGCAGTGAGATAAATATGTTCTGACAAACAGTAAAAGGTGCAGACATCTCATCTAATAATAACAGCAAACATTGTACAAGTGTTGAAAAACAGACTCCGAAGTAATCAAGTGCACAGGAGAAAACAGGGAGTTGGATGCGGGCTTCCAAAAATCATTTGTCAGATAAATCAGCCATTACTAATATATACTGGATATTGTACTACTATCAAGTGTCTGGTAACTTTTACTGAAAACTCTCTATATCAGAGGTAACTACCTTCAAATATAATGGCTTGTGCTAAGCAATATATAATGTTAAATAGAAACGCATCACTGAATACCCAATTTTATGTTCCGTTTATTCCAAAGCAGAACGATACATTACTAATGAGAACTAGTCAAACAAACAAGCAAGCAGATGCGGAAGTCAGGAACCACTCATATGTCTCGACTCCTGATTCAGACAGCCAGACCCTGGTATAAGGGCAACTCCTTTAACCTAGAGTTAGCAGCCAGTGATATGATTCAATTTCTGACCCTGGTACTAAGTGTTAGTAATAATAATAATACCTTTTATTTATATAGCGCCAACATATTCCGCAGCACTTTACAAATTGTAGGGTAACATATATACTTTATATAGTATAGAATGAATTAAAGATACTAATAAGCAATAGAAATAGTTCTGTTACCTAAACAAGGCTAAGGTTATATATTTTCCCTACTGTTAAGAATGTTCACCACACAGAATATCTGCTCTCTGTAGGAAGCATCCTGCAAATTTCACTTTATGTGACACATTTTTTTTGCGCTTGAAGCTAATGAATGACAGCCCAAGACCGGTGTTATGACAATCCATTAATGAAATGTCTATTTTTTTGTTCTCTATATCATTTAAAATATTTCTCTATATAGATCTGATGTGATAAGCGAGAGGCAGAATAGCATCTTAATAAGGAAAATGGAAGTTAATGATTACAAAAATAGCTACCTAACACCCACAACGAGAGCATGCAATCTGCTTCTAGATGGGGCCTCAGTGTATAAGAGCTGTGCATGAAATACGTTTTGTATTATGCAGTAATAGTCTTTTAATTTATTGAATTCTGTAATTCAGATTTTTGGGGAAAAGCAATTTGTAAGAGTATTATAATCTCAGTTTAACTGTTGCACCACTGGAGAGGGCAATTTGTGCCATAAACAATTTTTGTAAGTGGAAGCTCCAGCCCCAAATATATAGCTTCATGACACTTAGATATTTAAATAATATGGTAATTATGCCTAGATATTAAAAAAAAAGAAAAGTTATCCAACCACATACCCTATAAAAAAAAACTAGATAAACTGATGAAATATAATCATATGACTTGTTTTTAGTTATTAATAATGAATACAATTTCACCCCTCTCTTTAGCCACATCCTTTCGCTTCCCTTGGTTGAATTTGGTTAAAATCTCATCAGACTTAACCAATGTTCAGTTTAGTTTTATAAAGCAATTTCTCATTAAACTAATTCAAGACAATATTACAACATTCTATCCAAAGCCTAGAAAGACTTCCTCCACCCTCCCCCAACCTCATCAGAATGGTCGTACAAAGACACATATAGGATAATTCTAAACTTATAAAGCACCTCGATCACAGCAAAGTCCCTTGCAACTTAACAATATATGCCTACAATCAAGGGACTACATACCATACAATATAAAGAAAATTCAGAATTTATCAATTCCTCACATCAAACAATATGCATAAAGAAAGATACCCGCACAGAAAAAAGGACAAAAACACAGCAGGATGGATCATGGGTATATAAATAAATATCAGGTAATATAGGTTAGGGCCTGGATGGTGCATATACTAGGTCATCTTGAGTGGTAATTATGCCATCATATAGCTTATATTGGGATATGTGTTGATCGCAGCCTTTGGGTCTGTATATGTGTTTGGTCACATTTGTGTTATTTTGCCAGAGGCCTTATATTATGACTATTTAGAAAACTTAATATATCATTCCAATTGTGCTGGATAGGCAAGGTTGGATATAGTCCAGCCTATATCATCTTTTATCCATGTGATATTTCTTTATGTATTTATTCTATGATATTTTAGACCTAGAATACTTGATATTTATTGCCTTCTCCATTATATAGCCATGATCTATCCTGCTGTGTTTTTTATCATCTTTTCTGTGTGTGTGTTACCATAAATAAGTATGTTGTGTACTGTGCCTAAATAATACTGCCATATTGTGAACAACTAGTAAAACTATGCAGTAACTGAATGATACTACTTTATTGTGATCAAATAATACTGCCTTATGGAAGGGATACACATACACAGAGGCATAGCTAGGGGTTCAGCACAGGGGGGGCAAACATGTCCAAGTGGGCCCCCAATTTGGACATGTTCGTATACCGATACTATCAGTATACAGTGAGCGTATAGTGGTATATAGCAGCTCTACACAGGGCTCTGCAGACAATTTACGTGAATACAGGGCAGTAACATTTTGTGACTTACCTGTGATGTCTCTGACTAATCCTTCACATTCCCCATCTTTTTTTATCTGGACGGCCATGACCACTTCTTCCAGTCTCTGTAAAGTTTGCAACACAGGCATCTTTGGCTCCTCACTTTTCCAGGCACGTGACCCACATTATCCTCACCTACACAAAGCCCCCATCCTGCTGCTACCCCCAATTATAAAATATATAATATAACCCCCCATAATGAATAATACCCCCAAGTGCAACTTTAAATTAATAACTTCCCTGTGCACCCCCTTTAAATAGTGCCCCTTATTAATAATGTCCCAGGTGTTTCCTAATTAAAAAGAGAAAAAAAACAGGGAAAAAAAAAAAAACAAGGGAAAAATAATTATTGGGGTTCCAATACCTCAAGGATCAGCTGTTTGAATGACCCGTGGTACCTGTGTAAGCGCTGTGACCCCTTCTCTGTTTACATAGTGTCAGTCATCTCATAACGGCCATGTAATGTAACTACAGCATCGTCCTATACATGTCTATGTGACAAGGCTGTAATTACATCACACGGTCACTATAAACAGACAGCGTGTGATATAAACAGGCGCCATAGCCCCTTCATACAGCTGATCAGTGGGTAATCACTTATCTCTTATTGATGATTTATTCTGAGGATAGATAATCAATAAAAATGAGGTGGAAAACTCCTTAAGGCTAAGGTCCCATGTAGCATCCCGCAGCAAAAAACAGCTGTGGGAAAAACCGCAACGGTGACACATCACGGTTTTTCCAGCAGCACTTTGCAGAGAAAGTTCACAGAGGTTTCCTCTGCGGACTTTCTGCTTCAATTAATTATATTATATCGTAGGTATAATTGACATGCTGCGATTTCCAAAACTGTGACTGTTTTGGAAATCACAGTGTTTCCGCTGCGTGTATTTTACTGCAAAGTGGGGATGGGATGTGGTCCCTTGTGGCGAAAATCCACAGAAAAAAACCGCGGCATTCTAGCAAATCCCATCCACACATTGCGGAAAAATACGTGCAGCAGACGCACTGAGATTTCCAAAACCGTTGCAGTTTTGGAAATTGCAGATTGTCAATTATACCTATGGAAACACCGGCGGTTTCCATATAGCTGTATTGAAAACAGAAAGTCCACAGGGGAAATCTCTGCGGACCTTCTGTGAAAAGCGCTGCGGGAAAAACCACAATGTTACCGCCATGGTTTTTCCTGCAGCCCGCTACGTGAGGCCTTAGTCTTAATAAAGCCCAAGTGCCACTTTCATTAAATTAATTGACCCTCATATTATGCCCCTGATTCCCCCTGACATAAATAATGCACCTCTAATGACCCCTTATATCAATGACCACCCCCTTATGTTCATAATGCCTTGTAATATAAATGATGCCCCCTAATGGCTCCTCATATAAATAACCTCCCTCTTGTATTAATAATACCCCCCAATAACCCCTATATAAATGACCCCCCCATCGTCATAATGCCCCCTAATGAATCCTTCCTTATAGTTATATTTCCCCCTCCTATCCACCCCTTATACTATTAATATACCCACAAAAAAAGTCATACTCACCTGCGATACTGATGAATGGAGCCGCCGCTTCCTCCCTGTCCACACACAGGAAGTCTGTGTCTGAGTGCAGGCGGCGTGATGTTGTGACGTCATCGCGCCGCCCGTGCTGAGACGCAGACATCGTCTGTGGTCTTGGTGTCTTGTAAACCGCAGGCCTGTATTGGCTTGCGGTTTATAAGACAGTTAAGCACTAGGAAGCATTGTAACTAGATCGGTGTCTGCAGACACCGATCTAGTTAGAAATAAAGGATGTATTAATGGCGGCCCCGGGGTGGGCCCCCCAAAGACTCAGTGGGCCCGGGGCAGCCACCCCCTCTGCCCCCCCCCCCCCCCCCCGCTTGCTATGCCTCTGCATACAGTAACGAAATCCCTTCTGGTTACAGATGTGTTCACACTGATCCCTGTCCAGGTTGGGTATGGAATGAAGTTTCTAATGAAACCAATACATAATATTAAAAGACTGCAATTCACACCTTACACACCCTCTCCCCAACAAGGTGACCTGACCACACATTCTTTATGCTAACTTATCACAAACCATGTTGTTTTTAGAAAAGGTGCTTAAATTTGTTATAAACCTAATCCCAGTACCTTGTAGAGGTGATCCTACAGTTTCCAAATATGCCTCTATTATTTATTTTTGGAGCCCCATTTTCATGTTAATTGACATTCTATTCATATGCAAAGGAGGGAGAAAGTGCATGAGGATGTGCCCCAGCTTGCTCAAGCTTTGGTCTCAGCTCTATATTTATTACCATGCAAAACACTTTTCCTCACTTTTGCATATGAGTACAATGGTAATTCACATGAAAATGGGGCTCCAAAGTGGAGTACCAGAGGCATATTTGGAAACTATAGGATTATAACCAATTTAAACAGACTCCTATATATAAGCAGGTATAAGCATCATATATTAAGAAAATTATATATGTGTTTGTGTGTGTATATATATATATATATATATATATATATATATATATATGTGTGTGTGTGTGTGTGTGTGTAGTGTATATAGTATATTATACATGTGTGTGTGTGTATATATATATATATATATATATATATATATACTGTATATACTGTATATATATATATATATATATACACACATATATAATCATCTTGATATATGATGCTTATACCTGCCTATATATAGGAGTCTGTTTAAATTGGTTACAATCCTATAAAAAGAGGGATCCTTGAAGAAAGTTTCTGCAGCTTTATTTTAATAAAATGCATATGGATGGTATATCTTATATCATCTTAAATTTACAAAATGTTGTGTGTGGTGTTCAAGGGTCATTCTGAAGCCTAATGAAAAATGGATTAAGCTAATAAAGGAAAGCCAGTGTCGCTAAAATGACAGGATGATACATTAAGCTGGCTAGTAGTGGTAACATATTTCCTAGCTGTAAATTAATTTATTTGACAGCCAGATATACATGTTCAACTTGATTGACTGCATCACAAAATATTTATGCCATAAGATAAAAAGTCCCCATGCAATTGGAAAATATTAAGGTTAGAGAGTAAACCTTTTCCAGAAGTGAGCCTGTTACGCTAGTTCTGAAGAAAGTTCAGAAAATCATTTTGACATATATTCTGTTTATAATCCCATCCAACTATCAGAGTGTCGTTTTAAGTAGTAAACAAAGGCACAATGGCAATTGAAGAGTTGGATTGCTATTGGCATGCAGTATTATATAGTTGGACAGGAGGGTTATCTCTAAGGTTGGGTTCACATACAGTATATCAGTTATGTCTTGACCGTTGTTTAATGTTTGATCTGTACACTAATGACATTTTGCTGGAAGAAAGTTGGATTGGCATAGGCCAGGTTCACACTTGCGCTGGACTCTCCGTTGTTCGGGTCTGCCGGATATGTAAAAGGGACTAAGAATTGAGGATGGCATAGTAGGTGTAGTTGCCCAAAATTACCTTAAAGCCTCTGATTTCATTTTCCTAATTTTATAAGAAACTGTTGGTGTTCGATTGGTTGCTGGTAGAATATCCTTCACTTAGAGTCCCTGGAGTTCATTTTACAAATCTATACCTGTATGTTGTGGTTTCATTTAGTATATTGAATTGATATGGTCAGAGTTCCCAATAGCAGGCTACATTTTTATCATTGGATTATTATTGTATTTAAAGGGGTTGTCTCACCATACCATACTCCACACAGGGCCCCACTCTACAGAGAGTGAATCTGTAACAGTGGCTTTTAAGGAACCAAAGCCACTGTTGTGGTCATCTACTGATTTGAATAGTTGGCATACATATTTTCTAACATTTTTTTTTCTTTTTCAACCTCCTTGTCAGGGACACATTTCCTAACTGGAAAATGGAGTAGTTTTGCTAACCCCAAGTCCATTCAAATGGTCAACATACTGCATTGAACAAAAACATGATTTTGCAATATGTAGTAGATGTATCTGTTATGTGCCACACAGTAGTTGTTATTTCACATGCATCCATTCAATGATTCTGCTAGAATGCTGTGATATTGTATTAAATTTGGCTTCTGAGAAATTGGAGTTCTGAAGCAAAGAAAAGGATGAACACATCTGTATGTTCGCTGTCATGACACCAGTGTCTATGCTGTATAATGTACTCACATGTATTGTATCAAGCAGTTCTTTGCATGCATATATTTTATCCTGCCAAGACAATGTGAAGGATGTTAAACATACAGTAGAATAATGTTGAAAAAATATCTTTAAAAAATCTTTGCAGACTTACTGCCATTGTGGCTTCTACAAAACAATGTGCCTTCTGCAGGAGGAAGAAGATATATCCTGATAACTTATGTTCCTTTATGGGAAGCTCATCCAATCCTAGTGATGTCTTTTTGGAATGGGAAAAAATTGCCATTTCTGTCACTTCAGAAGAGATATCACTTTTCTGTTGTATTTTATCACTCTCAAAGAACGTCTGAAATTGGATCTTGGATAAGTAGTTATCTAACACCTCACTTGAAACGGAAGTGGTATACAAGTCCTGATAGAATTCGGCAGATCTGTCATTAATCAGCCTTTGCAACACCAGCATTTCATCTGTATTGCTTTTAATCTCTTATATTACATCATGGAATGAGCTATATGTAAGGGGAATGGCAAGGAAGCTGCTCACTTTTTCGGTAGATTCCGGAACTGTTTTCTTTATTAAAGAAAATGCCTTTAATTACTAAAAAGGATTTATTTAGAAAAAATAATGGAGAGAAAAAAAGGTTAACATATTAAACTGTTTAGAGGAATTGGTGGGGTCTCAATGGAGACAGAAAGGTAAATGCTGACGGTCAGAAGGGGTGCTGTCTCTCCTTAATTATTTTCTCAAGTTTCATTGCCTAATAGTTTTATGATCTCATATGATTAACATATTTTAAGCATTGACTTGTCTATTTGTGAACTGGCACAAGGAAACAGAAATGAGTCAAATAGGAAATTTAGTATATCACTTTAGATATCTTGTCACAAAATCACGTTGTTTTTAACCCTTCCCAGCATATGCCATATATGTAGAGAGTGGATGTTGGTTTTATGAAGATGGGCATCCATTCAGGAACTGAACGGTCACTATAGCCAGTGGTTCTCTGCTGTGTTGCAGAGCAGTAAACTTCTGGCAGTCTCCATGATTAGAGATAAATCCCATCACAGACATCTAATGGCCACGGTATCTGACAGGTTATTTTACCTTCATGGCCATCTCCCCGTGTTGCAGGTTTGCAGGAGCTGTTCAGCTACCATGACAGCATGGAAGCCTTCTAAAGGCTCCCAGCTCTGCTGGAACTTTTTTAAATGCTGTCTTTATTAAAAACGTTATTAACCATTTCCCGCCACAGCCATTTTTCGATTTTTGATATTTGTTTTTTAGTCCCCTAACTTTTTATTTTTCCATTCACAGAGGCCTATGAGTGCTTAAATTTTGTGTTCACCATATGGGAAAAATATTTCTATAAGTTTGCAGACAGGGTTTTACTTTACCTATATACTTTTAAAGGGGAGTTTTACAGTTATTTTTAGGCCCCCAGGGGTCTTGAGCCCCAGTGGTTCTGATGCAATGCACTGCAATGCTTATGCATTGCAATGTATTGTAAAATTGCTAATGTTCTATTACAGTCTGCATCGAGCAGCCTGCAATAGAACTGATAAAATGACAAGCCTGGGAGCCTTCAAGCCTGGCCTTCAAGCCTGTCATGATAAAGAATAAACCGCCCACGGATCTCCTTTCAGGGACCAGTGATCCAGCCCAAAACATTACTGAAGGCTTAGGGGGGTAATGCCATCGATCAGTACAGAGACCCGGCAGCTGCCATATTTAAATACCTGACATCCACCATAATAGTATGGTGGATGTTGTAAAAGGGTTAAAAATATTTAAAAAATAAAAAACTTAAGAATCGCCCCTCTTCTCCATTGTACAATTAAAAATAAAAAATAGGCATAGCTGCATCTTAAAAATATAAAAATATTTTTCCCATACAATGAACGTCATAATGGGAAAACATTTTTAGTAAAGAGTGATCAAAACATCATACATTCCCAGGAATGGATCCAACACAAACTATAGCTCTTTCCATAAAATGTATTGTGGGGCGAAGTAGTTGCGCTTCAGTCTTGAAATACTGCACTTCACCCTTCCCACTGGGTAATTACACATACATATCACTTTGGGGTACCTTGACATGAAACTCCGTTATGTTTAGAAGAGCAGCTTATCTTGTGATAAGCTACTCTTTTGAAGTGAGTGTTCTTCACTGCTGACTTTTTTGGTATTGCAGCAGTAATAATGCTTCATGCTCTGAGGCCAACTCGTCACACTATTGGCGTGTTCTTTTCTCCTTGGACTTGTAGGTCTGTTTGTCTCTAGAACCCTTTACGTTAATAATGCTCCTGAATACCTCTTAAATTAAAAATGCTCTTGAGTGCCTCCTTAAATTAATAGTACCCAATTGGCACCTAAAATTAATAATGCCCCTGAATTAATAGTGTCCTCTTAGTCCCTCCATAAATTAATATCACCCCTGATTGCTGCCTGAGATCAATAATGCTTCTGATTGCTCTTGGGGAATAATGATGCCCCTGATGCCTCCTGACAATAATAATACCCCTGATGCCTCCTGACAATAATAATTCCCCTGATGATAATAATGCCCCTGATGCCTCCTGCTGATAATTATGCCCCTGATGCCTCCTGCTGATAATTATGCCCCTGATGCCTTCTAATGATAATAGTGCCCCTGATGCCTCCTGACGATAATTATGACCCTGATGTCTCCTGATGATAATAATGCCCCTGATGCCTCCTGATGATAATTATGCCCCTGATGCATCCTCATGATAATTATGCCCCTGATGCCTCCTGATGATAATAATGCCCCTGATGTCTCTTGATGATAATAATGCCCCTGATTGCACCAATTCTAAACCTAAAATTCCAAGTCTAAACCAGCCTGTGGCCTTTAAGATGGAGAATGGTAGGGCAGGAAAGTTATGATTCCCTGCTTTTCCGTAAGTTTTAGATGTATCATTGTTCCACAAATGTGCTCCTGGGTTGCCACCAACTTATCTTCCTTGATGGCTACTTCTCTAGTTGGGATATTTTACTTTTTGGACTCTGGTAAGTGAGTCTAAACTTAAATGATCTGCAATTGGGTAATGTACTCTAATTCATCAAGCAATGAATTCAGAACAGTATCAGCACATGGTAACAAAAGCCTGCAAAGGCTTCAATTCATCTATCACCATCACCGCCTCAACTGGGTGGCTTCACCTATACACAAATCATATATCACTTTGTGTGGATTTATCATTTTTAGAAAAGCTACTTACCTATTGCTTACTGTATACATATCTAGACATGTGTAGCCAAGAGGACAGTTAAGTAATGGCACACTTGTAAGGCATATTCAGGCTTTTAAGGCTTCATTTACTATTTCTAGGTTTATTTTTGTCTATTTCATATCTATCTATTTCAAATGAAATCAGCTTCACGTCTGTTCCATATCCATTATCTACTTATTTAAGGTCCAATGATCCTTTTATATGTTTTGTTATAGGAACGTATTCTGGAATAATATAATGTCACATACTACTTACAATTTGGGAGTTGTTTCCACAGCACCTATATAACATGTTTTGGATCTATTTTGCCATTTTTGTTAAAACTTACAAAAGGAAATCTGTTCAGCTGAGCGCATTATTTAAGCTAACCAAGCAAGTGGTATTTTATCATGTTAAGAAACCCAAACAAGATGGTTTGATTTATTGCAAGTGTTTAGAAAGTAATTTCCCACAAAATACAACATTATCACATTTTCCTCCACAATGTATTTCTTTGCATTTTCCTAGCACTTACTCTGCCAGAAGAATCCAGTTCATTTGTGAAACAAATTATACTATCATTTTCAAATGAGTCTGAAAGGATTCAATATCAGAATGCATATTCTCATCCTGTTCCTTGCACTTTTACACACTTACATTTTAGCCTGGGGTTTTGCAATTTGGTATTTCAAAATAGTTTTATTATTTTCCTGAAATTAATTTACTACCAGTAGCATTTTTTTTCATTACAGGTAATTTTTTTTCATTAAATTAAAATAATAAAATTCCTGAAATGCATCAATTTTAATAAGAGAAGACGTCTGTCATATCTACAAACAAAAGTTGAAAGCATAAACACTTGAAGAAAGCCTTTAGTTTATAGTGTCATAAATCTTGTGGAAGAAAAAAAAAAGTATGAATAGATTTAACACAATGAAAATGAAAAAACTCTACCTTCGACCAGACCTCATAAATATTAAAAAAAATTCCATAGCTTTGTACTGTCAGGGGAGTGGCGATGATGCTAAGCTGTAAGGTCGGGCCCTATGTCAGTGTAGGGATATCGGTGCCGAAACTAATGGCACTGATAAGTTTGTCACCGGGGCACACGCCATCACCCTTTCTAGCAGTATATAACACCGCTAATGTCAGAGGACATGAAAGGTCCTCTTTAATAATAATAATAATAATAAGTCCTTTAATAGTCCCACAATGGGGAAATTCAGTGTGTTACAGCAGCAAAGATAAGATAAGCAGATACAAATACAACATGTACAGGAATGTTCCAAGGTGAGAGGCATTACATTGATAGCAGACAGACAGATAGGAAGTAGCAGAGGAGGGAGGGGGGGATTTAAGCAGGTCAATTCAATAGTGTTTGGAATTTTAAGATATGGTATATTTTGTAGTCTAGATTGGCTAGATATCATAGGTGGCTGTTGGGTTTCCAGTTTTCTATTAATATATGAAGATGTTTACTATGAGGAGCAGTAGGAAGTTGCCCTTGTGTTTGTAATGCCTAGTCAAAATATTTCACCTTAGTGTTTACTTGAACTCAGTGTTGTCTCCACCACTGTGAACAGTCTCTGTTCTCAAAGAAAGGTTGTAGACCTTTAACCCCCTGGTGTCATGCACCATACATTTATTACACTGGTGCTACTATATGTGCATATTTAGAGACAGGCACTGTAAATTTGCAACATAAGGATAGTGCAGGTACAAAAGCTATTCCTGCCCCATCCAGAGGGGATGACACTTCACTTCAGTGGCAGCCATAGAAAATAACTCCAACCCTGTTTGTTTAACCCCTCATACTGTGGTCAATATTGTAGAAACTCCCGATTAACCCCTATGATGCAATTTTGCTATACTGATGGGTTTGCATAGCCTGCACTAACATGTATAAGACATTACAATACAAAAGTGTGTTATTGAAATAGCATAGTATATAAGATTAATAAAGACACAAGTCCATCAAGTCCAACTGGATCAACAGGAGGAAGGCAAAAACCTAGAAGAGGCTGATGCCAATTTCCCCATGAGGAAAAAAATTCCTTCCCAACTTCAAACATGGCAATTGAATTAAGTCCCTGGTTTAATATCCTATCCCAAATATTTCTAGCCTGTGATATTCTTCATCCAGGCCCCTTTTGAATATGTAAATTGTATCAGCCATCACCACATCCTGTGGCAGTGAGTTCTATAGTTTCACCACTCTTTTACTGTAAAGAAGCACCGTTTATGACTATTATTTATTTTTTTTTTTTATAAAAAAAGGGGGGGATTTTTAGAGGGGAGGGGAAAAAGAATTAATTGGTAGGTGGGTTGTTTTTTTTTTTTTTTTTTTTTTTTTTTTTTTTTTTTGGTGGGGGGGGGTTTTTTTTTTTTAAAAAAAAAAACAAGTTTTTTATTTTGTTTTTTTTTTTAAATAAAGGAGGAAAAAAGGGGGAAGAAGGGAAAAAAAAAAAAAAAAGGGGGGGGTATAAAAAAAAAATAAATTAATAAAAGTTTTTTTTATATATTATTTATGGGGGGGGGCGTGGGAAAAGGGGGGGGCTAGCCGGCGACGTTAATGGACGCATTTCTGTGAGTTCCTGCCAGCAGCTCCGTGATCCAAAGGATTGTACCAGCATCCTAGCATCAATATCGGGCCCCTGCCTCCGGGCTTTCCCCTACACCTTGGGGTACACTCCGGTGGCAGTTTGGAGGGCACCTTCACGGGGAGAAAGTAGCACGGGGACTTGAGGCCTACCTTACCGCCGGGCTCCTGACACAGCATCTGCTCCACACCTCGACTGACATACCGGCCGGCCCGGACACCGCGCTCTTCCCTGCTTCTTCTGCCGCTGCCGACGTTGCGTCTCTGCAGGATCGGAGAGCAGCGGCGGCGATACCTCCGTGTGGTGCGGGCCGCCGCGCGGAGCGGTGACTCGCGTGGAGCGGTGGACACCGCGCTGAGGCCTGAAGCAGGAAGCATCAGACCCAGACACTCAGCGGAGGCGGCCTACATCCCTGGACGACTTCGCCTGTCCCAGGTCTGTGACTCGGCTCCCAGGTAGGAGATCTACTGCGGACAGCAAGGGGAGGGGGAGTGCTGAGGCCTTCCATAGGCATTAAGGAGACCCCCGACCTGGTCCTCTGCCTTCCCTTCCATCTAGGCATAACTAGGCCCTGAACGGACCCTCACTGGCACTCCTACTCTTCAGGATCCTTGCCCTCTACAGGCCTACACTGCCACTTCAGCTCTGTGATTATCAATTGGCTTCCATACCTCAATCTCTGGCTGCAATATCACCGAGCCGTAGCTCGCATCCTCCTCACAGAATTCTCACTGGTTCCTACCTTCTGGGTGATGGCGACCTAGTTTTGGGGATTTAGTGCACCTTCTAGCAACCATTAGCGACAAATAGCCTGTTCTGGTATATCATACCTCTAAACGTTGAATTTATTGGAGATAATTACCTGCCAATATGGTGAAGGGTAGGAAACCCGCCAAAAAACCGGACAATAACCTGACTAATTATTTTGAGTGGGACCGTGGCGTAGACGGAGAACCGGGCCTCCCACCCACTGTCCAAATAGAGCTTATACCCTCAATGCCCACGACTGCTGCAGAAATTACTGCGACAATCATAGAGGGGGCAGACTTTAACCACGCCGAAGAACTGATGGATCTTCATCTACCTCCCACCCCTGACGATATCCGATATGCAACACAGCAAAACTACTCTACATCGGCTCAATCCACCAAGGAGCGGAGCTCTCTTCTGCGACAGCCACTGTCTCCGAATACTAGCCCACTTAAACAAAAGCCTCGGATGGAACTTCCTGGAGACCTAGATTATTCCAAAGACCAACCTTCCTTTGAGGCCTCTACATCCGTACCACCGATTGGCCTAGACGGCTTCCCAACCACCAGCGGACCCGCCTCTGAACATACGCTGAGAGACATGCTCTTAGCCCTCCGCTGCTCCCTTCAAGCGGACTTTACACAGCTGCTACAGCCTCTCCAGTCCTCGGTCAGTGCACTGGATAAGCGAGTAACGCATATTGAGACTAAGATGGGCGACCTAGCTACGTCACATAACAAAATCATTGATGCACACAATGACCTTGAAGACGATGTTGAAAACCTCAAGGCGAAGATGGCCGATATGGAAGACCGTTCCCGTAGAAACAACATCAAATTCAGAGGCATTTCAGAACAGGTTCAAACAGCTGATCTGTTTCCATACCTACAGGAATATATCAAATTTTTACTGCCCGACTCCTCAAACACGGATATCATTATTGACAGAGCGCATAGGCTTCCTCGCCCCAGACACCTAGGAGATGAGATCCCAAGAGACGTATTGGCTAGATTTCACTTCTTTCATGTTAAAGAAAAATTATTAGAAGCAGCTCGCAAGCAGAAATCTTGGCCTCCCAAATTCAGAGATGTACAGCTCTACACAGACCTCTCCGCTACAACCCTACGCCTCCGCAGGGAATTGCTCCCGGTCACGACAACGCTCCGAAAAAATAAAATTCAATATAGATGGGTGTTTCCTGTGAAGTTGATCATCCTGAAAGAAGGGACCACCTTCACCATCCACAACCTGAATCAGGGTAAAGCATTGCTATCGACCTGGAGGATACCAATATCATCTCCTCAAGATACGGCAAGTGCCTCCCATCCCTCAACTGCAGGACGAGGATCTCCTACAAATCATAAATGATTTTCCAGGATGGCTACACCTCTATACTTAGGTGCACAACCTCCCTTTGCTCTAGTGGCTTAACCGGCAGGCCTCTAATAGATACCCCCAAACATACAGTCAACCTGTATTCGTCTTTGAACCGTTTGTTCACTCATTTTGTTTATTGATCTTCTCACTTGCGACACTGCCTACCCTTCTTCTGAGGACCTAACACACTCCGGACGTTCTCACTTTACAGTGACAATATGGTGCTTAAATTGGCCTCTCTCAATGTCCGAGGCCTCAATAGCCCACAGAAGCGTGCATACATCTGGAAGGAGGCTCTCTCACTTTCTGCGGACGTGTTTTGTGCGCAAGAAACTCACCTTCTACAAAAGGACGCCTTCAGGCTAAAACATCCCTCCTTCCCTGTAATCTGCCATGCACACCACCAATCGAAAAAACGTGGAGTCCTTGTCGCCTTTAGAGACTCCGTGACATTCTCTTTGACAGCACAAAGAGCAGACCCCCAAGGCAGATTTCTCATCATTGTTTGCCTCCTCAACAATGCCCCCTTTACAATAGTCAATGTATACGCTCCGCACCGAAAGACCCTGGCATTTCTGCATAAAGTCCAACGACAAATTCAAGACATCCAACAAGGTGAATTAATAATTTGTGGAGACTTTAACAACATAATGGATCCTTCTCTGGATTCGACTAACACCAGTAGGGAGAGCACCTCCTGCCTGCATCAATTTCCGCATAATGAAAATCTACATGATATATGGCGCGCGCATCATGTGGGCGAAAGGGACTTTACCTATTTCTCAGCAGTCCATGGCTCCTATTCCCGCATCGATATGTTCTTGGTAGACCTTCCGACCCTGATGAGTTCCATAAAATCTACAATTGAATCAATCACGTGGTCTGACCACGCAGCTATTACTCTCACTATAGAAGAAAAGACACCACCTTCCTCTACTAGACTCTGGAGAAATAACACTTACCTCATGAGTCATCCTAATTATCGCCCGATAATAGAAAAAGACCTCCAGGATTATTTCCAGACAAACTCCACCTCTACCGATGACCCCTATACTCTCTGGAATGCTCATAAAGCGTACATCCGTGGCACACTTATAAAAATAGCGCATGGGAATAAAAAAGAACGTCAGAAAGCAATTAAGGAGGCAATGTCTACACTTCGTACTGTGGAAGCTGCAAACAAAAGTAACCCTAATCCGACCACTTCGGAACAACTCAACCAGGTTAGACAACATCTACGTTTGCTTCTGCTACAAGACTACGAAAAAGCTCTGAAAAAATCTAAAGCTCGATTTTACTCCCAAAGCAACAAAGCCGGCAGATTGTTGGCTAGACAACTACGAGCAAGAGCAGCTAAATCAAGGATCCCATACATCAAGCATCCTATAACCAAAGTACAATTAACAGACCCGAGAGACATCGCCAATTCCTTTAAAGATTACTACGCACAGCTTTATAATCTACAAGAACATACTCCTCTCCCGCCAGATCATTCCACTTTGGTGTCCAGCTTCTTGGGCAACCTAAAATTACCAGGCCTGACAGATGACCATCTCTCGGCCCTAAACGCCCCTATTACTCTCCCAGAAGTTCTGAAAACCATACAGTCCTTACCTAAGAGCAAATCCCCAGGGCCAGATGGTTTCTCTAACGAGTATCTAATTTACTTTCAACAAATACTTGCCCCATATCTCATGAACTTCTTCAACCACGCTATGTCAGGTGCACCGCTTCCACGCGAGTCCCTGGCGGCACTAATTATCACCCTCCCTAAACCAGGCAAACCGGCTGATGTACCGCAGAATTTCAGGCCAATCTCGCTGCTAAACTCGGACCTCAAGTTCTATGCGAAGATCTTAGCAGCTCGGCTGGCTCCCATTCTCCCAGATTTAGTTGGTGCAGATCAAGTGGGCATCGTCAAGGGCCGCCAGGCTCCAGATAACACCAGACGTGTCCTCCATCTGATAGATCTTCTGGAACGCAGGAGGACTCCAGCCCTGATGGTAGCCTTGGATGCCGAGAAGGCGTTTGATCGGATTAACTGGTCCTTCGCCTTTTCTGTCCTGCAGAGAATGCGATTCTCTGGCCCTATCCTCACTGCAATATCCAATCTGTATTCCTGTCCATCGGCCAGAGTGTTTACCAACAGTACACTGTCGGATAGCTTTACTATAAGGAATGGAACGAGACAGGGATGCCCCCTTTATCCCTTGATTTTTATACTCACCATTGAGCCATTGGCGCAGACCCTGAGGCAAAGCGACAGAGTTCAAGGAGTGAAAATCTTGGATTCATCTCATCTCATCTCCCTCTACGCGGATGATATCATATTGTCCCTGACTCACCCAGAATCCTCTCTGTCAGCTGCTATCGGAATTCTCAAAGAATATGGAGCCCTCTCCTTTTATAAAATTAATGAGTCTAAAACGCAAATTCTCCCGTTGGGAGTCCCCAAGCCACTTCTGGAACGGCTTAAGGAGGAATTTCCTTATGATTGGAGGTCGACAGACTTGGATTACCTGGGAATAAAGATCACTCCCTCTATTACACAAGCGGCCAAAGCCAATTACATGTATCGACTGATAGATCTAGAGAGAGAGTTCCAATCTTACTCAAAACATACCCTGTCATGGCTAGGCAGGATATCTGCCTTTCAAATGATGCTGCTTCCAAAAATCTTATACCTATTCAGAACTATTCCTGTAGCTCCCCCCTCTTATATTCCTCCAGAAAACTAACGCTATGCTCAACAAGCTTATCTGGAATTCCAAGAAACCAAGACTCCCATCTTCTATTATGCACAGGAAACGGGGAGTAGGAGGTTTGGGAGTACCAAACATCTATGATTACTATATGGCCTCACACCTTTCTACTCTAAAGGACTGGTGGCACAACAACGCTCACAAATCCTGGTTACGTATCGAGTCTTATATGATTCCACAACACAACCTCCAATCTTGGCTTCTCTACTCCCTCTGGACTGAGGAGGTACCTTCACTTACATCTCCAATTCTAAAACACCTTATAGACAGCTGGCGACATATCCACCACTCTATAGGAAAGAAACAGTCACTAAACGTTAAGAGGGCCCCGATTGAATTCTTGGAGTTAGCAATTCTAGATCTCAATTTATCCATCTGGAAATCGTCGGGTATCACCTCTATCTCACAGATGTGGAGTGAAGAATCGTTGATCCCATTCCAGTCTCTGCAATCCACCTTTTCCCTACCCTCCACTTGCTTCTTTACATACCTGAGAATCAAGCACTTCCTAACCTCCAACCACAACAAACAAATTCTGTATAACAAATCTCTGTTGGACCTCCTCAAAATTCCCAACCCAGCCACCAAGACCCTCAGCTCCATCTACAACACTATAGGCTCTAAAGACCGTCTGGTCAAATCTACTCCGTTACTCAGCTGGGAAACGCAACTTCATCAACAATTCTCGGTCGTACAATGGCAGAGAGCACTGGCCTTCGCGAAAAAGACATTCCGGTGTACAACTCACTATGAAACCACTGTCAAAATTCTCCTCCACTGGTACTATACCCCAGAGCGACTACACCGAATATTTCCGCAGACTTCGAACTCCTGTTGGAGGGGATGTAGCGAGAAAGGAACTCTACTCCATTTATTGTGGACATGTCCCCAAGTGGTGCCGTATTGGCAAGACGTCTTCCGGTGGATCTCTTCTCTGGTGGGATACTCCATACCCCCCTCACCAGCTTTGGCACTCCTATTTCTGCAGATCGACTCTTTCCCAGCGGTACATAGAGTGTTGATTGGCCATGCCTTACTGTCAGCGTCCTTGGCTCTTCTACGCAACTGGAAGTCTGCTAACATCCCATCTAGAGGAGACCTAGTGACCATGGTGGAACTGACCTACCAACATGAAAGAGTTCTTTCCCATGGCATCCTTGGGGACAGCCAATTCCAAAAGAACTGGCTTCCGTGGACATTAAAGACCCAGCTGCATTGGCCGTAAATCCGGTTGTGCCGCCCTCAGAAGATCATAACTAATATTACTGTCACTTCTTGTTGTTTATACCCGTATAAACCTCTTTATTCTATCCTAACAACCCAACAACTCTTAGATAACTAACATATCTTCTTGCATATTAGTACCCTGTTTATTCTATGTTTATTTTGACTTATAGCTACTTCAGTAGAATATCCGATAATGCTTTTTTTTTTTTTTTGAATGTTGTAATATGACCTTATAAAAATCTTAATAAAACTGAATTTTTTTTAAATAACTTTTTCCTTTAATTATTTTTTTTTTTTTTTTATTATTAATTACAAATAAAAAATAAAAAAAAACACAAAACAAACTTTTTCCCAAATAACATATTCTTTTTTTCTCCCTCACATTTAATTTTTGCCCACACCCCCCCCACCCCCGCCCCCCCCCCCCCCCCCCCCCCGCCAACCTGCACGGGCGGCCCCTGGTTTTTTCTCCTCCCCCCCCTCCCCACACCACCCCCCCCCCCTCCCCCCCCGGGCCCCCCTCCTTCTTCTTCTCCCTTAACACCCCCCCCCCCCCTTCCCGCTTTTTTTTCTCCCTCGCTGTTTTTCCCAACCACCCCGCTTTTTGGGCCCGCCCCGGCCCCCCCCCCCCCCCTTTTTGGTTTCTTCCCCCCCAAAAAAAATTAAAAAAATTTTTCTACATATTACATATATTTTCCCCCAATATTGGCAATAAAATTTACAAATTTTTCTACAAAACACAAACCATCTTATGATTACTTTGACAGAAAAATTAAATAGTGGATGTCCTCAGGAACAATGTATATTAATGAAACCCCATAGAAATAAATCTTAATGTTAAATAAATAATGCACAAAAAAAAAAACCCCCCACACCAAAAAAAAAAAGGGCCCCCAGGAACAATGTTATTAATGAAAAAATAAACAATAAATAAATCTTGATTAATTATTAAATAATTAATATTAATGACTTATTCCTCAGTAAATCTCTCAACATGCTTGCCCTTACTGAAACCTGGATCCAGCAGTCTGATACGGCCTCCCCTGCTGCTCTGTCTCATGGTGGCCTACAATTCTCAGACACCTCTAGGCTTGACAACATGTAGGGTGGAGGGGTAGGGTTACTTCTGTCACCGCAGTGCACTTTTCAGGCCATCCCACCAGTACCCTCACTCACATTCCCCTCATTTGAAGTACATGCTATCAGACTTTTCCGCCCACTCTCCTTACGTGTAGCTGTGATCTACCATCCACCTGGCTCACCCTACCAATTTCTGGATCACTTCGCTTCCCCTCTTTTTATCCAGTGAAATTCCTACCCTCATCATGGGTGATTTTAACATCTCCACTGACACCCCTGTGCCCCAGCTGCCTCACAGTTTCTCTCAATAACACACTTGTTTTGGTCTTTCACAACTTTCCTCTTCCGCCACACTCTCTGACCATAACCTTCTGTCTCTCACCATCAGTGCTTTCTCTCCTTCACAGGACATACCTACTCATCATACATATAGGAATTTACGTGCTATTAACACCCAGCACCTCTCAGATACTCTACAGTCCTCTCTGTCCCTGATCTCTTCACTGTCCTGCCCCAATCTAGCCACCAGTCACTATAATGAAACCCTTAAGAGTGCATTGGATGAGGAGGCTCCCCCCTCCACTTGAAAGGTTAGACGCAGGAGGCAGCAAACCGGGCACACGCCACAGACACGTTTTCTTCAGTGGTGCTCTAGGTGTGCTGAACTTCTGTGGAGAAAATCACGTACCCCTGAAGACTTCCTCTACTTTAAATTTATGCATAAAACCTATAATTCTGCCCTTCACCTAGCCAAACAAGCCTATTTCACCGCCCTCATCTCTTCTCTCTACTGTAACCCTAAAAGGCTATTTGAAACTTTTCACTCCTTACTTACTCCCAAGGTGCAGATACCATTCACAGACCTTAGCACAGATGACCTGGCCACTTATTTCCATGATAAAATTGATAAGATCCGTCAGGAAATAACTGCCCAATCCCCAGATGGCACTAACCCCCTCACCAGCCGCACTTCAGACTATTCATGCTCATCTTTTGAACCTGTTACAGAGGAGGAAGTATCTTAGCTACTTTCTTCTTCTCGCCCTACAACCTGTAGTAGTGACCCTTTCCCCTCACACAGAGGCGTAGCTAGCGGGGGGGGGGCAGGGGGGCGGTGGCCCCGGGCCCACTGATTCTCGGGGGCCCCACTTCGGGACCGCCGCAACAGAGGTTACCCTCACATATTAACTGCATCTATGTCTGCATAACACAGATACAGTTAAAATACATTCTCTACACGTACATAGCTCGTAAACCACAAGCCAATTCAGTCCTGTGGCCTACGAGCTGCCCTAAGACGTCTGCGTCCTGGCACAGACGTCTGCGCGATGACGTCATTGTCCTGCGCTATCCTTGCCAGGATGCAGGTCCTGCTTCTTCAGTAAGCGGCGGCAGTGCCGGCGGTGGAGACTCCTCCTCGGGGGATCGGAGGTAGGTGAGTAGCATCGATTTTTTTTTTAACTCACTTTGTGCATTGTAATTGAGGGTGGGGGGATGGGGGGTAATACATATAAGAGGTCAATTGGGAGCTTTGGGGATTTAGATAAGAGGACAGAACTAATATAAGGGATATTAGGGAGCTTTAATAAAAGAGGATATAAATTATAGTGAAAGGTCAGTGGGGGCTGTATGAATGTAAGGGGAGATAATATTAGGGGGCATTGGGACAGTATTAAAGGGGTTTTCTAGGGAATAATAAAGTTTACTGGTAAGGATTGTATTGGGCAAATTGGAGAGGAGGCGGGGAAGGTGAAACATAAAAAAAAAAAATACTCACTTGTCCCCAGGCTACCGATGTCCTCAGCCCTCTGCTGCTGTCTGTCCAGACACATGCACACCGCTTCCCTGCCACAAGTCCAGCACTGCATGTGATTGGCCTCAACAGTGGCTGGAAAAGACCCGGTGATGTCACTCATATACATGACTGGGTCCTTTCCAGCCAATATTGAGGCCACTGATGGCCTCAGCAGTCACGTATGTCACATGTCTGAACAGACAGTGGCGGCAGACACCAAAGCACTAGGGACAGGTAAGGCTGGGTTCACACTAGCGCTCAGTTTCCGTTTTTCGGGTCCACTTGGGGACCCGAAAAACAGAAACCCATTTCGCATGTAAAGTGGTTACCTGCGGAGTATAATGGGATCTGCTGGGTTTGTCTGGTTTCTGCCTGAAAAATATGGAGAAAAAAGGCCTGCTTGCAGGAATTTTCTTTCCGCATTTTTCAAACGAAATGGGGGACAGAATCCCTCAACGGGGTTCAAGTGTTGGTGTGAACCCAGCCTCAGTATGATTTTTTTTTTATCACCTATTCCACCTCCACTGTGATTTGTCCACTTCCTGGACAACCCCTTTAAAGAGGACCTTTCATGTCCTCATGAACCTGTGATTTTATATACCGCTAGAAAGCCGACTTTCCCGTTATGTGCCCCGATGGAGGAGATATCGGTGCCGTTAGTTTCGGCACATATCTGTCCCCACTGTCAGAAGGGCGTTCCTGACAGTCTAGCGTCATCGCTGAGCTGTGAGGAAGGCCCCCACTGACAGTACTTTAACATAGCCTTGTACTGTCAGAGGGGACATTCCTTACCGCCCTGCGATGACGCTGAGCTTTGAGTAAGGCCCCCTCCCCCAGTACAAGTCTTGGGGGGGACATTCCTCACAGCCCAGCGATGATTCTAGACTTTCAGGAACGCCCTTCTAACGGTGGGGAGAGATCAGTGCCGAAACTAACGGCATTGATATCTCCTCCACCGGAGCGATTAACGGGAAAGCGGACAGTGAGCTGAATGCAGTGCACTGTCAGCTTTCTAGTGGCATATAAAACCGCATATGCATGAGAACATGAAAGATCATCTTTAATACAAAGGGGTTATTAATAGGCATTATTAATACAGAGGGGCATTTATGTAAGAGGGCATAATTTATACAAGGAGACATAAAAGGGTATAATTAATAATAGGAGAATTGGGCAATATTAATTTTAGGTGGCACTCGGGCATTAAATTGATTTAAGGGGGTACACAGGGCATTATTAATTAGGGGGAATTATTAATTGAGGAGCAGTATTAAATAAATGGGGCACATAGGAGCATTATTAAATTAAAAAGGCACATGGGGTTATTATTCATTTCCAGGGGATTTTATATCATATTTTATAATTGAGGTAGCAGCAGGATGGAGAGGTTATGTAGTTGAGGACAATGTGGGTCAGGTTCCTGGAAAAGTGAGGAGCCAAAGATGTCTGTGTTACAAACTTTACAGTCACAGCTGGAAAAAGTGGTCATGGCGGTCCAGATGGAAGAGACGATAAATGTAAACCGTCAGAGATGTCACCTGTAAGTCACAACATTACGTAAATATATTTACGTAACTGGTCTTCACAGCCCTGTGTAGAACCACTATCTACCACTATACGGTCACTGTATAGTGATAGTGTTGGTATACCTGAGTTGGGGGCCCACTTGGATGTGTTCGCCCCCCCTGTGCTGAACCCCTAGCTACGCCTCTGCCCTCACACCTTCTCCAGTCTCTGTCTCCTGCCGTCACGACTTACCTTACTAAAATATTTAACCTCTCTCTCTCTCTTCTGGAATTTTCCCATCCTCTTTCAAACATGCTGTCATACCCCCACTACTGAAGAAATCCTCCCTTGACCCGTACTGTGCTGCTATCGACCGGTCTCTAACCTTCCTTTTATCTCCAAAATCTTGGAACGCTTAGTATATTCTCGTTTAATCCGCTATCTTTCTGCTAACTCTCTTCTTGACCCCTTACAATCTTGCTTCCGTACCCTGCACTCTACTGAAACGGCCCTCACAAAAGTCTCAAATGATCTCCTGATGGCTAAATCCAAAGGTGATTACTCTCTTATTCTTCTAGATCTCTCAGCAACATTTGACCATCAACTCCTCCTCACTATGCTCCGTTCTGTTGGCCTCACAGACACTGCTCTCTCCTGGTTCTCATCTTATCTCTCTGACCGCACTTTCTGTGTATCATTTGCAGCCTCTGCTTCTTCCCCTTACCGTTGGGGTTCCTCAGGGCTCGGTCCTAGGTCCCCTGCTCTTCTCCCTCTACACATCCCCCATTGGACAAACCATCACTAGATTTGGCTTCTGGTACCATCTTTATGCTGATGACACCCAATTATATACGTCATACCGTGACGTCACCCTTGCACTAATACAGAACACCAGTGACTGCCTCTCTGTTGTCTCAAATATCATGTCTTCGCTCTATCTGAAACTGAATCTCTCAAAGACTGAACTACTGCTGTTTCCACCATCTAATAGATCTGTCCCTGATATCTCCATTGCAGTCTCTAGCTTTACCATAACTCCTAGGCAGTATGCCCGCAGCCTCGGGGTTTTGTTTGACTCAGACTTTTCCTTCACCCCCCCATATCCAATCACTCGCACGCTCATGTCATCTCCATCTCAAAAACATCTCCAGAATCCGCCCTTTCCTTACCAAAAATGCACTAAAGACACTTATTGTTGCCCTGATTCACTCTCGCCTTGACTACTGTAACTCCTTACTAATCGGTCTTCCCCTTACTAAACTCTCCCCTCTACAATCTATTCTGAATGCGGCAGCCAGGCTCATCTATCAGTCTAGACGCTACAGCGATGCCTCCGGTCTGTGCCAGTCACTACATTGGCTGCCTATTCAATACAGAATACAATATAAACTTATCACCCTCATTCACAAGACTCTCCATAATGCTGCACCTCCCTACATTTCCTCCCTCATCTCTGTCTATCGCCCAACCCGTACTCTCCGTTCACTCAATGACCTAAGACTAATGTCCTCTATTATCAGAACCTCCCACACTCGTATACAAGACTTCTCCCGAATTGCACCACTTCTCTGGAATGCTCTATCCCGGACTATTAGATTAACCCCCAATTTCCACAGCTTCAAGCGTAAACTAAAGACATATCTTTTCAGACAGGCCTATCACAACTCCTAATGTAAACCCTTCCATAGTTAGAATCCCTAAAACATACCCTCTGTTCACGCTCCCACATTACCTCACAGGATATGATGCCGTATCAGACTAACTTTATATGTCCAGGCACCATCTGCACGTTAACCCCTTAATGACCGGGCCATTTTTTGTTTTTGCATTTTCGTTTTTCCCTCCCCACATTCCAAGAGCCATAACTTTTTCATTTTTCAATTCACGGAGTCACATGATGGCTTATTGTTTGCGAAACAAATTGTACTTTGTAATGTCACTATTCAATATGCTGTGCAATGTACTGGGAAGCTGGAAAAAAAATTCAGAATGAGGTGCAATTGGAGAAAAACTACATTTGCGACAAATTCATATGGGTTTAATTTTTACACCATTCATTGTGTGGTAAAAATGACATGTTACCTGTATTCTGCGGGTCAGTACGAACACGGCGATACAAAATTTATATAGTATTTGTAATGTTTTGATACCTTTTAAAAAATTAAAAACTTTGCTAAATAGAAAAAAAATTTTGCGTCGCCATATTGTGTCACCTGTAACTTTTTTCATATTTACATGTATGGAGCTGGGTAAGGCGTCTTTTTATGCGGGACAACATGATGTTTTTATTGATACCACTTGGGGAAAGATCTGATGGTTTGATCACTTTTTATTCAATTTTTTATAGGAGACAAAGTGTTGAAAAAAACGCTATTTGGCCATTTTGATTTTTTTTTCCCCGCTACGCCGTTCACCGTATGGGATAAATATTTTAATATTTTAATAGTTCGGGCATTTTGGAGCGCGGGGATACCTAATGTGTTTATGTTTACTTTTGTTTATTTACTTTTATATCTGATCTAGGGAAAGGGGGGTGATTTGAACTTTTGTGTTTTTTTTAATTTTTACATACTTTTAAAAACTTTTTTTTTTCTACTTTTACTTGTATGATCAGACTCCCTAGGGACCTTGAAACCTAGGGAGTCTGATCGATCATACTATTCACTGCGATACTACTGTATCGCAGTGAATAGCAAAATGCCTTCACTGCTATTAGATGATGCCTCTGGCATCGTGTAATAGCTATACTGTAATGACAGGCCTGGGAGCCTTCAATCGGCTTCCGGCTGTCATAGCAACCAAGCGCCGCCCTCCGATGACGTTCTGGAGGGCGGCGATGAGGTAAAAATGGCGGCGCCCTTGTCGGCTCCGCAATTTAGACGCCGCGCTCGCGTTTGACCGCGGCATCTAAAGGGTTAACAGCCGCGATCGCTGCAGGCACCGATCGCTGCTGTTAGCTGCGGGTCCTGGCTGTATTATACAGCCGGCACCCGCGGTGTATGGAGAGCGCTCAGCTCCTGAGCGCTCTCCATACATCGTCATGCGACTCAGGACGTACTATTACGCCCTGCGTCGTTAAGGGGTTAAAGGACACGACTGGTGATGGCTCATACAGCTTTATATATGTGTAATGACAGTAACCTCTATCACAAAATTGACCATTGTACAAGCAATGCTACGTCTGTTGCCGCCCCTGCTACCTCCTGTGTCACCCCCTCTACCTCAGATTGTAAGCTTTTGTGAGCAGGGACCTCAGTCCCAGTGTGTGAATTGAATATTTCTTTGTAATGTATCTTTTTTGTCAGTACTTGAACCCTACAAATTGTACAGTGCTGCGGAATATGTTGGCGCTATATAAATAAAAATTATTATTACTATAAATATTTGTCATCGGCATTAACCCTATTATTTCTTTATTTCCCTTGTAATTTCGTATAGTTTCTTTTACATGGCGTTCCTTTTCTTATTCATCCATTCTTAAACTTTACACATACATTTATTCATGATTAAACTGGAGAATGTACAATGCAGAAAGTGTAATTGCATTTAACAGACTAGACAGAATGCTATTTGCAGTTTTTCAAGGTCTAAAGAGACATTGACATCAAATTCTTGTTTATACACACAAGCTCAGGAACATCAGAACACTCAAAAGTAGAATGAATGTCAGATTGTCTAAGATCTAAAACTTAAAAGAGTCTGGATCATGGAACCCAACAATGATCCAAAACACAAGGGCAGATCAAACTGGTGGCCGTGATAGCAATCTCAGTGCTGCTGTTTTGACATAAGTTCTTTTTATTAGACTTTTCCTGCCAACATAAAGTGATTTTCTTACTCAAGTTACTTGGAATATAAAAGGGTTATTTTCCATTTCTCCTCAGCACATGTTCTATCCAAATAACATTAAAAGAAGGTATGACTTGAATGGCCACAAGCCATTCTATCAAACAAAACAAAAATTTGAGCGAGGCTTTATGTGCATCGATTGTTACCAGTGATGGGTGAACCTCTGAAGTTTCATTTCATTTGGTTTTCACCAGTTCACTGCCAAGATTTCTTTCAGTACAAATAAACTTGCAAGAGTTTAAATTGGCTTAGGCAAAACAGGCCAAGTAGTGACAGTAACATGGATGTCTATGGGAAAATGGTTGGTAGGCTGTGGAAATAAAGAGCTTTTTTAGCCACATAATGCACTGTTACATTTCTTTATGCTTTTTAAAATTAAAAATGCTCCAAAAATTAGTCCATTTCAGGGGGAAAATGCTTGCCTGTGTTTTTTTCATACACACATGGCGGTTGTATAGGAAGTAGTAATGACTTTTACAAGTGCTCCAAAAATTATCCCACTTCGAGGACTTGCAAATGCAGATTTTTTTTTTTTTTTTTTTTAAAGTGCCTGGGTAGAAAAGTGAAGGAAAAGTTTCTTTCTGTAGAAGTTATGAATTAATCTGATTGACCGGGGTAGAGCATTCCAGAGAAGTGGTGAAACTTGGGAGAAGTTTTGGACACAGGAGTGGGAGGTCCTAATAAAAGAGTATGTTACTTTTATGTCATTGGCGAAACAGGGAGAATGAGTTGGGTGATAGACAGAGATGAGGGAGGAAATGTAGTGAAGTGTAGCATCATGGAGAGTTTTGTGGATGAGTAGAGTGGATAAGTTTAAATTGCATTCTATAATGAATAGGCAGCCAGTGCAGTCAATGGCACTGCATTCAGAATAGATTGTAGAGGGGAGAGTTTAGTGAGAGGAAGACTGATTAGTAGATAGTTACAGTTACAGTCAAGTCCAGAGTAAATTACAGCGACAATGAGGTTCTTTAATGTTACTATGGTAAGGAAAGGGCAGATTTTGGAGATGTTTTTGAGGTGCAGATTACATGAGCATGTGAGTGATTGGGTATGAGGGCTAAAGGGAACATAACCCCAAAGTAGCAGGCATGTTGCCTCAGAGTTATGGTAAGACTGCAGACTGGAAATATCAGGGTTAGGTTGGTTAGTAGATGGTGGAAACAGCAGTAGTTCAGTCTTTGAGAGATTCAGTTTCAGATAGAGGGAACACATGATATGAGAGACAGCAGAGAGACAGTCACTCATGTTTTGTAGTAGTGCTTGGTTGATGTCATCATCACCTGCTCCACACAAATAGGGGTCAACCTTGTTTCCTGGCTGCTTAACTAGAAATGGCTGGGCCCCAAGGCGAACATTTGACATCCCCCCCCCGATCCCCCCCCGCACAAACCGCATTCCCCACATTCCTGCACACACTATTATGCCCCATAGTGGCCCCTACACACACTATTATGCACACATAGTGGCCCCTGCAGACACTAATATGCCCCATAGTGGCCCCTGCACACACTATTATGTGCCATAGTGGCCCCTGCACACACTATCACGTGCCATAGTGGCCCCTGCACACACTATTATGCCCCATAGTGGCCCCTTCACACAGAATTATGCCCCATTGTGGACCACCCATGAACAATTATTATACTCTGATTACACCCCAGAGTATAATGATTGGAGACCCAGGGGAGGATACAAACATAAAAACAATGTTACTTACCTCTCCCTGGCTCTGGAGCACCCCCCGCTACTTTTGGCCCTCTTCAATGTTGGACCAGAGGTCACGTGAGCCAGGACGCCAGCATGGCCCCTGTGATGTCTAGGATGTCACCAAAGAAACCTGAAGACTGCCAGAGCACAGGAGAGGTAAGTAACATTGTTTTTTATGTTCCCTCACCTTCCCTGGGTCTCCGATCATTATACTCTGGGGTCTGAAAAGACCTCAGAGTATAATGATAGCAGTGTTTGTGGGGTTCGCGGACCCGTGGCCTTACTTACCGATCCCTGCTCCTGCTCACAACCGCTTCCATTTCCGCAGAAGGGCAAGTGCAGGTGGCCGTGTTACTCTAGCAGGTAACGGCCTATTAAAGACACTTTTCTGGCCATGAGAAGCACCTTCTTTAAGCCACTATATGTATTTATAAAGTGGCGCACCAACAAATTGATAAAGAAATTTATGAATATGATGATGATGATGACAACAACCATGTGCTAGTTGTGAATGTGATCTCGTTATAAGAAAGACCACAGGGAGAAGGAATAGGATTGTCCTGCTCACTTTGCTTGCCACTGTCAATACCATTTTGCCAAATGAGATGATGATGCCTTTTGGTGTCAGCACAGAGAGATGTAATTCCTGCATAGTGCCTGCTTGGCTATGGCTAATTTTATCTTGCATTATCTTGCACAGACAGATAGGAAGTAGCAGAGGAGGGGGGGGGGATTTAACAGGCAGAAAGATATTTCAGTTCTCTGTGTGTATTGATCTCCTCTTAGGTCGGTGTTGGTTGTACAGCCTAACCGCGGTGGGGAGGAAAGACTTCTGATAGCGCTCCTTCTCACACTTAGGGTGGCGCAGTCGGTCACTAACAGTACTGCCCAGCGCGATCACGGTCTCATGCATGGGATGGGACTTCTTCTCCCGCATGGAGCTCACCACGGACAGTATCCTTCTGTCACTCACCACCTGCACTGGGTCCAGGGGGCTCCCCAGGACAGAGCTGGTCCTTCTTATTAGCTTGTCAAGTTTCTTTCTGTCCCTGGTTGATATACTGCTCCCCCAGCAGGCCACTCCGAAGAAGATGGCTGATGCCACTACCGAGTTGAAGAAAGTCCTAAGAAGTGCCCCCTGGATTCCAAAGGCTGACAGCCTCCTAAGCAGGTAGAGCCTGCTGTGGCCCTTCCTGTACAGGGCCTCCATATGATCTGCCCAGTCCAGCTTATTATTATTAAGGAGCAAACCCAGGTACTTATAGGTGTTCACAATCTTGATGCCCGTCTCCAGGATGTCCACTGGTTTAGGAGGGCATCTGCATTTACGGAAGTCCACCACCATCTCCTTGGTCTTCCTCGCGTTAATCTTCAGGTGGTTCCGCTGACACGAGTCCACAAAATCCCGGTTCAGTTCTCTGTACTCCCTGTCATCATCGTCTGTGATGAGACCTACTATTGCAGAGTCATCAGAATACTTCTGTAGGTAGCAGCTAGATGAGTTGCACCTAAAATCTGCAGTGTACAGTGTGAAGAGGAAAGGGGCAAGAACTGTACCCTGAGGTGCCCCCGTATTACAGATCACGGTATCTGACATAGTCTCAGGCTCTCACGTATTGAGGTCGATTTGTGAGGTAGTCTAGGATCCAGTTGGAGAGGTGGTGGTCCACTCCAGCAAGGCCCAGCTTGTCCCTCAGTAACCCGGGCTGTATGGTGTTAAAAGCACTGGAGAAATCAAAGAACATTATTCTCACCGTGTTTCCTGGTTTCTCCAGGTGAGACAGAGCTCTGTGCAGAAGGTGGATGATGGCATCATCTACCCCAATGCCCGGCCGATAAGCAAACTGGAGAGGGTCCATAGCGGGGCTCACTAGACGGCGGAGATGTGTGAGAACCAATCTCTCTAAGATCTTCATCAAGTGGGATGTCAGTGCTACAGGTCTGTAGTCGTTGAGGTCCATAGGGTGAGGTTTCTTTGGAACTGGTACCACACAAGAAGATTTCCATAATTCAGGGACTATTTCCTGCCTCAGGCTCATATTAAACATGTATGTAATTATACCACACAGCTGGTCCCCACAAGTCTTAATTAGCCTTGCACTGATGTCATCTGGCCCTGCGGCTTTCCTCGCCTTGATCTTTTTCATCTCCTTCCTCACCTGGGTCCGTGTGAAGGTCAGACTGTGGTCAGATAAAGACGGATTTCTGGATTTACTGGTCTGTTGGGGAGTAGCCGCATGGGGTGAAGTCATTGTGGTGGGGGGAACTGAAGGACATGCTGGGGTGGGAGGAGCTGGTGTGTGATCAAATCTGTTGAAGAATAGGTTTAGTTCATTAAGCCAATTAACATCTGCCTCAATCTGGCAGACAGACTGTTTATGACCCGAAATTGACTTAAGCCCCTCCCACACACCCCTTATGTCTTTCCTTTCCATTTGCTTTTCCATTTTTTCCTTATAACTGGCTTTTCCCTGCCTGATTTGATGCCTCAGCTCCTTTTGTACTTCCCTCAGCCCCCCCTTATCTCTTGTCCTGAATGCCATCTTTTTCTCCTTAAGTAGTGTTTTTATATCAGAATTGATCCATGGTTTGTTGTTGGAAAAGCACCTCACAGCTTTTGTGGGTACTGTGTTGTCCACACAAAAATTAATATAGTCCGTTATGCAGTGTGTGAGTCCTTCCATATCTTCTCCATAAGAATCCTGCAGAACTTCCCATGCGGTTGTGTCAAAACAATCCCTCAGAGCCTCATCACTCTCCTCGGACCATATCCTCACTGTGCGGGTGACAGCTGGTTCTCTACGTACAAGTGGCTTGTACACAGGTCGGAGATGCACTAAGTTGTGATCCGATCTTCCCAGGGGCGGTAGGGCTGATGAGTTATATGCCTCCCTCGCGTTGGCAAAGAACAAGTCCAGTGTTTTGTTGTCTCTTGTGTGGCAGGTTACATACTATGTGAAACTGGGCAGTGTGGATGATGGAGAGACATGGTTGAAATCACCCAACACAAGAAAGAGGGCCTGGGGGTGTCATGACTGCAGTTGGCTCACCGTGGCTTGTAGGACCTCGCAGGCAGCGTAAGCTTTCGCAGAGGGGGGGGGACATATGCAGCTATCACGATGACATGTGATAGTTCCCTTGGTAGATAGAAAGGTCTCATGCTCACAGCTAATAGTTCAATGTCCTTACAGCAAGTTTGCTCCTTAATCACAATGTGCCTAGGATTACACCATCTATCATTCACAAATATTGCCAGCCCTCCTCCTTTCCTCTTACCACTCTCCCTTGTCCTGTCCGCTCAAAGGAGTTTAAAGCCATCCAAGGAGACAAGAGTGTCCGGAGTAACTTCAGTGAGCTAAGTCTCTGTAAGCAGCATCATGCTGCACACCTGAAACTCCTGATGATGCCTGGTGAGCGCCGTTAGTTCGTCCATCTTGCAAGAGATCTCACATTGCCCATAATGATGGAGGGGAGAGCTGGTCTGAAACGTCTCTTTTTAATCCTCTGTTGGACTCCAGCTCTACATCCCCTCCCCCTCCTTTTCCTTCTCCAGATCTCCTGGGGGATGTCTGGGCTATTGGAATGCCGTCCTGCTGTGTCTCTAAGCTGCAAAAGTTCCTCTCTGGAGTAGACAAAAGAATTGTCTGCAGACACAATAGTTCCCATTTGAAATAGAACAAAACAGACAAAAAGTATCACAAAGGTCCAATTCCAAGTCTTCATGTGTTTCTTCATAGTTCAAAGTCCCTTCAAAGTAGAGTGATAAAACAAGACAAAGAAAGAAAAATAAGAGAAAGACACAGAGCTGCTGAAACAGGCTGCCACTCCAGCGGTGCCATCTTGGGGAAAAAAAAAAAAAAAAAAAGTCTCAGCCTCAGATTTTGGATGCTATTTCATGTACTTTGTTTTTTAGGGGTTTTTTTTTTTTACATTTTTTATATAATACAGGTGATGGAGAGGCAGGGGGCCTTATGTAGGAGTTAAGGGGAAATTAAATTGTGGGTGGGGGGGTTGGAGGTGCCTACTTGCAAAAAGTTTGAACAGGGCCTCCTAATCTATTAAAAGAGCCCTGCATCTACCCCACCCCCATCTAGTACTACCACTAACAGTCATGACTTTCACCACTGCCATATGACAAATTTGGTAAACAATGTGGTTTAGAACTGGCAATATTGTCCACAAGAAATTATTAAATGCCCTGTTACCATATGACACATTCAGTAATGAATGCAGATTAGAACTGGCAATACCATCCACAAGAAATTATTAAATGCACTGTTGTCGTGTGACAAATTCGGTGATGAATGTGGTTTAGAACTGACAATACTGTCTACAGGAAATAATTAAATGCACCAATGCAATATGACAAATTTGAGAAAGAATGTGGTTTAGAACGGTTGCCAATTTGGTAATGTAATGAATGTGGTATAAAACTGGTAATATCACAAGAAATTAACCCTTTCCCAAAATCTGACATACTATTATGGCAGATGTTGAGTATTTAAATATGATATTACACAGTGCAGACCTGACGGCAATGCCTGTGATCACTGCCCTCAGGGATCGTGGGTATTAACCCTCCTAAAACCTCAGTCAAACTGTAAGGGTCTTGCCATCAGTAGCAATACCCTGACACTACTGCAGTGGTCTGAGAGGAAGGACAGAGACAAGTGAGCCCTAATCTCACCCCAGCCACTGTCCCTTCCTATTGCCTCAGTTACCCTAAACGGTAAAAGGACAACCAGAAGACAAGCCCTATACTGAGTAAGTGACACACAGAACAGGACAAGACAAAAACAACACAGAAGCAGAGTGATCAAGCCAAGGGGTCGGTAACAAACGAGCAATTCAGTACAAAATCAAAATCCAAGAGAATAGTCAAAAGGCAAGCCAAAGAATCAGGTAAGTAGCAAGGGATATAATAAAGAGAGCAGGCAAAGACAGTGCAATAACCGGCGACCATGTGAGGGCTGACAACCTGTTTATAGAAAGTCTGTGACCAGCCCCAGACCTGATAGGTACACAGGCTGTCAATAACACAGGCCAGGAAGAGATTAACTCCATGCAGTCCAGAGAGAAATGCTCAGAACACGGGTGTGGCCGGAAAGCCATTAAATTGTCTAGGACCATGTTCAGACTGAGCAACAAGAAACCTACACAAAGAACCAAACTGAACACACCTCCTTCGCCGCAGCGTGCGAGCAGAGGGTGGCACCGAGACCCGAACCGGCAGAGACGTTACACAAACATTACCAAGGTGCCATTTTCCCAATGCAGCCATTTTGGGTTGAATTGCTGGCCTCGGGAGTGAGATCTGGGGCCAGCGATCCATTACTATGATAGTCAGGAGCCTATTGAAGGCTTGTCAACACATATAAAACTGAAAAAGTAAAGTAAAACACATACACATTATCAAACAAACTGCCATTTTTTTTGGCTATTTCACCTCCCATAAAAATTTGGATAAAAAGCAATCAAAACAATAGACATTCCCCAAAATGGTATAACTAAAAACACCTCATGCATCTCTGTACATAGAAATATAAAAAAAGTTATGAGTGTTGAATATTGTGACTCGTCAAAATGTAAAAAAAATATATATTAATTTAGTATCACCATAACCGTACCGACCCACAGAACACAGATGACATGTCATTTTGGCTGTACAGTGATCGCTAATTCCATCCCATTCTGAATTATTTCCAGCTTCCTAGTACATCATATGGAATATTAAATGGCACCATTAACAAGTACAATTTGTACTGCAAAAATTAAGCCCTCATATGGCACCGTGAACAGAAAAATAAAAAAGTTATAGCTTTTGGAAGCGAAAATCGAAAAATGTCTGCGATGGGAAGGTGTAAATATATTCTGTGCAGTAATACAATACTATAATCTCTAGCACTACCTAGTTATAAAAGGTATATTTTTACTTTTATGCCGAATAATGCATAAGCAGTTCAATACTCCCAGTTCTCTCTATTATATTCCTCTTCCTATAATGTTCTCTGATACCCCATAATAACAGACAGGTCATGCTGAGACTTTTAGATTTCTCCTCTCTTACCCCCTGGATGTAATGTCTGATATATCATTACAACAGACTTGGATCGAAGAAGAAAAGTCTCTTTATAGACGGCTCTGTCAGTAAACTCAAGTCCAAGCTCTTCATCAGTTAGGAACACACAATGTGATTGTAAGGCAGGCACAATCTAATAAGAACAGACTATGCATGATAGGGGTTGTAGTTGCCTCCTTTTGCGCTTCCTTACAATATCCTCTGATATCACATGATAGCCTAGACATGCTCTGTCATAGAAGCAGAACAACAAAAACACAAAACATCACGGACATCAATGTCACCCGATGGATTCCATTAACGATAAGAGATGGCACTCTATTAGGCATGACAGTTCAGCATGCTATGCTATTTCCTGATGAATATTTGACTGGCTCTTTATGGAGCCTCCTGCACACATGTGAACAGTGCCTTATAAGATTGTGTAGCAGCTGAGCTGTATATTTTGATGTTCTGTAGCGGCTGAGGTGTGTAGTATGATATTCTTTGGCAGTGAAGGTGTTTATTATGATGCTCTGTTGATTCGGAGATGTGTATTATCATATATTGCAGCAGCTGAGGTTTATAGTATGAGGTTCTGCAGCAACTGAGGCTTATAGTAGCAGCACGGGGGCTCAGTGGTTAGCGCTGGAGACCTGGGTTCGAATCCTGCCAAGGATAACATCTGCAAGGAGTTTGTATGTTCTCCCCGTGTTTGTGTGGGTTTCCTCTGGGTACTCCGGTTTCCTCCCACACTCCAAAGACATACTGATAGGGAACGTAGGTTGTGAGCCCTATATGGGACAGTGACTGACAATATCTGTAAAGCGCTGCGGAATATGATGGCGCTATATAAGTAAGCAAAATAAATAAATTATAAAATAGTATGATGTAGCAGGAGAGGTATGTACTAGGAAGTTTTCCAGCAGCTCAGGGACCCACCAATGCGTTAAAATGGCCCTACTAAATATCCATGTTTACCTTGGATGGCATGTTTATTGTAAAGAAAGGTGAGATGTTCTCAGACTGCTTGATGTAGCTCCCAGCACAATAAAAGGATTGGGCATGTTGGAAACCAAAGTAGGCGATCCTCATTCCCCTAGATATCTGTTGTCAAAGGACAGTCAGGGGGTTATGCTCTTGTCCACAATCTAACATGTATAGGCAGCCTTTAAGTCAGTGTTCACAATTTCCACTTATTATCCCCAGTGAGATTAAAATAGCTGAGGTATTGGAGGGAGTGATATGGCAAAAGATTTTCCGAGGATCATTTATGGGGCCGTTCTAGTACTAATCCTAATTGGCATTGATACTATTGTATGGTGGCTATCACTGTAGATGTTGTAAATGTCTTTGTACTGCTTCTGCGCGCCCTGTTCCCCTTGTGGGCGACATTATGCTACACTCGTTCTCATTTCTGTGGATGAAGCAGTAGTAATTACCTATTATGTCCCATCTCCGCTCAGAGCTGCTATTACTTTGCATTTAAATCAATGACAGTACTGAAGAAACTATTAACAACATTCATTATAAAACATAAAAATATTTCTATCATAAAAGGTTTCACCGAGTTAGAGAGGACGCTTTATTCAATATGCATAAAAAATATTGATATCTGTCATTTTCACAGTCTCTCTGTTTAGTAATGTCTGCTTTTCGGCACAGCACATTTAACGTGCAATGCTGTGATCTAATTATTAGTAAAACATGTCACACTATACTGATAAAGCTCCTACCAGCAAAATGCTTTCTATAGAAAGTGCGCCACCTGCAGGCTAAGCGTACTCAAATAACATTTCTTGGAATTGAATTTAGCTTAACATGTGCAGTTCTGGAGTATTATTAAGGATGGTTTAACACTAGCAGTGAGCTAAAAATTAGAATGTAATGTAAAAATAAAAAGAACCCTTCTGGTAGCAGAAGCTGCAGACTTTTTTTTTTGCTAAATTATGAGACTGAGAATTTAATCCGAATTGGGTTGTTTTGGCAGACAGCACATGAATGGAACTGTGCAAAATGACCTGTGTAGCAGATTTTAAACCTGTGATATATTATTTCTAGTGCTTTTAGGCTAAAGCCCCACGTTGCGGAAACACAGCTTTTTTGTTGCAGATTTTGTTGCATTTTTTTCAGCCAAAGCCAGGAATGGATTGAGCAGAAGGTAGAAGTATAAGAGCTTCCTATATATTTCAAATTCCTTTTGTAGCCCTTCTTGGCTTTATCTCAAAAAACTGCAACAAAATCTGCAACAAAAAAAGCTGTGTTTCCGCAACGTGGGGCCTCAGTCTTATACACAGCTTTCAAACTTTCAGCTTGAAAGAGTTTGGAGGCCCGCAGTGATTCCTTCAAGTGAACTACAGCAAGACCCACCTAAAAATCAACAGATTCACTATTGTCATTCTGACAATGTGTCATGGTTTATTGATCTCCGTGGTAACAGACTACAAGCAAACACTGTGCAGTCTGATCTCTCAGTTATACCCCTTCTATTCACCCTTTAGTTTGTATTTTTATATACGCACATATCTTCTAATATATTGCCTCTGGCTCCTCTACTCAGGAATCCAATAACAACATTTCTTGTATTGCTCTCTTGAGCTGTATCAAGGGAACATTTTGGGATATATATATATATATATATATATATATATATATATATACCCACATCCTAACTGCAGTTATTTAACATAGATCAATACAACATCCTCACACTGAAGCAGATTAGCTACATCATGTCAGTGTTGTAAGTACCACCGTAGCAGTCATAGCGGCTGCCAAAAGACCCGGGACCTTAGGGGGGCCCCTGCTGCTTTTTTATTTATTTATTTATTTTTTAATAGGCCCTGTTTACTTACCAATCCCAGTTCCTGCTCATGACCACCTCCGCTTCCCCTTCCCCCCTCCAGAGGGCCCCATGCATCTCATATCACGTTGCTGGGGCCCCTTGGAGGGAAGAAGGGAAAGTGGATGTTGTATGTTGATCTGGGGTGATCTCAACTGTTGGAACCCTGCAGATCTAAACTTTAAAGGGGTTGTCCGGCATAAACTAAAACGTTAACACTAAGCTAAACCCCCTTACCCGCCTAACTTCTCCCTTTAAAAAAAAAGTATACAGTATTTACCCATATGCCTGGGGTGGTCATGTTTCCGAAGAAGGGAGGTCACCAGTACTCCTCTCCCCCCCCTCCGCCACTGTCTCCATCATACTCATCAATGCTAACGTCCTCTTCTTCTGCTGGACGTCGCTTCCTTCACAAGGGATCCAGAGCCGACGCCTGTGCAATAGAACGCCGGCAGAAGCGAAGAGAAGCAGCGTTCTATTGTGCATGTATGGTAGGCACACTGCTTCTCTTCTGCCGGTGTTCTATTGCGCAGGCACCAGCTCTCAGGTGAGGGCAGAAGAGGGGAGAGCGGCACCGACGAAAGTCATCTCCAGGAAGAGAAGACAGGTAAGTATGATGGGGTGGGGAGGGGGTTGGTGGACTGAGTTAGTTAGCTAGGTAGGTAAACGGGGGGGGAGGGTTGTGAGGGAGAAAGTGAGAGGGGGGATCTGAGTGAACTGCAATGCATTATGGTTGTTGTAGGCTAAGACAGCAGGAAGCTACCCATGTAAACAAATGCAGAGGATACCAGGAGCTCCCATAGAAATTGCTGAAAACACTGCTTGGTAGTGGCATCAGCCATCTTCTTCGGAGTGGCCTGCTGGGGGAGCAGTATATCGACCAGGGATAGAAATAAACTTGACAAGCTGATTAGAAGGGCCAGCTCTGTCCTGGGGAGCCCACTGGACCCAGTGCAGGTGGTGGACGACAGAAGGATACTGTCCGTGGTGAGCTCCATGGGGAAGAAGTCCCATTCCATGCATGTGACCGCGCTGGGCAGTACTGTCAGTGACCGACTGCTCCACCCTAAGTGTGAGAAGGAGCGCTATCGGAAGTCTTTCCGCCCCACCGCGGTTAGGCTGTACAACCAACACCAACCTAAGCGGAGATCAATACACACAGAGAACTGAAATATCTTCCTGCCTGTTAAACCCCTCCTCTGCTACTTCCTATCTGTCTGTCTACTATCAATGTAATGCCTCTTACCTTGGAACATTCCTGTACATGTTGTATTTGTATTTGTATCTGCTTATCTTATCTTATCTTTGCTGCTGTAACACACTGAATTTCCCCATTGTGCGACTATTAAAAGACTATTATTATTATTATTATTAATAAAGGTATTTGGGTGCACTTATTAGCCCATTGATAGCACTAACAGACCTTTTATAAAAATAATTTCTTTGCCCGAAAAATCCCTTCAAGGACTATCCTAAAAATAGGCCATCGATATTACAAATGATAGCCCTTTTAATGGACCATTCTAGCATATAAGGTGTGACCATGTGGTTGCCCATTTGTTTGAATGGATGATTGACTGCTGCGTCCTGATGAGTGGCCAGATAGGTATATCATTTTAGGTACTGGGTACTTGAGCTACTAAACCCTTGTTACAAAAAACCCCCAAAAACTTAAATATCTATACAAACTATATTTCAGTGTTATATTTGCTCACTTAATACTTGTTGGAATTGTATGTAAGGTAAGGGCATACCACTGCAGATCTGGAGTTGCAGCCCTGTGGGTGCCAGTTATCACATAGAAAATATTGTTACTTGCATTAAGCCACCTTAAAATCAAAGGATATTTTACCAATGTAATGGTAGCAGTCTCAGTTCTTGACACTGGGTAATCTAATACGGTTCAGCTTTCATTATGCAGTTGAATCTCAGAAGTAACATTGATCTGTTGCTGTAGGGAAAACATCAAGGAAAACCCATGCTGTCTTAAAGAACATTTTTAAAGCATGTACAATTTGCTAGCACTGTTAAGTAATTCCAGTAGTATCCAGATTTGTTGCCACCGTATCCAAGTAAATTGATATAAATTCTATCCTATTCTATTTATACTTTCTCCTCTTAATATAGTGGATTTTTGCATTACATAAAAATAATTGAGACATGAAATTAATTTATAAATCAGCTGCATAAATATACAGTATATATACACAAGTATACTGTATATACACAGCCATTTTACTATACCTTTCTTTTATCTTCTATTCTACTGGTACAGATACTTCACCTTAAGGGCAAACTCAAGTAAACAATGAAAACATATTTTTCTTTTAGTGTCTGTTCTTATTGTGCATATGAAAAGGTCTGTTCTTCCTCTGTTTGCTGTTACAGTATGTAAACTGCACTAGCAACTAGAGACTGCTATTGCCAAGACCCATTTTCTTTTAGGGAAACGTGTCAGTGGTCTGTTAACTTCTGTCTCCATAAGAAGATAAGCTTGAGCCAGGGTGGAAAGAATTTAACAAAAATCATGCATCATGTGTCGTAAATATAATACATTTATTTACACCTATTTTTCATCCATGTACATATATGAAAATAATAATAATGTAACCTACAATATATTGTGAATTACAAGTAAGTACAGCTGAATAAGGTTTTTACATGAAAGGAGAAAAATGGAAAAGCTGCGTCAACCACAAGGATTATAGAATTATATCATTTGTAACATAATTTTTAGAAAACAGCATATACCCTTCAGCCCATTGGTCATACAGAGATGATATAGCATTGCCTCCATTGTTCAGTACTTTTACATCTATTCTGAAATCACTAGTTGGCTTTGTAAAGCATCAGGTGACAATACATAAACATAACATTATATTTATTATATTATAATTATTCAGTTTCTTATGTTTGGTATTTTTGACATAATGATCATCTTGAGACATCTCATCAAGACAACTTTTTGTACTGGACATATCGGTTGACCAGCAAGTGAAAGAAATAGGATCAATTCTTACCCAATTCTTCAGGAAAGATAAGCTTTATTAGAATCCACAAACACAACAAATTTCAGGGTTACTCCTTTATCAAGTGTAACAAGTGGGTAACCTAACCCCAAAACACGTTGTGTTTGTGGATATCAAAAAAGAATTGGGTAAGTGCAGATCCTTTTTCCCTCACCTGCTGGTCGACCCATATGTCTGGTACAAAAAGTTGATCCTATGATCCTGCAGCTCTAACCCTGTTCCATAATATAACACTGTTCTATTTTTGTTGTGACTCAACACAACAACCCAAGGTGAGAGGCCATCTATACTATTTGTGTATCATACCATTCTTTTTCTATCTCCCCCATATGGGATTATACTATTGGGCACAATGGGAGAGTAATGGGAGAGATAGAAAAAGAATGGTATGATACACAAATATGCTGTCAATGCTGTTGTTTTGTTTTTTGAGCCCTTATCTCATCATGACAATCCCTGCCCATAATTGCTATTAGGTTCTTGTTCTGGAGAACTCAATTATGGATCCACAGACATATGAATGGATGTCCTAAAATACTACATACTACAATGTCTGAAAGTTCTGTAGCCAGGTCTGAAGTGATCAGCTGAATCAGGGGTCCTGATTTAGAGAAGATGTTGTCTCAATAGGCATATGGACATTCTTAAGGAGGATCTCCTGCTAGGTGTACTCAGTCAATCATACAGTACATTGACTGTCCTTGCCATAGGAGGACCATTTCCACCCCAACACCAGCTTGCACCTTTACTTATAATCTATTTTGTGGGTCTATAATGTTGACTTTAGATCAATAATGTTGTGCTACATTTTTGTTAATCTAAAGTCACCAAATTGGATCGCGTATTGTTGTCTGTATTCCCCTGACCAGTGAACATGCTCTCAGGTTCCTACAGGCTGCTCTGAGTTTGATGCTGGGTTGGAGATGTTTCCATGGTTACACTGAAACTTCTCTTCATGCATAGGAGAATAGTTTGTCAGATGCCAATTTAATCAGAATTAAAGAAAGCAAGGTTCAGGATGAAAGGATTCTCATTGTGTTCCAGCCACTAGAATTGTTTAGCCTTTTGTACATCTTTATGATCGGATCTGGGTAATTCGCAGGACTAATCTTCTCTATAATATTTTCCAACCATGAATATATTTGAGAACTTGTAATAATTCTGATCATGAGCCCTTTGTACATTTCTATTGGTCTTATTAGAAACAAAAAGTAATTGTTGACTTTTCATCCCGCTAAATGGTTGGAAATTTTCAAAGGACACATCAATATCACTGAAACTCCAATGCCGGAGGGCTTTAACATTTATTAAAGTTTTCAAATATTACATTTGCTACCCAGCAGTGTATGATATATATTGCCAGTCAACCAGAAAAAAACTGAGCACTGGATACCTCTCCTAGGAATCTAACCAATTTCCCTTCATCTAATAGGTATAAAATAGAGGATTGCAAATGTCATAGAGGAGATCGTATACTAACAGCAATAGAATCAGGGCTTCAAAACAAACATAGCATTTCTCTAACAAAAGGTCTCCTCGCTTGTGTTCATTTCAATGACACTACAAGATTCTGTGGTTAAACTGCTGATGAGATCGGCGCCCACAAATTAGGCACTAAATAGAAAACTACAATCAAAACACAGCTCAATGAAACAAATCACTTGTGCAATTTCATCTATTTGAGCTCACCAGATATGGCTATCTGTGCAGATAAAGAAATTGCAAAATTACAGGATATTGTAAGGTGCATCGTTTCTCATTTGCTTGGCCAAAATGGATCAGCAAGTTTCCAATAGTCAGCACTTTCTTATTATTTTCTTAAGGTCACTATTATCTTGCACTGTCTGTTTGCTAGAGAATGGGAAGATTTGATGTGAAGCGAAGGAAATAGGTGAGAATGGGGCTATTAAATCACAGCCCAACTGCAAGATTCTGTATAGTACAAAGGAATTCAGGAATCTATGCATTTTAAGGCTACATTTTCCCATACAGGTTGCAGATAAATATTATGAAGTCTTTAACATGTGAAAATTTCACCTACATGTATTATTCATTCTGTAATCTCGGCAAACATGGTATTTCACTAATATATGGAAAATTCTAAGTTATCTTTTTTATTTATAGACTGTCAGCTGTTCTGCTATAGGTGAATTTCTTCCTCAGCACTTGCAATACCCAGGGATTTACTAAAAGCATGCATAAGAAATATCTATTTATATATACAGTTTGGGATTATTATCCTATAAAAATACATAAAGGCAGACAGGAAAAACATTCTTTCCATCTGTAATGGAAATTATTTTGTTATGTAAATGAGGTTGCCTTAAATGGCTTCTTCATCTAACATTTAATAGGAAGTTAGATAAGCCTGGTGAAATAGCTACTGTACTTTGAGCCTCTGTTTCTAAACACTACAAATTAAGAAATATTTTGGTGACATTTATGCCAATTTATTATTTGTCTACAGATGTGTCTATACCTTTTACTTGGCTCAAATTTGGTTAAAGTAGTTGTCGAGGGTTAAGGTTTTTATGGCACATCCATAGGATGGGTAGAAATAACTGAACGGGGGAGCCCCAGACCATCAGCTGTACAGAGCCACTTCCAGCAACCACTCTATTCACAATACAGGCCCAGAAGCAGAAAGCTCCGTCCCCTGTATAGTAGCCGGGCATCGTCACTACAGCTCTGACCTGCAGTACCAGTGCTGAAATGCTATACAGGTGGTGGAACTTTCTACTTCCGGCCCTGTATTGTGTCTAGGATAGTCGCTGTAAGTAGCATGGACAGCTTATCAGTGCGGTGGTGGTGGGATGTCGGCCCCCAACATCCTCAGGATAAGCTGTAAAAACCTTAACCCTGGACAATCCCTTTAAGGATTCAAATTTAAGCAACTTCAATACAATATGGTAACATCTGGGTGATCTCACATATAGAATAGAAAATACTTGCACAGGCCTTGATCAAGATTGGTGGAAGTCTCTAGGCAAAACATGAATGGGAGTCCATAAGTTGTGCTGACAGGGTTTTGGGGGCATAGATGGCAGTATTAGCAGCTGACTGGGGACCAGCACAATATCTTCTCATCTGTTTCACAGTGAGCTCCTGATAGTGCAGCTGTCCTCCATACTTCCAAAATCCTGTCAGGCTGAATGAGCACAACATAGATGATCAGGTTTGCTGCTAGCCAGCCCTGAACAGGAATGATGTACACTATTATACTGCTTCCACACACATTGACACTATGCAACCCATCCTATTGGTACTCTAAGGCTAAAGCCTCATGTTGCGGAAATGCAGCGTTTTTGGCTGCTGTGGAAAAAAACACAGTGTTTTACAGTACCAGCAAAGTGAATGAGATTTTGGTTAACCTTATCTACACATTGCAAGGGGAATAAAGCTGTAGAAATGTGTGAAAACGCCTGCGTTATTTAAAAACTCAGCATTTTAATTTTAACTGCAGAATTGCAAACTCTATATATTTAATAGAGCAAGAAAAATACTGAAAAATGCAAAAGTTCAATGGAAAATGCTGTGGAAAACACATTTTCACTGAGTTTTTTAAGCTGCATTTTGCTATGTGGGCCTTAGCCTAAGATGGACTTTTGAGAGTGTAGCAGGATGGTGTTCATGTTCATTTACCACATCGATTACTCCCCTGGAAAAAATGGGCATAGGAACCCATCTGCAGACAGATCTGCAAAATTTCCTTCCAATAAGCGGCACAAGGAAAGGACCCAGTACATCACAGACAGACCGGATATGGTACAGACTGGAGAGCAGCCTGGGACACGGAGCACCAGGGACAGATGAGCATGTTTTTGTTTTGTTTTTTTCACCTTCCCCAGCCTCCAGGAAAAAAACTGTATTTCCTGTACAAGCCCTTTAATGTGACATAGTACCTTTTCTGAGTTTCCTTGGGTGCACCACCTAAAATTGATTCTGGGGGTGCACCCTCAAGCAACCCCCTAGCAAATAGTAATACCCTTCAAATTTTTAGAGCCTGGGCTCACAGAAGGATCCTCTGGTACCCTGGTGGGCCAGTTCAGCCAACCTCATTAGTACAAATTAGGATTCGTCAGTCTTTTTTCTATGCCATATACAGTGCCTTGCGAAAGTATTCGGCCCCCTTGAACTTTTCAACCTTTTGCCACATTTCAGGTTTCAAACATAAAGATATAAAATTTAAATTTTTGGGTGAAGAATCAACAACAAGTGGGACACAATTGTGAAGTGGAATGAAATTTATTGGTTATTTTAAACTTTTGTAAAAAATAAAAAACTGAAAAGTGGGGCGTGCAATATTATTCGGCCCCTTTACTTTCCGTGCAGCAAACTCACTCCAGAAGTTCAGTGAGGATCTCTGAATGATCCAATGTTGTCCTAAATGACTGATGATGATAAATATAATCCACCTGTGTGTAATCAAGTCTCCGTATAAATGCACCTGCTCTGTGATAGTCTCAGGGTTCTGTTTAAAGCAAAAAGAGCATCATGAAGACCAAGGAACACAGCAGGCAGGTCCGTGATACAGTTGTGGAGAAGTTTAAAACTGGATTTGGATACAAAAAGATTTCCCAAACTTTGAACATCCCAAGGAGCACTGTGCAAGCGATCATATTGAAATGGAAGGAGTATCAGACCACTGCAAATCTACCAAGACCCGGCCGTCCCTCTAAACTTTCATCTCAAACAAGGAGAAGACTGATCAGAGATGCAGCCAAGAGGCCCATGATCACTCTGGATGAACTGCAGAGATCTACAGCTGATGTGGGAGATTCTGTCCATAGGACAACAATCAGTCGTACACTGCACAAATCTGGCCTTTATGGAAGAGTGGCAAGAAGAAAGCCATTTCTCAAAGATATCCATAAAAAGTCTGGTTTAAAGTTTGCCACAAGCCACCTGGGAGACACACCAAACATGTGGAAGAAGGTGCTCTGGTCAGATGAAACCAAAATCGAACTTTTTGGCCACAATGCAAAACGATATGTTTGGCATAAAAGCAACACAGCTCATCACCCTGAACACACCATCCCCACTGTCAAACATGGTGGTGGCAGCATCATGGTTTGGGCCTGCTTTTCTTCAGCAGGGACAGGGAAGATGGTTAAAATTGATGGGAAGATGGATGGAGCCAAATACAGGACCATTCTGGAAGAAAACCTGTTGAAGTCTGCAAAAGACCTGAGACTGGGATGGAGATTTATCTTCCAACAAGACAATGATCCCAAACATAAAGCAAAATCTACAATGGAATGGTTCACAAATAAACGTATCCAGGTGTTAGAATGGCCAAGTCAAAGTCCAGACCTGAATCCAATCGAGAATCTGTGGAAAGAGCTGAAAACTGCTGTTCACAAACGCTCTCCATCCAACCTCACTGAGCTCCAGCTGTTTTCCAAGGAAGAATGGGCAAGAATTTCAGTCTCTCGATGTGCAAAACTGATAGAGACATACCCCAAGCGACTTCCAGTTGTAATCGCAGCAAAAGGTGGCGCTACAAAGTATTAACTTAAGGGGGCCAAATAATTTGGCACGCCCCACTTTTCATTTTTTTATTTTTTACAAAAGTTTAAAATATCCAATAAATTTCATTCCACTTCAGGATTGTGTCCCACTTGTTCTTGATTCTTCACCAAAAAATTAAAATTTTATATCCTTATGTTTGAAGCCTGAAATGTGGCAAAAGGTTGAAAAGTTTAAGGGGGGCCGAATACTTTCGCAAGGCACTGTATGCGTGACAATGAAGGAGAGCTATTCTGCATTTTCCAATTGGTTTTGAATTATGTATTAACTGGAGGATTCTTCATTTTGAATAATATATTAGACCCTACATATAGATGCAAAAAAGTTTAACATTATACTAACACTATACGCTAAATGTGCTATTTGTAATGTTAAACTTTACAACATCTGATATGTAGCAAAACAATCAACTGGTTGCATTCTGCTGCACTTGTTACCAAATGATCCAAAGAATTTTATCCTAACCTATTGTATGCTTGTAGATCATCACAATCGCACATTCTTCCCTGTATCTACATGTAATTCAAAATAAATGTGGGAAAGCAAATTTGTCCTTAACCTGCTTTCCATATATATGTGAAGAACAGATGTTATTACACTTAGAGATGTTAGAAGAATAAAGTGTGTTAGACTGAAAAGCATTCATTAAGGTTTTTGAAAAGTCATCTGCTAAGAAAATAAAGAAAACCTTGGATTGGAATGATATTACTTTTATAAATGACACGCATAGTAATTCAACTTAAGTTCCTCTATTACAGAGGAAAGGGATCACCTCAAGTACCCCAGTCACCTGTTCTGGGTCGCTACGGACAAACATTATTCCATCATTGACAGCTAATGCCCATGTGATATGCAGTAATGCTCTTTTTAAGCCTTTAATAATATATAATAAACCCATAATGTGTAGAGTGTGGATGTTTAATGAAAAAATATATACATCAAAATTAACTGTACAGTGTAAATAAAGGGGAACCACAATCAAAACTTCCATGATAACAACCCTCCCCACAGCCCCTCAGGGAAGAACACTGGAACTCATCCAAGATGAAGAATACTGTCACTATGACTCATAAATAAAAATCTGAGGAAAAAAATAGTATTGGATCCCCAATAATTTTTTTTTCCCTTGTTTTTTTTCTCTTTTTAATTAGGAAACACCTGGGGCATTATTAATTAAAAGATCAAGGCGAGGAAAGCCGCAGGGCCAGATGACATCAGTGCAAGGCTAATTAAGACTTGCGGGGACCAGCTGTGTGGTATAATTACATATATGTATAATATGAGCCTGAGGCAGGAAATAGTCCCTGAATTATGGAAATCTTCTTGTGTGGTACCAGTTCCAAAGAAACCCCACCCTATGGACCTTAACGACTACAGACCTGTAGCACTGACATCCCACCTGATGAAGATCTTGGAGAGATTGGTTCTCACACATCTCCGCCCTCTAGTGAGCCGCGCTATGGACCCCCTCCAGTTTGCTTATCGGCCGGGCATTGGGGTAGATGATGCCATCATCCATCTTCTGCACAGGGCTCTGTCTCACCTGGAGAAACCAGGGAACACAGTGAGAATAATGTTCTTTGACTTCTCCAGTGCTTTTAACACCATACAGCCCAGGTTATTGAGGGACAAGCTGGGCCTTGCTGGAGTGGACCACCACCTCTCCAACTGGATCCTAGACTACCTCACAAATCGACCTCAATACGTGATAGCCCGAGACTGTGTGTCAGGTACCGTGATCTGTAATACGGGGGCACCTCAGGGTACGGTTCTCGCCCCTTTCCTCTGCACACTGTACACTGCTGATTTTAGGTGCAACTCATCCAGCTGCTACCTACAGAAGTATTCTGACGACTCTGCAATAGTGGGTCTCATCACAGATGATGATGACAGGGAGTACAGAGAACTGAACCAGGATTTTGTTTTGTTTGAGTTGGAAGGGACCTCAAGGGCCATCGAGTCCAACCCCCTGCAAAAGCAGGAATTCCTAAAACATCCCAGCTATATACCTATCCAGTTTCCGCTTGAAGATTTCAATTGATGAAGAACTCACCACCTCCCGTGGCAGCCTATTCCACTCTCTCACTACCCTTACTTATAATAATTTTTTTCCTATTTTCTATTCCGCTCCTCCTCCCCCTTATTCTCATTTTTTTGTGACGGGTCCCCCCGGAACCACCTGAAGATTAACACGGGGAAGACCAAGGAGATGGTGGTGGACTTCCGCAAAGGCAGATGCCCTCCAAATCCAGTGGACATCCTGGGGACGGGCATCGAGATTGTGAACACCTATAAGTACCTGGGTTTGCTCCTTAATAATAAGCTGGACTGGGCAGGTCATATGGAGGTCCTGTACAGGAAGGGGCCACAGCAGGCTCTACCTGCTTAGGAAACTGAGAGCCTTTGGAATCCGGGGGGCACTTCTTAGAACTTTCTTCAACTCGGTAGTGGCATCAGCCATCTTCTTTGGAGTGGCCTGCTGGGGGAGCAGTATATCAACCAGGGACAGAAATAAACTTGACAAGCTGATTAGAAGGGCCAGCTCTGTCCTGGGGAGCCCACTGGACCCAGTGCAGGTGGTGGGTGACAGAAGGATACTGTCCGTGGTGAGCTCCATGCAGAAGAAGAAGTCCCATCCCATGCATGAGACTGTGATCGCGCTGAGCAGTACTGTCAGTGACCGACTGCTCCACCCTAGGTGTGAGAAGGAGCGCTATCGGAAGTCTTTCCTCCCCACCGCGGTTAGGCTGTACAACCAACACCGACCTAAGCGGAGATCATTACATACAGAGAACTGAAATATCTCTCTGCCTGTTAAATCCCCCCCCTCCTCTGCTATGTCATATCTGTCTGTCTGCTATTAATGTAATGCCTCTCACCTTGGAACATTCCTGTACATGTTGTATTTGTATTTGTATCTGCTTATCTTTGCTGCTGTAACACACTGAATTTCCCCATTGTGGGACTATAAAAAGGAGAATATTTTTTTTTTTTTTAAAAAAAGGGAAAAAAAAAAAAGGAACAAAGAGTGATTTTAATTTTAAAAAAATATTGGGGGTGTTTTTTCATTTAGGGGGGTTATTTCTTATATTTTATTAAATTGGGGGTAGCATCAGGATGGGGGTTTTGTGTAGGTGAGGACAATGTGGGTCAGGTGCCTGGAAAAGTAAGGAGCAAAAGATGTCTGTGTTGCAAACTTTACAGGATCTGGAAGAAGTGGTCATGGCCGTCCAGATGAAAGAAATGGGGAAAGTGAACGATTAGTCAGAGACGTCACCAGTAAGTCACTAAATGTTACTGCCCTGTATTCACCTAAATCGTCTGCAGAGCCCTGTGTAGAGCTGCTACACACGTGGACAAAATTGTTGGTACCCCTCGTTTAATGAAAGAAAAACCCACAATGGTCACAGAAATAACTTGAATCTGACAAAAGTAATAATATAGAAAAATTCTATGAAAATGAACAAATGAAAGTCAGACATTGCTTTTCAACCATGCTTCAACAGAATTTTAAAAAACTTAATATTTTATTGCACAACCTTTTAGGCAATCACTGCAATCAAATGATTCCTGTAACTGTCAATGAGACTTCTGCACCTCTCAACAGGTATTTTGGCCCACTCCTCATGAGCAAACTGCTACAGTTGTCTCGGGTTTGAAGGGTGCCTTTTCCAGACAGCATGTTTCAGCTCCTTCCAAAGATGCACAATAGGATTTAGGTCAGGGCTCATAGAAGGCCACTTCTAATGTCCAATATTTTCCTCTTAGCCATTCTTTGGTGTTTTTAGCTGTGTGTTTTGAGTCATTATCCTGTTGCAAGACCCATGACCTGCGACTGAGACCAAGCTTTCTGACACTGGGCAGCACATTTCTCTCTAGAATCCCTTGATAGTCTTGAGTCTTGATTCTGCAAGAATGGACTGCTATCAGTCAGGATTTGGTCCAGAAGTTGATTGAGAGCATGCCAGGGAGAATTGCAGAGGTCCTGAAGAAGAAGGGTCAACACTGCAAATATTGACTTGCTGCATTAACTCATTCTAACTGTCAATATAAGCTTCTGTTACTCATAATATGAATGCAATTATATTTCTGTATGTGATAAAAACATCTGACAAACACACATAAAAACCAGAGGGCAGCAGATCATGTGAAAATATAATATTTGTGTCATTCTCAAAACTTTTGGCCATGACTGCACCTGTACAGAGGTATACCTGAATATGTATGTTTATATGATTATGTCCTTGTGGCCTCATCTATGTGGGAGAGACCACATTGGAGGTCAGAACTTGTATAAACCTGCATAAAAGTACAATTAGTAAGAAAAGAGTAGAACTTCCTCTTCCTCTGCACGAAAAACTTAAGATCCATGACCTAGATCACATTTCCCAGAAACATAGATAGGGTGACCTTGGAGAGGCGTCAGCTAGGGAGTTTCCAGGCCATGGACCCAAAATCTCTATGTTTTGTTCCCTGAGCCATTTAGTTATCACCTTTGCTTTATGGCAAGGTGCTCCATCATGCTGGAAAAGGCATTGTTGAGTGCCAAACTGCTCTTGGACGGTTGGGAGAAGTTGCTCTTGGAGGACATTCTGGTACCATTCTTTATTCATGGCTGTGTTTTTAGGCAAGACTGTGAGAGAGCCGATTCCCTTGGCTGAGAAGCAACCCCACACATGAATGGTTTCAGGATGCTTTACAGTAGGCATGAGACAAGACTGGTGGTAGCGCTCACCTCTTCTTCTCCGAATAAGCTGTTTTCCAGATGTTCCAAACAATCGAAAAGGGGATTCATCAGAGAAAATGACTTTACCCCAGTCCTCAGCAGTCCACTCCCTGTACCTTTTGCAGAATATCAGTCTGTCCCTGATGTTTTTTCTGGAGAGAAGTGGCTTCTTTGCTGCCCTCCTTGAGACCAGGCCTTGCTCCAAGAGTCTCCGCCTCACAGTGCGTGCAGATGCACTCACATCTGCCTGCTGCCATTCCTCAGCAAGCTCTGCACTGCTGGTAGCCCGATCCTGCAGCTGAAACACTTTTAAGAGACGGTCCTGCCGCTTGCTGGTCTTTCTTGGGCGCCCTGGAGCCTTTTTGGCACCAATGGAACCTCTCTCCTTGAAGTTCTTGATGATGCGATAGATTGTTGACTGAGGTGCAATCTTTCTAGCTGCAATACTCTTCCCAGTTAGGCCATTTTTGTGCAGTGCAATGATGACTGCACGTGTTTCTTTAGAGATAACCATGGTTAACATAAGAGAAACAATGATGGCAAGCACCAGCCTCCTTTTAAAGTGTCCAGTGGTGTCATTCTTACTTAATCATGACAGATTGATCTCCAGCCCTGTCCTCATCAACACCCACACCTGTGTTAATGGAGCAATCACTGAAACGATGTTAGGTGGTCCTTTTAAGGCAGGGCTGCAATGATGTTGAAATGTGTTTTGGGGGATAAAGTTCATTTTCTAGGCAAATATTGACTTTGCAAGTAATTGCTGTTAAGCTGATCACTCGTTATAACATTCTGGAGTATATGCAAATTGCCATTAGAAAAACTGAAGCAGTAGACTTTGTAAAAATTAATATTTGTATCATTCTCAAAACTTTTGGCCATGACTGTACATTTGTGACCAGTGGTGGTGCAATGCCACCATAGAGGTATCTGCATTTATAATGGAGTGCTTTTTTATATGACCGCATTGGCCCTTCAAATAATTATAATGTATGATACATATGATTATGGCTGTTAACATTGCTGTTCTGATGTACAATGATGGGGCATTGTTTGGTAGTAAGTGATATGGCGGATGCGGGCATTTTTGAGAATGTCGAAGATCAGAGTGCTGGACTCATCAATTTATATTTATAACCAGGTGTTGTCTACCATCTTATATTGTTTCTGGGCACTTATATATGTACATGATACACTTCAGGGGATAATATTTTAGGATATCTTACAAATGTTTGTTATATTATGATATGTTATTTTGCAACATGGGTTTACACTGGTCCTTTTGTGTAATGTGATTGGAGATTATCAAACAGTGGGCTGGTGAATGTGTATAATTTGCACATGACAAAGCACGGGGTCAGTATGTGGTGTTTTTTTGCCTCCATTAAAGAACTATTTCTCTGTCTGTCTAAACATAGGACTTGCCTGTATATGTATTTTAAGTTCTTGTATTATTATTATTATTATAAAAAACCTGAGTCTGTAACAATATAATATTAAAGCTTTGGTTACATATATATTAAAAAAATAGAGGAATGTTTGTGAAGCTTTGCCTTTCTTAGGATAGTAATATTGAGTCTGCTGGATATGTGTTTATGTAAGAGAAAACATACAAAACATATTTCTAGGGAATGCTTGCCTAAGAACATTATTACACCAATAAGCAGTATTGATTCCCTGCAGGAAAGTGAGTCTCTGTACAGATGAAACATTCATTTCCTGTACGGAACAAAGAATCTTCTTGTACCCACAGCAGTAGCTATATAAAGAAATACAGAGCCATTATACACCAAAATCAGTAGGCCTGGGCCCAAAGCTGTAAAACGGTGGTCAGAGGCCAGCAAAAATCACTGTTTCTATTTTTCTCTGGATATATATTAGGTTGGAGATTGACAGAAGTATTTGCTTTATGGTATAAATTAATAAATACATCCCCAGTTGTAACATGTTTAGTTTACAAGATCACAATTTCGTCCTACAGGATGTTAATACAATGCTGAAGATCAAGTAACTCTAGTAAGGTCGAGGTTCACAAAAAAAAAAGAATAGGTTGACATAAAAACAAACTTGGAGTCCATGTGAATAACTCATTAAAGGGGTAAAGTGGGATGAAAGAAAAAAAAAGAATCAAATTTCTGTTAAATTCACTGCAACTCCAGCACTGCTACCCTGGTGTTCACTAACTACAGCTCCTGATCCTGGTCTGGGGTCTATATAGGTGGGAGGCTGTAGAAACGGAGGGCCTTGTCTGTGTTTTGTGTAAATAGATTGGTCTGGTTTTAGGTTTCAATGAAAGGGGATCTCAAAAATGCAGCATGTGTATTAAGGAAGCACCATACTTTGTTAGCTTCAAGGACAAAGTATGTGGCAAAATATCCAGAGTGCACTGTGTGTGGTCCAGTAACAGATATATTCAGGGGACACAATGTATAGTGTATTTATATTCAGGATATGCAGTATGTGGTGTAATTCATTTCAGAGGCACAATATATGGTAGTAAAAAAGGGACCTATTTGCAGGATAGGTGTTAGGATTCACAGTATGCATTCCCCTCACTGCAGCACTGCTCATTACTGTTGCTTTAAGGTTTCCATGCCGACATGTGAAGCTTTCTCTTATCTGGAGCGAGTCATTCAGAGTACTTCCTCATTCCCCAATCATCAGCTGAGGAGGGATAGTTAAAGTCTGTTTAGAACTTCCCATGTGCCTACCATTAATTCATTATTACTCGATAGGTTCCTGGCTCAGAACATATCTGTTGTTGACTGTGTTCTTGGTGACTGACTTTGGCTTATTTAGTGGATATCCGCTTGCTTACTTTTTGGCTTTGACTGTTAACTCTTGGATTTGACCTCAGCTTGGACATGTTTACTCCCTTAGTTCTCATTTGACTTGTGAGTTTTTTGCTGTAGTTTCCTGGTCTGATTTTAATCTGTAATTGCATCTATTTAGTCAGATTGTTCTACTACTCTCTCTTATCTGTCAGTTTCTGGAGTTTTGGGAATTATCTTAAAGGCAATTCCATAGCAATAAGTCATCAGTATGTCATCTCTGTGGCGGTCTGACACCCGGACACTGCATAGATCAGCTTCTGCAGCAGCCTTCCAAAGCCAGAAGCTGCTAGTGGACATACAGAATGTGCAGCACCCCTCCTAGTCAAGTAAGTAGGTGAATAGGTCATCAGTATAAAGGATGCATTATAAATATATATGTATTCTCTGCGTCCTGTCTGCATGCACAAACCTGGACACACAGCAGTCTGTCAACAGAAACCAGCATAGCATATCACACCAACCCTGCAGATCGATAGGTTAGGGTCACCTGAATCAAATGGTGTTTTCCCCTTTAGAATCTGAGCCTTTGTCACTAATTTTGTCAATATGCAAATTAGCTTTTTGGAGTGATGAGGGCAGTGCCACTAATCTCTTTGGAACTCACTTACATATTGATCAAAATAGTGATAGCTCAGCAACAAAGGCACTGATTTACAAGGGGAAAACACTGTTTGATTCAGGTGACCCTAATTTATCTATATGTGGGGATGAGTTGATATCCTGCGTTCTGGCTACCTTTGTACTGCCCATCAATTAGTGGGCGCAAACATTTGTCTAATTACCTGGTGTAATTGCTATTGATTTTAATGTGAAAGTACAGGTGTCCCAACAATTAACACATAGCGCATGCAGAGGGGGACCCTTTCATAACCTAATGATAAAATAGAACCTGTGTTCATTACTTCATATGTGGAAGTCCTTGATCTAACAACCATCACCAGACAAGGGCTTGAAGAATGAACAATAATTGAATGTGCTAGATTAATCAGATGTCATAACAATTTAGTAAGATTCACCACTGACCTTTCTCACAAAAGATAGGTTTGATAAATGCTGTTCATTACCAACTTCTAATTTGAAAATAGAATTACAATCTATACAGCTTGGTGGGAAAAAAAATCAATCATTTATTTTTTTTCTTAAGCATGTAGCATAGATGTTCTTGAAAGGAACAAGCTACAATACAAGAATGCAATCTATGATGTATGGATAACAGAGGAATAACTTAAAGCTCCTGGACCCAAGCTAACAATTGTCATATATATTACTGGTTTCTTCCTATATGGCACACAGGCTTTTAACCAATAGGACCAGAGTAATATAATAAACAATATAACTATATATGCAAAATAACTGAATAAATAATCGTTATAATGTTAAAGCAGCTTTATGCCATAAAAGTGGATTAACCATTACATATTATAGTGAACACCAATAATAGCTGAACTACCCAGAAATCGGACAAAGCATCTTTGTTGTTTTGGTGAGTTACGTGTATAAAATAAGTTCAGAATGCTACTGTATGCTATATATTGGAAATGCTGGAGACGAGGCGAGTCATGGCAGTGTGAAATTCATACTTGCCAAATCTCCAGAAACATCCAGGAGGCTCCCATAAAAACAGGGGACCTTCCGGTATCCCTGGTAATATTATATGTGATGTGGGTACTTTATCTGTAGGTCACATCACAAAAAAGGGGCTTGACTGGCTCATTTCATGACCATGTAACAAAAGAGTCATTCTCAAAAGGGCTGGAGCTATATAACAAGGGATTGTGGCCGCTTGAAAACTTTCAATTTGAGTGCCGAACCTCCCAGATTTTCTTTGTGAAAAGTTGGAAAGTATGGTGGACTTAAGTGCTGGGTCTAAAAAAGATCCTGATAATATCTGACTAGAAGAAATATGCAAATATTAGGCAGTTTTTCCCAGTAACTGGGGTTGTTTTAGCACCTCCAAATGCTCATATGATATGTAGGCGATATGTAGGCGATATGGACAGCGCAACATTATGTAAACAGATATTGAAGGGAACCTGAACAGTGATCGTACATTGTGGAGTAAACTTCTAATTTACTCCACAACCTTCTAAATCTGAGCAGTTTAGAAGTTTATTTCAACATTTTAGGGTAATGTAAATGTTTACTTTACCTTTATTAGGATATTGAGCTATAGGATAGGCATAAATATCTGGCTAATGAGGGGCCAACTTGTGGCACCTCCCACTAATCAGCTGTTTAAAGGGGCTGCGATGCTTATGCAAGCAAAGTGGCCTCTTCAGTGGCCTTGGTGTACCTACCTGCATGCTGTCTACTTAGTAGCAGTGATTCAGGTTATTACAGGGAAGGCAGTAAATGGGACAAAGCTGCAATACCCTGCACTGCCACCACTAAGTAGAATGGGCAAGTAGATGTCCCCAGGTAAACACTGAAGAGGCTACAACGTTTACAGCAGTGCAGTGGCCCTTCAAACAGTAAACGGCAGTGAGTGCCAAGAGTCATATCTCCACCAATCTGATATGGATGGACTGTGCTAAAGATAAGCCATTAAAATCTGATCCTGGAAAGTCCCTTTAAGGCCATCACTGTATGGATATAATGGTGATATACAGTCATTAAGATCATTGAGGCCTGTAAGATTGGAGACACAGAAACATTTGGATTACTTTTTTGTTTTTCCATCTGCTTTGTTTTATGAGTAACACAAGAGGGCTCAGAGTTCCCATAATGTATTTTTAAGTCAGATAGTTTGTGCTACTGCAGCTCGCACAAGAATTCAATGTTGCTCTAGATTGCTGAATGGAGAAAACCTCTTCATTTTTGTTACCTATTGTATTCTTCGTAATGGATATTGGATTTTCGCTATTTCTAAACTTGCTGAAGTGTGTAAATGTCAAAAATCACACTGGCAGCTTTTCCTGCAGCTGGTGTTGCTTCCTGCGGCTTGCTGTATATATTTAGATTTAACATCTCACATTAATGTTTCCCCATTCACAATAAGGGGACATGCTTAGTCACTAAGGTCTGAATTACAGCAATGCTGGTCATCACACTGCAGAGATGATTTCACGGGGATGGAACATCTTTAAAGAAAAATGAAAAATCTGGAGTGTCAGATAGGCTTAGAGTGGCAAAAAGAACAATAACTATTATAAGTACTAAATACAGTGAAACCTCCTTGAGACAGTCAACCAAAATTGCATTGAAAAGTAGTCTACGGGGGGTGATCTTCTCAAAGAAGATGCCCACTATGCATAATATACAAATGAATTGAAAATATATCACAGGAAATCTGCTCTGGGTATGAAGGTGCTCTTCTCAAAAATATGTAGTCAGGGCCGGCTCCAGGTCCCTTGGGTGACAGAGTCTCAGCAGGCCTGCTGTCAGTCATGATAAGTGGCCCAGTCAGTTACATCCAGTCAACGCTGCAATTCATAAAGAACATCATATCTGATCTTTCTCAGTGGACAAAGAAAGGTCTTTTTAACACTGCAGTGAATTTTGGTGGCTGCAAAAGGAGGGTGCAGCGTCTGTCATTCTGTCAGAACAACAAACTGAAAAGTGTGAACCTAGCTTTACTCATATATGACTGGATGGGTGGATATATACATGAATACTATCATCATACATATACAACATTAATTATAATCAATACATTTTTTAACAAACTTTCTACCCCCCCAAAAAAAAAAAAAATAAGACTCTGTTCACATGTGCATTGTGGATTCTGTTATAACTGCAACCCATGACAAAGTGTTGGCTTCATCTCATGGCAGACAACACCAATGTGGTCTGTTGAGTTTTGTCAGTTCATGCTTTTACCCTGGGCGTTTGTTGTAATGATTCCTTATTGCAACTATAGATATACAATCACTGACAGCTGTGTAACAAGGGTGAGGTACTAGAAGTCCCAGGACAGAACAAATGAACAGTCAATGGATTAATAAACATTAGCAAATTAACAGGATTAAAACTTTCACTGCTTATCTATCACATATCTGTGGGAAGTCACATACCAGCGGTTACAGAAGCACTATACATCACTTGAAGAAGACAGCAGCTACAGAGGGGTCAAAGGTCAGACATATGGAGTTGCAGTTAGATGACAGCAAGTTTAGCAAGGGTTTTGTTACTAAAACTGATGTTTTCAGTTCCAAATGAGCATTGGGCCCCCTTGAGCTCGATGGGCCCCGATATCTGCCCGGGTTTGTCAGGTGCTGATGGCAGCCCTGTATGTAGTCTTTCAGAGTGGTTTCAATGTATATAATTTATATGGTACTGTGAAGTTATATTGAGCATTTCATGTACTTACTGTGTTTCACATTGAATTTCCTTACCCCAGTTGCCCACACACTCTAGGGAGATTTTAATGCTAACTTACGTAGCCATGTTTTAAAATTGTGTGATGAACCCAGGGGTGCTAATGGTTCTAGATTGTGTAATAGCCTATTGGATTTTGGGGAACTAGTTAACCAGGGTATGGGAATGGTATACATAGGCTAGGAATATTGGCATGTGCCCAGTTTTAGATCCTAGACTAAATAACTGCAGATAGTTCTAGCATTCCTTTAAAGTTCAGTCATGTATTACCAAGTAATGCCAATATTCAGGATAAAATAACGCAGCAGTGGTAGAATCCTCCACACAATGATCATGTAATGTTACTATATAGTGATTAAATAAGGAGATAGAAACACTAAAGTTTTTGTCAATAAAACAAAACATTATGTCAAGCTAAGATCAAATATAACCATCTTACTATGACTGAATAGTATTTCTACATCAGATAAGTGAATATAGTACTGATCAGGTGCAGACAAAAGCAGTATAGGCAACATTGACTGTAGGCCCTTTTACATGGGTGAACCCGAAGGGCAATGTGTGAGAACTGACATTCCTAGTAGCATTCCCGATTATTGTCCACTTTTTTGCTGCATTTCAATTCCACAATCCCACAATCTTCTGTAGCATCTATTATGTTGCATGATATTTTGCACATTTTTATGGGCTGAATTTCAAGAATGTTCATCAATAATTGACCCAATGAAAGGGCCATGTAAAGGGACCTTGTTGAAAACCTCACTGATGCTCAGAAAGATTGTTTTAGTTATAACAAATAAAAGATGCCCCACATGCAATTCACATCCATATATGCTCCCATGAAAATGACTTCTAGGCCCCTTGACAGACACAGATGACCACATAATAACCATTGATTCCTTCATGCTAGTCACAGTGCACCTAGGACACCTGCAATGCCCTAATTGAAAACCACAGATCACCCATATATCCAGCTGAAAATGCCCCAAAGAGCCCAGCTTGTGCTCAAGTCCTGCGCTGGGTTTTCTATATAGTCTAAGGTATGTATTGGCATGTATAGGTAATTCCAACATACTTTATTGCCTAATGGCAATATCTGCCTCCCTTCAAGCAAATATTCAGTTGTATCCGATTTAAAGTAGGGGTAGCATCGAGGAGCAATAGGAATAGTATGAGAAAAATGTCATAAAAATAGCATAAAAAAACTAATGAAGATAATTATTATCATATAAATTTAGATTAGTGAAAGATAGGTTTGTTTTGACATATTTACAAACATAAATGTAGGCACAACTTGTGAGCACAGTCCAGGCTATTTTTTTTTACAGTTTATATATAGCATTTACAATTATCTGTAGACTTTATATAGTTTGTATATTTTTGCTAAACTATGTTTTCCAGTTAACTTTTTGCAGTTTTAGGAGTCTGCTCCTAGTCAGTAATTTACAGAGTATTATTTACCTGAAACATTCAATACACATGAAACATTAATAGAGCCTGAATAAATAATTCATAAGCTGAAGACTTTCTAAGTAGTGTAATATATATAGTTCAAAACCTGAATGAAGCGGTGTGTGAGTGCTGAGTCCAGAGCAGATGAGAGGTGTCCAGCTGTTATGGAGAGGTTTTCGTCTAAAATTGAAATGTCTACTTGTTGTTTACTTGTGTCTCTGAGCTTTAGTATAGTATCAGCTCACGTATAAGTATCATCTCACGTACATTAAATAAATCCTTATTATCCAGCTAAGGTTGTGCCATTTCTTTGCAGTCCATGAAGGGAAGAATATGCAAGAATAGTCAAAATTGTGGATTGGGTCAGATTTATGTTCTGTCCAATCCCTACCTCTGTCCTGTATATATATAATCTCATATAAAAATTACTAAAATTTAAAGGAAATGACAGAAGGGATAAAGTTTTGTTCTATTTATTTTTTCATTTGTGTCATCTGAGTTTTGAAGTTTGGTCGAATTTCCAACTAAGGATAATAAAGGCAGCGGCACAAGCAGCAGGGTGGCTGCCATGCATATATCATCATTGGGTGTGGTTGGGTAAGAGGACCTGAAAATTTCTGTGCTTGGGGACTCCACATGTACATGTTGTACTGCCAGCACCATCCCATTCCTAGGTAGTGTTATGCCTTATATTTAGGACTGTCATATTGATGTCACTTAGTTAAGTGTGTTATTGCAACGGTATAATGTTTATGCAATGTGATAGCTTTGGAACTGATTTTCAGCATATATTTATGTGTTATGGCCATTATGTCACATGTACGCATGTGACATAATACCATTATGTCTGGTATTACAGGAGTTATATAGGGAGAAATGCCCCTGGGCCAAGAAATGCCTTACAAGTTGTTGCTAGTTAGCTTGGAGAGTCTGAGGTGCCACCAGTGATGGGCGATGGTTTGCCCTGTGTCAAGTTAGTTTAGGTGGCATAGAGATATGGCTGGGTGATGGGTTAGCATGTGATCATCCCGACATGTGTATACAACCCCACATAGATATCTGAGGGCAAACATAAGGAGACACTCTCTATAACCTAGAGCCTAGACATGTTAACTCAACCTGTTTTACTGGCAGTCTCTCAGTTTTTAAACCCCTCACCTAGTCACCTGATCAGTAAGGCTTTTACCTATCTCTTAGATGTGCAGTTTTTCTTTTTTTAAGATCCCCCACCAACAATACTGCTACGATAGAAGCAAGCAGTGCTGCAGTGAGAGACGCTGGCATGACTTGCAGTGTCCCTTTTAAGTGGCTGGCACCTGTTCCACCATTTTAAATGTGGCCCCAGCAGGAGACAAGTCTAAGAGCCAGTCATCCCCTTATCTATGGTGAGAAATCCCGGGTATAGTAATGTGAAAATACTGTATCTAATAGTGTACAGTAGGGGAAATGGCTACAGTTAATAAACCAGCAGAATCAGAATGAGTCCATGAGAAGTGCATTTGTTTGAAAAGAGGATATGGATGTCTTTGGTTTCAATAGTATACTTGGCTTTGTTGTATGCTGCTTCTTTTATCCAATGGCCAGGTCAGTGTGCAGCTTTCCTTCAAGACATAAGGTACAACAGCTTTGGGGTCTGAATGTTTTCCTTCTGTATGATTTGAGTGTGTGGTCTGGCTTATGGTCTCAATATAAGTATCTTGGCTCTGAATATAGTTAGGGGGTCTAGTCTGTGGCTAAAAGGGGTTGGCCACTTTCAGACCAATATTGAAGGACAAATGTTTGTATAATAAAAAGATATACAATTTTCTAATACACTTTCTGTATCAATTCTTTATGGTTTTCTAGATCTCTGCTTGCTGTTATACATTCTGTTAGTTCTAGTGGATAAAATTCTGACCATGGTCATGTGATTTATGGTCCATGGTCATGTGATGGTCACACAGGTGTACAGCTTGTTACCAGGCAGATGTCTGATTACTGTGCTGTGACTGTAACGAGCTGTGCACCTGTGTGTTCATCACATGGCCATGGACTGTATATCACACGACCATGGTCAGTGGATGAACTAGAGGTAAGCAGAATGAATGACAGCAAGCAGAGATCTATAAAACTGTGAGAAATTGATATAGAAAGTATATTGGAAAATTGTACAACTTTTTATTATACAAACAATAACATTTGTCTCTCAATATTGGTCTGATAGCCCCTTAAAATCCATACCTGCTTCTTTTCCACCATTAAGGGTCAGACCAGCAGAAGGTGCAGATAGGCATAGGAGGTTGTGCTGAGGAGAATGCCAGCTTACCTTGGAGGTAGTGTAAGCAAGTGGGACTGAGTAGCACTCTAGGGCCTAGAATTAGGGCCACAGAGGTGCTCTAAAGCTCTAAACTGAGCAGCAGTTGTAGGCTGTCCTCGTTGAAGGAGACCAGCACCCCTGTGCAGGTGAGAAAGAATGTATCTGTGACAAGGCAAAGTGAGTCCACTTATTGAAGGGTGAAGTTATCCAGAGAGACTGAGACTGTGTAAGGGAGTGCTCATGGTGACTGTAAAGGGTAAAATATGAAGTGCGCAACTCTGCAGTGAATTCAGATCAGTTGCTGCAAGTGCTTTACTGACAAGTGGCGGTGGTTCAAAGAGAAGGACTGAGGCCAGCTTACAGTACATGGACACTGAGCTGTTCTAGACTGTTCTAGAACCGTCACTAGTTTCCCTATGAGAAATGTTCTACTCCTCTCCAGTTCCACCTGAGTCCAGAGTAGACCTGAGTCATTCTGCCATCTCTGAGGGTCATTAAATCCTATATGTAAAGGGACATACCAAAGCTACCTTTCTGTGACCCTGTTACATTACTGCCTTATTTCATGTTTTAAATATAGGATAATACTATACAATGATATTAGTACTAATATTACTTCAAATAACTGTTAATATTTCTTATTGTGCGTTTTTGTTTTGGCACATAATGGTGCTTTGCATTGTTTTAAATGGTCCATATATTTCTTGTACTTATTATTTGACTTTATGCAAGTACATGCTCGGCTGCAACTTCTCTGATACTCATTTCCTTGTACTTTTTTCTACCATGACCAATCTATCCATTTACACGTCATTTAAGGTGTACAGTACTGCAACTGAGATGAAATACTCACTGTCACTGTCTATGTCATGGCTCATTTAGTAAAACACTATTGACTTAAATGTAATCTGCAGAGAAGGACTGCAGAGACTGAAAGCAAGATTTTCTTTTATCAAGAATAATAATGGCTCCGCAGACAAAACAAATATCTGTGGCTTAGTTCTGTGATCATTCTGTAACAGTAAATAGAGAATATATGACTACATTTTAACAAACCTATCCATATCACTATAAAACGGGAATACATTATTTCTAAATAAGTTCCTATGCAGCAAGCACTGCAGAAATCATGCTTTTATATTTCCATTGTCCTTTCTTTTATCTGCTTTTATAGTTGAAATAGAAATATTTTATTTTATGACTTATGGCAACTTTATGTCATCTAGAAATTATACATTTTAACCTCATTTGTACTAACACTATGCAGAACTGTAAATGAGCTGACATATATCACTTACAATAAACCCACAATGGCTTTGTAATAAGGAAATTAGCAAAGCTATAAAATTTCATTAACTTGGCCCAAGCAAGCTAGCTTAATAAATTTTCTTTGGTAAGTGAATTTTTGATATCTAATGCAGAGAAGAAGCTAAAGAGAGTACTTGGGTGCCAGTCATACCCAGTCCAAAGTCCTTCTACTACATAAGAATACACTAGTATTATTAATGCCAAATAACAAGTAGGGGCATTGTTTTAGCTTTGGGGCCCAGGATCTATTTAGATCTAGGTAAAAAAAATAGCATCATGTTAACATCGTTGATACATTCTTTCCAATGCTTTTTCTTTTGCATAGACGTGTCAAAACTTTTGTCTTCTCTGGGCCACATTGGAAGAAGAGCTATCTTGGGAGAAATAAGACACAAAGAGTAATGAAAGTCATCAAGCAAAAAAAAACAATTGTGCATAAGTTTTGTGATATCCACCCCCATAGATTTGTGTAAAAATACCCTTAATAATAATCAAATAAGAGTGCTTACCTGACTCTAAATAACATTAAATTCCCACTTTTCTAATAGTGGGCTGAAATATTAAAGATAATTGATGCCTCCGCAAGTCACCATGAGCACATGTAACATCTGATGGGGTCATGTCTACTGTCTACTAAATCTGAAGCCACGCATGCACACAGTGAGGACGTACATGCCTTTATTCTTATGTGACATATGATCACAAAAAACTCATTATCAGTATTTTGGATTTTTGGCTTTATTTTCACATCTCCTTTCTTATTTATTAGTGCCCTTTCTCAAAATATAGTATCTCTTTATGGAGGACACAATACATCTATGCAAAGCATGGGTATCTTATGGATTTTAATGCACACTATGCTCAATTTCCCTGTGCATTGCTATTTATGTAGGGTGCCAAGTTTCCAGGGCTCACTCCAACTATGCCACACAGTTGTTACTCTGGCCTTGGCGCACCTTCCCCTGCTCTGACCCTCTGAAGGTCAGGGCGGCCTACTTCCTACTTGTAGAATGTAGTGATGTTGCAGCTAAGAAATACACTATGTTCAGGTTCAGCATTATACAGGTTAAGGAAAGTTGCTCAGCAGTAGGAAACAGCCAGGATCAACTTCAGCAGTACACAGAAACAGAACAGTTCTTGTAGCATGGTAAGAAAGGGCCCTTGGCATACATAGCCATTGCCCAGTTATCACAGGAGAGTGTGCACTCAATACTCATAGTGACGAGTTATTAGGCTCACAACAGAATCGGCAACTGTAGTATTTAGAAACAGGCTCGGCTTCACAATTGCACTGCTTAAATGAAAAGCTGGATCGGTAAAAGGAGACCTCTCTTATATGAGAGCCCATTCCACCAAAGAGATATCCACCCACTCACTGCACAGTCAGAAGAAGCATGGTCAACCCTTTAAAGTACCCTCAGATGTTACATGTTTAGTTATGTTGTTTTTAAAGTTGTTTCCATCCTGCTGACATCTCTGAAGTGCCACATAAAGGCCACATCTTCCTCTGCCCATAGGTATAGTATGTAAAAAGATTGTCACATCCATAACATTTGAGATAGCAGGGGTTACATGAGTTACCAATTTGATGGCCTCCCTGCCTGTACAGTTGCAAATACAGACAGCAGAAACTACTGTTCATGCACCATGTTGGACGCTATGGACATGATAGTACCTATGGACATCATGGCTCTACATGTATTCTATGGGGAACAATCAACTGTTTATATTTTTCTTGTGCCATTACAGGTCAGTGACAGTCTAGAATTTTTTATGGCAGGTTTCAGTGGAAAGCGCACAACCCCTTTAAGCACTTTCATGATGTTATGCAGTAATTTCAGCTTTTCTTTTCTACATTATAAGCTTTTGTCTTATTATCTATACATGTTTGATAGTTCATTATATTCCCACATTTTTCTTTTACATTTGTTCCTATCATTACTTTAATGGTGCACAAAAGACTACAAAGTCAATCATAAGCTCTTCTTGCGAGCATTAATTGCTTTCGAATTAGTATCTACATTTCTAAGTTCACCTATAATAGTTCACCTGTGTGGTCCATCTGTTCACAATGTTTCTAATCCTATCTATTTATTATATATGGATTGCTGTAATATTCGGCAATTACATTTTATTTTTACCTTTATTTTTAACATTTACATTATTTTATTTTTTATTTTATTTTTACATTTTTTTAACTATACATAATGTAAATCTTTCATACTCTATACATTTGCTGTAAATTGACAGTGCAAATATTTTAATTTTCCCAATTAAATTTGATGGCAACTTGCTTTAGGTTGTTTCAAAAACATTATAAAAATTGTCAATATGTCAAGAAAATTGTGTTCAGTGATAATTACTCATATTTCTTGTATTAAATTAAAACATTGTAATTAGGATTTCACTCCAGGAATTGCATTTAATTCTTAGTAAAATATGGGTTCCTGACCATACATTATCTGCCTCTGCAAAAATGTGGTGATGCATACTAATTATTGATGAAACAATATTCCTTAATAGAACATTCAATTATTACACAATTGGGACATAATTCCGCAAGAAACTTTTTAAACAACCAGTTGCAAACAACAGAAATAACATCACAACTAATAAATGTCTACAGTTTATCTTGCCCTAGGTGATGAACCCTTATGTCGAGATGTGCGTTCCCTAATGTTAGCTATGTTATGTAAGAGTGTGGTCTTCAGATCAATTGTGCTAGTGCTCAAAGTGTTTTATTCAGATCAGTACTTCTCTATAATGTTCTATATGCAGTTGTGAACCTAGCCTCTTTGCTGTCTGAGGCGGACTATAGAAAGACGCCCACCCTACAAAAAAAAAAAAATGAATGGACTGTATGGAAACAGCATAGCTATGAGTTACACTGTTTCTGTAGGTCACATAGAAGTGAATGGCAGCTACAGAAATAGCATTGTGAGCTGTATTGTTTCTGTAGCTCACATGCATTTCTATGAGAGTTATTGAAACCCTGGTCACATAGCTAGTGCAGGGATTCATACACTAGTTCATTCTGGCAGGGGACATGGAGATGCATCAGAATTAGCTAGGGACTCCTAAGGCTACATAGGAATCCCTACATTAGCTAGGTGACTGGTGTTACTCCTAATAAGATTGAACGTAAGCTACTGAAGTTACTCACTGTCAATGTGCCCGGGAGTAACCTCATCACTTTGAAGTGTTAATTGGGTGGTCCGGGGCCCCGGCCATTTCCAGCTGGCCACGGGCCCCTTAACCCATCGTTACACCACTGAGTCAAAATGCTGCCCCCTAGCTGTCACAGATAGCGCTGCCTGAGGCGGCCGCCTCACTTCGCTTCATTAGAGGTGCACCCCTGCCTATATGGTGCTGCTGCTTCTAAGTGATTGAATTGGGGAGCAAAGTGGAAAACTGCTAAAAAAAAAAATGCAGACAGCTTATTCTAAAAGAGTAAACTAAAATGACAGCTAAGCTTTAAAAAAAAAACTTCACAATACCTCATTGAGCAGCTGTAGAAGTGTTCATGTACATATTGGGTCTTCTCTCCGCTACAATATTTCTGTGCATGTTTTACCTACACTGCCCTGGACATTAAATCTGCTTGGGTATTATAGCGCTATGCTATTTGATCTGTCTGTTCTTCCTGTGCTCCTCTCCTACTCTCCACCAGCATAGGTATCACTCCAAGGAGAATTGTGATATAAACCCCCTTTTCCCTCCTCCTTTTCCCTTTGACAGCATGCTTCTCATATGGGCAGTTTTTCCATCCCTTTCTCAAGTATCTACTGTTTTATAATAATAATAATAATAATAATAATAATAATAATAATAATAATAGTCCTTTAATAGTCCCACAATGGGGAAATTCAGTGTGTTACAGCAGCAAAGATAAGATAAGATAAGCAGATACAAATACAAATACAACATGTACAGGAATGTTCCAAGGTGAGAGGCATTACATTAATAGCAGACAGACAGATAGGACGTAGCGGGGGGGGGGGGGATTTAACAGGCAGAGAGATATTTCAGTTCTCTGTATGTAATGATCTCCGCTTAGGTCGATGTTGGTTGTACAGCCTAACCGCGGTGGGGAGGAAAGACTTCCGATAGCGCTCCTTCTCACACCTAGGGTGGAGCAGTCAGTCACTGACAGTACTGCCCAGCGCAATCACAGTCTCATGCATGGGATGGAACTTCTTTTTCTGCATGGAGCTCACCACGGACAGTATCCTTCTGTCACCGACCACCTGCACTGGGTCCAGTGGGCTCCCCAGGACAGAGCTGGCCCTTCTAATCAGCTTGTCAAGTTTATTTCTGTCCCTGGTTGATATGCTGCTCCCCCAGCAGGCCACTCCAAAGAAGATGGCTGATGCCACTACCGAGTTGAAGAAAGTCCTAAGAAGTGCCCCCTGGATTCCAAAGGCTTTCAGCTTCCTAAGCAGGTAGAGCCTGCTGTGGCCCTTCCTGTACAGGGCCTCCATATGATCTGCCCAGTCCAGCTTATTATTAAGGAGCAAACCCAGGTACTTATAGGTGTTCACAATCTCGATGCCTGTCCCCAGGATGTCCACTGGTTTTGGAGGGCATCTGCCTTTACGGAAGTCCACCACCATCTCCTTGGTCTTCCCCGCGTTAATACTAGACAAGCAGAAGGACCCGACTTTGCACGGGTATATTTCATTTTTTGTTTGTGTAGTGGCCCCATAAGAATTGGCCAGTTTTGCACTTGACATCCAGTATGGCAGTCCAGTATAGGTCATAAATAGCTTGGTTGCTATGGAAACCTGGTGTAAAGCTGTGTGCATGTCAAGACTGAAGAACCTGCGATTTTCCATTAGTCCATAAGTGTCATGTGATCATGTGTATCTCAGTTTGGATATCAGTAAAAAACCTGCAATCGGTTGTTATGGAAAACCTGGAGTAAAGCTGTGTGTATGTGACCTTGTGTAACAATGTCATCCACTGTGGCTGGTTTGTTATGGAAACCTGGAGTGCAGCTGTGTGCATGTGGAAACTAAGCGCCTGCAAGCTTCTATTAGCTGACAATGCCTTGTCAGATTGGAGACAGGCTTGGGTCTGCTGGGGAGTTTCAGTAGCTCGCTGTTTTCTGTAACATACCTTGTCAGATTGGAGACGGGTTTGGGTCTGCTGAGAGTTTTCATTAGCTCGAACAGCAGCCATGCGTTTTGCTGCAGGAGTCTTGTGTCCAACTGCAGTTTTCCTTTTAGGAGGCATAAGTAGTTTAAAAACGTTTCAATTTATAAGAATGCTGACATCCAGTATGGCAGTCCGGTATAGGTACACTCTATTTATGGCTGTGTTGTTATGGAAACCTGGTAAATTAAATGTGAACTCATATTGGCTAATACACGTCATATGACTGAATATTTAAGGACCTGCGAACTGCTACTGACGAATACAGATCATAAATAGCTTGGTTGCTATGGAAACCTGGTGTACAGCTGTATGCATGTGGTAACTAAGCGCCTGTGAGCTTCTATTGGCTGATAAGGGACATGTGACCGTGTATGGCAGTTGGAATATGAGTGAAAGACTTGCAGACTTGTATTGGCTAACGCAGGCCATTTTTTGGGGAATACTGTATCTCAGGAACAGTACATCCTAGAGAGCTGAGACACGGTCTAAAATCTTCCCGGACACCTGATGTACCTGTGTGACAAATTTGGTGAGGATTGGTCCAGTCGTTTGGTCGTGCATAAAATATAGACAAACAGACAGAAACACATTTTTATATATATAAGAGATGAACTTTTAGTGGTTGAAGAGTTATTCCTCTTCAATCACACAAAGTTCCTCTAGTATAAAACAGTAAATACATGTAAGACATGGAAAGGAGAACTGGAAGGTCAAAGGGTATCCACATTCTTCTTTCCATCAAAATTATCTTAAAGCCAGCTTCTATAGGCACTGGGCACTAAAATAATGACCATCTTTACTCTATTGGAGATGAGCTATAAAGCTGCCAAGGAGCAGGGTCTGAAAATAAAGGGTAATCTTCTCCTGTAAGTGCTATCATTTTTGAGCTCCTGACTGTAGGGTCATTTTAAGTCCAGTGCTTGTCATAACTAAGACACTGTAGTTATAGCTACAAAGCCCTAGAAGTATAGGCTACTCATTTTCAAGTTAATCTGATGTTAAAAATATCATGCTCAATAAGTCTCTATCTCTTTTAGGGGACACCTGCACTATGGCTGACTACAACCGTCTCAAGAATATTCTTCTTGATCTTCAGGCTAATCGGAAAAAGCAAGAAAGTAACCCTCAGGGAGATGACATTTCTCAAAAGCGAGCTCTAGTAGAAGATATGTTTAACTATTTGGATATAAACATTGATGGTCATCTAGACGGTTCTGAACTGGCTCAGGTAGGTATCAAGTTGGCTGAAAATTGAATTATGAAATGAATTGCATTTTTCATTCAATGTGTAAATTGAATATAGCACAGTAGTATTCTTGTGAGAAAAACAGTTTCCAATTGCCTTTCTAACAAGAGAAATAAAGGAGGCTTTATGCCTCGGATTGAGAACACTACTTTTTGAAATGCTTAGGGAGTGGAAATATTGTATTTGAGAACTTGTTAAACTGCTCTGCAATCCAAAGTGCATCCTTTTCCCAGCTATATTGATTAATACGTCTCCAAGTCTCCATGCTCTCTGAATATACATATTTAGCAAACATATTTTGCATTAAAATTATACAAGGCAATATGACCAGTATCCCAACAAATCATTTTAATATTCAGGCTACAGCTAAAGAAGCTTTCTGTTTTATCTTGTTTTTGTTCTTCAATTCCCAACTCAGCGATTCGAGCTAGAGATTTCTGAAAATGTTGTAATCATAGGAGAACAGGCCTATTTTGATTTCATACCTGCTGTTTCTATTAAATTAATGTATAAGTATGCAAAACATGCATTGTTGGCCTACAGAAGTTTCGACTTCTTGAAAGGCTTCCCTTAAATGTTGTGCACTAAATTCCAGCCAAGCAAAATGCATTCTACAATTAATGAAATCATGACCTTGTTAAAGGTCACTTTACAAAAGCCTGCAGTGCATTGCCTTCTGTATTGTGTTATTTCATGTTATTTGAGATTTTTTTGTATTTGTTTTTGTAAAATTCTTCTGTTTATGAGAAATATATAGGAGGGAATATTTTTTGTCTGAAATGGATTATACAGTCAAGTGCATTTTATTATGCAAAGATAATGTGGCATGTGCTGTGGCACTAACAGCTCTGTACTATGCAGCCATAGGGACCTTAAACACTGCTATATGTTGCTGTCATGCAAAGTGATTGTCCACTAGAAAAAATGTTTTAGGGAAGTATATCTCAGTAATGCTGCATTTAATGGATCACGCCACAATTTGTATGAAGTCTGAGGCATATAGAGGTATATTAGGCCATCATGGAGTCTGAGACACAGAACAATTATGTGCATAAATCATTCAGTTTAGCAGATCCTAGGGTTTTGTCTTAGTCATTTCCTTAAAATCAATTGTAGCTGCTTAACCTAACATTAAATTTATATGCTGTGATTTTATAAAATTCGTTAATAATAACTTTATAATAAATATGTAATACAGATGTGTCCTTCCTTATGTTACGTTTGTCCCTGAACCGAATGAATAATAAACAAACATGCAAAATAAACTGGTTTATTGAAGAAACACGAAACAAACAAAGGGCAGTCAAAATAACTGAGTAAGTAAAACAGAGTAGGCAGGAGAAAGTAACATTAGAAATCATCCTGTGATCTGCCCTGACTGATCCTGCCTGACGCCAGAGTTTTCCTCTTAAAAGAAGACACCTCACAGGAACCTGACTAGAATCCCTGGGAGCTGACCCTGAAAGTAGAAACATAATAAACCAGCAGTCCCCTGCACTGACCCCCAGACAGCTAATCCAAGAATAAACCTACACAGTGAGAAGCATACAAAACCTGAGTTCAAGGCCCCACAGCACAGGTATGGCTGGACACACAAGTATAACCAGCAGAGTGAAAGTGTGAAGCCCAAGATTATATAGCACCAAAAAGGGTGGGGCAGAGGCACAGGGAAAAACCCCTCCCTAAGGCAGAAAGGACAGACAGACAAGAATTAACCCCTGCCCATCTGGACCAACTACCTAACAGTACCCCCCCCTTAAAGGAGGTGCTTCAATGGAAACCTACGATGGAAGGCTCTAATGCACCGCTTAGCAAAAATGTCTGATGACGAAACCCATGATCTCTCCTGAGGCCCATAACCTTTCCAATGGACCAGATACTGAATGCGTCCGTGACAGAGCCGGGAATCCTCAATAGAGCGAACCACGAACTGCAGCTCTCCATTGACCAAGACAGGTGGGGGTGGTGAAACTGAATCACTGCCTGAGGATGAAAAATACCTCTTTAGTAAGGACACATGAAAAGCATTGGTTATCCCCATAGAGTCAGGTAGGCGCAAACGAACTGAGACAGGGTTAATTATCTCTACAATTTCAAATGGACCAATATATTTGGGACCAAGTTTAAAGCATGGTATTTTTAGTCTAATATCCTGTGTAGAGAGCCAAACCCTATCTCCCACAGAGAACTTATGGGATTCTGATCGTTTACTGTCAGCAAAAAATTTAGCTTTACCCCTAGCTCTAATTAGGTTTTTCTTGACCTCAGACCAGACTGAAGCTAGTTTAGCAGAGAACTGAACCTCCCCTGGGACATCCGAACTAGCTAATGACAACGGACCAAAGGACGGATGGAACGCATAATTACAGAAAAAAGGAGAGGTCCCAGTAGATTCCAAAGAACAATTATTTAAAGCAAACTCAGCTAATGGTAAAAATTCTTTCCACTCAGACTGATCTGAGCTCACAAAGCACCTTAAATATTGTTCCAAACTTTGATTTAACCTTTCAGTCTGGCCATTGGATTGTGGGTGATAAGATGAAGAAAAAGATAAAGAGATGTTAAGGCGTTTACAAAACGCCCTCCAGAACCGGGAAACGAACTGCACTCACCTATCTGACACAATATCAGACGGTACCCCATGAAGCCGTACAAAATTTTCCACAAATGATCTAGCCAAAAGAGGGGCAGACGGCAATTTGGGTAAAGCCACCAAATGGCACATCTTACTAAACCGATCCGTGATTACCCAAATTACCGTACATCCTCCAGAAACCGGTAGATCAGTGATGAAATCCATAGAGATGTGCGTCCAAGGCTTCTCAGAAATAGGCAATGGGCACAATTTCCCCGCAGGAAATCCTCTAAGGGACTTCGACCTGGCACATACCTCACAGGACTCCACATACCTCGTAGTGTCCCATCTGACAGATGGCCACCAAAACGACCTGGAGATTAATTTCAATGTATTAGAAATACCAGGGTGACCCGAGAGGACTGAATCATGAGCCTCCTGTAATAATGACAATCGAAGGTTCAGAGGAACAAAAAGCTTATCATTAGGGTTGTTGGCAGGAGCCAAGCTTTGTGCTTCCGAAATCTCCTTGTGAAAGTCAGTAGAAATCGCGGCCACCACCACTCCTTTGGCCAATATCTGTGAAGGGACCTCATCACAGGGTGCAGCCTCAAATGACCGGGACAGGGCGTCCGCCACCACATTCTTCGAACCTAGTCGGTAGGTAACTAGAAAGTTGAACCTGGAAAAGAACAAAGACCAACGAGCCTGACGAGAATTTAACGTCTTAGCTGACTGTAGATACATCAAATTCTTATGGTCCGTGAAAACCGTCACTTTATGCACAGCACCTTCTAAAAAATGTCTCCATTCCTCAAAGGCTAACTTAATCGCCAGCAACTCTCTGTCACTTACATCGTAATTACCTTCTGTTTTCGAAAATTTCTTTGAGAAGAAAGCACAAACCCGTAGGTTACGGCCCTCAGCATCTCCTTGAGACAAAACCGCTCCAACCCCCACACTAGAGGCGTCCACCTCAACAAAAAATGGTAAGGAGCTGACGGGTTGGACCAAAACAGGTGCCGAAGCAAAGCGTTGCTTAAACGATCGGAACGCTCTCTCGGCCTCCGGCGGGCCACTCCGAAATCTTAGCTCCCTTTTTGGTCAAATCTGTCAAAGGCTTAACAATCAGCGAAAAATTCTTAATAAATTTAAGGTAAAAGTTAGCAAACCCTAGAAACCTCTGTAACGCTTTGAGGTTCTCGGGTTGAACCCAGTCTAAAATAGCCTTGACCTTGCTTAAATCCATCTTAAACCCGTCCTTCGAAATGACAAACCCCAAAAAAGAAATCTCCTGGACACAAAAAACACACTTTTCCATTTTAACACTAAGAGAATTCTCTTTTAGAACAGACAAGACGGACCGAAGGTGTTCACAGTGAGACTCGTAATTAGGAGAAAAGATGAGGATATCATCTAAGTACACAACCAGGAAGTGACCAATAAAAGGACGTAATATGTCATTCATAAACTCCTGGAAGATTGCAGGGGCATTAGTAAGCCCAAAGGGCATAACCAGACTCTTGAAATGACCCAGGGGCGTGTTAAATGCTGTCTTCCACTCGTCTCCCGTACTCTTATCAAATTGTATGCCCCACGGAGATCTAACTTAGAAAACCACTGGGACCCCACCAGTTGATTAAATAAATCGAGAATAAGAGGAAGCGGGTAAGGATTACGCACAGTAATTTGGTTCAACTCCCAAAAATCAAGACAAGGACGTAGTCCGCCATCCTTCTTTTTAACAAAAAAAAAACCATCTGCTAACGGAGAGTTAGAGGGTCTTATGTGACCCTTCTTCAAACTTTCTGAGATAAAATCTTTTAAAGCCTCTCTCTCCGGGACAGAAATGTTATATAACTTGCTTTTGGGGTATTTACAGCCAGGCACCAGATCAATCCTGCAGTCATACGGTCTATGAGGAGGAAGCTGGTCACTAGAGGTGGGAGAGAATACCTGTGAAAAGTCAGACAGAAATGAAGGGACATTAGGTAACACTAAGGCTACAAGATGACTAGGCATACACTCTTTCTTACACTCAAGAGACCATTTGACAATTTCTCCCGTACGCCAATCAACCACAGGATTGTGTTTTTTAAACCAAGGATAACCTAGTACGATGGCCGCAGACAACGAGTCAAGGACATACAAATCCACACATTCTAGGTGGAACAAACCAATCTTCAGCTTAACCCCTACAGAGATAGCTTTAATCCAGCCCAAAGGTCCAGCATCAATACCAGCAATAGGAATGGGTGTCTCCAGAAGGGTTACTTTTAATTCTAGATCTGTTGCTCACTTAGAATCAATTAAATTGACCCCAGCACCACAATCAAAAAACACCCGTACGGGATGCTCCTTATTCTCAAGGATAATTTCAGCAGGAAGGATCATCTTGGAGCCAATGGTCCAAGCGACACATCTACCTAACGGGAGATCCCCATAGCTCGTTAGGTTCTTTAGTTCTAAAGCCTTCTTAGGACGGGATAGCTCCGGACAATCTCTTACAAAATGACCCGGACGCCCACAATAGAAACATTGGCCAGCAGCCAAACGTCTCTTCTTTCTGTCCTCAGACTGTAAAGAACTCAGCTGCATGGGCTCTACAGAAGACTCCGCCCCCTCCCCTGGCGAGTGAGGAGTGTCACTCACTCCCATTTCTACTGCTCTCAGACGTAAACGTCTGTCTACCCAAATAGCTAAACTCATGGCTTCCTCCAAAGAGGCCGGGGGAGAAAACTGTAGCATAAGATCTTTTACTCGGTCGGATAACCCGGCACAAAATTGACTCCGAAGAGCCGGATCGTTCCACTTAGTATCAATGGACCACTTACGAAAGGCTGCACAGTAATCCTCTGCAGAACTCCTCCCTTGAGAGAGGTGACGCAGCTTACTCTCAGCTAAGTGCAAACGGTCTGGGTCATCGAACAGTAACCCGAGTGCAGAAAAAAAAAACCTCTACAGACTGCAGTGTGGGGGAATCAGGGGGTAAAGAAAAAGCCCAAACCTGAGGATCTCCCTGTAGACGGGATATAACAATTCCCACCCGCTGACTCTCATTTCCAGAAGAGATTGGCCTTAGTCTAAAATACAACTTGCAGGCCTCTCTAAATGAGAAAAACTCAGAGCGCACCCCCGGGAAGCGATCCGGAAGATCCACTCGGGGTTCAAATCCAGACACCCCCTCCCTAAACACCCCACTCACTTGCTGTATATTTTGCTGCTGGACCTGAGTCTGAAGAGAATCGACTTTCAGGGTCAACGCCTGAAGGTGAGCGGTTAACTGCTCCATAGGATCCATCTGAGGAAAAGAAGAAGAAAAAAAAAGGAGAGAAAGAAAAAAAGGGGGGTAGAGAATCAATAAATGGTTGGCTGGTTATTCTATTATGTTTGTCCCTGAACCGAATGAATAATAAACAAACATGCAAAATAAACTGGTGTATTGAAGAAACACGAAACAAACAAAGGGCAGTCAAAATAACTGAGTAAGTAAAACAGAGTAGGCACGAGAAAATAACATTAGAAATCACCCTGTGATCCGCCCTGACTGATCCTGCCTGACGCCAGAGTTTTCCTCTTAAAAGAAGACACCTCACAGGAACCTGACTAGAATCCCTGGGAGCTGACCCTGAAAGTAGAAACATAATAAACCAGCAGTCCCCTGCACTGACCCCCAGACAGCTAATCCAAGAATAAACCTACACAGTGAGAAGCATACAAAACCTGAGTTCAAGGCCCCACAGCACAGGTATGGCTGGACACACAAGTATAACCAGCAGAGTGAAAGTGTGAAGCCCAAGATTATATAGCACCAAAAAGGGTGGGGCAGAGGCACAGGGAACAACCCCTCCCTAAGGCAGAAAGGACAGGCAGACAAGAATTAACCCCTGCCCGTCTGGACCAACTACCTAACACCTTACCTATCATCTTGGCTACTCATATCCAGATATGTGCAAAACCATAGATACTACTCATACTGCCCTAGACACTAAGCCTGAAAATGCCCCCATTAAGTCAGATTTACTTTTGCCAATTTTCTCCATGATCCATTTGTTTCTTTGCAATTGCAATGGTAATTGTAAAATGTTAACCGAATTAAATTAAGGGTGGACACATCTGTATATGTAACAAATCCACGGCACACAACTTAGGATGGAAAAATCATGTAACATTTTATTGTATGCTAATAGATATATACATTTCCATAAGTAGCTGTCCACCAAAAATATAAGAAGCATATATTACAGACATATTGTAGTGTTGTGTTGCAATATTTCAGCCAATTAGACCTTTTTCAAGCATAATCTGATAATGTGGAGTGTATTGGCACAAGTGGACACAGTCTTAAAGAAGTCCTTTCACCATCTCTGCCAAGTCCAACTCTTTGCATCATTTAACCCCTTCCTGACAGAGGGATACTTAGTTTTTCGTTTCGTATTTTTCAGTTCACAGTGCCATATGAGGGTTTAATGTTTGCGTGACAAATTGTTCTTACTGGTACAATTTGTTATTTGTACAATGTACTGGGAAGCTGGAAAAAAAAATCAGAATGGGGTGGAATTGGAGTAAATTATTCTAACACCCGTAACTTTTTTATACTTCTGTGTACGGGGATGCATAGGGTGTCTTTTTTGCAGGGCCAGGTGTTCTTTTTAGTTATACTATACTATTTAGTTATACTAATATGTGGAATGTGTATTTTAATCAGAGGGGAAACAGTGAAAAACGACGGGTCGCACTTTTGATTTTTTTTTTTTATAAGTTTGTAGACCAGGAATTTGTTAACACAGGGATATCTAATGTGTATATATTTCACAGTATTTAAGTACTTTTATATGTGTTCTAGGAAGAGGGGGATGATTTGAATTTTTCATTCTTTTTATTTTTTTATGTTTCTTTAGCTTTTTTATGCTGTAATTTTTAGACCCCTTAGGCGTCTTGAACCCAGGGGGTCTGATCAGTAATGCAATGTATTCCAATGCTAATGAATTGCAATGCATTGCAAAATACATGCATAAAGGAGCCTGTCATACAAATGAATGCCAGACAAGCCTGGGAGCCTTCAATAGGACAATGAATCGCCAGGCCCAGATCTCACTCTGGGTGCTGGCATTCCTCGGCAAAACGGCGGTGCCCATGCACTGCCGGCAAAATGGTGCCTTGGTCCGATGTGCCAGGGGGCCTTAATGCCAGCGATCAGTGCGGGCAGGTCTCTGCTGTATAATACGGCTCCTGAGCGGCCGCCATATTTAAATAACCGACATCTGCAATAATAATGCTGGGTACCAGGAAGGGGTTAATAGGTGCTGCTCAACTGTTCACAGCTGGAATTTCATCTCTAGCCCCTACCATTCTCAAGAAATAAGTGATGTTATTTTTGGTGCCTGATATGCTACCTGGGCTCTGTATTTTCAGGTGGGCAGTGTCAGAATCACACCTCTTGCTAGCTCCTGCCTGACACTGCTACCTGACAGTACAGATCCCAAGTAGCATATCAAGCACCAAAAATAACATCACTTATTGCTCAAGAATGGGGGGTGGGGGGCTAGAAAAAAAAATTCCAACTGTGCTGGAAATAGTGGAGTAGGGCCTATTAAAATATGTTAAGAACTAGAGTTAGTGGAGATGGTCCTCTTTAAGAATGTGTGGCACCTCTGCTACTACATCTGTATTGATCAGTCTTATAGTCTTGCTACCATTATACATCTAACACGGTACAACATTATACTACTATCAACTTGAAAGATACCACAATGTACCGCAAAAGAATGGAACTGAAAAACCGGCTTAAGAAACTTGCACAACTCAACAGCGACATCTTCTTCTTAACAAAATGCAAAAAGGAGAGACTCATCCCAAAAGGCTTCAATTTACGTAACCCAACCCGGAACACCTACAACAGCCGATATGCAGAACAACTATGTATCCGGACATCTGAAAGGCTGCGGAACAATATGATAAAAATTTCCTATAACAACAAAAAAAGAACACAGGAGGAGATACAGGCCCTGAAATCATCATTGGCTAATGACACAGAGGAAATGAAGGCCAGACTCCACACATACTACTGGAAACTTCAGGATATGCTTATTAACAACAAAAAGAAAAAGCTCCACAGACTGAGACAAAAAGGCCTCATTACTACAACCGCAAGTACTAGCCCAGCTCAGCAAAGCTGTGTTGTGAATCTTTCCTCTTATGAGCCAAACAAACACGAAATGTCAGTTCTCTCCAAAGGTCTCTCCTTCTGCCCCTCGGCACACACTGACCATATCCAACTCTGCAATGATATGGAGGAGTTTTTCAGAAAAATGAGATTAAGGGAATATTTTTATGACAAAGACCTTCCATACAGCAGCGACTCTGAGATGGAACAGCCCATAAGGAATCCTACCAAAAAATCTACCTGGACCCCACGCCCTGGAGCTAATGCAGCACTGGATAAATATATTGACTGTTTCAGAAGCAAAGTAAAATCAGAAATCCTGGAGAAACAAAAGAAACAGGCGCATAACCTAACCCTGCAAGAACAGAAGGCTATTACATCACTGAAAGAAAATCAGGATATAATAATAAAACCAGCTGACAAAGGGGGCGCAATAGTCATAATGAACACCTCAGACTATATCCAGGAAGCAAACAGGCAACTGTCAAATCCCATCCATTACTCCAAACTTGGAAGTGATCCCACAGAGGCCTATATGAAAGAACTAAAGAGTATGATCAAGGAGTTTCCAGTCCAGATCCAGAATCAGGTAAAAGGACTTATCCCACAAGATCCCAGGCCGGGCTGCTTCTATATGCTCCCAAAGATACACAAAGATGGCAACCCTGGGAGGCCTATCATTTCTGGCATTGGGACACTGACAGAAAACATCTCAGGTTGGGTGGAAAATCTCCTAAAACCCCTTGTCAGGGATACTCCAAGCTATATCCAGGACACCACTGACCTTCTTAACAAACTGAATGCCCTGGGCCCTCTACCTGAGGGTACCATTTTGGCCACCATGGATGTGGAATCCCTGTATACCAACATTCCCCACAAGGATGGAGTTGCAGCATGTCGGGTACACCTGGCAAAACAAAACCTCCCAACAGAACCAGTAACGCAGCTCATACAATTCATCCTTAGCCACAACCATTTTACCTTTGGAGAGGATCTATATCTACAGCGAATGGGAACTTCAATGGGGACCAGATGTGCACCCCAATATGCAAATCTCTTTATGGCAGAAATGGAAGGAACATATTTATCAACATGCGCCACCAAACCTATGATTTACCTTCGTTATATCAATGATATCCTTGTCATCTGGACTGCAGGTGAGGAGGCCCTACTTCAATTCCATAATGACTTCAATGACTTTCACCCGACCATCAACCTTAAACTTAGCTATTCAGGGAGTGAAATTCACTTTCTGGATACCACAATATACATTAAAGACCACCGGCTATTCACATCAATATACCACAAACCCACAGACAGAACGGCCTACCTGAGAAACGACAGCTTCCACCCCAAGCACACAAGACAATCTATAATCTACAGCCAGGCTATACGATACAATCGTATTTGCTCCGACAAAACAGACCTGGACAAGCACCTCCTGGATCTGAGGATGAAATTTCTCAGATTGGGATACAAACCAAAAGTGACAGACAACCAATTAAACAAAGCAGCAGCCATTAACAGAGACAGTCTGCTCACATATAGAGAGACCCAGAAAGATGCCCGAGTGCCCCTAGTTGTCACCTACAACCCACAGCTGGAGATCCTACGAAGGATTGCCAAGGAGCTCCAACCTGTGCTACATAGGGACAACAGACTCAAGGACATATTTCCAGTCCCCCCTCTCCTTTCCTTTCGACAACCACCAAACCTGAGGCGTATTATCGTCCGGAGTGCCCTGAAGGCCCCAACTGAAAATGGCACCTCACCTTGCCTACATAAAAGGTGCATGACCTGCAAGCACATCCACACCACTGACAGTGTACCTATCCCACAGTCACAACGGGTGCACAGAATTAGGGGGACATTTTCCTGCAGGTCTTCCAATGTGGTGTACCTCATAATGTGTGTGCAATGTCCCACCACAGGCCTCTATGTGGGGGAAACAGGGCAGAGACTCAGTCAACGAATGAACTCACACAGATCCACCATTAATAACAGCAGAACAGATCTCCCAGTGGCCGCACATTTCTCCGGAGAAAACCACTCTATTGAAGATTTGCGGGTTGTGGTTTTAATGGGACATTTTAAGACACAGGAGAAAAGGAAAGAAATGGAGTACAAATTTATGCAAAAATTTCAAACTCTGCAATTTGGACTTAATATTCATGCCAGCTTCATGTCACACTATGTTTGAACCATGAACTGAACTCAATATTCATGCCAGCTTCAAATCACACTATGTATGACCTGTGAGGGACACAAATCACCTCCTGATAGCAAACAGATAACAGCAAGAATTACTGATCCCTCCGTCACGCACCACAAGTTTCCAGACTGTTTTTTTGACCTGTTGTAAATAACTTCTCTACTTAGATTGCAATTTTTTTTTAAGGACTCTAAAATGCTTTGAAAACCATGTGTATAAAAATCTGTTAATTTTCAGTTCTTGTATCACACCATGTCTGATGAAGGGAGCGAGCACTCCTGAAAGCTTACTTATAAATATACTTAGTTAGCCTCTAAAAGGTATCGCCTGATTTCTTCACTCTTCCACTACTTTCAATGGCTAACACGGTACAACATTATACTACTACCATTATACATCAACACTTTAAAGTAGCATAGGATAAAACAGTAATATTATACTATATAATAATATAATAATCAGCCAAAATATTAACCAGCTTTCTAAGCAGAGATTGGCACAAGATTAATTTCAAAAATATTTGCTAGGTTTGCCCTCCAGTTTTGTTTCGGACTGAGGCTGACTGGTCTGTACGAAAGCACGTTTATTATACTCCAGGATCTTTCCAGGCTCCAGAGAATAATAATCTGGGCCCCTGGGCAGGTGCACCAAAATAATATCCACTGTTACTCACCTTTCCTCACCTCTCCTGGTCTCCCTCACAGCATCAAGTGTGTACTTCCAGGCATCTTTGGGCCTCTTCTGTAACATTATGGACCCCTGGGGAACCGCTGAGGACTGTGATTGTTCCACAGGGGTCCATAATCTTACAGAAGAGGCATGACAATGTCATGATGCTTTGACGCAATATCTCATTGAGGACACAGTTTATAGTAATATTAACAATGTAATATTAACAATTGTAAGTTCCTTGAGCAGCTCAATTGATGTTGGCAGGAGACGGTAAGCAGGTAAAGTCAAATCTTCTCATAAATATAAACCCAAATTACTAAATACATTACACATTTCATTATATATCACATTTCATTATATATCATTATATCACGCAGACAATATGTTATGTGCATTACCAAAGTGATATTGAACAAACATAAGATTACTGGTAAAATGTACATGTTAATTATTTAAGATCTAAATAAAACCTCATGTCTGCTGAACTAAAATTATTTCATTTAGAACACTGCCACTGAAAAAGTTTAAGAGCTTTAGAACTTGTGAGATGTGACATCCTAATTTTAGCCAATGTTACAACGGACATTTAGATTTTCGTTTTTAAAAGAAAAATCCTAAAAACTCTGACTGCAGTATCCATAAGTTGCAGATTTTCTTCAATCCACTTCTCTTTAGGCATTGAAGGATGTTAAGAGGATGTATTGCAGAATAAAGCATGACTTCCTATAAGTTTTTTTATGATTCCTTAGACAAAGAATTTGAAGTGTTCAACATTACAACATGTTCCTTGGGCAACACTGTATTAATTCTTTGATCAGTTCCAAAAGGAAACTTAAATATAATTGATCTGCTATCAATTTCTGTTCGGGGATTCCATTATCCAATATGCTTGAAAAATGCAAACTTTTCTCTCCACATTTTTCACTCGGAAATTGGGCAGAAACCTGGCGGACCCCATTATAGTCTATGGGGTCCGCGGATTTTCGCAGGTACCCGCTTGTTAAATGGATTGGATGTCCGTTTTTTGTATCCTCCAAGCAGACCTGAAGAACGGAAACCCGAGAAGCAGGTGTGAACCTAGTTTAAGGCTTCCCAATCTGCATGTTGACATGTGAGTTGACTAATTTAGCACAAACTATAAAAAATAAAAACATGTAACAATGTAAACAAGCAAGAATTAAATCTGTAGTTCATTTCAACATCTATAAAGTTTCCAGAAACCAAAAGCTTCTTTAAATTAGAGCAAACCATGAATCCTTTAACCCTTGTTAATGTAATGCACTACTGATAGAATATGCAGTAGCTAGTAGTATAATGTTGTACCGTGTTAGCCATTGAAAGCAGTGGAAGAGTGAATAAATCAGGCGATACCTTTTAGAGGCTAACTGAGTATATTTATAAGTAAGCTTTCAGGAGTACTCGCTCCCTTCATCAGACATGGTGTGATACAAGAACTGAAAATTAACAGATTTTTATACACATGGTTTTCAAAGCATTTTAGAGTCCTTAAAAAAAATTGCAATCTAAGTAGAGAAGTTATTTACAACAGGTCAAAAAAACAGTCTGGAAACTTGTGGTGCGTGACGGAGGGATCAGTAATTCTTGCTGTTATCTGTTTGCTATCAGGAGGTGATTTGTGACCCTCACAGGTCACACATAGTGTGATTTGAAGCTGGCATGAATATTGAGTTCAGTTCATGGTTCAAACATAGTGTGACATGAAGCTGGCATGAATATTAAGTCCAAATTGCAGAGTTTGAAATTTTTGCATTAATTTGTACTCCATTTCTTTTCTTTTCTCCTGTGTCTTAAAATGTCCCATTATGCATTATGCAGTAGCTAGTGTCTGGCTTTTTACTATCTAAAGCTGACTAAACATTTGATATGACTCCAAAGTAGGAAGGCTATCAGTTGCTGAGTCAGATACAAGCATCTGATGAAGAAAGGTTAAGGAACAGAGAAGCCAAGGGGTGGCAGAGAGGATCAGATGATATATCACTATGTCAGGATATTGTCTGAGGGATTCCTAAGGTTTGCTCTGCTAAGACAAATTAGAATATTGCTCGCTGAGTAGAAGGCTTTCCATTCATGTATTGCTTTTAGAACTATTTCCTAACAATTATTTCATTGGCAAAACTAGTAAAAAAGCTCTTCTAGCCTCTTCTAGTCACAGGATCATAAATAGCTGGACTAAATTTTACTGACTAGAGGATGAAAGTTTGGTATGTGTGTAAATGTGAATGATTCTCTTTTTAAGGTTAAAATTTTCTTGGCCTTGTCCCTCACCACGCCCTTAAAGTGTTTACCCACCTTTGTAATATTGAAGGACTATGCTTAGGATAGGTTATCAATATTAGATCTTTGGTGCCTGACATATATATGTGTGTGTTCATATATACATATGTGCACATATACTTTTACCTAAGGAGAGCTGAGCAAGTAGAAAATCTTCTATCCCAACCCAAGTGTAGAAATTCACAGTAGCCAAGCAGATGATAGGGAGGGGAGACACAGTAGGTGCTCAGAATTGGGACAGTTTCCTGTTCTAGGTAACATTTGCCATGTAAACCATATTTCAGCATCCAGCCGGAGCATCAAAGATGTCTGGGGTGGCACTGATAAGAAAATGAGGTTGTGCTATATGGAACCAGCGCAAACCATCAGTAGAGAGCAATAGAACATTGATAATAATAAGTTTTACCCCTGACTTTCAGAATGTCTCTTTTTATTATTATGTACATATTATTTGGGCAGGATGAAAATTAATATACACATTGATCGCATATTTTAAAGTTAAATCTTTTATTTTTAATTTTGCTGATATTTAGCAAAATAATTGATTCTAGCCATGCAATGTTTGTGTTGGGAGATGTGTTATGGAGAATGGTTGCAAATATGTCAGATCTTTCACTGAATTCCTGTGCTGGCACCAAGGAAACAGACTTAATTCACAAAATGTGACATAGTGCAAGGTTCCCAGCTGTGCCTCAGAGTATTCATGGAATTACATTTTCACATTTTGCGAATGCACAGCAAGAAGCGATCAGGCTTTTCCATACACAACATCTATCCATGGTTTTCAAACGATAGTTAAAATAAGCAAACATCAATATGAATTACCCAATGACAGAGAAAACCTAAAATAATAAAAATAATGTGAACACAAGGAGATGCCTGATAATTGACAAATGTGCAGCTTACAAAATGAAGGGTTTAAGGAACATAAGTTTGCGCTGAACATACTTTGTCTAACTAGATGTTCATTAGCTATTTCTCTAAAATACAGCGTTTATTACTGCACACAGATAACTAATTGTAATGTTAAACAGCTATGTACAATGGTAACATTTGCCATTTATTAACATTGTTATTACCTACAGCTATTCATCTACACACTGCACACATGATGACAGTCAAGGGCATTCACACTTGTGTTGCGCTTTCCGCATGCAATCAGTTTTTGTAATTTGTCTTAAAATCATAAAAACTGATTTGAAACGGTTAATGGGTCTTTAAAACAATCCGCAGGTGTTCATTGTTTTCTACACTGTGTTAAGATACAATAAATAATATTAGTTTCTCTAAGCTTAGAAATTGACCTTTAGGATAAGGCCCCACATAGAGAAACGCAGCTAAAAAAAAAGCTGTTTAACCACTTCCATACCGCCCATAGACTATATATGTCCAAAAAATGGTTGTCTATTTCTGCAATGACGTAACGGTATTTCCATGCAGAATTCAGCAGCTGCACGATTTTGTAACTTCAGCCAGAGCTCCCAGAGAGAAGACAGGTAAGGTTTATCACCTTCCCTGCCTTCCCGATCGCTGTGTATACAGCACTATGGGCGCCGCCATCTGGACCTACAGGACCCAGATAAGCTCTATAGTAACGTGCAGGAGGCTGTATTCCTCCTGCAACTGGGGCTAAATGTACCAGCCCCAGTTACAGGGAAAATCAGCCTCTTTCCCCCCCCAAAAAAAAGTGATCAGATGTCCCCAATCGGAAAAAAAGAAAAAAAAATGTATAGAAAACTAAAAAAAAAAAAAAAAAAGTAAATAAAAAAAATTTAAAAAAATAAATAAAATAATACGCCAATAACACGCCCTTATTACAGGTTATAGCCCCAACCCTGACGACACCATACAAAATAAAAATTACCATAACGGAGAGGAAAAACTATTTTACAAAGTTTTTTAGTAGCACTTTGTATTATTAAATAAAAAAAAAAAAATGAAAAGTGAAAAACAAAAACGTTTTCTCTCCTCTTTTGTTTATATTTTCCCGGATATGAAAAAAATTAAAACACATGCAAAAATAAAAACAGCATAAAAATAAAGCCCTATGTGTCACTGAAAAAAGACGCAGAAATTAGTTGAATAACGCAAATGATAAAAATGTTATAGCCCTCAAAACCGTACATACAAAAAACTTGAAAATGTGCCTCCTCTGGAAGAGGGTAAAGCATCTGGTATAGAAGTGGTTAAAAAAAACGCAGCAAAAACACAGCGTTTTTCATTGCATTTGTGCTGCATTTTTCTGTGTGTTTTTTCATCCCTTATTAAACCCATAGGAAAAACACTTGTGTTTCTGCAGCTAAAATTGCCATGCTGCGTTTTTCAAAGACTTTGTTGCTATGATGGAACTTCCAATTGGTTACTGTCTGAATATCAGCCCCTCACATAATATCCCCCAGATGAAGCCGTGACCAAAACGTCGGGGCATAGTGCATTACTGTGGTCTCCATGATTGCTTGTTATTTGCCTCCTTGTTTACATTTGCTTTCTAGCCTTGTTACTTTCTTATAATACAACTTGGTTGTATGTTAGTATATTGAGATGCTTGAATAGGGTTGGGGGGCTTTTTGAAGCATGTTGTTCGCTTGGTAATATAACATGTTTGTGGCATACTTACTATATGGCACCTTTTACTGGGCTCTTTTCAGTCTCCAATTTATGATGTGTTTTAATTGTATTACCAAATAAAGATGTATCTTTTTTTTTCATTATATCTGTGCATTATGCGGTTACATCTCTATGTGCAACCAGTTCAGTTGCACATGGGCTCAATAGATAACAGGGCTAAGCCATCTTCCTGCTATCTGCTAGATTTAATGGAATGACCTGAGCTACTGAATTTTACAGCTCACAATTACTTGTAGATAGTTAGAGTGACATACAGTATAAGGAGTGCTCCATAATGAGCTACCAGGGCTCATATATATTTCTGTGCTTGCACAGGGACCTTCTGCAGTCTGTACCCCTCCCCCCATTGTTGCAGTTTATTTATCCATAGTGATTTAAAGCCTTTTCCCAATATACTTGATAAGTCTGCACTGCTTCATATAGATATTTGCTTCTGTTGCCAACACTTTAGGGTTGTCAGATGAAAATTTCATCCAGGCACTCCTTTTTCCAAAAGTAAAACATGTAGAACTTTATTTCACATGGTGATAATACCCAGCTCCATGCAGCATAAATAACATACGTGATGTAGAGGAAAATCCCAGACGTTTCTGTAACAATAACCTTGTTCGGTGGGAATGGAAGACCAGGTATTTGTAGTGACGAACTTAGAATGATTATGCACACATGTATCGCTATGGATGAAGGCAGATATTATAACATTGCTGCTCTAATTGAATTCACATTTAATCCATGCAGTTAAAGTGAACTTGGTTTAACACTGTAGGAAATGCATATTTTGGTTCATGTACATTTTCTTTCATATCAAATTGATATCAGTAGAATGCTTTTAGAAGTCAGAAAAAAATTACCCTTTTTAACTTAAAGGGGTTGTCCACTTTTAGACCAATATTAAGAGACAAATGTTATTGTTGGTATAATGAAAAGTTATGCAATTTTCCAATATACTTTCTGTATCAATTCTTCTGTGTGTTCATCACATGACCATGGACTGTATATCACATGTCCATGGACCATTATCCACTGGAAGTAACATAATGAATAACAGCAGTAGAAATCTAGATAACCATGAGAAATTGATACCGCAAGTATAATGGAAAATTGTATAACTTTTCATTATACAAACAACAACATTTGTCTTTCAAAATTGCTCTGGATGTGGAAAACCTCTTTAAGTCCATTTTGATAAAGAAAAACTGACTATGGTCCTGTACATCTACGTGGAATAACTGTACATTTATCCATATTTGTTGTAGTATCTAGACATGAAGGATAGTAGTACTACATTAGTAGTGCAGTTGATACTTTTTAGCAATGCTGACTTCAGCACCATGCAAACCTGGCCAAATTTCATAGCCTGCAAGACTTATATGCCCATATCAAAATGGGTAAATATTCTGAACATGCATTATTCCCATGGTAGGATAGTGCTCAAGGAAACCATAAGTCTGATGTTAACATAGTGTTAATACACATAGGCAATAGCTCTCACCACTCCACCTCAAATTACATCACATACAGTCCACGCCACATAATTCTGTTGGATTTCATACTTACCTCTTTTTCCTGCAAAACACTGCCATGGCGCCCATCTGTACACACCTTCTATTGTCTTGCCGCCTACCCTGTCACTTGCACTATGGTACTGCAATCGATACCATAGAATGGGAGACAACATGGCTGGAAGGACATTTAAAGAGGTGCACAGCCAGGTACTGTATCTGCGCTTTGCAGGAAAAATAGGTCAGTATTTAATTTCCTACACCTGGCGACAGTAGTGCGGAGAGGGGGCCACAGTCACAAGGAAGGCAATCCCTATTTGTGATCCCTATAGCTGTTTGTTCTGTCTTAGGCTGGAAGGTCCACAGCACTACCCAGCTATAGAGTGCTGGGAACCTTCCAACTGAAGCCAGAACAAAGTGATGTCACATAACGTGGCTTACTAGCCCCCAACACATAATATTGCCCCATTTTTTGGCCCCCCCCACAGTATCTGACCCCTTTTTTTGCCCCCACACAGTATATGACCCAATTTTTTTTGGACCCCAGACAGTATATGACCCCCAGGGCATGCTGTACCAGATTCTGAAGTGTTATTCACCATTGTGACACAATGTGCAGCACTACCCAGAGGCGGCAGTAGAGGTCGGCCTCGACAGGAGCATGGAAATGTGAGTATATTATTGGCCGCTACCTATTGCAATAATACAATATGTAGTGGCCGAAAAAAGAATGCTGACCCCTAGTTCATACCTCAGGTAACTTCATGGCAGACACGGCCCTTGATTTGGCCCATGGGCCTTGTATTTGACACCTGTGCTGTAGAGTATCAAATACAGTATGAAATATGGTATCAGCCACACACTGTTTATCTGTCCATCAGAAATGTAAAGATATGTCCACAACGAAGTAATCTCCAATTTAGTTAAATATTCCATTTGGTCTTGAAACCAGTTCAGCATGCAATATTTTCCCACTTGGTGGTCATGCCTAGACAAATACAGTGGGATAGTCAGCATATCACTTTGTGTTAATTTGTCACAAAACTATGTTGTGTTTAGAAAAGATTCCTTACTTATGATATACAGTGGGTATGGAAAGTATTCAGACCCCTTTAAATTTTTCACTCTTTGTTTCATTGCAGCCATTTGCTAAAAGCAAAAAAAGTTCATTTTATTTCTCATTAATGTACACTCAGCACCCCATCTTGACAGAAAAAAAACAGAAATGTAGATATTTTTGCAAATTTATTAATAAAGAAAAACTGAAATATCACATGGTCATAAGTATTCAGACCCTTTGCTGTGACACTCATATTTAACTCACATGCTGTCCATTTCCTTCTGATCCTCCTTGAGATGGTTCTACTCCTTCATTGGAATCCAGCTGTGTTTAATTAAACTGATTGGACTTGATTAGGAAAGGCACACACCTGTCTATATAAGACCTCACAGCTCACAGTGCATGTCAGAGCAAATAAGAAAGATGAGGTCAAAGGAACTGCCCAAGGAGCTCAGAGACAGAATTGTGGCAAGGCACACATCTCGCCAAGGTTACAAAAGAATTTCTGCAGCACTCAAGGTTCCTAAGAGCACAGTGGCCTCCAGAAGTTTAGGACGAACAGAACTCTTCCTAGACCTGGCCGTCCAGCCAAACTAAGCAATCGTGGGAGAAGAGCCTTGGTGAGAGAGGTAAAGAAGAACTCAAAGTTCACTATGGCTGAGCTCTAGAGATGCAGTGGGGAGATGGGAGAAAGTTCCACAAAGTCAACTATCACTGCAGCCCTCCACCAGTTGGCGCTTTATGGCAGAGTGGCCCGAAGGAAGCTTCTCCTCAGTGCAAGATATATGAAAGCCCACATAGAGTTTGCCAAACACATGAAGGACTCCCAGACTATGAGAAATAAGATTCTGTGGTCTGATGAGACGAAGATTGAACTTTTTGGCATTAATTCTAAGCGGTATGTGTGAAGAAAACTAGGCACTGCTCATCACCTGCCCAATACAATCTCAACAGTGAAACATGGTGGTGGCAGCATCATGCTATGGAGGTGTTTTTCAGCTGCAGGGACAGGACGACTGGTTGCAATTGAAGAAAAGATGAATGCGGCCAAGTACAGAGATATCCTGGAAGAAAACCTCTTCCAGAGTGCTCTGGACCTCAGACTGGGCCGAAGGTTCACCTTCCAACAAGACAATGACCCTAAGCACACAGCTAAAATAACAAAGGAGTGGCTTCGGAACAACTCTTTGACCATTCTTGAGTGGCCCAGCCAGAGCCCTGACCTCAACCCAATTGAGCATCTGTGGAGAGACCTGAAAATGGCTGTCCACCAACGTTCACCATCCAACCTGACGGAACTGGAGAGGATCTGCAAGGAAGAATGGCAGAGGATCCCCAAATGTGAAAAACTTGTTGCATCATTCCCAAGACTCATGGCTGTACTAGCTCAAAAGGGAGCTTCTACTCAATACTGAGCAAAGGGTCTGAATACTTATGACCATGTGATATTTCAGTTTTTCTTTTTTAATAAATTTGCAAAAATATCTACATTTCTGTTTTTTTTTTCTGTCAAGATGGGGTGCTGAGTGTACATTAATGAGAAATAAAATGAACTTTTTTGCTTTTAGCAAATGGCTGCAATGAAACAAAGAGTGAAAAATTTACCCACTGTAAATATCAAGATATGTCAAGATATGACTTGTCCAGCCAAGAAAACAGGTTAAGGAGAGCACATCTGAGTGACTCTGGCTAAAACTTTTAACTGAAAATGTATTGTCTATATAGACAAAACAATAACTACTTTTGTATTCCGTTTCAAGAAACAGTATGGATTTTCTCTAGATATTTTAGTTTCCTCCAAGAAATCTCTACTTTAATTGGCTTTCCTTGGTGTTCTGAAGGCCCACTTGTGTATCTTCTTCAGTATGAGACTCCAGGCTGGAATATTCTTGTAACTGTCCAGCAGAGTTTAGCATCCCACTGTCACTCTTGTGGTCCTCCCTCCCCATAGGATTCTTTACAGTTGCTTTTACAGAGATGAGTATAACTGAGTGAATATATATTTAGCTTTAAAATCAAGTATAGTATTTCGAGAAATATCAATGGCGTTCTGATCCTGGCAGAATGTTTAGAATGAAGCGTTGCGACATGGAAGTGAATGCAAGGATAATTGCCACTTTTCTACATCCATTCTTGTGTTTAACATGCTGTTTCTAGTTTTATATCTTGATAAAGGTTTCATGACATGCACCTATCTGTTTCTGCTGAGAAACACTTTCAACTGAATAGCATTTTATTCCAGTGAGACTTTTACAAAACAATGTTTTACAGCCCCAGTGACTCTGTATACATTCTGACAGCCCTATGGATTACAGAGTAAGTTAGACCTTTAACTCACAAACCTCTACTTGCGCAAAGAACACAACAGCTTCGTTTCTAAAGGAATATCAGTGCTTATTTCTTATTCCTCTGAAAATATTTTAGCAGGTTTTGAAGTTTCAGTTTTTAATGTTTTTGATTTACAAAACTGTTTAAATGTGAGCTAAAAATAAACTGTATAAGAAGTTTATTATATTCAGTAGAAAAAAACCCAATCAACATCCTCTGTATCCAGGGATAGTCTTAAAGGTGTTTCCCATGATCATAACCATATTTAAATGTGTAGATAATTAAAAAAAAAAATTACATTGTTACAAATTTAAATAATAAAAAATATTGCACAGTTTTAGAGATTTTCTCTTACCATCTTAGTGGTGATAGATTTTTGTCTTGATAGATTTCCAATGGATTTGACCATGAATGCAGTAACGTTCTATGGTCTGGTACTTGTCAGAAACCCAGCTGTAATTTCCTTATTCCAGGGACAGTGCTTGCACAAGAAGGTAACCCAACCACAATAAGGATATCATGGCTGGGTTTCTGACAAGTGCCACATCATAGAAAGTTCCTGCATGCATGGCTGTATCCAGTGGCAATTTATCAAAACTGTAGACTGTTACCACTATGATAGAGAAAATCTTTAAAACTCTGCAAAATTTGTAATCAGTTATATTTGTAAACATTTTCAACTTATCTACTTGTCTGTCTACAAATCTAGATACATTTATGTTTGTGGGAAAACTCATATAAAAAAAATAAGCATAATATATGACATAAATAGACTATTCACATATATAAAGAAGTTGGGTGAAAAGACTTAGAGCCAGATCCAGCAAATAAAAAAATTTGTGTGCATGCTATGTGAAAAAGGTGTGCCTACTAAGCTTTATAGATATATATGAAATTATAATATTATACACAAAAATAAACACAAAAAATTTCGAAAAGTGATTATATGACTAATTGATCAGTTTCCGCATTCTGTAGGAACAGTGTTAGCAGAGAACCACACCTTTAACAAAGTATAGACAATGGCCTGATTTAAGTAAAGAGAATCTAAGCTTGTGGACCATTTTGAGTCTGGACAGAAAAGTAAAGATTCTTTAGATGTGTAATCCATTTAATGTCATAATTTTTATTATATTACAACTAGAGATGAGCGAATCAAAGCTAACAAAGTGGAATTCGATCCAAATTTCAGGAAATATTCGATTCACTTTGAATCCGGATTTCCTCCGTGGTAACGAACCAATCAGCAGCCAGCCAGCTCTGTTATGTCACAGCCCTTTAACCCACTTCATGACCGCCCACGGCATCGGAACCAGGGGTTCTGCCATACAAAATGTCCCCCTCGGCATCCCCCCGCAGCGAGATCGGGGGGTGTAGATATGCATCTTCTGCAGCCCAGAGTCTGGTCAGTGACCCCGGGCTGCTAGTAGCCCCCAGTACCCGATTGATCCTGCCCAGAAGTAAGGAAGTCAGCCCATGCATCTGCTCTATAGATTGCAATACACGTGTGCTGAACCAACAATTCTACTCCACTATACAGGCTCTCTGCAGCCAGGAAATAGCTGTTTTTTAATGTGATTCACCGCAAATTAATTCGGATCTAATCGAATCGTATCGGAAAATTCGGTTAAACTGCCGCATCGAATTTTTTAAAAATTCTCCCATCTCTAATTATAATGTTCATACAAACAGAAACTCCTCTATATATTCTTTTGTAAAAGTACTAACAGTAAAATACAAACTACAACCACATCTGTCTTTTGGTGTTGTCCGCTATTTATGTTCATTAGTATTGCCTTTTTTCAATAGAATAATTGTTACACTATATTTTAACCTTTATTTATATTTGTATACATTGTTTTACTCATATTATTTTATATATCCTCTAGTACACAAAAAATGAAGAACTAGATGAACATTTTTTGGATTGCAGCGTCGGAGATCTGCTTCGATTTGATGACTACAATATGGATGGCTATTTGACTCTTCCAGAACTCTACACTGCATTTCGTAAGTCCTTTGGATAGCGATTACATTAATGTAGTTGCTAATTCTTAAAATACCTTTGAAATACTAAAAAAATCTGTATTGTGTCAGTTTCATTGTGGATACCAATCATTGTATCTACAGTGGGGAAAAAAAGTATTTAGTCAGCCACCAATTGTGCAAGTTCTCCCACTTAAAAAGATAAGAGAGGCCTGTAATTGACATCATAGGTAGACCTCAACTATGAGAGACAAAATTAGAAAACATATCTAGAAAATCACATTGTCTGATTTTTTAAGAATTTATTTGCAAATTATGGTGGAAAATAAGTATTTGGTAACCTACAAACAAGCAAGATTTCTGGCTCTCACAGACCTGTAACTTCTTCTTTAAGAGGCTCCTCTGTCCTCCACTCATTTCACGGGGGACCTAGTGAATGACCTGCAGAAAGCTGGGACTAACGTAACAAAGGCTACCTTCAGTAACACACTACGTCGCCAGGGACTCAGATCCTGCAGTGCCAGACGTGTCCCCCTGCTTAAGCCAGTACATATCCGGGCCCGTCTGAAGTTTATTAGAGAGCATTGGATGTTCCAGAAGAGTATTGGGAGAATGTCATATGGTCAGATGAAACCAAAGTAGAACTGTTTGGTAGAAACACAACTCGTCATGTTTGGAGGAGAGTGAATGCTGAGTTGCATCCAAAGAACACCATATCTACTGTGAAGCATGGGGGTGGCAACATCATGCTTTGGGGCTGTTTCTCTGCAAAGGGACCAGGACAAGTGGTCCATGTACATGAAAGAATGAATGGGGCCATGTATCGTGAGATTTTGAGTGCAAACCTCCTTTCATTAGCAAGGGCATTGAAGATGAAACGTGGCTGGGTCTTTCAGCATGACAATGATCCCAAGCACACCGCCAGGGCAATGAAGGAGTGGCTTCGTAAGAAGCATTTCAAGGTCCTTTAGTGGCCTAGCCAGTCTCCAGATTTCAACCCCATAGAAAACCTTTGGAGGGAGTTGAAAGTCCGTGTTGCTCAGCGACAGCCCCAAAACATCACTACTCTAGAGGAGATCTGCATGGAGGAATGGGCCAACATATCAGCAACCGTGTGTGCCAACCTTGTGAAGACTTACAAAAAACGTTTGCTCTCTGTCATTGCCAATAAAGAATATATAGCAAAGTATTGAGATGAACTTTTGTTATTGACCAAATGCTTATTTTCCACCATAATTTACAAATAAATTCTTTAAAAATCAGACAATGTGATTTTCTGGATTTTTTTTCTCATTTTGTCTCTCATAGTTGAGGTCTACCTATGATGTCAATTACAGGCCTCTCTCATCTTTTTAAGTGGGAGAACTTGCATAATTGGTGGCTGACTAAATACTTTTTTCCCCCACTGCACTAGTTTTTATCTAGACTTAAGCTACCCATAAAAATTAGATTTTAGACTGCTGAAGTGGCAGATTTTGGATTGCCTGCTGTTGGTTGTTCATGCATAAACCTGTGACAGTTCATCCCATACAGCCAACCATCAACTAAAGTTGGTCAGAATCAATATCTGTTGTGTTGAACTTTTTCCGCCATCTGTCTGCCGTGATCTATTGTGTACGGGCTAGACTGACAGACTTGTGGGAGATTTTGATATAGTTAGCATGTCTTTGTAGTACTAACACACCCATAAGGAGGCCATCATTTCCTTTTTTTAGCATTTTATTAGCATTGAACAACTTTCATCTGTTAATATTCCAAGTGTCTGGGATAGTCGAATTCTCATTGAAAGGTTTGTGGTATGGGATAGTTGGCCGTACAACCAACCACAGTTCATATCAGATGAGAAAAAGCAGTATAAATTTGAATGTATATGGCCAGCTTTAGACTAACAGAAAGTAATGGTGCAGAATCCATTATATATAGTCCAAAACAAACCTGCCCTGCTTCTTGAAGGCAATATTCAGCAGCAGTATCCAGCAGTTTACATGTCATGACCAGTGTATATTATAATCAAGCATGAACACAAAATTTGTGTCTATTCCAATAAGCTATTCTCAATAAATCTGCATGAAATGTTAGGCAAAAATAATTAGCAAAAATAGTATTTTTGTATATCCAGTTATTCTATAATTGACTTTATGGGTTGCTTGGACTGCTGCCATCTACAGTCAGAGAAACTGTACATAGCTAGTATCTGTGCAGGCTAGTATCTGAGAAGCTATGCTTCATCCACTGGCTGAAGGTGTCACAGTCATTATCCACCTGCTGTATCTGTTAATGATAATCGTTAACATAGTCATTATGGCTTGGTACTATAATCATGAGTTCTTATCAATAGATATTTGTTCCATAAGTCACAACATGGTTCAAAAATAGTCTTGGCCTACATTAACCCAATCCCAATCTTCATTGTACTAGTATGTCACGTTGAGCAAATAGTTAACACTCAGCACTGTAATAGTATAGTGCATTGATGTAGCAGGGACAGGAGATGTGCCTGCAAGATCACTTTTAAGTTCTGTCTGTATAATACAGCTGGAACTCCGGAATAATTGCTAGAGTCAGACAATACTCCAACTCAAGCAGATTAACCACCCAGATGCCGTGATCAATATCGATCACGCTATTTGGGTCGTTAGGGGAAGGAACTGCTTCTTTTACCTGCCCTCAGCCCCCTGCAGAGATAATATGTGGTGCCAAGGCGTTACCATAGAAGCCAGGAGTCAGATCATGAACAGATGTATAATAGGCGTTGGCCTTATACATATAAGCAGTAATGTACATATCACTGTATTGGTCAGGGGTTCCCAGATTTAAGTAAAAAGTTTACTAAAAATGTATAAAAAAGTAAATTTAATATTAAAAAAATTTGTTATTTCAAAAAATAAACAAAAATAAATAAATAAATAAACATATTAGGTATTACTGTGTGCCTACAAGTCTGAATTATCCAAACATAATATCACTTATCCAATAAAAGGTTAATACCATAAAAGAAAAAAAAGATACTACAATGCGCAAATTAATGTGTTTTGGTCATCTTGTCTCTCCCCAAGAAACTTCAGAACACGGGGCTCCCAGGCAAATTGTTTAATTTCTAAAATGGTGTTTTCTTAAAAAAAAAGTGATACAACATAATAAAACCAATATAAATATGATATTGGCGTAGTCATAATGGCTGCTGAAAAAAGCTGCCACGCAGAGTGAACACCATAAAAACAAGACATAAAAATAATGACAGAATTCTACTTTTATTTTTTTTACATGGACACCCACAAAAACATTAATAAAATCTAATCTAAACATTATATTACCCCAAAGTGGTGCTATGTAAAAATACAACTTGTCATGCAAAGAATAAACCCCCATATGGCTGTGTCAACAGAACATTTTAAATTTTATGATTTTTGGAATATGGAGATGGAAAAAGTTGCCAACTCTTAACATCCAAACTACCATGCATCCTTAATAAGTTATTGGGTTGCCTTAACTACAAATATATGGTCATGTAGGTGCCTTTCCACAAGGACAGTCCAATATGAAAATAGTAAAGTGTTGGAATCTGTATCATGGCCATTTTTTGCTGAAAGTTAAAAAAAGAACAAGTTAAAATAATGTATTGATCCAGGAAAATTAGGAGTTTGCCTCTGAAAAAGTCAAGAATTAACTTAAGTCATTTAAAGTCATTTGGAAAAATTGCCTTGGGCATTTTGGATTGTGTCTTTTTCAACCTAGACACTATGAAGATTCTATAGCATGTTATATACAGTTGGGTTCAATATTTGGTTCAACTCCAGGGCCTTTATATCCTTAATTTGTCAGGGAACACATAGGGAACTTATTTATTATTCAGATATTAGATTACTTTTGAGACAGTAAAAAAAGAAAGGACTATGTAAAAAATGACTGTAATTTGTAAAGGGTTAATTCAATATTTTTACAGGATCCCCTTGAATTAAACTCTATACTCCAATTACATTTTCATAACCTTGTCCCAAATTCATTGTGGTAATGTACAGAGACTGAATTTAAAAATTGTGTCACTCTTCTTTGTACTTCTAAACCAAACTGTGTGTAATATATTGATATTATTCATTAGTTTACACTAAAACTTTACTCAGCCTATTGTAATTTCAAGAACCTATGACATCAAATAATGAAAGTCACACTGTTTTGGGTCCACAACATTATAATATGTACATAGGTCGCTATGCCTAACAATGAGAATATTCTTTTATAGCTGTTTAAGTGAACAACAGCAGACATGCAGAATTATATTGATTTTGTATTTCCTTTTGCTGGACTATATTTTTGTGTTAAATTATTCACTTAGCATTTCATTTGTATATCTGAGAAATCACAGACCTCACTTTGCTCGGCAAACATTGCTTGCAGTACAGTATTTGAAGTTTGTTGCCCAGCACCAGTATTTCTGGAGAATTGTGATGTTTTCTATGACACAGCTATACATAATTCAAAAACCAATAGGATAGACATAGTAGCTCACTATATATTTATAACCTTCACCTACACCAGAGCTAATCTATTTATACATAAAATATATCACTTTTAATGTGTTTATAGTTTTATATACAATAAGATTTATTAATGCTGTTTCATAAAAAAAAATAATTTCATGAACTAAATATTACATAGAATCATAGAAGTGATTTTTATTTTAATCGAGATTTATTTTAATAAAATGCTCCTATGTCTTAATTTTGCTGTTATATACTTTGTTTAATGCACTAGCGTTTAATCCTAGTGTCTAGTGCTAATGGGTAGTTTTTCATGAGCCATGTCTTATTGGTCTACACATAGCAGGTGTCACTCACTAGTTCTGTTACAAGAAGATTTCAATTAGAGATTGAATTCAGCATGTGTGACCATGGGCAATAGAATAATAAGGGAGCTATCAGCAGAACCCAGATATAACCCAGCCCTACAGATAGGTGGGGTCACCTGAATCAAATGGTGCGAATTGGTGCCTGCGATGCACAGATATTGTTTTTGTCAATATGCAAATTAGTTCTTTGGAGCAATAAGGGCATTAATGTAAGCAGCAATGCCCTAGTTCAGGGGTCAGCAACCTCTGGCACCTGTGCTGAGGTTGGCACTTCAGGCATATTTTTTCGGCACAGGGTTCTCACTAATGTTTAAGATACTGCTTCTCCATGTAATCCCTCTCTCTCATGGACTATGTAAACACAGTGGGAGGAGAGGAAGCAATTAGGGGGAAAGCATAAGGCATGTTGTCCTAGTGCCTGGGCTGTGAGCTAGCCTAGAGGGCAGCAATTGCCTGTTCAATTCTTTTCTATGTCTTTAAGCAAGTGTTGAAGTAAAGTATGACATGGCAGCTGAACAGACTAAAGGCTAGACAGATTTGTATGGGTTTATGTCACAAAAAAGACATCCTTTGCACCCACAAAGCTGGATTACTGCAGATCACTCTGAGTACTGTGTTGAGCCAAAAGTTGTATCCACCAGAGAAGAACGATCGCTGGTGGATACAACGCTGGTCATGGAATTTTGTTTTTATCCAAAAATATTATAATCTGGATATAGTTATCTATATATACTGTGGGGGAATAAGCTCAGAGGTAGCTGCCACGGACCCAGACAGTCAGAGACAGACACAAAAGTTCAGTCCAACAGGTATTACCCTGTGTGTTTATTTTTCAGGAAAAACAGCAAAACAAATAAGCCTTAACTTTCAGGCAAAAAATAACAGAAATCCTGCTCGTCTGAGCAACTAACTATACAGAAAGCTGTCCTATCTGTACGTGTGGCTTACATCAGTCATACGGTCAATAAAGAGCGCAAAGCAATGGCAGGAATTCACTACAGAGTCTCACCAGCCTTTTCAATGTGAGGACAGAACCCGGCTCCTCCTTTCTCCCCCAGGAACTGCTCAGGACTGAGAACTTAGCAGCCTTTTATAGGCCTTTAATGAGGCCAAGCTCCCACCTGTGTTCCCTAGTAGGACAAGAAGCAGTTAACAAAAATGACTTCTCACAGCTGAGGTTTTGTTACCTGTGTTGTAAACCCACTTACCACACATAAGTGAGGAATCTGGGAGAGACATAGCGACCCTCCAGAACCTTACCAGTCACTTTCTCACAATACCCATTTATTTATTTATTTATTGATCCATTTTATATCTGTGTTTCCTAGAATAGTAAGTTTTGTTTTTCTTAAATCACAACTTAATTTTAGCTTTAAACCTCTGCCTCTTGTTTCTATATAAGTCTAGGCCGGCTCTTCTTTGGAGCCGGCGCATTCATCTATTGATACGATGTATGCGTCGGGTCCCCGATGGCGTCTAGTGCGCATGCACGGATTTTTGCCTTTGCGTCTGACTAAGGGGCTAATTGCCCTGAAACGTGTAAGCGACTCACTGTTTCCTGTGCCCTATACATGGATTAATATACAATATGGATTAAAAGCTACGTTTTATTATATGAATTACTCCGACTCTTCCTTTTACAGGATTACTTCTTTGTGATTTTGTATGTACCTAGTTTTATATACTCCATGTTTTGAATTTAAAAAAGGGGGGTACATGTCCCCTAAACACAATGTGCTTACGGTACTCAATAAAGAGCAATAGTTCAGACATCTTTGGTGAAGCGCTGTTCATTTTTGCTTAACCTTTGGATAAAGCTGAGAGCCTTGTCTGGAGCCTGCAACAGGATAGACACACCCTAGCCTGCTACCAACCATGACCCCCAGTGGTCTATATGCTTTTTTGGTTGTTGTGGCCCTACACAACCACACAAGGTGAGAGTCCATCTACACTGGCCTACTGTCCTTTATATTGTTCGACTCACTGTCTATTCCTCTGACCCATAGTGGTCTGCATGCTTTTTTGGTAGTTGTGATAGGTAGTTGTCTTTGATCATGTAAAGTTAACATGTGAGTTAGAGCAATGAATAACACTCTTGTTTGAGGCTGAGCTCCACCCAACTAACCAAACTCCAGCCTGCATGCCGAAAATATTTCTGTTTTCTATGCACATCAATTTGAAATATTCCAGATTTCACACAGGGCACTAGATCACAGATTGATGTTTCATGAATCCACTGTTAGAAATATCTGGTCCACATGAGAACAAATAGTAAGGGCGCAATGGTGCATTTATCATGAACGCATTGTCAATATGATGTCTGGCAGTCTAAGTATTGTAATCATTCCTCCCTGTTTTCTAAGCTAAGATTTATCATACATTCTGTCAGACATGCTTCCTACACTGTCAGGAGATTATCAGAGGAAGTCTATCAGCAATAAATTGGTTATCCCAGTACCTTGTAGAGGGCTAGCTGCTGATTGGCTGCATGCATGGCATTGTGGGTGATCCCGCGTTCCCAGAGTTTCTTACCCCATGTAGAGCAGCCATTTTGAACTGAATGCGAATCGTTACCACAAAGCGTGAGGAAATTTGGATTCGATGTGAATCGAATATTTCCTGAAATTTGGATCAAATTTCACTTCTGCATCTTCAATTCGCTCATCTCTATTCATAACAAATTTACTGACAAACTCTCTTTCACCTCTATTTTGCATGTCAACTGGACTAGCAGACTCTGTAGGCAAAGCTAAGCACACAATTGTTTTTGACATTTTTTCTTTTTGTGTTACTTATTTATATCAAAATATCAAGAGAAAGTACATTATTTCTACAACCTCTGCCCTCTGGTCCCTGCTATTTTTTGGAATGGGGGAATTCTGATTTTTGCCATGGAACCCCACGATATCTAATTACACCCCTGTCAAGGCTCCTCAACTTATTATGTCCAACAACCCCTATTTTGTGCCATATTGTATACATTTAGTGGAAATAATACTGTACTTCCTCCCTACTATGTCCATGCCATAAATTTAGGGGAATGATGAAAAGGGAACACAATACCAACTGGATCATTTACAATTATAGTATGTGAAGTATAAGGTACAGTTTTGGGATCCAGGTTTGGCACAGCATCCTCCCAACTTCCATATACAGGGAATACAGGAAGGAAATCTATCTCTCCAATATGGCCACTCCCAGTTAAGTTTTATAAATGAAAAATAACTAGTTACAAAATAATAGTAAAAAAAACCCAACAAATAGACTTTTCCCTTCTACAAACTTACATCTAGTTAATCAAACCAGAAAGAATAATTATTTTGAGGAAAGTTGTATGTGTGTTATAAATTTAATAAGGTGGTATCAAAGATGTCCAAAATGGATATCCCAAATATTTTTTTGAATTATATAACTCATGTTACTGTATCTGTGACTTTTTAAAAATAACAGAGAAAATTGCCCTTAATATTAATGTTGTCAAGCATCTGTACAATTTCTTTATATGAAGGCAAACAATCTGCTTAGGTATAAAAACAGGACGCAAATTTAATTACTTTGAAAATATATTAAATATGTCTTGCAAGATTCATAACGTAGAAATAATTCAAGTGAACAGTATCTCACCTCCAGGCTGAAAATCTTTGGTGGGAATAATTGTGTTGTATTCAAAGTAAAGAACATCTGCTAAGGTAGAAACCGATCACTGTTTTTCGTCTGGGGCTTTTGTTTAATGGATATTATGTACTTTGAACAAATGCACAACTTGATTTTCATTTGGGCAAAGTCACCTAAATGTAATAATCAAAGATTTTAACTAGAGGCGTTCTACACTGACTTTAAGAAAATCTTTAGTATCGCTGACACAAGGAGATCATTTAGAACAAAAAATATATATATAAATATATAAGTATTAGCTATTGACATTTTACGCACCATGGCATGCCCTTGGCCATTTTATGTCTCCGCATGTGGTCGTCTTTCATGTAGTTGCTGCTATCAGAACAAAGCAGGAAATAATTTATTAGCTTACTGCCATTGATTTCTGTCTCCTTTGAGCAATCCTGTCTTCAGACTTCAAAATGAAAGATACATCCTCTGAAAAAGGGGCAACAAGTGTCCCTGTAGCGTAGTACATTTTGGGGGATAATTATTATGATACTGCAAGTGTTTTGTGATTTGTTTCTTTTTTTCTTCTCTTTTATTGTGATTTTACTTGTGAGTATTTTCCCCTTTGGCATTTTATTGAAGTTTCTCCAGATGATTGTGGCAAAATGATAATACTGCAGTTTATTGCTTGCGATCAGTGTATTGTGAGTGCTGAGGCAGAATATTTGAGCATATTTTATCTCCGAACTGCAACTTCCTATTTAAATGGAGTTGGATCTCAGCAGGAAAACTTAAAATAATTTCTTAATGAGTATCTGGCAGATCTCCTGACATATCTGTATTAGTAAATAACTGAAACCCTCATTATATAACAATTTTAGAACTTCTTTTCTTCAAACTCTGCATTTGAGCATTCCCCTGTTACCCCCCCCCCCCCCTTCAAATATATAAATAAAGGGAGAACTGGGTGATACCATTCTCCATATCAATAGGATGTGCATCCACACATAATGACAATGCCAACTTTGGCTGGAAAATGCCTTAATATCATAAAACTCATATAATTGACAATAAGAATGATAACACAGAGTTGTCAGATTAATCATGTCAGTACAGTGGCTTGCAAATGTATTCATATATCTTGAACTTTTTCACATTTTGTCACCTTGCAACCACAAACTTAAATGTATTTTATTGAGATTTTAAGTGATAGACCAACAAAAAGTAGCACATAATTGTGAAGTGGAAAGAAAATGATACATGGTTATTAAAATTTGAATCAAATTAAAATCTGAAAAGTGTGATGTGCAGAAGTATTCATCCTCCTGTACTCTGATTCTTCTAAAAAAATCCACTTATTTAGTTAATAGAGTCCAGCTGTGAGTAATTTAGTCTCAGTATAAATACACCTGTTCTGTGAAGGCCTCAGTGGTTTGTTAGAGAACACTAGTGAACAAACAGCATCATGAAGACCAAGGAACTCACCAGACAGGTCAGAAATAAAGTTGTGAAGAAGTTTAAAGCAGGGTTAGGTTATAAAAACATATCCCAAGGAGCACTGTTCAATCTATCATCCATGGAAAAAGTATTCTACAACTGCAAACATGTGGAAGAAGGTGCTCTGGTCAGATGAGACCAAAGTTGAACTTTTCGCAAAGCACTATGTGTTGCGGAAAAGTAACACTGCTCATCATAATGAACATACCATCCATGGTGGTGGCAGCATCATGCTGTGGGGATGCTTTTCTTCAGCAGGGACAGGGAAGCTGATCAGAGTTGATGGGAAGATGGATGGAGTTAAATACAAGACAATCCTGGAAGAAAACCTGTTGTAGGCTGCAAAAGACTTGAGACTGGGAAGGAGATTCACCTTACAGCAAGACAATGACCCTAAACATACATCCAGTGCTATAGTGGAATGGTTTAGATCAAAGAATATTCATGTGTTAGAATAGCCCAGTCAAAGTCCAGACCTAAATCCCATTGAGCATCTGTGGCAAGACATGAAAATTGCTGTTCACAGACACTCTCCATCCAATCTGGCTGAGCTTGAGCTATTTTGTAAAGAAGAATGGGCAAAAATCTCAGTCTCTAGATGTGCAAAGCTGGTAGAGACATATCCCAAAAGATTTGCAGCTGTAATTGCAGTGAAAGGTGGCTCAACAAAGTATTGATATAGAGGGGCTGAAATACTTCTGCACATCACACTTTTCAGATTTTTATTTGATTAAAATTTTGAAAACTGTGTATCATTTTCGTTCCAATTCACAGTTATGTACTATTTTGGTCTATCACTTAAAATCTCAATAAAATACATTTAAGTTTGTGGTTGTAAGTTGACAAAATGTAAAAAAGGTCAAGAGGTATGAATACTTTTGCAAGCCACTGTAGAAATGATAGAACAGCAGAGTGAAAAGTTTTAAGAAAAGATGCTCTAACATTGTTAATATATAGGAAATATTGTACACTTTTCACTAAAATAGATATGATAGAAGAACTGACAGTTCTTCTTTGGTCCAAGACACAATAGTTTGGGATTCTTGCTAATGAAGCACTGGCCTGAACATACTGTCTTCTGTTGTACAAAAACATCAACAAGAGATTAAAAATGGAGTTTGCATATTTTTTCAGTGTTGATACGTTCTGTTTAGGATGATTTTTTTTTTACACTGCATTGGCAGTATCAAATTACAGGATGCACAGGAGGAGGTCTAGTGCATCCAGTAAACAGATCCATAGACTCAATTTTGCCCCTGTTCAGCAGTATACAGATGTTTTTCCTTTAAAGTCTATCATTTGATTTAGCCAAATTTCAATAACGACATGTTGGAATAGCCTTTAGAAAGGCTATTCTAGCCCTTTCTTCCTTCATCTGTTCTTCGACTGCGTTTTTTAAATAAAACACTTTGTTCTTTTATGCAAATGCTGTCCACAGAGCACAGCGCTGTCATCCCAAGTATTCCGCCTCCTCCTACTTTGTTACATTCCCCTTCTTTGCTAAGGCATCCTCCTCTTATTATTTTTCACTGCATCACCAGCAGCAATACTCCAAAGCATGATGCAAATCCCACTCATGCGCTGTACAGTCATGGCCAAAAGTTTTGAGAATGACACAAATATTATATTTTCACATGATCTGCTGCCCTCTGGTTTTTATGTGTGTTTGTCAGATGTTTTTATCACATACAGAAATATAATTGCATTCATATTATGAGTAACAGAAGCTTATATTGACAGTTAGAATGAGTTAATGCAGCAAGTCAATATTTGCAGTGTTGACCCTTCTTCTTCAGGACCTCTGCAATTCTCCCTGGCATGCTCTCAATCAACTTCTGGACCAAATCCTGACTGATAGAAGTCCATTCTTGCAGAATCAATGCTTTAATTTTGTCTGAATTTGTTGGTTTTTGTTTGTCCACCCGTCTCTTGATGATTGACCACAAGTTCTCAATGGGATTAAGATCTGGGGAGTTTCCAGGCCATGGACCCAAAATCTCTATGTTTTGTTCCCTGAGCCATTTAGTTATCACCTTTGCTTTATGGCAAGGTGCCCCATCATGCTGGAAAAGGCATTGTTGAGCGCCAAACTGCTCTTGGATGGTTGGGAGAAGTTGCTCTTGGAGGACATTCTGGTACCATTCTTTATTCATGGCTGTGTTTTTAGGCAAGACTGTGAGAGAGCCGATTCCCTTGGCTGAGAAGCAACCCCACACATGAATGGTTTCAGGATGCTTTACAGTTGGCATGAGACAAGACTGGTGGCAGCGCTCACCTCTTCTTCTCCGAATAAGCTGTTTTCCAGATGTTCCAAACAATGGAAAAGGGGATTCATCAGAGAAAATGACTTTACCCCAGTCCTCAGCAGTCCACTCCCTGTACCTTTTGCAGAATATCAGTCTGTCCCTGATGTTTTTTCTGGAGAGAAGTGGCTTCTTTGCTGCCCTCCTTGAGACCAGGCCTTGCTCCAAGAGTCTCCGCCTCACAGTGCGTGCAGATGCACTCACACCTGCCTGCTGCCATTCCTCAGCAAGCTCTGCACTGCTGGTAGCCCGATCCCGCAGCTGAAACACTTTTAAGAGACGGTCCTGCCGCTTGCTGGTCTTTCTTGGGCGCCCTGGAGCCTTTTTGGCACCAATGGAACCTGTCTCCTTGAAGTTCTTGATGATGCGATAGATTGTTGACTGAGGTGCAATCTTTCTAGCTGCAATACTCTTCCCAGTTAGGCCATTTTTGTGCAGTGCAATGATGACTGCACGTGTTTCTTTAGAGATAACCATGGTTAACAGAAGAGAAACAATGATGGCAAGCACCAGCCTCCTTTTAAAGTGTCCAGTGGTGTCATTCTTACTTAATCATGACAGATTGATCTCCAGCCCTGTCCTCATCAACACTCACACCTGTGTTAATGGAGCAATCACTGAAACGATGTTAGGTGGTCCTTTTAAGGCAGGGCTGCAATGATGTTGAAATGTGTTTTGGGGGATAAAGTTCATTTTCTAGGCAAATATTGACTTTGCAAGTAATTGCTGTTAAGCTGATCACTCTTTATAACATTCTGGAGTATATGCAAATTGCCATTAGAAAAACTGAAGCAGTAGACTTTGTAAAAATTAATATTTGTATCATTCTCAAAACTTTTGGCCATGACTGTATGCTAGGCCCGGATTTGCATCGTGCATCAGAGGATTGTTGCTGGTGACGCAGCAAATAATAATAAGAGGAGGATGCCTTAGCAAAGGGGCATGTAACAAAGTAGGAGGAGGCGGAATAATGGGGATGACGGTGCTGTGCTTGGAGCACAGGAGTTTTCCCCCTGTGCTCCGTGCACAGCATTTGCATATAAGAAAAAAGTGTTTTATTCAAAAAACACAGTTGAAGAACAGATGAAGAAAGGTTGGGCTAGAATAGCCTTTCATAAAGGCTATTCTAACATGTTGTTAGTGAAATTTGGCTAAATCAAATGATAGACTCCTTTTAACTGTACAAAATAGCATAACATCATTCTATATTGTGACCTAAAACAGTAAGAGTAGACTGAGGGAGAATATTTAAGAGAGGAATACAGGGAATACAGAAAGCCAGTCGGTATGAGAGACACATGTGAGCTAAAGGTTGCTGGATGTTGTTGCGATTATGAAGTGGCAGGAAGCTCTCCAGCTGCTAGCTAGGGTTGTTTAATGTTTAGTGAGCGCTGGACAGGCCAGAATTTTCTCTTGTTGCTGTTCTGTTTTATTTTCTTTAAACTTGCAACCTTATCAATAAAACATGACCCAGTGTCAGCTTACATCTATCTGCTGCTGCTTGGTTTTGTTGAGACAGACATGTGTCCTTTTCCCCAGCAAAGGCGATCCAGAGTATAATTTCATTATCTATCTATCTATAGATAGATATATAGATATACATGGATATATATAATATATATATATATATATATATATATATATATATATATATATATATAATATCTGCTATAATTTTAGTTATTATTTTATCATTTATTCTAATAGCTATATTCTAGTTATTATCCTTGTTATTAAGGCTGTTATTCAGGTCTTCCACTGCATCTATAGATGCAATAGTCAGCTGACACAATATTGATTAAAATGCACACAGAACATAGCAATTACATTTCCAAAGATTGTATTTTACTCTTATTCATTGCATTTAATAGTATACTAAAGTAAAGTTAAATTGAACAAAATTAATAAACCAAATTATATGTTTCAATTCTGCAGAATAATTACACATAATTACATGTATATGATAATGCTGGATTCTTAGCAATTGCAATCACTAGGGCTATTACAATTATGTACTACACGTAGCAAAGCAATTCTATCACATATTTCCCAAAAACATTTCTTATTCCATAGAATAAAGTAATAGCTTTTGTAAACCAGTAAAATTTGTCCATATGTAGTTTACAATATTAATCATGATAATTCGCCTGTAACTTTGCATTGTTAAATGTTTTAACTTAGGTTATTTAAATAATTGTTCCATCTTTTTCTCTGATAAAAAGGGCTTTATTTTTATGTTGTTTTTATTTTGCATGTTTTTCTTTATTTTAATATTAAGGCAATTGTAAAAGAAAGGAGGGGAAGCATGTATGTTTTTCATTTTTTCATGTTTTTTGAACAGAACAAAGTAGTACTGAAAAAAAATTTTAAATAGTTTTCCCTCTCCATTAGAGTAATTTTTTATATAGGTGACGCAGATTTTATTTTACGTTTTATTTAGTCTTTTTATTTACTTATTTACTGTTATACATTGTGCATCCCATAAGGTCATATTTTTTTAACATTACTTTTTTCTTTTGCTGATTTCCCCTGTAAACAACAGGATGAAGGCAACTTCCTAAGCTACACTGCAAAGTCGATCTGGGTCCTGTAGGAACCCAGCAGCTTATATAGTTTCTGGCCCCAAACAAATCACATGACTACCAGTCCTGAAGGGGAGTCGCATCAGGATATTTTGCAGTCTTGTAAGGGCCCCTCAGTCACCCTAAGCCAAATCCCCCCACAATGTAGTCATGGCTTGTGTAGTGAATGTTATAGTCTAGCACTTTGCCAGCAAGAAAACACACTTTGAAACACAACGCAATTGGTTGATTACTTGAGCAAGTTCAGATATACAGTCATATGAAAAAGTTTGGGCACCCCTATTAATCTTAATCATTTTTAGTTCTAAATATTTGGGTGTTTGCAACAGCCATTTCAATTTGATATATCTAATAACTGATGGACACAGTAATATTTCAGGATTGAAATGAGGTTTATTGTACTAACAGAAATGTGCAATATGCATTAAACCAAAATTTGACCGGTGCAAAAGTATGGGCACCTCAACAGAAAAGTGACATTAATATTTAGTAGATCCTCCTTTTGCAAAAATAACAGCCTCTAGTCGCTTCCTGTAGCTTTTAATCAGTTCCTGGATCCTGGATGAAGGTATTTTTGACCATTCCTCTTTACAAAACAATTCCAGTTCAGTTAAGTTTGATGGTCGCCGAGCATGGACAGCCCGCTTCAAATTATCCCACAGATGTTCAATGATATTCAGGTCTGGGGACTGGGATGGCCATTCCAGAACATTGTAAATGTTGAACAATCTTTGTTTTCAGATCATTTGAGAGTTGTTTTGAGGAGCCCATGATGTCACTCTTCAGAGGAGATTCAAATAGGAGAACAACTTGCAATTGGATCATGATCATGATTGGATACACCTGGCTATGAAGTTCAAAGCTCAGTGAGGTTACAAAACCAATTTTGTGCTTCAGTAAGTCAGTAAAAAGTAGTTAGGAGTATTCAAATCAATAAAATGATAAGGGTACCCAAATTTTTGCACCGGTCAAATTTTGGTTTAATGCATATTGCACATTTTCTGTTAGTACAATAAACCTCATTTCAATCCTGAAATATTACTGTGTCCATCAGTTATTAGATATATCAAATTGAAATGGCTGTTGCAAAAACCCAAATATTTAGAACTAAAAATGATTAAGATTAATAGGGGTGCCCAAACTTTTTCATATGACTGTATATCAGCATAAGAGCAGCATAAATCAGTGCTGTGGCCTCTCATAAGTGCATAAAAAGTCTCTTAGAGCCCATTTAGCATGATCAATATTTTACTGGGGAATAATTTACATAATTTAGAATGTGTAGCTCAGACTTCCATCAAAGTTCTCAATGGAACAAAGCTGGAAGGCAAACTCACTGTGGTAGATCAACAGAGCATTACACGTCAGTAGTGGTTCAGCTTGACAATTCACAGACAGCATTGGCTGCACTTCAGAGCCCAGCACAGAGGTGTCAAAGTGGCACACAGACACAGACTTAGTTTAAGACTGTAGCCACAGCAGGGTTGTACTACAGAGAATGTCACTAAATTCCATATGCAGTACAATGCTGAGCCTGTACAATGTAATAAACAGGAACCTTCCAATCAAAGTTGCTCACATCAGCAACTGGCTACTACTTATAAGGAAACTCAGACTCTAAGGTTCTACCACCTTTGTATACTGAGATCACGTAAACTGTAGACTATCAACTCAGCAATGAGGATCACAGACACCCTTTCCTTTATTCATGTCAAATCTGACATATCACACCCCTATAAAAAGGCTGTCAGAGGCTACTTTTGGGTATCATACCTCTTGGTGAGAGATCATTGACTGCTAGACATGCCTCTACAATGTACTCAAAAAATTTTACCCTGTTGACAGACTTTGAGAGGAGATGCATCATTGAACTGAGAGAAGCAGGATGGTCTTTTCAACAAATTGCCCAAAATCTAGGCCAGTCTGACCTAGCTGTTAGGAGGTGTTAGGAAAAAAGTGGTGAATGGGCTCCGAATGGCCCAGACAAACCACCATGAGCAGCTTCCACAGTTTCCTTATCCACCATCCAAACACACATGGTATCTTCCTTCCACAAACCTGTCTCTGTCTGGACCATATCCATGTACTTAGCAGAAGGAAATTTGGTTTCCTGGCTTCCATTGCATCTCCTGCCCTATTCTGCACCCCACTCACCATTTTTAATTAAAGTGGGAGGAGAACCATGGTGGCTGGGCAGTGATACTTCAGATGCTTTACTATAACTCATTCCATAAAATCGGCGGGAGTTATATCTGAAATCTATGCCTAGCCACGACTGCCATAGATTTAATATCTGGGGACAGGTCGGTCCTCCCATGACCAGAGGCTCTTAATAATTTAAGTGCATCTCACACCAGCTGGGAACTTGAATAAGACTGGCCTAATAAATCCCCCTCCCACCCCAATGTGTTTAAATGAAACATATTGAACATTTTCAATTAATAATAATTTCTGTCTTTGTAATTAAAAGTGAATGTGACATGTTGAAGCTTCCCCTATACCTGAGTGTGATCAATCTTCTCAGGGAATGATTTGCATCCTATTGAAAATCCCTGCATGTAAATGCTCTGTAGAGTCAGATCTTCACTGGAGCATGTAAACCCAGCTTTACTGTAACCAGATCTAAGCCTATTAGGCAATGTTTTTCATTTGAGTAGAGAGATATCACAAATGTGGAGGCAATTATATTATTACTGACAAGATGACAAATGCCTACTGATAGCATGTAAACAGACTTTAATGATATACAATAAGTGTCAATGGAGAGGTAATGGAGATTTTTCAAGCAACATTGATTCCAAAGCATATAGGCCTGGAAATGTCAATGCTTTTTACATATTAGGTTTGAAAGAGATAAAACAAACTAATTACTACGTTGTATAGAAAATCCATGTTTTGTACAAATTGCTGAGAAAACTCATTAAGCGAAATTGGGATGTTTGTTATATAATAAATCTGCTTAGAAAATTTCTCAAGGTAAGTGAAATTGGTATGCATCTGTCTGTAAGCTTAGATTAATCCTTCAAAAATGTATTTGGAATTAACTAGTTGGAAGCACTTTATGATACAGGGATTCTTGGGAACATTGAAGAAGAGCACAATTCTTGAGAAATAATGTTTCACTTGTTTTCTTTGGTGGCTTGTATAATTCCAACATAAGCGCTATAAAAATCAATTGACATCAATCACAACAGTCCTTGTCACCAATGGGGGTCAGGAGCTAATTTCCTTATATTCCCTATTAATTTCTCTGTCTATTGCATTGTGTTGTGGCAGTGTAACGGTAGATTCATACGTAGAATAATTTTACACCACAGACAAATATGCTGCAAAACTGAATTTCTTACATGTAGATTGCTAATGGACTTGCTACGGATATCATAAAGAGTTTAAGATATACAGGTGCATCTCAATAAATTAGAATATCTTTGAAATGTTTATCTCTTTCAATAATTAAATTAAAAAAGTGACCTCCTATATTTTCTAGATTCTTTACACACAGAATGTTCTATTTCAAGTGTTTTATTTCTGTAAATGTTGATTATGGATTACAGGCAATGAAAACCCAAATCTAATACAATTAGAATATTGTAAAAAAAAAGTTCAGTATTGTAAATTCAGTGTGTCACCTGCCAAGGTTTCCTAAGCCTTTAAATGGTCCCTCAGTCTGGATCAGTAGGACACACAATCATGGAAGACGCTGATTATGAATTGTATTACTGAAATGAATGAACGTTTCAAAGATATTCTAATTTATTGAGATGCACCTGTAGGTAGTTTGTGGTGGATTTATCCATGGAGATAAAATTACACCAGAAGTGAATTCTACCAGCATAGATTCATTCTGGTTCCCCAAAAGGAAAACACTACAATGAATGTGTGAAGATTTACTTCTGTGATTTTATACACAGTAATACAATTAGTAAATTTTAGTAATAATATATATCAACTTTCTCCCTTCATGTTTTTTTACATTAAAGTGAACACAGACAGATGAAGCTCCTTCTTCATCAATCATTCTATCGCCGCTTAAGTCCGTTGTCATCCTCTGATAGATAAGAACAACAGACTGCAATGATGGTTGTGTGAATTTAGCCTAAGACTCGGTTCACATCTGTACCGTGTACCACGGTGACCGCCAAAAATCGCCGGACAAAAAAGTACGGCAAGTCCGACTTTTTCATTTGGAGGTTTCAGTTTAAAATAAACACCCCGCAGATCCCGTTATATTCAATGAGGTCTGTATGCACTGTTGGTGTCCATTGTTCGTGTGTGTCCTTTGTCTTCATCCTCCGATGAAGCAGACCAACAGACACCCAGACGCAGATGTGAACATAGCATAACACAGTTGTGTACAGATAGATAAGTGTTATATCTGGATCTTAAATGCGTCTTACTACAGAAAGCAAAAATTTCATTTGATATAAAGGACCCATCACTTATTACTTGTACAGTAGATTGGTTTACTATTTATCTTTGACAATGGCATTCCCATCACAAGTTGTTACAAGGTCAGTATCTTACAAATTTAACAATTGGAGGCGAGGACAGCGTGTGACATCTTACACATTGACAATTGGAGGCGAGGACAGTGTGTGTCATATTTAATGAACTGTCATCACACAATTTATTTATTTGTAGAGATGCGATTTCTTGTGACATTCCTTAAGGTTAAACAATAATGATGAACTCAACCAAGTTTAAGAAAAATGATCCAACGGTTCATTAACTTTTTTTTTTTTCTTCATGTAAAATATATAATAATACTCTGTTTCATGTAATAGGGACATTAAACAAAGCTATGATTCACAATTTGCTATGACATGCAAATAATAAGTAGGGCTGAGGCAGAGTTCAGGGATCAATAGTATGATTCGTAATCTAATTGATAAAAATATATGAAACTTTTAAAAACTTGTGTGGGGTGTTTAGGTTAGTGTATAGAGGCTGCATCCTCTAAGATTTTGTCTCACATTATGGACAGTGCTACTTCCTAGAATGCAAATCACTTTAACAAACTTAAAAACAGTCGGTCACCAGAACCCAGCACATCATATTAGGGTCATATGAATCAAACCCTGTATTTCCTTGTGAATCGGTGCCTCTGTTGCTGAGATATCACTGTTTTAGTCAACATACAATGACATCTTTGAATCAACAAGGGTGTTGCCACTTACCTCTTTGGAGCAACTGCAGCGCCCTCATTGCCTTAACCCCTTCACGCATTCTCACGTACATGTACGTGGGAGAACGTGGTTAGTTACCGCATCCCCACGTACAGGTACGTGACGGTGATCGAGCGGGCTCAGAAGCAGAGCCCGTGCTATCACCGCGGGAGCCCGGCTGTATTTGACAGCCAGGCTCCCGCTGCAACAGCGGGGACCAGTGATAACACCGATCCCCGCTGTTTAACCCTTACGATGCCGCAGTCAATAGCGACCGCGGCATTTTAAGTGTTTGCTAGTGGCACTGACTGCTGCGGACGGCATCGGGAGAGGGTGTCAGATGTAACTGACAGCTAACACCCTGCTCCTTAACCTCCAATCGGCGCTGAGCGCTGATTGGGGTTTTAACCCCTTGGATGCCCCGGTCAAACATGACCGCGGTATCCAAGGGGTTCCGCCATTTTGCCGCCCCCGGCACCCCCCGCGATATCTATAATATGCAGCCCGGGGTCTGGCCAGTGACCCCCACTACCTGGTTGATCCTGCCGGGACCTCTGCAAATCAGCCCGTCTACATAGGCTGAATTCCTGTATAGACTGCAATACACGTGTATTGCAGTCTATAGTACTGAATCAGCGATTCAGGTGTCCTAGTGGGACATATAAAAAAAAAGATAATATTTATTAAATTATTTGGGTGGTATGACTATCTGTTTGAAAAGCAGAGCATTTCACATTTTGAAAATTGCGATTTTTTTTCCAAATTTCCATCAAATTTCCTATTTTTTTTATAAATAAATACAAAAATATTGATCAATGTTTATCACTAACATGAAGTACAATGTCTCACGAAAAAGCAGTCTCAAAATCACTTGTGCAAGTTAAAGCGTCTTAAAGTTATTGTCATATAAAGTGACATATGTCAGTTTTGAAAAATGAGGCCTGGTCTTTAACGCACTTTTGGCCTCAGACCTGAAGGGGTTAAAGAGCTCATTTGCATATTGACAATAAAGGTAATATCTCAGCAACAGAGAAACAGATTCACAAGAGGAAAATGCGGTTTCATTCAGGTAAATCTAACATATCTGTCTGCAGGGCTGGGTGGATATGCTGTTATGGTGTTATGGCTTATAGGAAGACCTAACACTGATGCACATATAAAGATCCATTGGTATAATCAAAAAAGCTTTTCACACGGTTACTTACTACTCTGATAGATAACAAGTCACATTGTCAGTGGAGAGATCCAGAAAAATAAAGGAAAAAATAAGTGATGGGTCTTTATATTGACATTCTGCGAAGATCTGTACAGCTTGTAGCCCATGAATTAGGCAATAAGACAGTCTGGACAATATATGAAAGCCAATTCTTAAAGGGGTTGGTCACCTTAAAATGATTTTAGATATTTAGCAATAACAATGTTATATCACTCACTAGTTGATATGTCTAGCACCTCTGCAGAATTTCTAAGATTTCAGAAGCTGCACATCTGCAGCTCTGCCAGCCCTTGTTTCATCAGGATGGAGCTCCCGTCCATAACATGGCTGCAAATGGAAGGACATGTAACCATTACGTCACGCTTCCTTAATACTAACACACTGCGCTCCAGAAAGGAGTGCAGGCATAGCTGAGGAGGCTAAATTGATGTGTATGGTCACATGCCCCTCCACTTGCTGCCACTTTATGGATGGTGGCTCTGTGCTGATGAGATGGGGCCAGAAGATCTGCGAGAAACTTTGCAGAGGTGCCAGAAGGACTTAACAGTGAGTGACAAAGCACTATTATTAAAAGATATTTAGATAAATGTGCTTTAAAGTGCCCAACCCCTTTACACTAAAAGTGGATCTCATGAGTCACAATCCCATTGTTTCCTTTGTGTGTTACAACTGAAGCTCATCCTCCTTCATAGTACAGATGTGTTCACACTCAACTGATCTCCAGTTCGATTAAACATTCCAATTCTTCTTGAAATCAATTCAACACTATATTACAATATGCTAACAAAAGCTTGCAGATCAGCCTTCCCTTCCCCTGGGTGGCCCCATATAGATACAATTAGGATTGTTTGTGTCACTTTGTATAACGTGGTCGCAGTTGTGACCACTGGGACCCCCTATAGCTATACCACTGATGTCACCTCATCAGGAAAACAGGATTTATTGTTAACACTTAGTACACCATTGTCTTTCTTCTAGCATGCAGGATATAATTGCCAACGTACTTTATAACTAAATTACTGGAATACACTATGTACATTAGGTCAGCAAAGCTCAATCTGTGGCTGCAACTTAAATGTTATTAATTCCTTGCACAATTTGCTAATACTTAACTTGATCTATCTTCTGTAATGGTTCTGATTATTAATGTGTTGACATTATCATCATCTTTTCCACCAAAATCTTTGATATTTTTCTTCCCATTACCATGCACGAAACTGTAAACTTGGATCAAAGTAGACCTTTCTACCTAATAGTAACACACCAGGGCAACCGTATTACTTTGTGTCTCAGCAAGAAGCAATTGCCTGCAGACACTGGAGTAAATACATTTCTAAATCTGCCCGTTAGTCTCTTCCTATGAAACCCCACAAACAGGTAATTGCAAGGAAGATATTGCTCACAGAATGTTCTCATGTTCTTTATTTATTGATCAGATCCCCACAAAGCAGACCTTATGACATAAATGTGTACTTCTAAAAAAAAAACACTCTTTAAAGAATGAAGATATCAAGTACCAGCACTAAATATTATTAAAATGTTTTCATCATAATTTCCTGATATATGTGTCTAAATTAATATCTATTATATCACTGCAGTAAAGGAAAAATCTGTACTGAATGTGTAGCTGTGTACAGATAATATCAAGAGTACAAAAAGTTCAAAAATTCAGGTTTTATGGCAAAGGAGAATATTTTTGTAAATTGCATGCTGTACCTAGCTACTAGTCATCAAATAATATCTAAATTTTCCCAGTTAGTTTAGATGTCACATTTTCAGTCCCTCGAAGATGACCATATTGTGATGTAGTGATACATCTTTCTATAGCCGATAGTCCCTGGCTCAGTAACTGATAACTTTCCCATTGTGGATTCATAAACAAAGAAACACCGATCTTGTAATGTGTTCATTTATTAGCAGGACTAATGGCCCTATAAGTGAGGACCATTGAGGTCTTGGGGACGTCTTTGAGGATGGTGCAGAAATAGCAGATTGGAATAGTTGTGTAACCTATTAGTGACCAACGTATAAACTTTCTACGTCAGTCAATAATGGGCCTTATATATTGACTTTCTATGTCACTTGACTCAGAATAATGCAGGATGCCTGGCTGTGTACTCAGAGTTAATAAAAGTTAATCAATGAGGTATATCTACACCAAAATAGTGCCATTAAACACTATAACTTGTCCCGCAAAAGAAAATGCCCTCATACAGTTACCATCCACTTTAGGAGGGTGCTACGCCTTGAATACACAGATGTAGATGTAGCAAGGTTTAACAGCGCATGCCTTAGATGTAACCATTCTAAAGGCTACATTAAGATAGGCTTATTTAAAAATGTGAAATGGCAATGATAGACTCCCTTTAAAGGTTACCTGGCATGTGCAGAATCAAGTAATGACCTTTCCTATTGAGCCTCTGAAAACAATGTTCTGTTGCTGAAAAGTCACTTTATAAGTTTTTAAACCTTATGCAAATTTACCTCAACTAGTCAAAAGAGCAGAGAGCTTCATCTAGTCATGTAGTCACTGCACGAAATCACACCTTGTGCAACATGACTGACATGTCCTTACCTGTCAGATGTCAGCCTTATACCTTATACTTGTCGGGCTCACAGGGTGTGAGTTAGCGTAGTGGCTACATGACTAGATAAAGCTGCTCCCTACTCCTTATGGTTAGTTAAGGTAAATTTGCATCTGCTTATCTAAGGTTTTAATTTCTTATAATTTGATTTTTAGCAACAGAAAGCTTAGTGAGGAGCACCACAGGAAAGGTTGTACTCATTACCTGATGCTGGGTCTAGTTTAGGGTGGAAAAACCACCGACAGGTTCCTTTCCCACGTTGCAGAAACACAGCTTTTTCTGTTGCACATTTTACTGCGTTTTTTTTGAGCCAAAGCCAGGAGTGGGGTGAGCAGAAAGTAGAAGTAGAAGTACTTCCTATATACAGTACAGACCAAAAGTTTGGACACACCTTCTCATTCCAAGAGTTTTCTGTATTTTCATGACTATAAAAATTGTAGATTCACACTGAAGGCATCAAAACTATGAATTAACACATGTGGAATTATATACTTAACAAAAAAGTGTGAAACAACTGAAAATATATTTTATATTCTAGGTTCTTCAAAGTAGCCACCTTTTGCTTTGATTACTGCTTTGCACACTCTTGGCATTCTCTTGAGGAGCTTCAAGAGGTAGTCATCTGAAATGGTCTTCCAACAGTCTTGAAAGAGTTCCCAGAGATGCTTAGCACTTGTTGTCCCTTTTGCCCTCACTCTGCGGTCCAGCTCACCCCAAACCATCTCGATTGGGTTCAGGTCTGGTGACTGTGGAGGCCAGGTCATCTGGCGTAGCACCCCATCACTCTCCTTCTTGGTCAAATAGCCCTTACACAGTCTGGAGGTGTGTTTGGGGTCATTGTCCTGTTGAAAAATAAATGATGGTCCAACTAAACGCAAACCGGTTGGAATAGCATGCCGCTGCAAGATGCTGTGGTAACCATGCTGGTTCAGTATTCCTTCAATTTTGAATAAATCCCCAACAGTGTCACCAGCAAAGCACCCCCCACACCATCACACCTCCTCCTCCATGCTTCACGGTGGGAACCAGGCATGTAGAGTCCATTCGTTCACCTTTTCTGCGTCGCACAAAGACACGGTGGTTGGAACCAAAGATCTCAAATTTGGACTCATCAGACCAAAGCACAGATTTCCACAGGTCTAATGTCCATTCCTTGTGTTCTTTGGCCCAAACAAGTCTCTTGTGCTTGTTGCCTGTCCTTAGCAGTGGTTTCCTAGCAGCTATTTTACCATGAAGGCCTGCTGCACACAGTCTCCTCTTAACAGTTGCTGTAGAGATGTGTCTGCTGCTAGAACTCTGTGTGGCATTGACCTGGTCTCTAATCTGAGCTGCTGTTAACCTGCGATTTCTGAGGCTGGTGACTCGGATGAACTTATCCTCCGCAGCAGAGGTGACTCTTGGTCTTCCTTTCCTGGGGCGGTCCTCATGTGAGACAGTTTCTTTGTAGCGCTTGATGGTTTTGGCCACTGCACTTGGGGACACTTTCAAAGTTTTCCCAATTTTTCGCACTGACTGACCTTAATTTCTTAAAGTAATGATGGCCACTCTTTTTGCTTTACTTAGCTGCTTTTTTCTTGCCATAATACAAATTCTAACACTTGTAGGGAACCGCTTAGGTAGATGCTTGGTAGCAGTGCAGGAAACAGGGACACAGAGACTGGATCACACTCAAGTTCAGAGTTTATTCACTTGCAAGTGAATTAACAGGTGTTTGCCTTTACAAAAGGCGCAAACAAAGAAAAACAAAACCTTCTCGGCTGAGAAATAACTAATACAAGAAACAATCCCTCTCTATACAAGAGCCTGGCTGCCAGACTCTCGCTCTGGTTACATTAGATGGGTGACACAGATTTTACCTTCATGCAGGTTCAGCTATACAGCTCAGACTGTTCCTCAGTGTAGTGCCACACCTCCTAGTCCTGACACACACCCTATATCAGGCCTTAATTAGTCAGCTGACCTCCCTGCTGTGGGCTTCTACCAGACACCCTTTAACTGCCTGGCTGGAACATACCTGTTCTCCCAAACCACACCCTTCACTTTCTCACACACTCCATTCAGTAGGACTGTCAGCTGTGTATCCACCTGACTTCTGAACACAACTAATGGTCCCAACCCCATTTATAAGGCAAGAAATCCCACTTATTAAACCTGACAGGGCACACCTGTGAAGTGAAAACCATTTCAGGTGACTACCTCTTGATGCTCATCAAGAGAATGCCAAGAGTATGCAAAGCAGTAATCAAAGCAAAAGATGGCTACTTTGAAGAACCTAGAATATAAGACATATTTTCAGTTGTTTCACACTTTTTTGTTAAGTATATAATTCCACATGTGTTAATTCATAGTTTTGATGCCTTCAGTGTGAATCTACAATTTTTATAGTCATGAAAATACAGAAAACTCTTGGAATGAGAAGGTGTGTCCAAACTTTTGGTCTGTACTGTATTTCCCATTCTTTTTGTAGCTATTTTTGGCTTTGCTTAAAAAATCCACAGCAAAATCTCCAACAAAAAAAGCTGCAATGTGGGGCCACAGCCTTAAATACTGCAAGAATCTTGCAATTGAAAAATGTGAGCCCTAGATAGATAGATAGATAGATAGATAGATAGATAGATAGATAGATAGATAGATGAGACATTCTGGGACATTCATCAGAGAGGGCTAGTAGGGCATGTACACCAACAAACCACAATGCCTCAACCAGGGTATGTATGTACACGGAGGGCTAGATACATAGGTACTGTAGATGGATAGCAAATACGTTGATTGACAATTCAGACATATACAATTTTATCATTTTGGGGAATGTAATTGTTACAGCTGAATGGTAAATAATGTGTTCATTTTGTCTATGTTTGAATAAGAAAGAAAGGTGTAAAAGCAGCATGCTTAACACAGCGTTTTATAGTCCTCTGGAGTTCAAAGTCTGGTGGAAAAAATCCAACTAAATCAAAATACTTTGGAATTGCAGCCAAGGGCACTGCTTAAAAAGACATATAGGCCCTCTTCTGCTCAGGAAAAAAACAATGTTTGCTCATTTTGTTGTTATATACTGTAAGCACAGTGTAAATAAAATGTCAGTTTCAGCAGAAGTTCAATGTGAGTTGTGGATGATTGCTGCTCAGCTAACCATGCCGGGAAACTTTGCTGCTGTGATTGCAGAGCTGGAAAAAATGGGATTTTTAAGATAAACTATTTTCTAAAACATGGCAATAGATGTATCTCTGGCAAGGCACAATACATTATACAGTATGTGGAAGAGATTTCACCCAACTAATGCCACCATATTAATGACTTGAAATAGAAGGGAAACATAAAGCACACAAATGGGAAAATATCAATATTTGCTCTTTAGTATGTTCCAACATTGTGTGATAGATGGGATTGATCATTGTCATTTTGTTTTCCACTGGTGCGGTTTATAACCTTAAATATCATCGCCAAGTGCAAGAAGCACATTTGCCAAACTGTATGAATATCTATTACACAAGTTAGTGGTGTCACTGAAACCCTGGGAATAGCATCAGCATTAATATATTACTATCAAATTATCTTCCTTTGTAACAAGGATGGATTTAGGTAATAGAGTACTTGTGGAAATGTAAAATTCAATACAACCACCAAAAAAAAAAAAAAAAAAAAAAACACAACAAACAAAAACAAACCAAACCCCACCCCCCCCCCCCCCCCCCACCACCAACCACCACACACACCCCCCCCCCCCCCCCCCCCCCACACACCCAAAAAAACACAACCCCCCCCCCCCCCCCCCCCCCACAAAAAAAAAAAAAACACCCCCCCCCCAAAAAAAAAAAAACACACAACCCACAAACCACAAAACCAACCCCAACAAAAAAAACCCACACCCCACAAAAAAAAACAACCCAACCCCCCCCCACCCCCCCACCCCCATTAAAAAAAAAAAAAAATAAAATTTAATTTTATTCCCTTCCCCCCTTACCCAACCCCCCCCCCAATTAAAAAAAAAACCAAGGAGGGGCCCCCCCCCCCCCCTAACCCCCCCCCCCCCCCCCCCCCCCCAGAAAAAGCGCGGAGAAGCGGGAAGTGACGAGACAGAGAGCAGCAGCCATCTTAGCAAGTGTTGTATTGAACTGGTGTGGATATTTTTCTGTACAGCTAAGCTGTATCTTGGTCCAGAGACAAACAGAGTGTAAAGAGACAACAGGACTAGTGAGTCCACGTGAAAGGAACTGTGCTCAGTGGCTGATCAGTGAGACTGACATTGTGACTGTGTATTTGGATACCACAGATAGAGACTCGCAGTGCTGTTGACGTACTGGACAGCACCTGCTAAATCCCGGTTTACATCCCAGCTCAGTGTATGGATTCGGCAGGACTGTCAGTGTGCTGAGTGGAATCTGCTGTTGGATTACATTGCATTCATTGGGTTTCCCTGTTAAAGAGGACTTCATTTCTCCCAAGATCCTGATAACAGTGAGGAGAGGACGTTTCACTATAAAAGAAAGGAACGACTTTGGGCCCCACCGCGCGCTTCTACAGACTGTAAGCGGTCCACCTGGACCACTGGGGAAAAGGGGGTGCACCCAAATGTGATGTCAGGGTCAGTTAGGGATAGTTTTGAGTATATTGTTCATTCAGTGTCCATACTGCAGAATTGGACAGAGTAAAAGTAGAAACCATTGCAGAATTTGCCTTGAAATTGTTCATGCTATATTGTATATTTTGCTTGTCTTTATCCCTGTCATTTTACCTTCAAATAGCCTTTATTAACTTATAGTAAATATATATTCTTTTCTTGAACTACCGCGTGTGCGTTCATTTCTGGTTGCGGAGACCAAACCACCTGCCTTGCTCTCGGTTCACAAATTGGCGTAGTCGGCAGGATCCGCTTACCAGAATGGACGGTGACGCACCCGTTCGGGAGAATGGTGCTGGAGGAAGAATGCCAGCAGGGGCTATAATGAGTCAGTTAGCTAAATTTGATGGCAATAATATGTCAGTGAGTATGTGGGTGGAACAGATACGAATGATACAGCGAATGTACCAGACCGCACCAGAAGTACTAGTAGAGCTAGCAATATTGACATTACAAGGGGATGCTAAGACCACGGTGATATTGAGGCCATTTGAACAAAGGCAGACATTTGAGCAAGTAGTCCAGATTCTAGAAACCATTTATGGAGAAACTGCATTGCTGGGGTCTCTGCAGGCTCGGTTCTTCCAGAGGGTACAACAGGAGAATGAAAGCCTTCCCCAATATGCAAATGCCCTACAAGAACTGCTCCGAGATATTCAAGTGAAGGAAAGAGGGGGCTCGCCAGCCTTCTGTAACCCTGATCGGACTCTCCGTGACCAGTTTGTCCTGGGGATAAGTGACGGCAGTTTAACTGTGACTATGCAGGATTTTATACGACGAGAGACTGATGCTAAATTCCACGATGTACAGGTAGAGGCCATCTCCCGTGCCAATAGTATGTTCCCGAAGCCCCAGACCGCAGTTGGAGTTACTTTGTCACAGGGGGCTAGTTCTGGCTCAGAGACAGTAGAAAAGGGGACGGTTAAAGAAATTCTCACAGTAATGCAGAAACTGCAAGAGCAAATGGAACACTTGCACACCCGTTGTGATGAACATTCTATGAAAATTGCAGACTTCCAGAAAACTGGAGGTGAAAGGGTGAGCCGTCCATACCCAGAAAATCAGAATCACCCACCACCCCGCTGGAGGGATGAGGATAGGACCTACCGAAGGGGTCCAAATCAGTTAATGCAGTGCTCAGGAGAAATCGAAGGGGCTTACCGAAGGGGCCCAAACAGATGGCCAGAACGACGGGAGATACGCTGCTGGGAGTGTGGATGGATGGGCCACGTTGCTGCTAGATGTCCAGAGCAGCGACAAACTTATGAGAGACCGCCGTTAAACTGAAGTCCCCTGCTGCTGTACGGCGTGTAGTAGGGGAGACTGACAAGGAGACTATGTGGGGAGAATGCCCTAATGATGACCTGATCGCTGCAAGTCCTGTTATACAGGTGGAAATGGAGGGTATTCCGGTTACCGGGATGATTGACACGGGTTCCCAAGTAACGACCTTGAGTAGAGACTGTTATGAACGGTACTTCCAGCAACATGTGAAATATGATCCCCATACATTCGTACGAGTGGTCGCAGCTAACCAGTTACCAGTTCCAGTCGTGGGAGTGGCCTGGATGAATGTCCGGGTATGTGGCCAAGATCTGGGTAGGAAAGGCATTGTGGTGGTACAAGAGTCACATGAAGTAAAGGTCCCTGTCATTTTGGGGATGAATGTGTTAAAAGAATTAGATCAGATCCTCTTTGAAAAGAAAGGTCACGGTTATTGGAAAGAAACCACCACCCATCGGCCTACTCAAACAGCTTTCCAGCGGCTGATCCGGACATGTGGCTTACAGAAAAGTTCGGATGCGCAGCGTCCTCTGGCTCGAATTTCAGTTCCTTTGCATACAAAAGTTACACTGCCACCCAGTCGGGAGACAATAGTGTCTATGCCCGTAGGCACCTGTCGGAAACTAGAGGGCATAGCTGTGTTGGTAGAACCACTGCAGGCAGCCGAAGGAGGTGTTGATCCGCTAGTGGCCCGTTCCTTGGCAATAGTTCGCAATGGAAGAGTACCACTTCGATGTGTAAACACTCAGGACCAGAGTGTGGACCTGACCCCAGGGAGGCAGCTGGCTAACATCTATGTGACTCCGGAGGAAGTAAGGAAAGTAACTCGAATGCAGCTGAAGCCGACTGAAAGGGATGAGTGGACCGTAACTGTGTCCATGGGAGAAGATGAGGAACCCACCTCTGAATGGAATGGCTGTGCAATTCGAGAACAGATGAAGATGGATGCAAGTTCATGTTCTCTGGAATGTGTGCAGAAGGTAGATGAACTGTTGTGGGAGAACCGAGCCGCCTTTTCACGGTATGCTGAAGATTTTGGATGTACCACAGGGATCTACCATGAGATTCCCACAGGAGACACCCCTCCAATTAGAGAGCGCTACCAACAAATTCCTCCACAGTTGTATCAGGAAGTAAAAGAACTGTTAGCTAAGATGCTACAGGGTGGGATCATCCAAGAAAGCCAGAGTCCCTGGGCAGCTCCTGTGGTGTTAGTAAGAAAAAAAGATGGGTCCATCCGATTTTGCGTAGACTATCGGAAGTTAAACGCTTGCACCGTACGAGATTCCTACCCCTTGCCACGGATTGAGGAGTCCCTCTCAGCGCTGGGGAGAGCCTGGTACTTCTCCTCACTAGATCTGGCTAGTGGGTATTGGCAGGTGCCGATGGCCACAAAAGACAAGGAGAAGACGGCATTCATCTTGCCCATGGGACTATACGAATTTAACCGGATGCCCTTCGGGTTGACAAATGCACCCGGAACGTTTCAGCGGTTGATGGAGAAATGTCTCGGTGACTTCAACTTTGAGTTCACTCTCATCTACTTGGATGACATTATAGTGTATTCTGCGACCTTTGAAGACCATCTCCACCAGTTGGGGCAAGTATTTCGAAGATTGCGGGAACATGGGCTCAAATTGAAACCCAGTAAATGTCGGTTGTTCCAATCTGAAATTGATTACTTGGGTCACCGCGTATCAGGAGAAGGGGTGAGACCATCAAGAGACAAGATAGCGGCTGTTCAAGATTGGCCAATACCGACTACCCTGCGAGAAGTGAGGGCGTTCCTTGGAGTAGCCGGTTACTATCGACGGTTTATTAAGGATTTCGCCAAGGTAGCAGCACCACTTAATGCTCTCCTACGAGGCACATCCGGTGGTCCAAAGAACCGGTCCGTGAAGTGGGGACCTGAACAGGAACAAGCCTTCCAGGCATTAAAGGATGCACTGACAACAGCCCCAATCTTGGCATATGCTGATTACCACTTGCCGTTCCAGCTGTATACGGATGCAAGCCTGTATGGTCTTGGAGCAGTGCTTTCCCAGCTTCAGGATGGCCAGGAGAGGGTCATAGCGTATGGCAGCCGGTCTTTGAGAGATTCTGAAAGAAACCCCGAGAATTATAGTTCATTTAAGTTGGAGCTGTGGGCACTGGTATGGGCCATGACCGAGAAATTCTCTGAATATTTGACCGGTGCTGAAGTTTTAGTACTGACTGACAACAACCCACTAGCTCACCTGGAAAATGCCAAGCTCGGGGCGTTAGAGCAGAGGTGGATAGCCCGAATGACTAAGTTCAATTACCGCATTAAGTATCGGTCCAAGACAGAGAACCAGAATGCTGACGGGCTTTCTAGGGTAACCGCCCAGACCCCCACAGTAGACGTGGATCATGAGTTGGAGCATGTGGAGGTGCCCGACTTCAGCAGATTTTCACAGGCCTTGGCCGCCGCTAATCAGTTTGAGTTGGAGGGGACTGAAACGGCTCCTTTCTTTGGTCCCTCACGACAGGAATGGGCACAGATACAACAGACCCATGAGGGGCTGGCACAGATGATCAAGTGTGTTGAGAAAGGCCAGAAGCCCTGTAGAGAGGAAAGAGAACGACTGACACGTGAGATATTATCTGTTCTGAGTCAGTGGGAAAAGTTGGAGATGAAAAATGGAGTGCTATGCCGAAAGGTCTATTTACCTTCTGAGATCGACATTCGATACCAAATTGTGGTGCCTAGTGAACTGGCTCGCTCGTTGGCAGTTGAGGCTCATAATAAGAATGGACATTTTGGTCATGAGAAGACCTTTCGTTGGTTACAGCAACTGATTTACTGCCCTGGTCTTCGTCAAATGGTCGAAGAAGTATGCCGCAGCTGTCGAACTTGTGAGATCCATAAGGCAATAGAACAGAGAGCTCCCCCTGCAAACCATCGTGACCCAGGAACCTTTAGAAATCGTCATGATAGACTATCTAATGGTGGGCCCATCCAATAGCGGACACCAGTATTGCCTCGTAATGGTGGATCACTTCACCAAATTTGCGGTGGTAACCGCCACCAAGGACCAGACAGCTGAGTCAGCAGCTCGTGCTCTGTGCCAAGATTTCATTCGAGTATATGGGTGCCCTAAACGCATCCACTCCGACCAGGGTGCCTGCTTTGAGGGACACGTAATGAAAGAAGTTCAACGTATCTATGGGATAAAGAAGTCGCACACGACTCCATACCACCCTCAGGGAAATGGGGCCTGTGAAAGATTCAACAGAACTCTGCTACAGATGCTGCGGACTCTGGAGGAAGACAAGAAGTTACAGTGGCCTCAGTTCTTGTCTGAAATGGTGTGGGCCTATAACAATCAGGTCCATTCTACAACGGGGTACTCTCCTTATACACTTCTCTTTGGGCGGTCTGGGCGAAGTGTAGGAGAATTACAGTTGGATGATGTGGATGGGTTCCCTCCGAGGGATCCAACCTCTTGGGTGCGGGCGCACCGGCAGAGACTTGAGACGATCCATCGATTGGTGCGGCAGCGCCTGCAAGAACATCCCCATCCTGATAAGACCCCAGTGCAAGAAGCACCATTGCAACCAGGCGACCTGGTGCTAGTTCGTGTCAAGAAACCCCAAGGGAAATTGGAAAGCCGATGGGAGGCTTTGCCGTATCGTGTTGTTGGCCGCAAGTATGCGAATGGGCCAGTGTACCAGGTCCAGAAAGAAGGAACTGATTGTGTTCGAGTACTTCACCGAAATATGTTGCGTCTGTGTCATTCTGAAGGGACAAATCATGATGGGCTTGCCAATGTGAATGAGCTCCCACAGTCAGAGAATGGAGGTGCGGAATGGGCCTCAGACGAGGAGGATGATTGTTGGCCGATCCCTGCTCCTGGGGATGTTCCACCTGTGACTACTGTATCTCCGGCCTGTGCCCCCTCTGGTGCGGAATCCGCTGGTCCTTCTCAACCCATAGCTGCAGCACCCCATAATATACCACCGGTCCTCAGACGGACCACTAGGCCAAATGCTGGTATTCCCCCTGTTCGGTATGCGCAGGATGAGTTTGTTTGGCCTGCCATACATCGGTATACTACCACCCTGTGCATAAAAGTACAACCCTCTGGATATACAGTCATAGGCAGGGACTGCCAATCTTAAAGTGGGGGGGAATATGTAAGAGACAGCCAATGTTGTCCTAAGCTTCATTTGTCTGTATAAACTGTTAATGTTGAATGTATTTCTGTGATTCTGTTCCTTTAAGACAGCAGCCATTGTAATTGTGACATGATGCTGGAGTGAGACCCCCCCCCTTTTATGTCAGCTTGCCTGTTCTGCAGACAGAATGTGAGCAGAGAAGCAGGAAGTGACGAGACAGAGAGCAGCAGCCATCTTAGCAAGTGTTGTATTGAACTGGTGTGGATATTTTTCTGTACAGCTAAGCTGTATCTTGGTCCAGAGACAAACAGAGTGTAAAGAGACAACAGGACTAGTGAGTCCACGTGAAAGGAACTGTGCTCAGTGGCTGATCAGTGAGACTGACATTGTGACTGTGTATTTGGATACCACAGATAGAGACTCGCAGTGCTGTTGACGTACTGGACAGCACCTGCTAAATCCCGGTTTACATCCCAGCTCAGTGTATGGATTCGGCAGGACTGTCAGTGTGCTGAGTGGAATCTGCTGTTGGATTACATTGCATTCATTGGGTTTCCCTGTTAAAGAGGACTTCATTTCTCCCAAGATCCTGATAACAGTGAGGAGAGGACGTTTCACTATAAAAGAAAGGAACGACTTTGGGCCCCACCGCGCGCTTCTACAGACTGTAAGCGGTCCACCTGGACCACTGGGGAAAAGGGGGTGCACCCAAATGTGATGTCAGGGTCAGTTAGGGATAGTTTTGAGTATATTGTTCATTCAGTGTCCATACTGCAGAATTGGACAGAGTAAAAGTAGAAACCATTGCAGAATTTGCCTTGAAATTGTTCATGCTATATTGTATATTTTGCTTGTCTTTATCCCTGTCATTTTACCTTCAAATAGCCTTTATTAACTTATAGTAAATATATATTCTTTTCTTGAACTACCGCGTGTGCGTTCATTTCTGGTTGCGGAGACCAAACCACCCTCCTTTTTTTTTTTTTCTCAAATATTTTTTTTTTTTTTAAAAGATGAGATCATTTATTTTTTAGGGAGAAAAAAAAGGGGTTTTTTTTTTTTTTTCTTTTTTTCCCACACACCCAACCCAATTTTTTTAACCCCGGGGGGGCCTGACCTTAATTTCTATCAGTAGGAGAATTTTTTACCAAACACTGTCCATCCCAGAAAATGCAGGCTTCTTAAAATGGAATTTTTATTTTGCTGATAGGCCAGCAGAATGAAACTATTTTGATACATAAGTCTACCACTGCTATAAAAAGTTGAAAAGTCATAAAATTGTTAGAAAATTTAAGTTTTGAATTTCAACAGCCCAAAATCAGTGGGCCAATCTTGTGAACCTGACTGCAGAGTGACAGGTTTGCCTCAAAAGTAGCCATCTCAAGGGTGTTGCTGGGTAGTCTGGGAGGTGGAGCTTAAGGATTTTTTTTGCATTATGAAATATATGGGAAAATGCAGGGACAGAGTTAAAATAAAAAATATAGAACCTATATAGAACCTGTGATCAAATTCTTCCCACTGATATATTTTTATATAACAGCAATGGTAATATCTCCTTATACACACTGCACATTACGACTGCAGCCAATCACTGGCCACTGCACTCTAGTTAGTTGCTATGGAAAGCAATGCCTATAGCAACCAATCACAGCACATCTTTCAACAACACTATATTAAATGAAAGCTACACTGTGACTGGTTGCTATGGCCAACCTTTTTTTTCTTGACAGTTTCACAAATCTGATATACTGTAGTTCATATTTATAGAATATGTTACATCACCTATTTATTCAACTAGTGTTGTTAAAGGGGTTGTCCGGGATAAGATGATCTTTCTAATCTGAGCTACCCACCCCCACAATTTTTATTTGCTATGTTTTATTTCTGCACATTGAATATGCTTGATGTTTGATTTTCCACTGCCGTGAGTGCCTGTGTATGCCGTGAGTTTACCTTTTTTTGGTAAACCTGTTTTATTATCTTATGTTTTTCTTTTATAAAAGCCTAATAAAAATTACAGTTGAAAAAAGAGAACATAATAATAATAATAATCTTTAAAAATATTGTTAAAAATATTCTCTCTAAAATATTCATGTATTAAAGAAATACATACATAAAACATACATAGAAATAAATACTTAATTTTCCATTGGGTTATTATGTATCCAGCTATGACTTTATCAGCCTCTAGGATTTAGCTGTACAACCTTCTTTATATTCTTCAGAGTTCACATTCCTTAGGATATTGATTTTAGAAGCAGAATACTGGATGGAAAAGATTACTTGTGCCATGATAATTCGAGAACTGTATGTGGAGTCCTTACTAGACAACACAGAGTGGCCTGCCCAGAACTAATACTGTTATCACGCTTTCAGCTTTCTAATCTTTTACTGTTTAGCGTAGCAACCAAATGGAATTTAATGGTAAAAAGAAGAAATTTCCTTTTTATTCCTTGCTGGTCAAAAAAGGTCATAAACATTTTATTTCCTTTGTTTGTTCAACTGCTGTAAACTCTTATTAAAAATGTATTAATTATATTTTATTTTTCTAGATATTGACTACATTTACTAACAACATAGTAACATAATATGCAATATATAGAAACCTATAAGTCACCTTGGCCCAACCCGCTTTGCCAACATTCGCACAATGTGGTGAGCGAGGTGCAGAATGGAGGTAGGGGCCGCATGTTTGCCTCAAAAAGGGCCTTGCATCAAATGTGCACCACAATATCATCCTAACATATTATCATAGCATACCTAGCATATTATCATCCTAGAGATGAACGAAGTATTCAAAAATTTGATTCGGCAACTTCCCCGAATTTTCCAATACGATTGGATTTCAAATAACCGCACATAATACATTGAAACCATTTACCATGATAAAATACTGGGTGACATCAGAACATGATGGCTCATTATCTGCATCCCTAAAGGTTACCAGATCAAAATACTTCTGGTAATTCTATTGTCATTTAGAAATCAGAGTGATAATCTCAGGGGCCAGTCAGTTACAGCTAACACCCTGCTTCATATCCGATTGGGGGTTTTAACACCTTGGCTGCTGATTGGCTGCATGCATGGCATTGTGGGTGATCCCGCGTTCCCAGAGTTCCTTGCCCCACGTCCTAACATGTACAGCAGCCATTTTAAACTAAATGTGATTCGTTACCACAAAGTGTGAGGAAATTTGGATTCCCTCATCTCTAATCCTAACCATGCACTTTTCTAAACATTTTTTTTAACATTTGGTCTAAAAAGTTCTATCACAATGAGGGAGATTTATCAGTCCCTCTATGCCAGTTTTCTGGTTAGGACACATGCATGGTTAGGACACATGGTGGTGGTTTAGTGCCCTAAATTTTAGTAACAGGTTTCCTTTAATGGAGATTACCTACAACATGGTCTAACAACACCTTGGTAATTTTTTGCCAAGTGTCTTGTAATGCGTGTACTGTGCTAGCAATATGTACTGTATATAACCCCCACAGAGAACAAACATACACTAAAACATATTTTATATGCATATAAATGTGAATTTACACGTTTCTTGCAAATAATGAAGCTCAACACATCAAAATAGCGATGCTATAATAACAATCCCAAATGATGACCGTTCTGACAATTTATGCTCAAATTAAGTTGAAGTAATGAGAGCAATTATGGATATGTCCTATCTGTGAACTCACCACAGACCTTTCTAGAAATGGGGACCATTAATCTCAGCAGTATTATTTCATGCATGAATACTCCTTCATTTAATGTAGATGAATTAGTCATTGAAATATATTAGTTTATACTTCACTAAGAAAGTTCCTGGAATATAAGTTTTTGTTGAAAAAAAGTATATGCCAAGGTGATTTAGAAACATAAATAAAGAGTAAGTAATGGACCTACATATGGCGCACAGTCTTGTAATATAGTACTATATAGAGGCACCATACAGTAGTATGTACTGTTGTACAGGGCATTTATATAGAGCAACTTTAACTTTTTACTGAGATTTTTGACACTGTTACAAAAACATTCATATGTTACTTGTTCAGACCTGCTATAGCCTTGTACTATGTACTGTATAATACAATCTGAATAAATCAATATTATACTAATATGACATCTGTGTGAAAACGCCATTAGATTAGCATTGCAGTGGTTAAAGGACTTGAAAAAGAGACCTAAACATAGCACATATTTAATGGTAGCTTCATGTTAAGTGGATAGTTAAACAGAAAAATAGCATTGAAATGGAAGTGGATCTTAAAGCTACATTTAGTGACATTTAGCTGGAAGAATTATTAGGGGTGCTGTTTGTGGTCTGACACTGAAAACTCATCTTTAAAACCATCAGTGGAACCAATAGGGCAATAAAATAGAAGAAATTGGAAGTTTTATACCTTCCTTTAGAAGCAGTGGTATAACTCTTACACTGTGGGTGAACTTACTTAAAAAGGAATATACAAATGGTTGTGAAACAAATTAGAAACACACCATCAATGCTGTCCTAGGTTAATAAAAACTTACGTATGTGCTAAATTAGTAAAAATAAACAGTAAATGTCGCTGAAGAAAAGGTGACCTTGAACTTGACACTGTCCTAAGCAGTCGTTTCCAGCCAATGCGCATTTATATATAAACTACCTTTTTATTTCTCATTTAGTTTCATGGTGTGTATCCGTTTTAAAGAGGGCTGTATAATCTTTAGACTAAAATTTATTGCAAAAGTTAAGACAATTTTAACAGCTACATAACTTCCCTGACTGTGGTGTCTTTGACATCACCACAAAGTGGATTTTGTTAGCTATGTGTTCAACACAGAACATGACTTTTCATTTAGGAAGATAAATAAGCCTTTAGAACAATAGTTTGCAGCGGCCATAAAAAAAAAAAAAAGTTGGAAGCCATTGTCATTCATGTTGAAAAATACAGCTTGTTTTCTCATTTATTAAGGTTCTATATATATATGTCATATATGTCATTATTCTATTAAACTCCGAACAGTGCTATTGTATTGTAGGGTGGTCTTTTTGTTTAGCTTTTGTCATTCATAAACAGTGTCACTCATGTCTATAGGCAACTCAGCTCTGTTTAAAAAGGGAACTTTTGCCACCTCTGCCAAGTTTAACTTTTTGCATCATTTAGTAAGCACTGTTCCACTGATTCTGGCAAGTTGTTTTTGCAAGGAAGGGAGTTCGGACCAAATCCAAAAAAAAGAAGAGGCGTCCGCACTTACCAGTAGTGGAACTTTATTGAAGGCTTAGTTTGTCGTTGTGCTTTTTATACACTTGATAAAGGGGTCCTTTTTTTTCCCTGATACGCGTTGTGTGTCTAAGCCTTCAATAAAGTTCCACTACTGGTAAGCGTGGACGCCTCCTCTTTTTTGAAGTTGGTCCTAACTCCTTTCCTTGCAAAATCATTGCAATCCATCTTGATCCCAGAATCCCAATGCCTGGAGGTCCATCAGCTTCCACATTATACTATTGATATCTGTTACAGTGGTTGTGGCTCATCAAAACCCACCAAGGTGAGAGTACATCCAAGCTCCCTCTACACATTTTTTTACCCTTGGATTGTCTATTTGCTCTTCACAACAGAACCATAACATTGTTCAAGTGGGCTTTTAATACACCTAGACCACCATTTATAGTTCACTGGAGCGAGTATATTATTTCTCTCTCTATTACGCTATGTGCCGTTCGGCTCTGTTTTTGTTTCTTCTCTGGCACAGATGGGATTTTTTTCTCTAGCCACCACCATATTTCCAAGCAATAAGTTCTGTTAGTTTTGATACCTCATATGCTATATAGGCTGTGCACTGTCAGATGGGTCGTATCAGGCAGAAGCAGGCAAAGGGTGTGGTTCTGAGCCCTTACTTTGTGCACCTCTGATTGGAGTTCTAAATTATACCCCCTTGCCCACATCTGCCTGACACCGCCCACCTGACAGTACGAAGCCCAAAACTAACTGCACTGGTTGCTTCGAGAGTGTGTGGGTGGGGGGGGGGGGGCTAGAGAAAAAAATTCCAACTGTGGCAGAATCAATGAAGTGGTTCCTATTAACAGATGCTAAGACTTTCAAACTATTTTTCATTTTCTTACAGCATTTGTGTAGATTTGTGGAAATCACTTCATTATCCAATTTTGCCTCCCTGTAGTAAAAAAAAATTGCACCCAAAATTGTCTCTCTGGTTCTTCTTCCTGCTTGTATTCACTCAGTGTACAGACATTGATGATGCTGGTAGGCATTGTGTACAGCTGGGCAGTGTGCTACTACAATTCCCTGGATATCCACCAAACACATATTTGTCAATTAGACTCCTAAATGAAATGTGGTTTGTCACTGCAGAGAACATGATGTTTCTATTGCTCCAGAGTCCAGTAGTGGCATTCTGTACAACATCTGAGCCCATGCTTGACATTATACATGGTGACTTTAGTCTTGTAATCAAACTGCTAGACCAGGGAAAATTTATGAAGCTTTAACATACAGTTCTGATGCTAATATCTGCTCCAGCTCTGAACAGCATATTGGACGCTGAAATCGCTCAAAAATAGTAGAAACTACAGAAAAAATTCCAACAGAACCAGAATCGGTCATGTGGTACCTAGTGAAGGATGAAAATAGTTGGAGGTGATGAACTGCCCTATTTATGTAGCCTTGTTTTGTGAATTTGCATGGTCTACCTCTTCCTAAATGTTTTCACTTCACAACAATAGCACTAACAGATCCTGCCGATTAGAAACTACTCATTTTTTGGCAAAAGTGGCATCATGTGACAGTGCTACATTCCCTACTACTGGCTATGAAGATTGCCTGGCTTTGTGCCTGATTTATGCAATTACTTGCAAGAAGTATTTTGGAAACAACTAAATTTACAAATTAGAAGGGATGTTCACATACATAAGGCCTTAGGCCGATTGCAGATGACCGTGGCTGTGTTCAGTGTGCTATCCGTGTATTTCACAGATAGCACACTGACCCATTCTATTCTATGGGCCCGTACACACAATTGTGAATTTCACAGTCCTGTATGCGGGCCGACAGTACGGGCCGCAAAATATACAACAGGTCCTATTCCTGTCCTATGTTGCGATTCTTGCTTCCGTGGCTCCTATTCATTTAATGAAAGGGGCCGTGGAACCACGGCCCGTGCACGGGCGGCACACGGGTGAAATCCCCGTGTCCCCTGTGTACCAGCCCGTGCTTTTAATTCACGGCCAGCCGATTGCAGATGACCTTACACTATATGTTAGTTCCATATACTGAAGGCCTATCAGTCTCAAAGTAATATAACATGACTATTTGGTGAATTAGTACTACTGATATGGCATAGATAAACTCCAACAATATGTATTGAAGGGAAGGAATTATTGACTGAATTACTATGCTTACTTTTTGGGATGTCCTAGTGGGTTCAACACAATATAACAAAGTCAAAAAGTATTTCAGAAGCAGAGCCAGCGCCATAACTAATAGGTCTCCATACAGACCTGGTGACAACCTTCCAAGCCGAAGACCCTCCTCCCCACTTCTTTCTGCTGCCAGTATAGTTCCCACATGATGAAATTCCAGGCCTTTCATAGTAAAGTAATTATTGAGGCTTGGCTGTGGCAGTTCTCAATAATTACATAGACATTTTAATAATAATAATAATAATAATAATAATAATAGTCCTTTAATAGTCCCACAATGGGGAAATTCAGTGTGTTACAGCAGCAAAGATAAGCAGATACAAATACAACATGAACAGGAATGTTCCAAGGTGAGAGGCATTACATTGATAGTAGACAGACAGAAGTAGCAGAGGAGGGGGACAGGGAGGGGGACAGGGAGGGGGACAGGGAGGGGGACAGGGAGGGGGACAGGGAGGGGGACAGGGAGGGGGAGGGATATAACAAGCAGAAAGATATACAGCAGTATTGCAGTCTATGGTATATGCAATCTAATGATTGCAAGTTCAAGCCCCCAGGGGAGAGGGGGCTTAAAGATAAAAAAAAAATTAAAAAAAAAGTTAAAATATAAAAGTTCATATCAGCCCCATTTCCCAAATCACAAACAAAAATAAACATAAACAAATTAGATATCCCCATGTCCAAAAATGCCAGAACTGTAAAAATCTAAAAAAAAAAAAAAAAAAAAAAATAAAAAAATGATCCCATATGGTAAATGTCATAGCAGTAAAAAAAAAAAAAATTAAAATGGACAAATCGCTGAATTTTTTTTTTTTTTTTTTGCTAGTTTCACTTCCTTAAAACAACTGAATAAAAAGTGATCAAAACATTAGACATTGCCCAAAATAGTATAAATAAAAACTACAAAAAGACACCTTACACAGCTCCATATATGGAAACATTATGTGGTTCAAAATATGGCAACTAAAATAATTTTTTGCATCTTTCAAAGTTTCGTATTTTTGTGAAGACATCAAAATATAACAAAAACTATATAAATGTAGTACCACTGTGACTGTGCTGACCAAAAGAATATAAGGAACATGTCATTATAACCCTCTCAGTTATCATCCTAAAAATGAAATCAGGGGTGCACCGCTAATGAGGCGAAGTGAGGCGGTCGCCTCAGGTGGCACTGACCGTCACTGTCTGGGGGGCGGCATTTTTACTATTCAATGTAAACCAGCGCAGGACAGGCTGCTTAAAAAAAAAAAACAAAGCTGAGCGGGGCCTGTCCTGGGCTGGTTTACGAGACGTCGCATCTCAGCGCAGGCGGCGATACAATGACGTCATCATGCCGCCTACGCTGAGACGCAGACGTCGCGGACAAGAAGAGGAGGCGGCGGCTCCATCAAGGCATCGCAGGTAGGTGCGGATAACTTTTTTTTTATATATATTTTTATATATAAATAGGCTGCTGGAGTATCCTGCTGTGGCCGCCTCCGCTTCCCCTTCTGCTATGGGATGCAGAAAGGAAAGTGGATGCCTCTGTGAGCAGCCGTGGGCATCGGTAAGTGAGGCCGTGGGCCTCAAATACTACTATTTCTTTTCAGACCCCGGAGTATAATAATCGGAGGCCCAGGGGAGGTGAGAGAACATAAAAACATATCCTACTTACCTCTCCTGCGATCCGGTGTTACTCCGAGCAGGCTTGGGGCCTCTGGTGACATCATCAGGTCGCGTCGCCGGCCTGATCACGTGACGTGTGCGCAAAATTGAACAGGGCCGAAAGCTGCAGGGAGTGCATCGGTGTCCAGGATAGGTAAGTAACACTGGTTTTTATGTTTGTCACCTTGCCTGGGTCTCCAATCATTATACTCTGGGGTCTGAAAAGACCCCAGAGTATAATAATAGTTCATGGGTGGGCCACTATGGGGCATAATACCGTGTGCAGTGGCCACTGTGGAGCATAATACAAGTGCAGGGGCCACTATGGAGCATAATACCAGTGCAGGGGCCACTATGGAGCATAATACCAGTGCAGGAACCACTATGGAGCATAATACCGTTTGCAGGGGCCACTGTGGAGCATAATACCGTGTGCAGGGGCCAATATGGAGCATAATACTTTGTGCAGGGGCCAATATGGGGCATAATACCGTGTGCAGGGGTCACTAGGGAGCATAAAACTGTGTGCAGGGGTTGCTGTAGAACATAATATTGTGTGCAGTGGCCACTGCGGGGCATAATACCGTGTGCAGGGGCCACTATGGAGCATAATACCGTGTGCAGGGGCTGCTGCGAGGTATAATACAATGTGCAGGGGCCACTATGGAGCATAATACCATGTGCAAGGGCCACTGTGAGGCATAATACAGTATGCAGGGGTTATGGCGCCTGTTTATATTATACGCTGTCTGTTTATAGTGGCCGTGTGATGCAATTCCAGCCTTGTCACATACTGTAGACATGTACAGGACGAGGCTGTAGTTGCATTACATGGCCGCTATAAGATGAAGGACACTATGTAAACAGAGAAGCGGTCATGGCGCTTACACAGGTACCATTCAAACAGTTTATTAATGACCTGGAAAACCTTTTAATTAGTTAACACCTGGGGTATTATTAATAAGGGGCACTATTTATACAGGGTACACACGGACATTATTAATATAAAGATGCACTTGGGAGTTATTCATTATGGGGGGTTATATCATATATTATATAATTGGGGGTAGCAGCAGGATGGGTGTGTAGGTGAGGACAATGTGGGTTGGATGCCTGGGAAAGTGAGGAGCCAAAGATGTCTGTGTTGCAAACTTTACAGAGACAAGTCACAGCTGGAAAAAGTGGTCATGGCGATCCAAAGGGAAGAGAAGGGAAATCTGACCGATTAGTCAGAGACGTCATCTGTAAGTCACAGAATGTTACTGCCCTGTATTCACCTAAATGATAGAGGATAAATACCTGATTAATGGGGTTCTGTCTGCTGAGACGCCCACTGAGCCTGAGAATTGGGTTTTTTCCCCCCACTGGGTGGTAATTCAGCCTGACTGCAGGCATATATATAGGTATGTCACTTGCTGGATGGACAAACCCGCGTGGCTATCGTTCACTTCGATGGGAGTGCCAAAGATACCTGAAGTCCAGTACTCAGCTATCTGCAGCACTCCTATTATAGAGAATGGGGGCCACGTGGGCTCGTCCATCCACCAAGCAGAAGATGTGTGAAGTTACTTTCATTGTTAATGCCGTGTTGTTGATCTGATACTGAAGTAATACAGGAAGAAGAATTCTTAAAAACTGTTTTATAACTTTGTGTATTGTGTATATTGTGCGACGATAACAGTGTGTTAAACTAGTAGCATGGAAACTCAATTTTTTTTTTGAGGGGGGTGTCTTTCTATAGTCCACCTCAGGAAGCAAAGAGGCTAGGTTCACCACTGAATGAAACCCATAAGAAATTGTGTACATTATGTATATTGTGTGGAATAATAAATGGTACCATTATGAAGAATTAAAAAAAAAACTCCATATGGCTCAATGAATGGAAAAATAAAAAAGTTATAGCTTTTGAAAGGTGGGGAGTAAAAAGTGAAAATGAAAAAAATAAAAAATGTCTGCGGCCGGAAGGGGTTAATGATTCATCCACTTTAAATGTCTTTGCAGCATATTTACATATGCAATATACATTGCTGTATTGTTTATAAAGTTATGCAGTTTATTGTAAACTTAGTGCTGAAGACTGTGAATAAATAATAATCCTTTACTTTGTGTAATAGAAAAGTCTAAAGTTTTCTTTCTTTTTGTATTATCTGAAAAGTAATGGAGCCTTTAGGGCTTGGAGCACAGAGTAGCTTCAATATCCCAGTGTGTCTGTTTACTGATTGTAGACTTTCTATTCATTCAGTTTGACAAACAACCAAATAGATACTATATCAGACAGATGAATGTGAACTTTTTCATAGATTTCCCATTTTCTCATTCATATCCTTTAATATGCAGTAATGAATCAATATGCAAGTGTTGTGAGAATGTTTACTAATCCTAATGGAATTTCTGTGTAGCTTGCAGCACTAGGAACTCACAAAGCTACCTCACAAATGAACTGCTCTGGTCTGGAGTTTACAGAACTCATTTTTCATTGTGACTGGTTTTCTCTAGCAGGGATAAAACATTTTAACAAGCAATAATGTATTTTAGATTCAGACTTCAGATGGTGATGTTGCCTTTGAATCAAAATGAAATAAAGATTCTGCAAGGTTGCAACCTGCGCTTAATTGGCTTAACTATTGTCAATATTAGTAAACTTAGTGAAACAGTATAAATTGTTCGGAAACGCAAAAATCTAAAAATTATATCAGAATATTGGTGTGTAGTAGATTATAAGCTGATTGTCAATATCATCTCCAAAACAAAGGTTTCTGGAATGGATAGAATAAATTAATTCTTTTTGGGTTCAAAATGCTTAATGGGTGTTCCGACCATAGAAAATGCCTTTGCTACTTGATCAGTGAGGGTCCAAGGAGATGGAGCGTGTTTGCACTGAACCCAGGGAGTTGGTTTCAAAATACCCCTTACCAAGCTCTGTTGTAACGTTCGGCATAATACCCTTTGGATGGACAATTAATTAATTATGCCCAATCCCTAGTATTTATGTTTATTCAGGTAAACAAAAAGAACACAATTATAAACATTATAAACCTATAGAATCCATCAAGTATTAGTGATGTCCATTATGCAATGGATTTGGTAGAGTATTATGGCATCTGCTATGAACTGACCCACAATGAACCATATACAAAAGTTCAGTTTTTACTTGCTAGTTTTTGATTTTTTTTTTTTGTATTCTTCAAAATTCAGTTAATAAAAAAAGTGAAAAGAAAAAATGCTGAAAGATAAATTAGACAGTGGTGTCAAATTTTCAATCAGAAATATAACTTAACTTATATACAGTATAAGTTACCAATAATGGTAACTTATACTGTATATATCGGCCCCTGAGATTATCACTGTGATTTATAAATGACAATAGAATTACCAGAGGTATTTTGATCTGGTAACCTTTAGGGATGCAAATAATGAGCCGTCATGTTCTGATGTCCAGTATTTTATCATGGTAAATGATTTCAATGTATTATGTGCGGTTATTTGAAATCCAACTCTGGGATAACAGAAAACCTTGCAAGATCTTAACTTAGAAATGTTTTTGTATTTTTCCAAGTTAAAAAGATGAAAAAGTTAACTGAAATCAATAGTTCTTGCATTCGACAGCCATCCAATAAGATCAAAACTACTTTATGAAAAGCCCGAGGAGATATTTGCAATGAGTATAGCAAAGGTGAACATTATGTCCAAGAACAGATTTGCTTTATGATCATATTTGACAATTTTAATGTTTTTGTGCTTTATAGACAGAATTTAGTTCTTTTAGATTGTATTGGCATGTTTCAAGCACTAATACATAAATGTAATACTGTATGCTTAGGCCTATTTTGATGAGAAAATAAACTGGCTTGGCACATTCAGTCATTTAGACCACACCTAATGTTAAAATGCAACACAAACATAATATAGTAATATCATCTAAAGCATATGGCCATACGCAAACATTAAAAGCTGGATGGGATGAATTGAAGAGCTAAACATAAGTCAGATACAATTGGTATCCTTTGGAATGGGCCAAATAATTGACTTTCTTCCTCGTGAACCATCGGCCAATGTCAACTTTAAATGTTGTTCCTTGGAAGTAGAAACATTTAGGTCAGCTGAGTTCTGGTTTATGGATATCACAAAATGCTTTTCCTCTAAATACATAGTATCAAAGCTTGGTAGAATTGAAATAAAGGAATTATTAGAAATTTGACCTGGGATTCCCATGGAGGGAAATCTTGGTCTTTTAACAAGATTCTAGCACATGACAACAGATAGGGTAAGAACTTTTCCTTCCTTTTTGCCTCTAGGCAATCTCTATAGACAAGCACTGGAATGAATTGTACTCAGTGGCTTTCAACATAAAATGTGAAGCTGCAGTTATAACAGTCATTATAATCAACCGTAACTGATATTATGAAGTAAAGCAACTAGAATCGCAAATAGATCAGCAATGAAGCTGTATCCACACTAGCTTATGGAGTGAAGTCATTGTGTGCTGAACCAAGTAGTGCACAAAAATCATTAAAAAATGACTTTCACTGCAAATTTCAAAAATGATTCACTGGGAGATTCATGAATTCAGTTTTATTGGCCATACACCTATCACTGAATATAGGGTAATACAATATGGCACTAATCCTGGGATAATGATTACTGAAAAATTAAATAATGAAGTGCCCAAACTATAACTTGTATTAAAGATTCCCTAAAAGTAATAACTTGACCCGCAAAACACTAAGAAAAGAAATTATACTGTTTGGCAGGCGGGAGATCAATGCTCAATCATCCCATCATGACCACCAGGCAAAATCACAAATAGACTTTGTAGTCTCACAAATGACTTGTCACACAAATAGTAAGCCACTGCCATACTTATTTCAATATAAGCAGATAAACTGGGACAAGGATCAACTGCAATTAAATCAGTCCCTCCACATATGCCAGCACAGAATTGCCCTTGGGCCAAAAAGGTAACCATTAGCCAACAGCAAACCCACTCACCTCTTACTGTAAAATAATTGCCTACAGCAAAATACCTCTGCCCAACATATTCTGTGTTTCCTCAAATGATTCAGGGGACCAAACTAAAGAGGATAACTATTAAAGTAAGGAGTAGAGATTGGCAAACCTCTTAAGATTCATTTAGTTTCAGGTTCAGATTAGTGCAGGCTGTGAGACTGTATATTGGGTGAACAAAAAAAAAAGCTTAAATAACAGAGATTTTTTCAGATTAGCACAAGTTGAATCAGTGTTTCAGCAGTATAATATTCCATAGCGGCCCCTCCTCACAGTACAATGTCCCATAGCGGCCCCTCCACACAGTATAATGTCCCATAGTGCCCCCTGCACACACTATAATATTTCATTGTGAGGCCCCTCCGCACAGTATATTGTCCCCTAGCAGCCTCTGCACACAGTATATTGTCCCATAGCGGCCCCTGCACAAAGCATAATGTCCCATAGTTGCCCCTCCACACAGTATAATGTCATATAGACGACCCTCCAGACAATATAATGTTCCATAGCAATTCCTCCACGTATTATATCCCATCATGGCCCCTACGGTGTTTGTTGGAAATATTACAAAAATTTCGGCTTTGGCTGAACCCAAAATTTTTGGGGTACGCCACCCACGAACTGTCTTTTCAGACTCCAGAGTATAATGATCTGAGGCCCAGGGGAGGTGACAAAATAAAAAACAGTGGTTCTCACCTCTCCTGTGACTTCCTGCTGTTTTCGGCCCTCTTCAATGATGTCACAAATGTGGGTTACTCTGGCATCATTATGCGTCATGATGCCGTAAAAACGTAAAACCCCTTTAACAACAGCATATTGCAAAGTTGCTGCATGGGAGCCATTAAAAAAATTGATTGTGAAGGTGAACATAGCCTATAATCTTTCTCCTCAAATGACCTCTGTCTCAGCATTCAGACTACACTAGAATCAGGTATACAAGCGTTGTAAATATAAATAATCACGTTTCTTATCAGACTGAAGATTCAATGTATTCCTCCTTATCAGCGCTTATAAGCGAATACACAAAGGACAGCCCTGTACAGCTCGGCTACAGACTCCTAATTAGCAGGGCTCCGAGAAATCTTATTTATATTCCTCCATGTGCACACTGTCCTTTAGGAGATCGACTCATTACAATAAAATATTGTTTTGTACAAGGAGAGGTCCCAAATGAAATTGTATTATTTCATAGTTACTAATTATAGTAAACTCTATTGTCAGCAACAAACACATTATTCTAGTAGCTTGTACATTTCTCTGGTAAATGTTAGCTTTCTGCTTATTGTTTCTTCTTCAGTACAATACATTTATTTTCATTTTTATTCTAATTTAATTTTTCAGTCCTTTTAAGTGCTGCATTGTGCATTGGATGTACACAGGATTAACAAACTCGAGTCCCTAACACTATGAAAAATTGTGATAATATTATGGGCTATTTTAGTAGAACACAAAGGAAGAAATACATTTTTTGAAGTTATACCACATGCATTGGACAATAAGCTTGTGTTAGGAGAGAGCTCTGGTGATAAACTAATGTTTTGTGCTCCCACGCTTGGTACCAGGAACAATAAGCTCCAATGCCAAAAAACAGCAAGTGTTCAGCTCTACTGCAGCACCACCACAGAGGAAATAGAGTATTACACAATTCCCATTAAAGTCCACAAGCTGCTGTTTTTTTCTTCAATATGAGCAATATCCTTCATTGCCATTCTTAAGATACTAGATGAGCATCCTGCAGCCCATCTTATAGTTTATTAATAATTCCTAAACTATGCCATACAACTCCTTTTAGAAATACTGTTTTATATATATATATATATATATTTATGTACAAACTTTTGTGCTGATTCATTTATCATTATATACTATCATTACACTAGGAAGATGGGAGCTCTGTTTTTCTGATACATGTCTCTCAATTCCCTGGCAAAGACATAGAGGTTAGGCTAGGTTCACACCTGCACCTGCTCTACGTTCGGGGCTTCCGTCTCTGAATCTGCTTAAAAGCATGACTTTTCTCTCTGCATTTTCCCGCATTTTTCGGGTGGAAACTGGGTGGAAACCCGGCAGACCCCATTATAGTCCAGGTTTCCGCGGGTAACTGCTTTTTAAAGAAAGTGGGTTTCTATTCTTCAGGTCCCCAAGTGGACCTGAAGAACAGAAACCTGAATGCAGATGTGAACCTAGAATAAGGCTGTTTACAGTTTATATAATAAGAGAGTATGTTGTAAGCTCCAATACTAACTCTACTGACCACTGCAGGAACCAAAATATATCAATCTATGCAGTGGATTACGAGCTTTGTGATAGGAAAACTGACTCTCCACCACTATAAATATATACCAGGATTTGAAGTAATACAGAATGCCAGACTCAACAGGATTGTCTCAGGATAACAACATAAAAACATTTGTTTTTTTTTCTGCGAATCAGTGCCACACTTATTCATGGGTTGTGTTTGGTATTGCAGTTTATCCCTATTCACTTCAACATTTACTTTAACATATATTAAGTATTGTTCCCTCATAGCCACTAATGGAAAAATACAATTGAAAGTTTCTGACTTTTTAACAGAAATAGTATATTGTGGTGTTCTCTGTTAAAAGGAGTTGCTCATCAGAAAATGTCTTACTGTTTAAATTATCGTATTGTTATGATGGTGATGGATTAAATAAATATGTTTCCTTCTCCATTTTTTAGGCTAAGTTACTTTATACCTATTAGTTTATGAAGAGGTGGAGGAGGAGGTTGCTAGAAAAGACACTCAAATAATTGCTCTTGCTACACTCTGTTCTATACTCTTATAACAATGCTATGCGTGTAGATAAAAGGCTACCAGTGCACAGAATGAAGCAATAAATCAATGAACTAGCTGGCAGTAACCTGCTACTCCCCTTCCCCCCTTCTCCATAGAGTTCTGTATGTGAGGATAGGACAGATCTCTACGTAAACAACAGTCTGATTGAAGGTAAAGGAGAAGAAAGTAGCTTATATAATAAGTGATGAAGTAAACAGATCTCCTTAACATGATATATTACACATTTTTTTTATTCACATGCACTATTCAGTTATGAAAAGTTGTTTATAACTGAAGGTTTGCTTTAAGGCAGTCCTTTCATTATCATTACAGGCAGGATTTTAGTGGAAGATAACTCTAGTGGTCACAGCTTACCCCCTGCCCAAACCTGCTCAATAACCTCTGCATGGGTTGCAAAGCATGCTTAGAGCACTCTTCATAGAAGTCAATAAACAGATCCAGACTCCATGTTGCTATGGTCAATGTAACTGCTGTAAAGTTTATCTCTGAAAGCTGTTAATGGCAGCTTCTTCAAGCTGGCTGCCTCCATATTCATGTACACAAAATAGAATAAAACAATCTACAATACTGTCAAAGAAAACAGATTAGAAAAAATTTGGATGATATATTTTCATTTGTAAATTATCTGAGGTCACTGAATGTCTCAAAAGTTTTCCTGCATTCCAAAGACACAGATGTATTATAGCAGTAGAAATACCAATGTAATCCAAAGCATCTGGTATCATCATGGGCTTCTCTCTGTTTTTTGTCAGGAGAATATGATGCAAAAAGATCACTGTGCAAGTATTAAGAACATACGTATAAACACACATTTCTGCTAGCATAAAGGAGATGACTATATATTTCTATAATGAATTTCAATGTTGTCACTACAGTTTGTTAACTGTAATACTATATTGTAATATTGGTTCAATGGTTACTTTAGCAGATTACATATCGTAATATCTCCTCCAGATATCTCCTCCTTGAGATCAGTTACTTCAATTATTTCATGTACTGCATATAACATATTGCCCACACTTACTAATAAATGTAAGTGTAAACTAAGGCAGAAAATGCTCTAGAATACTCACAGTGGCTCAGACTGTATGATACATTTGGCGCATAGTTTGCATAAAAAATCACACCACCTACAGGCTGGCCTAGCTTCAGACAATATTTTTACACCAGAATATTGGCACTACTTTGGCAAATGGATTTGCATTTCAAGTCATCACCTCTTTCCATGAAGGCACACTCTTCCACCCAGGGGTGGTGATACCCACCAAGCAACCCAAGTACTTGCATGGGGCCCCAGAGATCAGGGGCACTAAGGGGGCAATATTAGGGGGGCCCTGGGCATAACTGTTCATAGGGCCCCAGAAATGCTAACTGAACCCCTCCTTTACTTAAGCCACACACCCTTTTTATGTTAAATAGTCTAAAAGTCTAGTATAAAGTAACATTTTGCACCAGAAGTGCCACATTCTAGATTCAAGCACATTAGTAAATGTGATATATTATTTAATTTTACTAATCACATTTGAAATACACCTTTTATTACTATAGTTTTAAGGAAAAATTCCAATAATAGGATTAGAAAATCAGGTAGGATTAGAAAATGTAATTATAAAGACTAGGAGAGTCACCCACCAGTATCCAGACGCATTAAAACATAATTTTATTATAATATAAATATTAAAATACACGAGAAAGACTACAACATAAATAAAGGACTAATAAACTAGCAGCAATTGGAAATTACGATCATGCTTCTAACTTGAAAAAGGGGAGTTCTACCTAGCATCAACCATTTAAAGTATCAAACTCCTAATGCCACCTTGGTAACACAGCGGCCATTTCAAACCGTAACATCCCACTAAAAACACTATTTGGGCTATTAAAGGTAACCTTTTAGGACTAACAGAAACTCTACCTAGCAACCATACCAACACTTAGCATATCGGCTGGTTTAAGCTATAATGTCCTATTAACACCTTATATCACAGCAGCTACCTTTCACCAAGAAATCCCACTCACACGCCTAATAGAGTGTTATAAATAAGATCCCAGGACTAAAAAGCGCTCTGCCCACTATCCACAGTGTTATAATGTCCAATGCTCTATGCTACCTTCATATCACAGCAACTGATTTTTGACCATGATATACTACTAACACCTGTATACACCTAACGCACGTTTCCTGTGTCAGAATATACAGCGATACTGACACATTCATCAGAGGTATATATCTTTATCTCAGAGAGCCACTAAAGTAAGTATGTTATAGTATCTTAGGTATATCACCCTTTCTCAACATACACTCCCGCTCCCCCATCGGCACTAGTGTTTGGCCGCATGGAGCAGCAGAGCAAACGGTCTCAAATACTTTTAGCCACGCCCATCAACATCCCCCCAGCCAATCACTCCATACTCAGCTGAATAGTAAGTAACTCCATACTCAGCTGAATAGTAAGTAACTCCCACTGACCGAGAATAGTCCAATGAGCATGCATAAAACAAAGACCAATAACAGAGGGTCTATCAAAAGAACCTACCCCCTTTAATTTTTCATCAAAAAATTCTAATAGGTTGGGAGCTGAGACTGAGCTCTCCTCTTCTGAGTGTGAAGGATCTGAGGGTGAACATTCTAGATCCCGAAGCCGTAAGGGTAGGAGTCAACAAGGAGGTAGAGGATTTAATCAGGCAAATTATTCTACTGATAGTCCTAGAAGAGGGAGAAGTCGAGGCAGGATTAATTCAGGTAGGGGGAGTTTTTTATCTCAGGGTCCCCCCATATCAGATTACCTGTTAAGGACACGAAAATGAATAAATGTAAAGCGATTACACGGGACGATATGCAGATTATCAATCTTTCTTCACGACAATTATCAGATGGGGAGGTTGAATTACTTAAAAAGGGTCTTTCTTTTGTCCCTACCCCTCGATTTGATTTGTTTACATGGGTAAAAGATATTAATCTTTTTTGTCGAAAATTAAAATGGTGTAAGTTCTTTAAGCTCAATGATAAGAGGACTTGTGATGAGCTAGGAATAGATCAGGAAGATTTGCCATCTTTACAGCTTTTGGGGGGTTTATGGGAGGAAGGTCAAAAAAGTTTAGGAGAAGGCCCATTTAAAAATTTACATAATCAGTCTACAAGATTTCCACCTTTATCGGAGGATACGGCTATTGATGCCTTTTTAAAGGTGGTGACAAATCGGTTGTCTTGTATTGATGGGAGTGTTTTCAGACAGAGATCAAATTTATCTAGTGATGAAAGGGATCTTTTAAGGGGGCTTGAAAAGGATGAATCCATTGTTATTAAACCCTCAGACAAAGGGGGGAATCTTGTGGTTATGGACCGTGCAAACTACATCAAAATGTGCAGGAATATTCTTAATGACCCTGATTGCTATGAAATTCTCTCCCAAGATCCAACACAACATTATTATTTTGAATTAAAAAGGATTTTGACTGAGGCTAGAGACAATCACCTCATTAGTGATGGGGAATTTAGTTTTCTATTGCCACAATACCCTACACGGCCTACTTTTTATGTGCTGCCTAAGATCCATAAGGGGTTAACTCCCCTAAAGGGTAGACCTATTGTAGCAGGGATTAATAGTATAACGCAGAATATTTCGCTATATGTGGATGCGATTTTAAGACCGTTTGTCTCTGCTTTACCATATTTTGTAAGGGACACTACTGATGTCCTTAAGCGGATAGATGATTTGGCAGTTCCACCGGGGGTTTTTTTGGCTAGTCTTGACGTAGAGGCCCTTTACAGCTCCATCCCCCATAGTGAGGGATGTGGAGCTGTGGGGGATTTCCTCAGGGCGAGAGGGAGCCATATGGATAGTCATAATTCCTTTGTTTTGCATTTGTTGGAATTTGTTTTGGAATGTAACACCTTTTTATTTGACCGCCACTTCTTCCACCAGCTCAGGGGGGTGGCTATGGGGAGTCCATGTGCCCCGACCTTTGCTAACCTATACCTGGGCTGGTGGGAGAAGGAGGTGGTCTTTGCGGACCCAATGGAGGTTTGGTCCTCGTCTATTTTGTTTTGGGTCCGTTATATTGATGATGTGTTGTTGATTTGGGGGGGAACAAGAGAGGAGTTTGGAGAATTTGTTGCAGCCCTAAATGTTAATACGATGGGCCTCTACTTTACTTCTGAAATTCAGGAGAGTTCTATCACTTTTTTGGATTTAACTATATTAAAATCAGAAGCAGGACAATTAACTACGACCATTTATAGAAAAGAGACGGCCACGAACTGTCTCTTGAAATGGGACAGTTGGCACCCAAATTCTTTGAGAAAGGGAATCCCTAAAGGACAATTCCTGCGACTTCGCAGGAATTGTACTTCAATATCTGACTATCACGTAGCAGCACAAGATCTACGTGATAGATTTCATAGACGGGGATACCCAGATGGTGTTTTACGGGCAGCATACCAGCATGCCTTGACAGCAGAACGTAGTCATTTATTGCAGCCGAAATCAAAAGTAGGCGGACAAGAATTAAGGATTATAGCAACCTATGATAATGCCTTTTTGGAAGTTAGACAAATTTTACAGGAATCTTGGGGCATTCTTTTATCGGATCCTGATGTTGGCCCATTGTTGGGGGATTTTCCATCTGTAACATATAGACGTGGTACCAATTTTAAAGATAAATTGGTCCATAGTCATTTGTTATCTACTAATCCTGATACCTGGTTGAATAGGCAAAGAAGAAGTCTTGTGGGTACCCATCCATGTGGGTCATGCAGGGCCTGTTCTTTTATTAAAACTAGTAGAGAGTTTGTCAGTACAATAACAGGTAAAAGATATAATAACAATAAATTTATCAACTGTAAAACGGTTGGCGTGGTTTACCTTATTACGTGCTCCTGCGGAATCCAATACGTTGGTAAAACGATGAGGGAATTCCGCAGGAGGATAAGGGAACATGTAAATAATGTCATCCGTCAGGATGATACTACAGTGGCACGTCATATATATGGGCACATCATGGGGGTGATCCTGTGAATATTCAATTTCAAGGCATTGAACAGATCATTCCTTCTCCTAGAGGGGGTAATTTTGATCAGAGGTTCCTTCAGTGTGAAGCCCGTTGGACTTTCATGTTGAAAACAGTTAAACCATGGGGCTTGAATGATGCAATTTCATATGAATCATTTATTTAAGTTATTGGGTGCTTTATTCTCAAATACTACTGCGTCTGCGATTATTGTCAACAGCCTGATATTTATGAGGAAAATTGTCCATTTATGTTGTGGTTCAGTGGTAGAATTCTTGCCTGCCATGCGGGAGGCCCGGGTTCAATTCCTGGCCAATGCACTTCGAAAATTGTTATACAGAATTGTTTAAATTCAGTTTTCAGTGTTTAGTACTGTTTCTGTGATTATTGGGAATAGATTGATGTCTGTGAGGATAATGGTTCATTTATGTTTCAAAAATACCATAATTTGTTAAATTAAGCTTCTAGTGTTTATTCTGGCCATCATATAGTAGATCCAGGGATTTCTAGCCTGTAATAAGTGAATTCCCTTTTGAATACTTCTCCTATAGAGAAATGTGTATATGGTCTCCGTTCAGGTGGGCGGGGCTAAAGGGGGTAGGTTCTTTTGATAGACCCTCTGTTATTGGTCTTTGTTTTATGCATGCTCATTGGACTATTCTCAGTCAGTGGGAGTTACTTACTATTCAGCTGAGTATGGAGTGATTGGCTGGGGGGATGTTGATGGGCGTGGCTAAAAGTATTTGAGACCGTTTGCTCTGCTGCTCCATGCGGCCAAACACTAGTGCCGATGGGGGAGCGGGAGTGTATGTTGAGGAAGGGTGATATACCTAAGATACTATAACATACTTACTTTAGTGGTTCTCTGAGATAAAGATACATACCTCTGATGAATGTGTCAGTATCGCTGTATATTCTGACACAGGAAACGTGCGTTAGGTGTATACAGGTGTTAGTAGTATATCATGGTCAAAAATCAGTTGCTGTGATATGAAGGTAGCATAGAGCATTGGACACTATAACACTGTGGATAGTGGATAGTGGGCAGAGCGCTTTTTAGTCCTGGGATCTTATTTATAACACTCTATTAGGCGTGTGAGTGGGATTTCTTGGTGAAAGGTAGCTGCTGTGATATAAGGTGTTAATAGGACATTATAGCTTAAACCAGCCGATATGCTAAGTGTTGGTATGGTTGCTAGGTAGAGTTTCTGTTAGTCCTAAAAGGTTACCTTTAATAGCCCAAATAGTGTTTTTAGTGGGATGTTACGGTTTGAAATGGCCGCTGTGTTACCAAGGTGGCATTAGGAGTTTGATACTTTAAATGGTTGATGCTAGGTAGAACTCCCCTTTTTCAAGTTAGAAGCATGATCGTAATTTCCAATTGCTGCTAGTTTATTAGTCCTTTATTTATGTTGTAGTCTTTCTCGTGTATTTTAATATTTATATTATAATAAAATTATGTTTTAATGCGTCTGGATACTGGTGGGTCTCTCCTAGTCTTTATAATTATAAATTATTGGCACGCAATACCTTATTACATTATTATTCATTTGAGGATTAGAAAATGTGAAATATTATGAATTTTAGGGTCAATCACTTTTTATATCAGTTGTGAGATACTTACTACTGCTCCATATTAATGCAGGCTTGCGGAAGATAATTTTACTATTTTAACAATCTTATTTCTTACCTGAAATGATAGTGACATTGCTATTTATTCTGGTTAGGACATTGAGCAGCAACAGTCTATACATGCATCAGGTGACAATGACATTAGATCATGTGTGGTGTTATATTGCACTTGGGAGATCCTCTAGGTCACCTTGACTCTTGTCTCTTGTACATGATGTGTACTCTTGACCTAACGTTATTTAATTCCCTACCTGCACAAAAGCTCTCCTTCTCCAAAACTGGTGGACCCATTGGCTAAGATATTGTACACTGCAATGAAAAATCTGTGACTTCTAGAAGAAGCCGAGTTAGAATATTTTAGGTGGTATCCCAGTGCAAAAATAATAATAGTGCTCTGTATGCTTTATAGTAGCTAAGCCTGGTACTGTCACACACTGCAGATCAGTACAGAAGTCAATAAGACTGAGCACTGTCGATACAAACTTTATAGGGTTGAGCCTGGTAAATAATGAAGGGGACATAGTAATTTGACAGAAAGCCTTGAAGGACACCTTTGCCAAAATATAGACAAAGATAAGTCAAAATTGACTTTATTAATTTATCATATCATCTTAACAAGCCAATTTCAGGATCATTCCAAGTCTATTACATAAAAAAGACTAAATATGATATCATCTTTTTGACTCTGTTTTATTTGGTATGCGTTAATTTGCAAATGTGTCTAGAAAGAAGAATGAAATCTTGGATATGGAAAAATAGAAATTTCAGTAAATTTTTGGGTCTGTTGCACTACCTCTGTAACTGATGCATGTTTGGCAGGATATCTTCCAGTTCCAAAAAAGGAGCTATAGACCAAAAAAAAAAAAGATTTGCAAGTGTCAAATCTGAACATTTCAAAGTTACTGACTTTATAATTTCATTGAAATCGAGGTGAATTGATTCTCTAACTTAAGAAAGAAAGAAATCTATAAAAGAATAAAAAAAAGTATTACATAGTTTCCATGAAGCATATTCAATGAATTATTTCCTTTTGAAGAATCTTTTACTGAACAAATACTGAAAAGGATATTACTTTGCACAACAGTCATAACAATGATCCATGCTGTAGGATTTCAACAATGGTTAAATTTCAAGTATTGCAACTTTTCTTTCTTTTGAAATACTTACTTTTAAACAATTACAGTGTCCTTAGCTATCCACGAGACATTAGAACATGGAACACTTTCTTCTCTCACTTCTGTTCAGAAACCAGGTGCATGACAAAACCTGTGAGCATGAAGCAAGGCACATAATATAACTACAATAGCTCCCATGCCTATTGGTAGCACATTTATATCACACTATTCAATGAGTGTCAACAGCTGCCTGCTTTGAAAGATGTGAACTGAGAGATATGCTAGATATAATTCTGTCTTTATCTTTTATAAAACAAATTACTGAATCTACAGGGAAATCGCTAATGTTTTTTACTGCTAGAATCGATACAAATTATTTTAAGCCAAGGTGGTCTTAAAGGATTTGAGTACAAAGCACAAAGTGTCTCCAAAGTCTTTATTAAATAGTAAAACAATGGTGTTTTTCATATAGATTTTTAGTTAAACTCTAACACTATAAAATAAAAAAATGTAATATTAATAATACCTTAACATGAATTGCACAATATCTTCTTTCTTGTTTAATATTTGTATTGCTAAACTTTTATGCTTTATTGGTTTACAGCATATTATTGTGCATTACATGGCAGAAGTTTATGCTGGTATACACTTTAAAGACTTAAAGCACAATTTTGTTGAATTTATGCTGACCAGTTAAAGCTGTCATATCGAGAAGTGTGACACTCAACTGATGGAGTGAACTTAGTTTTTTTTTCATTATTGAGCACATGCTCAGACACACAAACATCTAGTTACAGCATTTCTAACAAGGTTTGCTCTAGTATGTTGAATGAGAATCCTTTAGTCTTAACCAGTCTCCAAATTACCATTTTCCGATGCAATAAACACAATTATTAGCTACAAATCTATCATGTAACCTAATTCCAGTCTTGATAAACATTCAAATGGCTGCTTCACATCTCCCACACTTTTTCTTTCCATTACTACTCTTTTTTCTTTATGTTCTTTCAATAATTTCATTTTTTCTCTTCCTTCCTAATCTCTTTTCCAATTGACAAAGACAAGCGATTTTAGATTGAAGCTGGTCCAACAATCTGTAAAGGTAGACCCACAGATTAGATTTACATTGTCTAAACCTGACAATGTCTAGAGTAGTGATTCCCAAAGTGGTCCAGGTGGACCCCCAGGGGTCCAAGGGAGACTCGACGGGGATCTAGGTTAGATCTAATCTTCAAATTCTTTGACAAGTTTTGGGAATATGGTAGAAATGTAGCAGCAGGGGGTCCACCGAAACCAGTAAAATTTTGAAGGTGGTCTACAAGAAAAAAAAAGTTTGGGAATCTCTCGTCTAGACAGACCAGCTGACCATCTAAGGAGGCGTTCTCGCTATCATTGGTGACCGTCAGTAGTGTCCGCTGCTAATGTCCGTTACAAGATTTTAATAACGGACACTATCAGAACAGTTATAAATCTTTTTAAAATTCCATTGATTTTCAATGGGATTTTATCTGTTGTCCATTAGTGACCGTTAGTGTCCGTTTACACCAAATCCGTTACATGTCACGTTATTTTTCATGGACACAAAAATCCAAGGTGTGTCCACAAAGAAAAATAATGGTTTTATGCTGGTCATCTATTATTTTACATTAATGTCTATGGCTAACGGACAGTAACGGATGGGCGTCCATTATACTGTCCGTTATTACTGTCCGTTTTTTTTCTGTGCATGCTCAGAAAGCAGAAACAAAAAAAGCAAAAAAATGGACAGCATAAAAATTTACGAACACTAACTGATGCTAATGTGTCCGTTTCTTTAACTGATCCATTAAACGGATCAGTTAAAAAAACGGCACATTAACATCAGTTAGTGTCTGTTAATGCCTGCTATGATAGGTGTCCGTTTTTTTTTTTAAGAACGGTAGTGTGAACCCACCCTTAAATGTTCAGTCCACGTTCCTTCATATGGAAAAAGGTTAATGTGTGTTGAAGTTTTACATGTCCAATCCTTTGTATTCCATATTTGTATCTGTCAAAAAGGACAAAGATAGAGCATGTCTGTTTTTTGACGGCCTTGTAAAACAGTCCATCAAAAAAAAAAAAAATGGATATGTGAATACACCCATTCATCATTGTTTTTAAAACTACAATCGCACTGCCTATTCCCTGTCATGTGAATAAGGCATATATTTAGGTGTTCAGGGGTTGCAGATGCAACACCAATACTATTATAGTATCATCTTTTCCAATTTTGAGATTCAAGACCTTTAAGATATGCATGTGGATACAATTTTACAGTATTACAAATTGGTACAGCATCCACTATATTTGTAACACTTTTTACCCCTGGATTAGCTCCCTGTTGGAGACTTGCATTGCAGATCATTTCAATACTACTTTATCTAAGCCTATTAACACTATATATGTATACTCCCTCAGGTTTAATAGGAGAATTAAATGCTCTGTTGAAATTTTCCATTTTGTCTGTCACTTATAGACAACCATTCATTCAGGCAGTGATGGTAAAATACATGAAATTCTCAGCACTAAATATTCTATTATTCTCTTTTGCCATGCATGAATAAATTGGTGTTGCTTGAGGTGGATAAGGCTAAATAAAAAAAAAAAAAAAAAAAAAAGAATAATTTATGAGCAGAACACAGGAAATTTACAAATTCTAATAACAATGCTGTTCTCTGTTCTCAGGTCAAGAATAACAATCTAATGATTCACTTTTCTTTGTGCAATAAGTTCCTTGAATGCATTGAAAGTGATTTGAAGCACTCGTGGCAGGAAGACTCAGCAGGGGATTCAAATTAAACTAAAACTTTCATTAAACAGATGTTAAGAGAAATTCATGGATACCATTAAAGGAAATCAGGAAAGGTGTGAAGCAGAGGGAACTAGGCATGAAATAACTGAGATTGGAAGGCAACTATTGTTAATAAAAGAACAAAGAGAAGCCAGTTAGCACAATAACTATTTATGTAGGTCATCACTGCTTAGAAAGTAATGTTTTAGTTAAAGGTAATTATTGAAAAGGTTTTCCAGGATTTATAAAGGTCTTTTAACAATGTGTAGTATACTTACCTTTTTGATTCTGTACTGTTCTCGTGCCACCAATCTCCACCAGTGCTCTGTTTATCAGCTTTATATGATAAAGTGACATCCATGGGACCTTACATCCCACTAGGGTGGCAGCCATTAGAGATCTGTCTACCATAATGCTCCATCCATGTGTCAGTTATTGGCTGCCATCTTGTGACATGGTCATGTACAGCTGATTTACCAGGCTGATAGTATCTGTATATAGCAGTTTGGTGACACACAATGCTTGTGGAGAATAAGGAGAGAAGAGAATAAGGCTGTCTCAAAAACTATGTAATGTAAAGGTATCACACAGCAATTCTTGTCTCTAGTGTTCATCAATATGGTACAACACTCTACTATGTACATTAAAACCACTAATGACACTACTAAAATTGCTACTGTGCAATATGTTTTCTATCACTTGGATACATATCAATAGCAATTAATGGGTTTTCCGTGCTAAAAATATTGATGGTCTATCTTAAACTTAGGTCATCAATATTAGATATGTGTGGTCCGGCACTGATCAGCTGTTCTCAGCATCTGATAAACAGAGAATGGAGCAGGAAGCAGATTTTGCTTGAACTAAGTCACTGCAGCTTAGGTCCTAGTCAGATTAATGGGAACTCATCTGTAGTAACCTGTTCTGGCCAATACATAGAGAATAGAGCTGTCTGCTTCCTGCTCCCTTCTCTATATATTTCCTGTTGATTATAGCTGATCGATGAGGTTGCTGGTTGTCAGACCCCCACAGTCTGATATTTATGATCTATCCTTAGAATAGGTCATTAATATTTTAAGCCAAGAAAAACAATTTAATATTGATGGCCTGTTCTTAACATTGGACATCAGTGCATGTCATGGAGGTTTCACTTGGGACACCACAAAAATGTATCAGTATTTCTTCTTGAGGCATGGACACAAAGTCAGTGTATCCCTGATACTGGAGCTCACTCTCGTTCACTTAAAACAGTAGTGCTGCAGTACTGACCAGCGGCCCCTTAGTTCTATGTAGGTTAGGCCATCCATTAAAGTCCATGAACAACCCCTTTAATTTGAATCTAAACTGCATGGGGAGATAAGCTAGTCACTGCCTCACTTACATCACTATTAAAAGATAGTATCCAGTCTCATATTTTTTTGTTTTTTAAATTATGTTAAAGCTTTAGTCTGATGGACAAATTGACATTCAGTAACTGATATGATCAGTTTTAAAACTTTATACCATTGATGTGCACCATATTAAGGGGATTGGCTGCCAGGTAGAGGTGGGGAAGCCAGGCATTTCCTTAGTTATAGCGTACTCTGTGACTAAGGACTTTGTGCCTGAAATGCGTTAGTGATTTCATGTAGATGGCGTTCTTTTAAATGGATAAATAATGTCATCAGTTTTACTGTTTACGGATACTATGGATTTCTCATCTGGACTTGATAGTTGTGTCCTAACATAATTTGGGCATCCACCTGAGTCAGTCAGAGTGGAACTGGTAACCACATTTCACTCTTTATTTCCTGTTCCTGGTCTGACAGTTACTATACAAGCTGTAGGCATTCAGGACTGTGTATCTGATGTCTCTTATCATGTACTTTATTCCTATGCGTCATGTCATCAACAATGAGCTAGCTTCTAATTTGTAACTGTATATGCTGTCAGCCATTCCTATATCTATCCATTTCCAGTTGCCATGTTTAGGAAGGAGGATGGTAAACATGAAACAATAAAATGAAATATCTGCATACTTTTCAGAGATGCGGAAAAAAATGAATCATTCAATATTGTAAACTGGGTGAATGTGTGCTTGTGCATGTATGTGTTAGTAATGTTCTTTATGGTTTTTTTCACTACAGCAAACACTATTTGTATTATGCAACCTGGACATTTGTAAATTCTCATCGCTTATGTTCTTTACACATGTTCATCTATGTGAGTTAAAGGGGTTGTTCAGGTCCAGGAAAAGGGTCTACATTTTTACATTTTTCTAGAAACATAGCTATTCCGATCTATAGGCTGCATCTGGTATTACAGCTCATTCTGATTTAAATGAATGGGGCTGAGCTGAAATACTAGATATAGCCCATGAACAAGAGTGGCAAAAAACAGGCAAATCCACTATAATGAGATTAAAGCCCACATGCAGAAAAAATACAGTTGTCACAAGTGTTATATGATGACAGTGGCCCCACTTACTGCATCTGTAGCAGATCTCAAACAGAAGACAGATAAGTTATCATAGACAGCAACTTTGTTCTAAATAACCGTTGTTGTTCTGCCAATGTGAAGCTTGGCATAGTCAATGTTAAAAGGAGTGACATAATTATTGAAACAGCATATGGTGCACTGTTAAGCCTGAGGAAACACATAAAGTCTTGCAGTTAATATTCTAATTTATATTTTAAAAGTGCATATTTTAAAATGCTGCCGACTTTGCCAACTTTGTTGATAATGATTACATAGTCTATATTCATTAAATGGATTTTCAATTGACATAACAAGTCATGAAAAAACAATTAGTCTACAGCTTATGCTAATTTGCTTGTTTGCAATTTAGCAGGCAGTGGTTTGCAGTCACATCCAACAGAATTATATAGACTATGTACAACAAAATAGGATGCTGGTTCCTCTTCGGGCCTTGACATCTTTCTACATTTTCTTTAGCTGAAACCTATTATCATTAACTGATTAACTGGCATGATTCGGTTTATTGATTAGCAATAAATACATAATAATTATAATAATTATAATAATAATAATAATTATATTATTAATATTATATTATATTATTAATATTATATTATAATTATTATTATTATAATGGCATATGATAAGACATAATCTGAAAGGAGGCCCTCTCGCTCCAAACTGATATTCTATGTGTTCAAAAGACTCATCTTGTACAAAAAGACGGCATCACAATTCGACATCTCTCTTTTCCAGCTACTTTTCACAAACACCATACTAAGAAGAAAATAGGTGTTCTTAACGCTATCAAAAACTCAGTTGCCTTTTCCCTACTTGACCACAAAACTGACCCTCCAAAGCAGATATCTCATTGCAGTATGCCTCATAAATAATGTCCATTATACTATTGTCAAAATATACAGTACAGACCAAAAGTTTGGACACATCTTCTCATTCCAAGAGTTTTATGTATTTTCATGACTATAAAAATTGTAGATTCACACTGAAGGCATCAAAACTATGAATTAACACATGTGGAATTATATACTTAACAAAAAAGTGTGAAACAACTGAAAATATGTCTTATATTCTAGGTTCTTCAAAGTAGCCACCTTTTGCTTTGATTACTGCTTTGCACACTCTTGGCATTCTCTTGATGAGCTTCAAGAGGTAGTCACCTGAAATGGTTTTCACTTCACAGGTGTGCCCTGTCAGGTTTAATAAGTGGGATTTCTTGCCTTATAAATGGGGTTGGGACCATCAGTTGTGTTGTTCAGAAGTCAAGTGGATACACAGCTGATAGTCCTACTGAATGGAGTGTTAGAATTTGTATTATGGCAAGAAAAAAGCAGCTAAGTAAAGAAAAACGAGTGGCCATCATTACTTTAAGAAATGAAGGTCAGTCAGTCCGAAAAATTGGGAAAACTTTGAAAGTGTCCCCAAGTGCAGTGGCCAAAACCATCAAACGCTACAAAGAAACTGCCTCACATGAGGACCGCCCCAGGAAAGGAAGACCAAGAGTCACCTCTGCTGCGGAGGATAAGTTCATCCGAGTCACCAGCCTCAGAAATCACAGGCTAACAGCAGCTCAGATTAGAGACCAGGTCAATGCCACACAGAGTTCTAGCAGCAGACACATCTTTACAACAACTGTTAAGAGGAGACTGTGTGCAGCAGGCCTTCATGGTAAAATAGCTGCTAGGAAACCACTGCTAAGGACAGGCAACAAGCAGAAGAGACTTTTTTGGGCTAAAGTACACAAGGAATGGACATTAGACCTGTGGAAATCTGTGCTTTGGTCTGATGAGTCCAAATTTGAGCTCTTTGGTTCCAACCACCGTGTCTTTGTGCGACGCAGAAAAGGTGAACGAATGGACTCTACATGCCTGGTTCCCACCGTGAAGCATGGAGGAGGAGTTGTGATGGTGTGGGGGTGCTTTGCTGGTGACACTGTTGGGGATTTATTCAAAATTGAAGGAATACTGAACCAGCATGGTTACCACAGCATCTTGCAGCGGCATGCTATTCCATCCGGTTTGCGTTTAGTTGGACCATCATTTATTTTTCAACAGGACAATGACCCCAAACACACCTCCAGACTGTGTAAGGGCTATTTGACCAAGAAGGAGAGTGATGGGGTGCTACGCCAGATGACCTGGCCTCCACAGTCACCAGACCTGAACCCAATCGAGATGGTTTGGGGTGAGCTGGACTGCAGAGTGAAGGCAAAAGGGCCAACAAGTGCTAAGCATCTCTGGGAACTCCTTAAAGACTGTTGGAAGACCATTTCAGGTGACTACCTCTTGAAGCTCATCAAGAGAATGCCAAGAGTGTGCAAAGCAGTAATCAAAGCAAAAGGTGGCTTCTTTGAAAAACCTAGAATATAAGACATATTGTCAGTTGTTTCACACTTTTTTGTTAAGTATATAATTCCACATGTGTTAATTCATAGTTTTGATGCCTTCAGTGTGAATCTACAATTTTTATAGTCATGAAAATACAGAAAACTCTTGGAATGAGAAGATGTGTCCAAACTTTTGGTCTGTACTGTATGCACCCCACCAGTGATCACTCGCTTTTCTTAACAAGGTGCATTGTCATGTCTGCAAACTCCAGAGAAGCACTCTGATACCCTGCAGAGATTTTAACAATATTATGGACCCATCTATGGATTCCACAAATCCCACCAGACAAACTATCTCATGCCTTTCTCAATTCTCTCTTAGAGAAAATTTACATGATATCTGGCGGGTGCAACATGCCTCAGAAAGTGATTACACACACTTCTCCTCAGTCCATCATATGTACTCCTGCATTGACATGTTCCTAGTGGACATGTCCACCCTGCTACGCATGAAATCCTCCACCATAGAACTATTTACGTGTTTGGATCATGTAGCCATTACGCTTGAGAACTCACTATCAACAACGACTACAAGAATATGGAGGAACAACATCTTCATCCTAAGCCAATCTGTATATAAACCTAAAATTGAGAAAGATTTACAGGAATTCTTTACAACTAACTCTTCCTCTGTATCCAATCATTACGTTTTATGGAATGCCCATAAGGCATTAATTGGAGGAACTTTGATTAAACTTTCCAATAGGGATTAAAAAAAACACGCCAAAGACAAATCACCAAACCTTAACTCAACTGGCTACTCTAGAACGCCATAACAAGATCTACTCCTCTCCCAGCCTTACTGACCAAATTTATCAAACCAAACAGTGCCTATGTCTTGTTCTCATTCAAGACTATGAAAAAATGTTGAAAAAGTCGAAGATATAATCTGGGAATTTACTAAAGGATACAAATTTATCACATAATTGTAGGTTTTGTCTTCATTAAAGTGGCTTGTTTTTTCAACTACCAGCATACAATATTTCATCTGTGTCAACCCAGGTTCTAAATTATTGAAGCGCATAAAAGTCCTGTATAAAGTAAAGATGGCTACTGTATAGTCACTCCTCATTTTCATAATAAACTGAACCTATAAATAGCTCCAATATCTTCCTTTGCAATGTATATAGATTATTTCCATTCACATCATTTCCAGGTCAAAGAGCTAGACTCTCGAAAGCTTACTATCAAAAATATACTCAGTTAGCCTCTAAAAGGTATCGCCTGATTTCCTCACTCTTCCACTAAATTACTGAAATGAATGAACGTTTCAAAGATATTCTAATTTATTGAGATGCACTTGTATATAAGAAAGTTAAAGACTATGAACACATTCACATTGATTTTTTTTTTTTGGATGCATGTTGTGCTAAGAACATTTTTCTAATTGGGTATCATTAACTTTGGCTTCTATAGCTCACATACTTCTGTGGAAACTCTGCCTTCAGCCCCTCTCTCACTTCTCCTGAACAATCTTTTGAGCTAATTTACTTTATGACCATATCAAGATCTTTTGGTTCCTCTATGGTAAATGTTATTTTTATATAAACTATAGGCCAGTTATTCGGCCAGATGACTGAATGCTTATACAACTATGTTTAAAAAAAGCTTTTTATGCTGATTCTGAAGCAGATTCATCAGATTGAGCATGGAAAAGACTCAGACTCATATTTCAGCCACAAACTCCACGACAAAAACGTGTCAGATTTTTCTGCCATGTACATGTCTACAGTATGCAAACAACATTGTAAAAGTCTTTCTATAAGTATTATCATATTAATTAGAATTTTTTTGCTACAAATGGGTCACATCGCTGCTTTGTATGTAACAGCTTTGGAAAGTACTTGCATTAACATTGCATTTAAGTTTATGCATTGCCCCACCTGCTTCAGATCTTGAATATAGCCTTAAAGCATTATAATTAGGCTGAAATGGTTCATTTCACAAAAACGTCTAAGATTTGACAGCAAGACTATGAAAAGTTAAGGGGATTGAATGATCAACTATAAAGGATAAGAATCATAAAAAGACATATCACATAACTTGACATGTTAACATTAAAACAAACTTTTAATATAATTTTCTGCCTTGGAAGGAGACACTCTGTCTGGTGGGTTTTCCCTGGAGTACAACTTGTTCACAACTGACTTATCAGGTACAAATACCAGACATTGGGTTTTCCTTCAGGATTGTACTATTACAGTAGTTTTAACAAAATATCTCAAAAGTAAGGCTTGATGTGGAACACATCCATTACATATCACTTCAACTGTTGTCATGCCTTAAATGTGCACATCACTATACCCTTACTGCTGAGCTCTTTCCGTCCATGACATTTCCTTTATCACATACTACTTATTGTATGTCTGCTGTCACTTATCATTTGCTACCTATCACCCATCGTTCACCTCTCATTTGCGTCTCTCATCCTTCATTCTTTCTCCGCTCACATTCTTTTTACCCGTCAGTCATCTGCTGTTCTTCATACTCACTCTTCACAAACATTTGTTTTCCATGACAAATGATGGTGACAAGCCTGATTCTGAAGTATAACAAGAATGATGTAGAAAAAGAACGATTATAGAAAAAGTTTCTTGTGGAAAATAAGTAGGATACAGCAAGGTTCAGATTACTTTGACTTTAAAGTGCAGTTTTTTGGAGAAGGAGGCAGCCCACAATAAATAATCTTTCATTTATAACCCTATTGGTATGGCCTTACTCACACATCCATATTAAAAATATTGAGAGTGAAGGAGGGTAATTTTATGTCCGTTTTTTGACAGGCAGAAAAAAATGGTTTGTTAATAAAACCGGATATAGTCTATATTTCTCCATTTTCACAGACACACGGACCCAATCGAAATCAACGAGTCCATTTTTAAGAGACATAAAATCGGACTGACATCTGAGTTACATTAGTTAAAAATGGGTCAGTGTGTTGGGACAATAAAAAGACAAATTACATTTATTAATTTATCAGGTTTCTTAAAAGCTGATATTAAATGGCTGACAATCATCAAAAGCGGACAAACGGACAAGGAACAAATGCAAAACAGATGCACAATGGCCAGATCAATTTGCACATTTTTCATGATTGAGTCATGTGAATATAGTCGTAGTCCTCACTGAAATGAATTCATGCTAATACGGGACATGCATAGGTTTCCTATATCATGTATCTACTATGATGCCTATGAGACCTCTACTTCTGGATGGGAGTCTTGTTCCACCTATGTAGCCATGAAATTAGCTGCAGTTTCCATTTATAATAGTCTGTAGCCTGAAAATGAGATTCAGACTACAGACAATAATAAAATAATCAGGATTGCAGTAAATATAAGTCCTTAAAATGTCCTTTGCGGTTCAGTTGTGATACATTCTATATGGCTTTTTTTTTCTTTTTACAGTAATGATATTTTTTTATATCTATGACATCTGGAATTGACTGCCATTACAGTTCTCATAGGGGTTATTACTAAGCGCTTCAGATCCCTGAATGCAAATCTGCCTTGTCATGCAGCAATTTGGAGACTGTTGCTTTATCACTGCATAAAAACACATGTTAAAACACCTGTTGAGAGCTGTAATGGTAGCCATTGACTGTAGACGTTTTTGGAAAACATACAATGGAGACTGAAAGGAAACGTTAACCAACTAACCAACTGAATATATTATTTGACAATTTCACTCAGTACTATTCCACAATTTATTTATGGTTTCATGATATCAAGTGGCAATCCATCACAGACGCAGATTTATACAAGTGGGATCCAGTTTTTGGCCAGTGATAACCATTGAATCACTGACGACGAGTTCAGGGTTGAAATTGGATCAAGGACAAAATCTGCATGGATTTGCATGTTTTCACCACACACTTAAAATGCTTAATGACAGGTTAATTGGAATCCTATGAAATTATGTGCAGTGTGGTGACGGGAAATTAGATTGTGAACCCCATTGGTGACAGAAACATATGTGAGTGATGACAGGTTGCTGTGAAAAATGACACTTCTTGCCAGCTGTGTGATATATGTTGGTACTATAAACGTGAAAGGAAATATATAAGGAGAGTTGCTATCCAATTAGAGAAAACTTAAAGAAAGAAATAAAAAGATCAACCCCCTCTAGACAACAAACATCTGAAAAGATCTTGTTATTCCTATGTTGGAAATAAAAACGGATTATGTCTTTTAAGAGCTGGGAGCAACACATTTAACCCATAGATCATCCCACTTGCTTCAAATTAATTATAGTAATACAACACTGAATTCTTTCTTCAGCATCTTAATCTAAAGGTCTTGACCTCCTTGTGTGCTTACAGATGTAGCAAAGTTTAACATTACAAATAACACATTAACTACACTGTGGCATGGAGTGTTAACTTTTCACAATGGCTTCTGTAGCCTGCTGTGACTATATCACAGTGTGTTGTCAGTGTAATGTTAAACTTTGCTACATTTGTAAGTCTACTAAAAAGAAGCAGCTTACGTTTTATTACTACAAGAACCATATTTGTTTTAAGCTTAATCTTCTAGGAAATTAAAAGTATTCAAAGTGGGGTTTCAACCTGGTCATAATGTATACTTTGTCATTACATTTCATTTAGACATATAACGTTACCATAAATTGTCAAGAATTGCTAAAGTAAATTAAAAGTATACCATGTGCAGAGAATTTCTTTGCACAATTTTGTGGGATGTTTTCTTTTTTTTTAAAATGCTGCAAAATTTGGGTGAAGTGTTTTGGTTACAAGTAATTAATTTGGGTGGACTTGGATGATTTAGGGAAACAATATAATAAAAATATTATTATTTCTCAATATTAAAGTGGGTTGTAGCGGCAAAGAAAAGTGTTCATTAGTTCTGGACAATGTGATTAAGTACAAGACTAAAATATAAAGGTGACAAACTCTGAAATGAGAAAAAAATTAAAAAATAATAAATCGTTATGTAACTTATTAAACTGAGATCAAATACACTCCCTGACAATAAAATAACGCATGAAGAAGGAGTTGTTGGAATCAAATGAAATTTTATATGTGTGAATGTAATAATGATATATGTAAGTGATTGCAATATCACAGCGAAAGGATAAGGTTACTAAGGAAACTGAAAGGAGGCTCTAGTATCATGTTGGGCTTCCTCTAGCCTGGATACAAGATGAGGTACAGTTGTACATGGAGGCATATTAGGTTTCATTCAGTATGCCACGATTCTCTTTATTGGTGGTCTGTCTAGGCCGTTCGGAGCCTGTTCAGCATGTGTGTGCTCCCTCATGTAACCACTGCTTCCAACACCTCCAAAAAGCTAGATCAATCAATAGGTGGCACTAGAGAAACAATTTTCTTCTTCTGGAGGAGAGCTAATTTGCATACCTTTCCCAGGGGAGCACTCTGCCTGCAAGACTCCCTACACCAGCCTTATTACCTGGGAGAAACTTTTAACAAAAATGGCATTGTCCTAAGGGCACTACACCTTTAGCACATGGGCATATTTGTTAGTGAGCAGAGCTAGTGGCTCTTCATTCTGTTGCATTCTTTCCAGCAAAATGGGAGATAAAATATTTTTCTTAATGAGAATAACTTGTATAGATGGATAGATATCAGTATTAGCTTTGGTTGGCAACAGTACATTGGGGAAATGCCAAAGAGATATAATCTAATGGACATTTTTTGAGTGGAGAAAGATTTTTCCTATTAATATTAGGATAAACCAGCAACTAGTATATAAAAAAAATTCCATGCAACCATTTTTTTTATTACTGGTTATACTGTTAATAGGTCAATGGAGAGATATTGATTATTTTTAGGAAAATCAAATTTTTTTTATTTTTTTTTGCTTTAGATGAATGCTTTCTGTGGGATTAGACCCCTGTTCTTGTATTAGTGAAAGCTATTGAAGGATTAATAACAATTCCATGTAGTGAACTGAGGGACATGAAAGCTAGTGGGCTTTGACAGCTTAACTGATACTTAGATTGAAGCACTAGTGCAGAACAGTTGAGATCTCGTAGCACATTCAAAATTGAGATCATAAATACGCTAAGATTTATGATGACTTTATATCGTACATGAACAATTCTTTGTTTGGGCCGCAGAGCATTAACAGTGTCCAAGTTTAGAAGCCGATTAAATGCAACTGCACAGTTTATTATTGCATTTTTCAGAGAAATTAATACCATTCTTAGATTTTAAAAATCACAGTAACCATGCCGCCATTGTGCTACTTATGAATAGCTTCTCCCCTGACCTATTGTATCTATCCACCTTCCATTCCAGACGGAAGTGCCTAGGGCTCACCAGAGGAACTTGTCCTGGGGACCCATCCAACAGCTTTCTGACAATAGCCTACATCACGGCTCCTTCACTAAAATCTTGCATATGTGCTGACTGCCCAACAACCAGCGCTGTACATTACTGAGTATTTTCCCTGTATCATCATTCACTATAATACTGTGCATGCCCCAATTGCTCCAAGGCCAGTTAAGGCACTGTATGGTGAAGGGCACAGCCATGGAGCACAAAATTTTTGTGAGGGAGCCATGACACAGGCATAGAACACAGGGCTGCCCCATACTGGATAAATTTGTGGGCCCACAATACATCTTACAGTTTTCTGTCCTGTGGCCCCTATACAGTATATTTAATGTTCTTCTGTGCTCTTGATATAGTATAATGCTCTACAGTATACACACAGTATAAATTGCTCCCCAGAGCCTCCACACAGTATAATGCTCCACAGTGACCTCACACAGTATAAAATGTTCCCAAGAGCCCTCCCCACAGTATAATGTTCCACCACAGTGGCCTGACACATAGTATAATGCTCCACTGTGGCCCCCCCAAACAGTATAATGCTCCACAGCTGCTCCACCTGCTCATGCTTCCCTGAGTTTTCCACAGTACAATGCTTCACAGTGGCTCAATACAGTATCATATGTTCTCAAGTGCCACACACACAGTATATAATGCTCCCTGGAGCCCCCCAAAGTATAATATGCTCCCAAGAGCCCCCACTGTATAATGCTCCACAGTGGTCCCATACAGTGCAATACCCCCAGTGACTGGAAGCCTCGAGCCACTTCTGGTGAACTCCACAAAATTTGTGTAATGAGTATTGGTGAGACTCAGCCCTCTGGTTTGTTGTGGTGGTATTATTGTAGTCTCTTTAGACCCTAGAGTATAATAAATGAGTAATCCAGCAATCCTCAGTGTCCTCTTCAGGCCTCAGAGTCACCACTGAGGCTTGAGCCCAGCACATCCCATGTGACTGCTGAACCAACCAACTGTTCATGCTGTGCTGTGTTATCAACACAGTGTATGGAGCTAGAAGCAGATGGCTCCATTCACTATAGCGGCCATGTCACAAAATTGTCATATATTTTTTTTATTTGTAAACTGTAAAATTCTCGATATTATGTAAAATAAGTGATATGCAAATAAGATGTAAATAACAATATAACAAGTAACAATATATATATGTAATGTAACAATAATATAAACAATATGCAAATAAAGTATGCAAATAATCTTATACAGCACATGGATTTGTATTTAGACAGTCTAAGATTAAGCATATGGAGAGAACATTTATAAAAACTATTACATAGGTAACTTTGCAGATCAGGAGATTTTGCCTATACCAAGCAATGATACTTTCTTTCATTTGTAAAAACCATACTAATACATGCATTTACCATTTAATTGGTTTCTATGGGTAATATTGTCTATCTCCAAATCCACAGCTTCGTAAGTGCCCTGCATTGTGGAATGTTTAAAGAGAATATTATAGCGTAAAGGTTTAGAAAAGATGTGCGTCTAGCACTGCAGGGATTAATACCACTTATTATTTATAACCCAAAGATGTTTTATCAGCTTATTTTGGTCGGTGAAGAATGAAGCTGTCAGAATTTGTGATGGTTTATATTAAGGTACTACTAGAATCATCATCATCAGCATCATAAGCATCAACATTCTGGGCAAGATCTGGCTTATGTCATAGTGAAAATAGCATCACCGCCTGAAAGACCTCTTCAAAAATGCTAATTTATGCTACTGCAACTTTATTTTATTTTCCCTTAATACTTTTTATATGACATTTCACAGTCCTCTGGCCTCAATAGAATTTTCTGCAACATAAAAATGACAATCCCGGTGATTTAAAGAGATTGGTCAGTCTGAATGAGGCAGATGGAGTGCTTCAGGATTGTCAATTTACCATCCATTACATAGGGTCAACACTCATCTTCAGTATATCATTAATGCATCTTGCTAAATCATTTGGAAAATGCTCACATTGCTATGCTGTGCAGCCATGTTAAATTGCATGGATAATGAAGTGTAACTGCACATAAAATCCTCTATTGCATGAGAATATTTTATTGTTTTCTGGTTTCACTTCTGTGGCACCACTAATATAACATCATAAAACCTCATTGTGCCATCCTGGAGACTTCTGAAAGGTGATAACTTTTCTGCATTAGATCAGGGCAGGGAGTATCACTAAGCTTGACCATTTTTCTTGTGATCCCTGGTTTATAGGAATATAGTATGTACATATTTTTTTTACATTTTATTTTCCTATAAAGGTCACATAAAGTACATGGTTCTTAAAGAAAATAGACTCCTGGGACAGAGAACAGCATTGGAAGTCATACATAGAAATAACATGATCACTCTCTAACTGAAGATGGTATTTTTGTTCTTAGCGTTCAGTTTCTGGCATAAATTATAGTAAGTCTACATTCACACGACACGACAGTGTATTTTTTAACAGACATCACACGGCAGCATTAAATTCAATGTCAGTGAATGGGGGCTATACACATGACCGTTATTTTGATGGTCCTTTGTAAAATATAGGTTATGTCCTATTTTATCTGATTTCACCAATCCCTACATACAGTACACTGTAATGTATGTGGGATCCATTTTTTCATGGCCATTCCACACCTCAGTCATCTGAATATAGCCTAAGTCTGTGGGAACCCAGGAGGGTGTCCCCTTTTTCAAAAAATTGGCATGAATGGTGACAATGCATCAAAAGTCTCAAATCTGAGCTGAAAAACAGCCGTGCACCAAAATGTTCGATTTTTATTATACATTTTATGCAAGAAACTGACTAAAATGTATGATAAATTCCCCCCTCATGTGTATTCAAGCATCCCATAGAGGCATGCATTACTTTTGTCCATTTTTCAGATAGAACAAGTAAATGTTTCAATGAAGACCACAGACAGCACGTGGATGCCATCTATTTGTAGTTTGTTTTTTACAGATCATTGCTAGGAGATGCCCTGAAACTGGCGTTTGTGGTCATGTGACCTTTCTCACTGGGTCTGGGCCAAAATGGGCCTACTTTTTAATTTAAAGATGATGGGCGAAAAACAAATTTAGGTGCAAAAGGGCAAAAGATTTTAAGAGTTTTGCTTATCCACACATGAGTGTATTACGTGCCTCCAAGTTACTTACTTTTTGCCTTATTAAATGATATTTGACAGTCATCATGGGGCATACAGAAATGTATGCGCCTACTGCTGAAACAGTCCTATCAAGGTGTACAGAATAGAAAGGTGTTACATTTCTGCATTGAACCTGTCACATGTTAAAACGCCCTAAGAGGACTAAATAGGGCTATATGTGCTATATGGGCTATTATTATTATTATTGTTTATTTATATAGCACCATTAATTCCATGGTGCTTTACATTTGTGGATTTACATACGGTACACCAGATATACAAAACAGATAATGCTAACAGAGACCAACTGGCACAGTGGGATAGAGGGCCCTGCACACGTTCATGTGCATGGAGCCTAATTGGAAATTCATCAAGAGCCATTTTACTTATAAACCCAGAAATGTTATGCAGGCAACCAAGTAAATCAGGAAATAACCCCCCCCCCCCCCATAGAGCAGCAATCCATTTATTAAATAATTCAACCATGAGTCCAAAAATTTTCAAAAACAGCTATTGACTGTGTAGTCATGACATATGTTCTTCAGTAATTGCCTGTTGTAATGTGCTCTTTAGCTATAAAATATAATCATATTAGAAGTCAGTGAGTAGCTCTGTCTCCAGAATTTTGGTTGCCGCGGGCCCTTTTTATACAGGTCATGAAAGTCATCACGTTCCTAAGGATTGAAATCGAAATAAAAGGTCACATGCTTCCAATCCATGCATTATATTTATAAGCGTAATATACTGCAACTAGGCTCCGTGGTATAAACTACATGATAAAGCTATTTTCTTTTGGCCTTGTATCCTTGGATTATTTAGTAAATCTAAGACAAGCACCTGAAGGTATTGAGAAACTGCTAGGTATTTTTAAATGAAGAGTTCAGTGAGAGGTGAATGCGGGAATATTGCGCTAATAGGTCATTTTAGAAGAGCATAACACACTCCAGCACCAAGAGCTCTTCTAATCAGGTTTACTTATAGCGTGCAGTTCCCAACGTGCACAGAAAATACGGCTGATACAGGCTGCAGATAAAAGGAACAATATTTGTCTTTCTAAGCATAAACAATCTTCCAATTCATCCAGCCTATGATTCATTTAACCTTTCATGATCTGTTTGATCTGCTGAGCAATTCCAAGTCTGAGTCTTCAGTCAACAAACAGATTGCTCTAAAGATTATATTGGAAATATAAAGTAAAGAGTCAGCACCGCCATCTTATTTCATTACCAGATTCTTCTATTTCAACTCTTCAGTGAAATAGATTTCACAGGTAAATTTACTGCTATTAATTGTGAAAAACAATAAAATGCACCCAGTTCTAGAATATTACATTATATTGTTTAGAAATGAATACAAATAGTACTTCTTTTCACACAATATTGCATCCATTTTTATTATTTATGCCTTTTAAACTTGCCATTGTTTGGGACATTTCTAAATGGCCATTTATTAGGAATAATAATATCAGTAGGCGTTGTACTATTCATTTTACTTTTCAGTACAAAATATACGTTTATGTGTGTTATTATGTTATTATTATTAGGAGTAGTACAAAAAGGTGTATTTACATCTGGGTTTTATGTATGATGATGAGAATATTAATTAAAAAAAAGTTAATGATTGTGTTTATATTATTATTAGTAACTGCAGCAATAATAGTAGAAAAATACCTTATTGCCAGTCATTTTTCTACATTACCGTAAATGGTCACAATTTTTTGTTTTTATTGTTCTTACACTAAATACTGTAGATCCAAAACTGTATTGGTTAGTCATTTGTAATGTATCTTTATAGTGGTCGGAGTTACAATTTACTGTCAAACAGCTCTAAACACCCTATTTTCTTAATACCAGTACACAGTTAAAGGGGTATTCTCATCACAATCATTTGGCATTTCCCGAGAATATGCCCTAAATGTCTGATACATGCAGATCCCATCTCCAGGACCCACACCTATCTGAGTAACAGGAGTACCCCAACCAGTGGATCATTGTACCTTTGGAATGGACTGAATTGGAATGGTGGTTGCTTGTGCAGCCACTTCTACATTCACTGCAGCCACAACACTAGTGCCTAGACTAGTACCGCAGTTGGCATAAATGTGATGGGAATAAAATTATAAAATGCTATCTGCTTGTGGGCACCGCTTAGGGGAGTATGAAATCTCATTGCATAGGCTTTAAGGTTAATAATAAAACAATGCGCAGTAGACTTCTAAATTTCCTCTTGTTTTGCCCTCAAGCAGCCAAATTTTATAATGTAATATTTGGTAATAAATGGAATTTGGAGATCTATTTTAGAAAAAAAAAGGTTTGCAAAGATGGACATTCACTTCAAAGGGGTTTTCCAGGACTTATACTGTATATTGATAACCTATCCGTAGCTGCCTATTAGCTGTTTGAAGAGGCCAACTTTTACAGCTTTGCCCTTAAGAATAAATTTGTTGCCGTCCATCTGTGAGGTGTGTATTTTGTTTAAAGGATCAAAAAAAAAGAATTATAGGCGGGTACCTCTAGATGGTCTTTGGGGTGCTCCATATATGACAAAAAAGACTTTACTATGAAATAAAGAACAAGGACATATAACTAAACAAAAGAGCATACCCAAAATATGAAAGAGTATATCAATATATACAGTCATATGAAAAAGTTTGGGCACCCCTATTAATCTTAATCATTTTTAGTTCTAAATATTTGGGTGTTTGCAACAGCCATTTCAATTTGATATATCTAATAACTGATGGACACAGTAATATTTCAGGATTGAAATGAGGTTTATTGTACTAACAGAAAATGTGCAATATGCATTAAACCAAAATTTGACTGGTGCAAAAATTTGGGTACCCTTATCATTTTATTGATTTGAATACTCCTAACTACTTTTTACTGACTTACTGAAGCACAAAATTGGTTTTGTAACCTCACTGAGCTTTGAACTTCATAGCCATGTGTATCCAATCATGAGAAAAGGTATTTAAGGTGGCCAATTGCAAGTTGTTCTCCTATTTGAATCTCCTCTGAAGAGTGGCATCATGGGCTCCTCAAAACAACTCTCAAATGATCTGAAAACAAAGATTGTTCAACATAGTTGTTCAGGGGAAGGATACAAAAAGTTGTCTCAGAGATTTAACCTGTCAGTTTCCACTGTGAGGAACATAGTAAGGAAATGGAAGACCACAGGGACAGTTCTTGTTAAGCCCAGAAGTGGCAGGCCAAGAAAAATATCAGAAAGGCAGAGAAGAAGAATGGTGAGAACAGTCAAGGACAATCCACAGACCACCTCCAAAGAGCTGCAGCATCATCTTGCTGCAGATGGTGTCACTGTGCATCGGTCAACAATACAGCACACTTTGCACAAGGAGAAGCTGTATGGGAGAGTGATGCGAAAGAAGCCGTTTCTGAAAGCACGCCACAAACAGAGTCGCCTGAGGTATGCAAAAGCACATTTGGACAAGCCAGCTTCATTTTGGAAGAAGGTCCTGTGGACTGATGAAACAAAGATTTAGTTGTTTGGTCATACAAAAAGGCGTTATGCATGGCGTCCAAAAAACACAGCATTCCAAGAAAAACACTTGCTACCCACTGTAAAATTTGGTGGAGGTTCCATCATGCTTTGGGGCTGTGTGGCCAATGCCGGCACCGGGAATCTTGTTAAAGTTGAGGGTCGCATGGATTCAACTCAGTATCAGCAGATTCTTGAGAATAATGTACAAGAATCAGTGACGAATTTGAAGTTACGCCGGGGATGGATATTTGAGCAAGACAATGATCCAAAACACAGCTCCAAATCTACTCAGGCATTCATGCAGAGGAACAATTACAATGTTCTGGAATGGCCATCCCAGTCCCCAGACCTGAATATCATTGAACATCTGTGGGATAATTTGAAGCGGGCTGTCCATGCTCGGCGACCATCAAACTTAACTGAACTGGAATTGTTTTGTAAAGAGGAATGGTCAAAAATACCTTCATCCAGGATCCAGGAACTGATTAAAAGCTACAGGAAGCGACTAGAGGCTGTTATTTTTGCAAAAGGAGGATCTACTATATATTAATGTCACTTTTCTGTTGAGGTGCCCATACTTTTGCACCGGTCAAATTTTGGTTTAATGCATATTGCACATTTTCTGTTAGTACAATAAACCTCATTTCAATCCTGAAATATTACTGTGTCCATCAGTTATTAGATATATCAAATTGAAATGGCTGTTGCAAACACCCAAATATTTAGAACTAAAAATGATTAAGATTAATAGGGGTGCCCAAACTTTTTCATATGACTGTATATATTTATTATGCTACATGAAGGGAACAAGCAAAGAGAAATATACTATTAAAATCAATTAAAAACACATAAAGACAAGGCACAACTAAAATATAAGAAGTCCACCCATAAGCAACTGCCCAAAATGGGGTATAATTCAATCATAATAAAGCAAATAGTCCTAGATGCACAATAGTGAAGTAATGAGAAAGTATAATATACATAAATAAATAAATAAAAACTCTTTATTCTTTATTTACTACCTGATATTGGTGTACCCTTTCATGTATTTATGCATTATCATGCTATTTAATGTAGTGATGTCTATTTATTTGTGGATTCCTATATGGTAATATATATGTTTTGCATCTAGGGCTGTTTCCTTTATTACGATTTTGGGCAGGTATTTATGAGTGGACTTCAGATATATCAGTTGTGCCTTGTCATTATGTGTTTTTAATTGTGTATGTACTTGTGCCCTTCAAGTGGCATAATAAATATATGTATTTATATTCTCTTTCATATTTTGAGTGTGCTTTTTAGTTTAGTTATATGTCCCTGTTCTTCATACCGTAGGCTTTTGTTTAAAGAGGCCATGGCACTTACAAGTGCCGCAGCCTCTTCCCTGTGTCGATGGCATCAAGTTCACAATTTTCTGGCTTGATATTATTTATTTTCACTGAGTATCTTCATAGTTCTCCGCAGCCAACAGAGAGGAATTCTAAGACTCTCATTAATTAGACAAAATAATGAGTTTTTTGGTAAGTGTCTCTGATAGTACATGAACCTAATAATTCTGGGACTGCATAAATATAGATATCACATAATTACATTGCACATCTGACACATTGAGCATTGTAAAGTTGTGTACATACAACAATGTAGTCATATGTATTCCATGTGTATGCTGCTTCTGTGCAACATCATATTTAAAAGCTAAACTTTAATAATATGTTCAGTCCAGAAGAATTTGAGATATAAATTCAGAGGTATACAAGAAAAAAAAAGTGACACCATTGAATGGCATGTTATGACTTCATACAACTCAGAGTATGTATGGATATTGCTATATGCTTAAGGCTTAACATTATAGACCCTTTCTATAGAAATATTTACACCAGATATGAGTTATGCGTTTTGAATTGTACCAAATGTCATACTTTAACCTTGCAGGTTTTCATCCACAGTTTATCTGTAAAAAGTAAATCTAATTAGAACCCAAGCTGAGAGTAATCAATAGTTAGAACATGTTTTGGTGATGCTTAAGCAGAACTCAAATTAATTAAAATTATATATTCATTAAAAAGTACCGTCAAATCTTAACAAGTTGCTTTCAAAATGCAAGCTATCAGCAAAATCTTACTTACTGCGCAAAGCATTTTTCTTTTAATTAAAATGTTAGGCCACATTGTAATTCAAAACTAATATACAATTAAAAGGGTGTGGAGATAATAATCCAAAAACAATAATCCGCTCTTTAGAATCAAGCTTTAGTTTACAGATTTTAATATCACCTAAATGAATCTATATGAGAGTAATTGTGGGTCTCAAAAGTGGGATCACAATGTGAACATCTGGGCTATATTTTTCTTAAAGTATCTGTAATGCTCACTACTACATATTATGCCTTGATGCAACCTCCAAATTTTAGGTGATTCTGCAAGTAGCACCCATGGATCTTTATAATGATCTAACATGCTACACTTCCTTATGTCTCAGCTCTCACACACAGTTCTTTTCTGTTGGATTCAATATGATAAAAAAAAGCCTGCCTTGTTCCATCACATACCATATAATGGAAACATTTTGTCCTAGAATCATTGCTATGTCTGTCATACGGCACTATATGAAGGCACCATATGGTGGCACACAGGGTACCTGCAACTCCATCCTCAGTGAAAGAAACTCCACACACCAGTTTGAGATGCTCTTTAGATACTTTATATGTTCAGCTATAATACAGACAGGCATATATTGACTTTGTTGAGTGAGTGTGACCTTTATTGGAAGCGGGTATATTCACTTGCTGCTCATTGTAAGAATATCCTCTTCAATATGAGAAAGGCAGATTACTTGCAAAAGGCTGGCACAGCGTCACCCTAATATTGGAGTATTGCTTGTTTACGGTAGATTAACAGGATGCAAATATCTATATAGGTTCTTTAGTATACATATGTTATTGGCCATGCTATCAAAACTTAAAATCTGGAGCATATCCTACTGTAGTTCATCGCTACACCTTCACCATAGGTTAAATCTAATGTAATGTAATTGGTCTACAGTCATGGCCAAAAGTTTTGAGAATGACACAAATATTATATTTTCACATGATCTGCTGCCCTCTGGTTTTTATGTGTGTTTGTCAGATGTTTTTATCACATACAGAAATATAATTGCATTCATATTATGAGTAACAGAAGCTTATATTAAAGTAGTAAAAAAACAGGGTATGTATGAGCGCTACTTAATCAGCCAGACATGTATTAAAATGAAACTTTTTTTATTGGATCACAATGTTACTCCACAAGGTGGCGATATAAAGTATGGCAACACGTTTCGACATCTTAACTGACGTCTTCATCAGGCCAACACGCTGGATCATGGAGCAGGCACAAAGTGTTCCTGTAAAATACACCATATAAGTAATATCCCAAACATAAATTATAACATGAATGTATACATCTAGATAAACAAATCAGATTTATTAATCTAGAAAAGTAGATAAGGATTTGGTTTGTTTTCCAAAGGGCAACCCCAATGCACAGGCATATAGAAAAACTGCAAAAATAGGTGGATTTATAAAAGATAATGCTTTGTTTATACTGCTGTATTTTTGGCCAATGCTCCCTTTCGTTTTGCCAAAAACAGGAGTGTGGCTTCAGCAGAGGGAAGGAGAAAAAGTAAGCACTTATCCCAAGAAACCTGAATAAAATATGGGAGGTCAAGACAACCTTACATTATGGAAGTTTCCATAGAGAGTCCCTCGTTTGGATATCTATGTAGTGATTGAAAACACAAGCAACTGGACCTATTGTATCAAGCATGTACATCATATTAGGCCTGCACACACAGTTCTGGGTAGAAAAATTTCTTATGGCAGATTCAAGTGACAAATATTACTGCCTGTTTGCAAAAATGAGGAAGGTGTGAAAAAGTTGCAATCCCATGCAAAGTGGCTAGCTATTTTTGCACGAAGACAAATAAGGGGATTCTCCTGGAATAGGAAAAGATTATATATAAAGAATATGTAAAAGGGGGAAAAAAAAAATCTCATTTTCCCTAAGGAATAATCATCAGGATAAATTAAAATGGCTTCCGCCCTCTCTATCCTGCAGGAGTCAGTCCTAGACTGTTCAGACATACAGGATGAGAGATACAGAACAGCTACAGTCTGCCCAGGCTGGCTGGTAGCAGCATAGGGAACACAGCCTGATAGAGAATTACATGTACGATGGGGCTGCAAATATGTCGGAACTAACAAATTATGGGTTGGGGGACATGAGGTGAACAGGGACAAAGCACTGCTATGTGAACTGTAGATAACACTGTCCCTGCTTACCTCTTCAGATGTGTCTTTCTGCAGCTCCATCCCACAGATGAGGATGGCATGTCAGCTCTGACATATTTACAGTCCCTAGTAGTATAATATTGTACCGTGTTACAACACATCGTCTGAAGAAGAGAGCTAGTACTCTTGAAAGCTTGCTATCAAATATACTCAGTCAGCCTCTAAAAGGTATCGCCTGATTTCTTCACTCTTCAAATATTCACAGTCCCATCATTCATGTAATTCTCCTCAGTGTTCCCCCTGCTGCTACCAGTCTGGACAGAGAATTGAATCAGATCATCACTTCTGTTTCCTCAAGCAGTCCGCCCTGCTGTGTGACCTAACATTCCAGGACAGGATTTTACAATATAAGAGAGACGGCTGTCATTTTAAAGAGTAAGCCTGTTTCTTTAATGGCAGCAGAAATCCTCTCACTCAAGTGCAGGTGGGGGCTTCTAAATAATACAAAACGGCTGCTCCATGATCTAGCGTGTTGGCCTGATGAAGACGTCAGTTAAGACGTCGAAACGCGTTGCCATACTTTATATCGCCACCTTGTGGAGTAACATTGTGATCCAATAAAAAAAAGTTTCATTTTAATACATGTCTGGCTGATTAAGTAGCACTCATACATACCCTGTTTTTTTACTACTTTACTATTTGCACTACCACTGTCCTACAGACAGGTGGTCCCAGGGGGAGCAGCAACTTGCTAGACTCTTTCTCTCTTTTTACCATACTTAATCCTGAGGCATTACTATCCAGGTCCCCACAGGACCACCAGAGGCGCCAGTGTGGTAATAAAACCTTTTTCTTTTTATTATTTAGAAGCTTATATTGACAGTTAGAATGAGTTAATGCAGCAAGTCAATATTTGCAGTGTTGACCCTTCTTCTTCAGGACCTCTGCAATTCTCCCTGGCATGCTCTCAATCAACTTCTGGACCAAAACCTGACTGATAGCAGTCCATTCTTGCAGAATCAATGCTTTAATTTTGTCTGAATTTATTGGTTTTTGTTTGTCCACCCGTCTCTTGATGATTGACCACAAGTTCTCAATGGGATTAAGATCTGGGGAGTTTCCAAGGCCATGGACCCAAAATCTCTATGTTTTGTTCCCTGAGCCATTTAGTTATCACCTTTGCTTTATGGCAAGGTGCTCCATCATGCTGGAAAAGGCATTGTTGAGCGCCAAACTGCTCTTGGACGGTTGGGAGAAGTTGCTCTTGGAGGACATTCTGGTACCATTCTTTATTCATGGCTGTGTTTTTAGGCAAGACTGTGAGAGAGCCGATTCCCTTGGCTGAGAAGCAACCCCACACATGAATGGTTTCAGGATGCTTTACAGTTGGCATGAGACAAGACTGGTGGCAGCGCTCACCTCTTCTTCTCCGAATAAGCTGTTTTCCAGATGTTCCAAACAATCGAAAAGGGGATTCATCAGAGAAATTGACTTTACCCCAGTCCTCAGCAGTCCACTCCCTGTACCTTTTGCAGAATATCAGTCTGTCCCTGATGTTTTTTCTGGAGAGAAGTGGCTTCTTTGCTGCCCTCCTTGAGACCAGGCCTTGCTCCAAGAGTCTCCGCCTCACAGTGCGTGCAGATGCACTCACACCTGCCTGCTGCCATTCCTCAGCAAGCTCTGCACTGCTGGTAGCCCGATCCCGCAGCTGAAACACTTTTAAGAGACGGTCCTGCCGCTTGCTGGTCTTTCTTGGGCGCCCTGGAGCCTTTTTGGCACCAATGGAACCTCTCTCCTTGAAGTTCTTGATGATGCGATAGATTGTTGACTGAGGTGCAATCTTTCTAGCTGCAATACTCTTCCCAGTTAGGCCATTTTTGTGCAGTGCAATGATGACTGCACGTGTTTCTTTAGAGATAACCATGGTTAACAGAAGAGAAACAATGATGGCAAGCACCAGCCTCCTTTTAAAGTGTCCAGTGGTGTCATTCTTACTTAATCATGACAGATTGATCTCCAGCCCTGTCCTCATCAACACCCACACCTGTGTTAATGGAGCAATCTCTGAAACGATGTTAGGTGGTCCTTTTAAGGCAGGGCTGCAATGATGTTGAAATGTGTTTTGGGGGATAAAGTTCATTTTCTAGGCAAATATTGACTTTGCAAGTAATTGCTGTTAAGCTGATCACTCTTTATAACATTCTGGAGTATATGCAAATTGCCATTAGAAAAACTGAAGCAGTAGACTTTGTAAAAATTAATATTTGTATCATTCTCAAAACTTTTGGCCATGACTGTACATGTAAATGCATTCCATTCTTTTCTACAGCACACAAGCCCAATGTATACTGTAGTTCTGAACATACAATTGCTATCCCCTAACATACAATTGGCCAACTCATAGAATCTCATGGTTTTCACTACCATTGCTACGCTGATGACACGCAAATATATCTCTCTGGACCAGACATTACCTCTCTGTTGTCCAGAGTCCCAGAATGTCTATCAGCCATAGCCTCCTTTCTCTCCTCCCGCTTTCTCAAACTGAACATGGAGAAAATGGAGTTCATAATCTTCACCCCTCCTCGCACGGCCCCTCTACCTGACCCATCTATCAAAATTAATAGAACCACTCTCACCCCAGTCCCACAAGCCCGCTGCCTTGGGATAACTTTAGACTCTGACCTATCCAAGCCGCATATTCAAACCCTCAACACCTCCTGCCGCCTCCAATTCAAGACCATCTATTGAATCCGTTCCTGCCTCACCCCTGAAACTACAAAGATGCTAGTCCACGCCCTCATAATCTCCCGCCTAGACTACTGTAACCCCTCCATGGCCTCCCAGCAAACACTCTCGCCCCCCTCCAGTCCACCTTAAACTGTGCAGCTCTCCTAATACACCTCTCCCCCTGTTCTTCATTGGCCGCTCCCCTCTGCCAATCCCTTCACTGGCTACCCGTTGCCCAGCGAATAGAGTTCAAATTACTAATGCTGACATACAAAGCCATCCACAACCTGTCCCCTCCATATATCTCCGACCTAATCACCCGCTACCTGTCCGCACGTAATCTCCGATCCTCCAAAGACCTCCTACTCCGCTCTGCTCTTATCCGCTCTTCACACAATCATCTCCAAGACTTCTCCCGTGCATCCCCCATACTCTGGAACTCATTACCAAGACACATCAGACTGTGCCCCACCCTCACAAGCTTCAAGAAGGCCCTGAAGACTCGCCTATTCAGGAAGGCCTACAACCTCCAATAACACTACTGTTACCACACCAGCACCTGTACAGCCTCTCCCCTCACCTTCTGTGTCTATGCCTCTTCCCTCATAGATTGTAAGCCCTTGTGGGCAGGGCCCTCTATCCCACTGTGCCAATTGGTCACTGTTAGTATTATCTGTTTTGTATATTTTGTGTACTGTATGTAAACCCTCAAATGTAAAGCACCATGGAATTAATGGTGCTATATAAATAAACAATAATAATAATAACCCTGACATGGAATTACTGCAATATATCCAATCCAGTATTGTTTGACAACACAGACATTGATGTAGCAACTGGAGATGTGTCTTGCACCACTCATGTCTGTATATGTCAAGCCAAGAGGGAAAGTTGCCTACTATTAGAGTAGGTTCATATTTTTGTGTATCTGTTATGTTTTTTCCTCTGAGTTTACATCTCAGTACATGCTGAGCTTCTAATCTATGTGACCTGTTACCTCTAGTGCTTGTTTGTTATCTTTCTAGCAAATATAGAGTACATTGGATCCTGTGGATTTCAATACAATTCTGTGATGTTTACACTGAAATCAATTCTTTTCTAGTAATAGACATATTTGACTATAGACAGGTAAATTATGTATGCATTGCTTTCTTGTCTAGTGCAAAGTTCATCCTGTGACCTGTGTCCTATTTTTCTAGGATGACATAATCAATCCAACAGATACCAAGGGATATATCAACATTTTTATTAAGTGGTGAAAAAACTGATATTTTTCAAACCATTAGATAAATTGAAAGGCATATATTTTGTCATTCATTCCAATGTGCAATGTATTGCAAAACAGTTGTTTGTCAATGGGACCAAACTGCAGTGCTAGACAAAACTGTATGCATGGACAAGCATGCGGACTTTCTGCTTCAATGTTTACGCCATGTGCGATCCCCGGACTTAAAGGGGTATTCCCATGAACATAATCATATCTATATTTGTAGATAATTAAAAGTTAAACATTTTTGCAAATATAAGTAGTTAAAAATTCTGCTGATTTTTTAAGATTTTCCCTAACTATCTAAATGGTGACAGCATGTTGTCTTGATAGGTTGCCAATGGATACGACCATGAATGCAGAAACTTTATATGGTCTGGAACTTGTGAAAAACCCAGGCATGATTTTCTTATTCTAGCTGGGTTATCAGGCAGAGACACTACATGTAGGAGAAGATATCCCGACCACAATAAGGAAATCTTTGCTGATTTTCTGACCTTAGAAAGGTTCTGCATTCATGGTCGTATCCATTGGCAACCAATCATGACAACAAGCCTGTGACTACAAGATATTTAGTGAAAATCTTTAAAACTCTGCAAAATGTTTAATTATTTATATTTGCAAAAATGTTTAACTTTCAATTATCTACAAATTTGCAAATGGTTATGTACATGGGAATACTCCTTTAATGACTGCGGGAGAAGACAAATTTGGATTTTACCACATTTATTACATTAAGTTTGCAGGGCTCTGGAAAAATATCATGTTGCACTTTTTTCTGTCCTGCTAATATTATCTGGTTCCTTCTTAAGTTCTTATTTAGCTTATATGGTAGTTTTTCTTATTTGGGTGAACTTGTGAACCGAGAGCAAGGCAGGTGGTTTGGACTCCGCAACCAGAAATGAACGCACACGCGGTAGTTCAAGAAAAAAAAAATATATTTACTATAAGTTAATAAAGGCTAGTTAAAGGTAAAATGACAGGGCTAAAGACAAGCAAAATATACAATATAGCATGAACAATTTCAAGGCAAATTCTGCAATGGTTTCTACTTTTACTCTGTCCACTTCTGCAGTATGGACACTGAATGAACAATATACTCAAAACTATCCCTAACTGACCCTGACTTCACATTTGGGTGCACCCCCTTTTCCCCAGTGGTCCAGGTGGACCGCTTACAGTCCGTAGAAGCGCGCGGTGGGGCCCAAAGTCGGTCCTTTCTTTTATAGTGAAGCGTCCTCTCCTCACGGTTATCAGGATCTTGGGAGAAATGAAGTCCTCTTTAACAGACAGGGAAACCAACTGAATGCAATGTAATCCAACAGCAGATTCCACTCAGCACACTGACAGTCCTGCCGAATCCATACACTGAGCTGGGATGTAAGCCGGGATTTAGCAGTTACTGTCCAGTACGTCAACAGCACTGCGAGTCTCTATCTGTGGTATCCAAATACACAGTCACAATGTCAGTCTCACTGATCAGCCACTGAGCACAGTTCCTTTCATGTGGACTCACTAGTCCTGTTGTCTCTTTACACTCTATTTGTCTCTGGACCAAGATACAGCTTAGCTGTACAGAAAAATCTCCACACCAGTTCAATACAACACTTGCCAAGATGGCTGCTGCTCTCTGTCTCGTCACTTCCTGCTTCTCTGCTCACACTCTGTCTGCAGAACAGGCAAGCTGACATAAAAGGGGGGGGGTCTCACTCCAGCATCATGTCACAATTACAATGGCTGCTGTCTTAAAGGAACAGAATCACAGAAATACATTCAACATTAACAGTTTATACAGACAAATGAAGCTTAGGACAACATTGGCTGTCTCTTACATATTCCCCCCCACTTTAAGATTGGCAGTCCCTGCCTATGACTGTATATCCAGAGGGTTGTACTTTTATGCACAGGGTGGTAGTATACCGATGTATGGCAGGCCAAACAAACTCATCCTGCGCATACCGAACAGGGGGAATACCAGCATTTGGCCTAGTGGTCCGTCTGAGGACCGGTGGTATATTATGGGGTGCTGCAGCTATGGGCTGAGAAGGACCAGTGGATTCCGCACCAGAGGGGGTACAGGCCGGAGATACAGTAGTCACAGGTGGAACATCCCCAGGAGCAGGGATCGGCCAACAATCATCCTCCTCGTCGGAGGCCCATTCCGCACCTCCATTCTCTGACTGTGGGAGCTCATTCACATTGGCAGGCCCATCGTGATTTGTCCCTTCAGAATGACACATTCGCAACATATTTCGGTGAAGTACTTGAACACAATCAGTTCCTTCTTTCTGGACCTGGTACACTGGCCCATTCGCATACTTGCGGCCAACAACACGATACGGCAAAGCCTCCCATCTGCTTTCCAATTTCCCTTGGGGTTTCTTGACACGAACTAGCACCAGGTCGCCTGGTTGCAATGGTGCTTCTTGCACTGGGGTCTTATCAGGATGGGGATGTTCTTGCAGGCGCTGCCGCACCAATCGATGGATCGTCTCAAGTCTCTGCCGATGCGCCCGCACCCAAGAGGTTGGATCCCTCGGAGGGAACCCATCCACATCATTCAACTGTAATTCTCCTATACTTCGCACAGACCGCCCAAAGAGAAGTGTATAAGGAGAGTACCCCGTTGTAGAATGGACCTGATTGTTATAGGCCCACACCATTTCAGACAAGAACTGAGGCCACTGTAACTTCTTGTCTTCCTCCAGAGTCCACAGCATCTGTAGCAGAGTTCTGTTGAATCTTTCACAGGTCCCATTTCCCTGAGGGTGGTATGGAGTCGTGTGCGACTTCTTTATCCCGTAGATACGTTGAACTTCTTTCATTACGTGTCCCTCAAAGCAGGCGCCCTGGTCGGAGTGGATGCGTTGGGGGCACCCATATACTCGAATGAAATCTTGGCACAGAGCACGAGCTGCTGACTCAGCTGTCTGGTCCTTGGTGGCGGTTACCACCGCAAATTTGGTGAAGTGATCCACCATTACGAGGCAATACTGGTGTCCGCTATTGGATGGGCCCACCATTAGATAGTCTATCATGACGATTTCTAAAGGTTCCTGGGTCACGATGGTTTGCAGGGGAGCTCTCTGTTCTATTGCCTTATGGATCTCACAAGTTCGACAGCTGCGGCATACTTCTTCGACCATTTGACGAAGACCAGGGCAGTAAATCAGTCGCTGTAACCAACGAAAGGTCTTCTCATGACCAAAATGTCCATTCTTATTATGAGCCTCAACTGCCAACGAGCGAGCCAGTTCACTAGGCACCACAATTTGGTATCGAATGTCGATCTCAGAAGGTAAATAGACCTTTCGGCATAGCACTCCATTTTTCATCTCCAACTTTTCCCACTGACTCAAAACAGATAATATCTCACGTGTCAGTCGTTCTCTTTCCTCTCTACAGGGCTTCTGGCCTTTCTCAACACACTTGATCATCTGCGCCAGCCCCTCATGGGTCTGTTGTATCTGTGCCCATTCCTGTCGTGAGGGACCAAAGAAAGGAGCCATTTCAGTCCCCTCCATCTGAAACTGATTAGTGGCGGTCAAGGCCTGTGAAAATCTGCTGAAGTCGGGCACCTCCACATGCTCCAACTCATGATCCACGTCTTCTGTGGGGGTCTGGGCAGTTACCCTAGAAAGTCCGTCAGCATTCTGGTTCTCTGTCTTGGACCGATACTTAATGCGGTAATTGAACTTAGACATTCGGGCTATCCACCTCTGCTCTAACGCCCCGAGCTTGGCATTTTCCAGGTGAGCTAGTGGGTTGTTGTCAGTCAGTACTAAAACTTCAGCACCGGTCAAATATTCAGAGAATTTCTCGGTCATGGCCCATACCAGTGCCAACAGCTCCAATTTAAATGAACTATAATTCTCGGGGTTTCTTTCAGAATCTCTCAAAGACCGGCTGCCGTACGCTATGACCCTCTCCTGGCCATCCTGAAGCTGGGAAAGCACTGCTCCAAGACCATACAGGCTTGCATCTGTATATAGCTGGAACGGCAAGTGGTAATCAGCATATGCCAAGATTGGGGCTGTTGTCAGTGCATCCTTCAATGCCTGGAAGGCTTGTTCCTGTTCAGGTCCCCACTTCACGGACCGGTTCTTTGGACCACCGGATGTGCCTCGTAGGAGAACATTAAGTGGTGCTGCTACCTTGGCGAAATCCTTAATAAACCGTCGATAGTAACCGGCTACTCCAAGGAACGCCCTCACTTCTCGCAGGGTAGTCGGTATCGGCCAATCTTGAACAGCCGCTATCTTGTCTCTTGATGGTCTCACCCCTTCTCCTGATACGCGGTGACCCAAGTAATCAATTTCAGATTGGAACAACCGACATTTACTGGGTTTCAATTTGAGCCCATGTTCCCGCAATCTTCGAAATACTTGCCCCAACTGGTGGAGATGGTCTTCAAAGGTCGCAGAATACACTATAATGTCATCCAAGTAGATGAGAGTGAACTCAAAGTTGAAGTCACCGAGACATTTCTCCATCAACCGCTGAAACGTTCCGGGTGCATTTGTCAACCCGAAGGGCATCCGGTTAAATTCGTATAGTCCCATGGGCAAGATGAATGCCGTCTTCTCCTTGTCTTTTGTGGCCATCGGCACCTGCCAATACCCACTAGCCAGATCTAGTGAGGAGAAGTACCGGGCTCTCCCTAGCGCTGAGAGGGACTCCTCAATCCGTGGCAAGGGGTAGGAATCTCGTACGGTGCAAGCGTTTAACTTCCGATAGTCTACGCAAAATCGGATGGACCCATCTTTTTTAATTACTAACACCACAGGAGCCGCCCAGGGACTCTGGCTTTCTTGGATGATCCCACCCTGTAGCATCTTAGCTAACAGTTCTTTCACTTCCTGATACAACTGTGGAGGAATTTGTCGGTAGCGCTCTCTAATTGGAGGGGTGTCTCCTGTGGGAATCTCATGGTAGATCCCTGTGGTACATCCAAAATCTTCAGCATACCGTGCAAAGGTGGCTCGGTTCTCCCACAACAGCTCATCTACCTTCTGCACCCATTCCAGAGAACATGAACTTACATCCATCTTCATCTGTTCTCGAATTGCACAGCCATTCCATTCAGAGGTGGGTTCCTCATCTTCTCCCATGGACACAGTTACGGTCCACTCATCCCTTTCAGTCGGCTTCAGCTGCATTGGAGTTACTTTCCTTACTTCCTCTGGAGTCACATAGATGTTAGCCAGCAGCCTCCCTGGGGTCAGGTCCACACTCTGGTCCTGAGTGTTTACACATCGAAGTGGTACTCTTCCATTGCGAACTATTGCCAAGGAACGGGCCACTAGCGGATCAACACCTCCTTCGGCTGCCTGCAGTGGTTCTACCAACACAGCTATGCCCTCTAGTTTCCGACAGGTGCCTACGGGCATGGACACTATTGTCTCCCGACTGGGTGGCAGTGTAACTTTTGTATGCAAAGGAACTGAAATTCGAGCCAGAGGACGCTGTGCATCTGAACTTTTCTGTAAGCCACATGTCCGGATCAGCCGCTGGAAAGCTGTTTGAGTAGGCCAATGGGTGGTGGTTTCTTTCCAATAACCGTGACCTTTCTTTTCAAAGAGGATCTGATCTAATTCTTTTAACACATTCATCCCCAAAATGACAGGGACCTTTACTTCATGTGACTCCTGTACCACCACAATGCCTTTCCTACCTAGATCTTGGCCACATACCCGGACATTCATCCAGGCCACTCCCACGACCGGAACTGGTAACTGGTTAGCTGCGACCACTCGTACGAATGTATGGGGATCATATTTCACATGTTGCCGGAAGTACCGTTCATAACAGTCTCTACTCAAGGTCGTTACTTGGGAACCCGTGTCAATCATCCCGGTAACCGGAATACCCTCCATTTCCACCTGTATGACAGGACTTGCAGCGATCAGGTCATCATCAGGGCATTCTCCCCACATAGTCTCCTTGTCAGTCTCCCCTACTACACGCCCTACAGCAGCAGGGGACTTCAGTTTAACGGCGGTCTCTCATAAGTTTGTCGCTGCTCTGGACATCTAGCAGCAACGTGGCCCATCCGTCCACACTCCCAGCAGCGTATCTCCTGTCATTCTGGCCATCTGTTTGGGCCCCTTCGGTAAGCCCCTTCGATTTCTCCTGAGCACTGCACTAAATGATTTGGACCCCTTCGGTAGGTCCTATCCTCACCCCTCCAGCGGGGTGGTGGGTGATTCTGACTTGCTGGGTGTGGATGGCTCACCCTTTCATCTCCAGTCTTCTGGAAGTCTGCAATTTTCATAGACTGCTCATCACAACGAGTGTGCAAGTGTTCCATTTGTTCTTGCAGTTTCTGCATTACTGTGAGAATTTCTTTAACCGTCCCTTTTTCTACTGTCTCTGAGCCAGAACTAGCCCCCTGTGACAAAGTAACTCCAACTGCGGTCTGGGGCCTCGGGACCATACTATTGGCACGGGAGATGGCCTCTACCTGTACATCATGGAATTTAGCATCAGTCTCTCGTCGTATAAAATCCTGCATAGTCACAGTTAAACTGCCGTCACGTATCCCCAGGACAAACTGGTCACGGAGAGTCTGATCAGGGTTACAGAAGGCTGGCGAGCCCCCTCTTTCCTTCCTTTGAATATCTCGGAGCAGTTCTTGTAGGGCATTTGCATATTGGGGAAGGCTTTCATTCTCCTGTTGTACCCTCTGGAAGAACTGAGCCTGCAGAGACCCCAGCAATGCAGTTTCTCTATAGATGGTTTCTAGAATCTGGACTACTTGCTCAAATGTCTGCCTTTGTTCAAATGGCCTCAGTATCACCGTGGTCTTAGCATCCCCTTGTAATGTCAATATTGCTAGCTCTACTAGTACTTCTGGTGCGGTCTGGTACATTCGCTGTATCATTCGTATCTGTTCCACCCACATACTCACTGACATATTATTGCCATCAAATTTAGCTAACTGACTCATTATAGCCCCTGCTGGCATTCTTCCTCCAGCACCATTCTCCCGAACGGGTGCGTCACCGTCCATTCTGGTAAGCGGATCCTGCCGACTACGCCAATTTGTGAACCGAGAGCAAGGCAGGTGGTTTGGACTCCGCAACCAGAAATGAACGCACACGCGGTAGTTCAAGAAAAAAATATATATTTACTATAAGTTAATAAAGGCTAGTTAAAGGTAAAATGACAGGGCTAAAGACAAGCAAAATATACAATATAGCATGAACAATTTCAAGGCAAATTCTGCAATGGTTTCTACTTTTACTCTGTCCACTTCTGCAGTATGGACACTGAATGAACAATATACTCAAAACTATCCCTAACTGACCCTGACTTCACATTTGGGTGCACCCCCTTTTCCCCAGTGGTCCAGGTGGACCGCTTACAGTCCGTAGAAGTGCGCGGTGGGGCCCAAAGTCGGTCCTTTCTTTTATAGTGAAGCGTCCTCTCCTCACGGTTATCAGGATCTTGGGAGAAATGAAGTCCTCTTTAACAGACAGGGAAACCAACTGAATGCAATGTAATCCAACAGCAGATTCCACTCAGCACACTGACAGTCCTGCCGAATCCATACACTGAGCTGGGATGTAAGCCGGGATTTAGCAGTTACTGTCCAGTATGTCAACAGCACTGCGAGTCTCTATCTGTGGTATCCAAATACACAGTCACAATGTCAGTCTCACTGATCAGCCACTGAGCACAGTTCCTTTCATGTGGACTCACTAGTCCTGTTGTCTCTTTACACTCTGTTTGTCTCTGGACCAAGATACAGCTTAGCTGTACAGAAAAATCTCCACACCAGTTCAATACAACACTTGCCAAGATGGCTGCTGCTCTCTGTCTCGTCACTTCCTGCTTCTCTGCTCACACTCTGCAGAACAGGCAAGCTGACATAAAAGGGGGGGGGGTCTCACTCCAGCATCATGTCACAATTACAATGGCTGCTGTCTTAAAGGAACAGAATCACAGAAATACATTCAACATTAACAGTTTATACAGACAAATGAAGCTTAGGACAACATTGGCTGTCTCTTACATATTTAGTCCTTAGGAGATCCCCATTTGTTGTTTTGACCAGTTTTATGTGATTTGATGCTGTACCTCTGAAAAGTTATTTCAAATATTTCACAAATATCTTAGTATTTATAACTACAATATATTGCTATTTTGTGCACACAGCTCATATGCAGAGCTAAGTGTCTCCATAGTTACCATACCCCACAAGAAAATCAATGTATCTATAGATCCAGTCTGTAAAAAGAGAAACACTTCAGTCTACACAGGAACTATAAACAAAAAAAAGTGGGAAATTTTTAATTAACACTAAGCCGCATTCACACGACTGAGTTTTAGCTGTGAAACTTGGTCTGTGTGTTGGCCAGAATTATTGGCCTGAGTAATATGCTGGGAGAGGGACTGCAAGCAATACAGATATCTATGATGCTAGACAGGGTTGGACTGGCCCACTGGGGTACCAGTGAATCCCCCGATGGCCCCCGTGCCTTTAGGGTGCCCTACTGGACCCCCACTGCTTTTTTTAATAGGCAGTGGAAGTGTGGTAACGACCCCTATTCACTTACCCCTCCCCGCTCCTGGCCAGGGGCCACCCCGTACACTGCACATTATGTCATCGCGGCGCACAGGGCCCAGGCTGAAGCGGGAAGGGGAGAGGCCGCGAGCAGGAGTGGGTAGAGGTAAGATGCAAACAGGTTCTCCCTGATTTTGCAATCTGGTTTTAAAATTAGTTTTTTTTTTGCAGATTTTGCTGTGTTTTTTTTATCCAAAGCCTGGAGTGTATTGAGCAGAGGGTAGAAGTATAAGAACTTTTTATATATTTCCCATTCCTTTTGTAGCCACTCTTGGCTTGTTTAAAAAAAACGCAGCAAAATCTGCAACAAAAAAATCTGAGTTTCCGTAATGTAGCGCCTCAGCCTAAATGGGACTTTGTGGGATTTGACTATACATGGTGTCAGTATCAGTAAGGTAAGCCATTAGTATCATATTGGTTGGGGGTCCTGACCGTTCAGCATTTTCTTTATGCAAGTCCGTCTACTTTCATGCCATCCACTTGCAAGTGGTGGTTCGGAATGGGACAAAGTTACAATATCCTGCATACTGAAAACCTAATTACCTAGCTTTTTTTCTTCCCCTATTCAATTTATATGGAAAAGTCTGCGATTCTGCAGCTAAAGTTAACATGCTGCAATTTTCAAAAACACTTGTAGCTTTTCCACAGCTCTTTTTTTCTGTAATGTGTAGAGGATATTAAGGAAATCTCATTCACTTTGCTGGTACTGTAAAATACTATTTTTTTCTTTTTCCACTGCCTTTCTGCAGCAGCTACAAACAATACGTTTCTGCTACGTGGCATCTTAGCCTTAAAGAATCTTTCAAATTTAGTTTTACTTTAAGCACAAAGTGTTAAGAAATCTGTAGATAATATATGTTCCCTGTAACCCTATGCAGTAAAAGAGAATGGTTAAAAAGCTGTCTGGATGAGGATGTAGGAGTAATATATATCCTGGACTCACACCCTTAAATTAATTAGTTATGTGCTTCAAATTGAGTACCATGCTTGGGGAAGTCGAAAATCATAAGACATGTAAATATCCTGAATTATTTATTAAAAGAAAACACACAGCTGTGATTAATATTCCCTCCAAAAACATTTTATTATGAACATTGGTCTTTCCAAGAAAGACCGGCACAATATTTCAGATGCTTGTATGTTTTCAGCTAATCATACAATTGATTGTTAGAAGTATGTCATTAAACTTTCCAGAAATGCTTAAGTTCAATATTTTTGCTTGACAGAAAGCAGTTCTGCATTGTCAGATACTCGCATCCTTTTATCTTATTTTCTCATTTAAAATGTAGTAAAAAATGTATGAATGTCTACATTTCAATATTTATCGAAAAGAGTAGGTTGAGCATTTTGTCTTGTTTTCCAACCTCCAAAATGTTTACTTTTATAAAGCAAATGTGCTTGCTTTTACATTTTTTTAAGAAGATATGAATGAAAATAAATTGAGTACAAAGAGGCGGATTTATTAACAAGTCACATTTCTGGTGTTAAAAAGTTGCAAACCTTTGGTTTGCAAATTTTAAGACAGCACTTACAACAAAAATTGTTCTACATGATAGTTTTACACAACCCTTTCAACTTTCTGAAAAGGAAGCATGGCAGGGGTGGGCTATGGGCAGGGTCATTGACCCTGCAAGGTACATCATCATTTATACCAGTTTTCTGGCACAAATGATGCCTGAAATCTACGCCAGCTACAAGTTAGGAGCATGGCTCTGAGAAGGATGCCTATTATTTAGGAAGGAGACCTGTGCATTGCGATAAATCGGGCTAATCATTCGGCGGTACAGGGTTTATCAAGGTTGGTGTATAATACCTTAGTCTTGATGAATTTCCCCCAAAGTTTTTAGACTAATGATGAGGACACTTTTAATAAAGGACCATCATAAACTGGTAATTATAATAATAGGCAGTAATATACTATATATGTGCCAGTCACCTGATGTTCAGCTTTTTCTGACTAGTGGTTTATTATCGCGTACTTTGTCATCCTTCTGTCATTGCTGTACTGAGCTCTCTATACACTGACTTCCTGGTGTGGAGACACAAAAGTCAATCAAAAGGGGCGAATCTGCAGGGAGAAGAGAGGGAACAGGGGTCTGAACCGACAAAGAGAAAGGTGCATTTCTGACTCCCTACATGCACTGCTTAGGGTGCATCCATACCATGTTTTAGCTCTCAGCTGGTCAACTTTGCTATTCTGTCCGACATAAAAGACAGAAACAAATGAAAAGCTAGTCAAATGGATTCCAGATCAATGCTTTGACTCTATTTGCCCCAGTGAATGGATCTATACAAATATAACAAAGTTTAACTACCACTTAAGCAAGCACATCAGAAGAGATCAAAGCGTATTGCTGGCTCAAAACCTAGAGTTTCATCTTTCCAGCCTCCAATGTTTTCATGTATTTGCTTTTTTTCACTACTCTGTGAGTAGAATAAAACCCCTTGTAAATCTAGTAAAAAGCATTGTCTACAGCACTGCAGTATACTTGGGAGTGCAGTCCATATATGGTTGTATATAGTGACTACTGATATGAATAGGTGAGGCATTATAGGTATATAATGCCTTGCCTATATATATTTGCATATACATAAATATATGAAAATAGATCACAAAAATCTTTATTGGAGTTTGTGTTGCCATAATTTGCGCCAAATTTATCAAATGTTGCATCTTTCTAACACTTCTGTTCTGTCATATTACTCCAATTCCTAAGCTCCCCTCCACTGGAGTAAGATTGCTGCAAGTGTTGTTTCGTATGATAAAGCTGGAATACATCCACTTGACAGGCTAAATCCCCACCTACTTTTCATAGTGGAATGAGCCATAAAAATGCAAATGACACAAAATACACTCATTGACAAAAAAAAATAATTCACAGATAGAAATGCCAGATAGCTGCAAAACTTGGCTTGCAGTTATGTCTCAGGCAGATATATAAATGATCACAGCTGTGTTCTCATTAGACACTGGGTCTTGCCAAAAGAGGTTGTACAAAATACTTCCCTCGCTGCGCTATAAAAGGCTCTCAGAAGCTACTTTTGGGAAGAGTGACTCTTAGTAAGTCGTTGACTGCAAGACCTGCCTCTATGACATGCTTAAAGACATTTTGCTCAGTTGACAGACTTTGAGAAGGGGGGCTGAGAGAAGCAGGATGGTAATTTGATAAGTTGCTGTTAGGAGGTGTTGGGAGCAGTGGTTACATGAGAGTACGCACACACAGTGAACAGGCTCCTGATGGCCCAGACAGATCACCAGCAGAGAGGATGTTTGATCCAATGGCAAGCACAAGCAGCTCCCACAGTTTCCTTGTAAACCATCCAGATATAGGTGGCACCTGTCTTTGCCTGGACCATTTCCAGGCACTTAGCAGAAGAATATTTGGTGTCACTGCGCCCATTATGTGTCCTGCCAGCCACCTTTGCCTTCCTTTTGTAAGGGAATTGCTAGTTGAGCAATTCCCTAGTGCTGCTGCTGAAAAGGGAACAAGGGAAGACAGAGACAGTGAGCCCTAAAGTCAACCCAGCCCCTGTCCCTGCCTACTTGTCTCATCTACCCTAGGTGGTAGCAGGGCAACTTGGCGACAATCCCTTCTCTGAATAAGTTACAGAACAGAACAAGACAAAACAACACAGAAGCAGAATCATCAAGCCAAGGGTCAAAACCAGAGAGACAAGCAGTACCAAATTGAAATCCAAAAGAGTAGTCACAAGGGAAGCCAAAGGTCAGAGGTCAGAAATAATACAGTAGAGCAAGAACAAAGCAAGCAAGGACAAAGTCAAAGGACAGAGTAATAGCCAGCAAACCTATGTGGGCTGACGACCTGTATAAACGAAGTCCAGGACCTGCCCCAGACTTGATTGGTAGACAGGCTGTCAATCACACAGGCAAGGCTAAGATTAATTGTTAGAGGAGCAGAAAGAAACAAGATGCAGGAAACGGGTGTGGCTGAAATTTAATTACAGAGTATAAGTAGTAGGACAGTGTTCAGACTGAGCAACAAGAACCTTAAGCAAGGAATCAAACTGAACACGCCTCCTGCGCCGCAGCGTGCGAGCGGAGGGTGGTGCAGAGACCCGAACAGGCAGAGACATTACACCTTTGTACTGGTGAAAGCAAAAAATATACTTGCTTTGTACTGGAACAGTATCATCTTTAGGATCTTCTGGTGTGATGAACTGGGGAGCCATTGCATACTGCAGTCGGTCACCCCTAGCAGTGATAAGAGGGACACTAACAGCTCAGCAATATGTGCACATCATGCTGCCACATGTGTTGTCTCCCATGGCAGGGCTTCCAAATGGCATTTTTCATCAGGATAATGTTCACCCACACACAGCAATAGTTTGCTATGAATGTCACACGCAGATTGCAACACTTCTTTTACCTGCCTGTTTGCCATATTTATCACCAATTGAACACTTATGGGGTGAGCTGGAACAGCTTTGGCAACCTTTGAATGTGCAGAATCTATTTTCCCGCTGCAACAACTATGGGCAAATGTGCCACAGGGTACCATACAGAGCCTATATGTCTCCATGCTCAACCATATCTCATCTTGTTTCCAGGCTAGAGGTAGTCCAACAGGGTACTAGAGCCTCCTTTCAATTGTAAAGTTTTCCTGAATAAATGTATGTTACAATCACTTACATATATCATCCTTGCATTCACACATTCAACGTCTCCTTCTTGTTACTTTATTTTTTTGTCAGTGCATTTGCGTATTTTGAAATTTTTTGATGCTAGAATTCTTGCGTGCAGGACTTGATAAATTCCTTCCTATATTATCAGGGGGTTAGGGAGACAAAACCTGAATATCAACACATGCAAGCATCAGCATAATTGGATGGAATAATTGGACATACAGTACATCAATAGTAACACTGGACACCATATAGGATTTACTCCCTCAGTCTATTACAGATGTGGTATGGTCAGAGGATTTGTGGAATATACATGATGTAGTCTTATAGGCTGTTAAATTAACAAGTGACGCTTGGTGAAGGACTATAACTACAAAAAATGAAATATATCATGCACACTCTTTTAACGGGATCATCAAGGACAATGAGACATATCTCAGTGGAATATTCACTCCAGTGTGCAAATGAAAATTCACCTGCTACTTCTATAGCAATCTATCAGACAGAGCAATACATTAAATACCAGCTGAAAGGTTAATAGAGTATTGTACATGCAAGCTGTGCTCAGACACTGTTCTGTTTCCAATAACCAGTAAGTTTTAAAGATGAATATACAGAAAAAGAGAAAATGTTGTATTACATATGAACGTTCTATGTAAAACCTATCCATCCAGATAATATTGGGTTGTATTGCTCTACAACTTAATGATTATGCAAAAAACAAAAATCTCTCTGACTAAATTCTGGCTTTAATAACAGTTAAATAAAGTTTGTTCTGTTAGAAATTAACATTCACTTAAACAAAATGGAGCTATGAATATTTGTTCTATGGAGCAACGAAGAAGAAATGTCACTTATTTACTTTATAAAAAATATTATTAGGATTCAAAATATCACTGTAAAACTAATATAGCACTTCCTTGCCCATGTCACCCTCACAGTGGGTCCATGAAGTTGATGTTTTGAGAGATTCTCAAACTGAAGAGCTGGTGGTCACCAGTAGCTGAAAATAAGCAATGAGCTTACACACAGCTTGTACTTTCACAAAAAGATGTGTTTATAAAGCTGGTAACAGCCTCTACAGCAGTATATAAGTGGTCAAGGGAACTTGTCAGCAACTTTGACCGCCCCCCTAAAAGGTATTACTGATAAACTGGCTCAGAGCAAACAAATTTAAAGATATATTCACGCATAGGAATTTGGTGCAGATTTTGAGGCTAAGGGATGGGAAAGGACATAGCCAAAGGCAAGTGTTGTGGTAGCAGGAAGAGGTGTGGTACTTACTGCCGTGCAGCCCAGAAGATCATACAGTAGGTTAATCTCAGCTATTATGGTAGTGTATTTTGATAGCTATTTGTATGAAAATATAATATTTAAGTTATGGTATTATCTTATTATAGTATTTATCTCAAAAGAGGAGATTTATAAGCAAATAAATTATGCAAATTTTTATTGGAAATTTTGGAAGCAAACTGTAGTTTATGACGGTGGATACAGTATATGTGAGATTTCTATATTTTTACTGATCTGTTTAAACCCTTTAAATTATTCAATTTAAGGCCATGTTCACATTTCATTTGGAGTCTACATTTGACAAATACTGTACACCAGGAAAGGTTCCCAGGATGTGCTCCTAAACATATCTATAGGGCTTCGATTTACCCAACTTATGCCAAACAAGTGCCCCTTTTGACCGCCATGGGGCTAGTGGATGTTTGATACAGAGTATCTGTGTAGGCTAGGCTGTTCCAGACAAAGCAATAGATGACTGACGTATATGTCAAGAATTCCTCCCGATGTACAATAAGCCTTCAATATAGGCGAAAAATGTTATGTGAACTATATAAATGAGTCTTAAAAGGACCTTGGTTTATTGTGAGGAATTCTGAACCGTGTAAACCCTACATGTGGATCACTTTTACACCTAAAACTCATTAATACATGGAATTTCAATAATATTCCGACAGCAGCCATGTGGATGATATTTCATTGAGTATTCCTCAAGAATATAATTATAGGGTAGTGTCAGTTTGACATATTGATAATTATTGAATAGTATCCATAGAAATGCTTATAGCTAACACAACAGAAATGACAAGGAAATGACAGGCTTGAGAATTACAGTATAAAGTATCTCTGCAGAGAGAATTATTTCTCGAGCATTCAGAATCCATGTGGTTAGATCTGTATGTACTCATTTATACCTGCTCTCTCCAATGACCTCAATTATAGATGTCTTATTGTTAAATTATGATTGCCATTGGCAGTCTGCAGATGACACTAGGAAGAAGCCTCCTGTGATAAATCAACACCACATGTAACACCTTGCAAGATGTGATTAGAAGAAACGTTGAGGAGGCAGCCGAACATTCATTTAGCAGAAAATAAACCCCTAGACAGGATTAAAGATGAAAAAGAAATATGTTAAGCAGATGTAAAAGTGTGAATTTACATGTCATTGAAGCAATGCTGTCCTGCCTCTGTTATTACGGCAAAATCTATTTTGTTTTAAGTAAATGTGTGAGAACCCGTAACCCATTCTATGCCTTAGCACGTATACATATGTCATTTACAGTATATCAAAAATGTGTCCGTTATTTTTCATCAAGAAAAACCTACTTATAATTTTTTTTCAGCAAGACATAGCATGCAGCTCAGCACTTGTGACTTACTTATGAACAGAACAAGTAAATATTGTATAAGATACATGTAGATATGCCAAGATGCATGAATACAGTTCATGGGCAAAGGTATGTTGCCAACTTTTCTAATGAATGAGTTCAGCAATTTTGTCAGTTTAGCACACCAATTGCATACCTAGGACAGGACTATTACAGTCCCATGAATGAGACCACAAAGAGGAAGAACTTTTATAAAAGTGATGTTTATATGCCATTTTGGGGATACTCTGGGACAGAAGGAGTGAAGCTGTATTCCCTACACAGCCATTGAGTCGCTACAAATAGACACCTGTTAGGATAGATAACACGTCACTTTTGTATCACATACAACTAAACATGTCCAGTCAAGAGAAAATGTAAGGAAGGATACATATGTACTATGCTACGATATTATGATGTTCATGTGTCCACATAGTGTTGGCCATGTATTGCATGTTGTCAGCTTAAAGGGGTATTCCCACAAACATAACCATTTTTAAATTTGTAAATAATTAAAAGTTAAACATTTTTGCAAATATAAGTAATTAAACATTTTGCAGAGTTTTAAAGATTTTCTCTAAATATCTTCTGGTCTCAGTCTTGTTGTCTTGATCGGTTGCCAGTGGATACGACCATGAATGTAGGACTATTCTACAGTCAGAATCAGCAATGATTTCCTTATTGTGGCCAGGATATCTTCTGATACATGTAGTGTCCCTGCCTGATAACCCAGCTACAATAAGAAAATCATGGCTGGGTTCCTGGCAAGTCCCAGACCATAAAAAGTTTCTGCATCCATGGTCATATCCATTGGCAACCGATCAAAACAACAGACTATCACCACTAAGCTATTGAGAGAAAATCTTTAAAACTCTTCAGAATTTTTAGCTCTTATATTTGCAAAAATGTTTAACTTTTAATTATCTACAATTATAGATATGATTATGTTCATGGGAATACCCCTGCAAGTACAGATAACTCTTATTTCTACACTAGAAATAATAGATTATCTTAATTTGAACTTAAAATGATTGTTTCTTCTCTTCACTTTTGCAGAGGTTGTCCAGCTTACACTTGACCCAGATAAGGAGCTTAGCGTGACAACTGTAACAGTTGGCTTGAGTACTGTGCTCATCTGTGCAATTCATGGAACACTACGTCCTCCCATCATCTGGAAGCGAAATGGAGTAATATTAAACTTCTTAGATTTGGAAGACATAAATGTAAGTCACAATATTCTTAAATGGATGTTTTACAGAAAATGGTAATTATTTATGTTGAACAAATTTTCATTTTCCTGGCTCACTCAGACCCTTCAGTCATTTGTGTCTTCAGTAAGTTCTCCACAGGTCATAACATTAGAGATGTATGGGTGACGCATTCTGACATTGGTGACACACATTAGGTAATGTACTTATAATATACATATTAGCAAGGAGAATCTACAAGTCTGTTACAAATTTCAGTAGAATTACAGCTGATGTATAAGGCTGGTAACATTTCAGGGAACTTGCGTCAAAATGTAAGAATTATGCAGTATGGAATTTATTCCATTTTATCATATGACTTATATAATGCAGCTTTCCCTCCTGCATATGTCGGAAATTTGCAGTCCTCTCTGAGCTGGTGGGTGGAGACTATCTGCCATACACTGTGCACAGTGAGTAGAAGAGGAATCTGCTCTGTAACTGTCTCTCTTACTCAGAAACAGTCCCAGGACATATAGAGAGAGAGACGTATTGATCTGTACTAATATGAGGAAGGTGCTTTGGTTGTGATAGATGCTGAATCATAGCTTTTCTTTCTTCGGTATCTCCCAGACTCCTTTCCTTCTCCATAGACTTGAATATAGTCATCATAGTCATGTGACCTACAGTCAGTCTCGAGATGGATAGTTCAATGGTTTTCACAATGAAAGTCATTTTAGCATGGGGGTAGGGAAACAGCCTGACAAAAGCAGACAGAGACATTTCTTCCTGGTAAGATATATTACAAAGTAGCCTGTATTGTGCTTTAATGCAAAGTGTGTTGAACCAACTGTGCCTACCTAAAGGAGTTTTCCCACTAGCAATATTTATCCATCATCCACAGGATAGGACATGTATCTGGTCAGTGAGAATGTGACCACTTGGATCCCCTGAGATTGCTCGAATAGGAGTCCACAAATCCCCTGTGTGAATAGAGCACTAATGCAAATGTTCCATGTCCAAAACTGTTGTTATGGCCTTTTAAGTGTTGGTGAAAGCAATAACAAAAAAGCTACGATTGGGCATCATTATTAGACTAAGCCTGCATAGTTAAATGGCATAACTTTTAAGTTGTGTTTAAAGCGTATGATAGCTACTAGACTTTAGTATTTTTTCACTCTGTAACAACTCTGTAACAACTCCAAAGTAGTCAACTTACTGCTGCAGTTGTAAGGTTACTTGTGTCTTTATTCCCTATTGGAAAGGGAAGCAAGGTATGAGTCTTGGTTGACATCATGTTGTTGTGGAACCAAGTCTTAAAGAAACTTCCTGTCGGCTAAGGCCACATGTAGAAAAATGCAACTTTAAAAATGCTGTGAAAAAACATTTTTCTGCATTTTTTCCCTGCATTTTTTCTTCCCCTATTAAAACTATAGGGAAAATTCTGGTGATTCTGCAGCTAAAATTAACATTCTGCAATTTTCAAAAATGCGTTCTGGAAAGCACAATTTTTCCACAGTTATTTTCCCCCACAATATGTGGATGAGATTAAATATAATCTCATTCAGTTTGCTGGTACTGTAAAACGCAGCATTGTTTTCTACTACAGTGCTCAACGTGCAAAACTTACACAGTAGTATTTCACATCTGTATGGCTTTTTACAGAACAGTGTTTAATATAAAAGTTAAAGATTTCAGCTTTCATCCATTTTCATCTATAATATCACACAACCCCAATGTTACTGGCCAGCTAACATAGAGAATTCACCTCTCATTAGGAAAATCTGTCTGTGGTCCACTGTGGTATACGAAAGCTGACAACACTGATCAGCCCACTAAAAAGCATTGGCTTTTGTAGCCCGTTAATTTAATTATCTCAATTTTCGTCCTGAGGTTGCCTGAAGCGGTTACACAATTGCATTTCTACTTTGCACAACAAGGTTAGCAATTTAGTTAATTGGAAATACAAGAGAAGATTAATTGCAGAATTTAACTTCAAGGAAATGATGTTGCACATTGCCACAGCTGTCCCTGCACACAAAATGTCTGTGTAACACCTCCTCTGGGAACCAGAGAGAAGAAATCCACATTTCAAATTCCATTTCATTATTTCAGGCCGCTAAGTGATATTTTATTTGCAATTAATTAGCTTGGAATGACTGAGGTAAAAAAGAACGGGAAATATGAAGTTCAAAAGCATTTTTTATGAGAAAAGTAGTAGCAGATTATTTTCATTTGAAAGATATTAAAAATATGTACACTGATGTAAAGGCAACAGGTAGATCTCATAATATCTCATAAGGATAATATCAGAAGATCTCATCTTAGCTGTAAAGTATGGAAATCTACACATTCTCTTGGAAATTCCTTTTTTGGTTATCTTTATCTGTTTTTCACTCTTGACCCTCTTATTCCATAATGTTGTTCATATCGAAATTCTCTGTATCTTCTAACACCACATCCCTAAAGTTGTCAACATAGGAAAAGGATTCCCATTGTTGACTAACTAGTGGGAGCCAGAACAAGATGTTGGAGTGACAATTGTTTTGGCTATATACATTATAGCGGCTATAGGACTACTATCAACAGGTTCTCAGTTTTTCACAGACTAGAACTTAATAATCCATTAGACAATACTGGTATTTCAATGTTTTAAATATTTAAAGTGTCACTATCATTTTTTTCTTTTTTTTTTTTTGCACTATTATGTTGGAGGGAGGGACCATTTTTGTAAAATACTTTATTATACTATCTAACTTCCTTTTTAGCTGTTACTAGAGAAAGTCCATACACATTTGTATTATAGATATGCAGAGCTGAAGCATTTACCAATGGGGGGATAGTCACTGTATCTCCGTTTTTTTGCAAAAATGGTTCTGGTATCACAAGAAAGCATTTTCATATGCAGCTAAGATTGAACTGCTGCAAATAAAATCACATTCCCAACTGCTTTTAACTAGTGATATCTCAGGTTCTCTTATAGCTAGTAGTTCAATCTCAATCTCAGCTTTCTTATGATACCAGAACCAGTTTCAACTAGGTGGTATAAATCCAGAGATACAGATATTTGAACTGACCATCCCCTATGGTAAATGCTTCAACTCTACATACTGCATTGAGTACAGGTGTATAGGCAGAGTCTCCCTGGCAATGTTTAGTTAAAGCATTGCAAATGGGAACTTTACAACCTGTTTTCTATTAAAAGAAAGTGTGACAGGTCAATAAAGTATATTACAAAAAATGTTCACTACATCCCCCCCCCCCCCCCCACACAATAGCAAAAGAAAAAAAATAAAATGGGAGTTGCACCTTAAAAGTTACAAAAATTAGTCAAAGTCCACTAGTGGGGAAAAACAAAGTAAATGAATCATTCAATAATTTTATATATATATATATATATATATATATATATATATATATATACAGTATATAGAATTTATCATGTCCCACACTCCAGAATTCTGGAGTCAAAATGTCACAAAATAGAGTTTTGCCGCTTTCTGTAGTTTGTGCTGATTTCACATTTTTTACCACTTCACCAGTATTACATGGCAACAAAAAAAGCTATACTCACCTAACTATGGACTTGCCGTCAGGCTCTGGCTGTAATGATGTCATCAGCCAAAGGCTGAATAATGGAGCATGGAGCTGATAGCTATTATGGACACTTATCTCCTGTCCTGTGGATTGGGGATAATGATAAGTGTCCGATCACTAGGAGTCTGATCACCAGGAATCTCAGTGATCAGGGCGACGGGTGACCGAAAGTCCCCCTAAGGCTTCTTTGTGAATAGGGCACCAGGGACTGTAATCTCAGACAGAGACAGGACACAAATAGAGTTAAAATCAGTACTTGCCATCTGGAACAATGGGACAGCACCCGAATGTGAGACTGTCTCACTCGATCCAGATCATCTGAGGGGGTCCCTACTACCATAAGGCCTGGTATGAATGCATCATTTGTCTTGTGGTTAAAGCACATGAGGCCTGTGACCTTGGGCACATGACGTCACTGAGGAGATCAGGAGAGAACGCTGTGAGGCCCATAAGAGGTTAGGGAGATGGATAGCATCATCCAGGGAATATGAGTCAAGGGGTTCCATACCATGTGGGCTATCTTATTATGGATAACTAACTACCTTATTGTTTCTATATTTATTGTTCCATCTGCATTCCACAATCTCTGCCTTTCCCTATTTTTGGAATTGCTGAATACTAATTTGGGCCATGTGTGATTTGCTCTCAGTTAATATTTTGGAGGGAGTGTACATCATTTTACACTTTGGTTGAACCATGATGAACATAATTGTATTTATTTGTAACCAGAATTGTGTCATTTCAGGACACATTTCCTCAGACTCTACATGTAAGAGATGCAATGAACTATATATTTATACTTGGCAGTTCAATATTACTATATCTGTCTTTTAATGTAAGGAGCGAAGTACCGTACAGCTAAAAATCACAGCTTTATTTACTGTGAAGCTGCTGATGCTGAATTTCCAAAGACAAAGCCGCCAATGTTAAATGCTCCTGCTTCTAATATAATTTTCATGGAAATGCATGCTAATGCATAGAGCAAGCAAGTGACCTAGTGTTCCCTATAAAATGAAAATGAAATAGTTGAACGATAAGCGGGCTGATAATTTCAATTGAACATGCTTGTGCAGGCTTTCATAATATTACACAGACACCTAAACATCATTGCCATCCTCCACTTTTTATAGTCTGAATAAAAATGCACAGAAAGGTCAGTCCAGGGTCTAAGTCATTGAATTGCCTCATGATTCCATAAGCAGTGAGTGCTCTATGAAGTGATATTATATTTAAATATGGCTTGGTTCACAGAAACCCTGCCAAATATGTTAGAAAGGTTCAGCTTTGGCCAACTGAAGTATATTTTACCCCTAAAGGTGCCCATATATCTTTCAATAGCCATCAGCTGCTAACAGCTATTCCTTTGTAACTCTACACACACATGCATCCTTGGTTTGACTTATTTTGCATGAGTTCTAAATGGGATTAAGGCAGATGCGGGCATTTGAGGTCTGTGCTATTCACGTACAGCAACCCACACTGTTACAGATGGTGTGAAGACTGTGCTTGATCCACTTTTCATGTCTGTGAAAAGCACATCAACTTTTTTTTACTTGTTTCATCTTCTATATTTTGTATATCTCTGGGTCTGTGAAAAACGGATAATACATGGTTTTTATTCACGGACCCCTTAGACTTTCATTGGTGTGATGCATCAGCATCAGAGGACGTCTGAATGAAGGCAATTAAATTAATGTATGCGTGCCATCCGTGATATACGGATGTGTGAATAAGATCTAAGGCTGCTGTTGGCAAATCTCATTTGATTGACACTCGACAGCTATTCCTCTTGTATTATACTGTACATACAAGCTCAGTTCATGAATAAGGACAAGGGAGTAGGCTAATGCCAGATATTCCTGGTGGCAGCTTATATTACCTGAGAGACAGAGCTGTAGTCACACTTTCCTTCACCTAGGGCCAATGGTGCCCCCTCAGCCTCCCTGGATCAAGTGGGACAGTCCCACATTTCGGGTGCAGTCCCGCTGTTCCAGGCAGCAGGCAGTGTTTTCAACTCTATCTGTGTCCTTAGTGGAGCATGGAGCTATCAGCTCTGTGCTCCATTATTCAGCCTTCAGCTGGTGAAGTCTGTGGCAGGGAAGCGCAATGAGCGCCAAGTCACAGACATCATTACAACTGGAGCCTGCAGTGGGAATTTTACACCATAGTTCTGTCATGCCTAGTCAACTGCTACCAAACTTGGACCACCTTAGGAGGTAGTGGCCTGGCGGACTCCCAACAGCAAAACTCAGGCTTAAACTATGGGGCTTAAAGGGTAGAAACTGTGGAGTCTGCTAGGATAATACCCTTGGAGGTGGCCCTGTCCAAACCAGTTTGGTAGCACAGTGGGTTCACTATCCACTGCTCATCATGAAAACCTTTAAAAGCTGCAGTTTTCTGTGGAAATGAGATTTGCTCAGAAAATGTCTAAACTATTTTCCCCACAGTCTGTAAAATAGAGTTGAACATAAACACAAATTTTAGCTGAAAGGTCCAGATTAATGGTAGGTTTGCAAACTGTGATTTAGTGTGCAATTTATTCTCACTGCATCTAGTGCACTAGACGTACCGATCATTTCTTAAATTAATCTGACATATTAAAATTGTGTGTTGTCATAAAGGCTTTGTCTGCCTTTCCAATACTAAACTGTGATCCATGTACGATCAATGCAACCCACTCACATCCCATGGAGAATCACTGTGTGTGAACATTCAACGTACAAATATTTCCAATTATTGTAATAACTATATGACATGATAGATATTCATACAACATTAACATGTAAATCCAGCTTCAAAACTCATGCACATGAATTTATTATAGCTGCATAAATCCCCTGAGAGTTCTATGGGTCCCCTGCAAGAGTAATACATGACACAGTATACTCACTACAGTACATACAGATAGGCAGTATACAGCATCTTACACAGCCTATGCAACCATATAATGAAGTGGGTAGAATATTTAACAAACTGTTTACTATATATAGATGCACTGGGTGGCTGAGATGACATCTAGGCACAACAATGGCAGACAGTAGGGGGTCTCTGTGCAGGAACAGTATATAGACCCCTTGCTATTCCACATGTTATCATAGAGCATAACTCTTATGTCTCTCTAACAAAGTGGAAGAGTGAAGAAATCAGGCGATACCTTTTAGAGGCTAACTGAGTATATTTGATAGTAAGCTTTCGATAGTCTAGCTCTCTTCTTCAGACATTGTGTTATACAAAAAACTGAAAATTCACAGATTCTTTTTATACACACAAGACATGGATCTTCAAAGGATCTTAGAATCTTTAAAGAAAACAAAATGCAATATAAGTAGAGAACTTATTTACAACAGGTCAAGAAATAAAAATCTGGAAACTTGTGGGGCGTGATGGAGGGATCAGTAATTCTTCTTACTGTTATCTGTTTGCTATCAGGTGGTGATTTGTGACCCTCACAGGTCATACATAGTGTGACATGAAACTGGCATGAATATTAAGTCCAAATTGCAGAATTTGAAATCTCTGCATTAACTTATATTCCCATTCCTTTCTGTCCCTCTGCGACTTAAAATGTCTCATCAAAACCACAACCCGCAAATCTTCAATAGAGTGGTCTTCTGCGGAGAAATGTGCGGCCACTGGGAGATCTGTTCTGCTGTTAGCAATGGTGAATCTGTGTGAAGCGGCAGCCATTATATATGAAATCAAATAGATAGTAAGAAGCAGCTTTATGGTGACAGTGGGCCCCCAAACCTCCTGGGCCCCTGTGCAGTTGCACCAATAGTATGTCTGCTCCAGAGGCACAGGTACAGGTCAACCTGAACCCCATCTCTTTACTGTCACAGTGGGGTCCTTATCACCTATCATCTTACTCACATAGCTAAGGGGACCCTAGTTTAAGGCAAGAGAAAATCAGCAGGCTACTGAGAGGGCCAAAGGACAGATATGGCCTAAGGTAGCAAGCTAATACTGAAAAAGTGTTAGTGCGCTTTTAGGAATTTGCCAATGCGAGGCAGGTAATATTTGCAATCAGCTGTAGATTGGGCCCCTGGAATTAATTCTACTGCTGGGCCCTAGGCACTGATCTGACACTTCAGTTGTACCTCCATGTGTCACTGATCTCTCATGGAGTTCTTTGCTATCAGATGCTTTATGAATCCAGCACTAGGAAAACCATGCTTCACATGGCACTATATCATTGAACTAGGATAGTTCAGCAATATGGCACCGCATGAAAACCATCAATGGTACACAATGTGCATTTACAGGACAAAGGGGCTGCAAGTACCTCAGTACATCCTCTGCATACATAGTTCTACATAGTGCATAAGGCCCTTCACATGAGAATTATGGTACATGCTTCCTTGTAGGGGTATTACTATTGAGGGGTACTGAAATGGCTGATCAGTTCTGTAAATGACACTTGGTAAATGAGAAGCCCTGTCATAGATTTTGTATTGTTATGCCTATGCCCCCTATTTAAGGCAAGAAAACAAATTATTAAAGTTGTAAAACAGGACTTTAATATTAATGATCTATCCTGTTTATAGGAGCTTTGGTCCATCAGAACCAACACAGCTCTCTTCCATGTGTAGAAACTGAGAAAGTTACTGCAGATTCACTCTCATTCACTTGAATGGTCTCATAAAGCTCCTTAGAACAGCAGTAACAAGAGTCGGACCCCACCTGATCAGGTATTGATGACCCTTCTCGAGGATCGATGATCAACATCAAACTTCCGGAATACCCCTTTAGTACCAGTCATTTCCAGTCCATAATGTGGCAGTAAAGTATTGGTTACAGAACATAGAGAATGGTGGCCGGTTGGCATGTGTGAGTGACAGGCGATTAACTCATTTTTATAGAAGATGACAATGAATACGCAATGAAAATTAAACATGTAACAATTCTGATTTAATCTGCTGAAGCAAGAGAGAATCATTAATAGTTTACATGGAGACGTCCTGCACTTTGTACAGGGAATATAATTAACTATTTATTAAACTTTGATATTTCCACAGTAAAATCGCTGCATAATTATATGCAATTAATTTAATAAAAGATCTTTCCTGACATTAACTATATTGGAAATTCAGGGCTGCATTATTTTTTATTTATAAAAAGGATTCCCTTCTTTAGGGTTTAGGTTTAGCCATGAATTAGTGAAATGCTAATGAAGATGACATCCTTCTTGTCTTTGGAAAATGAATTATTAAAGCGGTTATAAGATGTGATTTAAAGGCCCATGACTCATTTAATTTTTATTGTTCTTAAATGAATCACTCCTAGATGAATTGTAAGCAGATCCATATTATTAGATAAGAACAGACAAATCATGTTTTACAGCAGCAGAAACCACACCTGAATAATTCTATGTGACGAATGTGTTTGTGGAGATTCATCTGTCATCATATTCATCATTAACCTGTTGAAAGTTTCTAAAGCTTATTTTAAAGCATCCGATGCACAAGAAATGCAAATCCCTCATTCATGTAATGACATTGGGGGAAATTCATTAAGCTAAATGCACCAACATTCTGGCTTACGCTACATTCACACCTGTGTTGGGGTTTCCGTTCTTCAGGTCCGCTTGGGCGCCTGAAAACGGAAACCCAATACGCCTAAAAAGTGGTTACCCGTGGACCCCATAGAGTATAATGGGTTCCGCCCAGTTTCCGGCTGAAAAATGCAGAGAGAAAAAGGACTTTTCTCTCCACTCTTTTCAAACGGAATGGGAAAGGGAATCCCCGAACGGAAACTGGGCGCAGGTGTGAACCCAGCCCTAATTAGCACCATAAAAATGGCATACATGATTTGCATATATTTTTTATGTTGGACATTTTTTTGAGCCTTATTCAACAAGGGACATGTCTACTATTTACTGGCGTAGACACTGGCGTAAACATGCCATAATTTGGCACATCTTTAGCGCAGTTTGGTGCATGTTTGGTGAATCTTAGCGTATCTAGTTTGAGCTAAAATTTTTCCACATCCCATGACATCAGGGAGTGAGGGGACCATGAGGAAGATGTCAATCACACTCAGGAGGCATGGTTAGCAAGCGGACAGTGTAACTAGGCCCACCATTACTATTTAGGTTCATTTGCATATGATTTTTTTAGGCTTTCAAACATTTAGAACTTCACTTTGCTACAACAGAAAGATTACAGAGTGGTGCCCATGGAAAGGTACACACTTGAACCTGCACATGATGGAGTCAGTTTATGATAGAAAAACCAGGCCAGTGCCATCTAGCGGGACAGCTATAGGTCCAGCAACTCCATAGACATTGAATGAAGTAGCATGGTGCATGCTTGATCCATTGAAACACCACTTTACTGTGCAGCAAGGAACTTGGGGTCCCTGTTCTAGTCATCGGTGGGGCTCCTGCAGTGGGGCCCCAATGCTCAGACAATTATCACCTATCCTTGATACTTTCCTTTGTGGGACAACCACTTGGAACACAGACAGCACATGTCCACAAAAAACATACATCTAGCATAGGCCTAGCAAAAGATAAAAGTAACCCAATAGCAAAGTTGTCCTAACTATGCATTCAATAGAAAGGTTATGTCGAATATATATAAATAATTGTATTACGGATGATGCTGTTTTTGGTATGTTTGTTGAGCAGATAAGACTGAGTACAGAAAAGGGCATTGAAATTATTTACAGTAAATAGAATATGATTTATTGCGCATCTTACCACTTGTCTGATGCTGTTCTCTTTCATATCTTTACATGCATGTCAGCATCCCGCATGTAATTAATAGCCATTAGAGGCAAGCTAGGCTTACAAAGGCAACAATTAATCATACATAATGAATATTCTTCTGTCTTGCTGACTCTATCTCATGCTCTTTTCTTGGCATTTTCATATTGTGATGATAAATTAGAGTATATTTTAGAAAGTTTTTCTACAACAATAGAAAAGTCAATATTTTTGTTTTATACTTTCCTTTGTTTTTTGATTTATTGCTATTGTTAACTTCCAATTCATACTGTAACATAGTGCTCAATAATATTATTACTTACTACAAGACAATGAAGCTTAAAGCAACGGTCCAGTCTGAATCTCAAAAACGATATTACATGTGTACATACATAAGTGACATTAGGTAACAAGCTTTGAAAGACAAAAAAAAAAAACTCTTGTTTTACTCTCAATGGGCACAATGAGCCGGTCATCTGGTGCCAATTATTCTGGCATATTCTGAAACAGTCTAAAAATGGTAAAGGATGGGCACATCTTGTAAGTCAGTATGACAGTCCCTGTTATTTCTTTTCATGAGATCTTGATTCTTGACACCGTGTTAGCTTAGCTTCATTAGGGCATAGCTGTGATTACAAGTTAGTTACACTGCCTACAGGGAGTCTGTGCTAGTCCGAAGTGCACCTCTTGCCAACATTGATTTATCCTAGACTCCATGCCAGAAAACTGGTGTAGATAGGAATAGTTGTGACGAATCTTTCACAAAATAACACTTTTTTATGCCAAAGATGCATTAGATCTCTTATTCTCCACCCTGTTTTCCACTTTTTACAAAAGTGAAGAGAGTGGGAAGAGAACAAGGAAGGCCGGGGTGGACACCACTCAGCCTGACAACTTTACTATAATTCACAAAGCTTTAGAAAGCTGGCATGAGTTATACCTGAAATCTACAACAGTTTCTGAATAGTGTTAAATTCAATTCTGGCGCATAGGAATGCACCAGAATTGACAAGCAATGACTGTCAGTGTCTGTAAAGCGCTGCAGAATATGATGGTGCTATACAAGTAAGCATAATAAATAAATAAATACACCTGAATTATTAAGAGTCAGGAGACTTTTAATAATTCAGGTGCAGTTAACACAAATGAGGAAATGCAAATGGTATACAGAAGTCCAGTCTTAATAGATTCCCCTTAATGTGTTTTGTAGGAAAACTCCTTTAGGCTGAGGCCGCATGTTGCGGAAACGCAGCTTTTTTTGTTACAGATTTTGTTGCGGTTTTTTGAGCCAAAGCCAAGAATGGCTGCAAAAGGAATGGGAAATACATAGGAAGTTCTTATACTTCTACCTGCTGCTCAACGTGGGGCCTCAGCCTAAAGTACCTGAAATAAGGCAAAGTTTAAAAGTAAAATTCTGGCCCAAAGTAAGTCAAGTAATAGGTGGTACAAGCATAGACCTCCGCATCAGTCACTGTGATACATCTGGTGCATTTTCAGACTGCCTAGTTCTAGTTTGCACTGCCTAACTATTATTAAATGTGAGCCAATGATCATCATTGAAAAAAGAATCAGTATGTGAAATTGGGCAATCATTGGAGGCAATCATTATCTGACCTGCTATTTATTCCAGTCCAATAATTATTATCATCATTACAGTTAAAGGGCAGTCAGCGGACAAAATCCTATTAGTATAACCATTTTTCTGTAACACGGATGCATTATCCTGTAGAAATTGCTCTCATACAAGTAAATATCCTTTAGCATAAATAGCCAACTAAGACCAATGTTTTACAATAACTTACTGGGCAACCACTTTAGTGTGGCAAAATCTGAATGCACTGTATAAATTCTGCCTGGGGGCAAACCTAACCTATCTGCTGCCTGAAGCGAACTATAAAAAGGTGTCCGCAATCCCCCCTGGCCCCCCTTCCCGAGGGGTAGGTCACCAATTACAAAATCCCAATACATTCGGAAAAATTCGGAGGCATTATGGCAGTGTGTGCAGGATACTTAACATATTGAAATCCCCCTGAAGATCTGGCGCTTCTTTTTTTCTGTTATGTTATTTTTTTCAGTCAGCAGAAAAAAGACACGTCTGCCTCCTATTGAAATGAATAAGAGTTAATTCAGCTGCAAAAAAAAAAAATCCGCTGTGTGATTTTACGCTGTGTCCTTTTGCTCAGTGCCCAATTGCCATTTACTGCCCATTTATCACCCTTTGTCACAGAACACTAAAGGGGCAATAAATGGCATATGGGGGCACTAAACAGAAGAACACTTAAAGAGCAAAAGGGCACCAGGTTGGCACAGAATCCTCTGCCCATTTGCTATTTATTGCTTTCTTTAGATCAACAGTGTCCATAACCTAAAGCCCACAGTCTGTGGCTCCCACACAGTAACCGTACCACCAGCAAAGTAATAGTGCTCCCCATAGGTAATAGTCCCCTCCATTGGAAGATTGTGCCACCCACAAAAAATGCCAGAACTATAAATATATACAAACATTTATCCCATACAGCAAATACCATTGCAAGAAGAACCATAATGAGTAGTTTTTGCAGTTTCGCATCCCACCAAAAAATTAAATAAAAGCAATCAAAACATCAGACCATCCCAAAATAAAAATTACAATTTGACCCCCCCAACACAAAGACAGATGTCAGAATATGGCGACTCACAACATTTTTTTTTTCAAAGTTTTGTATTTTTGTAAAGGAACAAAATATAAGTATTATAATACTTAAGTAATACAAATTTAGTATCACTATGATTATACTGACCTGAATAACAAGTAACACAGGTAACATGTCATTTTTGTTGCACAGTGTAATAACAAACCCCACTAAAAAATTATACAAATGCAGAATTTTGGTAATTCCACCTCATTCTTAATTTTTCAAGTATCCCAGTATAACATATAGGATATGAAATGACACCATTATGAAGTACATTTTGTCCTGCAAAAAATAAGCTCTCACACAACTCTGAAGAGAAAAATAAAAAAGTTATTTATTTTGGAAGGCAATGGGAAGGCTTCCATTTTTTCCCTGATATTTTCTGTCAGTGGAGAGTCAGAACACCACCATATACATTAGATGGCTGGTGTGTCGGCCAGCTTCCATATAATGTGTATGGCAGCCTTAAAATGTACCAAAACTTCTGAACAATTTCCGTCAGCATTTTTGTAATTAATACATTTTACAATATTCTTTCTCAAGGCAACATGCATATAGCAAAGCCTTAGGCAGTAGACTGTACAAAGGCATCCCTGAGTTCCTGTGGCTCTGTGATATAGTATCTTAGGCACTCTGTACTGCCACATGGTGCTTCATACAGGACTGTATATAAAAATTATTCTTTTTGTTTCTAGAGGAAGATAACTTCATAATTTATACAAAAGAAAATGTATATGGGGGTATAGAAGAGTCTGTGGGTGCCATACTGTACAGTATGGTGCAGTGATATGTTTGTGTGCATTAGCCCTTGGTTTTTCTGCAATATTACATATGAAAGAAACTTCAAATGACTAGCAATGAAAGAGTGAACTCAACTCTTGCCTAGCAGCAGAACATAGGGAAACTTTGGAAAGCATAAAACATATTTAGATGAAATTTGATAAGGAGGGCAGCAGACTGTTACAGGCACTTACTGTAGTAATGGATGGTTTCATTCTGAGACTGTAGTTCTCCTTTCATCATCCACAGGTCAGTTGATGTATTTGGCTTGCTCAGCAATTATTACAGCTATTCCTCCATACTGAATCTCTTAAAAATCTAGTGTTAGTGACATTCCAAGGCTGAATTTAGGAAACACCACATTACAGTATCTTTAATGTCTGACGTTGATGTATTGCTATGGATAGCGTATACTTGCTCTTCTGCATGCTGGCAGTGAAGAGCTCTTCTACTATAAAGCTGTTTTTCAGCTTTTCTTTACTCAGATATCTAATATTTCATGTTTGGTATATATTATGTGAATTGTAAATGACTGAACGTTACAGTTTTAATGTTTGATTTTGTGTAAATTATGGCAAAAACGCTTTATGTTCATTATATTTATATCTGCTTATAGCCCATCCATAATAAGTGTGTTACACACAGTGCTGTATGGTAGATCCTCTGTGAATGAGAGTTGTTGTTTGCTACTATACTGTTTAATGATACTACTGACGGTGCTGGTGGAAATAAAGCTGAGTTGCCAATTCTATTATTTATGTTACTGTAAGAACAAAAAAATTGCTTTTCTGACATGTCTGTTTTAAATAAATATGTACATTCCCCATAAAATAACAATACTGGAAAACCTATTTTTACAACTGTACATTGCGATTTTTCTCCATTATTCATCCTGGAAATGTATGAATAAAATAACAACCGGGTGCTAACCATTTCCATTGTCAATGGGGTGTGTCATGGCATAGTCGGCACTGATTGGACATACAACAGATATATGGAATGGTAACACCAAGAAGAGGTTTAATAAGGAATACGAGTATGTATACATACCCAGAACTGTAAGTGCACTTTCTGTGCTCCTATTAGCTAAATGGCACAAAATCTTTTGTGGTATTTTGTCTAGTAGAAGTACATGTTAGTTTCAATATGCTGCTCTTAAGTAGAACAGAATATTCAGTTGATAGATCTGCTTTGGGCCGGGGCACCACGTAGCGAAAATGCTGCAATTTGGCCACTGCAAAAAACACTGTTTTTTAAAATACTTGTAAAGGGTAGGGATTCTGGCAAATCTCATCAACACATTGCAGAAAAATATCTGCAGTGGAAATGCTGCAATTTCAAAAATTGTTGCTTTTTTGTAAATTGCAGCATGTCAATTATACCTACGGAAACGCTGGTGTTTTCTGTATAGGTATAAAAGGGACCGAAAGTCCGCAGAGGAAAACTCTTCAGATTATCTGTGAAAAGCGCTGCGTGTTTCCGCCACGGTCTTTTCCTCAGCGCTTTTTGGCTGCGGCTTGCTAACCTCGTGCCTTAGCCTAAATGTTGGTAAGTATTTGTGTCATGAAGATCAAGCAGTAGTGCAATTGAAGAATCTGGACCAGTAGCTTCAACAATGATATAAACCATTTACAGATAGTTTACACATTTGTATTCGATACCAAAGGGATTATTAATACTGTATATGCTAATACTTTATGCACTAAGGACTCTGCACTGTGTTGCTCAGTATGTACCGTAACCACATGTTATTTCTTAGATGCCTTTGATATTTTTTTAATTTTACTACTTTTTTTCTTTCTTTTTTTTTTTTTTTTAACAGGATTTTGGGGAAGACAATTCACTGTACATCACCAAGGTAACAACCATTCATATGGGCAATTATACATGCCATGCTTATGGCTACGACGATCTCTACCAGACACACATCCTTCAGGTGAATGGTTAGTAAATGGCACGTATGACAATTCACGAATAACGCTATTAAGATATTGTAAATGTTAGATGAAAGTTAAAAAATGATGAGACATTACTGTGCAAAAGATTTAAGCAGGTTTGTGGGGAAAAACTTCTGCAAACTAAGAATGATTTCAAAAATAGAAGTGTTAATAGTTTATTTTTGTCAATTAAAACACAAAATGAATGAACAAAAGAGAAGCAAAATTTGGTGTGACCTCCCTTTGCCTTCAAAACGGCGTCAATTCTTCTAGGTACACTTGAATATAGTTTTTGAAGGAACTGGCTAGGGGGAAGTTGTTCCAAAAATATTGAAGTACCACAGGCTTGTTCAAATCTTTCTGTCCCTTCAAGTAATCCCGGACAGACTTAATGATGATGAGATCAAGGCTCAGGGGCCATATCATCATTCCAGGACTATTCTTCCAAAGGGTGGTAGCACCAAATATTGATATTGATCTGATTTAGATTACTGTTTTATCCATTTTGCATTTTATTAATTGACAAAAATAAACTCTTAACACTTCTATATTTGAAAGTTTTCCTACTTTGCAGCATTTTATACACATTTGCTTCAAACTTTAGCACAGTAATATATATATATATATATATATATATATATATATATATAATATATATAGCCATATAGTAATGTTATGATATGCTTTTATGTAAATTTATCATTTTATTGAATTTGTATCATATGTACATAGTTTGTGGGTGATATACTGTATATGTGAGGATATCATGCTCTTCCATGTTCGCTAGTGTTTCAGTGTGTTGCGTTGGTCTCCTGGCTAGTAGAAGTTGGGGTGGCCTTGATGTTAGGTGAAACAATGAGTCGGTAAACCTTTGGAAGTTTTACGTGGATATTTCATGGCTCTTTTATCTTTAGCAAATGTTTGCACATCCAGTCACACAACATGGAGGCAGAATATCTTATAAGTTACAGCATCCACTTTCAGGGCTTTTTAATACACAGGAGTGTATTGGAGTACACTTGCTTCTCGCTCTGTGCCCTTGTCCTCTGATCCTTCCAAATTCCCCATAGTGAATATGGAGTGAACCACACTCCAAGTCCCCTTTCCCAGGGGTTAAATTCGATCCTTGCAATACTCTATACTGGAGAAATACAAGGCATGTCTTAACCATGGATATAGGTTATAGTTTATCACTGGTTAGCAGTAGAGAACCTATTATCTGTAACACATGTCAGTTCTGTGAGCTTCTTTGATCATATAGGGTAAACTGTCTCAGGATAACTGATCTAATACCCACAACTGCCTTTTAATCAGGGGACTAACTAGCAAAGACTGAGTCCCATTACACATGGTATAGTGCCTCCTTTTCTGTAACTTTACAGCATATAACGCTCCCTTTACTTGGTATAATGCTCCCTTTACTGGCCCCACTTGGTATAATGCTCCCTTTACTGGTCCCCACATAAAATAACATCTCTTTTTCTGGCCTACATGGTATAAAGCTCCCCCTTAAACACCCACACTGTATATTTCCTCCTGATTGGCCCCTTTTCAGTTTGCTGACTCCTTTACTGGCCCCCATGCAGTAAGTGCCCCTTTACAGGCCACCATATAGTAAGTGTTAATGACTGACTTTAGACCCCAGGCCCCTCCGAGGTTGTCTAATTCCTGGACAACCCCTTTAAGAATAATGTCCAATAGTGCACAGTATAATGTCCCATAGTGACCTCCATACAGTATAATGTCATTATCATCATCACATCGGCATGAGCAATGTGATTGGGCCTCAGTGGTCTGTGATTGGGCCTCATTGGTCTGTGATTGGGCCTCAGTGGTCTGTGATTGGGCCTCAGTGGTCTCTAACATCATTCAGGAGACCCAAAGACCCAGAAACCTCAGATGAACATTGCAAGACAAATCTTGCGAGGTTTGCCCAACAAATACTCTCAGTGTACTGACCCTGCTTACAGATCCACGCTCCTGGGACAGCCACCTCCTTTTCTCTCTTCAGTCCTTGGGAAACCCAAGAGAGCTGAAGGGGAAGCCAAAGCAGGATTGGTAAGTAAATTGCATTCGTGTCCAGCAGGTAATGGCCTATTTAAAAAAAAAAGTGTGCTGTGTGCTATAGACAGATAGATGTGTTGTACATATGTTCTGTAAGCTGTATATATGTATGCTGTATATGTGTACTGTGAGCTGTATATATGTGCCATGTGCTGTATATATATGTGTGTGTTTGTCGTGCACAGTATAACATATCAGCACTTGATTTAGACAATGTGCAGTATTACTTCTCTTGCCTTGTATAGACACTACAGAGTACCACTGCTCTTGTCCTGTATGCTGGATGAAATTCTCAGTATTTGCTCTGATTTAGGGTGAGGGGAGGATATTACGTGAAGGGGGGCCTTTTCACTTTTCACCCCAGGCAGCAGAAAGGCTCAGTGCACTGATTGGATAGTGTCAGAGTACATAGGGAGACACCCAAAGTTGGACATGGGAAAAGCATAATATAATGCAGAGCTCTTAAAAAAATGTAAAAGATGTTCCAAAATTGCTATATTATGGGAAATACAGTTACATCCTTGTCTCAAGCTGCACCAGTTCTCTTATCACACTCCCTATTCTAGTACTTCTCTGTTTGCCCCTTGTACTATTACTACTATACCATTTATCAGAACCAAATCCCTTTATCTGTACACAGTGATACTGGCTATTGATCAGCTCATCAATTTTATGCATAATACTCTGTTTTTATAAAAAGACAGCTGAACCATTGTAGAAAATAATCCCTTTTTACCTTTTGTGTCACCCCATGTCCTAATAGATCACAAGCTCTTGTGGGCAGGGCCCTCACTCCTAGCATTTAAAGTGTTTAGTTCTGTTATGTAATGTCTGATTTTTGTTTGTACCCTCTAATTTGTAATCTAAGTGCAGAATATGTTGGAACTATATACATAAAGAGTATTATTTATACTAATACAGACTTGTCAGGAAATGTGACAGATCCTTTTGAACATTCTCAAATATGCCTGTACTGTATTGTCAAATTCCTCTCATAACTTTGATGTTATGTACTATTGTTGGTTGGTTATTCAAGAGTAGGGAACCATATGAAATTGGATTTGCAATCATATTATTGCCTATAATATGAAAAGCAATAATATGTCATAAAAGACCTAGACTTGGCTTTACAAGCTTCAAGGTAATAAAATAAGAGTAGACTTGTCATGATAATCATTGAACTTTAAAATGGCATTTACATAAAACTTTCACCATGAATGACATAAATGCGCCCCTAAAAGCTAATTAAGTCATTCATTAATGAGATAGTGGCATATTTAATGAATGGCTATAAACATACCAGCATGGATTTAGCAGCCAGGTCTTCATCATATGTCTGCTGTGATGATACTGCAGTACCACATTAGCTATGCGAAATAGCACATTTTAAGGACTGTTGTGTTTCCTATTATAAATGTCATGAAAGTTAGAAATCTACATTAAAAAAAGAATATATTAGCAGTGAAATATATTGAAAATGAACTTGAAAATTAACCAGAGGCAGCTTACTACATACCAGGAGGATATGAGCAGCCTGATATATAGATTTAGTAAAGATTTAGTAGAACGTAACCCCTGCTTACACTAGTGGTCACCAGTGGTCTCACATGTGTTGTAGAGTAAATGTTTTGTTTTTTTGACGTTATTTACTGTATGTCCTTCTTTTTTAGGTGCTTTTGTCAGCCAGCTACACAATTCAGAAAGAGTTACAGCCACACAGAACCTCATACACATTGCCAAAAATCTCTCCATATGCTTCCAGATACAGTGCCCCCTGGTGCTGGCATATGCCACATACAGGGTGCAACCATATCCCTCTCTATAGTGTGCCCTCTATATAGTGCAGCCTACAGTGCCTTGCGAAAGTATTTGGCCCCCTTGAACTTTTCAACCTTTTGCCACATTTCAGGCTTCAGACATAAGGATATAAAATTTTAATTTTTTGGTGAAGAATCAACAACAAGTGGGACACAATCGTGAAGTGGAATGAAATTTATTGGATATGTTAAACTTTTGTAAAAAATAAAAAACTGAAAAGTGGGGCGTGCCAAATTATTCGGCCCCCTTAAGTTAATACTTTGTAGCGCCACCTTTTTCTGCGATTACAGCTGCAAGTCGCTTGGGGTATGTCTCTATCAGTTTTGCACATCGAGAGACTGAAATCCTTGCCCGTCCTTCCTTGGAAAACAGCTCGAGCTCAGTGAGGTTGGATGGAGAGCATTTGTGAACAGCAGTTTTCAGTTCTTTCCACAGATTCTCGATTGGATTCAGGTCTGGACTTTGACTTGGCCATTCTAACACCTGGATATGTTCCTTGGTCTTCATGATGCTCTCTGCGCGTTAAACAGAACCCTGAGACTATCACAGAGCAGGTGCATTTATACAGAGACTTGATTACACACAGGTGGATTATATTTATCATCATCAGTCATTTAGGACAACATTGGATCATTCAGAGATCCTCACTGAACTTCTGGAGTGAGTTTGCTGCACTGAAAGTAAAGGGGCCGAATAATATTACACGCCCCACTTTTCAGTTTTTTATTTTTTACAAAAATTTAAAATAACCAATTAATTTCGTTCCACTTCACAATTGTGTCCCACTTGTTTTTGATCCTTCACCAAAAAATTTAAATTTTATATCCTTATGTTTGAAGCCTGAAATGTGGCAAAAGGTTGAAAAGTTCAAGGGGGCCGAATACTTTCGCAAGGCACTGTATTTCCCCATGTCTACATACCCTAAATAAACTGACCATTGACCACTGTGGATGGAGTTTCAACCACAACATATGTCCATACCTAAAAACAGAGGAAATTCATTATTAATGCTTGCCAAATTTGTTACTTGGTAGGAGTGTGGTAGGGGCAGCCAAACACTGTAGGGTGGATCTCCAGTTGCCAACCATTGGCCTACTGATAGTATATGATTGTGCAATTGTATTATTGTCATGTACCTGAATTTCTTTGCTTACGTATTGTATTGCTGTTCTCATTTTGCAATAGACCTTTAAAATTTTCAATAATTTTTTTTAAAGATTAATCTCGAAATTTTGCAATCACGAATCACCAAGCAATTGCCAGTTATCTCCTGTATGTTGTTTCGTTCTATTCATCATTTTTCTGTCTATACCACACTATAGGATCAAATCAATACAATTTCATGCATGAAAGATCAGTCATATTTTTATATAAGAATGATCAATTTTACTGACTGGAAACTCATTTGTCATGCAGAGTCATTCATTCTGCACGATCAACCACTCCGTCCTCCTTAAGATACATTTTGTTATCCTTTCTTTTCCTTATACAAAATGCAAAAAAGTTCAAGCATTTTTGAGGCATGACATTTTATTAATGAGATCTTAGACATGTTTTTTCCTCGCATGTTTCAAGCCCCATAGAGAAGTCTGTGGTGTAGATGCCAGGAAAAAATACCAAACAAGCTGTGTTTTGAAAAACTCAATCCAAAAAACATAAAAAGACCAGAAAAAAACATTAGAAAATTAAAAAGAACTGTCTGTAGAGAATTTTATATTTCATTTTTAACTTTTAGCTAGCGTCTGGCATTTTTGACCCAAAAAGACACAGGTAAAACATCAGAAAAATGACATAAAAAGAACACAGCATCTTTACCAAAACACCATGGGGTAATGTATGACACCAATCACAGAACAGGACAGAGCATCTGCAATGTATATAAACACGTAGGAAAATTTATATTAAAGACTATTTTTTAAGCAAAACTGAGTACAATGCAATAATAAAAAATGTTTTCAAAGCTGTCCATGGTCTTAGACTTTAATAAGTATAAACTTCATAATATTGCTGTGGATGACAGATACCTAATCTCTGTACTTTAGCCCACCAAATCTGAATTAGATTTCTGCCATAGAAAATAAAAACATGAAGAATCAAACTCTTTTAAAATTCATGAATTAACTCTGCAGATGGTCCCACTATACAATCTAAATATAAAGGTAATTTTATAGCCATATAACATGTTTCAATATGTTGTATAAAGTCTAACAAATGTCCAACTAGTAGCTAACTGCTGGCATATTAAATTGAACGCTATATAAAAGTCATACTGCAATAGCAGACATATGCTGTGTAGTTAATATATGAAACATACCATGTTCACTAAGCTGTGAAATGATTTTCCTGCTGAGAGAAATTATTTTTTATCATCACAATAAGGCCATTTCCCTGAAATCAATCATGGGATAACATATGGATGTATGCATAGATTTCCCACACAAGAACCAAGACAGCTAAATACTTTGTTTTATATTGCAACTGCTTAAATATTATTATAAGGAAAGCAAAACTTGAGACCTTTCATCTCAGTGTGAAAGTTCAGGTGCAACGAATTTCAAGGCTATGAAGTTTTTTTCAGTTAATAGAACCTGTCAGAACATAGTGGGATGTATGGTGGCTCAGTAGTTAGCGTTGGAGTCCTAGGTTCATATCCAACCAAGGACAATACCTACAAGGAGTTTGTATGTTCTCCTAGTGTTTGCGTGGGTTTCCTCCGGGTACTCCGGTTTCCTCCCATTCGCCAAAGACAAACAGATAGGGAATGTAGATTATGAGCCCTATATGGGACAGTGACTGACAAAAGCACTGTGGAATATGATGGTGCTATACACGTAAGCTAAATAAATCTGGCATGTGTGTTTTAAAGAGGTCCAAAATTTCATCTTTTAATAGGGACCTTTCCAGTGAAGTTAGATTTTTTTCTCTAGCCCCTAATGAGCAATCAGTGCAGTTAGGTTTGGTGCCCAATATGCTAACTAGGCTCTGTACTGTTAGGTGGGTGGTCATAGGTGGAAGCAAGTTAGGGGGTGTGAATCTGGGCTCTCCTCTTGTTGATGCGGCATGTCTATACAAATGGTGACACTGTCCAGTCTTTCAGAAGGGGAATAGCAACAGCTTTTCAAACAATTTCAAACAATTTATTCAAACATTTCCAGGAGGAATAACAGAGGCATAACAGTACACAGTACCAAGAAAAGATTCTCCAATTGTAATTTTATGGAGTATCCATATGCTGTATGTACACAAATAGACATAGCAATATATATAACTCCAGCACTGTGATTTTGTAAAAAATATCCAAGCTTTATTGTAGAATTACATTAATAACAACTTGGGTGTATATCCAGAAAAAGCTGACATGTTTCAAACCTATAGTTAGTATATACACAGCATGTACACACAGATAGACCTCAACAAGGGGAAATGCTATTCAGCCACTCCCTAAAATGCATGTTATACACCAAACAGACAGAACTGAATACATCAATTATTAAATATTAAACCTTATCATAAATTATATACATTAAACTGTTAATACAGATAATCAAATCTGTCCTAAAATTTAGAACTTTAGGGGCTCTTGTGTCTGGATTCAAGATCCAGAATGCTTCCCTCATAAGAAGTGCTCTGGACCAATCTCCACCTCTAATAGGCCTAAAAACTCTCTCAATTCCAAATACTCTTAAGCTATTGGTATCACCTTCATGGGTCTCAAGGAAATGTTGCAAAAGTCCAGACAGAGAATGCTTTACCTGCATTTCCATCGACTATGCTCCAGATACATGTTCTCCTAATATAACCTTCAGTTTGCAGGTAGAGATGCAGGTGACCACATAAACAACATGGGTACTATTACATTTAGTGAAAGATTTAATGGGATATTGCTATAAATGGAAGTTAATGTTTTCTTTTTTCTGCAAATACACATAAATCACACCTGGGTAAACCACATTTTTAAAAACCTATTTGTTTTACCCCAGTATCCTCTTTACACCTATTGATATAGAAGCTGGGTGACAGAGGATTATCTAAGGAGACAACCTTCCAGGAGAGCTGAAAAGCCATCATCATTATTGCCTCTACTGTTCTTCTTACATATGTGACTTCTCCTAACACATCTGTTAAATTATTGTATTCCCTATAATATAAAAACTGTTGAGCATCTTTATTCCATGTTACCAGCTGGGGTAGAGGGCGTATGTCTCTACACAGTCTGAAATTTTCCAATCAGTGTTGACAGAGGGAGGATGTATAGTGGCAAGCGCTTTTGAACAAGGGAATGGTAACGCCCAGTTGTCAGTTTATTTATAAATTTCTAGGAGAAATAAAAGAGGAATAGCACAATGCAGAATTACAGATAGAGCAAAGTTCAACCTGACTTTATGCAGTGTGATATAACTTGAAAAGTCATTTAAAGAGTCAAGAAAGATTATCCAGAATGAGAAATACAAGTATTTGCTAAAATAGACAATTCTGGAGTGGTGACAGGTCCTTTTTAATATCTCCAACCAAGTGATGTGTTCCTGAAGGGTAAAGCTGCTGAATGCTCATGCTCCATGTTCACAGCTCAAGGATGCAGCAGTGTAGAGACACCTCCAGCTGAATAGCCGAGCTGTCACACACAAGGTAATCTTCCCTGTTATAATATGCCATTTTCTCAGTCTGGCCCTTACAGAACTCCAGTGCCTGGGGTCTTATTGTTTTGTTCCTAATGCCTCTTTTTGGCACTTTATTCCTAATACCAAGAAAAATAATCTGCTATATGTGATAAGCTCAATGACCTTGGCTGTTATTTTCAAGCAAATGGACTTTTCTTTCCATGATACATAGTGGTCTGCATTTATTAATATGGATGTGTTCACACTTAACTGATCTCCAGTTTGGTTAAGGATTTCAATTTGGCTAGGAACCAAATTGATCACTAAATGCTAATAAAAACATTAAAAGGTTTCAGCTCAACCTCCCCTACTAGGTGGTCACATATAGATACAAATAGGAGATTTAGCATATCACATGGTGATAATTTGTCATGAAGTCGTGTTGTATTTAGAAAATCTGCTAAACATGTGATACATATATCTGAACATGTCCCACCGAAATGACAGGCAAGGGAGGGCCACATTTGGCACATTTTATTCCAAGATGGAGACAGCCACAATAAAATGTCTCCCCCAGTGTGTACATGTTTAAATAAGTATCGCATAGAAATGTCCTTTTTAGGCTAAAATGTAAATAATCCTAACTCACTCAGATTTTTCTGAGCCATGCCATGCCCCTCACAATATCTGATCAACCATTCATATTCACATTAAAATGCCATGTACATATCTGGTCCATAGGATGTTAGTAGTCAGCAGGATGAGTTAGTAAGCCTATGTCTATATCTTGGTATTTTCCATGTATTCACTGGGAACCTGTTTATATTTCACATCACAAATTCAGAATTGCAGAACTTGGTTAAGGTTACTTATCATAGTCTGGCCAGATTATCTAATTTTACATTATATTTGGAAAAAGCAGAAATATTAAAGGATCTCTAAAACAGAAGTTTCAAGTAAGACAGAAACAAATCATGTGACTAATATTACACATTAATAGGAATCAATATAACAACAGTTAATGAAGGCCAATATTAATTTCTATAACACCATAACCACTAAATCACTAAAAGCTGTGGAACAGCGAAAAACATCTGTGTAGACTATCCCAAATTTTAGGAAACAGTCCTGGCTAAATGGAGCGTGTCCTGATAAACTAGGTACATGGTTTGAATACTGAATAGTAAATATGTGGTAGTGACTACAGTTTTGGCTGCTTTTCATTCGTTCAGTTTTGATTTGTTATTTTAGCTGGAACACCTGAAGACCTTCTAAAGATATTCCATGCTCGTCTTCAGCATAAATCCACATAATAAAAAAGATATCCTTATCCAAGTATGGTGGGCAGAGATATGCAGATTGTTACTTTATGGCTTTGGTGGCCAGTTATTTATCCAGAACTGCTGGTGTACAGCCCAAATACAACCTGCTATAGAGGCATTTATTCCATCTGTCATACAGCTGTTCAGGATCTGACGAAAGTAGAGACACTAACAACTTAGTGATGAGTACAGGACATCCTGCAGAAACATGTGTTGCCGTTCATTTCAGGGCTTCCAACTGGCTTTTTTTTTTTAGCAGGATTATGCTCGTCCTCACAAACAGCGTAGATTTCCCAAGAATGTCTCCACCATACTGCAACACTTCCTTGGTCTGCCCATTTGCCATATTTATCAGAAGTCAAGCATTTTTAAGACTAGCATGGGACCAGTTAGGATTTCAGCTTCAGTAACCTATGAGTATGCAAGATCTGCAGACCCAGCTGTAACATCTTTAGGCAAATGTACCGCAGGATACCATACCAACCTGTAAGCCTCCATGCCCAACCGTATTTCTCCTTGAAGCCATGCTAGAAGTGGCCCATCAATTGTCCCCAATAAACTTATTCTTTTGGTCTAATATTGTAGTCACTTACATATATCATCATTACATTCACAGTGAGAAAGATTCATTTGATTCCAACAAATGAGTTTGTTTTTTTAATGAATGTATATAATATTTGTACCAATACTAAATAATATATATATGCTATTTTCTGCTTACTATTTTCTATGCTACTATTTTTTAATAGAATAAAATGTTTTTTGTTGCCATAGAAACATTTTTCACAGCTCTTAATAGTTCATATACGAAATGTCAAACTCCTGACGATTAAATATAAGTGTGTCAAAGGATAATGACTACTTCTAGTCTATGCTTGTGGTAAAAAAATACTGTTATTAAATAGGGTCTACTTCACAGGCTTTAATACGTCAGGGCTGAATAAAAACAGTACACTCTATACACTTCTATTAAGAACAGTAATTACCATGTTAACATGTTTAATAAGAAGAAATGGCTAGTGTGTTTTATGATTAATACAGATACAGCAAATTCCCTGTCATGTCTTAGTAAATAATTCTATTTCCCATGAAATAACAATTCTAGAACATGTTTTTTGAAATCTCTAATGTAGTAATTCTCATCTGGGAGTTATCAATGTAGTTGTAGATAATTTAATATTGTCCAATTGGTGCTGCCAGTGCTTTGACAAAGAGAGTTAAGGTATAGCGGGCAGTAGCCAAAAAAACAGCAGCAAAAACTGCAGCGGAAACGCATCACTTTTTATCGTGCATCGCTTTTCATGGAGAGTCCACAGAGATTTCCTCTGCGGATTTTCTGTTAAAATTTTAGCAATACGGAAACTGCAAGCATTTCTGTAGGTATAACTGACATGCTGCAATCTCCAAAACCGCAACGGTTTTGGAAATCGCAGCATTTCCGCTGCGGGTATTTATCAGCAATGTGTGGATGGGATTTGCTAGAATCTCATCCACTTTGCAGGGACTGTAATGTCGCGTTTTTTGCCACAGCTGAACCGTAGTGTTAACACCACGTAGGGCTTCAGCCTAATACTAGTTGTCAATTTATTCATATATTTCTAGGAGTGATAGAGGAACAGCACAAGGCAGAGTTATCAGTAATCTTCCCCAGCATAGTTATTTCATAGTGAATGCAAGTATTTACTAAAATAGACTTGTCATGGGAGATGACAGGTCTTCTTTAGTATTAAAGTGTTCTAATACCTAAAAAGCATCCTGTCTGATCTACTAAAACCAAAGTTGCAGCACATTTAAAGGGGTTATTCAGTTGCCACTATTGATGGTCTATTATTAGGGTAGGCCATCAATATTAGATCTGCAGGGGTCTGACACCCAGGTCCCCCTATCATGGACAACCCATTTAAGGCTGAGGCCCCACGTTGTGTAAACGCTGATTTTTTTGTTGCAGATTTTGTTGTGGATTTTTGATGCAAAGCCAAGAATGTCTACAAATGGAATGGGAAATATATAGGAAGTTCTTATACTTCTACCTTCTGCTCAAACCACAACCACCCCTGGCTTTGGCTCAAAAAACCTCAACAAAACCTGCAACAAAAAAAGCTGTGTTTCCGCAACGTGGGGCTTTAGCCTGCAGTACTTTGTTCTATGAATATTTCATTTTCCTGAAAATTTGGCAGTGCTGTGTGCAGTGAAGCTGCTTATACTGTATACTCTATTAACATCCTAATTTCACTTGGTATAAGTATTGCACTGAAACAGATCACCACATTCTTCTCTTTCTGAGTTAAAAGAACACATTCAATTTCTCCAAGTATAAATTTGCTGAATATATATATTATACAGTAGCATGCAGACCATGTACTTCCTAGACTTTTAATCATTTCCTGAAAAAAAAATCCCTGTTTTACTTTAAGGACTAGAACATGACTATAAATCAATTTGTTAATTTCAGGCCGCAACATAATTATTACTTTGTTTCTGCAACACTAAGCAAAATGTATGCACTGTGAGCCCACTGTATAGTATTCAGACATTTCACAATACAAGCACTCTACTTGTATATGCTTTGGCAGCCAAAAATTTTTTACACTTTTGGCATGTGCAAATAAAAGCTACATTATGAAATTAAGAAATCATGTTAAAAAATCCATTTATATTTTCTGAAAGAAAACACCTCACACTTTCTGACACCCTGCACTTTATACAGAAAGGCTCCTTCATGCATTATGTATTTTTTTTATAACAAATGCATAATAATTCATATTTTTGACCCAAGCAGAAGATTACACAGTCAATATCTCCTAACAAAAACCATTCAAGGGACATGGAGTTTACACATACTACTTATGCCTATGTCTATATGCACATACCTTCATAAAATTACCAGAGCTGAAGAGACAAAAAAAAAAAAAAAAAAAAAGACAAAAAGAGAAAAAAAGCTGCTTTTAGGCTAAGGCCCTACGTTACGTAAACGCAGTGTTTTTCGCTGATGTGTAAACAGAAAATAAGGTGCGTTTTACAGTACGAGCAACCTGAAGTAGATTTTGCCATCACTTGTGGGAAAAAAAGCTACAGAAAAGCTGCATTGTTTTTGGAAAACACAGCATGTTAATTTTTAGCTGTGGAATTGCAAGTGTATTCCCTATAACTTTAATAGTGAAAAAAAAACGCAGTGGAAAATGCATCAAACCCAATGAAAAATGCTGCCTAAAAAATATTTTTTTTTCTGCAGTATTTTTTTAGCTACATTTCGCTATGTGGGGAATTAGGCTTAACCCCTTCCCCGTTCCGCACCATATTAGTACGTCACGGCATGTATATAGTTCACGCTCAACTCAGTACTGTTTCGGCACTGTAATGCCACGGGCACAGAAGCTGTACCTGTGGCATTACATCCTTCCGAGGGGCAGGACCAGCCGCCAGAGTCGAGGATACTCCGACTCAGGTGGATTAATCCCCTGGATGACGTGATCAATAGCGATCACGGCATACAGGGGGTCTGGGGGGAAAGACTGCCCCCCCCCCCGTCACCCCTTGGACCTCCTGATTTCCTATGCACTGTTCCCATAGGAACTACTGTGCGATGTTCTGCAATACTATGCACAGGGGATCTGAGATCCCAGCTTCAAGTCCCTTTGTGGGACATGTAAAAAGTCAAAAAACACAGAAACACATAGTAAAAACACACAAAAATAAATAAACAAATAATAAAAAGTTAAAAAAAACCACCTTTATATTAAAAAAATATATAATGTAAACAAAAATAAATAAACAAACATGTTAGATAGCCCCACATGTGTCTAAGTCCCCACGATGTTATTTATCCTGTATGGTGAATGCCGTAAAAAAAAATATACTGCAATGCGCAAATTAACGTATTTTGGTCACTTTGCTTTCCCCAAAAAATAACAATAAAAAGTGATCAAAAAGTCATACATACCAAACATTGGCACCAATAAAAAGTGCAACTTGTCCCACAAATAAAGAGCCCTGACATATCTCCGTCAACAGTACAGTAAAAAAGTTATAGACATCAGAAGACGGTGACCCCAGGAAAATCCTTCATTTTCAAAAAACGACGTTTTATTTGTAAAAGCAGTAAAATGTAATAAAAAAACAATATAAATCTGGTAGCGCTGTAATCATAATGACCCGCTGGACAAAGCTGCCATGTCATTTTTAATGCAGTGAATGCCGTAAAAACAAAATGCAAAAAATTATGACAGAATTGTGTGTTATTTCACATGGACCCCCCAAAAAATAATAAAAACATTATATGTACCCCAAAATGATGGCAAATGAAAGTACAACTCATCTCGCAAAGAATAAGCCCTCACTTAGCTATGTGGACAGAAAAATAAAAAAGTGATGAATTTTGGAATACGGGGAGGGAAAATATGAAAAAAGTCACTGAGCATTAATGTACAAACTATCCTGCATCATTAAGGGGTTAAAAGTATTTTCCACAGAATAAAAGAAAAGGGTGTGGAGTGGAGTGCTGGAGATCTGAATGGAGAGGTGGTGCACATGTACAACATTTGCCTTTGGCTACTATTGTGCTTCCCTGTAAGGACACTTGAAATGTGCTTTGTAGGTAAAAGGCACATAGTATTTTGGGGCCTATCGTATTTTTGGACTATAAGACGCCCTTTTTTTCCCCGAATTTGGGAGGAAAATGGGGGATGTGTCTTATAGTCCAAATGCATCACTCCACTCCTGCCACCAACGGCTTCCTGCAGCGGGACTTCCTGTAGCTGCAGGAGTGGGGGCGATGCTGCGGGCACTGCGCTTGCAGGAGAGGGTGTTCCCGGCGGCGCAAACCCATCCCGGCATCTGCCGTGCTATTACGGCGAATGCCGGGTCTGTAAAGATAATGGCGGCTGCTCTGCTGCAGACCGCTCGTCATAGCTCCCCTGTAATGTACAGCGGAGACAGGGAGCTAATGCCTGTGGGCATTACTACCTGTAAGCCCCCCCCCCCCCAAACTGTCCCCGGGCCCGGTGAGTATCTTCTTGTTGCAGGCTGGCTCCCGTGCGGTGAGATCTTGGGAGCCGGCCTGTTCCTGTGACAGCCGGGAGCCTACTGATGGCTCCCAGGCCTGTCATAGGAATATTACTATTGCGGCTCCGTCTATGTAGTGAAACTCCCATAGACTTCAATACAGTTGTATCGTAGTCTATGGGACTTGCAATCAAATGATTGCAGGTTCAAGACCCCTGGGGGGGGTGGGGCGCTAATAAAATAGTTTAAAAAAAAAAAAAAACTGAAAAGTTCTAAATCATCCCCTTTCCCTAGAATACATATAAAAGTAGAAAATTACTTTGAAACACATACACATTAGGTATCCCTGTGTCTGAAAACGCCCAGTCTACAAACTTATAAAAATATTTTTCCGTAGGCTGAACGTCATAGTGGAAAAAATTATCAAAAGTGCCGAACTGCCATTTATTTCACTGTTCCACCTCTGATTTGAATAAAAAGTGATCAAAGCAATAGATATTCCCCAAAATGGTACAACTAAAAAGTACATCTGGCCCTGCAAAAAAAGACGCCCTTTGCATCTCCGTACAGCTCAGGGCCACCTGTCAATGTGGCCTTGCAGCTGTTGCAAAACTACAACTACAATATTTTACCACATTTTATGCTTGAAAATTTTTTTACCTATTTTCCTCCTCTAAAACCTAGGTGCGTCTTATGGTACGGTGCGTCTTATAGTCCAAAAATTATGGTATATATTTTAATTCTTAAACTTTTTGCGGGAGGTAATGAAAAAAGTAATTCTGCCATTGCCACATTTTATACACCATTTACTGTGCATTGCATACAATGCATTTACTTTATTCTGCAGGTGGAAATATTTACAGGGATATTAAAGATATATAGTTTGTTTTCTTCCGTTTAATCACTTTAACATGTTTAGGCCTGGCTGTCAAAGGAATTGACTTGCTCTATCTTTGTCCATTTTGACAACCAAATGGACCAAGTAGAAATCAATGGATCCATTTTTAACAAATGTAAAATGGATTGACATCAGAACACAATCAGGTCACAAATTGATCAATAGGTTGGAACAAAAAAAACAGACCGATTAATTTTTTTTCAGTTTTTTTACAGGCCCGTTGAAAACGGATGCCAAATGGCAATGGAAGAGTCCCACAAAGCACACTCGTTCCTATGCACATGAACTTTTATTTTCCAATAATTTAGTGCCTATCTAGGAAAAACTACTAATAGGTCTACTAGGCAACTACATACACGGATCAACCTATCATTAAAATCACTGGCAAGAGAAGTAAAAAAAATACATGTGTTATTTCATTACAACACCTGGCATATATTAGACAGATATGTCTTTTCCAAGTCCAAGGAAGTAAAACCAGGGTAATGAGCACTGTACTACAGCTACCTCCGCCGGATAGGGAATAAAGTTGCTGAGTTTGGAAAACCCCTTTAATGCTAGTAGAGAGAAAATTCTAGTAGAGAGAAAAGGCTAGTCCTTCTGGTTGTATATAATATAATGGAAAACTAGATGGACCATGTGGTTTTTTTCTGCCGTTTATTGTATATGTTTCTATGATTTGATCAAATGCTCGCTAGGGCACAAAGATGTCAGAACATGCAATATACTGATGTTATCTGTATATATGGATGCATAGCACACACCATGCATAGCACACACCAGTCACAGAGCTCATTTTGACCTCTATCCATTGCCACAAGAACCTACAATGGACCTACAATGGAAACATGAGCATCACAACTAGACTATGGAGCAACAGAAGAAAATGGTCACTTTTTCTTTTACATCATGTGAACAGCCGGGAGCATGTGAAGAGATGGCACCAGGATGCATTATGGGAAGAAGGAAGAAGTCAGAGGAAATTTGACATTCTGGGCAAATTGGGAAACCTTGAGTCCTGGCATTCCTGTGGATTTTACTTTCACACATACCTTCTCCAAACTCTGCAATTTGGACTTCATATTCATGCTGGTTTCATGTTACACTTTGTGAGGGTCACAAATCACCACGTGATAGCAAACAGATAACAGCAAGAATTACTGATCCCTCCATCACGCCCCACAAGTTTCCAGATTGTTTATTGCCTGACCTGTTGTAAATAACTTCTCTACTTATATTGCATTTTGTTATTTTTAAAGATTCTAAGATCCTTTGAAGGTCCATGTCTTGTGTGTATAAAAAGTCTGTGAATTTTCAGTTTCTTGTATAACACCATGTCTGATGAAGGGAGCTAGTACTCCCGAAAGCTTATCATCAAATATACAGTCATGGCCAAAAGTTTTGAGAATGACACAAATATTCTATTTTCACATGATCTGCTGCCCTCTGGTTTTTATGTGTGTTTGTCAGATGTTTTTATCACATACAGAAATATAATTGCATTCATATTATGAGTAACAGAAGCTTATATTGACAGTTAGAATGAGTTAATGCAGCAAGTCAATATTTGCAGTGTTGACCCTTCTTCTTCAGGACCTCTGCAATTCTCCCTGGCATGCTCTCAATCAACTTCTGGACCAAATCCTGACTGATAGCAGTCCATTCTTGCAGAATCAATGCTTTAATTTTGTCTGAATTTGTTGGTTTTTGTTTGTCCACCCGTCTCTTGATGATTGACCACAAGTTCTCAATGGGATTAAGATCTGGGGAGTTTCCAGGCCATGGACCCAAAATCTCTATGTTTTGTTCCCTGAGCCATTTAGTTATCACCTTTGCTTTATGGCAAGGTGCTCCATCATGCTGGAAAAGGCATTGTTGAGCGCCAAACTGCTCTTGGACGGTTGGGAGAAGTTGCTCTTGGAGGACATTCTGGTACCATTCTTTATTCATGGCTGTGTTTTTAGGCAAGACTGTGAGAGAGCCGATTCCCTTGGCTGAGAAGCAACCCCACACATGAATGGTTTCAGGATGCTTTACAGTTGGCATGAGACAAGACTGGTGGTAGCGCTCACCTCTTCTTCTCCGAATAAGCTGTTTTCCAGATGTTCCAAACAATCGAAAAGGGGATTCATCAGAGAAAATGACTTTCCCCCAGTCCTCAGCAGTCCACTCCCTGTACCTTTTGCAGAATATCAGTCTGTCCCTGATGTTTTTTCTGGAGAGAAGTGGCTTCTTTGCTGCCCTCCTTGAGACCAGGCCTTGCTCCAAGAGTCTCCGCCTCACAGTGCGTGCAGATGCACTCACACCTGCCTGCTGCCATTCCTCAGCAAGCTCTGCACTGCTGGTAGCCCGATCCCGCAGCTGAAACACTTTTAAGAGACGGTCCTGCCGCTTGCTGGTCTTTCTTGGGCGCCCTGGAGCCTTTTTGGCACCAATGGAACCTCTCTCCTTGAAGTTCTTGATTATGCGATAGATTGTTGACTGAGGTGCAATCTTTCTAGCTGCAATACTCTTCCCAGTTAGGCCATTTTTGTGCAGTGCAATGATGACTGCACGTGTTTCTTTAGAGATAACCATGGTTAACAGTAGAGAAACAATGATGGCAAGCACCAGCCTCCTTTTAAAGTGTCCAGTGGTGTCATTCTTACTTAATCAAGACAGATTGATCTCCAGCCCTGTCCTCATCAACACCCACACCTGTGTTAATGGAGCAATCACTGAAACGATGTTAGGTGGTCCTTTTAAGGCAGGGCTGCAATGATGTTGAAATGTGTTTTGGGGGATAAAGTTCATTTTCTAGGCAAATATTGACTTTGCAAGTAATTGCTGTTAAGCTGATCACTCTATAACATTCTGGAGTATATGCAAATTGCCATTAGAAAAACTGAAGCAGTAGACTTTGTAAAAATTAATATTTGTATCATTCTCAAACCTTTTGGCCATGACTGTACTCAGTTAGCCTCTAAAAGGCATTGCCTGATTTCCACTACTTTCTATGGCTAACACGGTACAACATTATACTACATACCTTCTGTGGCAGCTGGCAGCAATGATGTGTATTATGAATGATAAAACCCTCACACGTTTACAATTTAATTCTTATTTTCTTCAAAGGCAGAACTAGTTTACCGAAGTGAACGATAGAGAATTATTTTTTCTTGCTGTGAACAGAGGGCCAGTTCAGTTGAGGGATGAAACGGCCTTTTCTCTTCAATCTGTTTCAATAGAATAGCTAAGGCTTTTAGTTCCCATAAAAACGCTCAATGTGCCTATGGAATGGAGGAAGCTAAATCAAACTGTCATTTTAACACAAAGATTTTTAGTGTGTAATAAAAAAGTGAACTTTTAGGTAACAGATCCCTTGAGAACATTTTCAGTAAAGGACAAACATACCACCAGTCTAAACATTGTCACAGACCAAGCAACCCCATGATGGAAATGATATTCCCTAATGGCAGTGAAGTCTTTCTGCAGTAAAATGCACACACTCCAAAAAATGTTCAGGAATGGTTTGAGCAACATAACAAAGACATTAAGGTATTGACTTGGCCCCTGAATTCCCTAGATCTCAATCTTATTTGTGTGATGTGCTTGAAAAGGAAGATCAATACACAGAGGCCCTTGCTAAAGGATCTGCTGCTAAGCTGTTGGTGCCAGATACAATACCATAGATCACATTTACAAGTCCCTTGGAGTATATGCCTCTTCATCAAAGCTGTTTTGGCTGCCCCTTATGGACCTATACAATATTAAGTACTTGTTTTTAATGTTATAGTATGGTTGTGGTCTTCTCAAACAAATAGTCTTTTGGAGAGGTTTCACTATATACGATTTGCATAACTAATACCCCTGGAGTAAATAGTGTTAGGTGTACACAGACCCTCACTCTTCTCCAAGGCCGCTGCCCCACTTTGCCCCACGTTGACAAAAAATGCTGTGCTTTACATTACCTGCAAAGTGGATGGAATTCTGGCTAATCCCATCCACACATTGCTGAATAAAATCCACAGCAGAAAAGCTGCAGTTTCAAAAATTCTTGCGCTTTTGAAAATCGCAGCATGTCAATTATACCTAAAGAAACGCTGGCGTTTACCAGATAGGTATAAAAGGGACAGAAAGTCACAGAGGAAAGCTCTGCAGACTTTCTGAGAAAAACACTGCGTAACAAACCACGTACATGTTACTAGTACATGGTAATAACAGGTACATGTTAATAAGGGTTAATCAGGTTTAGAACTGTTTTTTCAGCAACACTTTATGGAACCAAAGCCTAGAACTGATTTATTTACATAGTACTTTGTATGCATTTCACAGTTTCATGCATTCTACTATAAAATACAATGGACAATGTAAAAATAAGTTCCTAGTTCCTATGGGCTTTACAAATATTGCAATTAGTATTTACTATGTCTGCTATCTAATATTATTGCTATGTTTTTGGAAGTGAATGATATGTTGATATACTATGTGTTGTTTCTTATATAGTGCTACATCACCACATTTACTTACCATTCACATACTATAAAATACCATTCTCAATGTCAAGTGATTAAACAGGCATTATAAAGGGGAAGCACTGTCTATGTAAGTACTCACTTAATAGTTAGTAGTATTGCATTACCTTTGTAACATGCTTTTTATTTCCTCTGTAGTTCCTCCAGTAATAAGAGTGTATCCAGAGACCCAGGCTCAGGAACCGGGAGTGTCTGCCAGCTTGAAGTGTCATGCAGAGGGTATCCCTAACCCTAAAATAACCTGGTTAAAAAATGGCATTGATATAATGCCAAAATTATCCAAGCAACTCATGTTAATCGGTAAGTAATTTTACTGACTAATAAAAGTGTTATAGATACCAGAAGAAAAATAGTCAATTTACACAAATCTCTGGTTAGGCATCTGAGGATGTCCATAAATTGTTCAAGCAGCAAGTCTACTATATATTTATTATGCTGTAGATCAGAAGCCTGTACTCTACTACTGTCAAAGCAAACATTTAGTCATGTCAGTGTTTAATTTCAAGGAATATCTCTGCATCCCTTAGGCTGAATTTAGGCTGGTGCCCAGTTGGGAATACGTGCTGATGTGTTCATAGACTTTAACAGACAAACATACGTCAAAAGAGTGTTTGCCAATACGTTGGATCCCATAACCTTAAATGTATTGAAAAGTGTAGTAGGCGCATGCTATGCTTTTCAATACAAATGTACACCAAAAAAAACTTGGCGTACATTTTGTGAATTGGATTCGATCACAGAGGTCTGTGACTGTTACATCTGTTCAGGGAATTCATCTGAAGGGATTGTTTCTGCCAAACATGGTGTGCATCTAACCTCAGTTCTTTATATGAGCCCTCTTGAAATTCCTTTAAGCAGAATGGAGGGGCTTGAGTTGGTGCAGGTAGAGTTCAGATTAATGTGCTGTTGCCTTACTTATGTGAATTATAGTGAGAGATCCTTTAAAAATAGCCACACTTGCTATTGTAGGTGTTATATGACTAGATTTCATATGTTTATTACACTAGTTTTTTAATTTCTATATTCATTTGCCATTGTTACTAAAACATATATACCTTAGCATTGTCAGGCTCTGTCTACATTTCCATTTGGAGTCTCTGTCAGCCAAATCCATGTTATTTGACAGGAAGAATAACTTAACATGCAGTTCTATTCTTTCCATGAAATTGCCAGACACTGTGGCAGAATCTGACAGACCCCAATATAAGCCATTGGGGTCTGTCAGACACTGCTGCTGTCATATGACGGATTCAGAAAGTCATTTTTTAAGGTTTTTTTATCTTTTTGACAGATAAATGATAAAATAGACAGAAATTTAAACAGACTCTAATTTATATATACTGCTAAAAATATGGTTGTTCCATATCACACTGACTATTGACCCTATAGACTATAGAACAAACAGCTCAAATGTCTTTATTTCAGCCAATGGAAGTGAACTTCATATTTCTAGTGTCCGTTATGAAGACACCGGGGCCTATACATGCATCGCAAAGAACGAAGTTGGTGTGGATGAAGACATATCTTCACTTTTCATTGAAGACTCGGCCAGAAAAACCCGTAAGCATTCCAAATCACAATTTCATAATTGCTTTTTGAAGTTCACAATAAACAGCAAATTCTTTTAGAAAGCAGTTCAGAGAATTTCTCCAATATAAACTTTTTTATTACGATATACCAAGATGTGATAGAAGTGTATATGGCCTAGAGTCATTCTGGCTAACAGTATTCAACACAATGAAGCCGTTTCCCCATTCTTATTACTACAGGGAATACTTGAACAATGTTTTCATGGGGAACCCTCTACTCCCTTCTTACCACAAAAATTTCATATAGGACAAGAAAAGAAGTATACAAATATTGCCTAACATTATATTCTAGCTTATATCTGTTGCCCTTTTGTAGAAGGTTGAAATTATTTTGTCATCTCCACTGCAGTGTCAGCTTTTACTACTGCGAGTTCTTAGGAGTCCAGATTGGGATGCACTGTTATACAAACTGTTCTAATATCCCCTTAAGGTTATGGATGCATGCACAAATGATGCAAACATGTAACCCATATGATCTTGCTTTACCTTTCTTTTGGGTTTCAAATTACAACTGCAGATATGTCAACTTAGCCAGGTTTCTCGGTTTTCAGGTCCCCTCACCTAGTCAATAAACACTTTCATCCAGCTGCCAGCTGATAAGTATGTCAGCTCAGTGCCATGAATATTAATGAGAATGTTGCTGGGGATCCCTGGCCATCTATTTAAAGTTTTATTCTATGGAATTTTTCATTAAGTTTCTTCAGGGCTTCCACCTAGAGCTTGGTATATGGAAAGCAAAGAACCTAATGGTTGAGCCACAGGCTTAGCCATTCTAAACATGACAGTATATTAAGATATAGCTCTTTATTCTAGTATATCATTGGCCTATTTATAGTGACTTTGATGGGGCAATTCTAATTTGAAATGAAAAAGAAAGGTATGCCAAGACCCAATTTAGCGAAATGGCTAGAGCCATAGACCGAAAAAGACCTGTAAGTAGGACAGATTACATCCAGAATAAAGACCTACTGTAGACAGACTTGCCCTTGGCTATGTGTAAGGTGGACAATTGGATTCATTTTCATTAACAGAAAACAATTGCACCCCAGCCTAGCTTTCTGTGACCTTTATTGTCTATTACGCAGATTGATAAAGATAATTGCTTCCTGGATAGTATAGGTCTTCATAGGCAATATACAAAAGGTGATAGACTCTGGAATATTTAATTAAGTCAACTGTCTGTTAATGTTTTTGAGAACTTACTTAAATCAGAGTTGTCTAATAATCTACTCAATTTGTCAAGTTCATTAGCCAGTTTGACCCGATGTTAGCATGTAATGGAAATCCATCAACAGATGCAATTTTAACTTTCCTAGCATTATCCATTACTGTCTCCAACTTTGATGAGCTGTGATACCAGGTTTGTGTTACAAAACAAATGACAGCAATGAGAGATGATGTTCAGTTGATCAGATGTTAATGATCAGGCAGGATGACAGGAGGGTGTCACCTTCGACTTAAATAGCAGAAAATCACCAATTCAATTATTTCAAAGCAGTGAGAATGATAAAGACCTGACAATTTTATGTCTTCATTAGCTTGTCAAACTTAGACTTTAAATCATTAGCCTGGCACATACCACAAGAACAGTCATCTCTTTAACAATTTTACTTTTCAGTTCACTTTTTGCTTTCCTGCTTATGCTTTAGAATTTTCTGTTTTTAATATTTTTCAGAGGTTGGATGAATTATTGCTAAATGTACAAGATATCAAATAATTATTAAGCATATTTTAATGTTGTGTATGTAGGATTGAATTGTAACTTATCTGTTTACTAAATATTCTATAACAAGTATATGATACCAATCTCATTTATACTTTTTTTTTCTTTTCTTTTCTTACCCGGTTTATATCCTAAAATACTTCATTTATGGTTATCATCACAGTGGCCAACATTCTGTGGAGAGAAGAAGGTAGTGTACCAATGCTTTGTAAATCTGTTAGAATTGAAATAATAGATTTTTAGAAAACTATATCTATATATATGTTTTATGTCCACATATCCATAAAAATATGAAAACTTTATCACAATAGCCATTGGAACACACACAATCATTTGAAATGTGTTTTTTGCTGATCACTTTCCAACTTTCTTGCGTAGACTGAGACAGAGTCATCTCATTATCACCTTTAGGTTGGGTTCACATAGAGTATTTAAGGCAGTCTTCTGCTTCAGATTTGTTTCCAAATTCTGACTTTGTACAGCTCACAGCAGAAAGGTGAAGGAGATCTTCAGGATTCTGCTTCAGAATCGATCTCTGATTAGTCTCAGACACAATAGGAATAATCAGCATGAACCTTGGGCTGTGGGCTCTGTGTCTGAATCAGTCAGCAAATCCGCATCAAGATTGAGCAGGAAGCTTCTTTTTATAGCATCCTGAAAAAGAAAAAGCATCTGTCACTATCTCCCATGAAAACAATGAAAGGCAGATTTTAGTCTGAATTTAGAGCCAATTGTGAGGCAGATTCCACATCAAAATCAGTTCTAAATTTCTTTATGTGAAGCAATATTATAAACAGATAAGACTCTACTAGCTATTCAGTTAGATTGTAATTGATGTAGAAAGATATGAAAAACGTGTTTGTTATTTTATGACAGTTTATTGTTCCAGCCTTCACAAAGCATTATAATAGATGTAATGTATGAACTTCAGGTAAAACTGAAATATGTGCAATGTTATATTTTCCCAGTAAAAGGTGGTGTGGGTCATTCCAGATTATGAAGTTATTATTTTTAACCACTTGGGGAAAACCTGAATATTGAAGCATTGCATCAAAAAATACAAGGGTCTAAGGTTGGGTTCACATTCATTGGAGACTCTGCTACAGAGACCAGCAAAAATCGGTCTGCAGTAAGGAAATTTTCTCCAATGCTTTCAGTTTAGAATCGGCAGGCACCCAGCAGAGCTCAATACAGTCAATGGGTCTGCCGGTGTTCGTTTGTAACCACTATTGTAGTGGTACGGCTCTGACAGACCCGAACGACGGAGAGCCCGCTGCTAGTGTGAACCTAACGTAATTTAAACTTTTTTTTTTTTTTTTACTTAGAGCAATTTTGTTATTTTCCACCTTCTTTTCCTCCATCAAGTTTACACAAAAATTAACAACATACAAACAAGATAACAGAAACAAACAGATTAGGCAAGAGTATATAATCATATAGATGTATATTCATGTGCAAGTTTCCTAGACTTATGCAGAACTCAGGTTGAATAACCGCCATGACAACAAAAAGGAAGCTACCCCAATCCATTGTAATGACTGTCAAGACTAATAAAAGCTAATTTAGACATTTCTTAATTTTTTGGATTGTTAGCCTGGATCTGTACTGTATATGACCCTCAGTATGCTTGGTGGTCATCCGGCATAGAAAGGAAAAAAAGATCTAGCACTCACTTTGCCCATAAAGTTTTTATCCCTGGAGCATTAAAAAGACACCCAAACCTTGCTTATATGTTTCTGACCATGTGGTCCTTAGTTATATGAAAAAATATATAATATCAAATGGTGTAATTCTTACTGATTTAAGTATGTCAATTGAAACAATTCTGCTATCACAATGCATTGTGTTTTTGCATGTCATACACAAGCCTTATACTGGATTAATGTTTCTCAGTTTTCATACTAATAAATAATGTTGCACTTTCCTGCTGTGTTACTGAGCTTCTTTGGATGAAGCTAAAAAAAAATCCTTAGATTTATAATTCTGCTACTGTTTTCATTTGATTTCCCTATAGGTTTGAGTGTGGGGAATATGTTTTATGTCTTTTCTGATGATGGAATCACAATAATTCAACCACGAGAATGTGAGATCCGGAGACAGATCAAGCCCAGTGAGAGGATTCTTACAAGCTATGTATGTTTCAATTAACTTTTTAAAGGCTTTCTAACACTGTTTGTTCACACAGAGTTTTTTACATGGATTTTAGAGAATTTGTTGTTCCATATTAAAAAAAAAGCTCCCATACTTAAGCCCCACTGTTTTCAAATGGAGGCAGTGAAGAAACAAAGCATCCTGCTTTATCTTGGAGATTATCTAGTCAAAAACAGTACTAAAAAAATAGCCTGTTGGCCGCACACTGCTAAGCCCCATATGATTAAAATATAATTCATGAAAAACCTTGATTTTAAGAAATATATCAGTTTTTATTATGTTTCCACATCAGTTTTTTCTGCTTGCAGAAACCTCAGTGTGAACAATTAAGCAGGTATATAATGTTATGGATATTCTAATGTAACACCAGGAGCCACAGTGAGTCTGTTATTATAAGACTCATATTGCTGCTTTCTCTATTATTTTTGTGTGGGAATGATATTTGTAGATTGACATTCTCTGCACTATGCCAATTGTGCAGCCACAACCCTTCACTGACCATGACTTAAAAGTTTGCTTGTTTTCTAGGTATCCCTGTATGTCTTTTTTGTTCCCCCCTAAGGCAGAATAGAATAAGGCAGACATATAAAGTCAACTTAGGTATTGTAATTTTTGCAGCAGGAATACTGCAGGCAAAACTAATACACCGTGTTTTGCCGACTTCATACTCGAGAGTGCATTGCGTGACTTGAATATTTTCTCTGCGGTGTTCTTTAAATCCCTTGTCATGCACCATTCACTCAGGCCCTTATTGAGTAATGTATAGATTGTGACTAGATTGTTCTTTTGAACCACAAAAGTTGTGGAGTAGATAGTTTACAATATAATAATACCATTGTGAATGTACACTAGCTGTAAGAAGGACAAAGGGCTCTGTTATGTCTAACAAGTTGTACCAAATTCATCATTTGACATATGTCATTTAAATACATTTGGGGTTATTTGAGCCATGATCCCAGACACAAATGATTTATTAATGATATGTCTGATTCAATAAATCTTCATTCAATATGATACAGAGTATCAGAGATAGAATAGGACAATAGACAATATCAAATTATTACATTACCGACACTACAAAGCTATATACTGTATGTGATGATTAATTCTTCAGAACTCTTACATAACATTTATCTAAAGGGAACTTGTCATATAAAAACGCCATGCAATCTGCAGGCAACATGTTACAGAACAGAAGGCTTGAGCAGGCTGATATGTAATTTTGTGGAAAATGATTTAGTAGAACCTTTTATGTATCCATTAAAATCCGTGTTCTTTCTATGTTGAGATGAGAAGTCAAGGAAGTAGACCTATCAGAGATTGACAGTCTCTCATGTATGATGGTGCATAAAGAGATAGCTGTCAGTCACTCATAGACCTCCCTCCTTAACTTTTCAATGGATAAATGACAGGTTATACTGAATCTGTTCCCACAAAATTATATATCATTCTGCCAACAGTATTGGAGCTCATTTGGTAGATGAAATACAGTAACTAGAAATATAATCACAGAATTTGAGGTTTCGACAACAAAGTATACTTTATATACACTAGAATGCTAAAAATTGTACCCAGTGGGATAGACCACAAAAAGGCATGCTGTTGTCATACAATTGACAATTAGGAATACAAGGCTGTAGCTGTGTTAAAATTGTTGCTAAAAATTACAAGACATTTAGGCTAGGACTGAATGAACTCATGTGCAGGTCTGTCTGATCACTGTATTGTCATGTCCTTTAGGGCTACAGACCAGTCAGCAGACACTAGCTTTGTTACATCAGCGGACTAGGTGGATTTGAAATGCCTTAAATTAACTTTTCTGCTTATTATCAGATGAATTTTGCATCTAATGGTAGCAATTCCACCAATACATGGAAGTTACAACCTATCCAGTTCCATAAAATACCACCACCTATGGTCTTTGGTAAACTTCTCTGTTGCTATATTTCCTGTTATGGAATGGAAATGATATTTAAAATGAATATGTAAACTGATCTATTCTGCACTCTCTGAGACCAGCATTTGACAAAGGGAGAGAATCTGAGATTTATAATTTCACATGTTCTAAAGCAGATTATCTAAGACTGACAGAGACAGAGACTGGGAGAGACGGACAACCCTGCCTACAGATAGTGATTGACAGCCTTCTATGTGGACACTGATATAGAAAAAGCTGTCAATCGCTGTGTATGGCAGGGTAACCAGACCTCTCTCTACTCAGAAATCCTGCTCCAAATCATATAAAGCTGTATATCACGGAACTCACCTTCTCTTCCGTCATCATTATCTGCTCTCAGATAGCACTGCAAAAATCATTGGACAGTTTTGCTTTAATGGCAGTAGCGTTGACTATTAGCGAGCTTCATATTCTGGTATTGCTTATGTTTGAAAGGCGGTGACACCAAATCTCCACCTGTAAAAGTAGCTTAATGATCGGGAATTACCATCTATGGAGTCACTATATGAGAGACTAAGGTCTAATGTATAATAAATACCTTTGCATTAACATGCGTTAACAGGCGAAACACACTAAACATTTTATAACAGGCTCACTTTATTTTTTACTTAGGAAGAGATGTGTCAACAAACCGAAGGAGACATCGATCAATTGTGTTTATGGTCTTCTGCCATCAACGTGAGGGAGAAATACATATATGTCTCCCAGCCCAACCAGAACAGGGTCTTAATAATTGACATCCAGATGCAGAAGGTTAAACAGGTACTAGTACAGACTGCTGCAGTTCAGGATTTATCACCCACCATTAGTAAACCTCTGAGACTAGAAAGGCCAATTTTGAGTGGTTTCAGTAGAACATAGAGCCTCATTTATCAAAGCGTCTAAGACTATTTTTTATTCTACCATTTTTGTTTCAGTTAAAGGCATCAGTTTCTACACAGAAACATAATAAGTGTGTCTAACTAATCCATAGGCTTTTATGGAACGAAAAGTACATGTGTTTTTTTTGTAGTTCCAATCAATTTTTGCAGCGGCATAGAAAAACATAGATGCCCGCGCTATTCCATCCAGCAAACAAAGCAAAAAAATAAATAAAAAAAATGTAACAAACTGATGCACTGGATCAATTTTTTTGCAGGATTTGTCATAAAATAAAAAAAAAAATTTGCATCCATTTTAAGACTGATACAGTTATTATTAATAACTGATTCCCTACCGTATGTACAAGAACATGGTGCAAGAGCAGCCTAACAGGAAAACTGGCCTTGTCAGCAACCAATTACTCTGCAACTTTTATTTTTCCACAGTATTTTCAGAAATGAAAACTTAACTGTAATCAGTAATTATATGTAATGAGGCCAATGTTTTACATCGATTTCATAAGAGGCATGTATTTAAATTGTCCCATTTAAGTTGTGAAGAACATTGACCCACATTTTTATTGTTTAATTGTGATGTAGAAGGTGCCATGAACATGAAAAAACTTAACTCACCTGCCCCCGGGCCTCTGTCTCAGTGACAGCAGCTCCAGCGTGCAGTTTACAGGTCCCCAAACTGTTTGTGCCAAGTGATCGCTGCAGCCAATCACAGGCCTCTGTGGTCACCTGTGTCAGTTGTGAAAGTTTTTTATGCATCACGGTTTTTCCCACAGGGCTTTTCACAGAAAGTCCACAGAGGTTTCCACTGCGGACTTTCTGCTTCAATTATACCTATAAAGAAACTGCCAGCATTACCGTAGGTATAATTGACTTGCTGCGATTTCCAAAACCGCAACGGCTTTGGATATCACAGCATGTCCGCTTCACATATTTTTCCTAAAGGTGGGGATTGGATTTGCTAGAATCCCATACACCTAGCAGTGACTGTAAAATGCCACGTTTTTTTTTCTGTGGCGTTTCTGCTGCAGCCAAACTGCAGCGTTTACGCCATGTGGGGCCCCGGCCTAAACATTGAAATTAGAGAGGTTATTTGGCTAGAATTGCACCAAATATATTTAAAATGCAAACCCTTTAATAAATCTGCTGCATTAGGAATTGTCCAGCAGTTTCCTTTTAGGCCTCTACTCATTTTTTTTCAACTTTTTTTCTTTGATAAATGAGGCTAAAAGTACATTTACAGCCTGATAATGTGCAATCTTCTTTTTGTATAATGAGAAGACAAATTTCAATCACTTGGAATAATTTTAGATGTGACATATTACTAGCAAAATCAAACAAAGGGGTTGTCTGAGTCTTTCTGATAAGATTTATTTGCGCTGAATTATTTTACACAATTCTCCCATGTCTTCCATTTCTAGCATTGGAAGTTTTGTCATTCTGTTTACAGACCCCCAACTGACATCAACAGTGACATGCCATTTGTATCAAGTGACGACTGCAGACGATCACAGGCCTCAGGGGTGACCTCTCCACAAAGAGCACATGACTGACTGGCCTCAGCAATGACATGCTGTTTGTGAAGAGGTCACTGCCAAGGCCTGTGATTGGCTGCTGAAATAACCTGATATAAACAGGGAGGCCTATAAACAGAAGAAGTGATCTTCTGAGGACCTGTGGGGGGTGTAATCTTTTTATTTTCAGTCCAAATAAATTTTTAAAAAGACTTGGACAACCCCTTTTATACAGTAATAAATGTGGCTCATAATTTTTCCTATATTCGCATTGTTATCAGTGGAGATTTTCATTATTGTGTAGCCTGTAACTATAATAATTTGTATTGCTCCTTTAAGTAAAGGTGTTGTCCAGCAGATATCATTTTTTAAAGGATCAACATGGCATAATAACATTAAAAAGGTGATACCTTCGCCAGTCTCCTGCCACCCCCATTCCAAGGCTTTCTGGGTTCCCTGCCTATACTAGCTAGTCTTGCTCAAGACACATTTCAAAAATATAGAAAGGAATCAGAAAGCAGAGGCCAGCAGGGAATCCAAGCAGTAACAGAAGTGTCGGGGACCGGTCAAAGGTGAGGATCATCTTTTAAAAGATTTTTTATGCCATGTTGACCATTTCTTATAAAAACGGTCACAGTGGGATTTCTGAGTGCCAAGGCACATAGTGCATAAAAATCGCCAACGTTCTGATGCACAGTTCAAACGTCTTCCTGCACCAGGAGCTTCATGGCATAGGTTTCGATGGCTGAGCAGTTGCAAGAAAGCCTTACATTACTAAGCACAATTGCAACTCTGGAGCAGTGGAAAAGTGTTCTGTGAAGTGATGAATTATATATCTGGCAGTCTGATGGATGTCCAAAGAATGTTACCTGCCTGACTACATTGTGCCAACTGTAAGTCGGGTGGAGGAGGGAGAGGGTTATTTTTCAGGAGTTTGCCTAGGCTCCTTAATTTGAGTGAAGGGAAATCTTAATACTTGAGAATACCAGGACATTTTAGACAATTGTAAGCTTCCAACTTTTCGGTTCCAGCATGACTAAGCTCATAAAGGTATGGTTGGGTGAGTTCGGTGTGAAAGAACTTGACTGGCCTGCACAGAACCCTGACCACAACCCCATTTAATACCTATGGGATGAAGTAGAAAGAAGAATGTGAGCCAGGCCTCTTGTCCTACATCAGTGTCTGACCTCACAAATGCTTTTCTGGATGAACGGGCAAAAATTTTGCTACACACATTCCAAAATCTTGGAGAAAACATTCTTAGAAGAGGGAAAACCATAACTGTATAATCGCTTATGGATTTAGAATGGGATGTCATAAAAGATCCTGTATATGTAATTTGTAGTTGTCCCAATACTTTTGTCCATATAGCGTATAAGTCTGCTGGGCAACTCCTTTAAGAACAGTCTGTTGTCTAGTTGTGTGGATTTATGTGGATTCAGTGCTCCATTGTTTCTTCACTATATGTTGGTGTTGTTGTAGAGCAGGATGCTTCCTAGTCACGTGTAAATGCATTTCTAAGGTAATATATTTAACTATATTCTTGTAATTATGAGTTCTGCCTTTTTTTTTTTTTAAAGACAATACAAGTTGACCCATACCCAGCAAAATTACTTTATGACAAATCCCATGACCAAGTCTGGATTCTAAGCTGGGGAGATATAAATAAATCACATCCAACATTACAGGTAGGTGTACATAAAATGGCAAATATTTTATCATTATTAATTACTGTAAATTTTGTCAGTGAAAGCTTCACAACTTTGTCATCTACGTCCTTTTTTATCTTTTAACTTTTGACATTTATCTAGTCCTTTTTTATCTTCTATAATTCTTTTTGTATCCCAACCATTCTGGATATGAATTTCTATTGATCTCTGGTCCTGTCATCTTTATTTTTTCTCTATTGTAGCTGTCTATAAGCAAGCACAAATACCAATTTTTTTTTTTTTTAGGCTCTGTTCCCCTTCAGCTTCTTGTAACAGGGTCTATCAGGTTTCAGTCAGGGTTTTAGGAAATTGGCTTATTAGATAAAACATGGTATTTGAAAATTGTACAATTCCCTAAAACTTGCAGAGCTATATTGAAGAGTAAGCTCTTTACTATACTTTCCCCAGTAGCAAAACACAATAAGGTATTACTGGAACACTACACACCTAAAATGCACAGTAAATGTACAGAAAATGGCACTATTTTATCTCGTATTACAGTTAAACCTGAGAAATATATAAAGAAATATTATCTCAACTGACTCACTGACAAACAGCGAGGGCAGTTATGTATTACGCATAAGTTTAGTGTTCCTTTATAAGTTCCTTTATTTGAAATGCCCATTGGAATTTGAGTTTTGGTTCCTGTCCATTTTGCTTAATAATACTTAATCGTAAACTGAAGCAGTATTTTTTTTACCTATAAAATAGGGGAGAGTTATGGAACTGTGAAAAACTTTCCTTTTGTAGCTATTCTTGGCTTTGGTTCAAAAAACCGCATAAAAATATGCATAAAAAAAAGCTGCGTTTCCGCAACGTGGGGCCTTAGCCTAAAGGGATTTTCTTTCCCCAAATGGAATTTTCATTCTGATAACCTATCCACAGACCATGCACATATCAGCTATTCCAGCAGCCTTCAGGTGGCGGTAGGTTCTGTATGGGAAGCGTATGTAGTCTGCTCATATTCTGTCATTTCTTGAAACCACGACTATACAGTAGACAGGGTTGCAACGCCGTTCCTATTACTAATGGAAGTGGACTGCATGTACTACAGCAGCTTCTGATGGCTGGCGGCTGCCAGATCAGTTGATCTGTGCAGGTACAGATCAGATACTTCCATACCTAAAACCCTTTTAATCCCGGAAAACCTCTTAAGGCCAAGGCCCTCATGGCGTAAACTGGAGTGTTTTACAGTCCCATCCACACACTGCAGAAAAATATCCGCAGTGGAAATGCTGCGATTTCCAAAACCGTCAAATTTTTGGAAATTGCAGCATGCCAATTATACCTATGGAAATGCTGGCGGTTTCCCTATAGATATAATTGAAACAGGAAGTCTGCAGAGGAAAACCCTGCAGACTTTCTGTGAAAAGTGCTGCGGTAAAAACCGCAATGCGTTTCCGCCGCAGATTTTCCTATAGCACTTTTTGGCTGTGGCCCACCATGTGGGGCCTTAACCTTAATAGGTAATCACAGAATTGCAATTTTTTTGTCCATGAGTAAATTATGAGAATTCAATGATATTATATAGAGAATTATGGTCATTTGTTTTATTTATTTCATATGACACATTAAATAAGTAGAAATATTTCTTCATTGTACAGATGGCAGTATTTTTTGCTTGTTTTTTGATCATGTAAAAATACAAAAACCCGACCTTGTATCTGTTCTATAATATTACCATGTTTGTAACTGTATCATCAAGAATACAACTATGTGGAAGTCTGTTAGTATGCTGACATGAAGTTTGGCCTTATAGACATCTTCTGTTGCTAAATGTTTAACATATGAATTGTAATAATAAAGAATAATGACATTTCCTGAGTTTAGCCCAGGAACAGGACATTGAATTCTGCTCACTTCACACATTCTTCAGCTTTGCCTTGAACAACATAAACTCTCTTTCTCTAACTAGAGAAGTGAGATGCCAGACTGTGATTTTCCATGTGAACCGCCAACATTTTATTTCATAGCTTTAAAACGTGTTATTTTGTGGATGCACTTAATTTGTGCAGAAAATCACATAAAATACACCATATTGAAGTAAACTGCAAATAGAAAACAAATTTGTTGCAGAGTTGGAGTTTATGGCAAAGGACTGAAAGACAAAGGAAAAATAATTCATTCTACAAAACATTTCTTGATATCACTTAATAGAAGCATAATAGAATTTACATGCTGTGCTCCTAGCCGCTAATACACAATTTCAGATTGTGTAACGTAGGCATAAAACTCCATATCCATAGGGATTGCAGACTGAAACAACAACTGATTTGTCAGAACATTTAAGGGACCTCTCCAGTTTTAGGTGTGTTCCCATGTTAGTCATGTACAGTATGGTATATCTACAAAATATATCATAAATGTGCGGTAGTTCAGAAACCAACACCTTCAGTATCTTGAGAGCAGAGGTCCTTGGGCTCCATCCAGGCAGCCACTGGATGGAAGTTATGGAAAAAGAATATCAATGTCAGCTACACAGCTTGTGTAAGTCTCATTCACTTCTTTGTGAGTTACTGAAACAGGACAGAAAACTTGGCTATTTCTGTAAGAGTTAGTTCACATCTGCGCTCTGTGAGTGCTCAGGGTTTCCCATTCCACTTTAAAAATGCAGAGAGAAGACGTCACCTGAGCAGATGAACTGCGGGTGCGGGAGGACACCAGAGCAACGGGGACAGATGAGTATACATTTTTTTATTTTTTTCACTGCCCCCAGCTTATTTAAAATTTAAAAGGGTTGTCCATTTTTGTCTGGACAAACCCTTTAAAAATGGATTGCTGGGGGACTAAGAACCTCTGATTTAATGCCACAGTCCAACATGTCATCATTTACAGACCTACAGTCTACCTGCAATATCTACAGTTAAAAAACTTCCTCTCACATCTTCAAGGCACGGAGTTTAAGATGCTGTATCATTATACAAATTTATATGAAATACCCCTAGCACAGAACTGAAAACTACAAGATTCTATGACTTATTGTTAGGAGAACTTCCATGAAGTCCACTTGCTTAGATAGACAGACAGACCTAGGAATTAAGTTCTCCTTACATAAATGTTAGTGTTCTTCAGATTGTCCCTCAAGACCTCTATAGGCACCAATATATCAAAGGTACACTATAACGTACGGACGAGATGGTTCTATACCCTAGAGAGATTTTTCCAAATTTTTTCAGGGTCCAGGGTTTTCCAACCTATGCAAGAGATCATTTGGTCACACAGGTTAGCTATTCCAAATATGTGCCATGTGTCCAATGATTCCATTTTCTCCCTTATATCTACCCGTTCCATTAGGTCCAGCTCTAGTATTATTGTCATTAGATAATGTCAACTACCCAGCTCCTAATAAGAAAGCGATATGTCACAATCCAATATTGACTTCATAACCCGGACTAAAAAGGCAGCCCATTGTGAGATAATATGAAAACTGTGTCTCTATAAGCCATGTACATCAGAGGACATTCCCGCAGTCCGCTCCCTCCTTCCTTTCACCCTCAGGTTGGACAGTTTCATTTTGAAGTTCTTTGTATTACTTCTATACATAAAAACAGAGTTCTCATACACCAAGCTCTATACAGAGTTTTTTTTTTTTTTTTTTATCAAAGCAAACTTATCACCTATCCATAGGATAGCAGATAACTTGTAGATTTGTGGGGGTCAGACCACTGAGACCCCCCTGATCAGGAGAACCAGGGACTTTTTTCCCCCTGTTCTGAATGGAGTAGCAGTCAGACAGCATGCGTAATACTCCATTCATTTTGATGGGAGTTTCAAAGATAGCCGGGGATAACTTGTAATGATGGAGGGAGTCTATCATTAAAAAAAACACCTTTTAAACTACTGTAATGTCACATTGGAATGGCCTTTGACAAGGCCATTCTACTCCTATCTTCCACTCTTTTCTTCTCCCAGTAGTTTCTGATCAAATTTGTTTCTTCACTTATGCTAATTACCATCACGGAGCACCTTGGGCGTTCCTCCTGTGCTGCGAGCGCATCCCATGTCAGCTTTCCCCTTAGTCCGTTATATTCACTCCCCTCTTTCTGTTCTCTGTACCGTCTGTCTTTCGCAGGCATCGGACGCAGTGTTGTAACAGACCACTGGAAAATGGTGGCCCGGGCATGCGCAGTCAGCTCTGCGATTTTCATGCATATACAAGGCTTTGGCTTTCAATCTTAGAAACTTTTGACTGTTTTTGCCTACTGTAGTTTTACTATAAGATATAGCTTTGAATTTAATGTTAGTTATTTGCATAACCATATCAGGAGTTAACACTTATGAGTATAGAGAAACTGCGGCAACCATTTGGTCATCTTAACCTAACCAACAATCCATCCTGCCAACACCTTCTGCTGTCACTGAAGTTTCAATAAGCCTTGCACTTATTTGTATCATCTGAACTGTGAGCTACCCTATGACTTTCTATGCTACAATGAATATATGGTGATCTGTGACAGTAAGCACCTCAAGGACATGCACCTTTACAAGTCTAATTACATTCTAGCAGAAGTGTTCCTTGCAGAAATAAACCTGAGTATAATATTAATCCTTACTGGCAATCCTCATATCACTACACTAACAACCGATAAAGTCAATTTCTCTGACTCCCAAATACATTGGTCCGTTAACATCCATTACTGTTATTTTATGTTCTTTTTACTGGTATAAAAGCTACACTTTCAACTTAAATGCACTCAAAATGTTGACTTAGCCCTTGGCAACAGCTTTGTGCAGTTCTTTCTGATCTAAGATGCCCCCATGGTGCTACTAGCATTAAACCTGCTACCATTTGACTAGTGAAGTGAGAAAATATGATCTGCTAATTCAAAAGAGTGTCATAAGAGGAGCATCTGACTGCTATTAAGGAGCAGTACAGTAGTTATTTTTGCCTGACCTCCAACATAGAGATGATAAGCTGTTGGGTCATACTTGCTTTCACAAACAGATGGACTGAGCCTTTCTGGGCCACCCCTGGTATCTAATGGACCAGGAACAACCAATGAAGATCGAATCAACTGAAAAATATAACATTCAAGATACAATCTTTATAGATATTACACAAAATGTTCTCAACTGGCAAAGCATTTATGCTGTACAAGGTTGTCAGCTACTAATTAAAGCAATCTAATCTAACAGTAATGAACCACGAGTAATGCTTACAGTCAAGGTTAAAGTACTATGCCGCTAATGCTAGAATTCCTAGTTAAATGTTTTACAAATGTAGCAGAAGTAATGCTAATGGAGCAGATAGCAAGCGTGTTCTAATGCCATAATGCAGACATTACGTGTGGCCAAATAATACAACGCAAGAAACCTTACATGTACATGCACAGGAGTTGTTAACTATTACTGTATGTGTAGATCCAGAACAAACGAAGACAAATATGAGCATATTTCATTTGTTCAACATTTATTATAGCTACATTTTTCTGGGCGTTTGTTCTAATGCTTAGAATGTAAGTGTGCACAGGGGTGTACGCAGATATCATAGGGCACCATAGTGAAATGTAGTAAGGGCCCCTCCCCCCTGTGATGTTTTTATAAAGTCAAGGATGTTTTTCAATACTAAAAAAATGTCAAACTCTGCATCACTAAGGTGCTTTATTAATATTTTTCTCATTCTGCACACCAAGGGGCTGATTTATTACAAGTGGCATATAATATGCCAGTCTTAATGAAGAGCTGTATTGGAATGAAATGTACAAAAATTATTAAGAGAGTTACGTGTCTTAATAATTTTGGCACAACTCAGGTGGTCCGTGCACCAGAAATAGAAATTTACGCCAACAAAGGGGTAGTATAATTTTCAGCCATTAAGCTATTATTTAGACCAGATAATTTGTTGGGGTACAAGGTCATGCCTCCTCCTTGCCCACTTAAGATAGGTGGAAATTGCAGAGCAAATGCAGTGGAAAAGCCGCAAGTTTATGGCCTTGCTGCAAACATGGGTACATTTGACATGCCTTGTATGAATCAGCCCCCATATTTTACAATGTACTGTATTTACACAAGACAATTGGTATAAAAACATTGATACATAGCTCTATACAGCTCAATTAGTTTAAGAGTGATAAAACTTGCTGCCTGCAGCCACCATTAGGGATACCTCGGTGCACAGGAATCACTATCACAGAATTCAATGGAAGTTGGGAAAGATCAGCATCGTACCTCCTTTCCCCCATGAGCCCCATAGTAGCTGTGTGGTCTGCTTACATGGTAGGAACGCCACTGTTTGTGCATTCAGATGAAGTATGACAGTATATAGTAGATTGCACCATCATGTCTACTATCTGGGAGTTAAGCTGAAAATTCTCTTTCTATTAGGATATCTGCTAATTCGCCAGTGCCAATTCGTTTGAAGAGCCCGCAACCAATTTTAATAGAGGCCGCTGACTCTTCTGTGATTGGTCCTTTTGAATTTAGTGCCACAACGGACCCATTTCAGGAGTCTGCCTATTGAATTCAATAGCAGCAGCAGAATTTCTGTCATTGGTCCATTTTAATTACATGCTTTGTCGCTAAATTCAAATGGCGAAAGTGTTTATTCATAGCGGAGCTGCTGCCGCTATTGTCAAGACATTGGCATTCTTCATGGAGATGTGCTCATCTACTGTCAGCCTCCATCAAATACTCCTTGAAGAGATGTTTTTGGGCCTATGCACAGACAACATCATTCCTGGGAGAAGACAAGGGGACGGGGACGTGTAGCCTTGTTATTCTAGTGATCGATGAGGTTTTTAACACCCGTATTCTTCTAATACTTGTATGATACACATGAAAATTCAAGTATACATTCAGTGAAAAATTAAAACTTGACAGTGTCCATGAATGTGATGTAACTAACTACATTCCCTGTCCACTGATTCTGTTGTATGTCGTGACCATTGTGATATGTCATAAGATTTTTTTTGTAGGTTTACTTTTATGTCATGTACACTATTAGAAAAGACAGAATATGCTAAGAAAATGTTCAGAAATACTTCTTATGGTTTCTAAATGTATCTGTATGGCACTCTGAGCTATTGGATAAATCAATCCAATACAATAAGGAATTAGTATTTAAGGAAGCGTGTGCGGTAGGAGCCACAGAGACTGACTTTGCATGTTGCTTGCAATTTTAGATGTTGAAACATAACACTTAATTTCGGATACAAGATTCACACTGGCTTTTCGGAAATTGATAAATGCATATTCCTTATCTACCCAAATTACTCTAATTTCAGTATATCTATGAACAACAATAAAAATAGGTCTTCCCAATTTACTGAACATACAAACAAATGTACAAGATATTACAAGAGCAGAAATGGAGCGTTAAATAATTTGTATTCCTGTCTAAGGGGATTACATGCTGAAATCCTTTCCATGTAAGTCATTTGCTATAATTTACGCTGCTCTTCCGCTGTTATTACACAGAAGATATATTTCTGCTGTTATTAAAGTTAATTCATGATACATTAAAATATGCAGCAACAGTCTTTTACTGCTGAAAGTGAAACAAATATTCCTTTCAAGAATTTTTAAGGCGACCTTACAAAAGTTGTTTAACTCCTGGAAATTATTGGGAATCAGGGAAAAACAATGCAAGGAGACAACAAAGACATTCCTTGGTATTTTTGGTTCTTTCTATGTGTGGATACTGTTAAGGCATCTGCAGAGATCTTAAATCATTTCAGTCATGTTTGCACAAATACATTTTGCTTACAGAAATAACTACCTTTGTCAGTCCCCAGACTTGGAGCAGCAACATGCATGTGCTACCATTACTCCATTGACATGGGGGAACACAGGAATGGGGTGATGGTAGCAGAATAAATCATTTGCAGAAGACATACAGATATGTTGAACTGCTTTCATGAGAAATTGGGCTCCTTTATGAGGTTTTCCAAAATCACTGGAAAGCTCAGAAGGACGTCACATTCCCTGGTCCATCCAATGTTGGCAATGGCTAGGTCAGAATGGCAGAGGATCAGATGACTGATGTAGCCAATCACTGGCCTCAGTGGTCACTTGAAGGGTATGAGGGATATTACTGCTAATAACTCACCGGTCATCATCTGAGCCTCTGCCCTTTCAACCCTGCCAGTGTTGGCACCAGATGTAATAAAGGACACAACACCAATGGACCTCTATTACAACACCAGAACACGGATAGGGGAGTACCACTTTATTTTTTATTTTACCCCACCTCAATCCCTCCCTAGAATTTCCAGTGAACCAGGAAATCCCCTTTAACCAAATAGACACAAATAGAATAGTGAAAACAGGTTTATTTATTTATTTATTTATTTTGTGATCCGCATCTCTGGACACATCCAGCCAAGAGGGGAGTTGAGGAAAGGCACAATTGTAGTTTATAGCTTTCATGTCCCAACCTACACTAGAAAAGTTGCAGCAAGAATCTTAATATAAGATATAAGATTGTTTTGAAAAATATCCCTTCATCATTTTTATTCTGTTTATCACATGTCGCCAAATGCTTTCTATTTCAGGTTATATCTGAAGCAAGTACAGGAGAAAGTCAACACATTATTCGCACAGACTTTGAGGATGTGGATGATTTGTTTATTCCTCCAACCAATCTTATCATTAACCACATTCGGTAAGGAGTGGATAGATCTAAATCATAACTTAATGCATACCTATAGCTATTGGGTATCGGCAACACAGTAATAAATGTTGCAACTTGTGATAAATGGAACCCACAGCATAAACTTATCTATGATCATATGCAGCAAACAGTAAGGAATAAAAAAACTTTTATGCACCACGTCTTTAGCAAGCCGTTAGTTATTAGCTACTGCTACTATGTATAAACATGCATATACATCACAAATTGTTCACCTAATAATAAAGAGACTTAAAAATAAACCTACTGAAATGCAAATAATAAAAGATTGCTCCTTATTAATGAATGTCAATAAAAAGTACACATATGAGTGAAAAGAGTTCAGAAGACAAAAAAAAAAAGATATATATATATATGGGGCATGCATATTATTGGCTATATCTCTTCTCTGATTTATAATTATTGTGATGTACTGTCCTATTTTTCTGTCTACTGATGGACTCTTTTTAATCACCGACCTAACTGGCTAATGTTAAAATATTCAAATTTATTGATATACATTAAAAATACTAGTCAAAGATAAAATATTACAAGGATAACTAAATTGCCTTATTAAGGTCCCCTACAAATTTTTTGGTGGACCCTAACGTATGGGTGGGAGTTCTCATACGGTATTGAGCTAGTGTAACACTATTTATTTATTCCCTCCTATGTACAAGTCACCTATTAACCACCCTGAATAGTCAGTGGCAGAAGCTGGCATATATCACCAACGTTTAATTATCAATTGGTTAAGATGTATAGTTAGCCAATAGTTGTTCCCCTACCACTAAGACAGTTGGTTGCAGTATATAATAAGTTAGTTGCTATTGCTCAGCCTATACAATGTCCACCTGTCACTTTAACATTTTTAAATTTCCACCTGTCACCTATACAATGTCCACCTGTCACTTTAAAACATTCAAGCTACGCTGATCAGATGTCAGCCTGATTAACAGATATGTAGTCTCAACATGTAACATATATAGCAACTTTAATGAGACCTAAGAATAAACAGAGACCCTCACTAGGAAGCTCATATATCAATATGTGCTGCAAGATACATCGTAGCACACTGAAATCTCAGTATATCTATCGCTTTAGGGGACCATCTCATTAGTATCTCATTAGTAGCGCATGGCCCAGCTGATCTCCCGGTGTCAGGTAGCCACAACCGCTAGCGATGCTAAGATATTGTATTAGAGTGCCCCACCTTGCTAATAGATATCTGACATATTGGTCCTCAATTTAACTCATATTCACATGGAGGTTAGAAAAAGCGCAACTCCATTAAACTGAATGACTGATATCATTTAGCCACCAGTGTATCAGTGTAGGCTTCCTTCTCCCTCCCTAACTAGCTTCTCAATTTATTCTTAGGTCTCATTAAAGTTGCTATATATGTTACATGTTGAGACTACATATCTGTTAATCAGGCTGACATCTGATCAGTGTAGCCTGAATGTTTTAAATTCGCCTATGTTAAAGTGGCAGGTGGACATTGTGTAGGCTGAGCAATAGCAACTAATTTATATACTGCAACCAACTGTCTTAGTGGCAGGGGAACAACAATTGGCTAACTATACATCTTAACCAATAATTAAACATTGGTGATATATGCCAGCTTCTGCCACTGACCAGTCAGGGTGGTTAATAGGTGACTCGTACATAGGAGGAAATAAATAACTAGTGTTACACTAGCTCAATACCGTATGAACACTCTCACCCATACATTAGGATCCACCAAAAAATTTGTAGAAGTCCTTAATAGGGCGATTTTAGTTATTCTTGTAATATTTTATCTGGGACTAGTATTTTTAATACATATCAATAAATCTGAATATTTTAACATTAGCCAGTTAGGTCGGTGAAGGAGAATTTGTTTATTTTGTTTATTTCCCTCAGGGAAAAACTCTTTTTAATAATATGTACAGTATATTTTAACTGATATTTCTAAAAAGCAATCATTTATTATTTGTATTACATTGGTGTCCATCATCTCATTTTTGAAGGTTTATTTATATAGTACTTTAGCTAGGCGTTTATTATGCATTATGTCTCCATAAGGGATTTAATTATACTGGTAATATTTGATTGGTGGTATTTGACACATGCTCAGTTTTGGTTTAGATTTTTCAAAGAGCAGCCGAAGCAACAAAAGTTTCAATGTTTAAAGATTCTGCCATCCAGTGCTATTTAATAATATCAATATGCCCACAGATAAGCAAGGAACAACTTTGTATGTATCAAAAAACGACCAGTTAGTGTACCATTTGTCTTGCAAACAACAATTTTTTTTACATTTATGGAGTTTTATGTACATTTTTATGTGAACATATCATATATTACTTATGTGCTACATGGAGGAAATGTCATGTGCAGTGTGCAGTCTTACCCAAAAGTCACACGACCAAGTTTCACCTGTCAAACTTGGCCCATGTGTTGGCCAGATTTACAGGCCTGAATAGTATGCCAGGAGAGGGACTCCTAGCATTATAGTTATCTATGATGCTAGGAGTCCCTACCTCCCAGCAACATACTGTCTCATACTATTATCACTACAGGACAGTATGTCACCGTGAGGCAAGCACTCCTAGCATTATAGATAACTACTATGCTAGGAGTCCCTATTCCGTCATACTGTTCAGGCTGGTAAATCCGGCCAACACACAGACCCATGACACTCAGTCATGTGAATGTGGGGTAAGATAAAGACATGTTAAAGACTGTTCAAAACAGCTGGGTTATCCTGTTCACAAACACCAGGTTCAAACCAAAGCGGGCAAGCCATGTTTGTTCTTCAGAGTATGTCCTTTGACCATGTCTATACATAGTGAAGGGATGAGACAGCCTTAGGACTCACGTACACTAATATAATTCCTATATGACTCTGTGCTCCGCTGTACATGCTCCATAACACACCACACATATAGAGATATTCTCACCTAGAAGCAATCCTTCTAGGAGTCCAATAAAGTCTCCTATGATCCGACAGAGAAAACCTTGTATGTAAAATAGAGTCATAAAATAACCATGCAGAAGCTCTTAGCGGATTGGACTGCAACAGAAATCTATTTTGTGACATCAATGCACATAAAACCATTAGCAAAATGTCTATTAATACACATTATTCTTTTTCCAGATTTGGCTTCATCTTTAATAAATCCAGATCTACAATTCATAAAATAGACCTTGAAACTGTGACTCAAATAAAGACCATCAGCTTCAAAAACTCCAGCTGCATCCCGAAGAACATGGCTTATTCTCATCTTGGTGGCTACTATTTTGTACAATGTCAAGCAAACAATTCTTTAAGTGCGTTACCTCAAGTAATAATTGATAGTGTTACAGACACAGTCATCGGCCCAAATGGCGATATAACTGGGACACCCTACATTTCCTCCGACGGACACTATTTGGTCAGCACAGATGAAGTGAATGGCCGAATCCAAGTCCAAACAATTACTTTCCAAGGTGAAATTAAATTGATTTATGACCTACAAACAAACTTACAAATATCTGATGTGACTTTTCAATCATCTTTCACAGAGAGCAATCAGTATTATATCTATGCTGCATCACATCTACAAACTGATGTGCTCTTTTTAGAACTGTCCTCAGGAAGGGTGGACATGCTGAAGAATCTAAAAGACCCAGTAGCACAAAAAGACTGGCCCTGGAATGAGAAAAATAGAATAATAAAAGACAGTGGCCTATTTGGACAGTATATTTTAACACCAGCTAAGGATTCTCTGTTCCTAATCAATGGGAGGCAAAGCGTTCTACATTGTGAGGTCTCAGGAATCAGACGAGGAAACACAGTGGTTTGGGTAGGAGAAGTATGAAATAACAAGACGTCAAGCCTCCATGAAATGACTAGCAATCGGACCTTTCAGCTGTCTATGGGAGCAGCAAACTTGTATATTTTTACACTGAAGTAAAATCCTGTATGAGCTTCATGGTGCAACACTGGTGTACAGCTTGCAAGTTTTATAGTAACTTCTAATAGGAGGATTTTTTTAGTATTATTTTAAAGTATTTATTTTGCCTTTGGTTGTTTTAAAAAAATAAACTATATCATATAACATGACTATTTTGAATAATGGGTTCACACTTATTGTACAGTTACTCTGTAGAACAGATTAATGTATTATTTGCAGTTTTCTTTGGATTATTTAGGTTAGCCTGTAGGTAGAACTAAACTAAAATACATCAATTTATGCAAACAACTAATGTTCCTTTAATATTAAAACTGTTGTATACAGCAACAACTAGGTGGATTTTCCTAGAAGGAAAAAATGTGGTTAAACCTTATATATGAAATCTATTATAGAAGAAAAAAGTGGAAGGGTTGCCCTCAGCAACCATTCAGAGTTCACCAAACAAATGAAAGCTTAAGGGGGTTTTCTGGAGACTTCTATTTAACTTACTTTGGCTGGTGGTTTCTTCATGCAGGACCTGGGGGTTCCTGGCTGGTTTTGACCCTGGTCACATTATCAGAAACCAGCTCTCATCCCCCCGAGTCACTCCTCCTCCTCTCTCAGTTTCACAGTTATTTACCTGGTTTTACTATAGTCTGCCAGCCCCCATAGCATAGGTAAAATACCTGTGAAAATGCCAGAGGCAGGAGGAAGTGGAGTGTCCTTGGGGATATGCGTTGGTTCCAATCATGTGACCCAGGGTCGGAACCAACCCGGGACACTCAGGTCCTGCATGAAGTAAGATAAATAGAAGTCTTAGGCTAAGGCCCCACATTGCAAAAACACAGTGTTTTTTGTTGCAGATTTTGGCAAATATAAAGGAAGCCTTTACATTTCTCCCTTTTGCTCAATCCACTACTGGCTTTGGCTCAAAGAAACGCAGCAAAATCTGCAACAACAAAAGCAGCTTTTCCGCAACTTGGGGCCTCAGCCTTAAAATGGTTTTCCAGATCCAAAATAATAATGATCTATTCTAAATTAGGAAGCCATAAATATTAAATTAGTAGGGTCTGATACCTAGGACCTCCACCGATCAGCTGTTTGAAGACACTGCAGTGTTTGGATGACCACTGTGACCTCTTTGCTACTTACCAAGCACAGAACAGCACATTGTATAGTGGCTGTGCTTGGTATTTCAGCTCAGTTCCATTCACTTGAATGGAACTGAGCTGTAAACAGGTCATATAACTGATGGACATGAAATTACAAGGCCTGTAAAGAGGAAGCAGCTCTGATCAGCTGATCTGTGTAGGCACCAGGCGTCAAACCCCACAGATTTAATATTGATGACCTACCCTAAATAAAGGATCATCAAAATTTTCGTTCCTGAAAAACCTCCTTAAATCTGTTTGGTTGATATGGCCAATACCTCCATTTTTTGTATTGTTTTTATACAAATGGATTGCTATTAGAAGGAACTGCCTTTATATTTGTCTACACATTACTTGTCACTGATTATCTATTACTGTACTGTATATTAATAATTCACTATTAGGCAATGCTTACAGTTATTTCCCCGTAGTCCAGGGGTCAGCAATGTGCGGCAATCCAGCTGTTGTGAAACTACAACTCCCTGCATGCCTTCACAGGCTGCAGCTTTTGCTGACCCCTGCTGTAGTCAAACAGTTGTGGTATTATGTCGAGGAAACTGTTATCATGAAGCAACATTATATTAACAGAATGGACCTCATGTAGACATTAGTGCAAACAAAGTGGATCAAGATCTGCCTGGCTGCTATGGGCATCTGCCCCACTTTTTGTCTGCAATAGCCTTTATGCATGAAGTCCAGTATTTATCCTGTTGTGGGTTTTGGATAGGATTGTGTTACTTTGTCACATTCTGTACTTTGAATGGTATCATTTGCTAGAGTTAAAGCAGACATTATTTGTAGTACTGTGGCTATATGGTCCAGGGTAGAAAGGGCTGTAACAATCACATTATCCAAGCACATATAATGCATTGCATATATTTGTATTCACACATGTTACATTATTATCGAATAGGATGAAGATACGTGAGCCACAATATCACTGGGGATGGTAAAAGGGCACAAAATGAAACTCCTATTGTAATTACAAAGTGAAAATGTCCCAGTCCGCCTCCTGTATGACTGCCGCCATCTGCTTTCCCATGGGATGTGAACTGTTTCACAGCTTCTATTCAGGTTAATAGGTGCAAAAACCAATCTACATGTATCCTAAATAACATAGAGGCAGTCAGGAGGAAGCGGAGGACATTTCCACTTACACAGCAGCCAGAAACAAATGAAAGGTGCAATATATAATGCTGAGCACCAAAGTTCAATGAAGAGCTCCTCATGATAGTAAGCACTGCTTTATTTACTTGCAGAAACACAAGCTATTCTTTAAAGTGAACCTCCACCTTTAGAGCCACTTTTTGGTTTGGTTCACAAGTTCACTCAGCTATCATGGCACATAGCACAAAAGGATATTGTATACTAGATCACTAAAGGAATACAGTGATACATGCCAGAAAGCATTCATTTACCCCTGCCAAACTCTTCTCCCCACCTCACCAATAGCTGGTGACTGTCACTCAGCAGAGAGGAGGCAGGAAAGGTGGCTGAGAGTGGAAACTGTTCTCCTCACCAATATGGCAGACTGAAGCCATTTGTCTGCCATATTAGCCTTCATCCCCCTCACCAATGACTCCCAATCACTGTATACAGACTTATGTATTGGCTACCAGAATTTACTGTAGAAGAAAGTGACAGCTTTTATTTTAAAAACTAAAGGCAGAGAGGAAAAAGTGCAATTGTGATGCATTTTGTGATGCACTTAGTAAAAATTGGGATTGGATCCAAACTAAAGGAGGTTTTGAGTGAACAATTATAAAACAACTTTTCAGAAACAAATAATACAAGTCAATATAAAAAATAGTGTAATATATCTTATTAAAGAAATATGTTTCCTTATTAGAGCTATAGAACTGCTCTCCTCCTCCTCATCTAAACTTAGACTGTATAACACCATATACTTCCCTCACACACAGAAGTCTGGGGCGGGGGCTGCTGCCGGCTAGTTACTCTTGTGCAGTGGTAGAGACTTAGCTTTACAAATAGTTCTCTTTCTCACTTACATTGTAGAAGCCGCAGTTATTTGTGTGCTTTTTCCAACAGACTCCTTCTCCTCCTCTCCATAGGTTTCTTTGTAAAAAGTAACGCAGGAAACATATTTCTTTAATAAGATTATTACAGGTTTATTTTACGTACAGGGGCATCTCAATAAATTAGAATATCTTTGACACGTTTATTTCTTTCAGTAATTAAATTAAAAAAGTGACCTCCTATATTTTCTAGATTCTTTACACACAGAATGTTCTATTTCAAGTGTTTTATTTCTGTAAATGTTGATTATGGATTACAGGTAATGAAAACCCAAATCTAAGAAAATAAGAATATTGAAAAAAAGTTCAGTATTGTAAATTCAGTGTCACCTGCCAAGGTTTCCTAAGCCTTTAAATGGTCCCTCAGTCTGGTTCAGTAGGACACACAATCATGGAAGGCGCTGATTATGGATTGTATTACTGAATTACTGAAATGAATAAACGTTTCAAAAATATTCTAATTTATTGAGATACACCTGTAGTTATCTACTCTATTCTGTTATGAAAAGTTGATTTATAATTGAAGGCTTTTATTGTGTATAGGACCCAAAGTTCCCACAGTTCCCTTTACCCACATCCATACATATATAATATAGGTAACCTTCCCCCTAATACCAAGCTACCTAGCAGATTTACCAACACCATACACAAAGGAGAAGAGGAAAGGCACAATTTTCTGAGAACAGACTTTACATCCACATTGCAATACACAGCCTTGTAAGGTCCCTGTATTACAGTAAGAGCTTGGAGTGATTCCACTATTTTTTTTTTTTAATTCTTAAATATATTCCAAAATGGCTCCAAAGGTGGAGCTTCACTTCAATTCATTTGAATATTCTACAATGTATTGTCTCCACGTGCTTGTTTGGGAAGATATGCATCTGTAAAATAACTCACTTCTTGTAATGGCTTTGTTACATAGTACTGTTTGGTGTTTATTTTAATTTACATTTTGTGATATAAGTTTACACTGCAAAATACAATTTATTGCCTTTTTAAAGGTACTGTAGAGTTTTACAGTTTATATATATAAGTTTTAGTACTTTGTAAATACATTATAAAGAACCATAGTCCACACGCTAACATCTTAGCTGAGCTGGTGTAATGCAATGGGAGAAGTGTTTCTCCTACATTAGGTTATTGTATAGCGCCTCGTATGAAGCTGGCCATACACATAGGGTGAACCTGTATAGGAAGGGGGAATGACTCCCAGTAAAAGAAGGAACCAACTTTGTGTATCCCCTATGCCCATTGAAATAAACATGTACTCTTGACCATGCATGTATGTTTATGGAGAAGTCAGGTAAAATTGCTGTCGAATAAACAAATTTTCAGCCGTAAGCTATTGTATGTGTATGGCCAAGACTATACAGAACAGAAATCACCATAACAAGCTTTCTGTCAGTATTAAACCAGAATGGAATGCTGGGAGATTTCAGCTCTAAAGCTTGTATTATTTAGTAAGCAGTTCTGTAATACATGCTACCATATAACTCAATATAACTAAAAGTACAAGTAAAGCAATGTATTTACAAACTTACTCAACTTCTGTATGAAACTGTAAACTTTTGTTCAAAGGTGAGCAACAGACATTTTAAGGGTTTTTTTTACAGGACGCCAGTAATATAAATTGGAAAAGTGTACAGTATTTACCTGTGTTTTTACTTTGCATACCTTAAAATGCTAAATATTTCACACGGACAATAAAACTTTCTGCACTAAAGGCTGATATTTAACACAGATGTAAGTTGCTGAATAGTGTAACGTCAATGGACGTCTACAGAAGAGGTATGACTGAATGAATAAATCTGGGATTTTACCCTTTGAATAGACTCCTTACATAAAGCAATACATATCTACTATATTGTCAATGAATGGCAGAGGTACAAAAAAAAATCAATCCCCATAATTATACAGATATATAAATAAAGTACTTTAAGTTTTATATATACTGCTAAATTTTTATCCAGGTATTGAAAACATACTGCCAAGCAGGAATGCTATCAAAAACAGAAGTGTTAATAGTTTATTTTTGTCAAATCACAAAATTAAGTGAATACACAAAAAAGAAATCTAAATCAAATCAATATTTGGTGTGACCGCCCTTTGGAGGAGTCCTGATGATACGGCGTACACATGAGCGAGTCTGCCTGGGATTACATGAAGAGACAGAAAGACTTGAGCATACCTAAATCCATAGATTTGTTTGGTACAACCTCCCTGCCGAGTTTCTTCAAAAACTGCGTGCAAGTGTAAAGGAATTGTTGCTGTTTTGATGGATGGTCACTCCAAATATTGATTTGATTTAGATTTTACTTTTGTTCATTCACTTTGCATTTTGTTAAATGGCAAAAATAAACTGCGAGTCAAAAAATATCTGCTCTCTGGCTGTAGAATTTATTTTAATCAACTTTCAGAAAAAGACAAAAATATAAATTTTAACATGATATCCCTGCTTTTCAATATAATTTGTCCATCTGTCAAAAGCTTTGTTATTCCCTCACTGAAAAAGGTTTTAGGCTGAGCTGTGAGCTACGAAGGCACTGCCATCTTAACTGCTTCATGTTTGCCCTCATAGGACTTTCAGAGGACCAAACAGGTAATTTACTTGCACACTCAATGTTGTCATTAGTCATGGACATGGACAGGCATTCTGCTCCTTCTTCATGGCTGACACTTGTGCAACCTTCCTTGAACTTCTCTATCCATTCCTACACACTTCTTCAAGACACTTTCTCCATACTGTGCACAAAGCCATTAATAAATATTGTCAACTGACACCCTCAAACACATCACTGCATGCTGCTCTTTGCAGCTTCTTTTCCATATCTGCCTAAAACTTTTGTACAGTATTGTACCCCCACCCATAAAAAATACAGTGTCTGAAATAAATGAAACATTTCCTGATTTGGGAGAATTTATGCTGAAAAATAAATCACTCCTAACAGTCACTCAATTTCACAATGTAGAGAATGTGCAGAAACAGCAAGTAACAATAAGCATGAAGCCTTTACAATGTATAATAAAAGGTATCACATTGCCTGGCAGCTAATATTTCATTTCTTCACTAGAATTGAAGTTGTCAGCCACTATTTCTGTCCATTCCATAGCCCCAATCCTTTGTATATACAGTATAGGGACCCCCAGGTTCTCTGAGCCTGCCTCTTCCATGCTATGGCCCAGAGTGGTGTCATGATCCGTAAATAAATCCTTTCTCTGCTGGATCCTGAATCTATCAAAAGGAGTGTTTATATTGACAACCAGTCAGTTTAAGGGCTCTCCGGGACTTAAACATTGTTTTCTAAACCTTAAAATAAACCTTCAACCTTCAATACTTTTTATTAAAGTTTTTCAATTACTGTATTGGTATTCCAGTGCCAGTACAAAAAGTTTTAAAATCCATTTTATTCCAAATTAAATAAATAAAATGGAATTGTAAAAGACCTCCGATACTCTCCCATTCTTTTTGGTGGTAATCAGTAGCAGATATTTCCCTCTAACTTATTTTTTAAGCTAAAGGAAAAAAAAATCATCATGACCTACCTTCTAAAATGGACGCATTTTTTGCAAAAACCGCAGTAAAACCTGCAGCACGTTTCTTCCACCTCCCATTCACTTTATTTCTATGTATAAGTCCTTTTAATGACAATGCTTCATGCCGAATCGAGAAAAACGTCTAATTTCTACAATATAATACCACAAGGTCAGACTTTGTGGGGTGGAAGATTGATCGTACAGTCATTCAGAGTGAATTAAATTGTATGCTAAGACATAAATTGTAATAATAATAGTAATTAATAGTGAATGACAGTTCTAGTTTAGTTTCAAGATTCTGCTTCTATACAAAATACCCTATACTAAGATTACTGTAATTTAACCAAGTAGCTCGGAATATGTAAAAGTGTCAGTGGTGCTAAGCTTTCAGAGATTCTGAGTAGATTTCTGTATAGTTTATAATTTAGAATCAGTTAGTATACAGTACAGACCAAAAGTTTGGACACACCTTCTCATTCCAAGAGTTTTCTGTATTTTCATGACTATAAAAACTAGATTCACACTGAAGGCATCAAAACTATGAATTAACACATGTGGAATTATATACTTAACAAAAAAGTGTGAAACAACTGAAAATATGTCTTATATTCTAGGTTCTTCAAAGTAGCCAGCTTTTCCCATTGTTTTCCCCTGTAGTTCCCCCCTGTGTTCCAAACCTTTCCCTTGGTACAGTCCTGGCCTATCACAGACCACTGGGCAGGGCTTGGGAGATTTAGGCCTCCTGAGGGAATCATTAGAGTTCACTCTAGTTCCTGTGTAGTCTAGAGTGTGACAGTGGAAGCAGTGCATGCCAGCACTGACAACTGAGGTCTGACAGTTTCCAGACAGCTCCAAGGAGGGAGATTCAACCCAAGGCTCATCCAGAGACAGCCCTGAGCGAGGGAGATCAGCTGTCAAGCGTTTGGACTTTGTGCTTCACTACAGTATCTACGGCTGGGAGAGGCGGATGAGAGGAGTTATAGTTGGAGTGGAGTCATGCTAGGGCCTTAAAGGGGTATTCCCATAATCATATCTACAGTGCCTTGCAAAAGTATTCGGCCCCCTTGAACTTTTCAACCTTTTGCCACATTTCAGGCTTCAAACATAAGGATATAAAATTTTTATTTTTTGTTGAAGAATCAACAACAAGTGGGACACAATTGTGAAATGGAACGAAATTTATTGGATATTTTAAACTTTTGTAAAAAATAAAAAACTGAAAAGTGGGGCGTGCCAAATTATTCGGCCCCCTTAAGTTAATACTTTGTAGTGCCACCTTTTGCTGCGATTACAGCTGCAAGTCGCTTGGGGTATGTCTCTATCAGTTTTGCACATCGAGAGACTGAAATTCTTGCCCATTCTTCCTTGGAAAACAGCTCGAGCTCAGTGAGGTTGGATGGAGAGCGTTTGTGAACAGCAGTTTTCAGTTTGTTGTCCTATGGACAGACTCTCCCACCTCAGCTGTAGATCTCTGCAGTTCATCCAGAGTGATCATGGACCTCTTGGCTGCATCTCTGATCAGTCTTCTCCTTGTTTGAGATGAAAGTTTAGAGGGACGGCCGGGTCTTGGTAGATTTGCAGTGGTCTGATACTCCTTCCATTTCAATATGATCGCTTGCACAGTGCTCCTTGGGATGTTTAAAGTTTGGGAAATCTTTTTGTATCCAAAACCGGCTTTAAACTTCTCCACAACAGTATCACGGACCTGCCTGGTGTGTTCCTTGGTCTTCATGATGCTCTCTGTGCTTTAAACAGAACCCTGAGACTATCACAGAGCAGGTGCATTTATACGGAGACTTGATTACACACAGGTGGGTTATATTTATCATCATCAGTCATTTAGGACAACAATGGATCATTCAGAGATCCTCACTGAACTTCTGGAGTGAGTTTGCTGCACTGAAAGTAAAGGGGCCAAATAATATTGCACGCCCCACTTTTCAGTTTTTTATTTGTTACAAAAGTTTAAAATAACCAATAAATTTCGTTCCACTTCACAATTGTGACCCACTTGTTAATTCTTCAACAAAAAATAAAAATTTTATATCCTTTTGTTTAAGCCTGAAATGTGGCAAAAGGTTGAAAAGTTCAAGGGGGCCGAATACTTACGCAAGGCACTGTATATTTGTAGATAATTAAAAGTTAAACATTTTTGCAAATATAAGTAGTTAAAAATTCTGCAGAGTTTTAAAGATTTTCTCTAACCATCTCAGTGGTGACATATTTTGTCTTGATCAGTTGCCAATGGATACGACCACAAATGCAGAAACTTTCTATGGTCTGGGACTTATCAGGAACCCAGCCACGATTTTCTTATTGTAGCTGGGTTATCAGGCAGGGACACTACATGTATCAGAAGATATCCCGGCCACAATAAGGAAATCATGGCTGATTTTCTGACAATAGAAAGGTCCTGCAGTCATGGTCATATCCACTGGCAGCCAATCAAGACAACAACTTGTGACCAGAAGATATTTAGAAAAAAAATCTTTAAAAATATGCAAAATGTTTAATTACTTATATTTGCAAAAATGTTTAACTTTTAATTATCTACAAATTTAAAAATGGTTATGTTCGTGGGAATACCCATTTAAACATTCCTGAGCACCCTCCTAAGACCAAGGCTGGGGAGTTGGACACTGAGAACTACAACCTCCATTTTGGAAGCTGCTTATTGTTACCTGTTCAGCTGCTGAGTAAAGCATTATCCTGTTTCACTGCACATCTGGCTGTCTGAGTCGTTCCTGCCTTACCATCAGGGCCCTTCCGACTTCCATCACACCGGCTCAGAGCAGAGTGGTCCCTTCTCCAACTGGAAGCACCCTGGGGAAAACTACTATCACCATCATCAGGTAGTGCTGCAGGACCCCCCTCAGCGGTGTCCGGCCTAGGTTGAGTGTGCTCGACCTAGCAGGTGGCACAACATCTGCCACTAACACTCCCATTCTCCTGTTCCCTCCATCTGGGTTGTGGCACAGTCAGTGTGTGTGAAGGTGGGACTGGTAGACACACAGCAAAGGTAGTTACACTGGCATTATATGTCATTTACCTTGGCAGTCTGGCCGGGGCGCAGGGACATTCACTGCAGGGGCAGGGGGAAGGGAGATAGTGGAGTGGCCAGATGCCCACCTGACTTAACGGGGTTGTCCAGGCTATACAGTTTTTCACAAGGAGGTCAGGGAAGGTAAAAAAAAAGAAACCCATACTCCACTGTCCCTAGTGCTCCAGTGTCTCCCACCATGCTCCGGTCCTGCTGCTTCTGCAGGGTATGAAGTGGAAGGTTGGAAGTCCTCACCGCATGTGACCACTGAGGACAATCAGTGGCCTCAGTGGCCTAAGGAAAGGACATAGGATGTCAGAGGTGACGTATGTGAGTGACGTCCCGATTCCTTGCCTGTGGCTGTTGATTGGCCTCAGTGGTCACGTGAAGATGGACTTCGCCAGAAGAAGCAACGGGGCACAGCAGGACTAGACTTTAGTGTGAGACACTGGAGCTCTGGGGACCAGTGAGTATGCTTTTTTGGGGGGAGTTTCACCTACCTTGGCCTCCTTGCAGGAAACTGTATATCCTGGACAACCCCTTTAAGCAGCCAATGGTTGCCTGCTGATAGTGGAGTTGATAGCAGAGTGTATAGTGGAGTAGCCAGATGACCGGTGCCTGGGGGAATTCGCTTTAGGGGCAGGGGGAAGGGAGATAGTGGAGTAACCAGATGACCACCTGACATAAGTAGCCAATGGCTGTGTGCTGAAGGTTTTGAACTAGTGGGGAGGAGCAGTCAGAAAGAGGGAAGATGGGAAGAAAGTTACATTTGTAGCAAGAATCCTTCATTAGCCCTGCACATCAGGTCATTTTAATTGTAAATTGCATTACATTTACAAGAAATTAATTAGGGTGGTGACACGCCGCTGGTGTTTTACTTCTGTGTATGTAGAATGGGATATAACTACAGGCTGTACGGTTTTACTCTTACCACACAGCCTGTTATAATATGCAGGTGAAACTGATTGGTGTCACCATCCTTAGGCACAATGCACATGACACAGAATTCTGATGCTCCATTTCATTCTGTGGAATATGGAGCATGTCCTATCCAATTCCATAACAATGGAGCAAAAAAACCCCATTGAAATGGTGATGTCATCCGGGTGCCTTCGCTTACACCATCAAAACTCCCAAAGCCTCGGTGTGGTGGGAAGAAAATTATTTTGTTATAATGGGGTAGAGGGTCCTGGACCAAAGCTTACCTTGGTGCCCAATAGATACACCACTGCTTCTATAAACAGACAGTGTCCAAAATGGACAACTCCTTTAATAGCTCTAATCAATGCTAGTACTATAAGAACTGAAATAATCTGCATCATCATTATCACCTGCCTTACACCATGCTAGGCTATCTACAGTATATCATATATATATATAATTATACTGAATGCTATGAATGTGATTTTGAACATTTATTCATCATTAATCTGATGGTACAAAATTTAAAAAAAAATTCCCTCCCCCCTACCTCTTGCTTTCTCCTTATTCTCACTCTGCCTGCCGTCTCCCGTTCCCCCTGTGTTTCTTGAGCTTTTGAGTAGTAGTCTGGACATCTCTCATGTCCTTCCTTTTAGCTGACTGTGCAACTTCCTATTAATCCTCCTTATGAGATTCTGTATACCCCCTGTGAAATGTTTATTCGCACCTTGTATGGTGTTACCTTCACCTCTGTTGGTAAGGTCTTGATGACTTTTGTTACGAAAAAAACAAACAAACTAATATTTCACTGCATTTTAATGTTCCAACAGGAGATTTGAAATAAAAATGTCTGCTATTGCTCAGCTGTGTGGCTGTGTAGTCTGGGCCCCCCATCATAGGTGCTAGAAGGTAATGTCAGGCAATATATTCTTCAGTGCAACAATCAACCATTTTTGTTTCATGCCCACTCTCTCCTTCAGCATCCTTTCCTGGTCAAGCAAAGATGAAAATCACATAAAATACTGTATATTTCATACAGCTGCTTATAAAAGTCATTTTTAAACCAAACCTTTACTAAGACAGGGTTGTTGATTTTGTAGAGAAGTGTTCTCCAGTGATAAGCGAATAACAGGCTTTATCGCCATATCACAGTCATTGTCTATAATGTGATCATAAGTGTTAAATTCCCCTGCAGTGGTGCAGACTTAAAGGTGCTATTCAGCCTTTTGTAATTGACGGCCTATCCTTAGAATAAGCATCAGTACTGGATTAGTGGGGGGCAGGCTCTTGGTGCCTCTATTGGTGACAGGTTTAATTGCGCTGCATTGGAGTGAATGGAACAAAGCTGCAATATGTTGCCTTATTCTGAGTAGGAATTAGCCTACAACCTGATGTTTATAAAAGAATCTGCAGTGCTTGTACAAGTGCTGCAACCCCTACAGACAGGTGATCAGCAGGGGTGCCAAGAGTCAGACCTGTCCATCTAATATTGATGACCTATCCTAAAGTAAGACCATCAATTCTAGGCTGAGCATTACATGATCTCTGTTAAACATAATGGCCTGAAGGAGAGATGATATTTTTAGTTGCTGTCCATGATGGCTAAGGTGAATATCCATCATGGGAAGTGGGTCTCTTAAACCAGACAACCCTGTTGGAGCCTGAATATAGATCCATGATACTTTAGAGATCTGGCTATATATATATATATATATATATATATATATATATATTGTGAGAGTGTGAACCCAGAGGGCGCTAGTGAGCGACCCAAAACCAGGATTGAAAAGTTCCTCAGCCACCAACTCCAACTGGGGGGGCACCAACTCCAAACGGAGTGTGTGCAGCAGGAGAGAGTGCTGTGGAGACCTGCAGGAAGCAGGTAGTCGGGGAACCAGTTGGAGACAGACAAGGCGGTCTGTCCCAAGAGGACTGGGGTCCTGAAAGGACTGATTGAGCTAGGTATGAGCCAGACTACTTAGGAGAAGCTTTAGTAAAAGCTTCTTGCCCCCCCCCCCCACAAGAGGTTAGTCAGGGCTCAAATAGTGAGGTAGTGCCCTATGTGTGGGCTAGGCTGTTTGTTATTTTTTGTTCATGTTCCATTAGTAAGCTGAATAAAGCCATTTACTTTGCATTAACACCACCTGAATGCTGCTTGTTTGGCACCCAGTACCACCAATACCACTGTGGAATCCAGGAAGCTGCCGCCTTTGAGGCTAAATCCCCTCCAAATTGTCATAAAATAAATATATATATATCTTTCTCTTTACCTGCTTCAGGGCAGCAAACAGTACTATGCAGCTACTTTTGATCCACCTCCTCTCAAAACCAATATCAAATTTGATTTTGTGCTATTTTTTTCTCCTCTCAGAATACAATTATTCTAGCAGATGTAGCCATACCAATGATGTGACGTCTAATAATGACAATGGTCTGCTTCTACTGTATGTACTGTGTAATGTTGCATGTGAATTTCCGTGGAACTGTGGTGATGTCCTTCTTCCATTAAAAATATGTAGATACAAAACTCCAGTTGATGATATTTCAGGTTTACAAACTAAATAGAGGTGCAACTTCCATAAATATATACTTATATACAATATGTACAAATATCAAATTTGATGTAAATTAAGGACCATAAGATCACAAGACCATCGCTGGTCAATGTCAAGGTTGTACCTGCATGTCTCTGTATGCAGTCTAATTGTTAGGTTTTTTAGTCAAAGTTTGATAACAATATAAATTAAAATTCCAATTAAAATGAATACATTAAAGGTAGATTGGACTTGGAAGTTAATTGAGCCCTTCGGTAATATCCATATCAGTTGTATGCATCATAAATTGTTATTACACATGTTAAATTTCACTTTTTTCATAGCAGCCAAGTAATTTATTCACATGAACATCAATTATCTTGTAATTTAATATGTATGTCATCAAATATTGAATTATAATTAAATTTTTTTTTTATCATGTAGCACTTTGTATCCTTTATTTTCTTATTGAGATGACAGACCAAACAATTGTAACACCCCCCCCCTCCAATAAATCATGGTTGTAAGTGATGATTTATAATGCACTATATAGGAAGATGTCATTACTTCTTTATTGCTGTCATATAGTACTTATCTACAGACATAGCCTACTGGTTGACTACGGGTAGTAATATATATCCTACTATTTTAAAGAACTTTCTAGGGCTTGTTATTTTCTTAATATACAATTTTTTTATCTAACAAAATATTGCCATTAAGCAAGATGTTTGGAAAAGCCACATCTTTTCACATTTCTTTGGATATTCTTAAGCAATGGCTGACACTTTTTCTAGCTTCCTCATATTGATTAGGTCTCCTTTACTTTCTGTATGTCTCATATCTAAGACATTCTTCTCTCCCTTTACCATTTACTTTTGGGAAGGGCACTGTTGTTATTCAGAAAGAATATTCCTTCCAAGTGACTTCAGTTGGATTCCAGTATCCGTATTCAGCATTAAAAATCTACTTCTTGAAGCTGTTTTGTGGCAACTCTAGTACTCACTAGTAAAATCCTTTAATAGAAATGTCTATTTAGACCGTCACTTTGGATCCAGTGTTGGGACTGTATAGCTATATTCCTCCAGTGCGCTTCCTCCTGTAGGGTTACAGAAGCCGACAGCGTGATCTTGGCAGTTGTCAAGGTAACAGAATTCACCATAACTTTCAGACTACCACTTCTCTCCAGTGGCAATATGGGGACATATTTGGCCATCACTACAGTATAAGTGTACAAGTGTTCTGTTACACATGGCCAACAAGTGACGTTTTTTTTCATTTGCAATACTAGTGCAATGCAGGAGAATTTTCTGGGCAATTGTTTGTTTTAATATCCAACCATGATTCAGTAATGCCCCATTTGGATTCATTTTCTTTGGCACCATTGGAAGGTACACAAGATGACAATGGCTGATGGCAGCTTTCATTGTATTCACTTTGTAAAATGTGATGTGTCAAGTAGTTGCTTCAAATAAAACAAGTCAAGTCAAAAAGTCACATAACCTACAATAGAGAGATGCTCCCAATGATCAAAGGTTTAAACGACACAGTTGAGTCCAATTTCTAACTTTTTGAGTTTATTTCAGTTTTCATATTAATACTCCATCCATTTCATTTATTTTATTCACCTCCATGCACTGTATCATGTTATTTCACAATTCAAACACTCATCAATCCATCATTTACATATCAGGTTCATCATTACCTTTTTATTTATTTATTTATTTATTTATTGGAACATTGTTCCATACTCTTCCCCTCCCCACTTCTGTTGCCTCATCTTTCCCTATTTACCACTCTAGGTTACACATCATTACATTTATCATACCCCACCATGCTTACTCATCCCTCTCTTACATATCCTTTATTTCCTTCCACTGCTATATTAGCCCCCATTACAGAGTACACATACCATTCATCTCATCCATCTTTCATACCCTTCTAGGCATTACTATAGATTACACATCACCATCTAACATCCCCTCAGTTATCAGCTCTCCTTTCTATTCACACTCACATGGCTGTTTTACTATCCTTCTCACCACTAGCGGCGTTCCAGCCCCTCACACTCTCTCTCCCTTCACTTTGTATCAGCTGTTGGCATGATTCATTCATTCATTCATTCATTCATTCTCCCACTTTTTCTGCCGATGTAATCATCTACTGCGCAGGCTCCAGCGTTATCCATGCTGCCTGATTGTGGTCCTTATACACACCTTGTCATACAGCAGCCCCCTAACGTTTGCTTCCATGGTGTCTCCCTTGGTAAGTCCCTCATCTTATACTTCCTAGTATTATCATCATAATCATAGCCACATTATTATTATTATTATTATTATTATTATTATTATTTTACATATGTTCTGACTTTAACTATATATTGCCCAAGATGTTTATACTATTACAATCACCTCACTACTTTTTCTCAATACTACAATAACATTTTTGACTATCATAGCATACAGTCATGACCAAAAGTTTTGAGAATGACACAAATATTCTATTTTCACATGATCTGCTGCCGTCTGGTTTTTATGTGTGTTTGTCAGATGTTTTTATCACATACAGAAATATAATTGCATTCATATTATGAGTAACAGAAGCTTATATTGACAGTTAGAATGAGTTAATGCAGCAAGTCAATATTTGCAGTGTTGACCCTTCTTCTTCAGGACCTCTGCAATTCTCCCTGGCATGCTCTCAATCAACTTCTGGACCAAATCCTGACTGATAGAAGTCCATTCTTGCAGAATCAATGCTTTAATTTTGTCTGAATTTGTTGGTTTTTGTTTGTCCACCCGTCTCTTGATGATTGACCACAAGTTCTCAATGGGATTAAGATCTGGGGAGTTTCCAGGCCATGGACCCAAAATCTCTATGTTTTGTTCCCTGAGCCATTTAGTTATCACCTTTGCTTTATGGCAAGGTGCTCCATCATGCTGCAAAAGGCATTGTTGAGCGCCAAACTGCTCTTGGACGGTTGGGAGAAGTTGCTCTTGGAGGACATTCTGGTACCATTCTTTATTCATGGCTGTGTTTTTAGGCAAGACTGCGAGAGAGCCGATTCCCTTGGCTGAGAAGCAACCCCACACATGAATGGTTTCAGGATGCTTTACAGTTGGCATGAGACAAGATTGGTGGTAGCGCTCACCTCTTCTTCTCCGAATAAGCTGTTTTCCAGATGTTCCAAACAATCGAAAAGGGGATTCATCAGAGAAAATGACTTTACCCCAGTCCTCAGCAGTCCACTCCCTGTACCTTTTGCAGAATATCAGTCTGTCCCTGATGTTTTTCTGGAGAGAAGTGGCTTCTTTGCTGCCCTCCTTGAGACCAGGCCTTGCTCCAAGAGTCTCCGCCTCACAGTGCGTGCAGATGCACTCACACCTGCCTGCTGCCATTCCTCAGCAAGCTCTGCACTGCTGGTTGGCCGATCCCGCAGCTGATACACTTTTAAGAGACGGTCCTGCCGCTTGCTGGTCTTTCTTGGGCGCCCTGGAGCCTTTTTGGCACCAATGGAACCTCTCTCCTTGAAGTTCTTGATGATGCGATAGATTGTTGACTGAGGTGCAATCTTTCTAGCTGCAATACTCTTCCCAGTTAGGCCATTTTTGTGCAGTGCAATGATGACTGCACGTGTTTCTTTAGAGATAACCATGGTTAACAGAAGAGAAACAATGATGGAAAGCACCAGCCTCCTTTTAAAGTGTCCAGTGGTGTCATTCTTACTTAATCATGACAGATTGATCTCCAGCCCTGTCCTCATCAACACCCACACCTGTGTTAATGGAGCAATCACTGAAACGATGTTAGGTGGTCCTTTTAAGGCAGGGCTGCAATGATGTTGAAATGTGTTTTGGGGGATAAAGTTCATTTTCTAGGCAAATATTGACTTTGCAAGTAATTGCTGTTAAGCTGATCACTCTATAACATTCTGGAGTATATGCAAATTGCCATTAGAAAAACTGAAGCAGTAGACTTTGTAAAAATTTATATTTGTATCATTCTCAAAACTTTTGGCCATGACTGTACTTACTCTACATTACTTCCTGACATTACTCATGTCATTTATTTACTGACTCACCACAGATTTCCAATGTGTAGTTCCAATTCTGTGTACTTCTAGTTAAGGTGTAGTTCTAATTATGTTCCTACTCCAATTCACTTCATTTGATTTTACTTTGACCTATTATGTCCGTCTGTATCGATTCCCTTATTTTTATATACAGTCATATGAAAAAGTGTGGGCACCCCTATTAATCTTAATCATTTTTAGTTCTAAATATTTGGGTGTTTGCAACAGCCATTTCAATTTGATATATCTAATAACTGATGGACACAGTAATATTTCAGGATTGAAATGAGGTTTATCGTACTAACAGAAAATGTGCAATATGCATTAAACAAAAATTTGACCGGTGCAAAAGTATGGGCACCTCAACAGAAAAGTGACATTAATATTTAGTAGATCCTACTTTTGCAAAAATAACAGCCTCTAGTCGCTTTCTGTAGCTTTTAATCAGTTCCTGGATCCTGGATGAAGGTATTTTTGACCATTCCTCTTTACAAAACAATTCCAGTTCAGTTAAGTTTGATGGTCGCGGAGCATGGACAGCCCGCTTCAAATTATCCCACAGATGTTCAATGATATTCAGGTCTGGGGACTGGGATGGCCATTCCAGAACATTGTAATTGTTCCTCTGCATGAATGCCTGAGTAGATTTGGAGCTGTGTTTTGGATCATTGTCTTGCTGAAATATCCATCCCCGGCGTAACTTCAAATTCGTCACTGATTCTTGTACATTATTCTCAAGAATCTGCTGATACTGAGTTGAATCCATGCGACCCTCAACTTTAACAAGATTCCTGGTGCCGGCATTGGCCACACAGCCCCAAAGCATGATGGAACCTCCACCAAATTTTACAGTGGGTAGCAAGTGTTTTTCTTGGAATGCTGTGTTTTTTTGACGCCATGCATAACGCCTTTTTGTATGACCAAACAACTCAATCTTTGTTTCATCAGTCCACAGGACCTTCTTCCAAAATGAAGCTGGCTTATCCAAATGTGCTTTTGCATACCTCAGGCGACTCTGTTTGTGGCGTGCTTTCAGAAACGGCTTCTTTCGCATCACTCTCCCATACAGCTTCTCCTTGTGCAAAGTGTGCTGTATTGTTGACCGATGCACAGTGACACCATCTGCAGCAAGATGATGCTGCAGCTCTTTGGAGGTGGTCTGTGGATTGTCCTTGACTGTTCTCACCATTCTTCTTCTCTGCCTTTCTGATATTTTTCTTGGCCTGCCACTTCTGGGCTTAACAAGAACTGTCTCTGTGGTCTTCCATTTCCTTACTATGTTCCTCACAGTGGAAACTGACAGGTTAAATCTCTGAGACAACTTTTTGTATCCTTCCCCTGAACAACTATGTTGAACAATCTTTGTTTTGAGATCATTTGAGAGTTGTTTTGAGGAGTCCATGATGCCACTCTTCAGAGGAGATTCAAATAGGAGAACAACTTGCAATTGGCCACCTTAAATACCTTTTCTCATGATTGGATACACCTGGCTATGAAGTTCAAAGCTCAGTGAGGTTACAAAACCAATTTTGTGCTTCAGTAAGTCAGTAAAAAGTAGTTAGGAGTATTCAAATCAATAAAATGATAAGGGTACCCAAATTTTTGCACCGGTCAAATTTTGGTTTAATGCATATTGCACATTTTCTGTTAGTACAATAAACCTCATTTCAATCCTGAAATATTACTGTGTCCATCAGTTATTAGATATATCAAATTGAAATGGCTGTTGCAAACACCCAAATATTTAGAACTAAAAATGATTAAGATTAATAGGGGTGCCCAAACTTTTTCATATGACTGTATATATACATTTTTATATACATATTTTTTTTATCTATTTATTCATAGAACTTTGTATATTGTATGTTCTTATTTAGTTATGTCTTTTATCATGATTCTGGTTTTAGTCATGTACCCATTTTTTCACGACCACTAAATATACATATGATTAGTCTTTATGCCAATGTACTACATTACATATTTTTGCTTTGTTTTACTTTATATTATTATTCAGTTGGCCTGCCGAAGAAGTCCATTCGACGTCGAAACGCGTTGCCTTTTGTGTATTATAACTAAGTGGAGTCCCTGTGTTTTGGAAATAAAACAGCATTTTGTAACTACTGGCCTCATCAGTTCAACCATCCAAGCAGCGCTTGATCTTTACCCCGTTTTTCTGTGTACTCTCTTGCTGGCTATTACCACTGTTTGCTGAGACAAGTGGTCCTGGGACAGAGCAGCAGCTTGACATTTATACCATTAAGGGCACCATCCCCTTTTGGTTCGTTCACCACCCGAATTTCTGACCAGACGAGGCGCCACCGTGGTTCACCATTTTGCTTATTTATTCACAATGAGAAATGTAATAAAAAGTCAGTCTTAATTATTTGTAAACAAAATCTAAAATAATATAATCATAAAGATGCCATAGAAAACCATGCAAAAGTGCAGTAGACTAGACCTAAAGGCAGCCTGAATAAGTAATAACATTACATGGTAAACTAATACATACCCATATTAAACACTGGAGATGATAAATCAGACAAAGTGTCCACTTCAAGGCACCTATGATTCAAGGCAGATAACTTGCAGATCAGTGTGGGTCCAACCGATCAGACCCTCACTGATCAGGAAAACGAGGGACTTTTGTCTCCCATTCTGATTGGAGTGGTGGTTGGGCAGCGCGTGTACCACTACATTCATTTCAATGGGAGTGCCAGAGATCATGCTAGTGCACCTTTTTAATTATACAATTTTATAGTTTGTTTAAAAATATGAAAAAATTATATTTTATTACATTTGACATTGCGTGCATCTTACTATTGTAAGCTATGTAGTTTCAGGAGACACAACCCTTAATATTAGTCTGTGTGGTCATCTCCCAGTAACTTGTGTTAATATGACTAAGAATATAGGGGCTTGTTGGCAACTGATGTTTTCTTAGTTTAAGTAAAAAAAAGCCAGTGGTATAATTATAGTGGGAAGCTTGTAGTCACATATAGGCAGTGGAGACTTAAGGGACCCAAAATATTTCTCTATGTACTCAATGTCATTGAATTTATTTTTGCAGTATTAACTGTTACCACTAGATGACTGGATTACCATTGTCCAGAGGAAGATTATATCAGGAAGTGAGGCATATAATACTCTGTGGGGGCCACTGTGGAACATATAATACTCTGTGGGGGCCACTGTGGAGCATATAATACTCTGTTGGGGCCGCTGTGGAGCATATAATACTCTGTGGGGGCCGCTGTGGAGTGCATAATGCTGTGTGGGGGGCCACTGTGGAGTGCAAAATGCTGTGTGGGGGGCCGCTGTGGAGTGCATAATGCTGTGTGGGGGGCCACTGTGGAGCGCAAAATGCTGTGTGGGGGCCGATGTGGAGCAGATAATACTGTCCTAGTATTGTTTACATGCCGGCGCTGCTCACTCACCATACTCTTGATAACTGCAGTTGTGGGTACTAAAGCTGTATCCCTTACAAGTATCAGAGATATCGCTGCAGCACCCGTAACCACCACTATCAAGAATTTGCTCTAGGGAGGGGGCCTCAGAAAAAAGTTTGCACCCGGGCCCAGAAGACTTGGTCAAGTATACCCTCTAACTGCAAGCTGAGGAGGTACAAGAGGTAACAAATAGTCTTTGACAGAGTTTCAGTTGGGAGAAATGGTAAAGTATTTCTATTTTTAAAACCAAAATATTAAAACCAAAATATCATTTATTTCAATCTGTACATGACTATGGGGCCGCTACCTGTCATGCTTTGTGTGCATTTTATGACATGTATTGCACTCAATCTGCTGATGACCTACAGCACTGTAAGATGTCACACTGGAACTTTAATTGTGTATTTTCTGTTAAATCTTCCCACTTACCTTGATCTGGTATTTTCTGGAATAACGGCAGTCTGATGATTCTCCAAAACAAGCAAAACCAGGTTATGTCCATTGGCTGTGCAGTTGGACATACAGTCTTTGCATTCTATAGCCTGATGCCTTGTAGTGATGCAGAGCGGAAAAACTCATATATGAAAGGGAGGTTTTCTGTACCTTCGGGTTTTCCGTCCAAATCTCAGTTGCTACCAGTCTATCCTTCTGTCCATGCATTTCAATTCCAGAGCTGAGCCTGTTATTTCTGAAGGCTAGTAAGGCAATCTGTTATGTGCCTGAGAAATGTCTACTGTAAGTGTTGAGAGCAAACCCCTGAGAAAACTGGGCAATAGTTGTGTGTGTCATGAGATCTTTATTCTCACGCTAAGCAAGTCAATCTAATCTAAGTCTTTAGGATAACTATATACATCTTACCCATGCACAGCCCTACTGTGCTGAATGGCAGTCAGTACCAAATTTATGGATTAATATAAGAAAAGTACATTTTAATTGTCTGCATCAAAGCTTGAAAAAAATCTGTCAAATGTAAAAACACAGTTAATAACAAAATATATGGGTATAGTTGTTCATGCAATTCTCAGATATGCTGTATTAGTATATTACCTGCATCAAAGGTAAATTCCGAATTTTCATAGCAAATACTTAAGTTCAAACAGATGCTATACACTGTAAAATACCAAAATATGTGTTGGATCTGTACTTTTTTTGTTGTTGTTTCTTTTGTTATATTATAGACTTATTCACAAGTGTGTGTGTGTTCTCCATAGGGAGGAAGCAAAGAACAGGAAGGTCATCGGTTCAGTTGTGACAATTTTTGATTTCCAGTGCATTCAGTGCATGTTCAGCTGGTCCCCATGGCTGCACTTTTCCATCTCCGCTTTATGAGCTTCTCCCACAGAGTGCTCACAGTAGGCACATGCAATAAATGAACACTGACGCTTTTAACCATTTCCTTTTACCATGCACATCTACATGCTGAGTTTTTATATGGACAAGGAGCTTCATGTCATCTGATTAACTCAGTCCGCAGTCCGCTGCATTTGTAGTACTTTCAGTCTTTCTTAAATAACAAGCAGCTATCACAGTCAGATCTAGTCAGATCTTCTTATTTCTATTTAAATCAATCTCAAACAGAAATGTTCTATTTTCCATGTGAAAAAGATTTAAAATTTGACATAGACCATATAACAGCAATATACTGTAGCAAGTTTACATTTAAAGAAATATTTCACAAAAAGCTTTTCATACGTTTTGTTACACTATATCTAATGCAAGGTCTGAGAGGGTCTTACACAGGTTCAAACAGACTTCAACATTAGGCTAGTGCTGCACAACAATTTTAACTGTGGCTCCCATTGCAAGACCAAAGATCGCAGGGTTGCCTTGAGACTCCTTCTCTCATGTTAGTGAATGGAGTCGCACTGCGACCCCTAGAGCACCATGACAATGACTAATAGTCACAAAAAAATTGACCAATGTTCGACTTGAAGTCATGGTTGCAGCACTCTTGGGGTCGCAATACCACTCCATTCACTAACATGAGTGAAGGAGTCACAAGGCGACCCAGGGATCTTTGGTCATTCAACAGGAGTCATAATTGCCATGTGGCCCTAGCCTTACTGATCATTTCTTAAGTGCAACATGTAAAGCCCATAATGCAACAGTCTTTATGCTGAACACAGCATAGAAAGATAGGTTAGAGTAACCTGAGTTCAGTGGCAGACATATCATATGTGCAGCCAGTTCGGAAACCAGTATGGGCCTCTGTAGGGCATTATAGTGTATGGAAGGGGTACTGTGAGACATTATACTGTATGGGGGCCACTGTGAGACATTATAATGTGTGAAGGGGCCACTATAGGGCATTATAGTGTGTGGAGGGACAACTAAGGGACAACGTTCCGGTGTCTGATATCAGAGCCTGTTTGGTTATGCATCGTGCCTCATTCCCCAAAAGCCTTGCACCCCACGTGACCGTTGAGGCCAATTAGTAGGGGCCCAGACACATTATTTGCACAGGGGCCCTCTGCACTGTGTTTGCCCCTGCCTGAATCAAATGGTGTCTTTTCTTCATGAATCAGTGCCTCTATTGCTGAAATATCATTGTTATTGTCAATATCCAAATGAGCTCTTTAGAGGAATGAGGGCATTGCCATTTCTTCAAAGAAGTAAGCCTCCCACCACTCTGTGTTGCCATCTGCCCCTCCCTCCTTCCCCTGATTGACAGGGCCAGGCAGTATATACCTAATCTAGCCTGACCCCGGGTTCTGTCGTGCTCACTGCTGCTCATTTTCCTGGTGCATGCACAGTACATGTGACTTGGACTCAGGGTGGAGGGTGACACAAATTGCCAGCATGCTTACCTTTTTGGAATAGCAGCAATGTCCTCATTGCTCCAAAGATTTAATTTGCAAATTGACCAAAATGGCAATATGTTGGCAACAGACCCACCAATTCACAAGATGCTCTAGCGTCAGGTAAAACACCATTTTATACAGGTGACTTTAACCTATCTGAGAGGCTGGGTTCCAGTGACACGCTCCCTTTAAACATCTGCTTCAAATCTTCACACTGGCTCCCCACAACACAACTTTATATCTGTGTATTAACTCTCATGCCACTGGGAACATGCACTCCTCTGGCTTGGCAACCTACGAGATTACAGTTCGGTTCATGCATACTCATACTCATCAGTTTTCTGCTTCTGAGCACACCACCCACTGTGACTGTAGAGACTTACCAAACACTTCCCATAGTACCATCTCCCTTTAATGAAATAAAGACAAGACAAGATCTTAACGCTTTAAGTGGACAGGGTCGGCCACAGCTTTATTTTAACTCTCAATAACTCTCGTTATAATCTTAAACTTGATTACGTCATAACCCGGTCATGAAGAGGTATGCCGGCCGCAGGTCTCCCTGCGGGCAAGTCCGCCCTCATTTCCAACATACATTTTCTGTACCGCCAGCTTTGACTTAAAATACACGCAGCAAGAACTGCAAAAGGAAAAACTATTAGGAACACACCAAACACAAAAAACATCCAGAAATAAAGATGACCAAAACATGCCACTTACTCCTCGAGCTAAAGGGGTGGGAAGGAGGAATCAGATCACCGTGACCCATATTGCTAAGCTAAGCCACAACACAACCGCACCCCCAAATCCTTTCTAGCTCCCAATGACAAGTCAGAGGGAGGGAGATAACTCCCCACTCTACTACTACTCCTAACCTCCATTCCCTTCACAGACAGTAACGCCTTCCCTATTCGGCTCAGCGTTTATTCATTCACTAATAGCATCCCATCTCTTGGGCTGTTTCCTCAACTTCTATTAGTTCATTCAGCTTTCCTTCACCCACAGATGTACTTTCAGGCTCTGTATTCACTGCCAGGTCACTGTATTTACACAACCCTTCAGGTCAGACACTCTTTAGGGATTCTTGTGTTTTAGGTCTCTCACTGTGGCTCACAAGGCAGGATTCCTAGCTTCCAGGTTAGGTCCTCTCTGGCTTTACCTACACAAGTCAGTAGGTCAGGGTCTTTCTCCCTACTTTCTCCAGTACACTCTTAGATACTCTGATTGCTGGTCTCGGGGCTTCTATCTCCTGCAAACATGCAACCATCTTTACTCCTCCTGCACTAGTTTGACTCACTGAGTCCCTTCCTGAGATGGAGAACTTTTTCTTGCTCACTGTCTCTCCCTGGGTCATTGGGGCCTTACTTGTGGAGAGGGTGTCACTGGTCCAAACCCTGATCTCACTTAGTGGTTAAAGTAGATAGTGAGATATGGCTACACTGTCTCCCCATTAGTGGTAGTATAATGTTGTACCATGTTAGCCATTGAAAGTAGTGGAAGAGTGAAGAAATCAGGCGATACCTTTTAGAGGCTAACTGAGTATATTTATAAGTAAGCTTTCAGAAGTGCTAGCTTCCTTCATCAGACATGGTGTTATACAAGAGTTCTTGTATAACACCATGTCTGATGAAGGAAGCTAGCACTTCTGAAAGCTTACTTACAAATATACTCAGTTAGCCTCTAAAAGGTATCGCCTGATTTCTTCCCCATTAGTGGAAATACAAAATTACTATAGAACTTTACTACAGAATTGATCATAGGAATGCAAATTCAAGAAGCTTCCCATTGCATTGTATAACTTAAAAAAATTTAAATAAAAATTAAATATTGCTGTTTTTGTTCAAGGTCCTTTATAAGGGAAAGTATTGGGACATACGTCGGAATCACTAAATTAAGGTGCTTCATTCAGTCCAATTGCCACAGGTGTGGCACCTAGGCAAGGGGTCATTTCAAACAGTTATATCTCAAGCATTGTAAAAATCTGTGGTTCTGGTGTCACATGAAAGATGAGATTCTCAGCTTTAAAATATAATCAAAATTGTTCTACCTTTATTATTTCTGGAGATACTACCTGTTGATATGGGAGCTGTATCTATCTATCTATAAAATACAAAAAGAGCAGAACCATACAAAACAAGTTGGGTGCACATCCCAAAGTCCAACACCAATGACTGTATAGTAAAATCCAAAAAATAGGCAGCACTCCAATATCAAAAAATATAGATGATCTCTCACAAAGAGGTACAATACCCAAAAGTAGCCTCTTTTAGCCTTTTTATAGGGCCACAGGAAAAGCATTTTATGGCCTCTTGTAGCAAAACCCAGTGACTATTCAGAACATTCCTTTACATACCCGCCTGAGACATAACTACATGCCAGGTTTTGTAACAAACCGACATTTCTGTCAGGATGTGGGGGGGTTTTTGTCAATTAGGATATATTACAAAATTTTTAATGTCACAAATGCTGGTAAGTTGAAAGTTAAGATAAATTTTAACATCAGCACAAAAACTGTGAGCTGGGTGCTTTATGGCTTGGTTTTCCCCGGCTGAGTAGCTGCATGTAAAACTGACATCACTCAGCACATGCCAAGTGCTGGATGGAGTGGTGTTTGATGGAGTAGAGCATGCTTCCATTGTACAGTAGCAGTAGAAGCATGTTCTATGGAGTGACGAATACCGTAAAAAAACAAAAAGAAACAGCGCCAAGCACTAATAGTGTAATATTGTAACGTACACAGGTGTGAATAAATGAACAGATATATGGAGCTGGACGCAGTGAGGCTAGTCACAAGCAAGTAGTCATCAGGTGTTAGAGATTACCCCAAGAAAAGAGGCAAACAGCGCTGGTCCAATAGGGAGGTCTTTATTGCAGTAGAACAAACACAATGCATTTCGGGACAATGCATTTAAGATGACACATAAACTTTAGCAAGTGTATGTGTTATAAAGTGCTCAAAGCGCTACATGTTTATAGTAAAAAAAAAAAACGGGTGTTAACCCGTTTTTTGGATAGATAGGTTCCTAGGAGCCCCAAGAGTGTTCTACACTAAGTTTTAAGCCAATTTAAAGTGTGGTTCTTATAGGACTTGTTTGTCCCAAAACAAACCGGGAGCCCGAGCCACCAAACCCGAACACAAAACTAATCTTGAGAGGTTTGTCCATTCCTAATAGATAAATGTATTGATAGGAGTCTCTCTCCTGGCATACTGTTTAGGCCAGTAAATCCAGTCAACATACAGACAAAGTGTTATATAGGGTAACTCTGAGGAGGAATAGATAAAAAACAGCAATGCTCCCATTGACTTTTTTTATACTATAAATTTAGCATCATTCACCATGCAGTTTAAAGAGGACCTTTCACGTCCTCCTGTATATGTTGTTTTACATACTGCTAGAAAGCCGACAGCGTGCTGAATTCAGCGCACTGCCAGCTTTCCCAGTATGTGCCCCAGGGCTGTAGATATCGGCTGTCTTAGTTTCACGGTTTACTGTCAGAAGGGCGTTCCTGACAGTCTAGTTGTGCTGTGAGGAATGCCCTCCCTGACAGTATTCCTCCATAGCACTGTACTGGTAAGGAACGCCCTCCCTCTCTGTACTTGTCCATAGCCCTGTACTGTCAGAGGGGGCGATCCTTACAGCCCAGCAATGACGTTGAGCTGTAAGGAACGCGCCCCCAGTACAAGGTTGTGGACGAGTCCTCAAAGCCCAGCTAGACTGTCAGGAACGCCCTTCTGATGGTGAACTGTGAAACTACAACCTCCGATATATCCAGCCCCGGGGCACATACCGGGAAAACCGGCAGTGCTCTGAATTCAGCGTGCTGTTGGTTTTCTAGCGGTATGTAAAACAGCATATACATGAAAGGTCCTCTTTAAATAACCTGATAAATTCATTCATTGGATCGATATTACATTGATACTAAATTTGTATCTTTTTTTTCTAAATGGTTTTACTACTTTTGCAAAGCAAATAATAATGTTTTTCTTTTCATCCCTACTTTCTATGACCTTTTAACTTAATTCTTTTTTTTTGTCAACGGAATTGCATGAGGCTAATTCTGCAGGAAGACCTGACATTTTATTGATGCCTTTTTGGGAAACATAACACAGTTTTTACCATATTTTATAACTTTTTTTGGTATCCATCAGATTTTTTTTTTACTTTTTTTACACTGTTCTCTTTGCAGGAAAAATAAGATTGTAGTACTATTTCTGAGGTCTTTATGGACGTGGCAATACTCATAATGTATGTTTTTCTTATTTCTTTATTACTTATTAAACATTGCAGGATGGGGGACTTATTTATCCTCCCTTGAACTTGATCTTTTGATCACTTGTATAATACATTTCCGTAATGTAGTGCAACGGATTATAGTGTGTTCCTGAATCTGACAGACATAAATCTGGGCCTATCCTAAGCATCAGTATTTAAACCCCTTTATCTTCAGTATTGAGAGAATACAATAAGCTACCCCTATTAGGCTGTGCAGGTAGTGAGAAGTTTATCATATACTGCAGCTGTCAATTCAGGCAATTTGGATCTCTGAATCAGAAAAATGAAGCTACTGTATGACCACTATAAAATATATAAGGGAATTAATCGGCACATAATGTACTGCTTCATGGGGAATATTTGTTGATGTATCCTATGATCTATACCATCACTCACAAAGTGAACTCAGTAATTGCAAAATGAGGGGAGATATGTCAAATAAAAAGGCACTGAAAAGAAAATGTAACACCAGTGCTTTCTATTGTTTTATAAATGAACTGGCTCAATATTACTGATGAAGTTGAAACATCATGGCTCCGTATGCAATATCTTAATCTTCTTATTTTACACTGGTTATTAACACTGCAAAAACTGATGAAATAATTGTGATAAAATAGGAGGAGGCTACTAAAACTATCACAGCATAACATTTCACATGTGGTATTTGGCTTAATTTCCACAATATAAAAAAAACTGATTTTTTTTTATTTCTTGCTATATAAAAAGTTATTTTGTAATGATTATTGCAATAATGTAGCTTCAAAATTAAGGGAGTTATTTTCTAATGAGGTATTAAATGGATACAGACAATGAATAGATGCATTAGGTACATTCAGCAAATAATATTGTTTGCTACTATTTCTAGGCTGCTGCTTTTTCAAACAACATAATGACAATGAATATGTACTTCTCTATTCAACAAAGAGTTAAATTAAAAAGAACTAGTAGTGCCTGTTGTGCAGACCTTCACACCCTAACTTAAGAGGGAGGTATACAGGGAACACTCTTAGTGTCTACTAAAGAAAAATAGTTGTACCAGGAGCAACTGTTATCGTCTATGCACAACAGTCAGACCCCCACTGATCACAATAAAGGGGGTCCTGAGTCCTCCCCATTTGACTTAGGTGTTAGTAGGACATGAGCACCGCTACTCCATTCATCTCTATGGGACTACCAAAGAGAAGCCAAGAAGTTCCAAATAACTTACTAAAGCAGCCACATGTACTGTATGCACCAATGCCACTCCATTCCATTCCCTTTTTATTATATTTTAAATTCCTTATACATGTCTCACAGGCATTCAATAAGCGGTTTAAGACAGTAATGCCTATATTCTATATAATGCCTATATTTTATTTGTATTTTGACTTTATACTATTTGACTGGCTCAGTGGTTAGGACTGTTACCTGGAGTCCTGGGTTTGGATCCAGTCAAGGACAACATCTGCATGGAGCTTGTATGTCCTCCCCATATTAACATGCTTTTGTTCTCTTATTCCAAAGACATACTGAAAGAGGACTTAGATTGTGAGCTATGTAAGTAAATATCTAGATTGTAAGTGGGACGGTTTTCCTTATGACCCTTGAACTTAACATGGGACCCTATGACACAACCATGAAGTAAAAAAATATTGTTTAATTCTACAGAACAGGAAAAAAACAATGGATACCTAAAAGACTCCATTATAGTTATAGTACCTCTGGACCCACTGTTGTTCATGATAGAAGGGATATGTCTATTCCATTCTACTGTTACTACAATGGAAGTGTGAAAGTACTCTTAACAGGTGCCTTAATCTGTGCCCTTAACAGTTAACATATCAAGCCATAGCACAGCGTAATATGTAAAGGAGAAACCTTTAGGGAGGGCAGTCACCTATTGTAAGTAGTTACCTAACAGAATGATGAAAATTTTTGAAAATAGGCATGTTTTTATTTTGAGTGTCAACACGTGCCTTAAATCCTATGTTTCTAGATGTTTGAAAGTCTTCAGTTGCAATTCAGTACTATAAAAGTAACTCCTAATAGATTTTTACATAAAAGATGAAATGAGACGTCAGAACTTCAGTCTAAATATCAAAACATACCCAGAACATCATGTGTTTTCCCTGGATAGCTATTAAAATTAGATCAAAGGTAAATAGTCCACACTTTGAAGATTTACTTTATTTCTTTTCAAGTATTTATTTATCAGTATACAGTATCCCTTATAGAGCCACTAATAAGTGCCCAATGACAAACATTTGTGATGCGCTTTGCTCACACAAGAGACTCAAAGAGCAGGGAGCGTTGTAGAGTAGGGGGAGTTAGTGGCTGCCTTACAGGCGCTCATCCCCAACACCCACTAGGGCTAGTTGTTTTACAGGAAACCAATTTACCGATCAGTATATTTTCGGCATGTGGGAATAAACCCATGGGGAGAATATACAAACTACATGTACATTAGCAAGAAGAGTGTTCAGTCTGTAGCTATGCAGTCTGTATGCCTGCATTAAAGCTGTATGACCAAATAGTAAGATTTATTTTTAAAGGGATTTTTCGCATTAGTCAGTCTCTAATTGTTACAATGGACCCTTGACAAAAAGTACAATGGCAGATTGTAATATAGATGGTTTGGGCAGAGAACTGAGACTCCAAGGGGGGCCAAAGCCAACCAAACCACTCATCAATATTTTGGTAGCCCTGTATAAAACAGAACAGGGGCTTACAGTCTTGCTTATAGCTGTGCCAGCTCCCAACATACCAGTGGTTCAAGGGTCTTTGGAAGGTCCTCCAAAGGTCCATAAACTTGCAGGACTGCTTTGGAGAAGAGGCAGAGGACATGTGTAAGATAAGTGTGTAATTTTATGCCTGTGTGTATATGTTTGTGCATATGTGTGCGTGTGCGTTGGTCTGTTTGTCTGTGAATGTGCTCTTACCCTGTATATGGCCACTTCATAGCACAGTACCACTAGTCTTATTCTGCACATATTACCCTACTACTACGCTAATCCTGTACATATGGACACTGCACAGTCAAAACTGACTGCATACATGCGCACAGCACAGTACTACTATATGTAATGCCCCCTAATAAAGTCTCTAACATAAGAGGGGGATTAATGTTTTTTTCTAACTTAGTGCAGTGTCTCCACCTTGATGTTTATGAGGTATACAAGGGTTTGTTTCTTCTGTTATAGATTACTCAGGAAACCTGCCAACTAGCTCAGTATACAGAAAATGTTACCAGAGAAAGGTAACATGGAACCAGAGTAGACCAAAAGTAAAGGGGTTGTGCATGATTTCGAAAATATGGCTGCTTTCTTCTCAGAAAGTGACAACATGTCTATTATTCACATAGCCATGCTGCAGCTCAGTCCCATTTATTTTAATGGGATGGAAAGTTGACATTGCCATGTGACCAATGAACATGAGGTCACTTCCTGAGAAGAAGAAAGCAGCCATGTTTTTGAATCCTGCACAACCCCTTTAATGTATAGATCTTGTATTAAGTAAAGTTACAACTTTGTTGAAGTTAAATATATAATGAAAATATAATGTAACATTATACACAAATGTAGTAGCATACAATGCTCTGCCCCTGTAAGTGGGACAGAGCCACCTAAAGAATAGTGTCTGGGTCCAGATAGAAGTAATGGCAACAATTGTAGAAACTGTTAATGAACGCAATAAATAATATATGATGCTACAATCTGTTTATGGGGGGCTCCATTACCACGGATGTTGGTGCACTTTATAAATAGTATTTTCAATTAGTAATAAAGAAAATACTTGCAGCTTGAACAGCAGGACTACTAAACCAAGAATCCAAGCAAAAAATGAAATTAACAAATATATGAAGGTTTCCTTTTCTTCTGTCCTTTATCACAATGACATAATAGGAAAAATAAAACAGAAAAGTATTCCGTTCCTCTCTTAGGAAGCAGACATAATATATAGTGCCAACATTTTCCACAGCACTGTACAATTTGTAGGGTTCAAGTACAGACAAAAAAGATACATTACAAAGAAATAGTCAATTCACACACTGGGACTGAGGGCCCTGCTCGCAAGAGCTTACAATCTATGAGGTAGAGGGGGTGACACAGCAGGTAGCAGGGGTAGCATCGGAGGTAGCATTGCTTATACAATGGTCAGACAATTTTGTAATAGAAGTTACTGTCATTACACATATATAAAGCTGTATGAGCCGTCACCAGTCGTGACCTTTAACGTGCAGATGGTGTCTGGACATACAGTATAAAGTTAGTCTGATATGGCATCATATCCTGTGAGGTAATGCGGGAGCATGGACAGAGGGTACGTTTTAGGGAATCTAACTACGGAAGGATTTACATTAGGAGTTGTGATAGGCCTGTCTGAAAAGATATGTCTTTAGTTTGCGGTTGAGTAATCTGATAGTCCGGGATGGAGCATTCCAGAGAAGTGGCGCAACTCGGAAAAAGTCTTGTATACCAGCATGGGAGGGTCTGATAATAGAGGATGTTAGTCTTAGGTCATTGAGTGAACGGCGATTACGGGTTGGGCGATAGACAGAGATGAGAGAGGAAATGTAGGGAGGTGCAGCATTATGGAGAGCCTTGTGGATGAGGGTGATAAGTTTATATTGTATTCTGTATTCTATTCTATATTCTATAATAGGCAGCCAATGTAGTGACCGACACAGACGAGAGGCATCGCTGTAGCGTCTAGACTGATAGATGAGCCTGGCAGCCGCATTCAGAATAGATTGTAGAGGGGAGAGTTTAGTAAGGGGAAGACCGATTAGTAAGGAGTTACAGTAGTCAAGGTGAGAGTGAATTGGGGCAATCCTGGTTCTGGAGGGGGGCACATTGTGGTTAATAGTTCTGACCTAGGTTTTTGCACCACACAGTCTCTGATAAAGAGGATAAAAGAGTATATAGAAGTTGGGGTACCTCAAGGGAGTTATAGCATTCTAACCTGTGGAGAGTACAGGTGTTAGATGGGGCTGTGACAGGCTATATGGGCCAGGTGAAGAGCTGCAATAACAGACTGGTCCAGTCTGTAAGAGTAAAGTTGGTTCCAGGCTATGGTCCTGCTTGACCTGCTGAGTCTAAGGAAGTTCCATAATAGGGTAACCCAGTTTCAGCAAATACATTTGTTTGCCTTCATACTGAAAAGTTATAACATTTTCCTATACTTTCTATATCAATTGCTCACAGTTTTCTAGATCTCTGTTTACTGCCATCTATTGTTTACTTCCAGTGTATAAAAATCAGTCCATGGTCATGTGATGGACACACAGGGAGGCAGCTTGTTACAGTCTCAGCACAGTAATCGGAGCCCTATCTTGTAATGAGTTGTGCACCTGTGTGTCTATCACATGATCATGGACTGTCCATCACATAACAATGGACTGATCTATATCGCCAGGAAGTAAATAATGGGTACGCGGAGATCTAGAAAACCGCGAATAATTGATACAAAAACGTATGCTGGAAAATTGCAAAACTTTTCAGGAAATAAGCAATAATATGTATGTGCTGAAACTGGATAACGCATTTTACTGCATATGTCCCTAAAATACTGCAGCAACCCTGGACCACTTTCTGGAGAACTGTATGTCGGTCCAAGAAAGTTCTGAGAAATAGTGATATTTGTATTTCGCTCCTCCTTATCAGACTAAGCTACTTTTACATAGAATTCTATGAAAAGTAAAGTTGGATGAGGAGGTTGTTGGAAAAAGAAAACACATAACTGCTGCTAATCCCTGCTACACTATGAGTCAGGGTACACATTTAACACTGATATGTTTTAAGCTACCAGTGCACAGAATGACACAATAAATCACACCTCTGCCTCCCCTCTCAATAGTGTTCAGAATGTGAGGTAAATAAGGAGACAGACTCTATATAAATAAACAATCTAAGTGAAGATAAGGAGTGTGAGAGCAGTCAAAAAAATTAAAGAAGGAAACAGATTTCTTTAATAAGATATATTACATACTTTCTTATGTTCACATGTACTATTCATTTATGGAATGCTGTTTTATAATTTGAGATTCACTTTACTTGTGTTACACTAGGAACATTTTGAACCTGCTGATGATGCAAAGAATATGCCTGCTGCCCTATAGGACAGACTGTAATCAATACACTGTGTGCCCCCTGGGAGAGACTATTCCTTAGCCATTAGTAACAGCGGCACCCCCATTCTCATGCTTATAGGGTTGGATCCCCACTGATCATACAGTTTTCCCTTATACAGTTGAGCTTCAGATTACTGGGATACCCCTTTAAGTCATCATGCCAGTGGAAACTAAGCCTAAAAGCTGTAGATTTCATATTGTTCAGCTACCAAAACCCACGGCTTCATTTATGTCATCACCACTCATATGAAAGAGAATCTAATTTATAAAACATAATATCTAAACCTTCCATAGGACCAGTATAAATTGTAAATATAAGCGAAAATGCAACACCTCTTTCAACGGGCATAAAGATTACAGGAGGTGATTGATTGGATAGAATTTTACAAGGTCACAAAAGAAATTGTTTTGTGTTCTTGTTAGTGAGAGATATAGAATACATTAGACTGGTGCATGCATTTGCAGTTCTTATTAATCTAGCCCAAACAGTATGAAGGGAATAGTACTATACAACACAAACTAGCTCCTTAAATTTTCATTAAACATGTCATTGAGATAATAAATGCTCCCAACCTCATAAATAACCCCAGGAAAAGCGTTTCTTTTGTATACTTTCCAGCTGCTGTCTCCATAGTAAGAAAGCAAGTTGTGCTCCTTCTTAAGTCAAAACCACTGTCTAGGGACAATGTAATTGATTTATGCTTCACAGCAGGTGTGCTGTATTAGTTAATCATGTGTACTTTTTCAGAAGTAACAAATTATATTCATTAAGAAAAAAACCTGTAACAGTTCCATAATCACAAGCAAAGAAGTAAAGGTTTGGCATGGCAGCCGAGTGGCAGAAACTGCTTAGAGGCTCTGTTTTTGGAATTCATTAAATATGTTCATTGTAATTAAGGTATCATTGACCAAAATAGACTCTGTGTCCTATTTGCATACACAGTGATTGTGAGTTGAAATCTCAGTTTATTTGTCATTTTAGACCTTGAATGCCAGGTTGGGATACTGTAAATTTCACTGCCAGGAACCCAATGATCCTAAAATCAAAGGAGCCATACAGCAGCACTAGGGTTGGCTACTTCACAGTTTATCCTTGCACAGCAATCCTCTTGATTCTTACTTTTTCACGTTCCCTTACGTTTCTCTAAAGCATACTTGCAGGAAAAACGAAGTAATCTACAAACCTGAAAATCTTTAGATTTTTGCTTAATATAGAAATTGTAGAAATGGAGCAGAATGTCCTGATGCAACCTTTATAAAGGCTAATTTATTTAAGTATAGTGTGTCCCCAAGAATCATAATTTACCTTCTCAAATCTTTGCCTTTTCCCAGCAGCCCTGCAATATATTTTTGCAACATTCTGTGTTTTTACTGCCAATCTGTTTGTTCTTTCCCTGCTCTCTAGAGGCCGTAATTGCTAAATCACATGAGGACAGAGCACAGCAGATAATCAGTTGTTTTAAGAGCACATACTAAACTCTAAAAGATAAAAGGCATGACTAGACCTCCCCGACTTCAGTTGCTACATCCTTTTTAAAAGAAGCTCTCATCTTCACTGCTCTGTTCAATGTCTTTCAAGTTAGTTTTCAGGCTGATGCTGCTATTTTCAACTGATTCTTTGATATCAACAAAGGTCACGAAATAGCATTCACCAGAGTGAGAGAACAAATAATCGACATTAAAAAGTGTCATACTCGTGTGTAAATGTTTGCCAGAAATGGTAATAAGAGAAGACATAGTTATGAGGAGAGAATTGTGGCTTTTATGTGCAAAACAATCTTACCTTCCTTTGTGTGTTTCCATACATCTTTCAACATTCTTCGTAACAGAATAAGCAAAAACATTATCTTAATAAATAACTGCTAAAAAAAAAATCCTGGTGAAAAAAGTGTTGGACTTCTGTTTTTTTTGGTTCTACTCCTTTGGTTGGCTGCACCAAAACTGCACTATTTAGACTTAGCAGAGTCCTTCTTGATTTACAGGTGCATCTCAATAAATTAGAATATCTTTGAAACGTTCATTCATTTCAGTGATTCAGTAATACAATTCATAATCAGCGTCTTCCATGATTGTGTGTCCTACTGAACCAGACTGAGGGACCATTTAAAGGCTTAGGAAACCTTGGCAGGTGACACACTGAATTTACAATACTGAACTTTTTTTACAATATTCTAATTTTCTTACATTTGGGTTTTCATTAGCTGTAATCCATAATCAACATTTACAGAAATAAAACACTTGAAATAGAATACTCTGTGTGTAAAGAATCTAGAAAATATAGGAGGTCACTTTTTTAATTTCATTACTGAAAGAAAAAAAACGTTTCAAAGATATTCTAATTTATTGAGCTGCACCTGTATTAGATTGCCTGAGTATAGGTTCAGTTAATTCTCATATTTTATCTTCTGTATTTCTCCCCTCACCTCTATCTTGAATTCCCAGCTTTTATTTCTTAATACTATATGAATGAGAGGCGCCACATAAAAAGAGGGAGAGAAATAGTACTATCTATGCTTAAATTATTTACAATAAAAGATGAAAAAGAATAAAAACCTTCATAATATACATTGATGAAAAACAGTAAAGCAGTACTATTTGTGCCTGCAACATTTACATTATCAATAACAGATGGGGAAGAAGTATTATATGTCCCCATGTTTGCAATAAGTGACAAGGAGACACTATTATTACTGCTTACATAATATATCTTAAGAACAAGACTGCAATATTATCTGTGAATATAGAATTTGCAATGAGGGATGGGATTGTAGTAAAATCTACATCTATATAACGTACAACACTTACTTGCATCACTTATGAAAAATACAAGGACGTAGTGCTATCTGTGCTGCCTACATCATTCAAAAGAATGACCTGCTATAATTGCCCCTCACACTATATTACAACATATAAAGCTGACCACTCCCATTATGTGGCCCCAGCAATCCATTAAATTGTTGACCATGCAAAACCCAGAAGACTCCTCAAACTATACTTCCTTCCTTGCAGATATTAAGACCCTCCAACTAACCAGGATGCAATCCCCCCACTCACTTCTTGTATGAATATGAAAACATTTTAAGGACAAACATTGCCCAAACTATATTTCCTACAATATGTCCTTATAACGCTACTAAAGTCTTTTTTGAAAAATGCTAGAAACCTGTTCATCTCCCTTATGTAGAAAGACAGGCAACTAAGACTGGCATTTTCACTTCGCCGTACCTGACCTCTATGGATAATATAGTACGAAGCAATTCATTTGCCCTGCGAGACAGATCTCATTTTAAACTCAAAACCACTTTTCTATATAGAACTAAAAAGTCATCTATTGACGTCCAATGACCTCTTCACAAACCTCCTTACAAATCTCTAGTCCTCAGCACCTCAATACAGGACAATAACAATTTGGCAAAATTATAATACCAGTACAACAAAACAGTGAGGCATCCTCCTGACCCACTGAAGGAGATTGGTAACTTGGTCCAAGAGAATACTAACATTTATCTATTAGATTTTAACAAAGCTGGAGTAGATATCTTTACCTTAAGTCCTCTCCCCTCCTTTATGGGTGCATTCTCCTTTGTCCACTCCATTAATCACCCTATCAGGGAACTGGATTACTATGTGAGCCATTGTTCAATCTACTCTTACAATAAGCCAAAATTAAGCCTTACTATGTGAGGGATTGCTAAAGTGAGTAGTAAAACTCATTTAAATATCAAAAAAGTAAGTTTATTAGACACCAACAATGCACTTAAACCCCCTCCCCCAGCAAACTATGAGCTATAAATTGCTTATTTGGCGGTACTGGTTCTCTATGTCTCTTATAAGAGGAAATCTATGCAGCTCTCATGGAGATGTAATATATCAGCTGGAACTACTGTATCTCCCATTTCTGACTTTTATGTTCTAAGATAGCTCCCTTTTTTAGGTAGCCCAAAATGAAATACAATGAAAGCCTTTTAAACATGGTCTGATCACGTAGCTGATACAGGCGCCTAAATTGCTCATTCCCTTTAACTGGAGAGATGTAGAACCCCTTCAATCCAACAACGTTTGTGATAAAGTTCACCTAGATTCACACAACCAAGGTTCCTCCATGAGCCGGATTTACCGGCCTGAACATTATGCCTGCAGAGGGACTAGCATTACAACTATCTATAATGCTAGGGGTCCCTGCCTCCTAGTGACATACTGTTCCATAGTGATACAGTTGAAAACAGTATGTTACTGGGAGGCAGGGACTCCTAGCATTACAGAGAATGATAATGAATGAACAGACTTATCCAAAAAGTTTTTCTCAGCAAGTAAACTATTTTGAGTTTTTTTAGACCGGTTTTTTATAAATAAAAATCTCTCAGAACAGATTTTCTGAATCTTATGACTATGATGCTCATGTGACATTTGCTGACTTTCAGGTTACCCACTGTGTATTTAAAGGGGTTGTCTGATGATATTTTAAATGATAGAATCTGCTGGTGATGTGATAAACAATCCCAAATGAACCAACCATTTGTCATCTATGTAACTTTACATCATTGTTGTGGTGGTCTTCACTGGTTTTTGTTTAAATTGTAGCAATGATGTATTATACAGTCACTTGATAGCTGCAGTAGTAGCATGTATGGCAAGACACCACTAAGGTCAGTGACCATGCAGTAATAGTAAACAAAGAATGACATTGACCACCAGAAAAGACAGGTGAGTAAAGGTTGGTTTGTTACTTTATCACATTCCCTACAGGTATCATCATTTACTGTACGATATCATCAGACAATTCTTTGGGAACTTTTATAATTTTTATGAAAATTGTGAGACTTTGTGACATCCGTAGAGAAAAAAAATATTTAAAAAACGGAACTCCAATAGATCCCTGGTGACATTTCTTCTGACTTTGCATGCAATCGCAGTTATTTTAACTGTTTACCTTTGTTGGGATGTATTGGTGTAAATTTGTGTTTCCAGAGCCACTCATGTTTAATGACAACTCCCTTGATTAGAACTCATTGCATTTTTAAGAGTCATTGAGCATCTGTCAGTGATATTTAATTCTATACACAGCTGGAGGTCTAACATTGTGCAGAGAGTTCTGCCTTAAAAGAAAGATCAATAGTTACAATTAAATACTTGTGTATCTTTGCCTGCAAAATAGCAAGGTGACTGACTGATAAAATGTCTTTGTGTGGCAACATACAAGAGCAGTAATGCCAATGTCAAAATGCTCAATGTATTCTATCATTAAACAGGTCCACAATGATGTCAAATGAAGTCTTTGTTAACCCCTTGAGCTGATAAATTTGCACCGTTATGAACAAATCAATTTCCATATAGTATTTTTCTACTGCATAATCTGACCAATAAAATGAAACAACTTTATAGAAAAAAGAAAAACTGTACACAAAATAAAAAGAAGAAAAATAAAGCCTTTATTAAGCCTGGCTGTGGAGACTGGTGAAGGGGCTTTGGACAGATTACAAGCATGGATGTATCTTCAGATATCTGACCCTTTTTTTTTTTTTTCTTTTTTTTTCCCTTTTCGACCCGGCAAGTGATACAGAATGATTTTACCAGTCCAGGCATACCAAACAAGAAGAGGAAATCCTAATCCCTTCAGTGGTTCTGAAGGTTATCAGTCTGGATGCTTTGGCTCAGTGATGAGGGATATGGGATGTGTAATGGGACTTGAATTAAAGGGGTTTTCCCAATATATAACTTTTTTAAAATGTGAACAACCAATCAGATGAACCATCTGCACTGTACTGTGATTTCACCCACCTCCTATATGCCCTCTCATTCAAGATCTGCACCCCAACAGCACCATCACAGTTTAAGCTCTCAATGGCCAGAATGGGCAGTCCCTACTTTACAGCATGGGACTGTCTTCTTCTGGTATACATTTCTCTGTGTGCTTTCTAACTACACTACATATGCTCCATATGTTATGTAGCCCTTATCTAAAAAGCAGCTATGGGAAAGTGAAAGACATACTGAGCATACTCGTCCTGAATGAAGATGGACTACAGGTCATATCCATTGACAACAGTGCTCAATCAGTGGTAGGAAAAGGGAATTTTATTGGGCTTTTTCTAGAGACATATGCACTTTTGCTAATTGCTTTCAATAGGTGACAGTGATATTTTGTAACTTACTTTTTAATGAAATATGATTGTTATAGTGGGAATACCCCTTTAACACACACAGAAGACATACCCATACAACAAGACATAACTAGTAACAATGACCAAAAGGTATAACTACAACCATTAGGATACATATATAACTCATAACAATCATCTCTCTGTGATGCTTCTTGTCTCTTTAATTGAATGTAATTGTGTCTAATTAAGTGTTGTTTTTGATAATTGTTCTATTTAGAGTGTGCACACTTTTTGTTGTCCTGCTGGACTGCAATTTACCACAGATGTAGAATTTCATATGTAATATTCTGTGCCCACAATAGGATCTATTATTGGAAATAAAAGTATTTTTTCTTACATTTATGACAGAATCTGTGACAGAGGCTCCTTGCAGTGAAGCTAGCATTATAAATACTATGTAAACTTCACTTACGCATTAGAATTACAGTTATACACTCATATGATTATATACACCCATTTTTAGTCACATACATGTATACAAACACTTGTTCACTATTAAATGCTAGTATGTACAAAAAGACCAACTATACCTACAATTATATTCACACACACACACCCATACACACTCTTATACAAAATATGTATTTATAATATTATTATATAATATTATTAATAACCAGATGCAGATATTGGAAAGAAGGAGGAGTCACAGCACACCTAGGACAGCAAATAGAGTTTCATCTTCTTGTTCCCTTTGATCTCTTTACACTCCTATGCTGTGAGCCCTACCCCCTTCTCTTCATATTGGACCCGATTGCAGTGTAGGGTCCATGCAGTAGTCACACTATGCAGCAGGTGCTGTAATGTGATGATTAATGGATGTAGCCACAGGCAGTGCAGCAGAGGGAAGCATTTGGTGCCTGGTAAACTATATTGCCAATCCACCCCTGCACAGAACCAAAGAAGTACCTCCTAGAAATATTCTGTATTGTAAAATATGGAGCTACATCTGTATCCACACATAAATGATCTCCAATTTGGGGGACTTCACTTTGTCTTCAAACTAATTCAACACAATATCACAAATCACAATATGCTAACCACACTTTTAAAGGCTGCAATTCACTCACCCCACTAGATATATATACACTAGTTAGCATATGGTTTGGTGATAACTTTTCACAAAACCATGTTTTATTTAGAAAACCTGGTTAACTTGTGATAGACATATCAGGAGAATTCCAGCCAAGAGGACAATAAAGGAAGGACACATACTAGAGATACATCGAAACACATGGCCATCATGTTTAACTCATTAGGGTAGGTTCATAAGTAACGCGATCATTTTCTATATAACCGGATGAAGATTGCAAAATCTTTGCATATTCTGCAAAAACAACACTATTCAGATGTGTGGAATGGATTTTTTTTAGTTGCAGACATTACTGCAACAAATTTTCCATGTGTGAACATACCCTTATCTCATATTAATGATCTGGAAGTAATGATCTGAAAACAACCTCAATGGAATAGTTTCCAATTTCCTCATCTTTAAGGGGAAATTATGTAAATATAAATTTCTGGATCAATTTCTCTGGCAGTCTAGTACACAAAATGTAATATTATAGTATTACATAATATTATTGCTTCAAAGTATATAGATTCCATTTAGTCTTTAAGCCCCTTGCAGACCACTGGATAGCACACTGACCCATTCATAGCACATGACCGTGTTTTACACGGGCCAACAGTCTGGGCTGCAAGACTCAGAACAGGTCATATTCTTGTCCAGTTTTGTGGCCGTGCTTCCGCAAATCCTATTCATTGAATGAATGGGGCCAAGGAAGCACAGTCGGTACGTGGGTGGGACATCTGTGTGCCGCTCGTGCGCCAGTCATGCTGTTCAATTATGGCCAGCGGGCAGCCTACGGTCGTCTGCAAGGGCCTTAGTGTATACATTGCAGATTTACTTTCACAGTTATCTTCCTGAAATCTGTAACATAGATGGACATTCTGCAGATTAAAATCCCCACCTCTGGTCACCTTTCTGCTGCTTTTTTTCATAGTGTTTGGATGAGATGAGCTGTTGTAAATTCACCAGATTTTCAGCAATTACAATATGTGGCACAAAATCTGCCACGTCTACAGCAAAGTTTAACTTTACACTGATAACACAACAAAAGCCACTGAAATCCATTTTAAAAAGTTGAAATAAAATTATGTGCATTGTCAAGGTATACTTTGCTATATCTATACAGTATGTCTTCTGTGGATTTACCCTAAAAACAATATCAGATTTAATAATGTAGCAAAAAAATTCAATTTTGCTTCATTTTAATTTATACTTAAAAAACTATTTCAACTTAGTTTTTTTCACTATTTTAATTTTCATAGGTGAATTCTATGTATTAGTATTCTTATACTATTTTAACTTTTTATATTTACTTTATTAAAAGTTTGTTTTGTTTTGTTTTGTTTTGTTTGTTTGAGTTGGAAGGGACCTCAAGGGCCATCGAGTCCAACCCCCTGCAAAAGCAGGAATTCCTAGATCATCCCAGCTATATACCTATCCAGATTCCGCTTGAAGATTTCAATTGATGAAGAACTCACCACTTCCCGTGGCAGCCTATTCCACTCCCTCACTACCCTTACTGTTAGAAAGTTTTTCCTAATGTCTAATCTGAATCTCCTTCCCCTTAGTTTCATCCCATTACTTCTCGTGCTTCCTTCTGCTAATGAGAATAGGGTAGATCCCTCTGCACTGTGACAACCTTTCAGATATTTAAATACCGCTATTAAGTCTCCCCTTAGCCTTCTCTTCTGCAAACTAAGCAGTCCCAATTCTTTTAGCCTTTCTTCGTAGGACATGGTTTGTAGACCTTCCACCATTTTGGTTGTTCTTCTCTGGACCTGCTCCAATAAATCGATGTCTTTCTTAAACTGGGGAGCCCAGAACTGTACACAGTATTCCAGGTGGGGTCTGACCAGGGCAGAGTACAGCGGAATAATTACCTCTCTTGATCTAGCTTCAATGCTCGTCTTGATACATCCTAGAATTTGGTTAGCCTTTTTAGCCACCGCACCGCACTGTTGACTCATGTTGAATTTGTGATCTATTATTATGCCCAGATCCTTTTCCCCTGTACTCTCACTTAGTTCTATTCCTCCCCTGCTATATATGCTTCTTGCATTTCTGTTACCCAGATGTAAGACTTTGCATTTGTCCCTGTTGAATACCATTTTGTTCACCTCAGCCCATTGTTCCAGTGTGTCTAAGTCCTTTTGGATGCACTCTCTCTCCTCTCTAGTGTTGGCTATTCCTCCTATCTTTGTATCATCTGCAAATTTTATTAGTTCCCCATTAATCCCATCGTCCAGATCATTTATAAAGATATTAAAAAGTACTGGGCCCAGGACAGAGCCCTGCGGCACCCCACTTTTTACTTTCTTCCAGTTTGATGTATAGCCATTTAGAATTACTCGTTGTGCCCGATCATTAAGCCAATTGTGAACCCACCTCACTGATATTTTATCAAAGCCATACTTGATCATTTTTTCAATAAGAATGTTATGTGATACTTTATCAAAGGCCTTACTAAAGTCAAGATATACTATGTCCACTGCCTTCCCCTGGTCCAACCATTCAGTGACTTTATTATAGAAGGAAATAAGATTAGTCTGACAAGATTTATTAGGCATAAAGCCGTGCTGGCTCTGATTAATTAAAGCCTTCCCATCCAGGTACCTAATTAAATGTTCTTTAACGATTTGTTCAAAGATTTTTCCTACTATCGAGGTCAGACTTACCGGCCTATAATTTCCTGGGTCGTCCCTATTCCCCTTTTTGTAGATGGGGACCACATTTGCCCTTTTCCAATCTAGAGGGACCACTCCTGTTTCCCATGACTTATTAAAGATTATTGCAAGGGGTTCTGTTATTTCCTCTGCTAATTCTTTTAAAACTCTAGGGTGTAAATCATCCGGTCCTGGGGACTTGGTTTCCTTAATCTTAGCTAAATGTTCTCTTACCAAACCTTCACTTATAATCAGCTTGGAGTCCTCTTTCCCCTCATCACTATCACCATTAATGTTGATATTTCCATCCATTTCTTGGGAGAAGACGGATACAAAATATGAATTTAGTAACTCCACCTGCTGATCCACCATGTTAACTTTTTCACCCTTTTCGTTCTTCAGGACTCCAATGGTTTCCTTCACTTTTCTTTTGCTCTTAACATATCCCCAAAAACCTTTTACCTTACTCTTAACTTCTTTTGCAAGCTTCAATTCGTATTCAGCCTTAGCTTTTTTAATGCTTATCTTGCAGAGTCTCCAAACTGCTGTATACTCTCCCTTAGATATAGCTCCCATCTTCCACTTGTTGTATGTTTCCTTTTTCTTTTTTAGTAGGTTATGTAATTTTTTGGTCATCCAACCTGGAGTTTTTAGGTGATTCCCATTTTTCTTGCTTCTAGGTATTGTTAGTTCCTGTGCATTAATGATTTCCCTACGGAAAATTTCCCACCCCTCATGTGCATTTTTGTGCTTAAGTATTTTTCGCCATGGAATTCTACAAACCCTTACCTTTAGGCCCCTAAAATCTGCCCTACTAAAATTGAGCCTTCTAGTCTTTGTCTTCTCAGGTCTTCTTCTTACAACCCCAAACTCGAGTATAGCATGGTCGCTGAATCCCAATGTCCCTGCTATCCTTAATTCCTTAACCATGTCCTCCTTATTAGTTAAAACTAGGTCCAGAATGGATGTTCCTCTCGTGTTTTTTTCTACTAACTGGGCAATGAAGTCTGCTAGAGAGGATAAAAATTTGATAGAGCTTTTACTCGTAGCTGTGTGAGTTTCCCAATGAATATCTGGGTAATTAAAGTCTCCCATGATAACAATTTCAAATTTCTTCGAAAGCGTGGTCATTTGCTGTGAAAAAATCTCATCCATGTCTTCTGTCTGTCCTGGTGGTCTATAATAAACACCTATTATGATGTCCTTATCATTGTTTTTCCCCTGAATTGTTACCCAAATATTTTCCAATAAGTTATCATTTTGTAAAACTGTGATTTCCGTGGAAATGTGGTCTTTTTTAACATACAATGCAACTCCTCCCCCTCTTTTATTAGTTCTATTTTTTTTGAATAAGTTGTATCCTTCCATCTGTATATTCCAATCATGCTTATCGTTCCACCAAGTTTCTGTAATACCAATGACATCATATTTTTCCTTCTGTATTATCAGCTCTAATTCTCCCTGTTTATTTCCCAAGCTTTGCGCGTTTGTGTAAAAACATTTCAGATTGCGCTCTGGTACTTCCTTTTTCTTGATTTCATTCTGAGTAGCCTGTCTTGGGTCCTCATTACCACATCTAGTAACCTTGTTTAGTATATCCTTTAGCTGCATGTTCTTGTCTTCCTTTTTACTTCCCATCCCCTCCTCTTCTAGTTTAAAGCCCTCCTGATAAGTGTGGCAAGTCTTCTGGCAAATATGTGTTTCCCAGGCTTTGTGAGATGTATCCCATCTCTAGCAAGGAGTCCATCATAGAGGTAATTCACTCCATGGTCCAGAAATCCAAATCCTTGCTCTCTACACCACTGCCGAAGCCACTTGTTTACCTCTAGTATTTTATTCCATCTCCTGATACCATAACCATCAACTGGAAGAATTGATGAAAATACTACCTGCGCATCCAGTTCCTTCACTTTCTTTCCTAGATTTTCAAAGTCTTTACGAATAGTTGGTAAATCATTTTTAGCCGTGTCGTTTGTACCCACATGTAACAGCAAAAATGGGTAGTTATCCTTAGAGCTGAAGAGGCATGGAATCCTATCGGCCACATCCCTAACTTTTGCTCCTGGGAGGCAGCATACTTCTCGTGCAGTTAAATCTGGCCTGCAGACAGCTGCCTCTGTGCCCCTTAGCAGTGAGTCGCCCATAACCACTACTCTTCTTTTTTTTCCTCGCTACGCTATTTCTTGTTGCTCCCTCTTGTCTCTGGGTGACTTTTGTTTCTTCTTTTGCTGATAGATTATTCTTATCGTTTTCATCAGTCTGCATAAGAGTTTCATATCGGTTACATGACTATTATGTGGCTTCTAGTTTTTATATTGCATATTTAACTGTACAGACATTTTTTGACTTACCCAGCGTATGCCACAATCAATAATCATTGTAAGGAATGACAGTGAGTTATAAAAAGAATGTCACCGAGATCAGTCTTAGTGTATGCATATAGTTCATATTGTACAATATTTTGTAGAAATGCTTGTTAAGGTTTTATAGATTTTTTTTTAGTTAAAGTGCACTCCTATAAAATACTTCTTATATAATATCTCATGTTGCATTCAGAGTTATGGGTGTGTTTAAAAAGCAACATCACAGTCGGGAATGGCAACTGAAGGAGTACAATACTGTTCAAAGTCATTTGTGTTTTTTATTTTCAGAAAAAGAGGTGACCTGATCTTTCTACATTCCCATCAGTGAACTTAGCCTCTGCTTGTTTTAAGCATAATGTCTTAGATAATAACTACTAAGGGATCAGTTCTGCTCGGGAAGGTCCTGCTTTTTCATGAAGCATTTTTTCCTGACCTTTCACTCTAATATACCTCTTCAATGCCTTCCATTACAGCCGAACAAGACCAGCAACAAAGAACCTGTAATTGACTATAGTGTTACTGATGTCCCTTTTCCGTCTTTGCCATCTGTATGGTTTTTGAGAGCAGTACCAATAAGATGACAGAATAGAGTCTGAGTTTTAGCTCACTTTGAAGAAAATGTTTAGAACTGTTTTTAAGAAGATGAAGCTTGCATAGGACAATATTAGGCATCAAAGAGACAATCCTGTCATCTAGGTTTGTACTGAAATGACACTGGAAAATTTCAAGCAAGTTTTTATTAGTGCACTGATGTCTACAGATTAATAGCACTATTCACATAATATTTAGTAGTTCATCAAACCAATCACCATTTTTGTTTTACCCGTCAGAGAAATCTGCAGTTATTATACCTTTTTAAGATAAGTGATGTTACAAAGCAAGCTTTCAAGACTACTTATGTCTGTTCATCAACATAACAAAGAAAATACACACTATACCGTATATATACAAAAGAAGATGATGGGTGTAATAAATGACAAAAAATAAAAACAGAGCCACAGAATGAGTCCTCACTTAGTTTGCATACAGGCAGTATGAAAGATTTAATGTATCTAAATTGATGTAAGTTCAGAAAAATGGAGACCCAACCATCTCTGGAAAAATTGTCTAAGGCTAAGTTCACATATGCACACGGCTCGCTGTCATTCAGGTTCACTAGGGGACAGAGAGCCAAACCACTAAAATGTCCACCATTTTTATACGGAAACCAGCGGAGAGAAAAGTCCTCTGTGCAGGACTTTCTCTCCACTGAATTCTGGCGGTCTCTGCAGTTGAGTTTCCAATGGAGACTCCAGAAAAGATGTGAACTTATGAGTTGTAGCATGACATAAATCCTTGTGATAGATTCAGTCCTTTGTGACATGTGTCAAAGACTCTCCTGACTTTTTAGAATTTAAAATTGCTCTTTAAAGGGAGCCTGTCAGGTCCAAAATACCTCTTAAACTAATAATTGTGGCATTTAGGGGACTAGAATAGAATTAATAGAATTAATAGAAGCAGAAACATACCTTTGTGGCCACAATCCAATAAAGCAATGCAGAGATCATCACCATATTATGGCTATATTATCAGTCTGCAAGTGCTTCAGGGGGCAGGCTCTGATTTATCAGATTTGCCTACAAACGGATGCAAATGCACTGGCTCTCCTCTGGAATCAGTGGTCAGTGGCATCTTCGTTGTTTGTAGACAAATCTATTAAATCGGGTCCTCTAACCCTTTCCCAACATCCACTATAATCAGGAGGTGAGCGGCCGCCATAGTCATCGGGTTTCTGCTGTATTGTACTGATCACAGGCATTAAACCTACTGATGCCTCAGTCACGAAAGAGACACCACTTTCCCGGGTAGGATTTTGGGTAGGATTGCCGTTGTCCAGAATGAGATTGTCTTGAATATGTTTCTATTACAGGCAGCACTAGGAATTTTACAATACATTGCAATGTATTGCAGTGTATTGTATTAGTGATCAGACCCCCTAAGGTTCAAGACTGCTAGGAGGTGTAAAATAACAGTAAAAAAAGCTAAAGTTAAAAAAAAAGTTTAAAAAATTAAAAAGAGCTAAAAATTCAAATTACCCCCTTTCTGTAGAACACATATTAAAATAAATAAGCAAAGTAAAAGATAAACACATTAGGTATGCCCGCATCCAAAAATGCCTGAACTACAAACTTACAGACATAAAAATATTCTTCCCATAAGGTGAACGCTGTAGCATGAAAAAAAAAATTTTAAGTGCCGAACTGCCAATTTATTCGCTGCATAACCTCCAAAAAAAAATTTGGAGAAAAATTAAAAGCGATCAAAACATCAGACATTCCCCAAAATGGTATAAATAAAAAGTACATCTGGCCCCTCAAAAAATACATACAGGGCTAGCGACTCCAAGAAAAAAAAAATGCTTTCAAAGTTTGGGATTTTTTTTAAGGTCTCAAACCATAACCAAAATTATATAAATTTGGTATTGCCATAATCATGCCTACCCACAAAATATAGGTAACATAATTTTGACCGCACAGTGAACTCCATAAAAACAAGACCTATAAGAAAGTGGCACAAATGCAGTTTTTCCTTTAATTCCACCCCATTCTGAATTTGTTTCCAGTTTCCCAGTCCATTGTAAGGAATATGAAGTGATACCATTACGGAATACAATTTGTCCCACGGAAAATAAGCCCTAATTAAATTAGGGGAGCCAAAAAAAGAAAATCAATAAATGAGACTGGAAGGGTCTAATATCAATCCTTTCATGTCTGCGATGGTCAGGGCTGCAAAAATGTTTCACTGCAGGTAAATGTGTTTTTTATGCCTTATCGTGTGGCAAAGAGACCTCATCCTGACTTTACTTTTTCTACTACATAAAGACCTGAAGCAGGAGATCTAGCACACAGAATCAGGTACACAGCATTGGATGTAGAATATGGGAATTTCCCGGGAATCTTATAGTTCTGCTGTGTGTTGGGGTGCAAATCTTTTCTGTGGTCATTATATGGCAATAGGGTTTTGCAGCATCTTACATGGCAGGAAAAGGTTCCTATTTGTATTGTATGGTATTTTATTTTGGAGGTTGTCTGTCACTTAGCAGGGGAGGTAGTGGAAAAATTGTTTTCAGACAGTCCTACTTGTGTAGGGTATGATGTAGTCTCATTGAGATTTTTCTCATCACATCTAGCTTTGGGTTGTAGATCACCACCAGAGGTACTTGACTGCAACAAAAGAAAATGGTGTCTGGTAATATTTTATACAGTATCCATAGAATTTATATGGAGTAGACATGTAAAAATTGTCAGTTTGTCATACATTTTGCAGGTTTACATGTAACCTTTTTTGCTACATGAACTGGGGCAAGAGATCGGGAAAGATAAAACATTAAAAAAAAAAAAAATCGATACTCCATACATTCATACATGTCCCCAATGCTCTGGTGTCCCTTGCCGCTGTCTGGTCCAGCGGCTCCCGTGTGCCTGTTCCAGCAGAAGTCCTCACAGCACATGACTGGTGAGGCCAATCAGTTGCCTCAGCAGTCACTGGAAAGGACCCGAGATGTCACTAATGTACATCACCGTGATGTCCCAGCCCCCCCCCCCCCCCCCCCCCCCCCCCCCCCCCACGGGGGCCCCCCCCCCCCAAACCCCCCCCCCCCCCCCCGGGGAAACAAACGGGCCCCCGGGGGGGGGGGGGGGGGTTTTTTTTTTTTTTCCCCCCCCCCCCCCCCCCCCCCCCCCCCCCCCCCTTTTTAGAGACAGCCAATGTTGTCCTAAGCTTCATTTGTCTGTATAAACTGTTAATGTTGAATGTGTTTCTGTGATTCTGTTCCTTTAAGACAGCAGCCATTGTAATTGTGACATGATACTGGAGTGACACACCCCCTTTTGATGTCAGCCTGCCTGTTCTGCAGACAGAGTATGAGCAGAGAAGCAGGAAGTGACGAGAACAGAGAGCAGCAGCCATCTTGGCAAGAGAGAAGACAGGTGTCTGTGCTATATTGAAATGGTGTGGAGATTTTCTGTGCAGCTAAGCTGTATCTTGATCCAGAGACAAACAGAGTGTAAAGAGACAACAGGACTAGTGAGTCCACGTGAAAGGAACTGTGCTCAGTGGCTGATCAGTGAGAATGACATTGTGACTGTGTATATGGATACCACAGATAGAGACTCGCAGTGCTGTTGAAGTACCGGACAGTAACTGCTAAATCCCGGCTTACGTCCCAGCTCAGTGTATGGATTCGGCAGGGCTGTCAGTGTGCTGAGTGGAGTCTGCTGTTGGATTACATTGCATTCATTTGGTTTCCCTGTCTGTTAAAGAGGACTCCATTATTCCCGAGATCTTGATAACCGTGAGGAGAGGACGCTTCACTATAAAAGAAAGGAACGACTTTGGGCCCCACCGCGTGCTTCTACGGACTGTAAGCGTCCCACCTGGACCACTGGGGAAAAGGGGGTGCATCCACATGTGAAGTCAGGGTCAGTTAGGGATAGTTTTGGGTATATTGCTCATTCAGTGTCCATACTGCAGAAATGGACATAAAAGTAGAAACCATTGTAGAATTTGCCTTAAAATTGTTCATGCTATATTGCATATTTTGCTTGTCTTTATCCCTGTTATTTTACCTTTAACGAGCCTTTATTCATTTATAGTAAATATATTTTTCTTGAACTTAACTACCCACACCTATTTTTTTTTTTATTAATGGGGAAAAAAAACCAACTTCCTTTCTTTTAAAAAATAATATAAAAAAAAAAAAAAAAAAAAAAAAAAAAAAATATATTATATAAAACATTTTTTTTTTTTTTTATATTTTAAATAAAAAAAAAAAAAAAAAAAAAAAAAAAAAAAAAAAGTAAACATATTTTTAAAAAATATTATTTTTTTTTATAAAAAAAAAAAATTTTGAGTTTAAAAAAAGAGGGAAAAAAATATAAATTAAAAAAAAAGGGATTTTTTATTTTAAAAAAAAAGGGGGGAAAAAAAAAAAATTTTTTTTTTTTTTTTGTTTTTTTAAATGGGCCCCCTTTTTTTTTTTTTTGTTTTTTGCCCACTTTTGGCATTTTTTTGATGAGCTTCAAGAGGTAGTCACCTGAAATGGTCTTCCAACAGTCTTGAAGGAGTTCCCAGAGATGCTTAGTACTTGTTGGCCCTTTTGCCTTCACTCTACGGTCCAGCTCACCCAAAACCATCTCGATTGGGTTCAGGTCTGGTGACTGTGGAGGCCAGGTCATCTGGCGTAGCTCCCCATCACTCTCCTTCTTGGTCAAATAGCCCTTACACAGTCTGGAGGTGTGTTTGGGGTCATTGTTCTGTTGAAAAATAAATGATGGTCCAACTAAACGCAAACCGGATGGAATAGCATACCGCTGCAAGATGCTGTGGTAACCATGCTGGTTCAGTATTCCTTCAATTTTGAATAAATCCCCAACAGTGTCACCAGCAAAGCACCCCCACACCATCACACCTCCTCCTCCATGCTTCACGGTGGGAACCAGGCATGTAGAGTCCATTCGTTCACCTTTTCTGCGTCGCACAAAGACACGGTGGTTGGAACCAAAGATCTCAAATTTGGACTCATCAGACCAAAGCACAGATTTCCACAGGTCTAATGTCCATCCCTTGTGTTCTTTAGCCCAAACAAGTCTCTTCTGCTTGTTGCCTGTCCTTAGCAGTGGTTTCCTAGCAGCTATTTTACCATGAAGGCCTGCTGCACACAGTCTCCTCTTAACAGTTGTTGTAGAGATGTGTCTGCTGCTAGAACTCTGTGTGGCATTGACCTGGTCTCTAATCTGAGCTGCTGTTAACCTGCGATTTCTGAGGATGGTGACTCTTGGTCTTCCTTTCCTGGGGCGGTCCTCATGTGAGCCAGTTTCTTTGTAGCGCTTGATGGTTTTGGCCACTGCACTTGGGGACACTTTCAAAGTTTTCCCAATTTTTCGGACTGACTGACCTTCATTTCTTAAAGTACTGATGGCCACTCGTTTTTCTTTACTTAGCTGCCTTTTTCTTGCCATAATACAAATTCTAACAATCCATTCAGTAGGACTATCAGTTGTGTATCCACCTGACTTCTGAACAACACAACTGATGGTACCAACCCCATTTATAAGGCAAGAAATCCCACTTATTAAACCTGACAGGGCACACCTGTGAAGTGAAAAACATTTCAGGTGACTACCTCTTGAAGCTCATCAAGAGAATGCCAAGAGTGTGCAAAGCCGTAATCAAAGCAAAAGGTGGCTACTTTGAAGAACCTAGAATATAAGACATATTTTCAGTTGTTTCACACTTTTTTGTTAAGTATATAATTCCACATGTGTTAATTCATAGTTTTGATGCCTTCAGTGTGAATCTACAATTTTTATAGTCATGAAAATACAGAAAACTCTTGGAATGAGAAGGTGTGTCCAAACTTTTGGTCTGTACTGTATGTATAATTTTTATGGCACATTTTGACACGAGAAAATCATCAACTTGGAATCCAGAAGTTGGTGAATCAAACCTTAAAATGAACAAATTGATTTATTCATATTTTAGGATATCAGAATAATGCAAAACATAACAGTTCTACTCATGAAATGCATTTCTACAAGAAAATGGTGAACGCTATTTGTTAGCATCAGTTGCCGCCTGCAGGACCATTTGATTTCTCTTTCACATAAAAAAACAGTTATTCTTTTATATCTACCCAAATTACCTTTCAGCAAATTTAGCATAGCTGCATGGGTTACAAAAGGCAGCAAAGAGTTTCTCTTTGTGGAACAATAAAGAAGAAAAATTGTCTCTGGAATATATGTGCAGTTTAACTTCAATCTCTGGTTTCTTATAGGCAATGACAGATCATTGCTGAGGATAAAAATCTGCATTTCAGAAGAAGGATCTGTGTCCACTTTATTTATATGACAGTACCGTCAGCATAAGCAGGAGTAACAGATAAGAGCTACAAGTACGGGCAGTGAGATTACATATTAGCATTTAGCAAATATGGCAGTAAATTTGCATTATTAGAATCCATAAATAGTGTATTTTATTATCTCATAACTTTACACATTCATCTACAATGTTATTATAGATTTCTGGAAAAATGAAATAATTATTGCGCCAACATATTCTGCAGCGCTTTACAGATATTGCTATCACTCACGTCCCAAGTAGGGCTCACTATCTAAATTTCCTATCAGTATGTCTTTGGAGTATGGGCGGAAACCCGGGGAGAACATACAAACACCTTGCAGATGTTGGTTGGTTGGAATCTCCAGCACTGCAAGGCAACAGTGATAACCTATGATCCACCCTGCCCTACTAGTGATTTAAGGGCATAGCTAAAGAAACTTCATCCTGGGTGCACCAAGGATGTACTGGCAAATGAATGAGATTTAACCCCTTTCCAACATCCACCAAACATTAAAGATAGCAGCGGAGTGAATGCTATAGCCACCGTGTCTCTATTGTTTTACACTGCAGGCACCTGGCAGGAGCATCCATGTTCATAGATAAGTCCGGTCATGGCCACGTAACCTCTCAGATGCTGTGGTCAGATGAAACCATTGCATCCAATAGGTCAACTTTTACTTTCACTACAGCAGTCCTAACACCCTATTGCAGTGAGATTGTAGGAGCAGTTTAGTTGCCATGGAAGCTGGGAACTTTCTGAAGGTCTGTCATGTTACTAGCAGGACTCAATAGTAACATAACAATTATCCCACAGATTGCAAATCTTTTTTTTTTAATTCCTTCCTAAATTTTTTTCAAGCCTTCCAGTACATCATGTGGAATATTAAGCAGTGCTATTAGTAAGTGGAATTTGTCCTGCAATATATAAAGTCCTCATACTGTGGCTTTTGGAAGGTAGAGAGTAAAAAAGAAAAAAAAAGCAGTTAGGAAGAGGTAAGGCTAAGGCCCCATATGGCGTCCCGCAGCAAAAAAAGCGCTGCGGGAGAAACTGCGACGGGATCGCATCGCGGTTTCTTTAGACAGAAAGGTTGCAGAGTTTTCCTCTGTGGACTTTCTGTTTCAATTATACCTATGGGGAAACCGCCGGCGTTTCCGTAGGTATTGTTGACATGCTGCGATTTCCAAAACTGTGCCGGTTTTGGAAATCGCCACGTGTCTGCAGCGTGGTTTTTTCCACAAAGTGGGCATGAGATTCACTAGAATCCCATCCACTTTACTTTGACTGTAAAATGCCACAATTTTTTCCGCGGTGTTTGTGCAACGTGGGGCTTTAGGCTTAAGGAGTTTTCCAGACTGTATAATTGATGACCTATCAATTAAAGACAGGCAGCGGTCTGACACCTGGGCCCCCGGGAGATCAGTTGTTTGAAGTGGCTGCAGCATTCAGGTGAGCATTGCATCCTCTTCAGTACCTAACAAGCACAGCACCATTTGGGCTTTAAAAAGTGCTGCAAAATCTGCAACAAAAAAAAAGCATCTTTTTGTCAACATAGGACCTTAATCTCACACAAGTCTCAATCTCATCCACGTGCTGCAAGAATAAACCTGTTATGCAAATTGACCCATGGCGCTGGTTTTATGCTGTTGGTTTCCACCCTTTGCAATGTAATACCATGTGAATTCTCCAGCAAAAACACTACATTTTAAGACTTTAGGCACACAACAGTGATTTTGACAGATCTATCATACAACATTTTTCAGTTTTTGATGGTCGAGTGTCATCCGTTTTTAACTGTCAATGGAGAAAATGGATGCATTTCATTGGTTCTTCTTTTTTCACCCAACCCACTGATCTGTTTTTAACGGATGTAATACGGACGTCAATCCATTTTCATCAGTAAATGGACACATGGGATTCAATGTGTTTTTAAAACGGACTTGTTACTGTCATGTGAATAAGCCTTAAAGCTTTTTTTGTCGGAATTAAGGAAAATCCACTGCTGATTTCCCGCAATGGGATATCAGCAGTGTAGAGTCTCATGTGTATGTTTTTAAATGTGATATTTAGTTACCTAAGAAAGGAGAAAATAACTAGTCCTATACATCTTTTGAAACAAAATTAGTAGGAATTCAAATATATTTTACATACAACTGTCTCACTCAAATATTTAGCAGAAGAGGAGTCTTTGGCATCATAGCACAGGTGCAACTGCTACTTACCTCAGCATCCCCTTTACATTAATAGCAAAGCTCAAACACTGTACCCAGGGCAGTATTCTGGTCAGTTTGGACTGTAGATTAGCAACTGCTCCATGTGAACTTTTAGGCTAAGGCTCCACGTAGCGGGCCACAGCGAAAAAGCACTGCAAAAAAAACCACAGCAGAAATGCTTTGCGGTTTTTCCCGTAGTGCTTTTCACAGAAAGTCTGCAGAGTTTTCCTCTGCAGACTTTCTGCTTAAATTATACCTGTAGGGAAACCGCTGGCGTTTCCGTAGGTATAATTGACACGCTGCAATTTCCAAAAATGCAACGCCATTTATAGACATGGCACTATTTCTAAAAAAAAAAAAAAAAAAAAAAAAGAGAAATAAGAGAAAGTTTCACTCCAGACAGTCTGGATGCCAGCAGGGAATAAACAAAGAGAACATAGAGATGAAAAAATATGTTTTCCATAGCATTATAGTTAAAAAGTTGAAATCAAAATTAAAAAAAACAAAACATTTTGTTTTTAAAAATCTGTTTAATAAAAAAGTGTTAAAAAAACAAACACATATTTGGTATACCTATAATCAAATTATATGCACTACAGTAAAATGACACACTGTATGTATGTGCAAATATAGCGTGGAAAGAAGAATTAGTAAATCTGCTTCAAATTAAAAATAAAAATGTTCTAGTTGCCAAAATGTAGGGAAACAAAAGCAAAACATTTTTTCTGATCCTAAAACTCAAATTGTCTCGTACTTTTAGGGATTAATGATTAATTATATAATCATGAATGACCTTATATTATGTTATAATCAAATTTATACCCCTTGCCATGGGAGAAATCCAGCAATAACTTCAAGTCAACAGGGAATGGGAAATTTCCTTTATTTTCTCTGAAGACCCATCAACCTTCCATTTATGATAATAAACATGTTAGTCAAAAAGAAGTTCCTCTGGGAGTAGTAAAAAGAAACTGGAGGTCAGCTCCTGCAATGAAGATAAACGTGGAATTGTGGAAGGGTTCATAGATAATAGAGTAAAAATGAAAAAGAACAAAAAGAAAAAAATGGTTAAGACCTCTAAACATAAACATTAAGTAATTTTAACTTAAAGGGAATCTGTCAGGGCAATTTGGGACACTAAACCACCCACACGTCCATATGGACCTGGGGTTTAGTGTCCCAAATCACCCTGTTATAACGCAATCCATGGCCTCATTAAAAATAAAAAAGCTTTATACTCCCCCTGCCGCTGTACTCCCTGCGCCTGTGCAGTTCTTCAATGAAGCCAGAGGAGTACACCTCGGCTTCAGTGCACATGCCCCGCAAATACGCAGTGAAGTCGGGGTGTCCATCTTTGGCTTCACTGAAGAGCAGCGCAGGCGCCGGGAGGCGTGCCTCATGAATAAGCCGATCTCACCAAACAGCGTCGTTCGGACCCTTCTCTAGGTAATTATAAAGGTTTTTTATTTTTAATGTGCTTGCGGACTGCATTACAACAGGGTGATCTGGGACACTAAACCCCAGGTCTATAAGGACCTGTGGGTGGTTTAATATCCCAGACTGACCTGACAGATTCCCTTTAAAGAGGACCTTTCATGTCCTCTAACATGCTTCCATAGCCTTCCTCAACACCCAGCGCTGACGCTGAGTTTTGAAGCTGGCCCCTCTGACAGTACAGTGATATCGGTAGCAAAACTAACAGGAAAAATATCTCTGTAAAGCTGAATTACGCTATTAACAGCGCCAGTGGTAGAGGACATTAAATTCCATGAATCGTCCATGTAAGTACAGTATATTTGTGTATGGCTAATGTATTATAGTCATGGAATTTGATGAAGAAATTTCTGTCCTAATATGAGTATTATTTAAGTATCAGCATAAAGAAACCTGTCAACAAAGAAAAACTGCTAGGTAATTGTCTAATATAGCAAAATGTAAAAGTTTCTATATAAACCTAACATCAGAAGCGCTAGCCAAGGCATTGTGCATATGGGAATGGACAAGGGAAGGACATCCAATCATCTCCACTGATTGCATCTCTTTGTAGAAAAATCTGTCAATTAAACAAACTCCCATCATCCCTATGCAGTAAAAGTGACTAGGACTGCATTGCCAGGGATTTATGTAGACACAGCAGTATTTCTCAATGACACTTGCAGCAAATGTCAGTGGCAATCACAGGATAGCAAAAATGTCAGCACACAGTGAAATTCCTATACATGTGTAGATATATATATATAATATGATGAGACTAATTAATAATACATATAGCTGCCTTGTCTGTATGTTATACTGGTCAAATCTAACTTTGCAGAGAAGCTGTGTTTTTTAAGCAGCCATCTCATCATTCTGTGATCCCCTTTGCTCTGAGAAAAGCAAGAAAAAATGAATACACATCCAGCCTTGCTTCCCATTGTCTCTGGTTCTGCAGAGAATTACGTGCAATACATGCCCTTTCTCCATTTACTTAGAAATTTTCAGCCAGTCTGAAACTTCCACTTTTCTTTAGTGGCAATATGGGGAAAATGGAAAGTTTTGACACTTATATTTAGACATTAGCACAATTAAAGGGATTCTATCTTTGGGAAATCCATTTTTCACGTCATAATAGCCTTTATATCACAAGGCATTATGGGAAAAGGAGCCGGGAAGCTCATGCACCCTCTGTTGGATGTAACAGATCCTCAATTTGCTTTTGACTCACTGAGTCTTGAGACAGCAAATGGGATTTTAGCCAATCCAATTTCACTTATCTGCAATTTCACTTATCTTTAGAAAGACTATTCTCCTACCTTTATTTTTCTGCTACATGCCGCCGTTTCTGAGAATTTTTTGTTTTTCTTCTTTATGCAAATGAGTCTTCAGAAAGCACAGGGGGCGTCCCCTGTGCTCAAAGAAGACGCTTTTTCAAAGATCCAGCGCCTCCTCTCTCTTCTTCTGCTGACACCTCTCCGCCGCATCATCAGCCACTGCATGCACAGTACACTCGTGTAAAAGGCCACATGAAAATGGCCGGCTGGACATGCATAGTCGGCTCTGTCCAACGCAAAATGGCAGAGCCGACTGAGCATGCAGGGGAATTGAACACTGGTGTAATGACTCACAGATGCAAGCATCATTACACCGCCGTGACCCACGTGACCATGAGGCCCAATCACAAGTCTCAGCAGTCCCAGAAGATCTATACAAAACATCCATGTGCTGTCCATGACTTTTACTGTCCCATAGACTTTAATTGGTGTGGTTGGTCCACAGATTGGAGCAAAAGAAAGCATGACCAATGATTTGCAAAAAAATAAAGGGTTGTTTGCTAGCACTAATTTAAAATATATAGAATTGCCTATGAAAAACGGCTGTGTGAATAAGTCCTAAAAGGCAGGGGTGCACTTGTGCTTTCAGTCAGGCCAATATATCCAATAACTAAACCAGATATGGTGGGTCGGTAGAATATTCAAATATATACAGTAGAACTGATCAGGCACGTGCCATAGCTTTTAGATGACATCTTCTCTGATTGGCGTCATTCCCTTACTTTTCTTCTCCATCCAACAAGGATTGCCATAATGACGTCTCTCCACCACTGCAGAGTCTGCTGCCCAGGCATGTTTATGCTAGGTTCACACTAGAGTTCATCTCTCTGTCATTTGGGTCTGCATGGGGACCTGAAAGACAGAGAGCCGGTCCACTAAAAAAGTGGTTACCCACGGACACCCGAAGACCCCATAGAGAAGTCCTCTACTGATTTTAGACGGAATCTGCTGCAGAGTCTCCTATCAAACTAGCTTTAGTCCTATTATTTTGCAGTCTATCCACAGCCTTTGTAGCAACACTTATTCAGACCCCAGTTTCTCAAGATGCCAAAATCAGTTCCGAATTTTCCTAAAAGTGGATGATCTACCAACATTACTGTAATAGTACAGCAACAATTCATCCAGAAAAGGCCAATGCTCACAATTCCACAATAACAAAGTGATTGGACAAAATGGGATTCATATGTAAAGGAAATATAGTTTACACATTGTATTCATGAAGGAGTATTTCAGGTTATCAGTTCTATGAACTGGAAAATAACCCAAAAGCAAAGGCAGCTTCAAATCTTAGGATTATCTTAGGAAAAACAAGTAAAGCTTTGGACTAACTTTCACAAAGTTTTCCTCTAAATCTAGCTTTGACAAGACCTTTGAGTTGCTGATATACACCTTGTACATTTAGATTACAGTTTGTCTGAATTAGACTGTAACAGACAGAGGGTTGTGGACCCACAATGCTCATTAACTGGTTTGATTTTGGGTCACTCCCAATGGTGTTGTGTAAGTAGCCTTCCCGATATTCACCCTCCCCAGTGATCTAGACTTTTCTGCCAGGAGAGTACCAGGGCGCTATCTCTTGGAGTGGTCCTGGTGTAGGTGGCAGCTACCCACAGTCCAGGGGATGGCAGTGCAAAGCAGAAAAGCTCACACAAGAGAGTAGTCGAGTATGGGCCAAGGTTGAAAGCTGGTAGAATTTGTTCAGAATCATAAATAGGCAGAAGATCAGGGCAGATAGCTGGGTTCAAACAGGGGAGCTCAGCAGAATTAGGTGAGGATCAAAGAAGGGGTCAGAAACAAGCCAAGGTCAATATACAGAGAGACTAACAACTAAAATACAGTGTCAGAGCACCCTTGCAGGAGCTAATAAGCTAGGAACCTATATTATTCAGGAGTTAGGTTGACGGTAAGGCTGGGGAATGATTTGGGCTCATGTGCTAGCACTATAAGAAACAGCATGGGAGCTAGCATGAGCACCCTATGTGAGACATAGGCAACCTCAGAGAAACAATATGCTGGAGCAGTGGGGGCAGGGTGCTAGCACCTACAATAAGTAACCTGGTGGAGGGGACTGTTGAAAGGAGTGACACCTGCCACAAGCATTACATAGAGCAGTTATGTAATGCAGCAAAAATACCACAACAGCAATATAAAAGACTTGTTTGCATATGTTGGCGTTGAAACCAGTTAACGTGCAAAACATTTATGGGTTATATGGTTGACGAGGTTGTTGGACAATGTTCTTTTTTAAAGCTTAGCTTTTAAACCTTTTTTATTTCATAAATCAAAAGAAAAACTTGAATTACTTTCTTTTCTTTCTCTGCTCTTTTCACTTGATGCACTCTTTTCACTTTCATTGATCCTGTCCATACACAAGAAGTCTGTGCACAGACATATCAGTTTACAATCAATTCTATGGTGAGGAGGAGAACAAGAGAACAGGACAGAGAGAGACGGGAGGCTATCTATAGCATCTAATGAGTCAACTCTCTCAAAACATGATAATCCAGTCCTGTTGTAAAATAAAAATGTCTTTGTATCGCGCGCAGGGATCTTATCTGTCTGCAGTCCCTCTGCCTCTACGAGTTGCCCTGCTCCTCCCCCTCCCCTCACCGTAGACTTCTATTGTCTGCTGATTAATACAAAGAAGGAGAGAAATAAGGCACACTATTTTCTTAAAATATATTTCTTTACTATCATCTGCACTACAGTATTGATTTATGAAATATACAATACCTTGAAATGGAGTTAAATATACAAACATTAATTCTTTCTTACTTTTGCTTTATGTATTTTTATGACTCAACTGTCAGACAATAAATGATTCCCCTGTCTTCTTCTCAATATGAGTCACCAGGAGCTCATGAGTAGCTTTGATCTTGTTACTGAAATTACAGGCACTTTCTGTGGTCTGAGAGGTCATTTATGGTAACTTCAGAGAAATGACTGAAATACACACACATATACATATATATGAACACGCACAAATACAGTATACAGATAAAAAGTTCAGCAATCTTACCCCCCACCTAATATTGGGTGACAATTATTCACTAATAAGAGCCAGTGACTAGGAGGAGGATAGCTGGCTCAGAATGCCACTTTTCCTTGACCAACTAATCCTTCTAAAATAATATACAGCTGCCTCAAAAATGCCCCTCTGCACTGGCCACCTAAAAACCTATACAAGGATACCCGATGTCTAGTAATTAATGATCCTGGTATGGGGATGACTATTAGAAAACAGTATGCTTCCATGGTGAATACATATTACAGTATGCAAACATATCACACAGAATCTTCTCATCAGTAAGCAAACACCTACACACATAAAATGTAGAAAAAATAGTCAGAGAAATGAAAAATAGATTTTAATAAAATAATATTATGTTTAGAATACATTAGGATATTATTTCTGCATGAAATTCAGAGTAGAAACTTTTATATGTCTTCGTATGAAATTGGAGGCCTATAGAGGTATGGTATGACAACATAGTCATCTTGGGTTTGTATAACTGATTCAGTCAGAGGCCTACAATCCCCACAATAAACATATACTCTTTAATATAAGTGACAACTCATGTGCCTTTCATGTATACTTGTGCTTTTTGTATACACCGAACAGGTTTCCACAATTTTACAGGACGGCGACAAAGTTTTATCAAAGGAGTACTAAGTATACATTGGGTGAAGCAACATTGTCACTTGCTACACGTCTTCATATTATACATTTGCTCCCCTGCCCTGTTCCCCTGGCACTAATGCTCCCTCCACAAGCCTGAATATTTGGTTTAGATCTGGCTGTACTTAAGCATTTGAGCTGTATATAATGATCCTCTACCTGCAGAATGCTGATGCGGTATGCGCAGGACATGGTACATGGTCTGTGTGCTCTGTATATTCTCCTCCGTTTCCTACTCTATGCACGCAGAAGCCAGAAGGAGAATAGATGGTGCACACAGGATGAGTCCCACAGCAGCTCCTGCGCACACCACATCAGTATTCTGCGGGTAGAGGATCCTTATACAGAGGTCAACAGAGCAGACTTAACAGTATAAGGGGGAGGGGGAACTATTAGGGCATTATTACAGTAATAGTGCCCCCCACAGGTAATAGCCCCCCCCCCCCACACACACACACACACATATGTAAAAGCAAGAAATACTTCTGTGGGAGGGGACTATTACCTATTGATGGGCACTATTACAGTAATACTGCCCTAATAAAGCAGCTCCCCCACAATGGTGATAGTAGCCCACCACATAAGTAATAGTTTTACTTATGGGGGGGATTATTACATCCAATAGGAGAGGGCTATTACCTGTGAGGGAACTATTACTTTGCTGGGGGCACTGCTACCTTGCAGGAGCCACAGACTAAGGGCTTTAGGTTATTGAATGGTGGCACCAACAGTCTAAAGAAGACGATAAATAGCAAATGAACAAAGGATTCATTGCCACCCTGGTGCCCTTTTGCCACTTATTACCCCCTTAGTTTTCTGCGACAAAGGATGCTAAAGGGGCATTAAATGGCAAATCAGCATCAAAGAGGCACTGAACAAAAGGACACTTAGTAAGGTCACATGGCAGAATATTTTGTGGCAGATTCCAACGAAAAAAAAATCACACTCCTTTTTATTTCAAGGGGAGACAGACTGTTTTTTTGCTAATAGAAAAAGAAGCTTCCAATCTTAAGAAAGATTCTGCCCAAAACCCATTAAAATGAATGGGAGTAGACCTGTGTGGAAGATTTTGTATGGCAGGTCCCACCACAAAATCCACTGTGTGAACTTACCCTTAGGCATCCTGCACATGGCCTCTGGACTTTTTGGACTGTATTACAGTTGCAAATTCCATTCTGACTATGGGTTTTATGACTGGAACTTAAAGGGTTACTCCAGTTAATTTTTATTGGTGGTCTATACTCAGAAGTGGGGGGGGGGGTTACCATCCTATAGGCTCGGTTCAGGCAGCAATAAGACTAGGCTCATCCCTGGTGTTGCAATTTTAATGATGAGGAGTATATAAGATGTAAGACAGATATGACTTCATATAAAATGTAAAATCACAGTTAGGCTGGTTTCATACTAATGGAGCCTCAGTCTCAATTCGTTTTGAGATGGTTTTGCCGGCCTGCACATTATGTTGATAGTCGGAATCCTAGCATTATAATTATCCATAATACTACAAGTGCCTGTCCCTTAGTGGTTACAGTATTATTCTAACCCCCTGTTGGGCTACCTCTAGCCTGGAAACAAGATGAGATATGATTGGGCTTGGAGGCATACGGCTTCTTTATGGTATCCTGCGGTACATTTACTCAGATGTTGTAGCCCCGCCTGTAGATCTTGCGCACTCTTGCAACCGGGCAGGCCAAGGATGTTTTGCAATCTGAGGGAACGTTCCCAGGAAACCCTTGTAGTCAGTAGGCAAGCATTAACCTGCTCAAAAATGCCAGTTGGAAGCCCTGCCAAAACAGGCAACACAAATGCCTGCAGGATGTATTGAAGATATTGCTGAGCTGTTAGTATCCTTCATATCACTACTAGGGGTTGACTGACTGTTGTATGCAATGGCTCCTCAGATCCTCACACCAGCAGCTGGGCAGTGTCGCTCCACAGCAACAGCAGGACTGAAGCGCTCAACATGGGACCTCCATACTCAACCCCAACCATCATTGGATCCCAAATAGAAGTTACATTTTTTGCTCAAGGCAATACAGTTCCAGTCTGTAACAGACCAGGTTTCTCGTTCATGACACCACTGTAAATAAAAGCAACAGTGTCTGGCTGTCAATGACCATATAATGGGTACTCTGACATCAAATTTACTTTCTTTTCCTGTTAGGTGTCTGGAAAATGATCTGGACAGAGACAGAAGTGTGTAATGAAGTTGCAACCTGTGTCTGGATACTGGTCTTCAGAATAGGATATAAGTGTCAAATCGTGGGGGTATACTTGTGTGGCCGAGTCAGCAGTCACTTCAATGGGGTTGTTGGGACTGAAATCTTGGGCAGCTTACTGAAGTAAATGGAGGGCCGGTCACACAATCGCACTGGCACTTCATTCACAAGAAAGCTTCAGGGAGATTTTCGGACCCCTGTTCTGATCGCTGGGAGTCCCTGTGGTCTCAGCAATTGGACATTTATCCAGCTAATAGGAGGTGTAAAGTTAGACTAGATAGTCTAATAATAGTCTAATAATGCAACAGATTTATCAAACATGTGAACAAAGCCTCAGACAGTGCAAAGATTTTTTCACGGTCGTCGCACGGCTTTATTAGTTCAATTAATTTCAATTGGGCCATTCACATGACCCTTTTTTTTTTTTGATGGACCTAAAAATCATTACTCCCAATGGAAAACTGGGTAAAGGCACCCTTAGACCTGGGACATACAGACAGAGTTGCTGGTTGCTAACCCACTGCAATGTACAGTTGCAATGTAGTTGATAAAATTTAAACAAATCCCATCCATCATACTGCAGGAAAAACCTACAACGTGACCCGTGCTGTGTTTTGAACCCACAGCATGTCATATATTGCTGTGGGTTTGGCAGCAGTTTTTAACCTTTGCAATGCAAAGGTTGAAAGTCGGGTCAACTACCCAGGAAAAGTCGCAGCAAAATCAGCTGTTTTTTTCTCTAGCGCAGGTAAGCCTGCTGCAAGATGTGTGCTACAGAAACCCTGCAGTGAAACTGTCCCTTATGTTCTTAGTCTTAGAATAAATCCCAATCACTACGAGGATCATTGACACAGACTCCCAGAAATGCACCAAAAAATACAACTTACATTATAAAAAAGTGCAAGACGTATGCCTTTTTAAGAAAGATGTGCAACACTTTTAATACACTACAACAGACTTTAGAGACTGTTTAATAATATGATTATTATTCCTTTACAACAACTTCTAATGTGGTGAACAGTTACTGAGGGATTCTGTGTAGGGAGGCTGTGACACAAAGGACTGCACAAATAACACCAAAGGGATAGAAATGATGGGAAGCTTGTGTGCACAGACATGTTGTGAACGTCTTCATGGCAATCTGGGTCTAGATAGAGAAGAAAAGGGAGATGGAAATGCTGCTAAAATGTACAGATGGGTACAATTGCACTGGGGGGGGGGCTTTATTTTTGTTATACCCCCAAATATGCTACATGAGCTGTGTCTCAAAGTAGAGCTCCTTCTCCTCACTACTGGCCAGAACCTCTTCATAAATCAATCACTTCCTCTGCCAGTCAGGGCCTTTATTCCAAAGCAGGGTTACCGACTGGCAGTGCCAAAGTCAGGTACGGTGCAGGCTCATGCCTGGGCCACCTACATATTTAGAGTTTTGTGGATGTCAGCATATAAGTATATGTATACAGCAAAGGCCACTGTTATTGGAAGTGAACCTAGTCTGGCTGCATAACACTAAATTTCTTCTGGCTACACCAACAAAATTCAGGTGCAGGTGGTAATCTGCAGTTCAGTCAAATAGGTTTTCTTTCTTCCATTTTTTATGCAGTCTCTGTACATATTGTACAATTTGCCCCTTTTTGCTGCATCCTATATACAAGTGCATGTCCCTCACAATGCAGCTTTAGCACTGGGGATGAGGGATTTTTGTATTAACTCAGCTACATAAAATATTTGTTTTGGAGATTTTTACTATGAAGAAGTTTTTCAAGAGTGAAGAAATCAGGCGATACCTTTTTCAAAGCAGGATTATGTGACATCTGGTGGCAATACTTGGTACTGCTGGTCTCAGTATATAGTAAAATAATTTGCGTGCACACAGTGCCCTCTAGTGATAAATGTTTACAATACATTACTTATCAGCTCTGGAGCCCTTTTGTTAACTGCATGCAACCCAACATAAATTCCCACCACTGAAGGTAAAAATTGTAGAAAACACTCCAATCTTTACCGATGTCCATTCATAATCTAGGCCACCATTTACAGATGCCACTGGGTGAACGAGTCCTGTGGCCTATACCTCCAAACCGTGGCCAAATGCAGTTGGACACACACATGCTACATGAGATGTGTCCTCACCACTGGCCAGAACCTCTTCGTAAATCAATCACTCCGTCCGCCAGTCGGGGCCTTTATTAAGACTGGTGTATGAAACACCGATCTTAATATATCTGCCCCATGTCTAGTTGGCTGGTACACACTGCTAGTGTCTATATATCAATATACTGTATAAATACAGGAAGGTATGAGGTTTATATAACAACCTTATAGTTCTTAACCCTATTCCTCACACATTGTCTAACACTAAACCAAATATATACTTCTTAACTGTAATGTAACACTCAGCTGCCCATGAGACTGAACCTCTGAATTATATGGACAGTATGTGAACCGAGAGCAAGGCAGGTGGTTTGGACTCCGCAACCAGAAATGAACGCACACGCGGTAGTTCAAGAAAAAAATATATATTTACTATAAGTTAATAAAGGCTAGTTAAAGGTAAAATGACAGGGCTAAAGACAAGCAAAATATACAATATAGCATGAACAATTTCAAGGCAAATTCTGCAATGGTTTCTACTTTTACTCTGTCCACTTCTGCAGTATGGACACTGAATGAACAATATACTCAAAACTATCCCTAACTGACCCTGACTTCACATTTGGGTGCACCCCTTTTCCCCAGTGGTCCAGGTGGACCGCTTACAGTCCGTAGAAGCGCGCGGTGGGGCCCAAAGTCGGTCCTTTCTTTTATAGTGAAGCGTCCTCTCCTCACGGTTATCAGGATCTTGGGAGAAATGAAGTCCTCTTTAACAGACAGGGAAACCAACTGAATGCAATGTAATCCAACAGCAGATTCCACTCAGCACACTGACAGTCCTGCCGAATCCATACACTGAGCTGGGATGTAAGCCGGGATTTAGCAGGTGCCGTCCAGTACATCAACAGCACTGCGAGTCTCTATCTGTGGTATCCATATACACAGTCACAATGTCAGTCTCACTGATCAGCCACTGAGCACAGTTCCTTTCACGTGGACTCACTAGTCCTGTTGTCTCTTTACACTCTGTTTGTCTCTGGACCAAGATACAGCTTAGCTGTACAGAAAAATCTCCACACCAGTTCAATACACTTGCCAAGATGGCTGCTGCTCTCTGTCTCGTCACTTCCTGCTTCTCTGCTCACACTCTGTCTGCAGAACAGGCAGGCTGACATAAAAGGGGGGGGGGTCTCACTCCAGCATCATGTCACAATTACAATGGCTGCTGTCTTAAAGGAACAGAATCACAGAAATACATTCAACATTAACAGTTTATACAGACAAATGAAGCTTAAGACAACATTGGCTGTCTCTTACATATTCCCCCCCCACTTTAAGATTGGCAGTCCCTGCCTATGACTGTATATCCAGAGGGTTGTACTTTTATGCACAGGGTGGTAGTATACCGATGTATGGCAGGCCAAACAAACTCATCCTGCGCATACCGAACAGGGGGAATACCAGCATTTGGCCTAGTGGTCCGTCTGAGGACCGGTGGTATATTATGGGGTGCTGCAGCTATGGGCTGAGAAGGACCAGCGGATTCCGCACCAGAGGGGGCACAGGCCGGAGATACAGTAGTCACAGGTGGAACATCCCCAGGAGCAGGGATCGGCCAACAATCATCCTCCTCGTCGGAGGCCCATTCCGCACCTCCATTCTCTGACTGTGGGAGCTCATTCACATTGGCAGGCCCATCGTGATTTGTCCCTTCAGAATGACACAGGCGCAACATATTTCGGTGAAGTACTCGAACACAATCAGTTCCTTCTTTCTGGACCTGGTACACTGGCCCATTCGCATACTTGCGGCCAACAACACGATACGGCAAAGCCTCCCATCTGCTTTCCAATTTCCCTTGGGGTTTCTTGACACGAACTAGCACCAGGTCGCCTGGTTGCAATGGTGCTTCTTGCACTGGGGTCTTATCAGGATGGGGATGTTCTTGCAGGCGCTGCCGCACCAATCGATGGATCGTCTCAAGTCTCTGCCGATGCGCCCGCACCCAAGAGGTTGGATCCCTCGGAGGGAACCCATCCACATCAATCAACTGTAATTCTCCTATACTTCGCCCAGACCGCCCAAAGAGAAGTGTATAAGGAGAGTACCCCGTTGTAGAATGGACCTGATTGTTATAGGCCCACACCATTTCAGACAAGAACTGAGGCCACTGTAACTTCTTGTCTTCCTCCAGAGTCCGCAGCATCTGTAGCAGAGTTCTGTTGAATCTTTCACAGGCCCCATTTCCCTGAGGGTGGTATGGAGTCGTGTGCGACTTCTTTATCCCGTAGATACGTTGAACTTCTTTCATTACGTGTCCCTCAAAGCAGGCGCCCTGGTCGGAGTGGATGCGTTGGGGGCACCCATATACTCGAATGAAATCTTGGCACAGAGCACGAGCTGCTGACTCAGCTGTCTGGTCCTTGGTGGCGGTTACCACCGCAAATTTGGTGAAGTGATCCACCATTACGAGGCAATACTGGTGTCCGCTATTGGATGGGCCCACCATTAGATAGTCTATCATGACGATTTCTAAAGGTTCCTGGGTCACGATGGTTTGCAGGGGAGCTCTCTGTTCTATTGCCTTATGGATCTCACAAGTTCGACAGCTGCGGCATACTTCTTCGACCATTTGACGAAGACCAGGGCAGTAAATCAGTCGCTGTAACCAACGAAAGGTCTTCTCATGACCAAAATGTCCATTCTTATTATGAGCCTCAACTGCCAAGGAGCGAGCCAGTTCACTAGGCACCACAATTTGGTATTGAATGTCGATCTCAGAAGGTAAATAGACCTTTCGGCATAGCACTCCATTTTTCATCTCCAACTTTTCCCACTGACTCAAAACAGATAATATCTCACGTGTCAGTCGTTCTCTTTCCTCTCTACAGGGCTTCTGGCCTTTCTCAACACACTTGATCATCTGCGCCAGCCCCTCATGGGTCTGTTGTATCTGTGCCCATTCCTGTCGTGAGGGACCAAAGAAAGGAGCCATTTCAGTCCCCTCCATCTCAAACTGATTAGTGGCGGTCAAGGCCTGTGAAAATCTGCTGAAATCGGGCACCTCCACATGCTCCAACTCATGATCCACGTCTTCTGTGGGGGTCTGGGCAGTTACCCTAGAAAGTCCGTCAGCATTCTGGTTCTCTGTCTTGGACCGATACTTAATGCGGTAATTGAATGTAGACATTCGGGCTATCCACCTCTGCTCTAACGCCCCGAGCTTGGCATTTTCCAGGTGAGCTAGTGGGTTGTTGTCAGTCAGTACTAAAACTTCAGCACCGGTCAAATATTCAGAGAATTTCTCGGTCATGGCCCATACCAGTGCCAACAGCTCCAATTTAAATGAACTATAATTCTCGGGGTTTCTTTCAGAATCTCTCAAAGACCGGCTGCCGTACGCTATGACCCTCTCCTGGCCATCCTGAAGCTGGGAAAGCACTGCTCCAAGACCATACAGGCTTGCATCTGTATATAGCTGGAACGGCAAGTGGTAATCAGCATATGCCAAGATTGGGGCTGTTGTCAGTGCATCCTTCAATGCCTGGAAGGCTTGTTCCTGTTCAGGTCCCCACTTCACGGACCGGTTCTTTGGACCACCGGATGTGCCTCGTAGGAGAGCATTAAGTGGTGCTGCTACCTTGGCGAAATCCTTAATAAACCGTCGATAGTAACCGGCTACTCCAAGGAACGCCCTCACTTCTCGCAGGGTAGTCGGTATCGGCCAATCTTGAACAGCCGCTATCTTGTCTCTTGATGGTCTCACCCCTTCTCCTGATACGCGGTGACCCAAGTAATCAATTTCAGATTGGAACAACCGACATTTACTGGGTTTCAATTTGAGCCCATGTTCCCGCAATCTTCGAAATACTTGACCCAACTGGTGGAGATGGTCTTCAAAGGTCGCAGAATACACTATAATGTCATCCAAGTAGATGAGAGTGAACTCAAAGTTGAAGTCACCGAGACATTTCTCCATCAACCGCTGAAACGTTCCGGGTGCATTTGTCAACCCGAAGGGCATCCGGTTAAATTCGTATAGTCCCATGGGCAAGATGAATGCCGTCTTCTCCTTGTCTTTTGTGGCCATCGGCACCTGCCAATACCCACTAGCCAGATCTAGTGAGGAGAAGTACCGGGCTCTCCCTAGCGCTGAGAGGGACTCCTCAATCCGTGGCAAGGGGTAGGAATCTCGTACGGTGCAAGCGTTTAACTTCCGATAGTCTACGCAAAATCGGATGGACCCATCTTTTTTCTTACTAACACCACAGGAGCCGCCCAGGGACTCTGGCTTTCTTGGATGATCCCACCCTGTAGCATCTTAGCTAACAGTTCTTTCACTTCCTGATACAACTGTGGAGGAATTTGTCGGTAGCGCTCTCTAATTGGAGGGGTGTCTCCTGTGGGAATCTCATGGTAGATCCCTGTGGTACATCCAAAATCTTCAGCATACCGTGCAAAGGTGGCTTGGTTCTCCCACAACAGCTCATCTACCTTCTGCACCCATTCCAGAGAACATGAACTTACATCCATCTTCATCTGTTCTCGAATTGCACAGCCATTCCATTCAGAGGTGGGTTCCTCATCTTCTCCCATGGACACAGTTACGGTCCACTCATCCCTTTCAGTCGGCTTCAGCTGCATTGGAGTTACTTTCCTTACTTCCTCCGGAGTCACATAGATGTTAGCCAGCAGCCTCCCTGGGGTCAGGTCCACACTCTGGTCCTGAGTGTTTACACATCGAAGTGGTACTCTTCCATTGCGAACTATTGCCAAGGAACGGGCCACTAGCGGATCAACACCTCCTTCGGCTGCCTGCAGTGGTTCTACCAACACAGCTATGCCCTCTAGTTTCCGACAGGTGCCTACGGGCATGGACACTATTGTCTCCCGACTGGGTGGCAGTGTAACTTTTGTATGCAAAGGAACTGAAATTCGAGCCAGAGGACGCTGTGCATCTGAACTTTTCTGTAAGCCACATGTCCGGATCAGCCGCTGGAAAGCTGTTTGAGTAGGCCGATGGGTGGTGGTTTCTTTCCAATAACCGTGACCTTTCTTTTCAAAGAGGATCTGATCTAATTCTTTTAACACATTCATCCCCAAAATGACAGGGACCTTTACTTCATGTGACTCCTGTACCACCACAATGCCTTTCCTACCTAGATCTTGGCCACATACCCGGACATTCATCCAGGCCACTCCCACGACCGGAACTGGTAACTGGTTAGCTGCGACCACTCGTACGAATGTATGGGGATCATATTTCACATGTTGCCGGAAGTACCGTTCATAACAGTCTCTACTCAAGGTCGTTACTTGGGAACCCGTGTCAATCATCCCGGTAACCGGAATACCCTCCATTTCCACCTGTATGACAGGACTTGCAGCGATCAGGTCATCATCAGGGCATTCTCCCCACATAGTCTCCTTGTCAGTCTCCCCTACTACACGCCCTACAGCAGCAGGGGACTTCAGTTTAACGGCGGTCTCTCATAAGTTTGTCGCTGCTCTGGACATCTAGCAGCAACGTGGCCCATCCGTCCACACTCCCAGCAGCGTATCTCCCGTCGTTCTGGCCATCTGTTTGGGCCCCTTCGGTAAGCCCCTTCGATTTCTCCTGAGCACTGCACTAAATGATTTGGACCCCTTCGGTAGGTCCTATCCTCACCCCTCCAGCGGGGTGGTGGGTGATTCTGACTTGCTGGGTGTGGATGGCTCACCCTTTCATCTCCAGTCTTCTGGAAGTCTGCAATTTTCATAGACTGCTCATCACAACGAGTGTGCAAGTGTTCCATTTGTTCTTGCAGTTTCTGCATTACTGTGAGAATTTCTTTAACCGTCCCTTTTTCTACTGTCTCTGAGCCAGAACTAGCCCCCTGTGACAAAGTAACTCCAACTGCGGTCTGCGGCCTCGGGACCATACTATTGGCACGGGAGATGGCCTCTACCTGTACATCATGGAATTTAGCATCAGTCTCTCGTCGCATAAAATCCTGCATAGTCACAGTTAAACTGCCGTCACGTATCCCCAGGACAAACTGGTCACGGAGAGTCCGATCAGGGTTACAGAAGGCTGGCGAGCCCCCTCTTTCCTTCCTTTGAATATCTCGGAGCAGTTCTTGTAGGGCATTTGCATATTGGGGAAGGCTTTCATTCTCCTGTTGTACCCTCTGGAAGAACCGAGCCTGCAGAGACCCCAGCAATGCAGTTTCTCCATAGATGGTTTCTAGAATCTGGACTACTTGCTCAAATGTCTGCCTTTGTTCAAATGGCCTCAGTATCACCGTGGTCTTAGCATCCCCTTGTAATGTCAATATTGCTAGCTCTACTAGTACTTCTGGTGCGGTCTGGTACATTCGCTGTATCATTCGTATCTGTTCCACCCACATACTCACTGACATATTATTGCCATCAAATTTAGCTAACTGACTCATTATAGCCCCTGCTGGCATTCTTCCTCCAGCACCATTCTCCCGAACGGGTGCGTCACCGTCCATTCTGGTAAGCGGATCCTGCCGACTACGCCAATTTGTGAACCGAGAGCAAGGCAGGTGGTTTGGACTCCGCAACCAGAAATGAACGCACACGCGGTAGTTCAAGAAAAAAAATATATATTTACTATAAGTTAATAAAGGCTAGTTAAAGGTAAAATGACAGGGCTAAAGACAAGCAAAATATACAATATAGCAGGAACAATTTCAAGGCAAATTCTGCAATGGTTTCTACTTTTACTCTGTCCACTTCTGCAGTATGGACACTGAATGAACAATATACTCAAAACTATCCCTAACTGACCCTGACTTCACATTTGGGTGCACCCCCTTTTCCCCAGTGGTCCAGGTGGACCGCTTACAGTCCGTAGAAGCGCGCGGTGGGGCCCAAAGTCGGTCCTTTCTTTTATAGTGAAGCGTCCTCTCCTCACGGTTATCAGGATCTTGGGAGAAATGAAGTCCTCTTTAACAGACAGGGAAACCAACTGAATGCAATGTAATCCAACAGCAGATTCCACTCAGCACACTGACAGTCCTGCCGAATCCATACACTGAGCTGGGATGTAAAGCGGGATTTAGCAGGTGCCGTCCAGTACATCAACAGCACTGCGAGTCTCTATCTGTGGTATCCATATACACAGTCACAATGTCAGTCTCACTGATCAGCCACTGAGCACAGTTCCTTTCACGTGGACTCACTAGTCCTGTTGTCTCTTTACACTCTGTTTGTCTCTGGACCAAGATACAGCTTAGCTGTACAGAAAAATCTCCACACCAGTTCAATACACTTGCCAAGATGGCTGCTGCTCTCTGTCTCGTCACTTCCTGCTTCTCTGCTCACACTCTGTCTGCAGAACAGGCAGGCTGACATAAAAGGGGGGGGTCTCACTCCAGCATCATGTCACAATTACAATGGCTGCTGTCTTAAAGGAACAGAATCACAGAAATACATTCAACATTAACAGTTTATACAGACAAATGAAGCTTAAGACAACATTGGCTGTCTCTTACAAGTATTATAGTCCATATAACACGGGACTAATGACCTGAATTAGCAGCATCAGAGACCCCTGTACAAATGGGATTTGTGCCATATGGATCATACAATACAGTTGTTTCATAGTCACCTGAATGCGGCCTAGCACGGGTTCCAAACTGTACCTCTAAAAACAACCCTGACTCTAAACCTAAGGCTATATTTACGCAACCATGTTCTATCCATGAAATGGTCTGTGTGTGTAGTGTGTGGACAGACCACGGCCACTTGCATGGACCCCGCTGATGCTATAAACACAATTGACATGGCAGCTGTGGGTCCAGAAAATACTGCCTACACAGGGAGCGTTTCACAGTCGTATGAGTTAGCTCTTCTGCACATCAGCTGGGGCGGCGAGGGACGCTTATCTATACAAGTCTGGAGAGGAGGACAAGACAAGGTTACATTGCACTCCTGGGAGATGTAACTGCTTGACGGTCACATTGGACAACTTAGTGCCTACTCACAGAGGGACCAGAGCCGCGGAAGGGTGAGTAAAGCGGTTAAAAGGGGTCAAAAAAATTACACAGGAGTGAAGAGTTTTTATTTTTTGCATTGATAAATTATTGGTGTACATTATGTCTAACAATGAGTTTTTCTTTCCTCTTTGTAGAATAACCTCTTTAATGTACATTTTAGGTAGGAATCAATATGCTGGAAGGAATTTAATAAGACTGGCATTTGCTAAACTAGTCTTAATCAATTCCATCGTTGGAGCGAGATGCACCTGAATTATTAAGAGCCCCGACCTCTTCATTCTGGCAAGCTCCTGTGCTACAGATTGGAGCCGACTTCTCTTATAACTCATGACAGTTTTCTGATACGAAGCATTATAAAATTGTTGGATCAAGTCGTCTCCACCGCACTTTCATGAAAAGTATGGCACAGTACCGATAATGTGGTGCATCTTTGGTACAAAAAGTGCTGTGCCCCAAAATATTCATTTACACCTGAAAACTGACATAGATGAGATGAGCTAGGACAACACACACTATATTCAGGAGGCACAAAATGGTTTATGTCCATGGATAAGGCCGGTTGCAGACGACCGTGGCCATGGTCAGTGTGCTGTCCGTGTATTTCACAGATAGCACACTGACCCATTCTTTTCTATGGGCCTGTACACACGACCATGAATTTCATGGGCCGACCGTCCGGGTCGCAAAATATAGAATAGGTCCTATTCCTGTCCTATTTTGTGGCCCTTGCTTACGTGGCTCCTATTCATTTAATGAATGAAGCCACGGAAGCACGGCCCATGCACGGGTGGCATACGGGGGACATCAAGGTGTGCCGCCCGTGCTTTTAATTCACAGCAGGCCGGTTGTAGCACGGTCGTCTGCAACCGGCCTAAGGCACATGAAAACTTTTAAAGAGTAAGAAAGGCAATTCAAGACAGACAGCTTTTGTTTAGGCAAAAAAAAAAAATGGGTAGATACATAGAGAAGGGACAATCGGTGACCCAAAGAATTCTTAGGATGTCTTAACACATACATGACAGGGTGCAGAAAAAGGGAGGGAAACTGATGCCAGCTTTTGTGTTGATGCCAGTGTCTCTACAATAGAAGGCAGGTTTATATAAACTTATACAATAACCATGTCTCTATAGGCAACAATTCTTAAAGATTATGAGATGGACAACTCCATTATAGGGAATAGGAAGATTATAACAAATGAGGAAGATAAGATTTGGTTATATCATAACAAAATATCCATATGTACATTGTGGGCTCCAATTTCAATATTTCTGACCCAAACTATGGGGCAAATTTACTAATAATGTCTAAAAGTTGGACAGTGTAAAGTTATACCAGACAGTATTAAAAGATACCAGAATTATCATGGTGTCTGAAGATGATAAATCTGTTACATCATTAGACTGTGTAGTCTAACTTTACACCTTTTATTAGGATAAGTTCACACAATATTTTTTGAAGGCAGATTTTTGAGAAGGAATGTGCCTCAAAAATGCTTCCCAACTGTCCCATTCATTTAAAAAAACCAAAAAAACTCTATATTCAGGCAGATTCCACCTTGTAAAGCCTGTTTATTTTGCATGTTTTTTTTTATTTCTGCATCCCATTTATTTCAATAGACTTGAAATATGCCTGAAAAAAGGGTATGTTTCCCCCCCCCCCCGCCTCTTTACGTGGAAAATCCAATAGAGGAACAAGTCTATCTGACTCCTATTGAAATGAATAACAGTAGCATTTTTGAGGCAGATTCCTTGTCAAAGATCCCCCCTGCAAAAAAACACAGTGTGAACATACCCTTAAGTTGGCTGATTTTACGGCTGAACTATGCTCCAAAGTTTCAGCCCATAGACCACATCCCTTTTTCTTGCAAATTGAAGAAGTGTTTCTAAGACTAAGGCCCCATGTAGCGGGCCACAACTACAAAGTACTGCAGGAAAAACCACGGCGGAAACGCATCGCAGTTTTTCTTGCAGCGCTTTTCACAGAAAGTCCTCAGTGATTTCCTCTGCAAACTTTCTGCTTCAGTTATACTTATAGGGAAACCACTGGCATTTCCGTAGGTATAATTGACATGTTGCATTTTCCAAAATCGCAACAGTTTTGGAAATCACAGCATTTCCACTGTGGTATTTTTCTGCAATGTGTGGATGAGAATCGCTAGTCCACTTTGCAGGGACTGTAAAACGCAGCGTTTTTTTAACACATTTACGCCACGTGGGGCCCCAGCCTAAGGTTAAGGCCCCGTGGTAGTGAGCCACAGCGAAAAAGACTTTCATTGCAGTTTTTTCCACAGCGTTTTTCACAAAAAGTCCACAGAGTTTTTCTCTGCGGATTTCCTGTCCCTATTATACCTATCCGGAAAACGCCAGCGTTTCTGTTGGTATAAATGACATGCTGCGATTTACAAAAACACAACAGCTTTTGAAATTGCACCATTTTTCCTGCAATGTGTGGATTGGATTAGCCAGAATCCCATCCACTTGGCAGGTACTGTAAAACTCCACGGTCAAATTGTGGCATTTACGCTACGTGGGGCCCCGACCTTGGTAAATGTGAAGTAAGGCATTTTAGTTATTTTTTTTGGTACAAACTATGCCAGAATGCTGGTACACTGGGGGTAATTTAGGAAGACAGGCAGTTTCTACACCAGTCTCAACCCCGAATGACTCTGCCCTCCTAGTAAATCAGACTAGGCAATGCACCACAATTGAAATCTACTACAGTCAGAAAGCTGGCATAAATGGGTTGATAAATGCCCCCACACCACCACCCCACCATTTTGAATCAATGCAATTTAAACCAACCCGGATCTACTCAGACTTGCCAACAGACAATGACAAACACGCTTGACTTGTTATAGTAAAAGAGGGGCAACAAAGGGGCAGAAGTGCCTATCTGAGCGCTGCGTGATCAGCGCTGTTCAACGTAGAGTATGGGCCCAACAGAATGACAGGGGCACCCCAGAGCAGACTGGCTTGCGGAACACATGACACCACAGTACACTAGTTTTTTTGTCTTATTTTTCACTCTTTTCCTTTAGGTTTTCCCCTCAGTATGAGTTTCTATGTGTTCCCTTTGATTTTCCCGCCCTTTTACCTCACAGCTGTGTCGGGGTCATCCGCAGGTCAGTTATTCCAGAGGAGTCTTCTTCCAGAATGGGGCGTGTCCTGCCATCAGCTGATTGGTTAACTGGTACTTTTAGGCGAGAATTTAGAGTTTAAATAGCCGGCCAGTCAGCTGTTATTATTATACAGTTATTACTAGAGGTTTAATATATAGGAATGGGTGTTTGTCGTGGGTGATAGTTTTAACATTAACCTCTTCCCGTCACAGCCCTTATCCATTCACAGAGCTGTATGAGGGCTTAATGTTTGTGAGACAAATTGTACTTTGTGGTGGTATCGATTAATTTTCTGTACAATGTACTGGGAAGCTGGAGGAGGAATTGTAGTTAAAACTAAGTTTGTGAGACTTTTACAGTGTTCACTGTACAGCCAAACTGACATGTCACCTGTATTCTATGGGTCAGTATGATTCCAGTCATTCCAAAATTTATATAGTGTTTTTTATATAGTTTTTTTTTTTTTTTTTTTTTAAACCTCCACTTTCAGAAGTGCAGGCCTTACCACTCAGCTTCACCACTGGGTTGTGAGGAACGCCCCATCCAATAGCACTCTTCCATCATCTTGTACTGAAGGCATATCGGAGCAGAAATTAATGACACCGACCCGTCTTTATATACAGTATATATATATATATATATATATATATATATATATAAATATAAAAAAAAAATTGAAGAAAAATAGGCCTTTTCCTCATGCTTCCACGTTCACCATATAGGAAAAATATTTTATAAAATTGTAGACCAGACATTTTCAGGCACACCTAATTTTTATGTGTTTTAAACCTTTTTTTTTATTTTTATATGTGATCTAGGGAAACACAACTAGGGGTCTTCAACCCCAGTGAGTCTGAACACTAATACAATGCATTACAAATTTCTGATGCATCTGCAGCATGTAATAGTACAGTAGGTATGTAATGACAAGCCTGAGAACCTTCAATAGATCCCCAGCTGTCATGGTAATGGATCATAGGCCCGGGAGGAAAATCTACCCCAAAATGGCACTGATGCTGAGCATTCCTGCCGGGTCTCCACTGTATAATATTTAAATACCCGACATCCAGCATACTATTAGGGTAGATGTCGAGAAAGGGTTAAACAGTTTCAATAAATGTGGCCTTATGAGTCCTTAAAGGAAGTCCATCAGGAGTAAACTGGTTATAAACTGATGACTGTACCTTGTGAAGGTGATTTGACATTTTCCATATATGACTGTTATTCAGCTTTGGAGCCTCCTTTTCATGTAAATCATCATTTTATATATTCTCGAATTCCTGTTGGTAGAATGGCAAGAAAACACTCGTGCTAGGGGTTATTTAAGCTGCCAGGAAAATTCCTGCAGTAGTTGAGCCAGGGGATTGGGGTGAGCCTAGAATCTGTCCAGGCCTGGCCAAATATATAGCAACCATCAGGGTCTTTGACAGCAATGCCAGTTTCCCATCTTGCTTTACATGTGCCCATAAGGGGTACTCAAAACAGTACTAGTTGGAGCTTAAATCCACTCCGTAGAAATACGTGGGGAAGTGGTGCACCCAAGGTGGTGTATTAATGGGGCACCATCTTAACTATTAAAGAAGATGAAAAAAATGGCAAAGACAATTACAGTGAGGTGAAACTCAAAGAACCCATAACAGTTGCCTGTGTGATCCGCTCCCGTGGGCAGGACAGCACTTAACAAAAAACTGAGTCTATAGTCAGTAGTAGGTGATAAACATTAAAGGGATTCTATCGTTGGGAAAGGCTTTTTTTCAATAACACCACGTCGTAATAGCCTTTAGAAAGACTATTCTTCTCCGCGACTCCATTTCTGAGAAAATTATCATATCATTTTATATATATATCTGTAAATCACTGATAAGGACTCATAATAATACATTCCACAGCAATTTACAAAGTACAGAGAAAATAAGACATTGCAGAATAATAAGTCCTGCTTGCAAGAGCTTACAATCTTTTAGATCTTTTCACAGACGTATTCTAAGTACAACTGAACCCTCAAAATAGAGTGCTGCACGCCACATATTTCTCCATTCTCTGTATGGCGGCTTTGGAGAAATTACAGATTTATGTTTCAGTCATCAGTCTTACTATAGATTCATAGACAGTACTTAGAAATGTGGACTTGGTACAGGGCTGTCAGTATATATCTATCTACAGAGAGTGATGGCTAAAAATCCATTCTACAGTTATGGCTGCTGGTGCAGTATGGAAGTGCAGCACTTGCATTTGTATCGCCACAACTTGACAAAGTTTGAACAAAAAACTGAAGCAAAGGTGCCAATGAATTTATTGGAATGCCCAGCAGCATGGAGTACTCACACATGTACATCCTCACCTGGCAAAACTGATTGTAGGGACGTGGCCTGCAAAGTTGATGGAGCAAGACATGCTGCTGAGAGCTTCTACCATGCTTGCCATTAACTAGGACTTGCAATGCTTGCCGTCACCCTCATGGGCAAAAACTGCCCAGGAAGACTTCCTCAGGGATCCCTTCTCCCCTGGACCGTCCCTCCCAGCCAAACCTGGTGCCTTATCTGCTCCCGCCCGTGTCTTCTCCTTTCCAGCCCACCACGCGGTTGTGGCCATCTTGGTCGGCTACAACTGCAGCCCCGGCGTTTTCCTCGTTGGCTCAGGCTGAGCTTCCACTGGCCAAACATGGTCCTTCTCCAACGCAGTGGTCGTGGTCATTACCACTGCTCCGCTCACGGCTTCCTCTGCTGCCCATGGACCCGGCTCCTGGCCTGGCAACTTCTGTGCACATGGCACCAGGTCCCTCACAAGAGCCACAGGACACGTGAGTGCTACCTTCCTGTTCCTTGGAGCTTCATCAGGCCAAGAATGCTGAGCTATAGCTCAGTCCACAGAACCCTCCTGACCCCCTGGGCTCTGATTGGGCCTCCCTCACCAGCCATTCACCTCCTCCTGCTGTCTGGGAGGGAGATACAGATAATGGGGTACATTTATTAAGCCTACAACGTAAATAAGCACCACAATAAAACTGTCATCAGGAAGGGAACAGACACAAGAAGGGCTGTGAACTTGATTGATGTAGCTAACCTACCCTTCTCATAAGCCTAGATGTGGAGAAAGATTTCGACTGGTCTTTTATGGCAGCCACTCTGGAAAGGTATGTTTTATTCAAGGTCCTTCCTCACAGTGGTTAGGACACTCTACTCACTCCCTACACTCTACTCAACAGTGAAGCTTCACTACACGTCTTCAGCTCCCTTTCCCATTAGAAATGGTACTCACCAAGGCTGTTCCCTCTCATATTGGCACTTTGTATAGAGTCTTTGACAGCCAAGATAAGCCTAGACCTAATATACAGAATTTAGAGTTCAAGATAGGGATTTCAAAATAAGCCTTTTTGCTGATAACATTCTCCTTACTCTCACCAATCCTCATATTACACTGCCATAACTCATGCGCACCCTCCAAGTGTATGGTAGAATCTCAGACTATAAAGTTAACTCCACCTTTTAAACATCCCCCATGCCACTCTTCAGTTGCTAATAATTTTGGTTTTCAGTGGAAACATTCACTCTGATATTTAGGCAGGGTTCACACTACCTTTGGATTCCGTTATGAAGGTGTACGTTAACAGAAAAAACACGGACACCTATCATAACAGATGTTAATGGACACTAACTGATCTTAATGTGACCGTTTTTTTAACTGATCCAATTAACGGATCAGATAAAAAAAACGACATATTAGCATCAGTTAGTGTCGATTTTTTTTAACACTTTTTTTTTTTTGTTTTGTTTCTGCCTTCTGAGCATGCTCAGAAAAAAAACGGACATAAAATAACGGACAGTAACTGATGGCTATCAGTTACTGTCCGTTATAAGTCCGTTACCCATAGACTTCAATGTTAAAAAAAAATAACGGACACTTGCTGTCAGTCAAGAATCCATTTTTCCAAACGGACAAAAAAGACCTTCATGTAGGATTTTTTGTCTGTGGAAAAAAAATGGACTTCTGACGGATTGGGTACAAACGGACACAACATAAATTGAAATGAATGGAAATTTTAACGGATTTCTGACGGTTCAGCTAGTGTCCGATGCTAAAATCTTGTAACGGACAATAGCTACGGACACTACTGACTGTCACCAACGGTAGTGTGAACGCCCCCTAAAATTGTCAACCACCTACTCATCCCTATTGTAATAGGAAATGTTTTTTTCCACAAAATCAGTGTTTTAGTGACGTTATATGACACGGTTAATGTTTTACTGATCAGTCTGTATATATTTCTTGTTGTTCATCTATAGGATAATTTCTGTTACTGATCACTCTGTATGCTATTTTACAGAACGCCCTGTATTTCTGTACACTATTTTGCTACTGCTACAATATACCAGGGGTCGGCAACCTATGGCACGCGTGCCACTCTTGGCACGCGAGGCATATTTCCCTGGCATGGCAGTGGACTCCTCACATAGCAGTTTCGATCGGACCAAACACGGCCGAAACGAAACTGCTATTATTATACTGTGGGGTCTCTTCAGACCCCCGAGTATAATAAGCGGAGCCCCCGGGAGATGATCAAACATAAAAAACAATGTTACTCACTATTCCACGCTCCGCAGCTGCTGTGTACTCTTCAGGCACTTCTGCCTGAAGTCAGCTGACAGGGCCTCAGGTGTCACGTCTGCGTCTGACGTCATTACGCATAATGACGTGACCCGAGACTCAATGAGCGGTCGCTGACTACAGGCAGAAGCGCCCGAAGATACAGAGCGGCTGCGGAGCGTGGAATGGTGAGTTAACATTGTTTTTTATGTTTCATCACCTCTCTTTGCCCTCCACTTATTATACTCTGTGGTGTGAAGAGACCCCACAGTATAATAATAGCTAGTGAATGTGCAGGGGCCACTATAGAGCATAATACCGTGTGCAGGGGCCACTATAGAGCATAATATCGTGTGCAGGGACCACTATGGGACATATACCATGTGCAGGGGCCGCTATGGGACATATACAGTGTGCAGGGGCCACTATGGAGCATAATACCATGTGCAGGGGCCACTATGGAGCATAATACCATGTGCAGGGGCCGCTATGGGACATATACCGTGTGTAGGGGCCGCTATGGGACATATTGCTGTGTGCAGGGGCCGCTATGGGACAAATACTGCGTGCAGGGGCCGCTATGGGACAAATACTGCGTGCAGGGGCCGCTATGGGACATTATTCTGAATAACGGTGTGTTTTCTATATTAAGGATGTGTTTTTGCACAGAAAACTCAGGGTTTGTTTTTTTTTTTGTGCAAAAATGCACCAGTTTTACATCGAATGAAAAAGTTCCAAATATAGCTGCATCCAGATACATAGTGTGTTTTCACCATAAGGATGCTGCCATACGGTGCTCCTGGACATACAGTGTCTTGCGAAAGTATTCGGCCCCCTTGAACTTTTCAACCTTTTGCCACATTTCAGGCTTCAAACATAAAGATATAAAATTTTAATTTTTTGGTGAAGAATCAACAACAAGTGGGACACAATTGTGAAGTGGAACGAAATTTATTGGTTATTCTAAACTTTTGTAAAAAATAAAAAACTGAAAAGTGGGGCGTGCAATATTATTCAGCCCCTTTACTTTCAGTGCAGCAAACTCACTCCAGAAGTTCAGTGAGGATCTCTGAATGATCCAATGTTGTCCTAAATGACTGATGATGATAAATATGATCCACCTGTGTGTAATCAAGTCTCCATATAAATGCACCTGCTCTGTGATAGTCTCAGGGTTCTGTTTGAAGTGCAGAGAGCATCATGAAGACCAAGGAACACAGCAGGCAGGTCCGTGATACTGTTGTGGAGAAGTTTAAAGCCGGATTTGGATACAAAAAGATTTCCCAAACTTTAAACATCCCAAGGAGCACTGTGCAAGCGATCATATTGAAATGGAAGGCGTATCAGACCACTGCAAATCTACCAAGACCCGGCCGTCCCTCCAAACTTTCATCTCAAACAAGGAGAAGACTGATCAGAGATGCAGCCAAGAGGCCCATGATCACTCTGGATGAACTGCAGAGATCTACAGCTGAGGTGGGAGAGTCTGTCCATAGGACAACAATCAGTCATACACTGCACAAATCTGGCCTTTACAGAAGAGTGGCAAGAAGAAAGCCATTTCTCAAAGATATCCATAAAAAGTCTGGTTTAAAGTTTGCCACAAGCCACGTGGGAGACACCAAACATGTGGAAGAAGGTGCTCTGGTCAGATGAAACCAAAATCGAACTTTTTGACCACAATGCAAAAGGATATGTTTGGCGTAAAAGCAACACAGCTCATCACCCTGAACACACCATCCTCACTGTCAAACATGGTGGTGGCCGCATCATGGTTTGGGCCTGCTTTTCTTCAGCAGGGACAGGGAAGATTGTTAAAATTGATGGGAAGATGGATGGAGCCAAATACAGGACCATTCTGGAAGAAAACCTGTTGGAGTCTGCAAAAGACCTGAGACTGGGACGGAGATTTATCTTCCAACAAGACAATGATCCCAAACATAAAGCAAAATCTACAATGGAATGGTTCACAAATAAACGTATGGAGGTGTTAGAATGGCCAAGTCAAAGTCCAGACCTGAATCCAATTGAGAATCTGTGGAAAGAGCTGAAAACTGCTGTTCACAAACGCTCTCCATCCAACCTCACTGAGCTCCAGCTGTTTTCCAAGGAAGAATGGGCAAGAATTTCAGTCTCTCGATGTGCAAAACTGATAGAGACATACCCCAAGCGACTTGCAGCTGTAAATCGCAGCAAAAGGTGGCGCTACAAAGTATTAACTTAAGGGGGCTGAATAATTTGGCACGCCCCACTTTTCAGTTTTTTATTTTTTACAAAAGTTTAAAATAACCAATAAATTTCGTTCCACTTCACAATTGTGTCCCACTTGTTGTTGATTCTTCACCAAAAAATTAAAATTTTATATCCTTATGTTTGAAGCCTGAAATATGGCAAAAGGTTGAAAAGTTCAAGGGGGCCGAATACTTTTGTAAGGCACTGTATACTGTACATTTACCACTAATTGGGGGCTGCACATAGATTTCATTGCTTCTAATCAGAAAGTACAGGAGCGTCCCAGGAAATAGCAGTAAACGCATGTGTCCTAAAGCATCTGGTGGCAGCACTTCTGTGTTATGGTTTGTGGTATATGACTTTAGTTTAGGGGTCGTCAGACTTACAATTATTGACCGGCACTCCAAGTACCTCATCTTTGATTTTTTAATTAAAATCGGCACGCCGAACAAAAAAGGTTGCCTACCCCTGCAATATACAATTTATGGTAATGTCCATTTGTCCATACAAAATCATGAAAGCCCCTCCTAGTTCAAATTGGTATGAAGACCCCTACGGGTTATTGTGCTAATTGGTCTCAGCAAGGACCATAAAGTAGGTGCACTGCATCTCTGGATGTCTTCGAACGATAGGTACAGTGCTGGCCAAAAGTATTGGCACCCCTGCAATTCTGTCAGATAATACTCAATTTCTTCCAGAAAATGATTGCAATCACAAATGCTTTGGTAATAATATCTTCATTTATTTTGCTTGCAATGAAAAAACACAAAAGAGAATGAAAATAAAGTCAAATCATTGATCATTTTACACAAAACTCCAAAAATGGGCCGGACAAAAGTATTGGCACCCTCAGCCTAATACTTGGTAGCACAACCTTTAGACAAAATGACTGCAAACCACTGCTTCCGGTAACCATCAATGAGTTTCTTACAATGCTCTGCTGGAATTTTTTTACCATTCTTCTTTGGCAAATTTCTCCAGGTCCCTGAGATTTGAAGGGTGCCTTCTCCAAACTGCCATTTTGAGATCTCTCCACAGGTGTTCTATGGGATTCAGGTCTGGACTCATTGCTGGCCACTTTAGAAGTCTCCAGTGCTTTCTCTCAAACCATTTTCTAGTGCTTTTTGAAGTGTGTTTTGGGTCATTGTCCTTCTGGAAGACCCATGACCTCTGAGGGAGACCCAGCTTTCTCACACTGGGCCCTACATTATGCTGCAAAATTTGTTGGTAGTCTTCAGACTTCATAATGCCATGCACACGGTCAAGCAGTCCAGTGCCAGAGGCAGCAAAGCAACCCCAAAACATCAGGGAACCTCCGCCATGTTTGACTGTAGGGACCGTGTTCTTTTCTTTGAAGGCCTCTTTTTTTTTTCCCTATAAACTCTATGTTGATGCCTTTTCCCAAAAAGCTCTACTTTTGTCTCATCTGACCAGAGAACATTCTTCCAAAAAGTTTTTGGCTTTCTCAGGTAAGTTTTGGCAAACTCCAGCCTGGCTTTTTTATGTCTGTGGGTCAGAAGTGGGGTCTTCCTGGATATCCTACCATAGAGTCCCTTTTCATTCAGACGCCGACGGATAGTACGGGTTGACACTGTTGTACCCTCGGACTGCAGGGCAGCTAGAACTTGTTTGGCTGTTAGTCGAGGTTCTTTAGCCACCATCCGCACAATCTTTTGTTGAAATCTCTCGTCAATTTTTCTTTTCCGTCCACATCTAAGGAGGTTAGCCATAGTGCCATGGGCTTTAAACTTCTTGATGACACTGCGCACGGTAGACACAGGAACATTCAGGTCTTTGGAGATGGACTTGTAGCCTTGAGATTGCTCATGCTTCCTCACAATTTTGCTTCTCAAGTCCTCAGACAGTTCTTTGGTCTTCTTTCTTTTCTCCATGCTCAATGTGGTACACACAAGGACACAGGTTGAGTCAACTTTAATCCATTTCAACCGGCTGAAAGTGTGATTTAGTTATTGCCACCACCTGTTATGTGCCACAGGTAAGTAACAGATGCTGTTAATTACACAAATTAGAGAAGCATCACATGATTTTTCAAAGGGTGCCAATACTTTTGTCCACCCCCTATTTTATGTTTGGTGTGGAATTATATCCAATTTGGCTTTTTGACAATTCTTTTTGTGGTTTTCCATTGACGACCAAATTAAATGAAGATATTATTACCAAAGCATTTGTGATTGCAATCATTTTCTGGAAGAAATTGAGTATTATCTGACAGAATTGCAGGGGTGCCAATACTTTTGGCCAGCACTGTATATATATCAGTGTATGGGGCTCCCACATCCAGTTAAGTATTGCAACATTTGAAGCCACTGCTAGGTATTACCTATTTTCATTTGTTAAACACTTATTTTATTCTGTTGTAATTATAGTCATTCTTTTACCATCTTTGAGTTAATCTGTTAAAAAAAAAAAAAAAAAAAAAACAAACATTTGCCTATACCTATACTCTGTAAACTTTCCCCCGACTATTTAAATGGTGTGTATCTAGAGTGGGGCATGTTCGTTCTATATAGCGAACCTGGTGGATCCCCTGACTTTGGAACTGCGACCATTTGATTATTTGATCTGTTTTATATCTACCCAAGTCCAAGTGTTTCCAATGCCAACAAATTACCCACTTTATGGTTACCCTATTTGGGGCCCCTGTGCCTACTGCTTTTGAGAGACTATATTGACCAGGTAACTTCACAAGAAAACTAAATTACCGCTGTTTACAGACTCCTCTCCTCTCCAGAGGGATGGACTCCCCCCTCCCCATAGATATATGGGGAGATGGGAGGATGCCAATTTCCCTGATCAATGGCAGATTATATGGTCTGCGCCTCAAAGTCCTCCACTTGTGCGACATTTAAGAAAACAGTATAAAAACCTGATGCATTGGTATCATACTCCTGCATTCCCTCTGACTGTTGACGGAGCCACTCTCCTTTGGGTGCTCTATCACTTTTTTTTTTTTTTGAAGGGGCTGACTGATGCACTATTGCTGAAAGGTGTCCTACTAAGCCCTCTCATATATATATATATATATATATATATATATATATATATATATATATATATATATATATATATATATATATATATATATATATATATATATATATATATATATATATATATATATAATATATATATATATATATATATATATATATATATATATATATATATATATATATATATATATATATATATATATATATATATATATATATATATATATATATATATATATAGATATATATATAGATATATATATATAGATATATATATAGATATATATATAGAATATATATATATATATATATATATATATATATATATATGAGATATATATATAGAGATATATATATAGAGATATATATAGAGAGAGAGAGAGAGAGAGAGAGAGAGAGAGAGAGAGAGAGAGAGAGAGAGAGAGAGAGAGAGAGAGAGAGAGAGAGAGAGAGAGAGAGAGAGAGAGAGAGAGAGAGAGAGAGAGAGAGAGAGAGAGAGAGAGAGAGAGAAAAAAAAGCCACATTTACCCAATACCAGATGATGCATGGCTGTGCAAGATGCTAGCAGGCCCCTACTGCAAGACATGATAGAAAAAACACTGCTGCAAAATGTGAAAGAAAGGAACATCCACCTACAATCCATGAGGGGGTGGATGCCAGCAATGCAAACAAAAAAACCTTATACATAGGCACAGTCACATGATAATGAGAAGCACACAGCGCCAGAAATCAGCCTATTAGTCGCGCCCCACAAGATCAGGCAGGCAGTTCAGCACCTTAATATGTGCACCCCAACAGTAGCAGCACCCTGCAAAAATAAAGGGCCTAGCCGTATCCTGCAAAAAACTAAGTAAAGCCCCTTGCACATGCTAGGTCAGTGTGCTATCCAGGTTTTTCCTGCACAGCACACTGACCCATTCATAGCTGTGGGCACGTGCATTACACGGATCTGTGTGTGGGACAACAGTACGGGTCACAAAACTCAGGACATGTCCTATTCCTGCCTGGTTTTGTGAACATGCTTCTGTGGCCCCTATTCTTCGAATGAATGGGGCCACGCCGTTCAGTCATGGCTGGAGAGCTGCACACAACCATGTGTGTGCAACCGGCCTTGCCATGAGGCATTACTCTATTGTTTCGTTAGCATTTTTCAACTGTGTGTTTTCATATCTTGCAATCGGGGCCTGCTAGCATCCTGCACAAGCCGTGTATCATCTGGTATTGTGTGGCCTTTTTCTGTGAATTTTTTTTTTTTTTTTTTTGTATATTAATGTCCCTTTTAGTAATGATGTTTTTCAAAAATAAAAAATAAAAAAAATTTGGCTAGGGACTTGCACTGCATAAGGAACTTGATGTTGGTTTGTGAGCTTGTATATTTTGGCCAACGTATTGACTAATGCCTGATGGTTATTTATTTATTTTTTTTGCGGGGTGCAGCCAAGCACTTTATTCACTTTTACAGAGTGCTGTTATTGTGGAGGTGCACGTATTAAGGTGCTAGACAGCCCGTCTGATTTAATAGTGCTGTGTGTGCCAATAGGCTGTTCTGTGGCACTGTGCACCTCACAACATCATGTGACAGTGCTTATGTATAAGTTACATTTGTGTGCATTTGAAGTGCTGGCATCCTTGAATAATACAGTTGAGGTGTTTCAATCAATTAGGTCTCTATGGGGTACCTACTGTATTTTACAAGGTCTCTGACTATTCACCAACCACCCCCAAATCCCTGCCCTCTCCTCTGTTTGTTCCCTTGGAATATCGTGTTTTGTGGGAGGTTTTTTTTGTCCCTTTGTTTATTACTTTATATTATGCTTACAGTTCTTTTTTTCCACCTTTCTTCATTAACCCGAATAAATTAAAAAAAAAATTACAGTTAAAGAAAAAAATTGAGTGGCAAGCACAGACTAGGCATGTGTACACTAAAGTAGTCAGAAGAACACACCCTTGCCTGGGAGGAAGTCTCCTGGCAGATACAGAGTAGATCAATTTCAACATCCTCAAGGATATTACACCCATGTTTACTTCTGCATTCACCCGAGAGCCGTGATGGCGAACCTATGGCATGCTTGCCAGAGAGGGCACGCATAGCCCTCTCAGTTGGCACACACGGCGTCGCCATGATCGCTCACTAACGGGGAATCCAGTACAGGATTCCCCGTTAGTGAGCGATTGCTTCTTTCAGCTGTATGTGCAAATGCACATACAGCTAAAAACTGTCAGTGTAAATCGGTAAAGGCTAAATACTGTACTCTGGAAGGACCTTCTGACATCATAAGGTCACATGACAGGGTAGGCGTGTCTTTACTTGTAAGAAGGTCTTTCTACATGAAGAAAAGTTGTATCTTGAGCAGTGGAGGAACATGGAGAGATGTGGGGTAGGAGAGAAGTGGGGGTGCAGGGTGTAGTGTGGGGGGTAAAAAGATGCGAGGTGCAGGGTGCGTGCAAGAGGGGGGGAGATGCGAGATGCAGGGTGCGTGCAAGAGGGGGGATGGAGGTGCCGGCTGCGTGTGAGCAAGAGGGGGGAATGGGGTTGCAGGCTGTGGTGAGCAAGAGGGGGGAGGCAGATTATTTTAAGGTGAAATTGCTGTGTTGGCACTTTGCGATAATTTAGTGGGCTTTGGATTGCAGTTTGGGCACTCGGTCTCTAAAAGGTTCGCCATCACTTCCCTAGAGCATGACTGAAGACAGTAGGACAATGTATAATGAATCTAAAAACTTTCATGCAGCAACCAAATGCCATCACATTTACGTGTGCTTATTGACCTGCTCATGGACATTAAACATGAGGTTGACATTCTAAAAAGGCAATATCCTAGAACACTGTCAGGTCACATCAAGCTGCTCAGTACAATCCATTACAATATGCACTTTGTTAGTACTGGATGTGGATGAAAACTTGCTAAAATAATGCAAAGTCTACAGTGTACGACCTCCGCCACCAGAAGAGCACCTAAGTCAAACCGTTGGTCTACTAAAAACATATTACAGATTATTCCGGTTTTAACATTTTAGTACATACTGTAATGATGATCCAATGCTACAATATCAGATCCCACCACTACAGCAGCAAAACAACATTCTACAGTTGTAGACTTTGCAAAATTGATATTGAGCATATTAAAAAAAAACAAAAAACAAAACAGAAACATCACTATTCTTAAATATGGTTTAATACTTTTCTCCATTTCTGTACATCACAACACCAAGTTATTACTGCTTGGGAACACTCATTTCAGGATATATAAGGTTAAGAATTGTACCCCATTTTATTTGTACATATATGTATATGATGTGCCACTGAAAAGAACACATTAAAGAAATACAAAAATTTGGCATCATTTCCAAATATAGCAAAAAGGAAGAAAGCTACCATGTTAATTGTGTGTCTGAAGTAGAACACCTTTCTAAATCAAATGCAAATTTACATCCATTTTTCTTAGAAACTTTATAACAGGCCCATGTACAACAGCATTATGCAAACTGTCATTTCAGGAATATCAAGACACTGCAAAATACTTATTTTGGAAGCAATTAGAACTAAAAAATAAGTAATGGAGGACTGTCTTTAAAAGGACAGTTAAGATTCCACCTACATTTGTCTATGCAGCAGGAAAAAAGTCAAATTTAAATTTTTCAAGAGATCTGGGAAAAGTTTAATCTTTAGAGAAATGGGCCAACAATATGGAAACAACTAATGGCTCTCTTATGCAGGTAAATCATAAGGAGAAAAATCAGAAGTTTAAGTGCATAAAAAAAATTAAAGAAAAAAAAAAAAAAAAAAAAAGCATGTATATCCCAATTTAAGCGTCAGGTTATTACAGAAGCACAATGGCAAATTAAAATGATTCATGTCGAACTCTAACTGACCTATCAACAGGAAAATGTCTGTACGAGGGGGAAGTCACCAAAATGACCAAAAAAAAAAACCCAAAAGAATAAAAAAATTGAGAAACCAGTTCAAAGACTTATGTGTTTTGCATATATCAATTGACCACTTTATTAGGATACTGTGTGGCTGGGAAGGAAGGCAACCACCCACACACTCCATACTTTGCCAGTAGATACTTGGTTACGACCACTCAGGGCTGCTGGAAGCGTGATTGGTGTGCACAGTACTATATGCATGCTGTGTGCTGTTTTTACAGGATCATGCAGGGATATATCATCATAACTGACCCTGTAAGGTTATGTTATACCCTTTCATCTTAATGCTAATGTTGTACTTACATTTGGGTGCCTTTTCGTCCACTGATGTTTCTAGCAGATAGCCACATCAATGGACCTCATTTGCTTTAAAACAGAACTTACATAGCACATATAAATTACAAGAGGACTGTCAAGTGTCTGATTTGTTGTATACATTGTATAGTTTTAGTGTGTTGTCATCCATTCTTTATTTTGAAAAATCAAACATATTAGAAATGGATAGCGTAACAATGTATTATTTCCCCCGACATAAAATAAGAAGTACGCATAATGGTGTATGAACGTTCACTGATATCTGAAGCAAACTAATTGCCTGTCTAGAAAGATAAAATGAAAAGAAAACATTTTCTTAAAATACAAGATGAACTGATTTCTTGGTAAGTAAAAACGGATTCTGTCAAACATGTCCAAGTGGCATGAGGAAACCTTGCAGCTGCGTTTTACCATCATGACAAAAAAAAAAAAAAAAAAAAAAAAGTTTTCATTTTTCTTATCCAATGCTTATAGGCAAAGTATTGGAAAATGTTCAAATTCTAAGGCAAGGACCATTTTATTTTCCACCATAAATCATCTTCTTGGGTTGGATGCTGGAGGGTTAGGCACATTCTGCCAGACCCATCTCGACTACCTAGTAGTCATCCAGGTCAAAGAATTCATCATCTCCTCCTTGGTACTCCATTCCTTGAAAATCAACTCTGTACCTCAAGATTCCTGAAATAAAAATAATGTCTTAGCAAAAGATATGATTGGAAAAAACACTTCTAGTCACTGCTTGCTGTTCACACAAGATTCATCTCTATATTCAGTCTCACACACAGACCTCTATGGAGAAGGGAGGGTGGAGGAGGTGCTGGTTGGTTAATAAGTAATTATTGCCTCATTCTGTGCACTAGTAGCCTGGCATCTAACAAGCATAGCAGTATTAAAGGTGCACAGAATAGCAGATTGTAGCAGCAGAAATTGGATGTATTTTCTAGCAGCCACCCCTCCACAGACTAATATGTAGAAAGTAACTCCACCTGAGAAGTGGGGAAGAAAACATTACTTTAAGGCTATATATTATAATTTTTTTTTATATATAAATCACCTAAACTATTAATTTATGGGGAACAAGTTAATCTAAGATTGGAAAGTAATAGTTTCTGATTAAAATGTAATGTCTACCTTACTAAACATTTTGAATTCCCTCAAGGCATAAAATGTAACTCTGCAATAGTTTTAACATTGTGTGTGTGTGTGTGTGTGTGTGTATATGTGTGTGTGTGTATATGTGTGTGTATATGTGTGTGTGTATGTGTGTGTATATATATGTGTGTGTGTGTGTGATATATGTGTGTATATGTGTGCGTGTGTGTATGTGTGTGTATATGTGTGCGTGTGTATATGTGTGTGTGTGTATATATGTGTGTGTGTGTTTGTGTATATGTGTGTGTGAATATATATGTGTGTGTATATATATATATGTATGTGTGTGTGTGTGTGTATATATATGTGTATATGTGTGCGTGTGTGTATGTGTGTGGTGACTACTTTAAATTAACTCTTACGTACACCTCAAAGTATAGGTACATCCTGGGTCACACAGAGATGTATGGTGCACACTTAGAATCTGAGTGGGGCCATAGCTGCTGGGTCCATCAGAGAGAGCACCAATTGTAGACCATTAACCCCTCAACATGCCATGGTCAGATTACAGCTCTCCCTGTGGCAGGACTCAATAGCAGTGTCGTGGTTTCACCATAGACTAATATTTAATGATCACAGATGCAAGCCTATATTATATATATTTAATTTATTATACTTTTTTAAACCTAAACTACCCCCTTTCCCTGGATAACATAAAAATATTAAGAAAAAAAAAATAAAATAAAAAAAATTAGGTATCCCATGTCCAAAATACTTATCCTATACTGTAACCACTGTATGAATAAGCTCTGCGTGAGGTGCTAGGACTACTTGCATTCGGTAACACCTCATCCAAAACACCTCAGACGTGACTCATGAATACGTGCAATGAATCAAAAGTTCAACACAAGCACCATAGACTAGCGTTCATTTACCTCCAATTCCACCAAATCCTTTCACGAACTGAGATCCTTCTTGTGACTTGTCTGTAACAATCTCCAGTGTTGCTCCAAATTTTTTGTAGTTATTAGCAAACCATTCTAGTAGAGGCATGCTTTCTATCAGTTCATGTTCTTGTCCAGTCTAAAAGAAAAAGGCATCAGATATTTAAGTATGTAGAGGAGAAAGAGTGCCCAGTCATTTTTTACATGTTGTTATTCACTGTTTTATACTCCGTTTCCATCCACATTCCAAAGACAGAGTGATCGGGAACGTAGATTGTAAGTTCTTTATAGGACAGTGACCGACAATGTTTAAAGCACTGCAGAATAGGTTGGCTCTATACAAGCAAGATAAAATAAAACTTTCCTAGAGGCAGCCATATTGGAGACCAGTACAGCGAGATGTGCACACTTTAACGAACTGAACCAATGTGGATATGAGGGGACAGCTGTAGCTAAAAAAGGTAAGCAGCAATGCCCTCATTGCTCCAAAGGGCTCATTTACATACAGACAGAAACAGAGGCACCGATTCACAAGGTGGCCACTGTACATGTACAGGGGATGTTAGGAAGGGGTTCAAACATTCCAGTTTCCATACAACACACTGGCTTTGATGATAAGAGTATGACTGAAAAGAGGTAGGACCTTTCAACACCTCCAATAATTCCAGCTCTTTACATCAATTACATTCCAGCCAAGTTGGAATTTTTCTAGCCCCCATAATTCCCAAGCAACGAAAGCTGTTAGTTGTGGTGCCCGATATGCTATTTAGGCTCTGTACTGTCAGGGGGCGGTGTCAGGCAGGAGCAGACAAGGTGTGTGATTCTGAGCTCTGACACTGACTGTCTCTTATTAGAGCTCTGAATCACACCCCATGTCTGACACAGCCCTTCTAACATTACAGAGCTTAAATAGCCTATCAGACACCAAAACTATTGCACTTGTTGCTCAGGAACAGTGGGTGTTAAGAGAGAAAATTCCAACTGTGCTGCAATCAGTGAAGCAGAGCCTAATCCCAGATGCCAAGAACTTGAATTGGTGGCGCTGGTTAAAGGTCCTCTTTAAAAGAACAGGAAGAGTCAGCCTATTAAGAGACTCACTGGTCACAGGGACTAAACTAAAACAAAAATATGTTGATACAAACTTCACAAAAAAAAAAAAAAAAAACACAACACATAGCAAAAATGACAAAAACAACACTGTAGTTGTAGCCTTAAAAGGGGCTTTCCCACAAACATAACCATATATAAAATTAGACAAAAGTTAAAACCTTTTTTGCAAACAATAAAATTTTTAAAGATTTCCTCTAATCATATTAGTGGTGACCATCTATTGCAGTGATGGCGAACCTTTTAGAGACCGAGTGCCCAAACTGCAACCCAAAGCCCACTAAATTATCGCGAAGTGCCAACACGGCAATTTCAGCTTAAATTAACACCTGCACCTCTCCCCCCTCTTGCACGCACCCTGCATCTCTCGCCCCCCACACTACACCCTGCACCTCGCATCTCTCCCCCCCCACACTACACCCTGCACCTCGCATCTCCCCCCCCCCCCCACTACACCGTGCACCTCTCCCCCCCCCCCCCCCCCCCACCACACTACACCCTCCCACCTCTCCCCCCCCCACACTACACCCTGCACCTCTCCCCCACCCCCCCCACCCCCCCACCACACCCTGCACCTCGCATCTCTCCCCCACCACACTACACCCTGCACCTCGCATCTCTCCCCCACACCCCCCCCCGCACTCTCCCCCCCACTACACCCTGCACCTCTCCCCCCCACCCCCCCCCCTCCCCCCCCCACACTACACCCTGCACCTCTCCCCCCCCCCCCCGCACCTCTCCCCCACCACACTACACCCTGCACCTCGCATCTCTCCCCCCCCCCACACTACACCCTGCACCTCGCATCTCTCCCCCACCACACTACACCCTGCACCTCGCATCTCTCTCCCCCCCACACTACACCCTGCACCTCGCATCTCTCTCCCCCCCACACTACACCCTGCACCTCGCATCTCTCCCCCACCACACTACACCCTGCACCTCGCACTCCCCCCCCCATCTACTCCCCCCCCCCCCCCACTACACCCTGCACCTCGCATCTCTCCCCCACCACACTACACCCTGCACCTCGCATTTGCACATACAGCTGAAAGAAGCGATCGCTCACTAACGGGGAATCCTGTACCAGATTCCCCGTTAGTGAGCGATCATGGCGACGGTACGCATGCCCACTGAGAGGGTTCTGTGTGCCCTCTCTGGCACACGTGCCATAGGTTCACCATCATGGGTCTATTGTCTTGATCGGTTACTGATGGATACAACCATGAATGCACAAACTTTCTATAAATCTAGTCACGATTATCTTCTCATGCATGCACTGTTTCTAGCCGATAACCTCTCCACAAGGAAATCATAGCTGAGTTTCTGAAAAGTCCCAGACCGTAGACAGTTCCTGCATTCATGGTTGTATCCATTGACAACCAATCAAGACAAAAGACTCATCACAGCTCGCCAAAAATCTTTAACACTGCAGAATTTGTGATAATTTATATTTGCAAATGGTTTAACTTAACCATATTTAGATTTTGAGAGTTCAGATTTATGGGAATACCCCTTTAAAGGTGGAACCAGTTAAGATTTCTACAAAGCTGTATCAGGATCACGCAGAAGATGCTGCAGACAGTGTAAGAAACCATATTTCTACTTTACTTTAAACATTTCTTTACAATGTTAGTGTTTCTTTATTTTTCTAGTTACACATCTTTGTTCACCGGTGTCAGAAGTAAGTTTACCATTTCACAAATAGCATACCTCTTTGTCAGTGAAGTGCGATTTGTCTTTTTCTTGTTCCGGTGTTAGATAAAGAACTTTCTCTTCTAAAAGGGTAAGAGACAAGGCAAAAGTCAGTCTTCAATTAGTGCTCAATGTGGCCTTTAAAAATTTTCTTTATCAGGGAAGAGGAAGAAAAAAAGAAAAAAAAAAAAAAAGAAAAATACCTTCTGAGCCATTACATCGTAAGACATATCTCATGATATCCAGGTTCTCGTATACTATTAGAATTTCCACTGCTCCCATTTCCAATGCCTTTAGGGTGTCTTCAACACCAAAACAGTACTTCCCCGTGTCCTGACTGATCTCATCAAAGTATCTTCCTGTAAAGGGATTGAATCAACTTTAAGTCACAACATAATACAAAGGGCATAATATGTTAACTCAAATCAGCTGAGAAATATTCTCTACAAGGGGAGCACCAACCAACCTACTGACCAGATTATGTCACAGCTTAAAGACTTCCCCCTCCCTCCGCAAAGTAGGTCTGGCAAACGAAACTCTCCCACAGACCTCAGTGAGTCTGATCCAGTCTATTCCTGTCTATGACCACACCTATGCTGTAAAGCATATCACTTAATACTATCAGAAAACAAAGATTAGAAAAAAAGTGATATTTTACTATCTGGTTTTCATAAATAAAAAAAAATTAGCAATAAATTCCTCTTAAAACCTCACCAGAGGATGCTTCGTGTGAGCACAGAGTCAAATGAATGGGAAACAACACATATAGAATGATGATAATCTTATGAAAACCCTTTAACTTGTGGTTAGCATGTATAGGTATGGTAGCAAACACACGTCACAAACAAGCATCCAAGTTTCTCCATATAAAACGCATCCCAAGCATACAAGGGAGAACAGGTCAGTGGAGGAAGCGCCTAAAGTTTCCGATTTACATAATTCATACCTATTAGCTTCTTTTCTTGGATAAATTTCACATTTGAAAGGACTTCTGTTGATAGTTCAATTGCTTGGTTAAAACCATTTTCTCCCCCATAAGAGATATCTACTAGCTTCAGAACTTTGGATTGCAATCGCTAAGGAGGAGCAAAAAGTTCAGTCAATTAAAACCAGATCTATGTTCAAAGATTGTGCAGGTATACATGTGTAAAGACATCTTATTCTATTACAGAACACATAAGAATGTTCTACTATTAATCCTGCTGGAGTCCCTACATTGCCCCAATGCTGACAGTGTCAGATTAGGTCACGACACATGGACTGGACCAACAAGCTGAATGTCAACATCCAAGAAGAACAAAGCTAAGCAGATTTCTGAGAAAGTGTTATTTTAGGTCATGACAGATGACAGGTTCTTGATGTTAAAATATTACGTATTGGAAATGTGATCATGAGAAGCCAAAAAAGTATTTGTATCTACTCTTGCTTGCATCTACTCTTCCCATGTATGTTAACTGATGTAGAAATTTATAGGGTTAGAGTTATATGGTGGTGTTGTAATACTACCATCAAGTAATACAAGCTCACAATACTGCATATAACGTGAAGCGACACTTTGGTTCAGGAACAATATCTGAACTGTGATGTGGTATATGGAGTAATTATATGGCCCCTTCTGCAACAGAGATGACATTTTATGGTTTGTTGCCTTGTCACAATATGGCTGTAGTGCACAGTGTGCACAGGTTAGTCTGAGATAGTTGTCTGCACTGGCTTAGGCGAGCCAGAACCCAGCATGGCTTGATCAGTTTTCCTGTTGTGACTCTCTGCTTCCATTGCAGAGATCCAGCTGCTTTTGTCAATATGCAAATGAGCTAATGGAGCAATGAGGGCATTGGCGGTGCTCCAAAGATGTAAACGGCAATGTCTTTTTTGTTCCAAAGAGTTCATTTGAATATTGCCAAAAACGTTATCTCAGCAACAGAAGCTCAGATTCACAAGACTAAAGCAAAGCTCGATTCCGGCGACCTTAACTTATCTCTGCAAAGCTGAGATGGTATGCTGGGTTCTGGTGAAAGACTCCCATAAACAAATGTTGAAGCTTTGGGAGAGAGAAATCCTAATTACACAACTTAACATAAAAAAAAAAATTCCCCTTGTCTAAAAGTTACTACCTAACATTGAAAATTCTGACAATCTGTAGCCAGTTGCTGGTATCAGTCTGTATTGTGCATGGCATGCAGCAAGCCTCAGAAACAATGAGCTTTAACCGTAATAAACCTCTTACCTGATCAAACATATCAGACTGACTAAGCTCCGTTTTAAAGTCAGCTGATCCAGCCAACACGAGACCAGCTACGTTCACTTTATCACCAGAAATAAACAGCTGCACAGCAGTTTCTGCTACTTTCCTGACGTAATTGTGACGTTTTTCCATTCTTAGACGTGCAAAACGCAAAGCAGACTGCCCTCCTCTGCCTGTTGGAAGTAAAAAAATAAAATTATAGAACAATACAGAAAAATCTAAGTATCTCTCCATGTATCCTAACCCCCCCACTTCATTCTTGCCTAACACTGCTCATCACTAGATCTACACAACATTGAAACAGCAACATTAAGAAAGAAAACACTTAGAATTAGGGTGTGTTCACACTACCACCATTAAAGTCTGTTGCTTCCATCCTATGATGGACTTAAACTGTGATAGAATGACTGACGCAGACAGAGTACCCTCCATCTACATTAATTCTAAAGCAAAATACATGACAGAAGCTTTTAGGAGTGATGTGTGTATGTAGAGAGGCATCAGAATTTTTTTTTTTTTTTTTTTTAAATGCCTTATTAAAGCATTTATACCAGCTTATTCTGTGTTTGCATTTTCATTTGGGCTGTATTCCTTAAAAACAAGTCTAATTGCCCAGAACATTTGATATCCCCGATCCTGTGAAGGTTAAGTGTCCAATCACTGGGGGCCTGATCGCTGGGTCCCCCAGTAATAAGGAGGACGGGGGACTGACAGCCTCCTTGTGAATGGAGCGCTAGTGTGACAGGAGCTCCATTCACTTCTATGGGTCTAGTGAGACTGTATACACCAGCAGCACACAGAAGTGAATGGAGCGCCAGGATGAGTGCCCATAATCTGAACAACTGCATTAAAGCATTCCTAGAAAGATCTAATTCAGCAGAGATTTAAGTGAAAGTCAGATTAGAAGAGGAAAGCAGAGTCATCACTGCAGGCTCTTTACTCTTTTTGGATATGCAACACTGGGCAGGTAAAACTGGATCCAGATTCTGTGGGTAGAAAATCTACAGCGTGGATTAGACTGTAAAGTGTAACTAAACTTTTTTCATAAATCCATAGTGCAGGGACAATAAGCCTTGTAATATAGTTTAAGAAAATGACCTCTTTCTTCACTGGTGAAATCTGTACAATAGAGATCTACTTGAGGGGCAGTAGAGCTCCTTAAAGCAGAGACATCTGCTCAGTTCTCTTTCACAATACAACCAGGTTACTATCCAGACTTCTGACAGAAATGACTCAATTAATTCTGTAGACTGCCTCATAAGCTCTGTCTCTCCACCCCCCTCTCCATAGACTATTTTAAACAAATCTACTTGTGTAGGTCACTCACATACAAAGGCACTTTAATAAAGTATACCGCAAAGTTCACCCTTCTCCTGCACTACTGATTTATGAAATCAGTCAATTTTGTGTTGCAGAATTTTTTTCGACTGCAGTTTTTGTCCCATACATATATTTATACCTTTAATAATTTACAAACTAAACAGATATTTCCATAAATCTGTAGTTTAGTGAATATTATTCCCATGAAGTGCAGTAACACAACTTACCGTGCTTCTTTGGAAGATCCACAGTGAATTTGTGCAGCACTTCTCTTGTATTTCCTTGTAGAGTTCCAAAAAGAGCTCCACTTCCATCTATTACTATAAATCCAAACTTGCTGTCATCAGAAAGTAGAGCGGTAAGAGCCTGCAAAAACACATTAATATTAAACACCATTCAACAGTTTCTTCCCATCCAACGAAAAGCCTTTGTGCAAAACAACTTCAGGAAACTGGATGACAATCTTATGCAACCACTTTCTCTGCCACTCAAGAATTACTAGAAATCAATGTTTTTTCCCCTACTTCAGCCATCATGCCATTCCAAGACATAACATATACCTACAATACAAAGAAACCAACTACTGCAGGCAGCTATTTCTCTATAGCAATTAATAAAAGTAGCTAGTCTAAGATTTCGTAAAGAAGTGTGGAGAACTATCATGCATGTTGGTTCTTTCAACATACTCTATGGAACAGAACCTTATCCAACTAGCATTATGTAGGTAAACCAAACCTTAACTAAACGTTTAAAGAATTTCATTTTCTGACAACATTTTTGTCATTAATACATTCTGTAATATACTTTATTGGCTCCTTTATGTGAAACCCTGCATACCTTTATTCTATATATCACAAGCATCGTAAAACATCATCCGCGGTATATGAAAAAGATCAATCTGTACTTCCAAAGATATCACTGGTTGTAAACATATTGACAATATCTATATGTAGATGCAGCTGCTCCCAATCCCAACTGTATTTTCAACTGATATTTCCGTAAGTAATGCCAGAAGCAAGTTTCAACGCAATTTATGGGCAATTAATCGCAAAATAACCAAACACCAAAAGTCAGCTCAAATGATCGACGTGAACTTGCCCACATTGATCATTTTGCATCCATGCCATCCTTTGTAGTGTGGGAGAAAATCAGAGTGCTAACCACTGAGCCACTGTGCTGCTGCCCCTTGCTCTTACAATGTGTGTCTCTAGGTGTAGATCTACTCTAACAGAGCATTAATACACTAAATATACAAGCTTACTTCCCCAGATCTGAGATCAGAAGACTTCCTCCTAAAACCTGACATGAAATGACGACAAAACTGAACAAGTCACAAGCCCATACCTCTGTATGAAATTTGTTGTCGCATAAATACAAAGATGTGTTGATAGGTTTGAAAGGCTCAAAGTCAATGTTAACTTTCTTCTCCTTTCCTTCTTCTGTTACAATTGTTCCACAGTAAACCACTAAGCCATTTGGTGGTACTGAAAGAAAACACTTGTTTTGTCAGACTGTAAAACAGATCAGGTAATAAGTGAAGCTTGGCCATGCTGGATTTGCTTTTTATTATGACAGACGTCAGTGCAAGTCAGGCTACGGTCACACTAACGTTGTGAGACCGTTCAGGGAAACCATCCCGCATTTTACTTAAAATATATGGAGAGAAAAGTCCTGCATGCAGGACTCTTCTCTCTGACAATTTTAGGGCAGAAACCCAGCAGACCCCATCATAGTCTATCCATAGGATAGAGGATAAATACCCGATTGACGGGGAGCTAAGACCCCCACTGGTTCCAGAAACTGAATATTTTCCCAGTGCTACACATTTGGCCTGACCACAGTCAGGCTCAATGAAGGCATGTCACTTTGTTAATGGACAAACCCAAGCTCTCATTCACTATAAAAGGAGTGTCGGAGACAGCAGAGTGCTTTACTCCAACTATCTCCAGCACTCCCACTGAAGTGAATGGAAGTGCAGTCCAGCAAGTGACACACCTACAGTCAACCTGAATAAGCAGTGCAGGGGGAAAACACCCCCATTGCTGGGATCGATGGGGGTCTCAGTAATCAGACCCCAACTGATCAGGTATTTAACCTCTATCCTATTTATAGAGGATAAATCCTTTTCATGGCATAACCCCCCTACACATGGCATTTAGAAGTGTCCTGGAAACAAGTTATTGGGATGCAATCTGAATTATTTTATGAATGACATGCAGGTAAAATGTACAGTTTGACAGCAGGAACAGCACAATAGGCTTACCTTTATTATAGAGCTTAAGCCTCTGTTGGACAGATGTAATTGCTCCCAGGACAGACAGACGGTTCACACGAGACTTAATGTTAGATGCTGTGCCAAACTCATCTGCCAACATCTTGGCCACTCTTGAAATTTGGTCTTTGGGAGGAATGATCAAAGAGATCATGCTGGTGCCATTTCTGTAATGAGATAAGTTTGTAAGACTTTAGTATGCACTTTAAGCACATGTGCTAGATTTTTGTGATGACTCTGCAGGGCAGGGCAGGAGTCAGAGCCAGTTTGGAGGGCAGGGTGGAGTAAAAAAAAAAAGTTATCAATTACGGCTTTAAAATCAAATGAGGTAGTCAAACGTCGTTTAGTTAGATGGACCCATGTAAACAGTGAAGACGTAGCACTAGCCTGTGAGCCGCAGCCCTATTAAACAGCTGAGTTTACAAAACCAGGGAACCCATTTTTGCAGTGTGTAAATTGCAGTAAACACTGTAAATGCAAATAGTCTCTAATAACCAGTCTAGCAGCTACAGCAAAATTTCAAAGAAGGTTGTAACAAATGAGACCCCATGGCCGAGTGTGCAACCAATGTGGGGCTGAGTTTGCAGTGGAATGCACTCAGAGTGACATCAGAGTGACATCAGAGTGTAAACAGTTATGCACTTACGTCTATGGGGCTTCTGATCTATTCTGTTCAGATAGAATAGGACTTGCTCTATTTTCATCAGAACAGATCAGACTCCCCCTGGGATAGCACACTTGGACGTGTGAATGTAAGAGTACAACTAAACTGATGTTAGGTTCACACTAGCGATCAGGTCTCCGTTGTTTGGGTCCGCTTAAACCTGTCCACTTAAAAACAGTTACCGGCAGACCCCCATAGACTATAATGGGGTCTGCTGGGTTTCCGCCAGTTTTATACTGAAGTCGGCAAGAAGAAAAATCCTCCTTCTAAGACTTCGCTCCGATTTTAAGAAAAATCTGTGGTGGAGTCTCGTACAGAGACTCCAACACATGTGTGAACCTAGCCTTAGTATGAAGTAAAGCACAAAATACATCAGCAGCCAAAGCCCATGCAAATAGTTCCAGTTGAGCCCAAGCACTAACCAGTAGCGTGTCATGCACTGAACAAGTGTCTCCAAAAAGCCACACACTATATGGAGAAAGGTACAGACATCATATTAAATAATTTTGTGAAACCTGTAAACCATTCCCATTTTTCGCTAGCAAAATTGGGAAGTGTAATTGCTGATTTTTTTGTGCAAATATTTCTAATGCCATTGAGGTAAATTTATCAAGCAAAGTCAGAATCTGCACAATGGAGGTCTCAGCTGTCAAGCTCACACCGATCTGCAAATTATCCCTATCCTATATTTCGTCTATTTAGCTCAACTATAGGCTAGAGGCCATATTACAGATCTTTACTGTAACAAAGGGGTATACATTTCTGTTATAAGAATTCAGTTTGACAAATTTTACCATGTTCCTCTGGAACGCTTCAACTCATCAGAAGAACCTAGTACTTTCAGACTTGTTCCAGACTCTGCTGCTTTATAGGGGTTGTGACACAAATAAGTGACAATCAACTATCAGACTCTGAACAATCTGACATTTAGCCCCGTATCCACAGGATAAGGCTAAGTTCACATCTATGTTGGTGACTCCGCACCTTATCAGTTTCTGTGGTCTGTCGAAAGATCATAAAAACTGATTACAGCTGGGGAAACACGTGGCGTATACGCCGGTTTGGCTGTGGCGTCTTACAATCACTTCAAGGTGGATGGGATTCTAGCGAACCTTGCAAAAAAATATGCGCCGCAGACACGCTGCTATTTACAAAACAGTCGCAGTTTTGGAAATCACAGCATGTCAATTATACGCCGGTGATGTTCCTATAGGTATAATGGAAGCAGAAAGTCCACTGAAGAAACCTCTGTGGACTTTCTGTGAAAAGTGCTGTGGAAAAAACTGTGATTCAGTGCCGCTACAGTTTTTCCTGCAGCATGCTATGTGGGGCCATAGCCTAGCATGGGTTGTTAAAAAGAAAACCCGTTCATTTAAATGGGTTCTTGAAACCATTTGCAGGCGTGCGTTTGCAGCATTTCTGCCATTTATCTTTCTCTTTTGGACTGCAGCACTTTTGCTCCGTCAAAAAAAAAAAAATAATAAAAAATTAAGGATACACGATGGACAGCAACAAATCAGTTTTCTTGTAAACATGAAAGTCTATAAAAAGTGTCTGTTTTGCAAGTTTTTTTTTTTTCCCTCTTTCTTCGCTGCTCATGCTCAAAACGAAGACGGGGGTGGGACAGGCCCTGAACCTGCCAAAAACGAACTAACTGACACAGTTTGACAGATACTCATTTACAGACCCGATAAGAGAGACACATTATGGTATATGCTGTGTAACTGTCTTTTTTTTTTTTTTTTTTTAGATGGATTCGCAACAGGATGATACCAGGACCAGATGTGAGCATCATGCGTGTGAAAATTTGCTGTTTTTCGCTGCACCTTGCCGCCACAGTCTGCAGGACAGCTGAATCCAAGTTCACATCTGCATCGGAAGATCTGCTCCTATGGTCCTCTGCAGGACTACAGTTTATCTTATAGCTGAAAACAAAGGATGCAGTCAGGGGTCTTCTTTTTACACACACAGACATTGCTCGACCAGTTAGGGTATGCTGACACAACAGAATCTGCTGCCAATTTTGGGGTGGATTTAGTTTTCAATGGGAGACAAAGATTGCAACAGGATACTGAAAAAAAAAAATAAGCATCCTGCTTGATCATGCCAAAGACTAGGTCCCTTTCAAAATCCAGAGTCCTCTAGGTATTAAGCTTTTTTTCAAAGTTTTGTTTTCCATAATCTCGTCTATGGAAAAAAAAAAATAGATGAAAAAAAAAAATGTCTATTTTAAAAAGCCACCAATATCGTTAAAAAACTATATGATGGCAAGAGGGGTAGGGGGTTGTCATCTATCACACATTTATGCAAGAAATGTCTCTCAAAGACATCACAAACCATATAGATCTATTAGCAATGTGGTTGTCTGCCTCAAACCATAGCAAGCCAAACGCTTCTGCTGCAAAACTCAGATTAAAATTATCAAGGGCTCTGCAGCAGAGACCTGCTTGCTCAAGTGAGAGCTACCAACTCTCCCACCAAGAGATTTGTACACATGTGCTGTATGGGTGTAGCCATCAGGAGCTACAGATCCCACTGTAGAATTAAAAAAAAAAAAAAGAAGTGGCCAATATATTATATACTAGTATATGTAATACACACACACACACACCCCTATATCCTCACTCACATTTAAGGAAAAAACCCACACAAACTGCAATCACAAAAGATTATACATCACGCTCCATACTTTTCTTCGCAAGGCATATTTCACAGTAAGTGCTGGTATGTAGAGGTTAACTACAGTACATCATGGCTGGAGAGCACACCCACTATTATGTACATACAGTACACATCCAAGGTCATGCTTATATTGCGAGATGATCACAAAAATATTACACAGAAATGTATGCCATTAACACCAATCCTCCAAATATCACAGCCTGTATTAAAACATAGCACCTCCTTAAATATATTAAAATGGTTATTCAGCTTTATAAAATAAGTTCCCATCATTGGGATAGGACATCAACTTTAGATCGGAGGGTCCCGACTACCAGGACACTCACAGATCAGTTGTTTCCCTGTGACTACAACAGCTGCAGCGCTCACTCCCTATCATTTTAACAGCAGCCACAGTAAGTACTGCAGCGGTCACTGCATTTAAGTATATGGGCAAATTCTACAGTTCTCATTACAGGCATTAATATAATTATGGCAAGTGAACACAGCAAAGGCTTATCTGCAATGGTGTCAGCAGTTGGCTTCCCAACAATCAAACACTGATATTTTATGATATAGATAACACATCAATTCTAAGAAGCTAGAACCCCTTTGAAGCTTAAAAAAAAGCCACACACAACGCATAACTCACCTAAAATATGACAAAAACATATCCCCCCCACTGCTACCAGGGTACAATGCCAGTCTTTGTTAAAATGGAAGTGGGACCTCCCCCTTAGTCAATCACTTTGTATAGCAGAACAGAGACTAAAAAAAAAAAGTGAAGGGCGAAGAGCCCTGCAAGGTGGAACAAGAATAGCAGGTGATGGGTGAAGTATTATCCCTTAATTTAAAGCATTCTAAGCGATTGAAAAAAAAAAAAACAGTGGCTGGTGAACGATCTTTGAAGTATTTTAGTACACAATCCAAAACATTAAAGGGTTTTCTAGGACCTACGTACTGATGACCTATACTTTGTGTAAAAGTAATCTATAGCCACAATATAGGTTCCTGCCACTTGTGTTTTCTGCTGATATCTGAAGATCGCTTAATGATAAATAGACGGAGTCAGAGAAGATGCTGGTATTCTCATTATTTTCTTCTTCCGCCAGAACACAGGCAACTATTTAGGCCTCTATAACATAAGCCCAACTACAGAGCCTCACTTGAAAAGTCTGTCATCCTATGACTAATATAAGCACCAATATGGCATCTGTCACCAGTATGACATCATGTTTGATGACTAACAGTTGTTCACAACAACCTTTGTATTCCTATGTGTGCTATACATGCAGCAGCAGGGAACACTTGCAGTTTACCACTACTTGCAGTTGTCTCAAGTGGCAAATCCAAGTGCCAGCTGACCTGATTTGCCACCTCTACAGCGGTAGATCACAAGTGTTATTAGTGGCCACTAATCTGTGTGTAAAAGCGCCCAGATGAGATGATAGGTGCTTTTCATACAAGTGTATACATTCACTGACATTAGTGAAAAGATATACTTAAGATAGGTTATCACTATTAGATTGGAAAAGTCTGAGGCATCTGCTTCACAGACCATGTTACAATAACGTTTATTAGTTATTTTGCCTGTATAAAGCTTAGTCCCATTCAAGTGAATATGGCTGAGCTGCAATACCAAGCAGTTGCTACACAATGTTCGGCAACAAGCTGCAGCGCTCAACCGTATGCTCTCTACACAGCTGATTGGAGATCTGACAGCAGGCACCCACACATCGATCCAAAATACTTAATAGATACAAATGGCTGAGGGCTGAGCAATTTTTGCAAAAAAAAGTTTCAATTTTATTCAAGCTTATAGGCAATTCTTGATTTAAACCTCAGTTTTCATATATTTGCTAAAACAGACTTAAAAAAGTTCAGCGAGCTGGCATAAAGGGATATCAGATATATTCCATGCACGCTTCCTCATCCTAAAACCAACTACAGTGAAGAAGCTTTTGATCCAAGTCTGCGGCAGTAGGATAAAGCCTGTATGGAACATATAAGATGATAGGACCGGGTTATGATCGTTTTCACGACTCTAATGAACATCGGAATGAAGATTCCTGAAAATGATGAATTAATAGAGTTAATTTGATTATCTGCGCAGCCCTAGTTGTAACCTAAAACCAGAATGAATCCTCTTTCACCCCTCACTGATCTAGCACTGGTGCTCTAGCAGACCCTGGACACTGAGCTGCCAGTGATGGTATAAGCACATAACTGGGGCAGCCTCAGGGGTCACCAAAGCAGTGGTGCCCAATGTACTGTCTGATCACTGCCTCAGTCAGGTGCCATCATCAAAGAGGGGGGTTTGCACAACATTTGCGCCCAATTTCCCAGAAGCTGACACCTCCCTTACAGAACTGCTCACCATCCTAACCCATCAGTATCAAGTAGGAAGCTTTCTGACAACAGCCCGCACAGGTATAGGAGGTTTAATAATTGTGTCTATGTTGGATTATATAATCCTAACAATATCCCTATTTCAAAGACTAAGCAATATCTATATAATCTTTGGAAACAGGGATTAACAGATGGAAAGCTTCATTGAAATCCCTACAACCACACCTACAAGAGGAAATGGAGGCGAAAATCCCCTCAGCGTGAGAAAACAGCGGCTGTGTACACAGGATGTCAGCCCAGGGCACTGATCACACAGGTAACATGTGGTGCGGCTGACACGCAGGAGCCGTAGAGCAGCCGGGACATGCTGAGGCCTCCAGTGACGGGAACATCCATGCCGCCCGCCCGCGCCGGCCTCACTCACCCTCTGGCCGCCTCTAAGCTTTTGATCAGCTTCTTGATCTTCCAGATTTCCACATTCCTGTCTGCCGCACTCGGATCGTCCGCCATCTTCTCTCCTCCTCCTGTCTGAAGCCGAGAGCTGCCCAACAGAAAAGCCAACGGTTGGTCACAGCACGCCAGCGATTACACAGTGCGAGGCCTTGCCTCCAGACTCATGCGGTAACGTAATGTGCACCTTACCTGTCCCCTTATCCCGGCTTTCAGTCTAGACCACGACGTCCGATCTCAATGGAGTCAGCCCCAGCTCCCAGAAGTGACGTAGAAACCGGCTTCTTTCTTCGCCGCGGCTGCTGCATGTGTTGCAATCCAAGCTTGCTCACATGGGGTAAGCGACGTCACTTCCTGCCGCCGCCAGCACCTTGTGCTTCCATTGGACGAGCGAGTGGAAATAAGGCAGAATCTGATTGGCTTTGAACGTGGCCTCGGCAGTGACACCTAGTGGCTGTTGCGACTTGGAGAGTTGGTGGAGTCCTTCACGTGTGGTGCAGCTGCTATGGGACAAGGCCCGAGAGTCCATGCTGGGAGGGACGTCAGTGTGGCCGCGCACTTCTATGCAATAGGATGTACAAGCTGGAGACACTTTGTGGAATGAGTCAGAAATTTACCTCATACAGTGTCATAAGAATAGTATGTTAGACCGGGCCTGCAGCGCAGGAGACTGTACACCTGTGAGAGGGGACGCCATAGCAAATATCAAATTGCCCCACCCCTGTGTTCATCACTATCCATTATAGCTCAGTTACTTCTTTAGGGGAACTCTTCACCTGGTGAGACTACCCAGCAGGGGTGTAACTAAAGTCCTGCAAACAGGACCCCCTACCCCAGCCCTCTGGCTTATTCTTTATAGCATTGGTTATGGGTGCTGCAGCGGTGTCCCATAAACTTAAAAGCGATACCTCTGTAGTACCCACAATCGTTCTTATCAAGGATACAGTGAGAAAGGAGTGCCTGTCAAACAGCTAATCCTGACATACGCCCTCCGATCTAAAATTGATGTCCTATCTTAATGATAGGCCAATATTTTTTTTTTTTAAATGTGGATAATCCCTTTAAGGCTAAGGCCCCCTGCAGCAATAAAAAAGAAACGCTGTAGAAAACACTGTGGCGGCAACGCATCAGCGTTTCTCTCTGCAGACATTCTGCCTCTATTGTACCTATTCTAAAAACGCCAACATTTCTGTAGGTATTAATGACATGTTGAGATTTTCGCAATGTGGTCCCTAAAGGGGTATTCCAGTTCCTTGTTTAGGATATGTTATCAATAGGGGATAAGTGGGGGTTCAACACTTAGGACCCACACTGATCAGATTTTTGAAGGGACCACCGCACTTGTGGAAGCACTGTGACTTGTTCACTGTTTAGATCGCACTCCCTGTAATTACATTCTGTTCACTTCTATAGGACAAAGCTGTAATTACATTGCACAGGCATTATAATACATATGACATGCAATGTGAATACTGAAGGGGTCATAGTGGTCTTGCAAGTGGTGCGGTTCTTTCGAACAACTGATCAGCGTGGGTCTTGGGTGTTGGATCCCCACTAATCTCTTATTGGTGACCAATCCTGAAAATACATCACAAAGATAGAGGGGAAAGATCAATGGTTTATCAATAACTTCTGCTGTCTGTACAATACATTATACATTCCGGTCCCGCTGTATACAGAGAGCTGTATATATACCGTTCTCCCTCTGTAGTCAACCATTGCTGCACCTAGTATCAAGTACATATGGCCTCTCTTTCCGTGATATAATTCCTTCTCCGTGGTACGTTATGCAATCATAATACGTTACACAGTTTGACAGGATTCTGCCTCAAAATCAGCTCCAAATTCCACCTGCCTGCCATTCATTTAAAAACAAAAAATCAGCTAGCAGAAAAAGAAGCATCCTGCTCGATCTTCAATGGCTGTTCACAGTGACAGATTCCGTTCTGATTCTGCCTCCTAGTCTATTCAATGGGAGGTAGAGACAGCAGCAGGACGCAGAAGAAATAAGTGTCCTACTCAGTCTTGCAGATTCTGTGGCTAATTCAGCAACAGAACACCAAAAGAGGCTAATGAGAATAAGAATATATGGGACAAGCAACAAATATACAATCTCAAGAAAAAATCCCACACACATACAGTACAGACCAAAAGTTTGGACACACCTTCTCATTCCAAGAGTTTTCTGTATTTTCATGACTATAAAAATTGTAGATTCACACTGAAGGCACCAAAACTATGAATTAACACATGTGGAATTATATACTTAACAAAAAAGTGTGAAACAACTGAAAATATGTCTTATAGTCTAGGTTCTTCAAAGTAGCCACCTTTTGCTTTGATTACTGCTTTGCACACTCTTGGCATTCTCTTGATGAGCTTCAAGAGGTAGTCACCTGAAATGGTCTTCCAACAGTCTTGAAGGAGTTCCCAGAGATGCTTAGCACTTGTTGGCCCTTTTGCCTTCACTCTGCGATCCAGCTCACCCCAAACCATCTCGATTGGGTTCAGGTCTGGTGACTGTGGAGGCCTGGTCATCTGCCGTAGCACCCTATCACTCTCCTTCTTGGTCAAATAGCCCTTACACAGTCTGGAGGTGTGTTTGGGGTCATTGTCCTGTTGAAAAATAAATGATGGTCCAACTAAACGCAAACCCGATGGAATAGCATGCCGCTGCAAGATGCTGTGGTAACCATGCTGGTTAAGTATTCCTTCAATTTTGACTAAATCCCCAACAGCGTCACCAGCAAAGCACCCCCATACCATCACACCTCCTCCTCCATGCTTCACGGTGGGAACCAGGCACGTAGAGTCCATTCGTTCACCTTTTCTGCGTCGCACAAAGACACGGTGGTTGGAACCAAAGATCTCAAATTTGGACTCATCAGACCAAAGCACAGATTTCCACAGGTCTAATGTCCATTCCTTGTGTTCTTTAGCCCAAACAAGTGTCTTCTGCTTGTTGCCTGTCCTTAGCAGTGCTTTCCTAGCAGCTATTTTACCATGAAGGCCTGCTGCACACAGTCTCCTCTTAACAGTTATTGTAGAGATGTGTCTGCTGCTAGAACTCTGTGTGGCATTGACCTGGTCTCTAATCTGAGCTGCTGTTAACCTGTGATTTCTGAGGCTGGTGATTCGGATGAACTTATCCTCCGCAGCAGAGGTGAATCTTGGTCTTCCTTTCCTAGGGCGGTCCTCATGTGAGCCAGTTTCTTTGTAGCGCTTGATGGTTTTGGCCACTGCACTTGGGGACACTTTCAAAGTTTTCCCAATTTTTCGGACTGACTGACCTTCATTTCTTAAAGTAATGATGGCCACTCGATTTTCTTTACTTAGCTGCTTTTTTTCTTGCCATAATACAAATTCTAACACTCCATTCAGTAGGACTATCAGCTGTGAATCCACCTGACTTCTGAACAACACAACTGATGGTCCCAACCCCATTTATAAGGCAAGAAATCCCACTTATTAAACCTGACAGGGCACAACTGTGAAGTGAAAACCATTTCAGGTGACTACCTCTTGAAGCTCATCAAGAGAATGCCAAGAATGTGCAAAGCAGTAATCAAAGCAAAAGGTGGCTACTTTGAAGAACCTAGAATATAAGACATTTTTTCAGTTGTTTCACACTTTTTTGCTAAGTATATAATTCCACATGTGTTAATTCATAGTTTTGATGCCTTCAGTGTGAATCTACAATTTTTATAGTCATAAAAATACAGAAAACTCTTGGAATGAGAAGGTGTGTCCAAACTTTTGGTCTGTACTGTATATATTTAATAATCCAAAATTTACATAAATGGACAAAAGACAGAAATTGCGTAAAAAGTAATAGGGGTCAAAAATACCAGTAATACCTAAATAAATGAGCATGGGAGCAGGTAGTTACACTAATAAAACCGCCAAGTGTAAACAAAGTCTGATAGAGACATAATAGGCATACTATAGTTCCTACACAACACCTGAGTGTAACCATCAAGGTAAGGGCATACTGCCTAAACACTATAAACGTATATCACAGGTGGAAGGAAAGAAATAATTGTGGAAATACACATGACAATAGATGTAAATACAATACCATACCAGCTATACCACACTACCGCCCGACGTGCGTTTCGCACACTGGCTGGGTGGTAGCGTGGTATAGCTCCATGATCTGTGTTCATTGCTTCTTTGGAATGGATCCTTGATTATTTCCATTATTCTGAAAAATGTAATAAAAACTACAGTTGAAAAAAAAAATCCTTCAAAGTTTGTGAGTGAAGTATCTAGACTCATCAAATGAGTCAATTGATAACCTGATTCGTCATTAATATGATATCAGTAATAGGCCCTGCATGCAGTGATGGCCAAAAGTATTGGCACCCCTGCAATTCTGTCAGATAATACTCAATTTCTTGCAGAAAATGATTGCAATCACAAATGCTTTGGTAATAATATCTTCATTTATTTTGCTTGCAATGAAAAAACACAAAAGAGAATGAAAAAAAAGTCAAATCATTGATCATTTTACACAAAACTCCAAAAATGGTCCGGACAAAAGTATTGGCACCCTCAGCCTAATACCTGGTAGCACAACCTTTAGACAAAATAACTGCGAACAACCGCTTCCGGTAACCATCAATGAGTTTCTTACAATGCTCTGCTGGAATTTTAGACCATTCTTCTTTGGCAAATTTCTCCAGGTCCCTGAGATTTGAAGGGTGCCTTCTCCAAACTGCCATTTTGAGATCTCTCCACAGGTGTTCTATGGGATTCAGGTCTGGACTCATTGCTGGCCACTTTAGAAGTCTCCAGTGCTTTCTCTCAAACCTTTTTCTAGTGCTTTTTGAAGTGTGTTTTGGGTCATTGTCCTGCTGGAAGACCCATGACCTCTGAGGGAGACCCAGCTTTCTCACACTGGGCCCTACATTATGCTGCAAAATTTGTTGGTAGTCTTCAGACTTCATAATGCCATGCACACGGTCAAGCAGTCCAGTGCCAGAGGCAGCAAAGCAACCCCAAAACATCAGGGAACCTCCGCCATGTTTGACTGTAGGGACCGTGTTCTTTTCTTTGAAGGCCTCTTTTTTTTTCCTGTAAACTCTATGTTGATGCCTTTTCCCAAAAAGCTCTACTTTTGTCTCATCTGACCAGAGAACATTCTTCCAAAAAGTTTTTGGCTTTCTCAGGTAAGTTTTGGCAAACTCCAGCCTGGCTTTTTTATGTCTCTGGGTCAGAAGTGGGGTCTTCCTGGGTATCCTACCATAGAGTCCCTTTTCATTCAGAAGCCGAGGGATAGTACGGGTTGACACTGTTGTACCCTCGGACTGCAGGGCAGCTAGAACTTGTTTGGATGTTAGTTGAGGTTCTTTAGCCACCATCCGCACAATCTTTCGTTGAAATCTCTCGTCAATTTTTCTTTTCTGTCCACATCTAGGGAGGTTAGCCACAGTGCCATGGGCTTTAAACTTCTTGACACTGTGCACGGTAGACACAGGAACATTCAGGTCTTTGGAGATGGACTTGTAGCCTTGAGATTGCTCATGCTTCCTCCCAATTTTGCTTCTCAAGTCCTCAGACAGTTCTTTGGTCTTCTTTCTTTTCTCCATGCTCAATGTGGTACACACAAGGACACAGGACAGAGGTTGAGCCAACTTTAATCCATTTCAACTGGCTGCAAGTGTGATTTAGTTATTGCCACCACCTGTTATGTGCCACAGGTAAGTAACAGGTGCTGTTAATTACACAAATTAGAGCAGCATCAGATGATCTTTCAAAGGGTGCCAATACTTTTGTCCACCCCCTTTTTTATGTTTGGTGTGGAATTATATCCAATTTGGCTTTTTGACAATTCTTTTTGTGGTTTTCCATTGAAGACAAATTAAATGAAGATATTATTACCAAAGCATTTGTGATTGCAATCATTTTCAGGAAGAAATTGAGTATTATCTGACAGAATTGCAGGGGTGCCAATACTTTTGGCCATCACTGTAGATTCTAAACAGCACTCAGTAAGGCCCCAGATTGCAGAAACAGGTTTTATGTTGCAGATTTTGCTGCAGTTATTTGAGCCGCAGTCAGGATTGGTTTGAAAAAGAATAGAAAATATTAAGGAAGCTCTTAGACATTTCCCTTCTGTTAAATCCACTCCTGTGGAAAAATATATGCTTGTTAAAGATTTTTTTTCTTTTGGTTATCCAATATACATACAAACTACTTCCATTGTAAAGGCAAAAAAACCCCAATTTTTTTGATGAGTTGAATGAGAACAGTCGGCATTTTATGCAAATAGAGGAGGCAGGGGTGGAAGACGAAGTCATAACTGTTGGTGGTTGAGGTAGTAGTGGCAGAGGGAGTGGTAGTCCTATTTGTAGACTTTTTGTTAGGAGCACCAGGGAGAAATCTGAAGGTGGAAATTATGAGGGTGTGCAAGAATTCAATGACCATGATGAGTAAAAAAAAAAAAAAAAAAAGCGCATAAGATGATGACATTGCCAATGATTTTTCTTTTGCAGATAGGGCCTGGCAACCAAGTCAAGGTGACATAAGAAGAAGATGGCGGTGGCAGTGATGAGAGCAACAATTCCACCCAATGCACAGCCTCAACATCCAAGAGACTGCCGGGGGCAAACCTAGGGGAAACTTCTGGGGGTTGTGAAACGTTTCCACTACTGCTGGTGTTGGCGCCAGTAGTTAGACATGGTCATCTCCCATGTGGGAATTTTTTTGTACGATAAATTGATGGCAATGTGCAAGATCTGCAAGCACAAACAGAAGTAGGAACTACATCTCTACGTACTCACATGAAAAGGCATCACCAGCTTATTTGGCAAAATAGACTTGGTAGTGGCACTGGCAGGAGAAGTGAGCAAGATTGTACTATTCATTCTTCTCATAAGCTTCCTTGCAGGCAGGCCATATTTATACCTAGCACATGCGTCCAGTCATCTAGTGGTTCTGCAGCTGAACCAGCACCTGATGCAGCTGCTGACGATGCAGTCACTGAACCCACTTAGTGGATTCTACTGCGTTTTGCCAACTAATGGAGGATATCTAGTTGACATTATTTGTGTAGGATAAGCTGTCCTTTATATCACCTAGTGTCGGAGAATGTGGGCCTTTCCTTGGATATGTCAATCTTGGAAAAGGTGCGCATCACTGTTGATGTTTAGCAGTAATTATGGACAAGGACAATACATGTCTTTCACAGCCCACTAGATCAATGTTTTGAGCGGTAGTGGCCACAGTCCGGAAATGCAACATGACAACCATGCAATGTTGTTGCTGTATGGCACGTGTGGTGTGCCACTTTATTAACATGTATGTGGCTTAAAGGAGGTGCTGCTTATGGTGAGAATAGTGTATGCACATTTCAGCCATTATTTTGTCGCTAAAAACACCCTGGTGGACTTGCAGCAACAAAACAGTGTGCCTTTGCACAGCCTTATCCACGATGTTCCAACTTGGTGCAACTCCACCGTAAAGATGCTGGAGTGTCTGTGTGAGTAGCAGAAAGCAGTGAAGAATTACTGACAGACAACAGGAACAATGTGTTATTTCGAGATCCATCATGTGTCGGCTTCTCAAGCCCTTTCAAGAGGCCACCAAATACACTTATGCAACGACAGATGGAAAAGAAAGAACAGTTTCCATCTCTTGGTCAATGTCCTGTATCATGTTCCATTTACTGAACTGCTGATGCTGCCTGCTACTCCTAAAAAGCTGGACATCATCTCTTACGGCCCAGCCCAACATATTATTCCATCCTGTACTGCCACTCATGTTGCCACAGCTATCACCACTGCCAACACTCAGCAACACATGTCCGCAATAGTACGGTGGATGCCGCGTGTTTAAATATGGCAGCCGCTCGGGAGTAGAGCAGCAGCTATAGCCGCCAGGTCTCTGCTGACTTATATAGCTGACCGAGGCGCCATTTCCGGGGATTGCCAGCACCTGATGCCGGTGTCCCGTTACTATGACAGCCGAGAACCTTTTGAGCCTGCAATAGAAATGCCGTTTCTTTTGCAATGCAATTGCATTGTAATGCATTGCATCAGTAATCAGACCCCATAGGGTTCAAGACCCCCTAGTGGGTCTAATAGATGCAAAAAAAAATTTTTTTTAAATGTTAAAAGAATATAAAAAAAAAAAATTACAAGTTCAAATCACCCCCTTTTCCTAGAACACATATAAAAGTACTTAAATACTGTGAAACGCATACACATTAGGTATCCCTGCGTCCGAAAATGCCCAATCTACAAATCTATAAAAATGCTGTAGTGGGAAAAAAATCAAAAGTGCCAAACCGCCAAAACCATTTTGCCTCTGATAAAAATTTGAATAAAAAGTGATCAAAGCAATAGTAATTCCCCAAAATGGTATAACTAAAAAGTACACCTGGTCCCGCAAAAAAAGATGCCCTATGCATCCCCGTACACTGAAGTATAAAAAAGTTACAGGTGTCAGAATATGGTGACTTGTAGAAAAAAAAATTTTTTGCACAGTTTTGGATTTTTGTTAAGTGGTTAAATGTAAATAAAAGTATATAAATTTGGTATCCTCAGAATAATACCGAAACATAGAATACAGGTAATATGTCATTTTGGCTGCAGAGTTAACGCCGTAAAACGAAGCCTGTAAGAAAGTGGCACAAATGCATTTTTTCCCCAATTCCACACAATTCTGAATTTTTTTTACAGCTTTCCAGTACATTGTAAAAAATAATAAATGGTACCATTATAAAGAACAATTTGTCCCGCAAACAGTAAGCCCTAATATCGTTCTGTGAACAGAAAAATGAAAAAGTTATGTGGTTTGGGAGGCGGGGAGTCAAAATCGAAACTCAAAAAATGTCACCGGCAGGAAGGGGTTAAATGTCTCTTCTCCAGACTAAACAGATTTTCAAGTAACTCCTTTAGTCTCTCCTTATAAAGGAGGAATTCCATGCCCCTTATTACTTCTGTGGCCCTTCATTGAACCTTTTCTTTTCTATGAACTGTTTGCGCAGAACTGAACTGCATATTCTGATTGGTCAGCACCAATGATTTATAAAAGTGGTAATATTACAGGTGCATCTCAATAAATTAGAATATCTCTGAAATGTTCATTCATTTCAGTAATACAATTCATAATCAGCGTCTTCCATGATTGTGTGTCCTACTGAACCAGATTGAGGGACCATTTAAAGGCTTAGGAAACCTTGGCAGATGCACCTGTACATTCATTCTAAGACATTTACCGTATGGGACAAATGTTTCCATATTTTAATAGTTTGGGCATTTTCTGACTTAGGGATGCCTAATGTGTTTATGTTTACTTTAATTTATTTATATGTAATCTAGGGAAAGGGGGGTGATTTAAACTTTTAGTTGTTTTTTTTTTTTATTATATTTTTTAAAGCTTTTATTATTTTTTTTACTCTTTTTTTTTAGCCATGTGATCACTTGTCCCATAGACTGCAATAATATTGTATTTGACTACGGCATCTGAGTGGCTTAATGCACGTGATCAGAGTCATGCTGTGTGAAACAGCACAGACTGTGCTCAGAGCACAGCTTTGTCACAACCTGCAACGCTGCCTATGCGTATTTTTCAGCACGTACCCTACTTCTTTTGTTCCGGCCTCTTCGCTCATCAGGAGCCAGCATTATCATCTTCCGGATCGAAATCCTACGCATGCGCTGTCGGCTGTGCCTCTTCGGGTTCAGGCAGAGCCGACAGCACATGCTCCGCCCCGCCATCTTGCTTTGATGCTTACACCGAGTGTACTGCGCAGGCGCAGTTCTATGGAGTATGCTTAGTACTCCATAGAACTACACAGGTGCAGTACTCTCGTGTAGTTATTGAATCAAGATGGTGGGAGATGAATAGCATTTATAAAGGCTATTCCTACGTGGTGTCAGTTAAAACTCGAAAAATCTAATGATAGAATCCCTTTAAACCTCATTTGCCAAGTGGATGCCCAACAGTCTGTCCAAGTTTGCTTGTAACCTGCATAATCCTCCATAGACTGCACTGTACTACATAGCTTGGTGTCATCTGCAAAAATAGAGAAAGTGCTATTAATCCCATCCTATATTAGTAATAAATAAGTTAAACGACAGTGGACCAAGTACTGAATGCTGGGGAACCACTTATAATAGAGGACCAGTTTGAGAAGCAGTCATTGACCACAAGTCTCTGGATATGATCCTTTAACCAGTTTTCAATCCAATTACAAACTATATTTTCCAAGCCAATGGACCTGATTTTACCCGTTTTATCTATGAGGGGCAGTGTCAAAAGCCTTTGCAAAGGCATTTGACTGGTATATATAAAACTGAGTATAATGTACACAGACAAATGCTGAGTAACCTCTTAATACAAAAATTCCCAGTTTCCCATGAATCAAACAGCATGCAGTCTAAACAGTGAAGAGGACAAGACGAAAGCAGGACTCATCTCTGAAGAGGACAGACCTTCATTCCAGCCTCCATTGCCTTTTCCAGCCACCATGATAGCCTTTGCAAGCTGCAGTGTAAGGTCAATGGAACAGCTGCAACTGGACGTTTGGCGCACAGTCCAATATTTATGCTGAAATTGCTGCCCTAGGCTTGGGATATGCCTTCCAACTTCACTTGCCTAATGGAATGAATCCCTACCATTTCCACTCAAATGATCTGACCATGCTGAGGTTTGCGTCTCTTCATGTCATTCTAGTTTGTCGTTGTTCTCCCAACCACCAGAACACGCAGCGTTGAACAGTGCTGACATCCCGACCTAAGTGCGTAGCCATCTGCCTGACTGATAAACCAAGGTCTCTCAGTTCAAGGATTCTGTCCTTCTCAGTATACAAAAAGTGACGATAACTGGCATGTTGATAAACAGGAGACATTGCGCAACCACCCCACACCCCTCGATCTGATATTTGAGGTTTCATTTGGCTAAAAGACTTTGCTTTCAATCTGGTTTTTATATCCCTTCCAAATGCCACAGATTGGCGCTAAATGCTTAAAAATGTGAACGTTTGCAGATCTTAGCAACTCCTGCTACTTCCTCAATTTGCAGATTAACCTCTTAAGATAATGTTCAGTTTTGTTAATTTGCATATCTCAATCACAATGAGATCAAGTCCACTTTAACCATAGGCAGTTGGTGCATGTGCATTGCGACCTGTGTTAGTGGGGGCCACCTCAGCTGATACGGATTGTGCCAACAGCCTGCATTTCGGGTGCTGGCTCACTAGATGGCAGGTAGCAATTTCAACACTAGCTGCATCCTTAGGACACAAATAAAGTTGAATACAATGGTGGAGCATGTATATTTTTTTAATTCTATGATCTGTAGATGCTTATGGGGGTGCTATCTTAGTTGAACTTCTCCTCTGCTCTATTAACATTTATTAATATTTATTAGTGCCTAGTCATGGCCATAGGCAGAATAGGCTGGATCCGACTCATTGATTTATATAGGAGATACAAGCTCAGTGTAGTGAGGGGGAGGAGGTAAGCTCTGTAGAGATGGGCGGATAAGTTCACAACAAACCGAATTTGCCCCGAATATTCCAAATTGTTCATTTTATTTAACAAAACCAAACAAATTTGCTTAGGAATTTGATTACATGTTTGACTAGGAAATACAGAGCATACTTGTGGGCAATAATTCACATGCTGTCTGTGACGTTGTAGCAACATCTGACAGCCTCTCAGCCAAAAGACAGTGGTAGGTGGACCTCACAGTGCTAATGTCATATGGTGTATAAAAAGTCCAGCGCTGCATCAGAGGAAGTAGAAGAAAGAAGATACAGAGAAGACCAAGATGGGAGTCACCACAACAGACTAATGGGCGGTGACAAGCGATGACGCGATGAGTGCTTGCTGCCATGGAGGAACGCCCCGGGTGTGCCGTGAGGATCATTTCCATAATTGAAGAAATGGATTTTTACAGAAACGGCTGGGAGAAGACAACAATGAAAGGTAGGAGAAGAATGGCCTTTTTAAAGGCCATTCCAATGTTCCATTAGCTTAAAAGTGTTTTTTTTAATGATAGACTCCCTTTAAAGAAAAATTTGTAATTTCATTCTTTTTTTTCTACTCTGGCAGTGGTGACTGACCATACACAGTTCGATGGCGCAATGCTGTTGTTAATCTGATGAAAATATTTTAAGAGTATACAGTCATGGCCAAAAGTTTTGAGAATGACACAAATATTATATTTTCACATGATCTGCTGCCCTCTGGTTTTTATGTGTGTTGTCAGATGTTTTTATCACATACAGAAATATAATTGCATTCATATTATGAGTAACAGAAGCTTATATTGACAGTTAGAATGAGTTAATGCAGCAAGTCAATATTTGCAGTGTTGACCCTTCTTCTTCAGGACCTCTGCAATTCTCCCTGGCATGCTCTCAATCAACTTCTGGACCAAATCCTGACTGATAGCAGTCCATTCTTGCAGAATCAATGCTTTAATTTTGTCTGAATTTGTTGGTTTTTGTTTGTCCACCCGTCTCTTGATGATTGACCACAAGTTCTCAATGGGATTAAGATCTGGGGAGTTTCCAGGCCATGGACCCAAAATCTCTATGTTTTGTTCCCTGAGCCATTTAGTTATCACCTTTGCTTAATGGCAAAGTGCTCCATCATGCTGGAAAAGGCATTGTTGGCGCCAAACTGCTCTTGGACGGTTGGGAGAAGTTGCTCTTGGAGGACATTCTGGTACCATTCTTTATTCATGGCTATGTTTTTAGGCAAGACTGTGAGAGAGCTGATCCCTTGGCTGAGAAGCAACCCCACACATGAATGGTTTCAGGATGCTTTACAGTTGGCATGAGACAAGACTGGTGGTAGCGCTCACCTCTTCTTCTCCGAATAAGCTGTTTTCCAGATGTTCCAAACAATCAAAAGGGGATTCATCAGAGAAAATGACTTTACCCCAGTCCTCAGCAGTCCACTCCCTGTACCTTTTGCAGAATATCAGTCTGTCCCTGATGTTTTTTCTGGAGAGAAGTGGCTTCTTTGCTGCCCTCCTTGAGACTAGGCCTTGCTCCAAGAGTCTCCGCCTCACAGTGCGTGCAGATGCACTCACACCTGCCTGCTGCCATTCCTCAGCAAGCTCTGCACTGCTGGTAGCCCGATCCCGCAGCTGAAACACTTTTAAGAGACGGTCCTGCCGCTTGCTGGTCTTTCTTGGGCGCCCTGGAGCCTTTTTGGCACCAATGGAACCTCTCTCCTTGAAGTTCTTGATGATGCGATAGATTGTTGACTGAGGTGCAATCTTTCTAGCTGCAATACTCTTCCCAGTTAGGCCATTTTTGTGCAGTGCAATGTGACTGCACGTGTTTCTTTAGAGATAACCATGGTTAACAGAAGAGAAACAATGATGGCAAGCACCAGCCTCCTTTTAAAGTGTCCAGTGGTGTCATTCTTACTTAATCATGACAGATTGATCTCCAGCCCTGTCCTCATCAACACCCACACCTGTGTTAATGGAGCAATCACTGAAACGATGTTAGGTGGTCCTTTTAAGGCAGGGCTGCAATGATGTTGAAATGTGTTTTGGCGGATAAAGTTCATTTTCATGGCAAATATTGACTTTGCAAGTAATTGCTGTTAAGCTGATCACTCTTTATAACATTCTGGAGTATATGCAAATTGCCATTAGAAAAACTGAAGCAGTAGACTTTGTAAAAATTAATATTTGTATCATTCTCAAAACTTTTGGCCATGACTGTATGTGTAAGTGCACATATATATGTACACACACAGTAGTGCATCCTCTGCTAATTTAAAAAAAAAAAGAATCTCCGTCATTTCAGCGTTTTTTTGGTGTGTTCACCTAATATACTGTCTAGTCTGCACTAATCTTACACACTGTGACAGAATGTTGTTGTTATGAACCAAATATTTTAAGCACTTCTCTGTATGCATAAGTCCATATATATATATATACACAGTGGGGAAAAAAAGTAATTAGTCAGCCACCAATTGTACAAGTTCTCCCACTTAAAAAGATGAGAGAGGCCTGTAATTGTCATCATAGGTAGACCTCAACTATGAGAGACAAAATGAGAAAACATATCTAGAAAATCACATTGTCTGATTTTTTAAGAATTTATTTGCAAATTATGATGGAAAATAAGTATTTGGTCAATAACAAAAGTTCATCTTAATACTTTGTTATATATCCTTTGTTGGCAATGACAGAGGTCAAACGTTTTCTGTAAGTCTTCACAAGGTTGGCACACACTGTTGCTGGTATGTTGGCCCATTCCTCCATGCAGATCTCCTCTAGAGCAGTGATGTTTTGGTGCTGTCACTGGGCAACACGAACTTTCAACTCCCTCCAAAGGTTTTCTATGGGGTTGAGATCTGGAGACTGGCTAGGCCACTCCAGGACCTTGAAATGCTTCTTACGAAGCCACTCCTTCGTTGCCCTGGCAGTGTGCTTGGGATCATTGTCATGCTGAAAGACCCAGCCACATTTAATCTTCAATGCCCTTGCTGATGGAAGAAGGTTTGCATTCAAAATCTCACGATACATGGCCCCATTCATTCTTTCATGTACACGGATCAGTCATCCTGGTCCCTTTGCAGAGAAACAGCCCCAAAGCATGATGTTGCCACCCCCATGCTTCACAGTAGGTATGGTGTTCTTTGGATGCAACTCAGCATTCACTCTCCTCCAAACACGACGAGTTGTGTTTCTACCAAACAGTTCTACTTTGGTTTGATCTGACCATATGACATTCTCCCAGTAGTCTTCTGGAACATCCAAATGCTCTCTAGCAAACTTCAGACGTGCCCGGATATGTACTGGCTTAAGCAGGGGGACACGTCTGGCACTGCAGGATCTGAGTCCCTGGCGGCGTAGTGTGTTACTGATGGTAGTCTTTGTTACGTTAGTCCCAGTTTTCTGCAGGTCATTCACTAGGTCCCCCCGTGTGGTTCTGGGATTTTTGCTCACCGTTCTTGTGATCATTTTGACCCCACGGGGTGAGATCTTGCGTGGAGCCCCTGATCGAGGGAGATTATCAGTGGTCTTGTATGTCTTCCATTTTCTAATTATTGCTCCCACAGTTGATTTCTTCACACCAAGCTGCTTCCTATTGCAGATTCAGTCTTCCCAGCCTGGTGCAGGTCTAGAATTTTGTTTCTGGTGTCCTTCCACAGCTCTTTGGTCTTCACCATAGTGGAGTTTGGAGTGTGACTGTTTGAGGTTGTGGACAGGTGTCTTTTATACCGATAACAATGTCAAACAGGTGCCATTACTACAGGTAATGAGTGGAGGACAGAAGAGCCTCTTAAAGAAGAAGTTACAGGTCTGTGAGAGCCAGAAATCTTGCTTGTTTGTAGGTGACCAAATACTTATTTTCCACCATAATTTGCAAATAAATTCTTAAAAAATCAGAAAAATGTGATTTTCTAGATATGTTTTCTCATTTTGTCTCTCATAGTTGAGGTCTACCTATGATGTCAATTACAGGCCTCTATCATCTTTTTAAGTGGGAGAACTTACACAATTGGTGGCTAACTAAATACTTTTTTCCCCACTGTATATGTGAACCGAGAGCAAGGCAGGTGGTTTGGACTCCGCAACCAGAAATGAACGCACACGCGGTAGTTCAAGAAAAAAAAAAAAAAAAAATTTACTATAAGTTAATAAAGGCTAGTTAAAGGTAAAATGACAGGGATAAAGGCAAGCAAAATATACAATATAGCATTGTGATGATTCTGCTTAAATATGGCTATAATTCAGAGCAGTATTTTGGTCTCTGGGTAGCGTATTTCTCTCTAGTTCCATTTATTCATACTGTGCGCAGCTATACTCCTAGGTGTATGTTGTCATAATGTGGCCACACTGTAACAATAGGGCTCCATTGTATTCCTATACAGCCTGAGTGATCAAAGAAACAATAGTGCATTGTTCAAGCCTGGGCTGTTGATCAGACCTGGCTGATAACATTGTATCATTCTACTTGGTCTCAGCTCTATACAAAAGATCTGGACTTGATTGCATTAACTCATCAGACTTGCTGTTGCCGGTGACCTCATTCTGGGAGGTGGCATAAAGGGTATAAAAGATGAGGTAAGAGGTCTGTGGGAGGAGATTGACAGAGATGTGTGAGTGTTGGACTACAGAACCACATCAAGGACATGTGTGGTAAAGTAATTATTTCACCTTTATCCCTTTTATTTTATTTGTACTGTATCTTGTAACTAGTAACTGTTAATGCTTGTATATATCTGCATATCTGTTCTGAACTGCATGTGTTAGATGTTAACACCTACCCATTTAGGGGTTAATAAATATATAAAATTTAGAAGGCTTGTCTTGTATTTATCTGTGGACCCGACACTCACTGGAGGTGAGTGTGTTTTTTATATGAAAGAGGTCTCAGTTGTGAGCCAACGCGGGTTTGGCGCACTGAGGATCTTTCACAAGCATTAACAATTTCAAGGCAAATTCTGCAATGGTTTCTACTTTCACTCTGTCCACTTCTGCAGTATGGACACTGAATGAACAATATACTCAAAACTATCCCTAACTGACCCTGACTTCACATTTGGGTGCACCCCCTTTTCCCCAGTGGTCCAGGTGGACTGCTTACAGTCCGTAGAAGCGCGCGGTGGGGCCCAAAGTCGGTCCTTCCTTTTATAGTGAAGCATCTTCTCCTCACGGTTATCAGGATCTTGGGAGAAATGAGGTCCTCTTTAACAGACAGGGAAATCAACTGAATGCAATGTAATCCAACAGCAGATTCCACTCAGCACACTGACAGTCCTGCCGAATCCATACACTGAGCTGGGATGTAAGCCGGGATTTAGCAGGTACTGTCCAGTACGTCAACAGCACTGCGAGTCTCTATCTGTGGTATCCATATACACAATCACAATGTCAGTCTCACTGATCAGCCACTGAGCACAGTTCCTTTCACGTGGACTCACTAGTCCTGTTGTCTCTTTACACTCTGTTTGTCTCTGGACCAAGATACAGCTTAGCTGTACAGAAAAATCTCCACACCAGTTCAATACAACACAGACACCTGTCTTCTCTCTTGCCAAGATGGCTGCTGCTCTCTGTCTCATCACTTCCTGCTTCTCTGCTCACACTCTGTCTGCAGAACAGGTAGGCTGACATAAAAGGTGGGGGTCTCACTCCAGCATCATGTCACAATTACAATGGCTGCTGTCTTAAAGGAACAGAATCACAGAAATACATTCAACATTAACAGTTTATACAGACAAATGAAGCTTAGGACAACATTGGCTGTCTCTTACATATTTTCCCCCACTTTAAGATTGGCAGTCCCTGCCTATGACTGTATATCCAGAGGGTTGTACTTTTATGCACAGAGTGGTAGTATACCGATGTATGGCAGGCCAAACAAACTCATCCTGCACATACCGAACAGGGGGAATACCAGCATTTGGCCAAGTGGTCCGTCTGAGGACCGGTGGTATATTATGGGGTGCTGCAGCTATGGGCTGAGAAGGACCAGCGGATTCCGCACCAGAGGGGGCACAGGCCGGAGATACAGTAGTCACAGGTGGAACATCCCCAGGAGCAGGGATAGGCCAACAATCATCCTCCTCGTCGGAGGCCCATTCCGCACCTCCATTCTCTGACTGTGGGAGCTCATTCACATTGGCAGGCCCATCATGATTTGTCCCTTCAGAATGACACAGGCGCAACATATTTCGGTGAAGTACTCGAACACAATCAGTTCCTTCTTTCTGGACCTGGTACACTGGCCCATTCGCATACTTGCGGCCAACAACACGATACGGCAAAGCCTCCCATCTGCTTTCCAATTTCCCTTGGGGTTTCTTGACACGAACTAGCACCAGGTCGCCTGGTTGCAATGGTGCTTCTTGCACTGGGGTCTTATCAGGATGGGGATGTTCTTGCAGGCGATGCCGCACCAATCGATGGATCTTCTCAAGTCTCTGCCGGTGCGCCCGCACCCAAGAGGTTGGATCCCTCGGAGGGAACCCATCCACATCATTCAACTGTAATTCTCCTATACTTCGCCCAGACCGCCCAAAGAGAAGTGTATAAGGAGAGTACCCTGTTGTAGAATGGACCTGATTGTTATAGGCCCACACCATTTCAGACAAGAACTGAGGCCACTGTAACTTCTTGTCTTCCTCCAGAGTCCGCAGCATCTGTAGCAGAGTTCTGTTGAATCTTTCACAGGCCCCATTTCCCTGAGGGTGGTATGGAGTCGTGTGCGACTTCTTTATCCCGGAGATACGTTGAACTTCTTTCATTACATGTCCCTCAAAGCAGGTGCCCTGGTCGGAGTGGATGCGTTGGGGGCACCCATATACTCGTATGAAATCTTGGCACAGAGCACGAGCTGCTGACTCAGCTGTCTGGTCCTTGGTGGCGGTTACCACTGCAAATTTGGTGAAGTGATCCACCATTACGAGGCAATACTGGTGTCCGCTGTTGGATGGGCCCACCATTAGATAGTCTATCATGACGATTTCTAAAGGTTCCTGGGTCACCATGGTTTGCAGGGGAGCTCTCTGTTCTATTGCCTTATGGATCTCATAAGTTCGACAGCTGCGGCATACTTCTTCGACCATTTGACGAAGACCAGGGCAGTAAATCAGTCGCTGTAACCAACGAAAGGTCTTCTCATGACCAAAATGTCCATTCTTATTATGAGCCTCAACTGCCAACGAGCCAGTTCACTAGGCACCACAATTTGGTATCGAATGTCGATCTCAGAAGGTAAATAGACCTTTCGGCATAGCACTCCATTTTTTTCATCTCCAACTTTTCCCACTGACTCAGAACAAATAATATCTCACGTGTCAGTCGTTCTCTTTCCTCTCTACAGGGCTTCTGGCCTTTCTCAACACACTTGATCATCTGCGCCAGCCCCTCATGGGTCTGTTGTATCTGTGCCCATTCCTGTCGTGAGGGACCAAAGAAAGGAGCCATTTCAGTCCCCTCCATCTCAAACTGATTAGCGGCGGCCAAGGCCTGTGAAAATCTGCTGAAGTCGGGCACATCCACATACTCCAACTCATGATCCACGTCTTCTGTGGGGGTCTGGGCAGTTACCCTAGAAAGTCCGTCAGCATTCTGGTTCTCTGTCTTGGACCGATACTTAATGCGGTAATTGAACTTAGACATTCGGGCTATCCACCTCTGCTCTAACGCCCCGAGCTTGGCATTTTCCAGGTGAGCTAGTGGGTTGTTGTCAGTCAGTACTAAAACTTCAGCACCGGTCAAATATTCAGAGAATTTCTCAGTCATGGCCCATACCAGTGCCAACAGCTCCAACTTAAATGAACTATAATTCTCAGGATTTCTTTCAGAATCTCTCAAAGACCGGCTGCCGTACGCTATGACCTTCTCCTGGCCATCCTGAAGTTGGGAAAGCACTGCTCCAAGACCATAGAGGCTTGCATCTGTATATAACTGGAACAGCAAGTGGTAATCAGCATAGGCCAAGACTGGGGCTGTTGTCAGTGCATCCTTCAATGCCTGGAAGGTTTGTTCCTGTTCAGGTCCCCACTTCACGGACCGGTTCTTTGGACCACCGGATGTGCCCCTTAGGAGAGCATTAAGTGGTGCTGCTACCTTGGCGAAATCCTTAATAAACCGTCGGTAGTAACCGGCTACTCCAAGGAACGCCCTCACTTCTCGCAGGGTAGTTGGTATCGGCCAATCTTGAACAGCCGCTATCTTGTCTCTTGATGGTCTCACCCCTTCTCCTGATACGCGGTGACCCAAGTAATCAATTTCAGATTGGAACAACTGACATTTACTGGGTTTCAATTTGAGCCCATGTTCCCGCAATCTTCGAAATACTTGCCCCAACTGGTGGAGATGGTCTTCAAATGTCGCAGAATACACTATAATATCGTCCGAGTAGATGAGAGTGAACTCAAAGTTGAAGTCACCGAGACATTTCTCCATCAATCGCTGAAACGTTCCAGGTGCATTTGTCAACCCGAAGGGCATCCGGTTAAATTCGTATAGTCCCATGGTCAAGATGAATGCCGTCTTCTCCTTGTCTTTTGGGGCCATTGGCACCTGCCAATACCCACTAGCCAGATCTAGCGAGGAGAAGTACCGGGCTCTTCCTAGCGCTGAGAGGGACTCCTCAATCCCTGGCAAGGGGTAGGAATCTCGTACGGTGCAAGCGTTTAACTTCCGATAGTCTACGCAAAATCGGATGGACCCATCTTTTTTTCTTACTAACACCACAGGAGCCGCCCAGGGACTTTGGCTTTCTTGGATGATCCCACCCTGTAGCATCTTAGCTAACAGTTCTTTCACTTCCTGATACAACTGTGGAGGAATTTGTCGGTAGCGCTCTCTAATTGGAGGGGTGTCTCCTGTGGGAATCTCATGGTAGATCCCTGTGGTACATCCAAAATCTTCAGCATACCGTGCAAAGTTGGCTCGGTTCTCCCACAACAGCTCATCTACCTTCTGGACCCGTTCCAGAGAACATGAACTTGCATCCATCTTCATCTGTTCTCGAATTGCACGGCCATTCCATTCAGAGGTGGGTTCCTCATCTTCTCCCATGGACACAGTTACGGTCCACTCATCCCTTTCAGTCGGCTTCAGCTGCATTGGAGTTACTTTCCTTACTTCCTCCGGAGTCACATAGATGTTTACACATCGAAGTGGTACTCTTCCATTGCGAACTATTGCCAAGGAACGGGCCACTAGCGGATCAACACCTCCTTCGGCTGCCTGCAGTGGTTCTACCAACACAGCTATGCCCTCTAGTTTCCGACAGGTGCCTACAGGCATGGACACTATTGTCTCCCGACTGGGTGGCAGTGTAACTTTTGTATGCAAAGGAACTGAAATTCGAGCCAGAGGACGCTGTGCATCCGAACTTTTCTGTAAGCCACATGTCCGGATCAGCCGCTGGAAAGCTGTTTGAGTAGGCCGATGGGTGGTGGTTTCTTTCCAATAACCGTGACTTTTCTTTTCAAAGAGGATCTGATCTAATCTAACACATTCATCCCCAAAATGACAGGGACCTTTACTTCATGTGACTCCTGACACCACCACAATGCCTTTCCTACCTAGATCTTGGCCACATACCCAGACATTCATCCAGGCCACTCCCACGACCGGAACTGGTAACTGGTTAGCTGCGACCACTCGTACGAATGTATGGGGATCATATTTCACATGTTGCTGGAAGTACCGTTCATAACAGTCTCTACTCAGGGTCGTTACTTGGGAACCCGTGTCAATCATCCCGGTAACCGGAATACCCTCCATTTCCACCTGTATGACAGGACTTGCAGCGATCAGGTCATCATCAGGGCATTCTCCACACATAGTCTCCTTGTCAGTCTCCCCTACTACATGCCCTACAGCAGCAGGGGACTTCAGTTTAACGGCGGTCTCTCATAAGTTTGTCGCTGCTCTGGACATCTAGCAGCAACGTGGCCCATCCGTCCACACTCCCAGCAGCGTATCTCCCGTCGTTCTGGCCATCTGTTTGGGCCCCTTCGGTAAGCCCCTTCGATTTCTCCTGAGCACTGCACTAAATGATTTGGACCCCTTCGGTAGGTCCTATCCTCATCCCTCCAGCAGGGTGGTGGGTGATTCTGATTTTCTGGGTATGGATGGCTCACCCTTTCACCTCCAGTTTTCTGGAAGTCTGCAATTTTCATAGAATGTTCATCACAACGGGTGTGCAAGTGTTCCATTTGCTCTTGCAGTTTCTGCATTACTGTGAGAATTTCTTTAACCGTCCCTTTTTCTACTGTCTCTGAGCCAGAACTAGCCCCCTGTTACAAAGTAACTCCAACTGCGGTCTGGGGCCTCGGGACCATACTATTGGCACGGGAGATGGCCTCTACCTGTACATCATGGAATTTAGCATCAGTCTCTCGTCGTATAAAATCCTGCATAGTCACAGTTAAACTGCCGTCACGTATCCCCAGGACAAACTGGTCACGGAGAGTCCGATCAGGGTTACAGAAGGCTGGCGAGCCCCCTCTTTCCTTCCCTTGAATATCTCGGAGCAGTTCTTGTAGGGCATTTGCATATTGGGGAAGGCTTTCATTCTCCTGTTGTACCCTCTGGAAGAACCGAGCCTGCAGAGACCCCAGCAATGCAGTTTCTCCATAGATGGTTTCTAGAATCTGGACTACTTGTTCAAATGTCTGCCTTTATTCAAATGGCCTCAGTATCACCGTGGTCTTAGCATCCCCTTGTAATGTCAATATTGCTAGCTCTACTAGTACTTCTGGTGCGGTCTGGTACATTCGCTGTATCATTCGTATCTGTTCCACCCACATACTCACTGACATATTATTGCCATCAAATTTAGCTAACTGACTCATTATAGCCCCTGCTGGCATTCTTCCTCCAGCACCATTCTCTCTAACGGGTGCGTCACCGTCCATTCTGGTAAGCGGATCCTGCCGACTACGCCAATTTGTGAACCGAGAGCAAGGCAGGTGGTTTGGACTCCGCAACCAGAAATGAACGCACACGCGGTAGTTCAAGAAAAAAAAATATATATTTACTATAAGTTAATAAAGGCTAGTTAAAGGTAAAATGACAGGGATAAAGGCAAGCAAAATATACAATATAGCATGAACAATTTCAAGGCAAATTCTGCAATGATTTCTACTTTCACTCTGTCCACTTCTGCAGTATGGACACTGAATGAACAATATACTAAAAACTATCCCTAACTGACCCTGACTTCACATTTGGGTGCACCCCCTTTTCCCCAGTGGTCCAGGTGGACCGCTTATAGTCCGTAGAAGCGCGCGGTGGGGCCCAAAGTCGGTCCTTCCTTTTATAGTGAAGCGTCTTCTCCTCACGGTTATCAGGATCTTGGGAGAAATGAGGTCCTCTTTAACAGACAGGGAAACCAACTGAATGCAATGTAATCCAACAGCAGATTCCACTCAGCACACTGACAGTCCTGCCGAATCCATACACTGAGCTGGGATGTAAGCCGGGATTTAGCAGGTACTGTCCAGTACGTCAACAGCACTGCGAGTCTCTATCTGTGGTATCCATATACACAATCACAATGTCAGTCTCACTGATCAGCCACTGAGCACAGTTCCTTTCACGTGGACTCACTAGTCCTGTTGTCTCTTTACACTCTGTTTGTCTCTGGACCAAGATACAGCTTAGCTGTACAGAAAAATCTCCACACCAGTTCAATACAACACAGACACCTGTCTTCTCTCTTGCCAAGATGGCTGCTGCTCTCTGTCTCGTCACTTCCTGCTTCTCTGCTCACACTCTGTCTGCAGAACAGGCAGGCTGACATAAAAGGTGGGGGTCTCACTCCAGTATCATGTCACAATTACAATGGCTGCTGTCCTAAAGGAACAGAATCACAGAAATACATTCAACATTAACAGTTTATACAGACAAATGAAGCTTAGGACAACATTGGCTGTCTCTTACATATATATGGTTATATATACATACATACATACATACATACAGTAGTGCATCCTCCACTAATGTAAAAAAAAGAATCTCCATTTCTTCAGCATTTTTTTATGACTACTAATAAAGCACTGTCTGCGTGCGTTAAAAAAATGCCTGGAAAAAAAAGGCAGGGGACAGACAAAAGGAGGAGGAGGAAACACTTGTGCAAGTACTACTACTAACCATAAGAATGTGGGTGGCAAGACCAGTATTGCTTCTGATTTTGGTGGCACCGCAGGATTGTTGTACTTCCTGTGAATGAAGATGAAGTTTTTGATTATTTAGCTGGCTCATCTGTCACAAGAGGATATTGCATCCGAGAGTGTGATACCTTGAGTCAGGCTTCTGTGTGCTCCTCCTCCTACATAACACATAATTTACCACAGGGCCTTTCTGGACTGTCAACCGTGTCTCCTTCACAACTTCTCCTAGTCAGAGAAGCCTTCCTCCTGTTTTTGATGAGCTGGATTATAGCAGTCAGCATTGTGTGCAAACAGAGTAGGAAAACACGATGACTGTTGGTGGTGGAGGAGGTAGTAGTGGCAGGGGGTGTGGTACTACTACAACAGGTAGATGTTCTGGTAGGGGAGCTAGGGGGATATCTGGAAGTGAAAATTCTGGCCATGATGATATGTTATAAAAAAGTGGGGAACATGATGACATTGTTGATGATAATTCTTTTCTGGATAAGACCTGGCAATTTCAGCCATTGCATAGGCCCAACATCCAAAAAGTCTGCCCGAGGAAGACCTAGGGGAACCTCGTAGGGTTGTGGTAGTGGCAGACATGTTTCCGCTGATGCTGGCGGCCGCTACTATACACGGTCTTCTCCCATGTGGTAATTTTTTGTACATTGCCAAAAATAAATCCATGGTGATGTGCATGATGTACAAGCAGAAACTTTGCCGTGGCCATGCAGGAACAAATGTAGTAACGACAGCTCTACGTACTCACATGAAAACGCATCAAACTCTTATTTGTAAAAATAGACTTAACAGTGGCAGTGGCACTGGCAACCGAAGTGGGCAAGGATGTTCTCCTACTCCTCCCCATGATCTTCCTTCTAGGCAGGCCATAACTACACCTAGCACATAATCTTTGGAGTGGCCTGCTGGGGGAGCAGTATATCAACCAGGGACAGAAATAAACTTGACAAGCTGATTAGAAGGGCCAGCTCTGTCCTGGGGAGCCCACTGGACCCAGTGCAGGTGGTGAGTGACAGAAGGATACTGTCCGTGGTGAGCTCCATGCGGGAGAATAACTCCCATCCCATGCATGAGACTGTGATTGCGCTGGGCAGTACTGTCAGTGACCGACTGCTCCACCCTAGGTGTGAGAAGGAGCGCTATCGAAAGTCCTTCCTCCCCCACCGCGGTTAGGCTGTACAACCAACACCGACCTAAGCGGAGATCATTACATACAGAGAACTGAAATATCTCTCTGCCTGTTAAATCCCCCCCCCCCCCTGCTACGTCCTATCTGTCTGTCTGCTATTAATGTAATGCCTCTCACCTTGGAACATTCCTGTACATGTTGTATTTGTATTTGCTTATCTTATCTTATCTTTGCTGCTGTAACACACTGAATTTCCCCACTGTGGGACTATTAAAGGACTATTATTATTATTATTATTAATCATTGTTATCATCATAATCACCAACTGTTTCCCCTACTCTTCCTCCTCCTCCTCTTCCACGCCAATGTAAGTCATCCATAAGGGAATGTGTGGCCAAGACAGCAATATGCATCCAGTCAACCAGCAGTTGTGCAAAGGTAACTCGCACCTGGCCAAGGTACTGGTGGTGCAGTCGCTGCCATACCACTTTCACCAAACGATGACATGTGCATAACCTCGATTGAGGTTACCTTGTCACCATTTTTTTCTAGGAAAGCTGTTCCTGCTTTACATTCTTTTGACATATGTTGGAGAATGTGGGTCATTCGTTGGAATACATCAATCTGGGGAAAAGTGCACACCACCGTCAACACGTGGAACAGCAGTTATGGACAAGGAAAATAAATGGTCTTCACAGCCCACTGGGTCACTGTTTTGAGCGGCAGCGGCCACAATCCAGAAACGCAACAAAGCCAGGTTCTAATTCCACCCTGATTTTGCAGACTCAGTTCCAATACTATGCAGGGCCCATCCACTTCCTCTGGATCCTCCTCTCTGAATCGTTTCCTGTCACCATCTTCACCAGGGCAAGCATTTGCTTCCACTTCTCTTTATCCTCCTCCACCCTCGTTTCATGTGTGTAAAGCTAAGTGCTGCCATGCGGTTTTGCAATTAAAGAGCCTGGATCAGAGAAGCTATACAGCGGAGGAACTGCTCCATTATATCCTTCAGCAAGTATGCCGCTGGATGGCTCCTCACTAACTCCAATTGGGCACCATTGCCAGTGACAATGCCATCAATATTGTTGCTGTGCTGCAAAAACACCCAGCTCAATTTGCAGCAACAAAATGGTATGTCTTTGCACTGCCTTATCTGCTACGTTCCAACTGAGTGGAGCTCCACTGTAAACATGCCAAATGTCTGCGTGAGCAGCAGAAGGCGTCGAATGATTATTGCATGCAGGAGACAACAGGGACAATGTGTTAAGCCCTTTGAAGAAGCCACCAAATTTGTCAGCAGGGACAACTTAAGTATCAGCGATGTGATCCCTCTATTGTATATCTTACAGGTAGCCCTAACACTGATGCAATGAGGGATCGGAGAGGAGGAACAGTTTTGACCTCTTAGTCAACATCATCACCCTGTTTTGATGCAGAAGGATAATGATCTGGGTCAGGGTCATTATGGTGGAGGAACTGGAACTCCTGGACTGGAAGAGGAGGAAGAATCTTCCTTGGATGCAAAGGGGATATGTCACAGGCACAGCAAGGGGAGGAGGCTGGCTTTTATCTGTTTCAAGAAGAAGAAGATGATGATGATGATGATGGTGACCACCACACTGGCCAAGAACACCAACCATGGCAGGACCCTGGGTCCACACATACGCTGGCAAGCATGACACGCTGTATGCTCCGCTGCTTACACAGTGACAAGTGTATTATTAGCATCAAGCAGAGGAATGAGTACTGGATGGCAGTGCTCTTAGACCCTTGCTATAAAGACAAAATGAGGTAATTCTCTCCTGCTTCCCAAAGGGAAGAAAAATTAGGATATTATCAGGATAGGTTGTATACCCAGCTTGCTGCAGCGTTTAGAGAGACCACTGCAACTGCCAGTCGGATGCGTACCCAGATGGCTTCTGCCCGCTCCTACTCCACCTCACTCAGCCAGTGCTTCACCTCCGACAAGTATCAGGAAGAGTAAAAGCAGCAGCAGCAGCCAGGCCCTGTGCAGTGTCTGAAAGATGATGAACCAGAAATATTTCTGTTCGCAGCGCCAACCGGAGCCACAACAGGCAACTGACACCCACCAGCTGCACCAGTCGTACTTAGAGTGCACCTATAGTCCAGCGGATAACTCTGACCCCATATAATTCTGGGCCAATAGGTTAGAGCAATGGAATGAGCTGGTCTACTTTGCCATAGGAGATGTATCTTGTCTGGCCTCATGTAATATGGCCGAGAGGGTGTTCATTGCTGCCAGTGGCATTGTAACACCTAAAAGGATGAAACTGTCGAAAAAATAACTTTTATCAAAATGAATCATGCATGGATCTGTGAGGATTTTCAAACACCTCCAGCTGATGCCTCCAAATAGTGGTATCACTGTTTCCCTTTATCATCATCTTCCATTTATTGTACTGCTGCTGATGCTGGCTACTACTCCTAAACAGGTACCACTGCATGGTCCATCAAATTATGCCCTGCCACACATGTTGCCATAGCTGCCTAGTGCCTACCACCATTGACACAACTCAGTCAGAAATGTCCTGCGGCCTGGTCCATTTTGGGGGGCTTTTTTTTTTTTTTTTTTTTTGAAAAGCCAATTCTTCATCACTTTTCAACTTGGCTCACAACCATAAATTGTCTCCCAAATAACAATAAGCCTGTGGCACTTACAAGATATCAAAAGAGGCCAATTTTTCTACAAAACCATTGGTTTTTGCAATATAACCGTCACATGTGCCTAAAACACCATGGGCAAACACCTTTTTCCACAAAAAGGGTAATTTTTGGAGTGTTTTAAATGTTAACATACATAAAAGCGAGTGACAGCACATGGTTAAAGCCAGAGTTTGTATCCTCTGTTTAACATTCATTTTTCCATAGACATACATGTCACTTTCACATAACTTCAGTCGTCTTTGCCTTAGAAATTTAGAAATTGGATAGATAAGCTTCTAGGAGCCGTAAGAGTATTCTAAACTATGTTTTAAGCCAATTAAATGAAAATTTTAAAATTAAATATTCCACAATTCTTTATAAATAAATTTAAATTAAAACTTAGTTTAAAAAATAGACCATTTTTGGTGACACATTCCCTTTAAATCTCTTAAAATGCTGAATGCTTTTAGTTTGAATGGATACTATTAGTGCAGAATAGTAGAGAATAAGTACACATACCATTTTCACAGTATTGTGGTGTAATGTGTACACTTCTAAAATTAACATTGATAGCCTTGTGGTGAATTCACATGCATCCTGTACTTGGTACATGAAGGTCAAAAAGAATATCAATTTTCTAGCTACGTAACATGGAAGGTTGAAGTTTAGCAATCTTTTACAAAAGTGTCCAAAACTTCCTATGCAACCATTACTTACCTGTTAAATCCTCTCCGCTCCAGTGTCACTGCTCTGATGGACTCTGCCAATCCTGTAGCAATATCATAAAGTATGTTTGGCACCCCATGTACCTTCTAGGGGGAATTTTCATAGCGTTTTGACTGTGCTATTCCCTCCCTGATCTTAATAGGACGACTGATGGTTATCTATGCATTTTTTGTGCCTTGCAGTATGATATGTTTTACCTTACTGGTGTGCACTTTATCCTGACTATATAAATGCATGTCTATGCTATTTTAGCATTTGTCGTGGTTCTTGTTAGTTTTACACTTGTCAGTATTTAGTGGGAATTATTGGTCAGAGATTTTTTTGTGTTTATATCATTGTGGCTTTAATTCTCGTGTTACTGGCATAGCTGTACAAGGTTCTCTGCTCTTTTTAGCAATTCAATCCCCTGATCAGTTTAGCGAAACATGCATGCCGGGATTGCATGTACGGATTAATTGGAGTTTGATTTGTCTATCTTTTAACTAAGACGCTTTATATGTACATGTTGTTTGTTAGCAATTTTTGGAGAGGGAGAATATAGGGACAGTTACCTTAGGGTCAAGTTCCTGTCGGGGGCACACGCTAACTGGGCGGTGGCCCCGAGTTTAGGCTATTAGGGCATGCCTAGGTTTTCCTCATTGTAGGACGGTATTTAGGGACAGAATATATACCTGTAATTTGGGTCCCTTGCAGTTGCCTTGCTGATGGTTTCCAGCTGAGCCTGATCTCCTAATCTATTTACGTTTAGTGGTTGGTAACGGTGGTCCGTCTGAGTCACGCTAAATCCTGGCTTATTTATAGATATATTTTCTTCATCTAGCGAGGCCGCCGTGCTTGGACTACTAGTTGCCTTTTTGGGACTGTATTTGTCTATTATTGACAATAGGTCTTTCTTTTTTATATAGATTGAACGACATGTGTATTTTGATCTATTGATCTATTTGTGATTTTTTTTATATTTCTTTATCATTAAAAGTTATGTATTAATATATTTACCTACAGTGCTGGCCAAAAGTATTGGCACCCCTGCAATTCTGTCAGATAATACTCAATTTCTTCCAGAAAATGATTGCAATCACAAATGCTTTGGTAATAATATCTTCATTTAATTTGTCGTCAATGGAAAACCACAAAAAGAATTGTCAAAAAGCCAAATTGGATATAATTCCACACCAAACATAAAAAAGGGGGTGGACAAAAGTATTGGCACCCTTTGAAAAATCATGTGATGCTTCTCTAATTTGTGTAATTAACAGCACCTGTTACTTATCTGTGGCACATAACAGGTGGTGGCAATAACTAAATCACACTTGCAGCCAGTTGAAATGGATTAAAGTTGACTCAACCTCTGTCCTGTGTCCTTGTGTGTACCACATTGAGCATGGAGAAAAGAAAGAAGACCAAAGAACTGTCTGAGGACTTGAGAAGCAAAATTGTGAGGAAGCATGAGCAATCTCAAGGCTACAAGTCCATCTCCAAAGACCTGAATGTTCCTGTGTCTACCGTGCGCAGTGTCATCAAGAAGTTTAAAGCCCATGGCACTGTGGCTAACCTCCCTAGATGTGGACGGAAAAGAAAAATTGACGAGAGATTTCAACGAAAGATTGTGCGGATGGTGGCTAAAGAACCTCAACTAACATCCAAACAAGTTCTAGATGCCCTGCAGTCCGAGGGTACAACAGTGTCAACCCGTACTATCCGTCGGCGTCTGAATGAAAAGGGACTCTATGGTAGGATACCCAGGAAGACCCCACTTCTGACCCAGAGACATAAAAAAGCCAGGCTGGAGTTTGCCAAAACTTACCTGAGAAAGCCAAAAACTTTTTGGAAGAATGTTCTCTGGTCAGATGAGACAAAAGTAGAGCTTTTTGGGAAAAGGCATCAACATAGAGTTTACAGGAAAAAAAAGAGGCCTTCAAAGAAAAGAACACGGTCCCTACAGTCAAACATGGCGGAGGTTCCCTGATGTTTTGGGGTTGCTTTGCTGCCTCTGGCACTGGACTGCTTGACCGTGTGCATGGCATTATGAAGTCTGAAGACTACCAACAAATTTTGCAGCATAATGTAGGGCCCAGTGTGAGAAAGCTGGGTCTCCCTCAGAGGTCATGGGTCTTCCAGCAGGACAATGACCCAAAACACACTTCAAAAAACACTAGAAAATGGTTTGAGAGAAAGCACTGGAGACTTCTAAAGTGGCCAGCAATGAGTCCAGACCTGAATCCCATAGAACACCTGTGGAGAGATCTCAAAATGGCAGTTTGGAGAAGGCACCCTTCAAATCTCAGGGACCTGGAGAAATTTGCCAAAGAAGAATTGTCTAAAATTCCAGCAGAGCATTGTAAGAAACTCATTGATGGTTACCGGAAGCGGTTGTTCGCAGTTATTTTGTCTAAAGGTTGTGCTACCAAGTATTAGGCTGAGGGTGCCAATACTTTTGTCCGGCCCATTTTTGGAGTTTTGTGTAAAATGATCAATGATTTGACTTTTTTTTCATTCTCTTTTGTGTTTTTTCATTGCAAGCAAAATAAATGAAGATAGTATTACCAAAGCATTTGTGATTGCAATCATTTTCTGGAAGAAATTGAGTATTATCTGACAGAATTGCAGGGGTGCCAATACTTTTGGCCAGCACTGTATATTTAATATTGTGATTATTATATTGGATTTAAAAAGAATTGTTTTTCAGTAGTAACTTGCTGCCTAGCCTTTGCCTCTGATTGTTTCTGTCCTAGGGGCCTGTCAGTAGCCCGCTGTTTGGTTCTTGCCTTGGACTAGGGACCTCTTATCATTTAGAGCCGGGGATTTGTGTTCACACAGTTGCAGACCTCATACAGCAGAAGGTGCTGCAAGATGACTGGAGACTTGGGTTCCTGCAGTGTGTCTGAGAAGGGGAGGCTCAGGGAGTAAAGATACTGTTTGTCCTGACACCTAGGTCATCTCAGCCTCCAGGTGAGTCAACAGAATATGAAAATAAAGAGGACCTTTCATGTCCTCTAAGATCATAAGTGTTATATACCACTGCAAAGCTAACAACTTACTGAATTCCGTTTTGCAGGTATCTGCCCCATTTACAGAGATATCGGTGCTGTTAGTTATTACTGCACTGTTAGAGGGGCCAGCCTCATAACTTAGTGTCAGCACTAGGCAGTGGAGGTTGAGGACAACCAAACAACAGAAGGCGGACAACTAGGAAGCTGATGAGCAGGGTAGCGAAAGGAGATATAACAATTGCATGTTATATCTGGTTTCCATTGGAAGGAGGAGTTGCCTGTTTCATCTTTACACTCTGTAAAACCTAGAGTTGTGGGTTGGGGCAAAGCTATGGTTAGTGATGAGAACTGCGACAAAGCTAGGGTTAGGGTTGCAGCCGGGCTAAAACTAGGATTATGGTTTAGGGTAGAGCTAAACCTAAGGTTAGGTTTGAGAGCTGAGCTAAAGTTAGGAATAGGGTTGAGGACGGGGACAAAGATACGGTTGGGGGCTGAATCTGTGTGAAGGAGAGGGAGAAGTCCCTGGCACAGGCTAGGTAACTGAGGACTGAGGATCTACTTTGCTGAATATTGTTCCTGTTTGTTAAACTGTTGATTCATTATTAATGACTCATTCATTCACGTTAAAGACCCATCTGGACACCCCTCCTGTAAATTATGACTGGCTGATGATTTTACGTCCCACAGCTCAATCTCAATGAATTGTTATCCCTGGGATAGTTATGAGCTGCTTTTTGCAGCTGCTCTCTGCTTTGGCTCATAGAGCACAGTCACAGGACAGCGTCCTCTATGACATCCATATCCTATGGTATGTACACACAGCTTTTAAGTAGGAGGAAACAACAGCTGTGTTAAAAAGGCATCCGTTTTTTTTACCTTGTTTTTGTGATTTCTTTCCACATTTTTTTAACATGATGTAATAGGCCATGTTTTTTTTTTTCCCACATAATCATACAGTTTTATTAATGTGATATATTAGAACAGCAATTCCAATTTCGGGTGTTGCGGCACTCTGGGGTGCTCTGGAGACCCTCCCCCTCAGGGGTGCCGTGACAATGGGGTGGGGAAATGGCCACATGCCTCATTTTAACTACATGGACATCCTTAGGATGCTGATGTAGTTGAATAGAAGGATGCAGCAGGACTTTAGCTTCCTGCTCTATTACTCAGACATCAACTAGTGATGCCTGCTGAAGACCTGCTGCATTGATCTGCAGGCATGGAGGAGGATCACAGAGCTCTGGGGTCCGAGGATGGGTAAGTGGTGTTTGTTGTTTTATTGATATAGCACAACTACAGCGTGGGACCACTGGGGGACATTATTAGTTGTCAGGGGGCCACTAGGGGACATTAGTTGTCTGGGTGGACACTAGGGAGCATTATTAGGTTCTGGGTGGCACTGGGGGACATTATTACTTGCCTGGGGCTACTGCAGAACATTATTAGGTGTCTGGGGGTACTAAGGAGCATGATACTATGTGGGGGTACTAGGGAGCATGATACTATGTGGGGCCACTAAGGGAGCTTGGTAATGGTAAAAGGTGGATTTTTATATGTGCTGGGTAGAAAGTATAAGAGGGTGCAATCACATGGTACAGTTGTGATGTAGTTACAATTGCACCAAAACTGCAACAGAAAAATGCATGCCGTTTTGATGTGGTTCCAGTTGTAATTTCAAAAACTTTAGTTTTTTGTAAAAAAAAAAAAAAAAAAAAATTATTTGGAAGGGGTGCCCCACCTCTGTTTATCTACACATGATTTTATTTCTGCATGCCTCATTATCATGGTTTTTGGAGTGCAAACTTACCAAGACATGACGCTTCATTTTTTTTTTTTCTGGTACATGAAAAAATTTCCATCACTGATTCCCAGTGAAAACAGTGTGGCCATTTTGTATGTGAATTTCAGCCTGAAAATTGTCTAAAACCATATTTAAAACATTCTGTCAACATAAGAGCATATGGTTTCTGTTGTTGGGTAGTTTTATAAATGCACAGCACAATGGCTCAGTGGTTAGCACTGCAGCCTTGCATCACTGGAGTTTGAATCCAACCAAAGACCACATCTGCAAGGAGTTTGTATGTTCTCCCCATGTTTGCATGGGTTTCCTCCGGGTACTCGTTTCCTCCCACACTCGAAAGACATACTGATAGGGAATGGAGATTGTGAGCCCTTTATGGGATAGTGATTGATAATGTCTGTAAAGTGCTGCAGAATATGATGGCACAGCACAGTACACTGTGCTATATATAGACAGACTTCTCACCCTGTCTGTGCATTTATATAATAACCTGGGAACTGACGGGCAAAAACAATTTGTCCCTGTAATATTTTCAGAAAGCCAGAGAAGTTGATGGCTCGGAGTAGTTCAGCGGGTGGTGGTAGTCTCTATCCCAGAACATGGCCTAAGTTATGGTCAGCCTGATGAGAGTCCAGAGTGCCCACGATGTTCCTCCTGATAAAAGACTCAAGGTATGTGGGAAAACAGGATAACGTGTAACTTTACTTGAGGTGGGGTGGAGGATATCAGCTTCCAAAAGATAGAGGTACAAGTCATTCAAAATTACCATTGTGAGTAGGAGCTGAGTTGGCACACCCATTTATTAGTCAGTGCTCTCCACACGAAGTCTAAATTTACTACTCAGTGTGCCAACTTCTCTCACGCACAGAAAGTCTCAAAAGGTCTCTGCAAAGTGTCCTACACACAGTAGCTCATGCAGGTCATGCTCAGATAATAGTTCGACTCACATTTGACTTTTCCTCAGCTTACCCAGGGGTGAACTTCTGTGCCAAAACTAAAATTAGGGTCGTGAGAAAGCTAATGTTAGAGTTGGGACTGGGTCAGACCTAAGGTTGGGGTTGAGGACAGCAAAACCTAGGGTTGTGAAATTTATTTTTTTTTAAAGGAGGTCTGTTATTGCTATTAATAGGGTTAATAAGTGCACACATACCTTTAGCAGTGTTTTCAGTGATTTCTGGGTGCTCCTGGCATCTTCTTCATTTGTTTACATAGTGTAGCTTCATGTTCTTTTATCCTACATGATGCATTGCTCTTCACTCACACTACCTCTCACTTTCTCCTCATTCGCCCCTCTGTTTTCCTAGCAAACCCTTCCTACTTAACTCAAATACAGGGTTGTGAGCTGGGCCGAAGCTAGGGTTGGATTTGAGTGCTGGACCAAAACTAGGGTCAGAGTTGAAGGCTAAGCCAAAGCTAGGATTGGGCTAAAACTAGGGTTAAGGGTGAGGATTTAGAGAAACCTAGATTGGCGGGTTGGAACAAAGCTAGAGATAGAATTGGGGGCTGGGTCAAAGCTAGGGTTAGGATTGAGGGCTAGAACAAAGCTACGGTTAAGGAGACAAAATAAATATTTTTAAAATAGGCCGGGGAAATAAATAAAATAATCATACCTGTCCCTGGTGCTCTGTTGTCCTTCCAGCATGTCCTCTGAGGCCAATCACCCCCCTAACGAAGAGACCCCGGGATGTCTCAGGTAGTGACGTCACATGCCCTTCTGGCACGTGCAGCAGGGACTTCTGCCGGAAAACAGTGGAGCGTCTGGACTGCTCTCGGAGGCCCCATAGCTCGGGGGAAAGGCAAGTATGTTTACCCCCACCACCACCAATATAACATTTTTGCCTGGAGAACCCCTTTAAATTTGAGGTCTAGGCCAAAGCTAGCATTGTCGGTTGCATTAAAGCTAGTGTTGAGTTGAGGGGTGGATAAAAGCTAATGTTAGTGTTGATGGGACAAAGTCTGGGTTTGAGTTAGTGGATGGATCAAAGCTAGAGGGTTATCGGTTTGGCTAAAGCTAAGGTTATAGATGAGGGCTTGACCAAAACTAGGGTTAAAGTTCAGTACTGCAACAAAGCTAGGGATAGGCTTAGGGGCTGGGACAAACCTGGCGTAAGCGTTTGGCTAAAACTAAGGTTAGGGTTGGGTGGGGCATAGGGTTGGGCCAAAGCTAGGGTTAGGGTTGATGTAGGAGATAAAAGCTAGGGTCTGAGATGAGGGTTGGGCCAAAAATACGGTCAGGGTTAAGGGCCCAGCAAAATATTGGGTCAGGCTTGGGGAGATAAAACTAGGGTTAGTGCTGAAGGATAAGCTAAATCTAGGGTTTGGGTTAAGGGCCAGAGGAAAAAAAAAAAAAAAAAGCGAGGGTCTGGGTTAGGGCTGGGCCAACACTAAGGTTAGAGTTGGGTTAAAACATGGGTCAGGGTTAACAGCTGGGCCAAAGCCAGAACAAGAGTTGAGGTAAGACTGGGGTTAGATTTGAGATTGGGGACAAAGCTACAGAGGATTGTACTTTTACAGTTTGGATTTCCCCTTAAAACTTCACAACCGCATTAACAGCATGGTTGTACCACCCCCAGGGCCAGGAAACCGTGAAAAAGCATTTACAATGACCTCTCCAGCATACCGGCTTCAGTACAAAAAAACTGATGATTTTTGAAGAAAGCTAAATTTTAATAATTTATATGCAATATTAAAATTAAATTTTAAAGAAAGAATGTAATCTAAACAATAGTCTATCAAAGGAGTTTTGGAATACCCTTTGCTATTGGAGGTTAAAGGGTTAGAGTTTTGTTTTTTGAGGATGCTTCTATATATATATATATAATATATATATCTATATATATATATATATATATATATATATATATATATATATATATCGGTATCACTTCTCCTTAGTGTTTCGGCTCCTTTCTTTAGGTCATTGACCACAGCTGTTATGTTTTGTTTGCAAGCTCACTACCCCTTCCCTGTGACCAGTCAGCAAATGATACATCACAGCACCACATCACCTCCTTGCTGCTTAAAGCCACTCATACTGACCTGATGTCAGTGATTTTAATTGGTCAGATATGTGAAAAAGAATACTGCTGTATAGACTGAAAAATGGACCTTTCAGCCAAAGGAAGAGACCCGATTAGGAATAACATCCAGTATATAAACTTTCTAGAAAGAAGAGCATTTGACCCAACTGGTAATGCAGCAAAACTGTTTTGCGGAGGTTGAGACTCTCTACCCACAAGGCTGCCCTAGCCTTTGCGAAGTTTCGCCAAGATAACTTAGCATTCACCTTCTATCATCCAACAGAGGGAAGTGTCTCTTTCACAGGAAGGATTTTAGCAAAATTTAGCATAGCAGACTTCTTGAAGGCAGAGGAATTTTGACATTTAGAGCCTTGCAGGTTAACGCTTGGTTCTCAGCCACCCAATGCAATAGAACATAAACAGTTGTTTTTTTTTCAAGTAAGGAACTTATCCAAAGGTTCAGAAGGTTTTTCAGCCATGGCAGACACTGGAGCGTACCATCCATCTCAGGGCTTTAACAGGCTCCATGGAACTTAACTTAAGACAGCAACAGAATCAGAGGAAGCAAAAAAGATAGTTGCAGAAATCACAGCAACAATAGCACTTTAGCTTTGAAATCCGATGAATGCACTAGTATGCTGTTCCTATACGAGATGCAGAGTAACAGCCAGAAGATGACTGTCACGACTCTCCATGGATTCCTGTCCTGTTGACCCAAGAGTGCCCTCCCAGCTAAAGCCAAGGCAGCAAACAGACTGTGCGATTTAAAGGACCCGCCAAGACACTTAAGCCAGTATTTTATTTGTATTACGATTAAGCATAACTTAACTTGGACTTGCACAATACTGCCTCAAATATGAGGCATTCATGTGAAATGTACAACAGACTCCCAAACTTCTATACAGTATAAAACAGGATTGTGGTGTCAAGAAACGAAAAAAATAAAAAAAGGGTCTACATGTGCCAAGATGTAAAGCAAAATGGAGAATGAATGGGTATTAAAAAAAAAAAAAAAAAAATCAAATCAATATGGTAAAGAAATTATATAAAGAGTACTGCCAAAACACAGTAGAACATTTGACATTTGAACATCTCAGCTCAGGACATCCCTATGGAAATTGACTCCCAAGCTACTATTCAACTTGTACTATTTTTTTTAAATTTATTTTCTCATTTATTTTTTTACTGCTTGTCTTCTTTCTGCTCAGGATTTTGTTGTTCACTAGTTCCAGAGCTCTCCCTTTCTGATGCCATCTGCAAAAAATAAATATTAACAATATAAATTAATACATTAGGGTAAATAATTTCCTCAACAAAAATATGTTTTCTGGGGTAGAGGGATATTGAGGCACACATTGCACCAAACTTGCACCTATAGCACTGAGTCATGTCTTGCCTGCCACACCTCAGCCCAGCAGGTTTACTAACACTCATGTCAGTTTCCTGGTGAGAGTTAGAATGGAAATCTTCCTAGTTCCTACCTGGTCTAGGTTTCCATTCTGGCACCAGGAACTCTAACAGATTAATAAGTCTCTTGTTCCTTGTGCCAGTAAGGCTATTTATTACTGGTGTACGAAACATCAGCCTTAATGAATTTACTGTAGTGCTATGGTGCTGAACTGAAGGTTCAATAGGTTAAGGATATGTCAATTGAAGATCCATGGTGAATCAATACCCAGAAGCCCCGGAAATCAGCTGTTGGAAGAAGCTTTAGAGATCCCCAAGCACCTCTTCAACATCACATTGAATGTGATGTCACATTCATTGGTCACATGGCTGGATCACAGCTCAGTCCCATTCAAGATAATGAAAAGCGCTGTAATACCAAGCACTAAACAAGTTTATGGTGTTTGCTTGGCAAGTACTGAAGAGGCTTGCTTCAGCGTTCACATGAACAGCTAACCAACCAAGGGTCTGGGTGTCACACCCTTGCTGATCTTTAATGGATTACTTTCCTTAAAGCTAAGGCCTCACATTGCAAAAACGCAGCTTTTTTTGTTGCAGATTTTACTGCTTTTTTTTGAGCCAAAGTCAGGAGTGGATTTAACTGAAGAGAAACGTCCAAGTGCTTTACTTATGTTTTCCATTCCTTTTCAAGCCACTCCTGACTTTGGCTCAAAACAATAAAAAAAACTCTGCGTTTCCACAACATGGGGCTTTAGTCCAAGGATAGGTCATCAATTTTTTTCAGCACCAGTATCCCTGTATTGTCAGAAGGGCTGGTGTTACAGATGAGTATCATTGCTGGGCTGTGAAGAACACCCCCCAAAAGTACTCTTCCATAGCCTTATACTGTCAGGGGAAGCCACTGAGCTCTAAGGCCGACTCTTCTGACAGGGAGGGATAATTCGTGCATAAAACTAATGGCACAGATATCTCGGGCACCGGGGGCGCATGCCTGCAAAACTGACAGTGCACCAAATTTAGCAAACTCAGTTTTCTAGTGGTATATAATACTGCTAATATCAGAGGACAAGAAAGATCCTCTTTAAGATGTTTATTGGCACTGAAACAATTCTTGCACACCAAGTCATCTGCCTTCTATTCCAGTTTCAAACATCAAGGCTCAAATTACATTCAGTGAAGAAATCCAGGCATGTACCAAGGCCATCTTAGGCCGTATCTACAACTAAATACTTGTGGAATGAATGCAGGCAAGTACCAAGGCCACATCTACATCTAAAAACCTGGAGAGATCACTGTGTGACCCAAAAGCAGGATTACCTTTTTGTATGCAAGTTCAAATAACTTCAGTGAGGCTTGCTGAAGAGATGATGCAGCTTGTTTGATGCTTTCACCAGTTTCAGAATCTTTTCTTGCCAATAGCTCCTTTACTTTGCTTATCTCCTCCCTAAGCTTGTTACACTGAGAAAATATAAAGCAGCAAGTATAAGATCACATGTAAATAACAATTAACCCCCCTACAATAAAACAAGCACATACCTCGTCCTCTGGCAACTGACTTTTGAATTCCTCCATCTTGGATTCTGTATCATGGATAATACCTTCTGCATTGTTCACTGCTTCAACACGTTCCTAGAATAGGGAAAAAAACTAGGTTAATTTAAGCTGGTTGAATACTTAAAAGGGGTATTCCCATGAACATGACTATACATAAATTCATAGACAATGAAAAGTTAAACATTTTTGCAAATATAATAATAATAATAAATTAAACATTTTGCTGAGTTTTACAGATTTTCTCTAATAATTTTAGTGGTGACAGTCCGTTGTCTTAATTAGTTGTCAATGGAGACTACCACGAATGCAGGAACTCTGTGGTCTGGTACTTAGCAGAAACCCAGCCACGATTTCCTTATTGTGGCCAAGTTATCAAGGAGTGTCACTAGATGCGCAAGAAGATAATTTAGCTACAATAAAGAAATTGTGGCTGGATTTCAGACAATTGAAAGTTCCTCTATTCATGGTAGTATCCATTGGCAACCAATGAAGACAAAAGACTGTCATCACTAAGATGGTTAGCGAAAATCTTTAAAACTCTGCAAAAATTTTAATTACTTGTATTTGCAAAAATGTTTAACTTTTTATGATCTTCAAATTTACATATGGTTATGTTCATTGGAATACCCCTTTAAATGTCAGCAGTTAACCCCTTGAGGACATGGGCATTTTCAATTTCATCCTTCCAATCACTACAGCAGCCCTCCAACCTCCTTCAATGTAGAATTATGAGATAGCTTCTTTGTTTGTGCAGCAAGCTATAGTTTTTATTGTTATCATTATGGGGTACATAGAACCTTTTGATTATTTTTATACATACAGGATAAATAGTTTTATATCTTAATAGTCCAGGTATTTTTGTGTGTGGCAATACTAATGAAAGTAGTCTTGTTTAGTCGAGCTATCCATGGCAAATAGGTGACTTCACCTGAAGGACTTTCATCTTGGGGCAGGAGCCAGCCATAGGCTGGGGCTGCCTCTTGCAGTACTCTGGATTTTATCAGCTCAACCTCATCCTAGTGAGAACACAGGAAGGACCCGAGACACCAGCACAACACAGGGCTACACCAGCACAACACAGGGCTTCACCAGCCTTTATCTCCTCCCTCTTCTCTGTCTACCACCCTGCAAGCGCTCTCTGCTCCATCAATGATCTAAGAATAATATCTACCATAACTAAAACCTCCTATTTGTTTCCAAGGCTTCTTGTGGAGGCGCTACCCAAGACATTCAGATAAACCAAGCCCTCTCCAAATATGGCAGGTGTTATTACATAGACACTCACTACTCAAGTCCATGATCGATGACCGGCCCATTTTTAGCTGATAAACAGCTGCTAAGGTCAAACTAACTGTGGCATCAAAGTTGTTACGTCTCATGGGTGCCGTCATAACAGGTGAACGTGATCCACTGTCATAACAGCTAGGAGCCTATCAACGTTTCCCAGGCTTGCTACTGTATACAGTCATAGCCAAAAGATTTGAGACAAAGTTTGGATTTCATAAAGTTTACCGCTTCAGTGTTTAGACCCAAGACAGACGTTTCAATGATATACTGAAGTATAATAAGAATTCCGTAAGTTTTTACACTGTTTTGCTTACCAAGCAAATTAGTTATCCCTTTTGCCTTGTGACAGTGCTCCATCATACCGGATAATGCATTGTTTATCACCAAATGACTCCTGGACATGAATGGGTTGAGGAAGCTTTACTGCCGACATGAGACATGACCTTCTCTTCTCCAGACAATCAATCCTTCGGATGTCAAACAGTCTGAAGGGGGCTTCAGAAAAGACAACTTTACCACAGTACATCCCCTGGACTTCTTTAAGAATATAAGACTATCCTTAATGTATTTCTTGGAGAGAAGTGGCTTCTGGAAGACTGAATGTCTGAAGAAAAAGATCTACCATGTTAACAGTAAAGCATCCTGAGGCCATTCATACATGGTGTTGCTTTTCATCCAAGGGAATGAGCTTATTCACAACTTTGCCTAGAAACACTGCCATAAATAAATAAATTAAAAAAATGGTCTCCAACAGCAATTTGGTGAACAACAATGCTTTTGACCAGGAAACTCCCTAGATTACAAACCCAGTTAAAATCTGTGATCAACACTCATAGCAGGTGGACAAACAAAAGTACAATTGTTTAAAACTGCAAGCACAGATTGAACAAGAAAGGGTTGATATCAGTCATGACTTGGAACAGAAGCGGATATCCAACAAGTCAGGGAGAATTGCAGGCGGTTTGAAAAATATCGGTCAAAACTGTAAATATTAAAAAGTTTTCTCATCTCAGGATTTCAGCTGCCCTGCTGTGATCTGCTTGTTGTAAACTGCACAGTTATCTCTAGATTAGCGATGACAGAAGCATTACTTAAGAAACCTATCAAGTTCTTATCAGGGATCAAAAACTGAAAGCTCTATGCACAAAGAGAGAGAGAAGAGGATACAAATGGCCAAGAGCAGTCATCCTGATCTGAGAGCAGGCCTGTAACCTAGGCAACCAGCTGTAAACACTGAGGAGAGCTCTTTAGCTGCATCTGACAAATAAAGGAAGCTAAGGCAATGACTGGGTAAAACACTTGAAGTTCGCTTAAGCTACAAGCCTGAATATGATTCTTGAGATGGGAATACCCCTGTAAGTCTTTACCACAGAAATGCCTAACTAAAAGATCTAAAAACATTGAAGCAGCAAACTTTTTGAAAACTAAAATTTGTGTGTCTCAACACTAAGTGGTTTAGTTTTTGCTGAACTGGCCCATCCACATTTTACATGGTTGCAAGTTAGTTTACTATAAATGCCCAGCAAGTTTCACTACATTTTCCCATGCAGGGGGTCTCTGAAACACTGGAATTTTTTTTTTTTTTTTTAAAGCAATAGCAGATTGCCAGTCTCTTCCTCATCTTATTTGGAAAAAGAATTGAAGTCCTTAATTCAAAAATATTCAAAAAGTTGTGGTACTCCAGCACATAAACTCCTAATTGACAGGTAGGCACAGATTAAATGCTTACCTTTCGCCTTCTATCTTCCTCTGCATATTTTTCAGCGTTTTTCACCATATTTTCAATGTCATCCTTGCTAAGTCCACCAGAAGACTGGATAACAACTAGAAAAAAAAATAAACAGATTATTCATAAATCATCCATTTCCAAACCTCTACATTGTCAATGTATTGCCTCTTACAGTGCTTAATGCTCATCACCATAATAGTACGGCACTTTCATGCCTTAAACACAGAAAATGTGTCTGTGGCATTACTTCCAGGGCATGGCTAAACTAGTCAGAACCAGAGACTAGCCCCCCTTCTGCGACTCTGATCCCCTGCAATGATATTACATGGTCCGAGGAGTTGCCATAGCAGCCAGGGGGCCGAGCAGTGACGACCTGGCTACTTTTTCTTATTGCACATTTACTGTGTGTAATGTACTGCAATACACTGTATAGGAGTACTGTGCACTTTGGTGGAGGGGGGGGGGGAAATAAGTTCCCCTGTCTTAAAAGTAATAAAGAGTATTAAAATTCAGTTATGATTAATCACACTAACGTTTGCTAGTCCCCATCCAAGCAGGACTTTTATCTCCGCCGATTTCAGTATTTAAAACACACTGAGCAGAAACCCAGCAGACCCCATTATAGTTTACATGTGTCACCGCTTTTTAAAGGGGATAGCGTTTCAGTCTTTCGGGTCCCCATGCAGACCCGAAGGACAGAACCCCAACGCTAGTGTAAACCTAGCATCTACTTATTCTGAAGTTATTTTAGGAAATTTACATACACTAAGGAGAACAATTCTACAATGCCAATATTAAACTGGTAGAAAGAGAAATTAAATAAAGACATACTCTGCTGCTCGCGGCCAGTTCCTTTGTCTTTTGCAGATACATGTACAATTCCATTGGCATCTATATCAAAAGTAACTTCTATCTGAGGTACGCCACGAGGTGCTGGTGGAATTCCTACCTAAAAGTTAAAAAAAAAAAAAAAAAAAAGTTTGTTAGGAGGAAAGATTACATACATATTTTTTTTCTACACTTGCTTCCAATGCACAAGCTCTGCACAGATAAAGCCAAGTAGAGTGGAATTTGCTTCACTATGCATGTGTCCTCTGTTTCATCAATGCAATGTTCATGTACTGGGGCCACTGAAGAGGAATCTAGGACTCACCTCTGGCAGATTGCCTGGATTGGAGCCCTAGCAACATGAGGACATGCAGCTGGTTTATGGTCCCTAAACTGGATTTTTTTTTTAAATATAAAAAAGAAACCTGGTAAGAGCAAACCCGATTTAGCCATGGACTTACTAATGTAAACTGTCCAAGAAGTTTGTTGTCAGCAGCCATTTCTCTTTCACCTTGGCAGACTTTAATTTCCACCTGGGTCTGACCATCAGCAGCAGTTGAAAAAACCTAGAAGAGCAAACCAAATACAGATTTTTTTTTTTTTTTAATTTAAGAAAATTTAAACAGAAACCAACAAACTCCAAGTTAAAGCAGTTGCCAATTGGAACAACCACTCTACATCACACACACACACACACACACACACACACTTAAAGCGTACCTGCAGTTATAAAACAACTTTTCCTAAATCAATAACACAAGTGAAAATAAGTAACTTTATAACATATCTTAATAAACATTCTTTTCCACTTTTCAGGCACCATCTATGGAGGGGTGCGATACTACTAGAAAAGATACTCAATTGCTGCTGCACTGTACTAGTTTGTGTTTTTAACACCTCTAGGGTGTAGATAAGAGGCTACCAGTACACAAAGAGGCAATTAACCAACAACCTCATATTCCACCACTCCCTTCTCCACAGAGCTCTGTGTGTGAGGCTGACTCTTCTGTAAACAAGCAGTCAGACTGAAGAGAAGGAAAGCAGCTTTTTTTATTAATTTGTTATTTATCTAGATATATATCTGTATATCTCAGCTACTATTACCTTATTTATTCCTTTCTACATGAACATTCGGGGTCTTCTCCCCATTTTGGTCATGTGATCTCAGAGTGAAACCCCCCCCCCCCCCGACCATAACATAGCTCTCTCTCTAAAGGGTCACCATTTCAGGCAAAAGACCTTTCTGTACAATTCAAACATAATGGATTGTACCACACAGGCTGTCTACAGGAGGACAAAATCTTTTATCACTAGTTACTACTGACATAAGACGGCTCTTATCACACACCTATAATGGAGTAGATCACAGTGTGGCCTCCCTGACACTACATTTTTGGTCTCTTCAATCATTTGGGAGAATATGTAAAGAAAAGTATATTTACATTGCCCCCTAGCAGCAGTGATGGTACAATCCTCTAGCTACCCATGTGGTGCTGTGCTGAGGCATCATGGAATTGATAGCACAGAACAGAGAAAAATAAAGTCAAGATGGAGTCTGATCAGGAGTGAGGAGAAGCTGGATTGTAGATATGATGGCAGTATACATGAAAAAAGCCTGGAGAGTGAATGTCAGGTGAGGGGTGCAGGGATGGAAAAGTACCTGGAGTGCTTCTTTAAAGGGTACCTGAGTTTTCATGAAAAGTTGGAATATATGCAGGTTCTATGGCTGGATATTTATATAGGTTTCTTTATAAGGTATATTATTTATCTATACTTTACTTGGTGCACATCTCAATTTCTATGAATTTATGGCTATGTAATCGTACTTTGTTTTTATTCATGGGTTTATGTTAGGGGGATATACATATAGGAGTTCATATGTTTTTTTTTTTTTTGTATGTCCCGTTTCATAGGAATTTGCTGAAACGTTGTAGTCTACAGCTGTATAGGCCTTCACAAGATGTCCTATCAATTTTTCTGCTCTAATAGTCACATTATGGCTTCAGCACATTTCGCATTTGTCTGAGGCTGTGGGCATGAATAATAAGGAGCCGTCTGCTCCCCCTTACTTATCCACTAATGATATTACTGGTTTCATTATATATAATGAAAGACCCCTGTGACAAAATGGGAGGATCCAGGAGCACTGGATGGCAAATACATGCAGGCATGCAGCTGAAACACAGGGAGGAGGAATAAAAAAACCAAACAAACACATACCACACAACCACTGAGCAGTCAGGAAAGCTACTAGAAAATATCATCCCATAACAAACAGCCAAGATACACAGACTTCTTACATTGTCAACTTAAACTTGCAGAAAGTTCCTGACCTTTGTACAGCGCTATGAAGAAAATCAGGCTCTTCTCTCTCCATCTGCTTATCTAATTTATCTCTGGACAGATCTTGGCTAGGAACAGAGTTAACTGCAAGTTAGCTAGAAGGGAGACACTTAGTGACAGGAACTAGTGATGGGAGAGGTTTTTCCAGACCGAAAAAAAGCCACATTTTAATAAGTGCATTTTGGTCCAAGATCACATTTTCTATGAAAACAGACTAACCCTGCATTCACATGAGTGTCAGATTTACCAGTCTGGAAAGAGACTCCTAGAAGAATAGCTGTGTTGTGATGCTAGGAGTACCTGCCTCCCTACAACATACTGTCCCATACAGATTCTAGTACAGGACGCTGTCGCTGGGAGCATCATAGAGAACCATAATATCGCCTCATTCTGTACACTGGCAGCCTGTTACCTACAGCAACAATTGTGTGTTTCCAGCAGCCTCATCCTCTCCCTCCCCTCTTCATAGACTAATATATAAAAAGTAACATCCTGAAGACTGGAGAAGAAAACGACTAATTACATATATTACAAAGTTTCTTATTACCTGTACTATTCGTTCATGCAAAGTTGTTTATAACTGGAGAAATGCATTATTGTTCTCTTATAATCATGTCCATTGGTAAGTTATACATTTTCTAACATGCAGCTATTATAGAATTTGATGTTTATGCAATACCACAGATAGTACTATATTAACTGAATACAGTAAAGCCATCAGTCCAGTGATATGCAACACATACCAGAATCATCTGCAGTTATAGTATTACCTGGCTCTTCTTGGTTGGAATTGTAGTGTTTCTGCCAATCAACTTTGTGAAGACGCCACCTAGTGTTTCAATTCCAAGAGACAGTGGGGTGACATCCAACAAGAGAACATCCGTAACATCTCCAGCCAACACTCCACCCTGAATTGCAGCACCAATGGCAACAGCTTCATCAGGATTAACAGCTTTACTTGGAGCACGGCCAAACAAGTCTTGTACAGTTTGCTGAACCTACACAGATCACAAAAAAAAAAAAAAAAAAAAAATTAGTAGTGACTAAGAAGGGATTACGAGAACCAAAGTTTCTTATACCTCTAATGAATGTAAGTACATACACTTCCGTTATAAACTAAGAGAAGCTGAACGAGTCTCAAAGAAATGCATATGGAGACTGATATACAACCTACACAGAAGATTTTGTAGGATTTGAGAATTGGTGCAGGTCACATGGCTTAACAAGACAACATAACTTGATAAATCAGCAACAAAGCCATTTAAGGAGAAGCCCACTATGTGCCCCACATAGGAAATAGGGGTTTTACCTTTGGCATCCTAGTCATTCCACCAACTAAGAGCACTTCTCCAATGTCACTCTTGCTAACTTCAGCATCTTGCATGGCTTTCTGGCTTGGTGCGATAGTTCTTTTAATCAGATCACCAACAATCCCCTCAAACTGAGCACGTGTCAACTTCATATTCAAGTGCTTGGGCCCAGAAGCATCCATAGTAAGGTATGGCAGATTTATATCAGTCTACAATATGAAAAAAAAACCAAAAAAACAAAAAAAAAAAAATTTATATAATATATAATATCTATCTATCTCTATCTCTATCTCCATCCCTCTACGCAAACGTTTTGGTTTGATATTCAACAAACATTTTACAGTCATCATCCTAGTAAACAGTCTAGACCCAAGAAAAGAAAAGTCACTTAAAAATCCACCCACCTGCACGGAGGATGACAGCTCACATTTTGCTTTTTCAGCAGCTTCTCTGACTCTTTGAAGAGCCATATTGTCCTTTAATAGATCTACTGCAGTCTAGGGAACAGAATATTAGGAAAAATAAACTTCATATTCAGTAGATTTGTTTCTTCTTCTGCCAGTGATCCTAAAACTTTTTATTTCAACTTTTCGGCTGCGTCTCACACATTGTCTTGTCTAGCTCTAGTGATAGATTGATCAGATAGGAAAGCAGCCGACACACATCACAGTAAATGGGAAGTCATTTGTGACACTGTTCCCTGAATAGTTTGGCTGCAGAGAACACAGCAATCCCTACTGTGCTACTGATCACACATGGTCTAGTGTGGAGGCATCAAACTGGAGCAATATAGTAGATGCAGAGAAAGACTACAGAATATCCCTCAGCAGAATACCACCAGTATATACAAACTGCACACAACACAGTGTTTGAAACAAGTTGTCCATTCTAAACAGTCATAACGGTGAAAAAGGCAGTTTGAGGGGAAGGTGTGAATAGAGGGTGCCAAGGGACATGTACGCAAACCCTCAAACTACAGTATGCAATATCATTCATCAAAATGAAAAATGCCATCACTAGATAACCTGTAAATCATGGTCTGATCCCCAAGAGAAGAAAAATTAAAAAAGGGAATGTGTGCACAATAAGCATGATCAACATTAAAAGGGGTTTTCTGGGACTTACTAATTGTTGACCTACCCTTAGGATACCTTATCAATTGAATATTGTCAGGAGTCTGACACCAGAGCCCCCCAGCCGGTCAACCTCTTCAGTACTTGGGTGCTCAGTATCTCAGCCCATTCACTTGAATAGGACTGAGCTGCAATCAGGCAACATCACTAATGAAAGCGACATTACATGATCTGTAAAGTGATAGTGGTCGTCAGTGAGCGCCGCTTCAAACAGCTGATCCATGGGGGTGACGGGTGTCAGAACCTAACTGATCTTCAATTAATGATCTTAAGGATAGGTCATTAATTTTAAAGTTCAAGAAACTAACTTTAGGCCCCCCTTGCACACGACCATATGAAAGGTCAGTGTGCTATCTGGGTTTCTCCCGGATAGCACACTGACCCATTTATTTCTATGAGTCTGTACACTTGACCGTGTGCAGGCCCCCAACAGTCTGGGCCACAAAATATGGAACAGGTCCTACTCCTGTCCGATTTTGCAGCCCTGCTTCCGCGGCTCCTATTCACTAAATATAAGGGGCCGCAGAAGCATGGCCAGTGCACGGGCAGCACATGGATTACATCAGTGTGTCCCCTTTGCGCCACCCGTGCCGTTCATTCACAGCAGCCAATTAGCACATGGTCGTGTGCAACCGGCTCAAACCAGAAGCAACCATATTATTTTGCCAATGCATAAGGGGATGTGTTATCAAATACAACAAACCTCTCTCTTGAACTGCTTTACAATATATTGCAACAAAGCTTGATCAAAATCTTCTCCTCCAAGAAAAGTATCACCATTGGTGGATTTCACTTCGAACACGCCTTTCTGAATCTCCAGGATGGATATATCAAACGTACCACCTCCCAGATCATATACTGCAATGCTAGAAGTACAATATACATATATTAGTTATTTTGTATACAAGAGCACTGCATACATACAATATGCAAAAATAAGTGGGTTCGTTTAGCTATAGTTCTAGTATTTCAGAAATACAGGTATAAAATTAACTTACACTTTATCATCAGACTTATCCAAACCATAAGCAAGAGCAGCAGCGGTTGGTTCATTAATAACCCTCAACACATTGAGTCCAGAGATCTGTCCAGCATCTTTTGTTGCCTAGGAATAAATACATTGTCATCATTAAAACGTGGTCGAATCCAAGATTTTAAAATATATTTCTATTTTATACATTTATGGCATAACCACAGTAGATGCTGTAAATGTCCAATAGGTGCAGGTCTCAACACCCATCTCAAGAACCTGTAGTCAATGTGAAAGAAGAGGTGGCTACACATGCAACAGGCATCCCTCCCTTCATGGTGGGTGACTATGGGCATTTGTCAATTTAAATATAAAATTACAATTCTATACCTAAAAAGTATCTCTATAAATACACTGTATTACAGCCTTTATTTCAGCATGCCTCAGCTCTAAAACGTCTTCCAACATTTCCCTTTGGTGGAATCAAATTAAAAGAAGGGGAAGGGAACAAGTGACAGCAATAAATCTCAAGATCAGTGGCAAGTCCCAGCATTATATCCTAGCAATATGCCATAAACCCCACCTATAAATCAATCTGTAAGCCTCATTTAGGCTAGTTGCTCGCTGTGTGCACGCCACCGGCCGTGATTGAATGGCACAGGCCGTGCTTCTGTGGCCCCAATCATTCAATAGGACAGGAATAGGACCTATCCTGAGCTCGAACTGTCAGCCTGCACATCAATCTGTGTAATACACAGTCGTGTGGGGGCCGAAAAATGAATGGGTTAGTGAGCCATCTGGGAAAACCTAAGTAGCACACTGACCTACCTCACGGTCATCTGCAAAAAAAAAAAAAAAAAAAACAACCCCGCATTTGTGCAGGTTAAGTTAAATTCTTCAATGCAGTTTTTTGGCAACATAAGTGGTTGAGATTAAAGGGGGGGGGGGGGGAGAAAATCGCTTTCACTTTGCTGGGACTGTAACAATGCAGCTTTTTTCTGCTGTTTCTCCACAACCATGAAGAACACTTGTAAACGTTTCAATCCTTGTTTCTTAGCTGAGCAGCCCTGATCAGTAAAGGTTACCAGTGCTGGCTATAAATGATTACTTACCTGCCTTTGGGAATCATTAAAATATGCAGGAACAGTGATGACTGCGTTCTTTGCTGAGTGACCCAGATAGCTTTCTAAATGAAGAAATATAAAAGTTAAAACCATTTTTGAAGTTTCAATAGAGTTCAGAAAACCATATTTGCAAAGCTTTTCACACTTCTACCAAGTAGCAAAAAACACTTAAGACTTTTCCTGAATGTAAAATTCATCTGAAGGAGTTAATACCACACAAATAACCACGAGCAACTACCTGCAGTCTCTTTCATTTTCATAAGAACAAATGCCCCAATCTGACTGGGAGAGTAGAGCTTGCCATGTGCTTCAACCCAGGCATCCCCATTTGATGCACGGACAATCTTGAATGGAACATTTTTACTAAAGAAGTTAAAAAAAAAAAAAAAAAAAAAAATTTAGTTCATATATTAGCTAATCCACTGTTATATTCACACACAAAATAAAAAGTAAAAAAAAAAAAAAAAAACCCCAAAAATGTACTTTTTAAAAAAACAACAAAAAAAAAAAAACAAAACTGGTGCATGAGTAGTATAGTAAAAAAGTGATGTGAACCTAGCCCACATCATTAGTTGCAACTGCCTTACAGCGTACCTCCAAATAAATAGAGCAACTTTTCATGAATAAATAGTACAGGTGAATATGAGAAACATTGAAATACATCTTACTAAAGAAATATACATCCTTCCCCATCTTATACGACTAAGTTTTTACACGGTGAGGGAGTGACTGTTGGAAAAAGAGAGAAATCTTGGTACTCTGTGCTTCTGAGTGAGAAAGGTCTAAACACAGCTACCTTTCAAGATAGACTACCACTGCACAGAAGGTTGCCATAAGATCAATTAACTAGCGGTAGGAGATTCCTCCACCTTACATAGATCTGTGTAGTGAATATGGAAAAAGGACCCTATAGAAAAAAGGTGAGTGAAGATACTGAGCATCCTAATAAGTGGAGAAGGAAACAATTCACTTATAAAATACGTTCCGAAGCTTCTGATATTCACCTGTACCATTCATTTAAGAAAGGTTTTATAATTGCAGGTGCACTTTAAGAAGCATTTCTCAACAGTGCAGGAACATTAGTATAGATTAGTTATTAAACTTATACATACATATCTTTTTGAACTTCAGAATCATCAAAGCGACGGCCAATAAGACGCTTTGTGGCATATAAAGTGTTGTTGGGATTTGTAACTGCCTGGCGTTTTGCAGGCATTCCTACTAAGCGTTCCCCATCTGCAGAAAAGGCAACAACAGAAGGAGTGGTCCTGGCACCTTCTGCATTCTCCAGCACCTGCAAAGCAAAATATCTATTAGTGATCATCATACAAGTCTATCTCCCACATAGATGAGATTTATCGTCCATTCTACACATGTTTACCTGACCGTTTGCAAGGTCAACTTAAAGGATACCTAAACTTTCAGACAACTTATAATTTTCTGCCAGCATTAGTGACATTAATATTTTAAATATACTTTATTAACAGATTGGAATTCATTTCCATAAAATCCTGTGCTGAAATCCACTTCAGTGAATTCTTTGCCTCTGGAGAAGGGCCCCGGTGGTGTCAATTTAAAAAGATAAATCTTAGCCATTACAAAACACAGAAAAGTGCTTTCCATGTCATATAAAAGATGAGGTTCTATTTTATTTGTATTCTTTCCATCCATATCATATAAGAACAGTCAGGATTGAAAGCAGTTGCCCCTGAAAATTTTTCTACTTTATCAGAGCCCATACATGCCATACTCCAGTGAGTGAAGCATGGCAAAGAAACAGAATTGGAGTTTGGCACAGGATTTCAGGAAAAGGAGCCAAAATCAGTTAATAAAAGTATATTATAATATATAGTCACAGATTCTGCCAGAACATCAAAATGGTTTGAAAGGTTTGGTGAACTTTAAAACTGTTCTAAAAGATACTTTCACACCAGAGAATATAAACCAGGGCCTCGTAAAATGCATAAGGTATAATAATCACTGAAACAATAGCAAGTTTGCGAGTAACAGCATCACAATCTACTACTCCTATATTCATTACATAAATCACTTTTCAAGGGAGAGTACACTGGACAATAGGGCAAAGCTGTTACATCTCCTCCTTCCTCAACTTTGTTGCTACCATATGCTGTTCTCAGAGATGGTGCATAGACACTGCTTGCAGAATTCTGTCTATTATATGTGTTGCACAGCTTTGGATACAGTACTCATGGTTACAAATTTGATTAAATAGTCCATCAGCAACTCCTAGAATGCACTTTACCTTTGCTTGTTTTCCTTCCATTACAGCAACACAAGAATTGGTTGTTCCCAGATCTATTCCAATAACTGAACCTTTAATGGCCTCAGAGCTGTAGATCAAAATAAATGTGTTAAGAGTCCGAGCACAGATAATGTACAAGTCATAGCATACAACGAAAGGAAAACCACAGAAAAAAAAAAAATGCTTAGTGCATTGTCTTAGGCAATGATAGACATTGGCCAGCTGCACATTGACTTTCTCCCAGGAAAATACTGCACATCAGCCATATTTCCTGGACCCAGACTCCGTATCATTGCCATCTATGACGCCGAGTGTCACTGCCGTTGTAATATCATGATTACAGCAAGGGACAGGGGTCATGCGGTCAAGCAGTGACACAGCATCATAGCCAACTAAGATACTGTGAGTCCCATTCTGGGAAACACAGCTTATATATATGGACCGTATTTTCTGGATGGAAGGAGAAATTGTACAATTGACCTTCAACAAGGAGGTCATGACCAGCTCTTCATGCCCTGTACTAGGTATAGCAGCGAGGACACCAACTTTATTAAGAGAGAAAATGTTTCAAGTTGAGGTCCTTCTCCATGCAGATTATAGTACACCTGGTGTGTCTTTGTATTACATAGGCCTCCAAACACTGGAAGTATAATCTTCAGTAATCTGTCCTCTACAGCAGGTCGCACTAGAAACACACTGAAGGACCGGCCTATGAACAAGGGTTCTCAAGAGAGGCTTCTCGCACTGCAAAGGTAGCATTCCGATGGAGAAAGCATACTATAAAGAAACAAAGAATACTAGATAATGAAATACTTACGCATAGTTCCTCTTTGATGCTGCTCTGAGCAACTCTTCACTGACGCCATTAAAACAACCCTAAAAGAAGAAAAAAACAACATTGTAAATTAGAGTATTTAGAATCACCCAGGGATTCAACAGTCTTAAAAGTTCCAGTGTTATCCTAGTAACTCTAGGTTCACACTAGTGTTTAGGTTTCAGCTCTTCGGGTCCGCTTGGGGGAGGCCGATTTCCCCTGTAACTGGGGCTGATACATTGAGCTCTGTGTACACAGCGATCAGGAAGGCAGGGATGGTAGTAAACCGGCTCCCAGTTTTGGCAGATGCACGATTTTGTGCAGCAGCTGAAAACTGCAAGGACGTACCGGTACGTCCTTGCAGAACAAGAGAGCCACTTCCGGACGTAAATAGTCTATCGGCGGTCCAGATGTGGTTAAAAAGCGGTTACCCGTATACCCCATAGACTATAACGGGGTCCGCCAGGTTTCCTGCTTGCAAGACTTTTCTCTCCCACTAGTTTTGGCGGAATGGGGGACAGAGTGCCCAAACGCTAACTTGAACCTAGCGTAACAAGTTATCACCTGTACATATGATAACTGCCTGATCACTGGGGTCCAACCAATGGAACCATGGGTATAGAATCAGAAAAAAAAAAAAAAGTTACCTACTACGGCTTTAAAATAAAATGATTACTTATTTAAAATTATATTATGCAATTATCGATAGTTTGTTGCATATTTACTTTTATACCAAATCAATTACTATTTATGTAACTGGCCTAGGGCTTCACTGCGACTTTAACCGTGACTGCTGTTGCCATGTGATTTCTGTACTAAAGTTAGTGAATGGCGCCACACTGTGACCACAGCTTCTAGTCGCAAACTACTTCTCATATTTTTATGAATAGAAGTCGTGGTTGCAGCACCATAGGGGTCACAATACAACTCCATTCATTGACATTAGGGCAGCGGCTAAATACCATACCTAATGACCGCCCACCAGACCACACATCTAACACCTGGAGCAGAGGCAGTGGAATAGCAGGGCAATTCAGGGACCATTGGTTGTGCAATGAGAGTCATGGACAAAGTCACCATGTAGCCCTAGTCTTAGAGAGCTGACCAAAGCAGTGAACCAATTATGAAGTCTGAACAGGAGTCTAATTTGGGCTGTGAAAAAAAAAAAAAAAAAAAGAGTTGAAGAGGCAGTCAGTGGTTTCGGCTATGAACTCCATAGCTCTGACTGGCACCCCCAATGATTGTCAAAACAGGGGTCTCGAGCTTCCCCTTTTCCCCGGCTGCAAAACCATGGCCACAAGTAGATGGAGGGAGTGACAGTTAAAGGCATTGTGCTACTACATTCACTTATCCTCTATCCAAAACGAAGAAGAGAATGGGGGGACAGAGAAACCACCTGAACCCTCCCTGTGAATTTCCAGCAGCCACCACACAAGTGATTGGAGCGCCTGCCAGTCAGTAACTGGGAGATTCAGTGGGCACTGTTTTTTCTTTTTCCTGGTTACTGGGGTCCTGTGGGTAAAGGATGGGTGTATGCAAGGTCATAAATCCTCTAAAGAAGACTTTTCATTATGATCACCAACTTCAACTCTCTGCATCCTTCAATAAGTGAGGCGCTACTGATTCTGGCACGGTTGGATTTTTTTATCTAGTCCCCACTATCATTTTTATTTCAGCTCTCAATATGCTAATTAAACTGTCATGTGGGTGGTTCTCTGCATATGGGGGGAGGGGTAGACAGCCTGGAACAGACCATCTAACAGAAGAGATCCTAGATAGCATACTGAGTGCTGAACGTAACAAATGACTGCTCGATAACACCCGGAGGCTAGAGCTCAAAAAATTCTAACTGCAAAAAAATCCATAGTGAAGGATCTACTGAAGAACTCAAAGAGTTGAAGTTGTGAGAGGTGATGAAATGGTAGTTGCTAGAATGGAGTGAATGAAGTCAGGTACTATGAAATTTCCTTTCAGCATGTGTACTACTGCTCCATTCAATCTATATGAGTGCGACAGCAAGCTACAGCACTCGTCTACCTTCATCTGCCATAGCTTTGAGTTACAGCAATAACACACATGCATGGGAACTGCTCCATTCAACTTATTCCACCACAAAATAACAGCCAGAATTGTGATTGGTGCTTCAGAGGTCAGACTGCCACTAGTCTAGCAGTTACTCAGTACATAGGAGATTAACATGTTACTAATGGAATAACCTTTTAATTCTATTGACAAAACACATCCCACTTATACAATATGAAGAGAGTACCCGGGTCAAGACAAAAGCCTTCCCAAAAGTCACACAAGTTATCTAACACACACAGATACTTAGCCACTTATATTTAGCCACTCTGGCAGCAGCATCAGCAAACAAAATGTTGGGGCACTTATCAAGCGTCAGAATTTCTAAGGAAATAAAGGCACCAGTTTGGGAGTTGAAACATCCCTGAATTGTGGATGAATAAAGCAGTCCCACATTTTGTTCATACTATATCAGGTGTTACCTGCCTCTCCGATGTATACTATTACACTGATGACGGCTCACCAACTGTCGCAGATTCCGCCGAAAGTCAGTGCAGAGAAAAGTTCTGCACAGAGGACTTCTCTCTCCACTGGTTTCAGTATAAAACCAGAGGAAACCTACCTGGACCCCATTATATTCTATGGGGCCTGCAGATAACCACTCTCAGCGAGCAGGCTCTCAGGATGTGAACGATGGAGAGCACGGTGCAAGTTGAGTTACCTTATGTCATAAAAATGGCTGGACCACTACCTAAGCACTTTTAAGCCACATGTCAATTTTCTTTCCTCATAGATGGTAAGCTCCTGTGAGCTGGGCCCTCAGGCCTATTGTGTGAATAGATATTTAATTTGTTACTGTAAGGTATCATTTTGCCTATATATGAGCCTCATGAGCTGTAAAGTGCCGCACAATATGATGGTGCTGTATATACATACATAATATATTCATATTTTAATTATAAAACACACACGTATATAGAGAAGCTTTAGCAAACCACAATGTCACTGTCCTTTATTTGTACCTGCCACTTCCATGAAGAAAGCAGCCTTATTGGGGGCTGAGCCAATATACATCCAAGCCGATCTTCTGCAATGACATCACACATGATATTGCACAGAAATGTGAACATAGGATCAACCCACAAGATGGCTGCCCCCACTGCACACAAGACAGTCTGAATATATGATCCTCACTAGAAGATACTAGACCATAAACTAGCATATAATCTGCAAGTGAAAACCTTCAGATACAAATAGCTACAAGTAAACCATAGCTCTCCTTCTCCAATATAATCATTTCTATTTTTCATTTAATATGCCTATATACATATTTAATTACTGATATGGTTATATACCACAAGTCATATATATTCTAATACACAGCCAGAAATGAGCTCTACTAATAAAGACACAATAGCACTCATTCTTTCTAGAACACCAATGACATAAGTGATAGAAACAATAAATAATCATTCATATACTTTCAAATATAACAACATGTCCCTTCCATGGACAACTCAATAAGAAAACGATTAACGAAAGTCAAGAGAAAATCCAGTCCTATCCCATTCATCCCACCCTCTATGCAAGATGGTGCAATCCTATGACGTTTTCTGTAACCTTGCAGTATAGAGCCGAGGCCGGTCCATTACAGAACAGTGGGGGGGGGGGAAGTTACAAAAGCATTTCTAATCTGGGACTATAAAGACATAAACGATCACTAGTTTCCTATAAGAACACCAGCCCAGTAGAATAGCAGACAGAAATGACAAAGCCTGTGACGCCTGTCACCGATCTATAACGCCAGTCACATGTAATTGCTAACAGAACAGATACCTTGTGGGCTTCGCCCCGTGGCACGCAGGACAGAAGGCGGCTGACGGTTCTACTTGCGCTCAGCATGATGCGGTATGAATGTGACGAGGAACGCGGTGACACACAGACAAGGCAGCGGCAGAAAGACACCGGTCACACTGCGCACTTCTAGAAGTATCCGAACCACGTGGGAGTGACCGCAAAGTTCACGGCGACAGGGGGAGGTCATTCAGGCTCCGCCTTGTGCACCTCAACAAGGGCCTGTCCGCCAGGCGTCCTTATCACAGAAGAATACGGCACGTATCCAGATTACGGAAAGCGAGAATAGGCTATACGGGAGGGACATAACACTTGTAACTAACAATATCCCCTTAGCGAGGTCTAGTGCGAGCTGAAGGGGGAAAGTGTTTTCAGGCGTCATCTGGGTCAGCTAGATTGGGTCCTGAACAAGGCCGCGCTGTCAAGGTCATCGGGGACAGGAAGTGAAAAGTTGTCAGTGCGTGGTTTGCAGGGGATGCCAGGGATGGGTGGTGGGGAAGTGTCTGCTAATGGGATGCTGGGCACGGCGAGCCTGTCTCATGTAGACAGCTTTATGTCAGCTGCGACAATTGTCATATAAAGTAATAAGAGTGTCATTAATCACGTACTAAGGAGCTGATCATTATGGAGTGTGCCCCGTGTGAGGCAGGGCTGTCATTGTGGGGAACTGAAGGCTACACTCAAAAGGAGAGTGAACCATGACTGATGCGATGCCTTCAAACGGTGTATTAAAAACCTGAGTGTGTAAATATGTCTTTATTTCATAGCTGTAAACTCACTGAGCGAATCAAAAGAATGTGTAGAGAAAACCCTGTGCGGTGGCTTATGTAAGGAAATGATGCAATGAGCAGTAACCCAGACCAAATCACATGCTTGTCACTGTAATGGGTGCTTGTATTTACTCAGAAGTCAGATCACCTTTCTATCTTCATTTCTTGTAATTTCCAAATATTAAGGTTTATCTTTATTAATAAAATAGCACTGTATTTCTTGGACCTAGTGAGTTTATATCATACAAATATCTACTCCAGCTTTGAAAAAGCAGTATTTAATCTATTCACTTTCTCCTCTATGTCTAGGTTGAAAAACAACCCAAATCTTATTTTTAGGGCTGTTTCACATGGCTGAGTTTGGTCCAGGAGTCTCGGATCATGTATTGGTTAGTTTTACACTAGGTACACCCTAGTGTTCAGGTTTCTGTTCTGGACCCGAAAAACGGAAACTCTATCCACTTAAAAAACGGTTACCATAAACCCCATAGACTATAATGTGGTCCGCCGGGTTACCATCCGAAATCACCAGAGAGAAAAGTTCTGCTTTAAGTGGAATGGGGGATGGAGACCCCGAACAATCACCCAAAACTAGTGTGATTGCAGCCTTAAGTGCATTCTCCCTGCACCAGTCCCTTGTTGACATAGATGTTGCTGTCAGTTACACTACTTTTGTGCCATAAATGATGAAGACTATGGTACAGGTGGTGAGGCTAGCTCAAAAACACTGTTTGCGGCTCTTTTATGTGGGTTAAATACTTACAAATCTGCCAGTTTGAGACTATTTTGGGCCACAAAAATGGCATAGCCATTATGATTAATCCTCCTTTTGTCTTTCACCACAACACGTCATACAGCCAAAGATTTCAGTGTTAACAAGTAATGAAAGTAAATGCGGTCATGTTGTGTAGTTGCTGTGACACCATGGTCAAAAAAAAAACTTAACCTGATGGGAAATTGCAGAGCATACACATTCGTTTTCACTACTTGAGTACAGCCCTACTCTGTGATCTTTGGCCATGCAATATAGTCCTATACTTACGGTGGTTTTCCACTGCATTTTTTGATGTATTTTTTAACTCAAATCAACAAATGGATCCAGCAGGAAGGAGAAATGTAAGTCCTTAGTTTTTATTTTGCATTCCTTTTAAAGGGAATCTGTCACAGAAAAGTCACTATGGAACTACAAGGCACAGATAGCTGGGATACCCAAAAGGCTTTTTTTCTGCTTCCTGACTGACACTGCCTTTCCTGAGATATTAAATTGACATGATTGACATTTTGAGCTTGTCTGTGTCACGGCTGTCTGTAGGCAAATCAAGTCCACCTCCGATGCCACAGCTATGCATCCTATTAATGTCCCCTGCACAGCACTATTATTGGTTTGGAAGGCATTTTGATCCTGACCCCCTTTACAGGGGTTATCCAGGTAGAATATCTATTTTTTGCCTATTTCACTGGAGGACACAGCACCATGGGTATAGACTTGGCCTCTAGGAGACTGACACTAGGGAAATGAAAAGCTGTTGGCTCCACCTCCAGGCTATACCTCATGTGTCCCTTCCTATCATTTAGAGCCTCCTGCAGTAGAATCCGCGATAGCTAGGTTCTCCAAGGCTTCTATTCTGCCTTCAGCAGACTCCGCCTCCCTCCGTGATCCCTTGGACAAGAAGGTGGATTTCCTCGCCAGGGTGGCCTTCGTAGCAGCTAGTTTCTCCCTGTGGCTTTCCTTCCTTCCTCAACAGTTTCTTCCATGTATGCAGGTTCCGCCATAGTTTCTGCAGTCTGTGGTGGCATCCCTTGAGAAGGGCGAATTCTTCATCCATCTACATCCGCGATGCTACGATCTTCATATCCCTAATGCGCTGTGCCATCAGCTTTTTCTTCGCATGGATGCAGATTCGCAACTTTTCCAGTTTGTCGCTCTCTCCTTCGGGCTGGCCTCTGCCCTCTGGGTTTTTTCCTAGGTGATGGCATCTCTCATGGCCATCCTCGGCTTCAGAGGTGTTGCCAAGATTCCATACTTGGACGACATCCTGGTGAAGCATCCGCCAAGTCGGACAATCTGACCAGCTTGCGGATCACCATGGTCCTTCTTCGCGGGTTCAGCTGGCTTATCAATGAGGAAAGGTCTTGTCTCAAGCCCTCTAAGCGGATGGAATGGGACATGATCCTCGACACTCACCAGGGCATGATTCTCCTCCTGGAGGCCAAGATCCTGAGGTCCCATGTGTCCTACCTTCGGAGGTACTCTCCCTGGTCTCTTCGTTTCTACATGCAGGTCCTGTGCACAATGGTCACAACCTTCAATGCTGTCCCTTTCACTCAGTTACTCTCTCTTCCTTTGCACTTGGCGATTCTGATCTGCTGGGACAAATTTCTGGCCAGCCTCAACTGCCTGATTCTGTTTCCTCCTCGGGTTTGCCAAGCGCTTCTTTGGTGGTTCTCCTCCCCAGGAATTTCTCAGGGGAAGTCCTTCTTCCCCTCTGTAAGCAGGTCATTACCACCAACGCCAATCTACCCGGCTGGGGAGGGCTTTTCGGTGCATTGATCGTTCAGGGCCTGTGGTCCAAGGCCGAGTCCTCCCTCCGATTCAACCTGCTGGAACCAAGGGCTATCTTCTTAGCCCTGTCTCATTAGACGTCTCTCTTCCAAGGACATCCGGTCACAGTCCAGACCGACAACTCCTCCGTGGTCGCCTACTTGAACCCTCAGTGGGGCACCAGGAGCCGTGCGACCTTACTAGAAGCCTCCAGATCTCTTCCTTGGGTGGAGTGCCACGTTCCGGCTCTTTCAGCGGTCCACTTTCCAGGCATGGACAATTGAGTGGCAGACTACTTAAGTTGAGAAAATATTGCTCTGGGGCGATGGTCGCTTCATCAGCAGATCTTCCCTCCGCTGTGCTCCCGCTGGGGCACGCCAGACGTTGACCTCTTCGCCTCCCGCCAGAACCACAAGGTCCCCGACTACATAGCCAGGTCTCTGGATCCCTGAGCCATCACCGATATCACTCTCATGATTTTGAATTTTTGCCTCCTCTTCCTCTTCTCTCTCGGGTCCTCAAGAATCTCAAGACCGAGGGGGTTCAAGCTATCCTGGTGGCACTTGGTTGGCCCTGCCAGATCTCGTTACGTGGATCTCATGTTCCTGTCGGCGGACGCTCCTTGGCCTCTTCCTCTGCAAGTCGACCTTCTGTCTCAAGGACCACTGTACCACCCCACCTTGACTCAGCTGCGTTCAACGGCGCGGCTGTTGAATACGAGGTTTGAGGTGTCGTGGGTTTTCAGTGCCTGTTATTCAGACCATACTCAAGGCCCAGAAATCCCAGACAGCTGAGATCTACCATCGCACGTGGAAGGCTTATGTCCACTGTTGTGAGAGTAACGATTCTCATCCGATCTTCTCCAGTCTGGTCTGGATCAAGGTCTTAGTCTTCTTCCCTTTACAGGCTTTCCTACAGGGAGTGACGCACTGTGCCCCCCCCAACATCCACCCTTGGAACTGTGGAATCTTAACCTCATCCTTGAGGTACTTCAGGTTCCCCCCTTCGAGCCTTTGATGGATATCTCTCTTTGCCTTCTGTCCTAGAAGATTGTGTTCCTGGTGGCCATTACCTCCTTCCGCAGGGTCCCGAGCTGGCTGCCCTTTTCCGACAGCCTCTCTTTCTGGTCCTCCACAAGGATGCCACCATCTGTTCTGCCTATGGTGGTTTCCTCCTTCTACATCGAGGACTTAGTCTTACTCTCTTTCTGCTTGGACCACAAGAATCCACATGAGCGCTCCCTTCCCTGCCTGGTTGTTGTCCAGGCGATTCAGGTCTATTTGTCCCTCACTGATATTTTCCGTGGTTCAGACGCTTTGTTCGTTCTCCCTGAGGGCACTTGTAAGGGCTTGCCTGCTTCCAATGTTTCCATCTCCTGATGACTTCGGTCTGTGATTAAGGAGACCTATTGGTGTAAGGGTAGGGCTCTGCCCTTCTGTGTGACTGCTCTCTCCTCGAGAGCTGTTGGAGCTCCCTGGGCCGTTCGGTATCAGGCTTCTGCTTCCCAGGTCTATAAGGCTCCCATTTGGGCCTCTATCCACTTTTGCTAAGTTTCACCAGATCCATTCTGTGGCCTCTGCTGATGCCAGTTTGGGTTGTAAGGTTCTGCAAGCGGCTGTGCGCTAAGCGGTTCACATGGCCGTGTTTTTCCCACCCTCTGGGACTGCTTTAGGACATCACATGGTGCTGTGTCCCCCAGTGAAATATACAAGAAAATGGGATTTTTGTACTCACCATAAAATCCTTTTCTCGTTGTATTCCTGCCCAAGCTGTGTTGGTTCCTTTTAGGGTTTAGGACATGGTGTTTTTTGGTTTCGTAGTTGTTTTGTTCTTTTGTGTCTTTCTCCTACTGCTGCGGTACAAACTGATTAATGCACAGTGCATGTGGTAGGGTATAGCCTGGAGGTGGAGTCAACAGCTTTTCATTTCCCTAGTGTCAGTCTCCTAGAGGCTAGGTCTATACCCATGGTGCTGTCCCCCCAGTGAATACAACGAGAAAAGGATTTTACGGTGAGTACAAAAATCCCATTTTTAAATAGTTGGGGGTCCAAATGCTGATATCCTGGCACATCAGATGTTTACCCATTCGTGCGTGACTTGCAGTGCTCCCCCGCTGCACTTTTAATAATGGCCATTGTGAGTACTGCAGTGTTTGTCCCATAGACTTCAATAGGACAACTGCTGCAGTACTCACTACGGCTATAATCAACCTCTTCCTACACCATGATGTAATAGTATGTCATGGAGCAGGCTAACTTCACTCACAATGATGTACTATTATGCCATGGCAGGGTTGTAGCTATAGGGGGTACAATGGTAGCAGTTGCTACCGTGCCCTGGAATCTGAGGGGGACTGACATACACTATCACAATATCACTATTCTAAAAGGCTCAAGGTAGGCAACGAGGCACCCCTTACAGATTTTCATTGGGGTCCAGGAGCTTCAAGCTTCACATCTGTGTCTTGGTAATGTCACCCGCTCAGAAACAGAATGGCTGACACCCGCAGCCGGAGCTGAGCTCCGATGTGGGTGTTAATCATAACCGTGGCATCGAAGGGATTTCCCTAGCAAACGCGTACCTGATAGCCCCACTGGCAGGATACAGTGGGGAAAAAAAAGTATTTAGTCAGCCACCAATTGTGCAAGTTCTCCCACTTAAAAAGATGAGAGAGGCCTGTAATTGACATCGTAGGTAGACCTCAACTATGAGAGACAAAATGAGAAAACAAATCCAGAAAATCACATTGTATGATTTTTTTAAAGAATTTATTTGCAAATTATGGTGGAAAATAAGTATTTGGTCATCTACAAACAAGCAAGATTTCTGGCTCTCACAGACCTGTAACTTCTTTAAGAGGCTCCTCTGTCCTCCACTCATTACCTGTAGTAATGGCACCTGTTTGAAGTTGTTATCAGTATAAAAGACACCTGTCCACAACCTCAAACAGTCACACTCCAAACTCCACTATGGTGAAGACCAAAGAGCTGTGGAAGGACACCAGAAACAAAATTGTAGACCTGCACCAGGCTGGGAAGACTGAATCTGCAATAGGCAAGCAGCTTGGTGTGAAGAAATCAATTGTGGGAGCAATAATTAGAAAATGGAAGACATATAAGACCACTGATAATCTCCCTCGATCAGGGGTTCCACTCAATATCTCACCCCGTGGGGTCAAAATGATCACAAGAACGGTGAGCAAAAATCCCAAACCACACGGGGGGACCTAGTGAATGACCTGCAGAAAGCTGGGACTAACGAAACAAAGGCTACCGTCAGTAACAAACTACGCCGCCAGGGACTCAGATCCTGCAGTGCCAGACGTGTCCCCCTGCTTAAGCCAGTACATATCCGGGCCCGTCTGAAGTTTGCTAAAGAGCATTTGGATGTTCCAGAAGAGTATTGGGAAAATGTCATATGGTCAGATGAAACCAAAGTAGAACTGTTTGGTAGAAACACAATTTGTCGTGTTTGGAGGAGAGTGAATGCTGAGTTGCATCCAAAGAACACCATACCTACTGTGAAGCATGGGGGTGGAAACATCATGCTTTGGGGCTGTTTCTCTGCAAAGGGACCAGGACGACTGATCCATGTACATGAAAGAATGAATGGGGCCATGTATTGTGAGATTTTGAGTGCAAACCTCCTTCCATCAGCAAGGGCATTGAAGATGAAATGTGGCTGGGTCTTTCAGCATGACAATGATCCCAAGCACACCGCCAGGACAACGAAGGAGTGGCTTCGTAAGAAGCATTTCAAGGTCCTGGAGTGGCCTAGCCAGTATCCAGATCTCAACCACATAGAAAACCTTTGGAGGGAGTTGAAAGTCCGTGTTGCCCAGTGACAGCCCTAAAACATCACTGCTCTAGAGGAGATCTGCATGGAGGAATGGGCCAACATACCAGCAACAGTGTGTGCCAACCTTGTGAAGACTTACAGAAAACTTTTGACCTCTGTCATTGCCAACAAAGGATATATACCAAAGTATTGAGATGAACTTTTGTTATTGACCAAATACTTATTTTCCACCATAATTTGCAAATAAATTCTTAAAAAATCAGACAATGTGATTTTCTGGATTTGTTTTCTCATTTTGTCTCCCATAGTTGAGGTCTACCTATGATGTCAATTACAGGCCGGCCTCATCTTTATAAGTGGGAGAACTTGCACAATTGGTGGCTGACTAAATACTTTTTTCCCCCACTGTATACTCCAATGCTTCTGTACTGGAGTGTAGAAGAAAAATGTTAAAAAAGTAAGAAAAAATAGTATTAAAAAAATAAATAACCCCCCCATAAAATGCTCTTTTCCCTTATAAACGCAAGAAGTAACAATTTTTTGCCATGTCGTGTTTCTGACCTGTTTTTTTTCCCACAGCACTTTTTCTCTGCGACCCACTACGTGGGGCCTTAACCTTAGGCTGTTTTTGGATGCCATGTCATATTTGCAGGGACCCTAAAAGTAGCCCCAACAAAATGGTGATTTCTTGGGGCTCTGCAAAAACAATATGGCATCCAGAAATAAGTCCTTCTAAATCTATACTCCACAAGCTTCTGAGCCCTGCTGTGCCCAAAATCAGGAAACAGCATAATAACTGGGTTGATGACTTTTCGCAGTGCCATTCACTGGACATGACATATTGGGCACTGAAGAAGCATACAGTATATCTGGGAATATTTCAATTTTAATTTTGCATCATCCATTGCACATTTCTTTATGAAAACCACTTCTTGGGTCAAAATGATCACTATAGCCCTAAATAAATTTTTGAGATGTGGAGTTTCCAAAATGAGGTTGTTTTTTGATATTTTCCATTATACCGGCTTTGTAAATGTGTTTTGGCAAACGAAAATTATTCTGCCCTTCAAAAGCCTAATTTTGCTCCTTGCCTTGTGTGCCCTGCTGTGCGCCCAAACAACATTTTTTATCCACATGTGGGGTATTTCTTTACGTGGAAGAAATTGAATATCAAATTGTGGGATGCATTTTCTCCTTTAAACCCTTGTGAATGATAATGAAAAAATTGTGGCTAAATTGTTTTATTGGGAAAAAGTAATTTTTAATTTTCACGTCCCAATGTTAAATAAAATCTGTGAAATGTTGTGGGGTGAAAATACTCACTATACCCCTCGATAATTTCCTGTCACTTTTGGTGGGTTTCCATTGTACTGGTACTTTAGGGGCTCTGAAAATCAGACAAGACAACCAAAAACTATTCTATGCCTTCGCTTTGGCACGCTAACATGTGCCCAAACAGCAGTTTACATTTGTGAAAGATCCTCCGTGCGCCAAACCGCTTTGGCCACACCCTGAGTCCTCTTTCATATAAAAACCACACTCACCTCCAGTGAGTGCCGGGTTCACCAGATAAATACAAGACAAGCCTTCTAAATTTTATATATTTATTAACCCCTAAATGGGTCGGTATTAAAATCTAACATATACAGATCAGAACAGATATGCAGACATATGCAAGCATTAACAGTTACTAGTTGCAAGATACAGTACAAATAAAATAAAAGGGATTAAAGGTGAAATAATTACTTTACCACATATGTCCTTGATGTGGTTCTATAGTCCAACACTCAAACATGGCATGTGTGAGTCACCAGTGGAGGCTTTTCAGCATGTGGCATTAAAACGATAATCCCGCCTGCATGCTCTCATAACAGTCTCTCACAGTCTCTTGTAGGCTCATCATCGTCAGCAGCAGCATTCCAACCTGCCTGCTCATAGTAGCATCTCAGTCAAAGTCTCTCTCAGTGGAAGTCTGTGATGGTCTCCTGCATAATCTCTTAGTGTTAGTCTCCTGCATAAATCTCTTAGTGTTAGTCTCCTGCATAAATCTCTTCCCACAGACCTCTTACCTCATCTTTTATACCCTTTATGCCCCCTCCCAGAATGAGGTCACCGGCGACAGTACGTCTGATGAGTTAATTCAATCACGTTCAGACCCTTTGTATGTAGATGAGACAAAGTGAATTGATACCCTGTTATCAGTCATATCTGGTCAACAGCCCAGGCTTGAACAATGCACTATTGTTTGATCAGCCAGGGCTGTATAGGAATACAATGGAGCCCTATTGTTCCAGCCCAGACGCCACTGCCAATATGCACCTAGGCTTGTAGCCGCACACAGTATGCAAGCAAGGAAGAGGGGATATCCTATACCCAGAGACCAAAATATAGCTGAGTTATGGCCATATTTAGGCAGAATCATCACACCTCCCCCTTTAGATGGGGCTTGCAGGAAGTAGGGGCCTACGCCCCTCTTCTGAAAGCACCTCCGCCTCCAGCTCCTCAGGCTTTGGCCCCAAGGCTTTCTCACCTTCCCCCCCGGGGTCCCAGCAGACTCGGGCCTTGTCAGACTCTAAGGGTGGTTGAGCGCCATGCGCCTTCAATATGTCCAGACTAGGGTCAGCTTGGACAGGCTCTCTGAACTCTTGGCTGGAGTGAGACACAAGAGAGGTGCATGTTACATAGCTGCCGGCCCCTTCTGTCTCTCTAGTCTGACTAGGGACACTTTTAAGGCCCAGGCTCTGAGCCACGTACACTTGGCTACCTCCTGCCTGTTCTGGGTCTGCTTTCTGAGTACTGGCACCCCGTGGAGCCACACTCATGACCTCAGGCCCTTGGGGTACCATTCCAGAGATCCCATCCTGGCAATCTCTGCTCTCCCGGCTACCCTTGGCCTGCTCTCTCGGGGTCTTCCCCACACTAGCCGCTAGTTGGGAGAGTTCTAGGGGATTCTGCACCTCCCCCTCTGCTTCCAAACCTAGGGGCACCTCGGGTTCTGGCACAGGCATGTTTGGACCCTGTCCTCCTTCCCCGACGCCTTGCCCCTTTGGGCCTATGTCCTGTTCCTCCTGTACTTGGGTGGGTGATGGTGATACCTTGGGCAAATGACTGAGATCATGCTTCCCCAAACCATCCTCCCACAATACATTGACAGGTAATACATTGGACATACCCTCTTCTTGGATCACATCTCCAGTACCCCATGCCACCTGCACTTGGGCCATGGGCACTCCTGGAATAGAACTGGACAGAAGAGACGTGTATGTCTCATACAGGCCGGACTCCTTCGGCTTCAAGGGAGTGAGGCTAGTCATGGCGGTCTCAGCACCGACTCCAGGTGGTGTAGGCAACGGTTCAAGGGTCGGAACGCCCTCCACCCTTGTATCACTCTGGCTGCGGGCTAACACCGCACTACCAGCAGTCCGTCCCTCACCTGGATCGGCCATGAGATCCCCATAGCCTACCTGACCACCTGGCACATGGTCAGTAGTTGGGTGTTTATCGGATACACTGGGCGAAATAGTAGAAGTCGCTTCCAGTGACTCAGAAGAGCTACCCTGTACATTTTCACAATAAGCATTGGCAATTACATTGACAGTACCTTCATCAGCAATTGTTAATTCACACCGGGCCTCAATGAGATTTGTGGTAGCCAGATTAACAAGCTGGGAGGGCGACGCCCCCGCAGATGTGGGTGTGTCTACAGACTTAGTCTCATTGGTTCCTAGCACCGGAGGAAACAAAGCATCACTAACATTTTTGCTGAGCTGGGTTGCAGGAAGTTCAGTTGCATCTTCCCTGCTCTCAGCTGAAGGCAACTCATTAGCAGGTACACTTACTGCCATGGGAAGTATCTCAGAGGGGGGGTTACGGGCTCTCTCTGCAGATATGACAGACACATTATCAGCATTAATCATAGACAGTCCATCACAGTAAATTGGGTTGCTCCCCACCCCATATTGGGACATCACAGGTCCCAGATCAGTTCCCAACAGTACATTATTAGGCAAATCAGTCAATAGTCCCACAGTCCGCATTCCTTTTCCTGCACCCCCATCCAGACACACAGATGGGCCACCTGCTGTGGCTTGGGAAGCAGGGAAGTTCTCAGGGTAGTTGGGGCACTCCTTCTTGAAATGTCCTGTCGGGTTACAGGCATGGCCCCGCCGCACCTCCCCTTGGGGTTTGGGAAAGGTCAGTAGGGTGCCCAGAGTTCTTGGGACAGGAGAGGGACCACCCGGGGCATAGCTTGTCTCACCCGACCTGACGAAAGACGGCTGTGGTGAACTCCGGCCTGGCTTCTCCTTCCAAATTGAGGGTCTCTGCAGGGTTGTTGGAGTTTGCGCCTGCTGGCAGAGCTCCATCCTTTTGAGCTCAAGCCGATACTGCCATTCTGCTGCCTTCCTCTCTCTCTCTGCCTGTCGCTCAGCAGCCTGCTGTTCCCATTCTGCAGCTTTCTTCTCTCTCTCTGCCTGTCGCTCAGCAGCCTCCCTTTCTCTCTCTGCCTGTCGCTCAGCAGCCTGCCGTTTTTGTTCTACAGCTTCAAGAAAACGGTCCAACACCTGCAGGTATGTGTTAGGGTCACTGGTGCCTACTTGCTGTAGGGCCATTTGCCAGTATGAAACCGTTCCCCCCACAAGGCTGGGGTTAATGGTCTCTCCTGGTGAAGTAATCCTTGGGACCGAGCTGCTTGCCGCACTTCCTGGCCTAGCCCCAAAATCAGGACTCTGCTCGATTCTCTGCATGGCTGTGGCTGCCTCCATTTCAGCCATACGCTCAGGATCTCCAAAAGCCTGGTTCTGCAGTTCTGGAGATCTGCTTCTGAGCCCACTAGCCATCCACTGGTATTTGCCAAATAAAAGATAGGATAGAATAAAAAGAATAAGGGAGGGGAACAGCACTGTATCAAACTTTCACTGTATCTTAATGCTTGCTTTAATACCGAGCTTGTCTCATAGGATTACCCTAATCCCCAGCATGTGAGTGATATAGGTCACCAACACACACCGTTTATCCTAAGATCCCACCGCTACCACCAATGTGAAAGATCCTCCGTGAGCCAAACCGCTATGGCCACACCCTGAGTCCTCTTTCATATAAAAACCACACTCACCTCCAGTGAGTGCCGGGTTCACCAGATAAATACAAGACAAGCCTTCTAAATTTTATATATTTATTAACCCCTAAATGGGTCGGTATTAAAATCTAACATATACAGATCAGAACAGATATGCAGACATATGCAAGCATTAACAGTTACTAGTTGCAAGATGCAGTACAAATAAAATAAAAGGAATTAAAGGTGAAATAATTACTTTACCACATATGTCCTTGATGTGGTTCTATAGTCCAACACTCACACATGGCATGTGTGAGTCACCAGTGGAGGCTTTTCAGCATGTGGCATTAAAACGATAATCCCGCCTGCATGCTCTCATAACAGTCTCTTGTAGGCTCATCATCGTCAGCAGCAGCATTCCAACCTGCCTGCTCATAGTAGCATCTCAGTCAAAGTCTCTCTCAGTGGAAGTCTGTGATGGTCTCCTGCATAATCTCTTAGTGTTAGTCTCCTGCATAAATCTCTTAGTGTTAGTCTCCTGCATAAATCTCTTCCCACAGACCTCTTACCTCATCTTTTATACCCTTTATGCCCCCTCCCAGAATGAGGTCACCGGCGACAGTACGTCTGATGAGTTAATTCAATCACGTTCAGACCTTTTGTATGTAGATGAGACAAAGTGAATTGATACCCTGTTATCAGTCATATCTGGTCAACAGCCCAGGCTTGAACAATGCACTATTGTTTGATCAGCCAGGGCTGTATAGGAATACAATGGAGCCCTATTGTTCCAGCCCAGACGCCACTGCCAATATGCACCTAGGCTTGTAGCAGCACACAGTATGCAAGCAAGGAAGAGGGGATATCCTATACCCAGAGACCAAAATATAGCTGAGTTATGGTCATATTTAGGCAGAATCATCACAACATTGACATGTGGGATATTTCCATGGTTAGGAGAAATTGATTAACAAATTATGAGATGATTTTTTTTCTTTAATCCCTTGATAATGTGTACATTTTAGGGCTGAATGTATAATTATTGAACGTAATCAAAATGTTTAAATATCACCTCCATATTGTTTTAACTCTTTAGAGACCGTCCTCTTCCTTCACCAAAACATTTTTTTTTGCGTTTTTCCATTGTTACATACCAAGTCGTATATCTTTTTTTATTTTTCCGTAACTATAAGAGTATGTTTTTTTGCAGGACAAGTGGTAAAGTGTAATGGTACTATTTTGGGGTGGATATACCTCACTGATTAATTTTTATAAACTCTTTCTGGGAAGAAATAGGAAAAAACCCCAGCAATTTTTCCATTGCCTTTTAATGTTATAAATGTTGTCCCATTCACTGTTCGACTTTAATAACCTGATAAATGTATTCACTGGGTTGATGCGATTAAACTGATGCCAAATTTGTAGAGCTTTTTTAAGTTTTAGTACTTTTGCAAAGAAAAAACCTTTTTTGTTGCAACACTTTTTTTCCAGGACCTATAATTTAATATTTTTTTTTGTTAACCGAATTATGCAGGGGCTTATTTATTGATGCTATTTTGTAGAACAAGATACTTTTTGATCGCTTTTTGTAATGCTTTTTTGGTGCATAGAGACAAAAAATGGCAATTCTGTTATCACTTTTTTAGCTCTAAAAGTGATGTTATATCATATAGGTAGGGCATTCATATTAAAGTAGTTTTACAATGGGAAAAAAATTGTGGCAAAGGGCTCAGAGCAGGTTAAAAAAAAAAAAAAAGTGAAACTCCCATCAATATTTTCTCTCAGTCTCATTTAGACACTCTCTTGGTCCCCACCGGTCCCTACTTTCTGGTTCTGTCCTGTCTGTTCTGTCTTAAAATGCCCACTCAGTCAATTACTTGCTGCAGAGGTGACCAGCCTCAGCCAGTGAGTGAGTGAGTGGGCATTTCCTCATATTTCTCAAGAAGAGTATTAGCCCAGTAAATTTTAGAATGAGAACAGCTTTGCACAAAGCAGGAGATGGGCAGTGAAACTGCAGAGGGACCAGTTACAGAAATGGCTCTAGCTCCAGACTGCAATTTTGGCTTTAAAGTCAGACCAAGATCATGCCAGTAGCCCCAAAGCTATCACTGGTTGAAGTGCGAATTGCATATACTCGCAGCTCTAATTTCAGTCAATATGCCGGGGAACATGTGCAGTTGGAAGAGAAGAATGATTTTATTCTCCTGTCCCTGTGACTTCAGATGACATTATCAATCAGAGTGCATAGAGGAGTGTAAGCTTGCCCTGGTGTAGTTGGGGATGGGAAATGGTTCAATGTACAGGAATTGAAGGAGGCGGATAGGTTTCATCTGGTGTTGAAACCCATGAGGTGATATGAGTACCAGAAAGCACTGTTTCTAGACTCTGGCCTCTAACACTCAAAACATTGACCCACTAGGTCATGACAACCCTACCCAGAATTGCTGCTCCACATATTGATGGTGACATGCACATTTCCCCACATGGACATTTACAAGGAGGGACCCACATGGCGATATCCAGCAGGGACAAATTTCCTCGAGAAGTAATAACGACTAAGTATTCTTCATTGAGAGTGTGATACCGAAAGAGTAAAAAACAGACAGCACGGAGCACTAATAGTGTAATAGAGTATGATTAAGAATAAATATGACGGATAGTTATCAATTTGCTGCTCACCTTTTAAGGTTGTGGTAAGTCCACAACCACTCTTTAAGCATGTAAGTTGGGATGAGTAAGCCAATGGACCTTTCAAAGTGGCTGGCGACCTCAGGAATGTAGTACCAAGTACACGTCAGGATATTCCAGAAGTTGCAAAAGAAGTGAGACGGTGGAGCGCTGGTCCAACTTGAAAGAATCTTTATTCCAGATAGGTGTAACATACAACGCGTTTCGGGTAGAACCCTTTCTCAAGTGTGCATCATCACATAACAGGAGCATCACACATATATATACACACATAAACAGAAAAAAACTTCCAAAAAAATGGGTGGTAGCCATGCCCCCTTGGGTTAGCCACGCCCCCTCGGGGAGTCATGGGGTCAGGAATTAATTAAACAAACAACAACAAAAAAAAACACGGGGACACATATTGTAGTGGAAATAGAGGGGCAATAAAAAGTGTGTTTGAAGAAATAGGGAGTGAACTGTAAGAATATTTCAAGTAACTGGAATAATCTTAAGCGGAATGAGTCACCCCTGTAGCGTGTATCCTTGCACCCCAAAAGTGATAAGCTGTTAAACAGGGAGCCAATGCGCATATCTGGTGCACTTGCTGGCTCTGCATTATTTAAATAAATAGAAAGGAAAATACAAAAGCCTAATGGCAGATCGGCTGTTAGACAAGAAGGATCGTCTTTGAGTTCGGAGATATGTACCACAGAGGCGATCAGTTGTTGAAATAGAGAGCCAGTGTGTATGTGTGATGTGCACCCTGGCTCTGCTCAATGTTGGGGAAATGACTGTGGCGCGATATATGTTCCTAAGTGACACTTCAAGATCGTGTCAGTGATCTGTATCTGGGAAGGTTGGGTAAAGTTAAAAGTGGTGGAAGGAATAAAATAAGGACTGGAGGGGGAAGTAGTATATAAAATTATTAGAAAAAAATAGTAATGGTAATTGAACATAATATATAGATGTTGATATGAAAGAGGGAGTGGTGTGTAGAATACTGACAGCAAATGGAAAGTTTCACTAACTCATTGTAATAAAACGAAGAGAGGAGATAAAAACAGGGGAAAGAATGGAAAAAAAAAAGGAGGGAAATGTATACAGCACTATTTCAAACAGACAAACAGAATCCACATAAAAGTTGAAATTAAGTTAAAATAAACTGTGTGCTTGTATAAAAAAATTGACAATAGATGGTGACATACAAAATATGAAATATATTCTATATTCTTGTTGTTATGATTTTCATATGTAACAGAAATATATTTAATAACATGTAGTTATAAAAGGATATACAGTGGGGAAAAAAAGTATTTAGTCAGCCACCAATTGTGCAAGTTCTCCGACTTAAAAGATGAGAGAGGCCTGTAATTGTCATCATAGGTAGACCTCAACTATGAGAGACAAAATGAGAAAACATATCTAGAAAATCACATTGTCTGATTTTTTAAGAATTTATTTGCAAATTATGGTGGAAAATAAGTATTTGGTCAATAACAAAAGTTCATCTCAATACTTTGTTATATATCCTTTGTTGGCAATGACAGAGGTCAAACGTTTTCTGTAAGTCTTCACAAGGTTGGCACACACTGTTGCTGGTATGTTGGCCCATTCCTCCATGCAGATCTCCTCTAGAGCAGTGATGTTTTGGGGCTGTCGCTGGGCAATACGGACTTTCAACTCCCTCCAAAGGTTTTCTATGTGGTTGAGATCTGGAGACTGGCTAGGCCACTCCAGGACCTTGAAATGCTTCTTACGAAGCCACTCCTTCGTTACCCTGGCGGTGTGCTTGGGATCATTGTCATGCTGAAAGACCCAGCCACGTTTCATCTTCAATGCCATTGCTGATGGAAGGAGGTTTGCACTCAAAATCTCACGATACATGGCCCCATTCATTCTTTCATGTACACGGATCAGTCGTCCTGGTCCCTTTGCAGAGAAACAGCCCCAAAACATGATGTTGCCACCCCCATGCTTCACAGTAGGTATGGTGTTCTTTGGATGCAACTCAGCATTCACTCTCCTCCAAACACGACGAGTTGTATTTCTATCAGACAGTTCTACTTTGGTTTCATCTGACCATATGACATTCTCCCAATACTCTTCTGGAACATCCAAATGCTCTCTAGCAAACTTCAGACAGGCCCGGATATGTACTGGCTTAAGCAGGGGGACACGTCTGGCACTGCAGGATCTGAGTCCCTGGCGGCGTAATGTGTTACTGACGGTAGCCTTTGTTACGTTAGTCCCAGCTTTCTGCAGGTCCTTCACTAGGCCCCCCGTGTGGTTCTGGGATTTTTGCTCACTGTTCTTGTGATCATTTTGACCCCACGGGGTGAGATCTTGCGTGGAGCCCCTGATCGAGGGAGATTATCAGTGGTCTTGTATGTCTTCCATTTTCTAATTATTGCTCCCACAGTTGATTTCTTCATACCAAGCTGCTTGCCTATTGCAGATTCAGTCTTCCCAGCCTGATGCAGGTCTACAATTTTGTTTCTGGTGTCCTTCCACAGCTCTTTGGTCTTCACCATAGTGGAGTTTGGAGTGTGACTGTTTGAAGTTGTGGACAGGTGTCTTTTATACTGATAACAATGTCAAACAGGAGCCATTACTACAGGTAATGAGTGGAGGACAGAGGAGCCTCTTAAAGAAGAAGTTACAGGTCTGTGAGAGCCAGAAATCTTGCTTGTTTGTAAGTGACCACATACTTATTTTCCACCATAATTTGCAAAAAAATTCTTTAAAAAAATCAGACAATGTGATTTTCTGGATTTGTTTTCTCATTTTGTCTCTCATAGTTTAGGTCTACCTATGATGTCAATTACAGGCCTCTCTCATCTTTTTAAGTGGGAGAACTTACATAATTGGTGGCTGAATAAATACTTTTTTTCCCCACTGTAGATAAAAGGATACAATGTAATATAAAAAAGGATACAATGTATAAAACAATAAAAAAATACATGCTCTTCAATGCAAGTTAGAAGATGTTCTCAGATGCCTCATTGGACCGGCAGGCAGCATCGTGTTTCGTCTATATATCCAGAAGAATTCTCTTTTTTTTTAACAAATCTCTATTGTTACTCGTGATCTGATCTATTGGTGAGATCCTGAACCCATCAAGTTCACTGTTATGATATTTTGCTGCATGTCGGGAGACACTATATTTCTGAAAGCCTTTCAATACATTAGCCCTGTGCTTATTTAGGTGTTCTCTTAAGTGCATCGATGTTTTCCCCACATATTACAGGCCACATTTACATTGTATGACATAAATAACAAAAGATGAGCCACATGTGAGATGCATTTTGATGGGAAATGTTTTACTAGTGGACGTATTAGCATTTGTAATAAGACCATGTGTAATACTGTTGTAATATTTGCCCCCTTTTCTACCTCCTACCCAAAATACACAAAAATTCTTCCAACCCACCCCGCAGACCTATCTTATTTTGTATAAACTCTCTCACTTCCAACCTATCCCAGTATATTGATATCTTACTACAGAAATATGTTATTAATTTGAAATCCTACCTCAAAGACTCCGCCAGTCTGATTGAAGATTTACTATCCATACCTTGGAAACCCACATACATCTGGGCAACTTTAGACATGGCTGTTCTGTACAGTAACAATCCACATGAAAAAGGCCTCTCTACTGTTTCCCACTTTCTATCCACTGATCCATTAATGCCAAACAATCAACAGACCTTGATTCTTGACAGTATACGATTTATTCTAGAGCATAATGCCTTCCATTTCAGTAATAAAGTATTCTTACAGACAAGGGGGACCGCGATGGGTTCTCGATTCGCACCAAGCTTCGCAAATTTTTTCATGGGCAGCTTTGAGAATGACCTCATCTACTCCAACAGTGATTAAAGCATGAAAACCAGGAAACCACTTACACAATGGCCTGAGTAGTAAACCAAAGTCAAACTGGTTTGGTGACACAGTTGCATTACACCGATTTTTGTTTTCCATCATAACCGATTTTGACCACTTATTGCTGTCTATCACCATTTGTTTAGACTGTTCTATGATCTGATATGTTGGTCTTTTTTTAGTTGCTGCCAGATACAGTTGTTAATACTTGTTGTTTGTGCTAAACAACAGTGTTGCACTCTATCAGTAGAAGTCTAGTTTTGTTATTTTAACTTACAACATTTTCATCCAGTATGATAACTTTCATAGGTGAACTGTGAAAGATGTTTGGAAGACGAAAATCCCTAGTGTATTGGCATACACACGTGGACAAAATTTTTGGTACCCCTCGTTTAATGAAAGAAAAACCCACAATGTTCACAGAAATAACTTGAATCTGACAAACGTAATAATATATAAAAATTCTATGAAAATGAACAAATGAAAGTCAGACATTGCTTTTCAACCATGCTTCAACAGAATTTTTTAAAAAAGAAAACTCATGAAACAGGCCTGGACAGAAATGATGGTACCCCTGAAAATAATGTGACCAAAGGTGTGTCCACTAATTGGCATCACAGGTGTCTACAATCTTGTCAGTGGGCCTGTATATAGGGCTACAGATACTCACTGTGCTGTTTGGTGACATGGTGAGTACCACACTCAACATGGACCAGAGGAAGCGAAGGAAAGAGTTGTCTCAGGAGCTTAGAAAGAAAATTATAGACAAGCAAGTTAAATGTAAAGGTTATAAGACCATCTCCAAGCAGTTTGATGTTCCTGTGACTACAGTTGCACATATTATTCATAAATTTAAGATCTGTGGGATTGTAGCCAACCTCCCTGGACGTGGCCGCAGGAGGAAAATTGATGACAAATCAAAGAGAAGGATAATACGAATGGTAACAAAAGAGCCAAGAAAAACTTCTAAAGAGATTAAAGGTGAACTTCAAGCTCAAGGAACATCAGTGTCAGATCGCACCTTCCGTCGTTGTTTGAGCCAAAGTGGACTTCATAGGAGACGACCAAGGAGGACACCATTGTTGAAAACAAATCATAAAAAAGCCAGACTGGAATTTGCCAAACTACATGTTGACAAGCCACAAAGCTTCTGGGAGAATGCCCTATGAAGAGATGAGACAAAAATCAAAATTTTTGGCAAGGCACATCAGCACTATGTTCACAGACGGAAAAAATGAAGCATATCTTGAAAAGAACACTGTCCCTACTGTGAAACATGGAGGAGGCTCTGTTATGTTCTGGGGCTGCTTTGGCAGCATCTGGTACAGGGTGCCTTGAATTTGTGCAGGGTACAATGAAATCTCAAGACTATCAAGGGATTTTAGAGAGAAATGTGCTGCCCAGTGTCAGAAAGCTTGGTCTCAGTCGCTGGTCATGGCTCTTGCAACAGGATAAGGACCCAAAACACACAACTAAAAACACACAAGAATGGCTAAGAGGAAAACATTGGACTATTCTGAAGTGGCCTTCTATGAGCTCTGACCTAAATCCTATTGAGCATCTTTGGAAGGAGCTGAAACATGCCATTTGGAAAAGGCACCCTTCAAACCCGAGACAACTGGAGCAGTTTGCTCATGAGGAGTGGGCCAAAATACCTGTTGAGAGGTGCAGAAGTCTCATTGACAGTTACAGGAATTGTTTGATTGCAGTGATTGCCTCAAAAGGTTATGCAACAAAATATTAAGTTTAGGGAACCATCATTTCTGTCCAGGCCTGTTTCATGAGTTTTTTTAAAAAAATTCTGTTGAAGCATGGTTGAAAAGCAATGTCTGACTTTCTTTTGTTCATTTTCATAGAATTTTTATTTATTATTACTTTTGTCATATTCAAGTTATTTCTGTGACCATTGTGGGTTTTTCTTTCATTAAATGAGAGGTACCAACAATTTTATCCACGTGTGTATTACCTGTGAGAGATCTACCATTAAATTCACATTTGCCTACTATAAGTAATGCAAGTTGGCCACATTCTGTGCATGTTCATGGGACTTAAGTTCTGATTGGTGGTAGTACGATCGCTGGGACTCCACCAATCACAACTGGGGTGTTTTGGAGCCCAGTTTGAATGGAGTAACAAGTGAAAATGTGTGCCACAACACCATTCATTTCATTAGGAAGCGTCAGTGATAACCAATGTTGGTTCCCAATGTGAAATGAGTGATGGTGCGCATTTCTGAACTGTCACTCTGTTCTAACTGAGGTGCAAAAAACCCCAGTTCTTGCGATCAGTTGTAGACTCAAATCACAACAGATCAGTAAGGCACCTAATATTCTGTGGATTGGGGTAATTTATGTTGACCAGAATACCCCTTTGAAGAGGGCCTAACTACAGACAATATAATAATGGATATAATATAATATAATGGAAACAAGCATACTTCTCCCTTATGCTAAATTCATTCCTGGCTTTTGCCAGAAAACAAACAAAAAAAAGCGTCAAAATCTGCAACAATAAATGCACTTTTTCTGCAATGTTGTGGACTCAGCTTTCAGCTTGTTGTCAGTTCCCAGGAAGATTGGGCTGAGGTTATATACACCACATTAAAGAGGTCTGCCCTGCTAGGGTGACCCCGCCTCCTTTATTTTAGTCAAAGTGGAGAGTGGCCACCATGTCAGACTTTTTCTATCAGATGAAAATCAATGTAAGACATTTGTCACAGTCTAGTTTCTCATATAAGTTATTATATGCTTTAAACCAAGAATACTGTAAAGGAAATCTTCAAAAGTGATGAAACAACAGGGAAGATCATTTTACGAATGACATTCACTATTAACAACATGACAGAATAGAAAAGACAAAGTGAACTTTAAGGCTAGAGTCACACGAAAAACATCCATTTTTCACGGCCATTTTGCACCCAAGTGGCATCCGAGTGGATCAAGGGATCCGTGAAAACGCTGTGTGAATCTAGCCTAACGCTAAGGTCCCACGTGGTGTCCAGCAGCAAAAACGCACTGTGGGAAAAACCACGGCAGTAACGCATCACGGTTCTTCCTGCAGCGCTTTGGACAGAACGTTTGCAGAGGTTTCCTCTGCAGACTTTCTGCTCAGTTATACCTATAGAGAAACCGTTGGCGTTTCTATAGGTACAATTGACATTCTGCGATTTCCAAAACCGCCATGGTTTTGGAAATCGCTGCGTGTCCACAGTGTGTTTTTACCACAAAGAATTGCTAAAATCCCATCCACTTTGCTGTGACTGTAAAACACTGTTTTTTTCTGCCGCATTTCCACCACGTGGGCCCCAGCCTAACTGTTGGAAGGAGGTAGAGAGTATTTATTGATGATTTCTTTGATCTCATGGTGATTTAAGGCTACATGGAACCCTTACAGAGTGCATTCACACAATGCAGTTAAAACTGCAATGGAAAAAACTGCATGCAGCTTAAGCTAGGTTCACATGTCTTTTACTGAAAGACATACAAATTCACCGTGTGAATGCACCTTCGGGGAAAGTCTTGAATCTAATCAAAAAAGAGGCCAAAAAATGGAACATTCATTGGGAAGTTTCCAACAACAGATTGTTTTTCGTTTTTATTAAAGCGAGGAGTCTTCTGGCGCCGCTGTAACTTCCTGCCACTAGGTGTCGCTAATGAATTATAGGTCGCCTGATGATGACGTAGCAACAAACCCCCTTCTGCGTGGTTTACTGATAGAGAAGTGTGTGTGACGACTGAGAGGCGGGAGCTTAGAGCACGGAGACAGACTTGGTCGTGAGGCCTGCGTAACCATGGGCAGGGAGTCCAGGTGAGTGTGCGTTTGGCGTTGTGTTTTGCGGTTTATCTGCGCCACTGAGGCTGCGGCAGTGCTAAGCTGTGATAGTTATGTGTGTGGTTACTGCGCTGTGGCCCGTGGTCACAAAGTGTGGCCCTTCACTTCACCGCATTGAATAGTTTTGTCCAGGTTAATATGGAGGCGGAGATATAAAGCTGATGGATAACGTGCTCCATGTTATTGAGGACACTTTAGGAGATAAAGACGTCTTGATACGTCTGTGTGTAAGATAAAAGCCGCAGCAGTGTGATAAGAGGTCTATGGGGCTGTGATAAAAGGAGCTTTATTATAATCACAGGCACTTCACACTGAGTATCAGGCCCAGTTCACACTGCAGCCCTTCAAGTTTGTTGTTCTGATCCTTCAATTTGATTGCCCTGCCTTGTCTCACTTATGTATCACCTCAAGAATTATCTTTGTGTAGTAGCATCAGTGTGCGGTCTTCTCAGTCGTTTATTTGTAAGTGTCCATTTACATCATGTTAAACTGGCGAAAACCAGATGGAAAGCGATGGCCATCTGTTTACAGAGTCGATGTTAAATAACAATGGATCAGTTACTCTAGGACAAACCACACTGTTGTGTCCCACAAAAAAAACCAGACAGAAACTGGTCTGTTTATATGTAACATTGACGGGCACCAAGTTTTCATCCTGTTTTTTGCATCAGGTTTTTGTATCTGCAAACCTGATCAAAACAATTGTGGTGTGAACGGCCCCTAAATACCTACAGGAGCCTTAGTGCTTTGAAAGCTGCAAATGTAATTTCTTTGGTTAGATAATAAAGGTATCGTACCTACAATACTTTATGACATAAAGTATCTAAGGCTAGGTTTACGCTTCTGGAGATTCCACAGATGTGAACCTAGCCTTACATTGCATGATCCATCATAACATAAGAACACTAGACTGAGGCAGGCAGAGCTCCCCTCTGTCTCCATTCACTGTTATGTTAAAAGCTAGATGGAAACTTTCTTCCAGTTTATCTTTTTAAGGAAGGAAAAAGCCCCACACACAGGATTTTATCTTCTGTGTACAGTGATAAACAAGATAGAAGGAAGCTCCCCTCTTGTTTTTTAACATTACAATGAATGGAGAAGAATGCAACCTGAGCGTGCTCTATCTGCATCGGTCATTCTGTTGGCTTTTCAATATGGTGCTATGACTTAGGACCGAATACACATGGTCTAAAACACGTCAGAAGGGCTTTTTATTTTACTACTTTGCAGTTTCTGTCATGGTTGATTTGCCTTGCACGGCATTTATTGCTTTTTACAGGACTTTTGTATACATTTTTTATTTTAAATACACTCTTTTGTCTGGATTCTGGAACACCATCTGTTTCTTGACTTGACTTAAATGACAGCAGGGTAAACATCACATCATATTCATCACTGTGCCAGCTTGCATCTGTTACTGACTTCATTGAAAACAATGGGACTTAAAGGGGTTATCCAGTTTCTAACATTAATGGCCCATTAAAAGCTATATAGCTGCCTCGGTAGCAGTGACCTGCGGGGATCCTGGGTGTTCTTGAATTTGAGGAGCTTTGCAGCTTCTCTCTGACCATAGCTGTCAGCTATTTATGAAGTAGTTGATTTGGCCTACTGATTTCACAGCCCTGGTCTGTGGGGCTGGGTTGTGGTGACAGATTCCCTTTAAGTGGGAGAAAACTCTCTTAGGCTGGGGGCCCCATGTGGCGTAAATGCCTTTGCTTTTTTTTTTTTTTAGGCTATTAGTATTTTCCTTGCTAAAGAGGTGTGTCCCTACACAGTGTGACACAGCCTCTTCTTTACACCCCCCTCAAACTGTTAATACCAAGGTGTATTTGTAAATTTGTAGGATTACTAAAGGAACAGTACATTGCAGAGCTAGAATAAAAGATCCTCTAGCATTGTGTTAATATGGTGAATACAATTATTTACTAAAATAGACATTTCAGGAGAGGCAACAAGTCATCTTTAGGCTAAGGCCCCACTTAGCGAGCCGCATCCAGTAATGCTGTGGAAAAGACCATGGCAGAATCCCATTGCGTTTTTTTCCGCAGTGTTTTTCACATAGTCTGCAGAGGAAAACTTTCTACCTCTATTATATTTATCCCGAAAACGCCAGCATTTCCGTAGGTATAATTGCCATGCTGCAATTTACAAAAACCCTTGCGTTTTTTGAAATCACAGCATTTCCACTGTAGATTTTCTTGCTATGTAACTAATGAACGTGACGCCACGAAACTGTCGCTTCAAGCAGGTGATTTGTGGTCTCGAGTGTCAGACAATTGATGACCTTTTCATAGGATACGTCATCAGTCTTACAAGCCTAGAAAACTCTTAAAAATATATTCAGTACAATATAATTATATGGCAGGAATTGAGTAACAAAATGTGTTACATGATACTAGAGAACTCAGGGCTTAGGCCTGCTTTACAGTATATACTTATATGTTGCATCTGCTATGTTTTTTTTTTTTTTTTTACCTAGACATTACAGAAAACGTTCTTCATCACGTGGTCGCTCTGGGAGCAGGTCCAAAAGTCGCTCACCACCAGACAAGCGATCTAAAAGAGATGACCGTCGATCAAGGAGTCGGGAAAGAGATAGAAGAAGAGAGAGGTCACGTAGCAGGGATCGCAGAAGGTCACGCTCCAGAGACAGGAAACGTCCAGTGTAGGTGTACCTTACTGTTGATCTAGGTTTTCAGCTGACACGTGCTTGTTTCTTGTGTATTGCTATTAATGGTGAGGAGACACATATCTGCCGTTGTTTTCTATTGCACCGTTAACAGTTTGTCTACTGAGTTTTATTTGCAATGGGTGGCACAATATCTATTTTTTTTTTTTTTTAATGGGCTCTCAGTTGTGGCCTGAGTACTTATTTAAAGCATTAGGTGCAAAACGAAGTAAAGGGCATATGTAATTATACCACAGTTTGTGGTTCTGTTGTATAGCTGCTGGAGGATTCTTCTGTTACTACGTAATCTCTTATCATTTTTTGTTTTCCATCATAGCCGTCGGCCAAGCAGAGAGAGAGAACGGAGCCGAGAGAGGAGAAGATCACGCAGTAGGGAGCGAAGGCGATCAAGAAGCAAAAGCCGCACCAGACGCTCACGGTCCCCCAGCCCTAGCAAAATTAAAAAGGGAGAAAAAAGGTAACTTAACCCTCTTATAGATTTGAAATTGCCCTTCTGCTTTATATGCATGGATCAACTATAATGTGCAAGAGTAGCCACCAGTTATTTAATGGCCTTGCAGTGCCATGGTGTCTCATGGTACTTGTGTAATGTATGTAATAATAATAATAATAATAGTCCTTTAATAGTCCCACAGTGGGGAAATTCAGTGTGTTACAGCAGCAAAGATAAGATAAGCAGATACAAATACAAATACAACATGTACAGGAATGTTCCAAGGTGAGAGGCATTACATTAATAGCAGACAGACAGATAGGACGTAGCAGAGGGGGGGGGGGATTTAACAGGCAGAGAGATATTTCAGTTCTCTGTGTGTAATGATCTCCACTTAGGTCGGTGTTGGTTGTACAGCCTAACCGCGGTGGGGAGGAAAGACTTCCGATAGCGCTCCTTCTCACACCTAGGGTGGAGCAGTCGGTCACTGACAGTACTGCCCAGCGCGATCACGGTCTCATGCATGGGATGGGAGTTATTCTCCCGCATGGAGCTCACCACGGACAGTATCCTTCTGTCACCCACCACCTGCACTGGGTCCAGTGGGCTCCCCAGGACAGAGCTGGCCCTTCTAATCAGCTTGTCAAGTTTATTTCTGTCCCTGTTTGATATACTGCTCCCCCAGCAGGCCACTCCAAAGAAGATGGCTGATGCCACTACCGAGTTGAAGAAAGTCCTAAGAAGTGCCCCCCGGATTCCAAAGGCTCTCAGCTTCCTAAGCAGGTAGAGCCTGCTGTGGCCCTTCCTGTACAGGGCCTCCATATGATCTGCCCAGTCCAGCTTATTATTAAGGAGCAAACCCAGGTACTTATAGGTGTTCACAATCTCGATGCCCGTCCCCAGGATGTCCACTGGTTTAGGAGGGCTTCTGCCTTTGCGGAAGTCCACCACCATCTCCTTGGTCTTCCCCGCGTTAATCTTCAGGTGGTTCTGGTGGCACCAGTCCACAAAAAACCGGTTCAGTTCTCTGTACTCCCTGTCATCATCGTCTGTGATGAGGCCTACTATTGCAGAGTCGTCAGAATACTTCTGTAGGTAGCAGCTGGATGAGTTGCACCTAAAATCAGCAGTGTACAGTGTGAAGAGGAAAGGGGCGAGAACCGTACCCTGAGGTGCCCCCGTATTACAGATCACGGTACCTGACACACAGTCTTGGGCTCTCACGTATTGAGGTCGATTTGTGAGGTAGTCTAGGATCCAGTTGGAGAGGTGGTGGTCCACTCCAGAAAGGCCCAGCTTGTCTCTCAGTAACCTGGGCTGTATGGTGTTAAAAGCACTGGAGAAATCAAAGAACATTATTCTCACCGTGTTCCCTGGTTTCTCCAGGTGAGACAGAGCCCTGTGCAGAAGGTGGATGATGGCATCATCTACCCCAATGCCCGGTCGATAAGCAAACTGGAGAGGGTCCATAGCGGGGCTCACTAGAGGGCGAAGATGTGTGAGAACCAATCTCTCTAAGATCTTCATCAAGTGGGATGTCAGTGCTACAGGTCTGTAGTCGTTGAGGTCCATAGGGTGAGGTTTCTTTGGAACTGGTACCACACAAGAAGATTTCCATAATTCAGGGACTGTTTCCTGCCTCAGGCTCATATTATACATATATGTAATTATACCACACAGCTGGTCCCCACAAGTCTTAATTAGCCTTGCACTGATGTCATCTGGCCCTGCGGCTTTCCTCGCCTTGATCTTTTTCATCTCCTTCCTCACCTGGGCCCGTGTGAAGGTCAGACTGTGGTCAGATAAAGACAGATTTCTGGATTTACTGGTCTGTTGGGAAGTAGCCACATGGGGTGAATGGGGTGAAGTCATTGTGGTGAGGGGAGCTGAAGGACATGCTGGGGTGGGAGGAGCTGGTGTGTGATCAAATCTGTTGAAGAATAGGTTTAGTTCATTAAGCCAATTAACATCTGCCTCAATCTGGCAGACAGACTGTTTATGACCCGAAATTGACTTAAGCCCCTCCCAGACCCCCCTTATGTCTTTTCTTTCCATTTGCTTTTCCATTTTTTCCTTATAACTGGATTTTCCTTCCTGATTAGATGCCTCAGCTCCTTTTGTACTTCCCTCAACCCCTCCTTATCTCTTGTCCTGAATGCCATCTTTTTCTCCTTAAGTAGTGTTTTTATATCAGAGTTAATCCATGGTTTGTTGTTGGAGAAGCACCTCACCACTTTTTGTGGCTACTGTGTTGTCCACACAAAAATTAATGTAGTCCGTTATGCAGTGTGTGAGTCCTTCTATATCTTCTCCATACGAATCCTGCAAAACTTCCCATGCGGTTGTGTCAAAACAATCCCTCAGAGCCTCATCACTCTCCTCGAACCATATCCTCACTGTGCGGGTGACAGCTGGTTCTCTACGTACAAGTGGCTTGTACACAGGTCGGAGATGTACTAGGTTGTGATCCGATCTTCCCAGGGGCGGTAGGGCTGATGAGTTATATGCCTCCCTCACGTTGGCAAAGAACAAGTCCAGTGTTTTGTTGTCTCTTGTGTGGCAGGTTACATACTGTGTGAAACTGGGCAGTGTGGATGATGGAGAGGCGTGGTTGAAATCGCCAGACACAAGAAGGAGGGCCTGGGGGTGCTGAGACTGTAACTGGCTCAGCGTGGCTTGTAGGACCTCGCAGGCAGCGTCAGCTTTCCCAGAGGGGGGACATATGCAGCTATCACGATGACATGTGATAGTTCCCTTGGTAGATAGAAAGGTCTCATGCTCACAGCTAATAGTTCAATGTCCTTACAGCAAGTTTGCTCCTTAATCACAATGTGCCTAGGATTGCACCATCTATTATTCACAAACATTCCCAGCCCCCCTCCTTTCCTCTTACCGCTCTCCCTTGTCCTGTCTGCCCGAAGGAGTTTAAAACCATCCAAGGAGACCAGAGAGTCAGGAGTAACTTCAGTGAGCCAAGTCTCTGTAAGTAGCATCATGCTGCACACCCGAAACTCCTGATGATGCCTGGTGAGCGCCGTTAGTTCATCCATCTTGTATGGGTCATGCTAAATAGAGAAAGCCAGTGTTCTTTGATGGCTATCTGATAGCGGTTCTAAAAAAGTAACCACCTCTCCCTCACCCCCCCCCCAATTTAGTATGCCCTGACAGGATGTCTGAAAATTTGCTTTTCTAAACCAAGACACCCCATTCAGCTTCAGCTTTAGTTTTAGGTGTAATGTCTCCTGTTGAATATTTGGATTGCCTGAGAGAAAATATAGTCAATAGAATGTGTCCTTTACCAAACTATCCCTCCCTTTGACTACATCACCTCTATTAAGGCGTGTCTGCCACCAGAAAAAATCATTTCTAAGTCACTTATATGCTGTTGTAGTGGCTGTTAGTATCATAGTGAACATACCATCTTTGTGTCTTTTCAGTATTACTTGTGACCATGTCTGCCAGAGCATGTGGTGCCACCCCCTAATATATGTATTCAAACAGAAAGATTGAAGTGGTTTAGAAGTGATTCTGGTTGTAGGTTCCCTTTTAAATTAATTTCTTGGTACATTTTCAGGCTTTCATGTGTCTGTAGTTTTACCCTCTGGCATGCATTAAATTGCAGTCACTACAGGAAAGTGTAGAGCTGTCTGCAGGTACCCCCTGCGATAATAAATGATCATCATAAAAGATTGGTTTTGATAAGCGGATTGAACAAACCACTTTTTTTTTTTTTTTTTTTTAAGTGAGCTAGAAAAAGATAATTGTCAGTTTATTACTCTATAGATACAGAGTGAAGGGATCTGTATATTCATTTATTTGTTAGTACAGGTGTACTGTTAGTGTTATTGTTCTTCCGGCCTACAAATGTTTCAGGTGCAAACTGCACTTTGCACCTGGCAGGTCAACATATTCGGTCTTGGACCCCGTGTTAACAAGTTTTTTAGGCTGAGATAGTTTGGTGAATAATTGTCAAACTCGAAATTTTTTTTTTTCCTGTGTTAAAACAGGCCAAAACCAAAAACTATGGTGCAAAAGAACAAACTTTGTCAATGTGTGTTAATATCTTCTATTACACCTGCATTCTCCTATATTTAAAATAAAAAAAAAAAATCTAAAGTTCTTAAGTTTATTATCAAATTATTTATTAACCTTTGCATTTTAATTTTTTTACATGTTAATAACCATCCATTATTATCTTTTACCAGGTCAAAATCAAAAGAAAAAACTGACATTTCAGAGGCAGTTAAGGAAAAGAAAAAGGATGATAAAGAAGAGGATAAAGAAAAGGAAAAGGATGTCAGTGTGAGTATATGTAACGTGTTTTCTATAACTGCACTAATAAATGCATGCAAGTGTAAAAAAAAAAACACTCAACTCTTAAAAATAAGATTGAGTGCAGCTAAGCTTAGGTTCACATCATATATTTGTATTACATGTTCTTTCATTAAAAAAATATGCATATGGTTGTATTGAAAAGTCTTACTTTGTCAAGTTAAAGTATGTGGAGAGGGCATGACTCTGACCCGTGAAGATGACTTTCTCTTGGAAAAATTATATTTGTGTTCAGATTCCATTGTTGTGCATCAACAAATGCAGACTGGGGCATAATGTGCCAGTCTTAGTATTGTATGCACTGGCAGCAAATGTGCCCAAATTAAGAGGCTCTGTGATCCCTTGAATCAGTAATATAATCTATGCCAGTCAGAGGCTGGTGTACATTTTGGGTATAACTCATGCCAGTTTTCTGGCACAAGTTATAGAAAATCTGTTTGGTCAAGGCATCCTCGCTTTGATCCTTTCAATACTCCTCCCATTAGTGAACAGGTCGGAAAAACACCCATGAACCAAAATGCGCCACTTTTGTGCCAGAAAACTGACATCACCAGTTTCTTAAGATCCCTATTTATCTTTAAGGGTTGAAGTCATTGCTGAATACATTTTGCATTAAATTAAAATTTTTCATATATACAGAATTTTGACCAAAATAAGCTTGAAGAGGAAATGAGGAAGCGTAAAGAGAGAGTAGAAAAATGGCGAGAAGAGCAACGTAAGAGGGTTGTGGAAAGCATTGGAGAACTGAGAAAAGAAGCAGAAGAAATGCGACAAGGGAAGAAGTGGAGTTTAGAAGACGACGATGGTGGGTCCTTGTGTTGCTAATGTTCCTTCGTATTTTGATCGGTATTAGTATTTGTTACGAATATTTCATTGTTTTGCCTCAATATTACAGATGATGAAGATGAACCAACTGAAGGAGAGAAGGAAGGCCCGGAAGGTGAGGATGAGGAGTTGGACCCTCTGGATGCCTACATGGAAGAGGTCAAAGAAGAAGTAAAGAAGTTCAACATGGGCAGTGTCAAAGGTGGAAGTGAAAAGGTTGGTATCAATGATTGTATTCTGAGTCTTTACAAGCCAACAAATGAAGCTTTATATTTGCCAAACAATGTATTTAGGGCTGCTAAGCCATCTTTGTAGAAGTATCAAAGCAGTGCAGACAGTGCAGAAGACACTTTTTTTATTCTAGCACTGAACAACATGTTGTAAATTACAGGAGAAAAGCAGACTTGTGACCGTGGCTAATAGTGGAACTATCTGAAGCAAAGTGATCTTTAAGTTAGAGATAATGGTCTCTAGTTGAATCCTGCATTAAGAAACAATGTAGTGTAGTAGGGCAGCTTCATTCTTGGACAAGAGAAGGTAGAGGTGCTGCCATGAAGAACATTACCACCTAGCAACAGCCTCTCTGGCACATTGACTAGTAAATCGGCCCATTATATATTTGCCTATGAGAGGATGATGTTAAATTCTAACTATTTTTTTCTTAAAGTTTATAATGTGTGTTTTTTTTTGTTTTTTAACTACAGAAAACTGGACCAACGGTAACAAAGGTAGTTACTGTGGTGACAACTAAAAAGGTTGGTGGAGAGACCACAAAAAAGAAAGGAGAACTTATGGAGAATGACCAAGATGCTATGGAGGTAAAGTTGGTTTCTCATTCAACCCTTAATAACACTAATTAAAATGGTGCACGTGCTTTAGTATTCCCTGTTAGCTTTAGCAATGTCACTATATTTAAAGTGGTGTATTTACCTGTCAGCATTTTTCCTAGACTTTTTAGAGTCTCTTTGTAGTGTGGCTGCTTCACTCACAATATTGCTTGTCTACCTGTTTATAAATGATGCAAGCTGTAATGTAAGCATAAGTAGGATCTGTTCCTTTAAGGCAGATGAGTAGATGACTAGCTGAATATTTTGTTTCTAATCACTGTCCTGTGTAAACAGGCCCAGCAGTCATCTAATAAATGCTTGCCTGTTGTAGATCACACCTTTTATGCTGTCATAGAGATCTTGGAAAATTCAAGCTGTATGCAGATAAAAATTGCATTAATAAACTGATTATTGCCACTTGTAAGTTGAGGACCCTTGGGCTGGTTTCAGTCTGCTGTGTCCAGGTTGGGAAAATGGTCTTTGTATGCCAAATTTACTGGTGCTGCTTGGCTATACTAACATGATTAGTTTGGGCCATCTGGACAATACATTTTGCCTGTCCAGGACACAGCTTTATGAAACAAGGCTTTGATTTATATTTTACTCTTAGATCACATAGTATGGAAGAATTATTGTCTTGCAAATGTATAAATGAAGCGCTATTTGGGACAGTAGTATTCTGCATGCATGTTACTTATGAACAGCTAATAGCGCTTAGCGCTGTTACCATGTGCCATCGTGGTCCTGGGTTTGAATCAGACAAAGGATAACATCTGCATGAAGTTTGTATGCTCTCACCATGTTTGTGTGGGTCTTCTCCTGCACTGTAAAGGCAAACTGCTAGGGAATATAGATTGTCATTATTCACTGTTTCAACTAGGGCTTACAATGTCTGTGAAGCTCTGAAGAATATGAACTAAAAAAGCAAATAAATAAATAAATTGTATACACCGTGCATGGGAAACAAGATGGCAGCGCATGACCACATGCTAGAAGCTTGTAGAAATACATGTTCTATTTCCCACATGGCCTTTCTAAGACGACCACAAATTTGTCTGAGAGAATGTTCATTCTTATAATTGCAGTATTCTTCAGAAGAGGAGGAGGTTGATCTTCAGACTGCTTTGACTGGATTCCAAACTAAGCAACGTAAACTTTTGGAGCCAGTGGATCATGGGAAGATTGAATATGAGCCCTATAGGAAAAATTTTTATGTGGAAGTTCCAGAGCTAGCTAAGATGACACAAGAAGGTAATAAATACTTCAGTCAGTTCTTATAAGGCCACTTTGATATTGGTTCTGCAAGCCTTACAAATTGTAATGTCTTTAGCCTGAGAACAATGCAGCAATGTAAAGAGAACGGATTAAAAGGAAACTCCAAAAATTTCAATTCAATAGAAATCTGACAGAGTTTGGGAAACTAAACAACCAGCATGGTCTTGTGGGCTAGTTTTTCAGTTTCCATAGTATGCTTAACATATGCCTGTCCAGCTCAGAGTGGTTTAATAACAATGCCCTAATACTTGCTGAATGATATCTCCTGTGCTCTTAATGATTCATATCTGGTGCTACCTGTGCAGGCGCACTTCATTATTGAAGGCTGGGCATTTCACCTCCGCGTCATTGAACACATGCACAGTGAAGCTGAAGTGTACTGCTCCAGATTCTGTTCTGTGTAGATGTAGGATAATCACATTTCTGGAAATTGTGACATTTTATTTTTTTTTTGTGTATGCGATGTTTTTCCAAATCCCGATTTTTAGTCTAACCAACATTAAATGTATTTACCATAGAGAACTGTTATTCAGGTTATCACTTATGTCATTTCTTTTCCTCACCAGAGGTCAATGCCTTCAGACTTGAACTTGAAGGAATTACGGTTAAGGGGAAAAATTGTCCCAAACCAATAAAAACCTGGGTGCAGTGCGGCATATCTATGAAGATTCTGAACTCTCTGAAAAAGTAAGGAATGGTCTGTCTGTACAGTGTTTATTCTTTTAGTTTTCATTACCTGATTTCCCTCTAAGTAAAGTTATTCTGGTGAGTCTATTCTGTAACTGAACGGTTAGTTTAGTATCTGTGGAAGCCTTATTATCACACAGTCTGGAAGGGTGGTTAGATTTAGACAAATCTCTAAATTAAACTTGGATGTATGAAATAGGTAAGAAGCCTATAAACCATTATCCTGCATAGGTTAATAAATATAAATATGTTTGTTTCCCTGCACATCTGTTATCACCAACACAGATCTTGTAAAAATACCTCACTATGTCCAGTGAAGAGGCCCAGCCCAGTCAGTGTGTACAGAGGAGATAACTGCCAACTGTATTAATAATGCCTGCTGGACCTGCCCACCTATTTATCACATTCCTAGTAGTCACTAAGCCAGCCAATTCACTTTGCTCTGTACTGATGAAGGACAACAATCCGGAAACAGCGCTGTATGCAGAAAAGTGAAATTGGCTTGGCTAAAATCCCTTTTGCTGTCTCAAGGCTCGGTGAGTCAAAAGCAAATTGAGGATTTGTTACATCCAATAGAGGGCGCATGAGCTCCCCAGCTCCTTTCCCATAATGCCTTGTGATAGTAGTCACGTAGTTTATTACTCCTAGTGGTAGACATATATTACCTAACAAGCACTATTGCACAGCAGTTTTAAAAGGTGGGAGCCCCCTAGTGGCAGGACTTTCAAAATCGTTTTTAGGGTGGAAAACATCTGTTGTGTGTTTTTTTTGTTTTGTTTTTTTTTTTATATAGGTGATTTTCAATTATGTTCTGGATGGGGTATTCTATGAACTGAGCATAAGTTGTGTGAAAAGTTAGTGACCTTTTAACAGTACTATTCTGGCATAATTATAATGAATTTGATGGTGGTGTAGGCCTCACCCAGCCCCTGTACACTTGTGAGGAGAGTGTTGTAAAACCTTCAGAGTTGCAAATATGTCAACAGCATGCAACAAAATGTAATGTGACTTTTTGACAGCAGGATACTAGCTGTGGAGTAGTATGCAGTCTGCAAACAGTTTTTGTATTGGTAAATAAAATCAGCATTTCTTAGAAATTATGTCTGTGTATTGCAATGTGTGAAAAGGATTTTAGTTCTTTTGTTTATGACAATACATTTCTCCTCCAATGTTGTGTGCTAATGTAGTCAGGCTGAGAGCAAAGTGACCTGAAAGTATTTTTGTCTTTGCCATCAGACACGCATATGAAAAACCAACACCAATCCAAGCACAAGCCATTCCTGCAATCATGTCTGGGCGTGACTTGATTGGCATTGCCAAAACTGGAAGCGGAAAAACGATTGCCTTCCTTTTGCCTATGTTTCGCCATATTATGGACCAGAGACCTCTTGAAGAAGCTGAAGGACCGATTGGTAAGTGTTTATTATGAAATTCTGCAAGTTCTCCCATATGTAGACATTCATATGTACATAGTACTTCCCATGCCCCCCCCCCCCCAAAAAAAAAAAAAAAAAAGCCTTACACAGCTCCACACACAGAAAATTAAAGTTGTCAGTATATGGTAGCTAAAATAATATTTAGTTATAGACTGTTAAAATAATAGTTTCCCTGCTTAATTACCGACCTTTTAGCATTATTAGGCCTACATATCATTTTTATTACTGTAAACTTCATACTCCACCATGGTGAAAAATTCCCCTCACAGATCTGATTCATAGGCATCCATGAGTTGGAATGTTCGAAAATGTTTTTGAGAAACCCTTTTTGTTTTGTTAGTACTTTTTAATTATTGAACATATTTACTATAAATTTATGAAAATATTTTGCAACTTAATTTGCATTGTTTGATTTCTTGCTTTTTAGCGGTCATAATGACTCCTACAAGAGAGCTGGCTTTACAAATAACAAAAGAGTGCAAGAAGTTCTCCAAAACACTTGGGCTAAGGGTAGTTTGTGTATATGGAGGAACGGGCATCAGTGAACAGGTAAAAAATAAATAAAAAAGAACTTTAATGTAATAGATTTTTGTTCAGTCTTTGATTTATTGCTAGAACTGCGGTCTTGGTATCATATAAATCTGAGATTCTGAATCAGAAACAAAATGGTATAAAACCAGAGATACAGCTATTTTGAAACGCCCCCTCCCTTCCCCATTACAACTGCTACAACTGTTACCACGGTACACATTGCTAATACAGTTTGTGTTGGGATTCCCCCTGGCAGGGCTTAGTTAAAACAGTTGCTAGTTGTGCGATTTAATCCTCTTTTCTACTGACAGGAAGTAAAATAGGTTAACAAAGTCTCTGATTTCCCCCCCCTCCTCATTTCCTCGTCCTGTGTATGTGGTGTCTTGTGTTCTTTATGTCCTCATTTGTATTGTTTCTTTGGTTGTGCACTTTGCAAGTTGATTATTCTCAAAGTTGTTGTGTTTGGTTTGCACCGCCTCTCTGTTTGTACTTTAATCTTTAATGAATTTTTACAAGAAGTAAAAAGTTTAAAAAAAATAAACAAAATATATTCCAAAAATGTTCAACAAACATCCCCCCTCCACAATAGTATTAATAGAAAAAAAATACAGTAAAACTGTATTCCCAAGCAATTATTTCAGCACATTCATACTGTCTACTGTCAGGTGGGCTGTACCTTTCTGATCCAGCTCTGGACCGCCCACATGACCATATAGAGCCTAATTAACATATTGGAAGGTGACCCAAAAAGACAATGATAGCTCAGTGGAGGCTAGAGAAAAAAATCCTTCTCCAGAATTTATGGAATGGCACTTTTTGAAAGATGCAAACACTTGGAGTAGGTGGCTGTGGAGAGGTCCTCTTTAAACTTGTTTTTTAAATAATTAACTTTTTAATATATTTTATTAAAGAAAAAAGTCCCCTTCCCAACGTATTCGGTTCCCTCTGCCCCTTCAGTGCTGTCATCTATACACAGCAAAGGAGATCTGTATACCATTCAAGTCTATGGAGAGAGGAGGGGAGAGGCAGGAGAATGCTGTTAGAGGTAGACAATAGATAATGAGCCTGGTCGGCAGGGCTAGAGAGTTTTATCCTCACAGACAGAGGGAGCAAAATAAGTTGGGAAGGGGCCTTTTTTTTTTTTTTTTTTTTTTTTTTAAACTCACTTTAAAGTCCTGGAAAACTCTTAGGCCCCAACATTCCAGAAACAACTTTTTGCTGCAGATTTTGCGGCGTTTTTTTTTTTTAATCAAAGCCAGGAGTGGATTGGGTAGAAGGGAGAAGTATAAGGACTTCCTATATATTTCCCATTCCTTTTGTAGCCACTCTTGGCTTTGGCTCAAAAAAATGCTGCAAAATCTGCAATAAAAAAAGCTGTGTATTGACATGTGGCCTCAGTTGCAGAGGTGGTGCAGACAAAGGAGTAGTATCACCTTCTTATGGTAGTGGAGGAGAATAGATTGTACATGTGATCTAGGTTATGAATAATGAAATCGGCCTGAACATGTTTCTGTGTAGATTAGTAATATCTAAGTCAGTGTACCTTAATTGATATATTTTTTTTTTTTCCAGATTGCAGAACTTAAGCGAGGTGCAGAGATAATAGTCTGTACACCAGGCCGCATGATTGACATGTTAGCTGCAAATAATGGTGAGTAATTCTTTTTTATTTGTGAGTGATTATTTTGTTTTATTTTCACTGTGCAAATGTATTTGGTTTGCTTGCTTTAAAACTTTTTATAAAGCTAAAGGGGTTTGTCTGGGCTATAACTCTGAAGGCCTGTTCTATGAATAACCTGCGCTTACATTGTTTACATGGCTCATCCGTCGTATGTTATAGTCCCGATTTAAACCCTGAAAATTACAATTTCCAATAATGAAAATAACGAGGGCTGTGTATTTGTCAGTATGTCCTATTATTTTACTTTATTTTCTTAAATTGGTTACTAAGTTTGTTCATAATTAAAACTAATAGATCCCATATATTAGACCCACTGAATCTGTAATGGTGTTCACATACGACAGATTTGTTACACAAATTTCTGTGTCTCGTGAATGAATTATTTGTTTACACTTTTCTGTTGAATGGAAAAGTGGCAATAATTTTAACAAACTTGCTGTTTGTGTGAACATAGATTTGAGGCATACTAAGCCATAAGGCTCAGCCTAAGCTTATGTTGCTCTAACATTCGAAGATAAAATTATATTCCTAAGGCTTATTAGAAAAAAAAAAAATGGTTAGAGTGTTCAGATTCTACAAGGTCCTATTCTCGGCTCATTTAGATTGCCAACTTAATGTGTTACCACATGTAAAGTATGCCGTGTTTCCTTTAACACAGGAAGTTCTCTAAATATATTAAACCTCTTTAACCTATTGGCATCCTTTGTTGCACATTTACTGCACTGGAACCAGGGAATTGTGGACAGCTACAATAACATGGGAAGGAAAAGAAACAAAACCTGACAGATGTTTAGTACATGTCGACATAGTGGTGGCTCTGTAACTGTGCCCTTGTCATCTGCAGCAGGAGATGTGGAGTGCAGCTAACTTTCCTTTTCAAAACAATGAGTATATTTATTGAACAGTCACATATACAGTGTATGTGTATACTGTACAGTAGAAGTAGAAGAAAGTGCTGAATGTCCCAAGGACCAGCAAGAAGCTCCCTTAGTAAGAAGCAATGGCTTGTTACATGGTGGAAGCTGGGCCTGAACCATAACTAATAAGAAAATAAATGAATCCCATTTTTAAATATTACATCTGGGCTGTATGGGCAAAAGAACTGACTAAAGTTAAAGCTGTGCTAACAGACCCTAAAGCATTCACTCTTAAAATTCTAGGGTGGTCTGCCACATAGCATGGTTGAGATGCTTCCAAAAGCCCCAGGTTGGCATGCTTGGCAAATAAGGCAGATCGTTTGGGACAATTTTTACTAGGGCTCGGCGATTATGATCAAAATCACGATTATTTTGATGACCCTCCCTTTTTTACATGCCACAACCCCTATTTATATGCCATACATACCACTGTTAGTGACTTATCAGCGATCCTGATTGGATAATGTTCAGTGAGTGACAAATCCTTTAGGCATTGACAGTGTGACACAGGATGGCATGGATACAAAATAATTGAAATAATTGATGTGAGCAAGTTCGTATCAATTTATTAAACTGACTTTCGATTTTTCCCTTAATTGCCCAACCCAACTTTTTAGTCTAGAAATGTGCCAGATTTATCATAGTAGGTGATGCTGAGTTTCAAATTTGGAGCTCCTATTAATTGCTTAGGGTGGGTTCACACTTGCGCCGGAGTCCGTCTGCCGGAAAATATTGGGAAACTGTATAGGGACTGGATAGCGAAAGGTTAGTGACACATGTCGGATTTTGTTTCCAGCGAAAAAAAAAGTGGATTCACGGCGCAGAGGGTATATGCTCACACCCGCGCATTGCTTTAAAAACCCATTCAAATGAAAGGGTTTTTTAGCAATGCGTCACTAACCTTTTGCTATCCAGTCCCTATAAAGTTTCCCAAGATTTTCCGTTGGATTCGTGGTGGACGGACTCCGGCGCAAGTGTGAACCCACCTTTACTTAGCGCCAGAATTGTGTTGCAGTTTTGGCACACATTGTTGCATCTTCTGCCACTCCCCTTTTGGCAAGCCACACATAATTTCCTTTAAGCTTTACTACCTTGTTGGAAGAGTTAGAAAAGTGACTAAAACACGTGGATAAATGTGGTATTAGGCACTGAGGCTATGTATACCATAGATTAAGGCAGAATTCTGGTGTATTTAGTTTGCAAAGTGCGCTAACTCTGGGCTTTTGACCGCATGTCTACTAAATGACAATTATGTAGGACACCAACCTTACGTTTTTTTGGTAATTCTTTAGGCTTTGAAGTCATTATCTAATGCTAAGGCCCGATGTTGAGGAAACTCTGCTTTTTTTTTTTTTGAGCCAAATCCAGGAGTAGATTGAGAAGAAGGTAGGAATATAAGAGCTTATTAAATAGTTCCAATTCCTTTTGTAGCCATTCTTGGCTTTGGCTCAAAACATGGCAACAAAAAAAGCTGCATTTCTGCAACATGGGGTCTTTGCCTAAGACAGTGTTTACCAACCTTTTCAGATTCAAGGCACTCCTTCCAAATAATCAAACCAAACCAAAAAAACATCTTAAGGACCCAGAAAATGTTGGGAAGGTGATCACATTATCAACAACTGTAGTTTTACAGCCCCTTGGCAGGTTTCCATGGCACCCCTGATGGGAATCACTGCTCTAAGAGTACAATTTTCTTGTAAATTTATTTATATATATTTTAGCAATGAATATGAATTGCACAAAACCACTTAAAAATGATTCCTTCACTATATGTTGATGAAAGTGCCAGACTTTTTATTCCTCTATGGGTCACATACATTGGAGTCCGCTGCACACAATTTTGTGTAAATATTCCTTCGTACCAAGCTCTTCTTTAAACTCTGTAGTTCCTCACTAAATAGCAACTTAATGAATTTGATATAGAGATATTTGCATGCTGAACTTGTATGTTTTTATCGCTTTGTGTTCTGCAACAAAAAAAAAAAAAAAAAAAAAACCTTTACTAAACTGTTACATTGTTTAACTTCTGTGGAAAAAATATATCCGTTCAAGATATATAGAACTGGAGTTCCAAGACTGCTCTCTGGTAAGGTAGGTTTTTTTCAGCATTTTGTCAGAAAGCAACGTATAAAGCACCCAACTGCTGGAAGTATGGTAAGGTGTTTGAAGACTGTCAATATCTGCTGCTCAAAGAGGATATTGTGACTTCAGCCTGTTGACTAGTATTCATTACAGACTCTCATAGCCTACTTTTAATGGGTGAATATCTATGTCCTTGTAAAAACTTTTTTTTTTTACTTTGAGCCACACATGCTATAAAACATTTCCGTTAAAGGTCCAAAGAGATCGGATGTTGGCAAAGAATTAATATACAGTATAAAGTTTGAAAGGCAGCATTTAATAACCTTTCTGGGTACACTGTTATCCACTGCTTAGCAAACTTATTGTCCATAATGTTGGTCATCTAAAACTAGAAATCTATGTGATTTGTTCTCTAGGGTAACGTGGACAGTTTATCTGAAGCATTTAGAATGGGCTCTTTGCTTCCCACACATGCGCTGTAATCTCTAATATGTTCTTTCCTAGGTGACTGCTGTCATAAAATGCCTGACGTGGCTCCAGGCTCCACCTCAGTCTTAGTTTTAAGATGTGTGCTTGGAGAGGGCTGAATTTACAGGTCCTCCTAGCCATGCGATGGTACGCAAGAGTAGGCTTGACCCAACCAGATATCAGAGGGCCTTTACTATAGTTATTTGGGGTGTTTTTAGTAAAGTGAAGTTTAATAGGTGGTCTGTTTAGCTTGAAAGTCTTAATTTTAAAAAGAGAAAAAAAAAATGTTGGCGAGTAATTGATGATCATGCTTAACGCTTTTTTTTTTTTTTTTACCCCCTTTTTTTTTTTTTTTCTCTCTGACTTTTTGATATATAGGCCGAGTGACAAACTTACGACGAGCAACATATGTTGTACTGGACGAGGCAGACAGAATGTTTGACATGGGATTTGAGCCGCAGGTATTTTCTATAAATGTATATTTTTTTTTCTTTAAAGCAGAACTAAACTCTTATGTAATGTAGGTAAAGATGGTAAACTTTGTAATATACTTTATTAAAGAAAACTGCCTGTTTCATCACTTGTTTTCCTTCTCCTGACTGATTAAACCTGCACTAGAAACCTATGGGGAAAGGAAGGGGAAGGAAGAAGAGAGTTCCTCAAACAGAGACCTCTGCTCTGTCAAGAAACTGGTTTCTTTCCCAATTCCTGATGACCCAGCTGTTTTGCTATCCAACCTCCTTCTGACAGAGATGACTCATTTAATGCTGTAGACAGCCTCATATCTGTTTCTCTCCTCCCCCTCTCCATAGACTTTAATTATAAACTGACGCTGAGTCTGCTGGAGCTAAATGAGACATTTTTTTTTCATGCCCCAAATGTTTTATTCACACTTTATTTACTGGTCTGTACACTTCTATAATGGATATATGTTATTACAGGGTGAGGGACTTAGATAAGCAGATTCTTCTACTTTTTAGATGCAGTGTATGTTTGTTTTTTTTGTTTTTTTGTGAAAAGTAGAGTATGCCTTAACCTTTTCCTGATTTTCGTAGTACATGTCGGATTAAAGAGTTCAACATTTTACACAGCAGGGACCCGCTATCTTTGCACGTGATTAGAGATCGCTCTGATCATGGACAGTAATGTTTCTTGTTTTCTTGCAACCAGACATCATCTTTGTGTTGAGATTGAGGGTTCTGCTCAGTTTGAATAGAAGCTTGGAGCTTACTGAACGCTCCTAGCCCTGCGAATGCCAGTCTTAAATCATAAGAAGCCCCTAAAATCCCTTTATGACCTATCCTTAGGATAGGTAATCAGTCAAAGATCAGCAGGGGGTCAAAGGCCAAGAGATGTCATGTTCATTCTGGTTGGTCCAATTGAATGGGACTGAGCTGCAAGACCAAGCAAAGCTGCTATGCAATATATAGTGTAGGGCTGGGCAATTAATCAAATAACCGAAGCTAAATGTCAGCTTGATTAACCGATGTGATTTTGTTTCGGTGTTTATTTGTGAGGTTCTACCTGTGGCTTCATTTGTACCAAATAGTTCCAAACCAAAAGTGCTATTATTATACTCTGAGTCCTTGTTCTGTTTGGGCCTCCTCTGGTCTCCTTAATGACGTTAGAAACTACTGAGGCTTGTGATTGGGCCTCAGCGGTCATTCGCTAGTATAATACCAGTTACAGTTTGGACATGTTTGGTATGTGTCACTTTTACCAAATAGTGAATGCTGTAAAAACAAATTCTGTAGTAATCACATGGTCATGTGATATACAGTCCATGGTCATGTGATATACAGTCCATGGTCATGTGATGAGCACAGAGGTGCACGGCTCGTTACCAGGCAGATGTCTGATTACTGTGCTGTGACTATAACGAGTCATGCACCTGTGTGTACATTACATGACCGTGGTCACAATTCTATCCACTAGAAGTAAGCAGAGATCTAGAAATCTGTGAGTACTGTGCTACATATAACGACCCTTTTGCCTTTAAACAGGTCATGAGAATCATAGACAATGTCAGACCAGATAGACAGACAGTCATGTTCTCTGCTACATTCCCAAGAGCCATGGAAGCTTTAGCAAGAAGAATATTGAGCAAGCCTATTGAGGTCCAAGTTGGAGGAAGAAGTGTTGTATGTTCTGATGTCGAACAACATGTGGTAAGTTCCATGCAAAACCTGACTATTCTGTAATAAATGCAGTCCTAAAATAGTAAACTACCATCCTGACAGAATCCTTGGCTGGTGTTGTGAAGTGTCTTGGAGAGGTGTTTTTAACACCTTGCCGCAGACATGTCATAGCAGCACATCATAAGAATATTTATTGTACTGTAGTGAAGACTTACAAATCTGTTAACAGGATTTATTGTACAGGACTGGGTATGAGTCTAGAAAATGTCCCATTCTAGTGTCCATCAAAATGAAGTTTTTTTTTTTTTTGTTTTGTTTTCTAGATTGTGATTGAAGAGGACAAGAAATTCCTTAAATTGCTTGAACTATTGGGGCATTATCAAGAAAAGGGATCAGTCATAATATTTGTGGACAAACAAGAGCATGCAGATGGTTTACTGAAGGACTTGATGAGAGCATCGTATCCTTGCTTGTCACTTCATGGAGGTAATTCACACTTTGCATTCATTTACTTTGGTGTTTATGTAAAAGTCAGTCCTATTATAAATTTTTTTTATTTATTTTTTACAAATTAGGGATAGAGAGCTGTGTGACAGATTACACATTTTTGGTACTTGCTTTGTCAGCATGGCTTGATCTTGTAGATGCTATTGCTGTATAGACAACAGACAGATTTTTTTTAAATATTAAAATGCCTACAATGTGTTCAGCTTAGTGATTACAAAAACCTATGCACTATAGACATAATTCCCCTCCTCCTTGAGTAGTTATGTGTGGGCTAACTCGCATATCCTAGACTGTCAAAACTAAATGTCTAGCTTGAAGAAACCTCCAGTCCTTTTATTCCTGTATCTGGCATGTCACACTAGTGAACTTGTATAAATTAGTGGTTTTGAGTTCACCCACAGCCTTCCCCTTTTTAGCAGGGTATCCTATAAATGTCTCTGTCTGGGAATATTCTTCTTAACCCTAAACATTCTGCAACATAACTGGATGATGCACCAATTCTCAATTGCCCCATAAGTTCATTCTCCGATAATTGTTCCCGAGCTAAAAGAATAATAGTTCATGTTTTTAACTATTTACAGCTCTGTAATCCAGGGTAGAAGCATCTTTGGTAAAAATTTTAGTATGATAAATAATTTTAGTTATAAGCTGCTCTGGGGTGTTTGGATGTAGGTTCAGAGACCTCCTATTTAATCTCTAAATCCATACACAGTAAGCTTCTCCTTCATCCTCATGTCTGCATGAGGATAGCCAGAAGATGTGTAGAAAAAAAAACTTCAAATGAAGTATTTTTAAATGTCCCAATGTTAAGTAACTTTTGTTCTCAACCTTTAGTTTAAATTTGATTTTTCATCTTAATTTTTTTAGGCATCGATCAATATGACAGGGATAGCATTATCAGTGACTTCAAAAATGGCGTGTGCAAGTTGCTTGTGGCCACCTCTGTGGCAGCTCGAGGACTGGATGTCAAGCATCTGATCTTGGTGATTAATTATTCCTGTCCAAATCACTATGAAGATTATGTCCACAGAGCAGGACGTACAGGCAGAGCCGGAAATAAGGTCAGTAAGTAAAGTCCATGCAGGGGTTTACTTCTCCTAACACAGTGGTTCTGAAATTTTCTGAAAGTGGGACTTCCTTTTGGGCCAAACTTTCGTTCTGGACTTCCCCACTAATATACTTGGTCACATGAGGAGAAAAGTCAGCTATATTTGTACTGTTATTTTGCTTTTCAGCTGTAAATTAACCCTGTTGTGCTTAATTTTCCTTCACACACGCTTGTTACACACACTGCTCTGCTACTTCCATGTTCTCCCCCACACACAGCACTGCGACACTCACAGTGCCTAAATACACAGCTCTACTGCCTCCATGTTTCTCCCACCCCTCCCACACACACCATTCTGCTAGTTTCCTACCTGCACACACTCAGCCCTGCTACATGCATATTCCCCCCCAAAAAACACACATTCTGTCCTGCAACATCCACCACAAATAGCTCTAAGGACAAAACACAACATTTGCTCAAAATTGCATCTTCTGGTAGCACTATGAAAATATTATATCTGTAGGTTCTGGTGCTGTGACTCTCACTGATCACTGCGGTAAAGGGTCATTGCTGCTTTTCAGAGGTCTTGGCCACCATTTGTTTTTCTCCCTTGTGTAACCTAGCTTGTAGGGGTGCAGAAAAGAAATGCTGTTTATTGTATCTTGTCTTCTTTTCTTAGATGAAATTCATATGTTGTATATTTCGGAGCTTTAACTGACAAGTTACGCTTTATTTTGTAGGGCTACGCCTTTACGTTCATCACAGAGGATCAGGCTCGTCATGCAGGGGATATAATCAAAGCTCTGGAGCTTTCAGGGACTGCCGTTCCCCCTGAGTTGGAGAAGCTGTGGTTCGAGTTTAAGGAACAACAGAAAGCTGTAAGTTTTTCTTATAACAAGTGTATGTGCATATTGTATAGAAAGCATAGTCTGAAACACTTCATGATGTAAACCTTTTCTTTGCACATTTGATTACTGTATGTCTTTAAGACTTTGCCGCCAGCCATTTTATTGAAAAAGATTATGCAAATAAGTTCACGACTGAATAAAGGAAAATTTTTTGCATTATCAACACCTTTTGGACAATAGTTCCCTATAGATCAACGCCTTGTTTTCTAAGGAAAAACTTTTGTCATGAGGTAATAATGAGCAGACACTTCCTGTCCCTTAGTTATAATGAAGAAACTTGTACCTCAGCCTCCCTATCTTTATTCTTATAGTCTCAGCTTGTTTAAGAGAATATAGAGAGTAGGACAATTTCACTGCCCCACTGCAGGTAGGGGTATATTATAGACTCTACCTGCCTCAAGCACAGCATTATATAGGCATCTTAGATTGAGCAAACGGAAAGAGAAATACTGTAAAATCCATAATGGTGTTTGGTGAAGATCTGAGAGAAGCTGGATTGCAGGGATATGTGTGCAGTGCACATGAAAGAAGCCTGGAAAGTGACAGACATCCAGGTGGTGGGTTGCGGATTGGGAAAAGTGCTGTACTTTATTTTTGTAGTCTTCCTCTGTTTCTCCAGAAATATTACAAATAAATTGAAACCTGAGAGCTACCAGTTAGGGATGTGTCCCTACACAACTGCTGACCAATTGGTGCTGACAGTGTTGGACTAAAGGGACACGCCTCTTTGACATGGGGAATGGTAATGCCCAGTTGTCAACTTAATCATAAGTTTCTAGGAGAAAACAGAGATAGGAATAGCGCAATGCAGAATTATGAGAAAAGGTTCTCCAGTATTGTTTCATAAAGTTTGTATTAAAAAGATTTATTGAATGAGCTGTTTTTTTTTTTTTTTTTTTTTTTAAAGGGGTGTTCCCAATATGAACATTTCTTGACTGGGTATCTATAATCAAGAATAACCCTTTAATTGCCTTTGTTAATACTGATAAACAGCCTTTCTTCATACCCAGGAAATCTACTATATTTATGATTTTCAATGATTTCTCTTATCAGGAAGGTAAAGTGATTAAGAAGACGAGTGGATTCTCTGGTAAAGGATTTAAGTTTGATGAAACAGAGCAAGCTTTGGCAAATGAAAGGAAGAAGCTGCAGAAGGCAGCACTTGGCCTCCAAGATTCAGACGATGAGGACACTGCTCTTGATGTAAGTGTATATATTCACATGTTCGTTCCTATAGAAGCCAAGAACATATAATATACATTGCATGAGTAGCAAATAGTTTTATGTATGTTCCAAGTAAATAGTGTTAAAAATAAGAATGGATTAGTCAGAAATGCATAAACCCATTGCTTTGTGTCTATACTGGTAACATTACATATATTCATGAAGTATTTGCACAATTTAATCTAAGTTAGGCTCTGTCCACATCTCATTTTTTCATTTTTATACTACACATGTACATACTGTATGTCTCTAGATATACGCACCAAATCTAGAGCCCCCACATATCTGTCTGTTATATAATTGTGTGCGTCGATTTAATAAAAAAAAAAAATGTATTTGTGAAATAAAAAAAAAAAAACCTTCGTATAGAAAGTATAGTCAGCTGTAGTGTAGCGGGTGCATACAGTATGTGTGGTACCATAGTTCCCTGTGGAAAGGTGCTCTAGTAGCCATTCTGTGCATGCAGTTCACTAATATAGGTGTTTTTACCAATGAAATACCCCAAGTAATTGGCACAGACCTGTCAGCCAGGTCCATGCATTGTATTTTGAACGTGGGTAAAATGTACAATGGCACTGGATATATCAAAGTAGGTTGAAAACATTGTCACTTGAGACCATTGTAACTTTAGAAACCACTGAATGTTATTGTCATTTACACCAGGAGGTACATTTTTACTATCGAGTGCTAAGTATGTGTAGCTATTGGTTATTAAGACTCTTTGAATATGTTATTGTTTTTTTCATATATTATTATAATTTGCTTAATTGATTCATTTTTTTCAATTTCAGATTGATGAGCAAATTGAAAGCATGTTCAATTCCAAGAAGAGAGTGAAAGACATGACAGGACCCGGGGTACCTGGAGCAACAGTTGGGGGTGTTGGTGCCACAAGTGGTACAGGAGGATCAGCTGCCGTGGCAAATTCTGCAATACCCACAGCAGGAAATGCAGAGAAGTTGGAGATAGCTAAACGTTTGGCGAAAAAACTCAGTGTAAACAAGAATCTGGGTGCAGAAGCACAAGTGAGTACCATGATTCTTAGGAGACAAATGGGTGATGCTAAATTATACAGTTATTCCCTTTTAAAAAGCGGACAGCAAAAGTGCTATTAAGGAGAGATGGTTAAAGGGTTCTTCTCATCTCGGCAAATGTTCCCATAACTCCCATAGAGGGGAATGAGAACTACAGCGTAGCATATCTAGCTATGCTGTTTCTGTAACTATGAAGATACAGAAACAGTGTAGCATGTCTGTGCTATGCTGTTCCCATAGCTCCCATTTTCATCTATGGAAGTTATGAGAACAGCATACATCAGCAGTTATTGGGTCTCAACAGCGATTTTCCAAGATAGAAATAACCCTTTTTAAAGCAAAGAACAGATTGACAGAATACAGTAGCCTGAAACTTAAAAAAAAAAAAATGAACACATTTTTAACAAAAATTGGTTCATACTAGATTGTTCAGGAGTTTTTTTTTTTTCTGCTATTTATGTAAATAATATAAACAGTGATGTAACCTATGGTTTACGCTAGGTTCACACTTAAGTCGGCCCATAAATTGTTCTGGTCTGTGTGAGGACCACAACAATGGGGTAGGACCACTACAACAGCGGTCATGTACGGAGCCCAACAGACCTTAGTAGACTATAGTGGGATCCGTTGGGTGTCAATTCTTTTAAACTGAAACCACTGGAGGAAAAAGTTGGACTTGCAGCACTTTTTCATCTGGCAATTTTCTAAGCATACTGTGACAGTCTCCAAACAGAAACTCCAACGCAGATGTGAATGTAGCCTTAAAGGGAATTTTTAGTAGCTTGGATGAGCTCTACAATGTTCATGAGATAGTTAGTTAGTTTTCTCTATTGGATTACCGTATAGTGTTTCTCTTTGCTGGAAAAGGAAAACTGTGCCTCTATTTCCACCCCTCGGAAGGTCCCAACCCTATAAACCAAGGCACGACTGAAATCTTGGAATATTACTTGCAAACCAGAAAAATCTCTAAAAGAAACCCACCCACAGTCAGCAGGGTTCATGTCCAAGGTCAGTGCAGACTAGGGTACTGCTTGCCTAGGTGCAAAGCCATGACATTTATCAGAATGCAAATTGCCCAAATAACCTCTGTATGGTTCTTGATCGGCAAGAAGACTTTGTCTCTGCCATTCAGATTTGTGAATGCAGCCATTACTGCAGGCAGTAATTTGTCTCCATAGATGTAGCGCAATGTTGTTCTGTTTCTTATGAGTGAGATGCTATTTGATTGCTCAAAATGCTCCATAGTTCAATTAAGTCTCTGTTTTCTTTAGGATGTAATGCAGCAAGCCACCAATGCTATCCTTCGGGGAGGTACAATATTAGCTCCAACAGTATCAGCAAAAACTATTGCTGAACAATTGGCAGAAAAGATCAACGCCAAACTCAATTATGTCCCAGTTGAGAAACTGGAAGAAGAAAAACAGGAAGCAGGTCCTAATGAGTCCTTCAAGAGGTATGAAGAGGAGCTGGAGATTAATGACTTCCCTCAGGTATGTACAATAAATCTAATGACACATTCTGATGACTGTCACATTAAACAAAGCTAAAGCGTATCAAAAACATGGCTCAGGCATTTGTCTGCTGCACCATCTTAATCTATAGTTGACCATACACATTAGATTTCAACCTGCTGATTTTGGCAAAATTGGCCATCCAACTAATGTGTTTGAGGGCCTCCTTTTTAGGTCCATGGCAAAATGGCAGTATAGGCCATTGTCACACAAAGTGTATTTGTAGCACAGATTCTTTATCTAAATGTCTTTTGTCTTGATAGGTTGCCAATGGATATGAATGAATGCAGGAACTTTCTATGGTCAGTGACTTGTAAGAAACCCAGACATGATTTACTTATTGTGGACAGGATATTAGGCTGAGATACTACATGCAAGAGAAGATAACCTGCCACTATAACTGAGGTTATAACAAGTCCCAGATCATAGACTGTTCCTGGATTCATGGTCATATCGATTGGCAACCGATCAAGATGACAGAGACTGGTACTGGGGCTCTGTTGTGGGGAGGCTCCTGATGGTTTGGGAGGGGTGGAATTGGGGCATGGTTTGCTGAAAGTTTGGAAGGTTTAATTTGGTGAGAATGCTGCTGGTAATGGGCCAGCAGTGCAAAGGGGAGACTATAGTTGCCATTAGGAGAGGTCTACTGTAGCCTTTAGCACATTTGGAGAACTGTGGTGTTTGGTTCTTCTGGGTGGTATTTTCGCTGGATTTTAGTACTTAGCACTGCTGCTGTGTGAGGGCAGTTTAGGTTGATGTTTTCACTAGTGCGATTTTGGGGCATATACAACTCTTAGATCACTTTTTTATGATTTTTGGCAGTTTAATAGTTTACAGATGCACAGATATCAGTTATCATAAGATATTTTGTCATAAGATTCTTTTTTAGTACAAAGTTATTCCTTAGCTTTGATGTTTGGACACAAAAAAAATGATCTGTTGATTTGTTTGCATGTTGTGTACGTTTTTTCCATCCTGCAGATTTTTTTTTTTTTTTTTCTCCCATAAATTCCTGCCAATGCAGAGAATGCTTAAATCATGCTGAGGCTACATGACATCATGAATTAGGTGCCTCCTCCTGGCAGTCTTGTGCCTAAACACAAATCTACAGTACCCCTGGGGCTGTTGTAGACTCTGCTGTCATTTATGCCACTGTTGTAGTGTAAATGAAGAATATGGTATGGGCGGTGACCCCAAGCATATGACCAAGCATGATGATTAGGCATCCGAAGCACTGAATACATTTTAAATGTAACTTTTTTAAACTACATTTTTTTTTTTTTTTTTTTTTTTTCAGACGGCAAGATGGAAAGTAACTTCTAAAGAAGCACTCCAGAGGATCAGTGAATATTCTGAAGCGGCTATTACCATTAGAGGCACTTATTTTCCACCTGGCAAAGACCCCAAGGAAGGGGAAAGAAAGATTTATTTGGCCATTGAAAGTAAGTATCTTCTTTGGATAACCAATTTAACAGTGCATTACCTTAATTCCTAATATACGCTCGGGTCCCTAAAATTTACCTTTTGTGGAGGGTAGCTGGGAAGAGCAGAACTCTCATTCCTCTGTCTCTATAACCACTCCAACTCACTGATGTCACAGACTTCTCTCTACTTGGACCACAGGCCCCATTGAGTAGAGTGGAGTCAGTTATGAGACCAAGAATGGGATCGTCAGCAGGGTAGGCAGAGGAAAGAGTCTCTGCCTTTTAATATGTACCAGGTTATATATTAGGAACAAAGCTTATCCAGAACCAGGAATTCAATGGCACGCTTTATTACTCCTCGGATAACCCCTTTAAATAAATTGTCTGAAATTAGACAAACCACAGAGGAGGCCAGGGGATGTGTAATGTGTTTAAAAAAAAATCTTACTTACCTGCGCCTTTGGTCTCATCAGCAGAAGTCCTGCACCCCATGTGACCACTGAGGCCAGCAGTCGCTGAAGAGGGACTAGTGACATTATTCACATACGTCAACTGTTCCTTTCCAGCAATGGTCGCTGGGGCTTCCTAATTGGACAGATTGCTATCCCTGAAGTTTTAATTGATTTAGAATTATAATATGATGGTTGAGTGTTCCGTTTAAGCCTTTATTCATAAGAACGTTTAAAAAAAAAAAAAAAAAGCCATCACAAAACTTTTTTTTTTTTTTTTTTTTAAAGCTCATCTATTTAAATGAAGCTATTCACACATCTCTATTGACACTCTGTATTTGACACTAGCAAAGGAAAATAAATTATATTATCTTTATTAACTTGTTGCATAATGTAGAATTAATCATCACTTCTTCTAGGAAAGCATTTAATGTAACTATCTATTCTGTAGGTGCTAGCGAATTGGCTGTTCAGAAAGCAAAGGCAGAAATAACCCGACTTATCAAGGAAGAGCTCATCAGACTGGTAAGTAAGAGGAGCATCGATCTAGAATAAGGTCTTATTCACATGCCAGTGACAAACTGCACTTTTTATGAACAATGAGCATATTCATATGTGTCTTTTTTCACAAACAGAAGAAATGGGCGGTTAAAAAAAAAAAAAACCCCAAAAAAACTTGTCCTATCTTTATCCGTATGTTTGTTATTAAGATGTAAAAACGGATTGATGTCAAAGTTATGTTAAAAATGGATCAGTGGGTGGAGCAAAAAAAAAAAAAAGCTAACAAAATTCATCAAAAATGGAATGGATGCACAATAGCTGTTAAAACTGACTGATTCTTTTTCGCAGCAAAGATATACAGCACATTGTTCTGTCCTCGCTTGCCCCTCTTTACAGGGTGGAGCTGGCAGAGACTAGGACAGGGACACATTTGGCCTGACAAATTTATTATAACTCGCACCAGAAAACAGAACTGAACTATACTAAAAATCTACACCATTTCCTGACTGTGACCCTGATTTCAACTGTAGCGGACAGTAGGCCAAAGCCTCTTAATTCAGAAACTTCCGATGCCTGCAAGAGAATTATGAGTGATATGGAAAATAACTTTTCCCGATGCTTTCAGTGTTTTTAAGCACTTATAAAATGAAGCATGAATTGCAAGCTTCTTTTATAGCTTTAATTGACATTGTTTGCATGCAGTATGTACATGTTTTTTTTTTTTTTTTTGTTCTCAGAATGATTTTGTGCATTATACTAATAAGGAACCTTTTCTTTATTCTTGCAGCAAAACTCCTATCAACCAACCAACAAAGGAAGATACAAAGTGCTGTAAAGCTGAACAACTTGTCATCTCTTGTGGGTGTAGTCTTCATGTGTTGTAAATTCAGCTATTTTTCTTTTTTATTTACCTCCATTTTAATTAGATCATTGGGTGGGGACGAAATTTATTTTTTGTTTAACAATGTTGAGGAAAGAATAGTTGTATAGATTGGAACATCTTTAAATTAAAATTTATTTTAAAGTTTACTCTGAAAGAGTGGAAATAAAATGTTTTTCTCACTTTTTCAAATGCCTTTATGTATACAGAATGTGCATATCGTGTCTTGTCAATACATTCCTGCAGCTGCCAAGATTCCTGTTGGTATAGGCTGGGGCAGAACATGGTATATTGTGTAGCGCTACCTCAGCCAGAAGAGGTTCACATTTTTGGCATATTTTAAGTATATGCATTTTTCAAGACAAATTGTACTGTAAAAAGATGCCTCACGACAACTATTATTCATTGTGACTTCACCATACATCTATCGATGACAGGTAGAAAAGTGCCATGCTTTTCTGTCTTATGCTTATTAAACTAATGGAAAAATGCAAACATATAGAAATTGTTTCATGGATCGTGAAAATGGAAAAAAAAAAAAATCTTTGGTTATTTAGGCTCAAAAAACCTTTCAAAGTCAGTAGAAATTCATGTGACAATTGCAATACCATCAAAAGTGTCCCAGTAAAGTATTAGCGGTATATCCACATTGATCACAAAATGCAAAAACCAAACAAGATCCTAACAAATTGCTTCCATGTGCCCAGTTCTAAGCTGCTGAACATTCATCCAGTACCTGTATCTCACGACCGCAAAAGTGTGTTACATCTAAGTGACTTCAGGCAAATAAATTCCTGTTGGAAAAATTTGAAGTAGCATCAGTTTTGGCAGAAGTCCAAATATACAGAAGTGACATGTAACAAAGGTATGTTGCTTGTTACTGTAACATGGTATTGGTAGTTAAAGAGGTTGGTCACTTTCAGACAAATATAAGTTGTACAATTTTCCAATATACTTTCTGTAGCAACTCCTCACAGTTTTGTTGATCTGTTTGCATTCATTCATTCATTTTGAAGTACAACTTGTCATGCAAAAATCAAGCCCTCATAAGACTACGTAAACAGAAAAATGAGAAAGTTATGGCTTTTGGAATGCAGGGAGTAAAAAAACGACAACATAAAAATGAAAAATGTCTGCGTCATGTAAGGGTTAAAAATGTTTGGTGGAGGTGGTAGGCTCATTTTCTAAGTGTGTAAAGTGCACCCTGCAGCTTGCACCAAATGGGGAAATCGCTACAGGAGTCCCAGTAGTTGGATCCCTCCAATATAAAAATTGATGTCTCATCCTATGGATAGGACATTAATTTAGGAAAACTGTATAATCCCTTTAGCAAACGATGACATGACTGTACATCATGGATTACCGCACATAAAGGAACCATGATATACAGATACATGGCTATATTTGTATGGGCATAAGAACTGTGATTCTTGGATCAACAGCAGGAGCCCACCATTACTTTTGCTTGGGTCCCTCCAAATACCAAATCCCTGGTAATCAGCTGTGACAGTGACATACAGAGCGTCCTAGCATGTCACATGGGTGTGACAGTCGGGTTAATTCAATCCACTCACTCAATCTTGAACTCTCCCTTCATGCAGGTTGCAAATTGAGCATAAATCACACCCCAAATACATGCTGTCACCACTTCTGACTGGCTCAACAGAAACGCTACTCCCATATGCAGACGTCTCTCAAGCAGTCACACACAAACAAAATTGAAAAGGGTAATGGGTTCATTGAGCAAATACAAAGTAGCATTAAATATAATGTAGCTGACAAAGTTCCAAGGCATTCCCAGTTTTTTTTTTGTAAGGTTACGCTTCTTGAACCCCCTCCCATCATCTTGGAAAGCTGGAAAATGATCTGTTCCATCTGCACCCAGTCCCTTCTGGTCACAACTCCCCTCTTATGCCTGCCTGACTTCTGATAGGGACAACTAATTGTAAAGCAATAAACCTGGCTTGGCAGGATATCTGGTCCTGTGACTGCAGAAAGTTAATAGTCTCACTCCTATATACACCAAAGTAATATACTGATGACACATGCATAAACAATATATACACCAATATGAACAATAGAATTCAGTAAGACTATATATAATGTCTTATCACTTTGACAAATAAAGGGCCGCGTCTGTTTGTCCCCTACATATTGCTATTGTTTGGTAGGTTAGTAAGAAGTAAAGGACAGAAGGCAGTATCAGAGCTGGTCTTTCCATCACCAGGACCAAAAGTTCAGTTCACTGGCCTTAGGCTAGATTCACACTAAGTGGACCTTAAAAAACGGAAACCCTATCCTTTTAAAAAGGACTATAGACTATAATGGGGTCCACTGGGTTTCCATATAGGATCGGCAGAGAGAAAAGTCCTGCTTGCAGGTCATTTCCGCATGTTTTAAGGAGTCCCTGAATACTAGTGTGACCACAGCCTTACTTGGTATCTAAATCCATTAAAGTGACTTGTTAGACGCCTTCCCCTTTACAACCTGCAGCCAGGTCACATTCCCAGGTTGAGGCCCTCTAGCTACGCCCCTGAGCAGTATGACTACTGACTACAGTCATGGCCAAAAGTTTTGAGAATGATACAAATATTAATTTTTACAAAGTCTACTGCTTCAGTTTTTCTAATGGCAATTTGCATATACTCCAGAATGTTATAAAGAGTGATCAGCTTAACAGCAATTACTTGCAAAGTCAATATTTGCCTAGAAAATGAACTTTATCCCCCAAAACACATTTCAACATCATTGCAGCCCTGCCTTAAAAGGACCACCTAACATCGTTTCAGTGATTGCTCCATTAACACAGGTGTGGGTGTTGATGAGGACAGGGCTGGAGATCAACCTGTCATGATTAAGTAAGAATGACACCACTGGACACTTTAAAAGGAGGCTGGTGCTTGCCATCATTGTTTCTCTTCTGTTAACCATGGTTATCTCTAAAGAAACACGTGCAGTCATCATTGCACTGCACAAAAATGGCCTAACTGGGAAGAGTATTGCAGCTAGAAAGATTGCACCTCAGTCAACAATCTATCGCATCATCAAGAACTTCAAGGAGAGAGGTTCCATTGGTGCCAAAAAGGCTCCAGGGAGCCCAAGAAAGACCAGCAAGCGGCAGGACCGTCTCTTAAAAGTGTTTCAGCTGCGGGATCGGGCTACCAGCAGTGCAGAGCTTGCTGAGGAATGGCAGCAGGCAGGTGTGAGTGCATCTGCACGCACTGTGAGGCGGAGACTCTTGGAGCAAGGCCTGGTCTCAAGGAGGGCAGCAAAGAAGCCACTTCTCTCCAGAAAAAACATCAGGGACAGACTGATATTCTGCAAAAGGTACAGGGAGTGGACTGCTGAGGACTGGGGTAAAGTCATTTTCTCTGATGAATCCCCTTTTCGATTGTTTGGAACATCTGGAAAACAGCTTATTCGGAGAAGAAGAGGTGAGCGCTACCACCAGTCTTGTCTCATGCCAACTGTAAAGCATCCTGAAACCATTCATGTGTGGAGTTGCTTCTCAGCCAAGAGAATCGGCTCTCTCACAGTCTTGCCTAAAAACACAGCCATGAATAAAGAATGGTACCAGAATTTCCTCCAAGAGCAACTTCTCCCAACCGTCCAAGAGCAGTTTGGCGCTCAACAATGCCTTTTCCAGCATGATGGAGCACCTTGCCATAAAGCAAAGGTGATAACTAAATGGCTCAGGGAACAAAACATAGAGATTTTGGGTCCATGGCCTGGAAACTCCCCAGATCTTAATCCCATTGAGAACTTGTGGTCAATCATCAAGAGACGGGTGGACAAACAAAAACCAACAAATTCAGACAAAATTAAAGCATTGATTCTGCAAGAATGGACTGCTATCAGTCAGGATTTGGTCCAGAAGTTGATTGAGAGCATGCCAGGGAGAATTGCAGAGGTCCTGAAGAAGAAGGGTCAACACTGCAAATATTGACTTGCTGCATTAACTCATTCTAACTGTCAATATAAGCTTCTGTTACTCATAATATGAATGCAATTCTATTTCTGTATGTGATAAAAACATCTGACAAACAGACATAAAAACCAGAGGGCAGCAGATCATGTGAAAATATAATATTTGTGTCATTCTCAAAACTTTTGGCCATGACTGTACACACTGGGTTTGTCTTGTAGCATGTATCCATGAATACACAATGGTCTGGCCAGAACCTGTATACACAAAACGGTGATTTGTGAAATGGATACTTTAGAAGCATTAGAGGTTAGAAGGAGCATATAACATGTCAATGGTTTCTGGGAAAGGGCATTGGGGCTAATAAAAGGACATGTCCCTTTGCACCTTGGGGTTCCCCTGAGCTGTGCTGCATATGCCCATTGCTTTTCACTGTTACTTATGGGGTGGTATTGTTAGGGGCATGATCACGTATCTGGGCAGCCGTCTACACTACAGCTGTGCCAGGCACTCTCTGATCAGGATGGATACAGCTGGTCCATGTTCCGCCGCACATCCCTACAGTGTGCACACAGACATGCCGGCCGGCCACCTCCCTCTAACAACATGGAGCCAGGCCCCGCCTTCTTCTACTTCCGGATACACAGATCGCAAAATGGCCGCCGCGCCGAATCTCTGACATTTCGGGATTTTGACATCTTTACCGCCCTCCTTCTCCTCCCCTCTCCCCCCTCCTCACCATCCATCCTCCCTCCCACTCCTCCTCCTCCTCTCCGACGGCCTGGAAGCCGAAGGTCCGGTCCACAAGGCGACTGCCTCAGTACCGCCGTCCTGACCAAGGCGCCAGGGGCAGCTGTGAGCACTGTCACCGGGAGAACAAGGTGAAGATGTGATGGTGACTGTGATGGTTCACGGCCATTGTCTTAACTCTGCACACAATAGAGGGGAGCGAAGCCAGGGCTGCACTGCACACTTCCTTCATCCTCTCCCCTATAGATGTGTATGGGTGATGTGTAGAGCCTACTCACCTCACAGGATGCAGGTACCATGATTGATGAAGGAGGTGCTGCAGCAGCTGTGCCCTGCTGCTCTACATGGTTGTCATATATTGCTGATGCTACTCTGTGTCATGTGTATCATTGGGGTGATGGCTGGAAATCTGCACCATATGTGACACTTGATAATATTTGTGGTGAAGGTCTCATGGTCTCTTCTGTAGTGGGCGGTGGTACATGTGTCACCGTGATGTGACTTCTTAGCCACAGCCTCTAAAAGACATGGTTCATGGGATGGTGTTGTGACTTGGCGCACCGTATTATTATATAGGTACTATCCCCATTTGGTTTTAGAGTTTGTCACTTGGCACAGCCCATGGTGATGTCCTCAGGTAAAACCTGCTGAGGTAGACTCTAATATGTCATTATTGGCACATAGCGGTGTGAAATTGGGAAAAAGAAGAATTTAACCCCTTTCGACAATATATATATATTTTTATTTTCTCCCACTTTCTAAAAGCTATAACAGAGATGTATGAGGGCTTATTTTTTGTAGGACACATTGTACTTCTTAATGCTTTATTACGTTATATGATGTACTGGGAAGCTGGAAAAAAAAATAGAATTTGATGGAATTTGAAGAAAAACTGCATTTTTACCATTTTCTTATCTATGTACCAAAATGACATTTTACCTGCGGTTCAGTATGATTGCGGAAATGCCAAATTTACGTAGTTTTAGTTATGTTTTAACGCTTTGTCATATTGTGAAAGCCATAACTTTTTTATATTTCCGTGTACAGAGCTGTGGAAGGCTAGTACTTTTTATACTGTATATTCCATTTTGGGGATTGTCTGATGTGATCAATTTTTAATACATTTTTAGCAGAGGCAAAAAAAAAAACAGATTTTTTTTTCCCCTTATTAGAGTGTTCACCATTTGGGATAAATTTTCATTTATTGTGCGGGTGTTTTCATATGCAGAGATACTTAATGTGTATGTTTGGTTTTTTTTTTTTTTACTTTTATTTTTAGACTCCCTACGGGGACTGCCCAAGTCAGCCTGTAATAGAAGAATATTAATGACTGGCCTGGGAGCCTTCCATAATCTTCTGGCTGTCATGGAAATCGCTCCAGGGAGCAGTGACCCTAGTGACCGTGCCGTGTCCGGGATCAGATGCCTCAGGCACGCTTGACCTGGGCATCTGAAGGTTTTTGCTTGCAGTCAGGACTCTGATCGAAGATACTGCCACGTGGTCTTGGCAGCTATGGCACGCGCTCAGCTTCTGAGTGGGCACCATATTTAAAGTCCTGACAACTGCTGTATCGTTACAGCAGATATCGGGAAGGGATTAAAGCAAATTTGTCTAGTGATTTCTGCTAAGAGGAGAATATGACGGAGGCATTATTGAGCTCTGCAGTATAGATTGATAAGACATGACATAGAATTTGTGACTAAACAGCGGTGTATAGTAAATCCCACACCCGGGAGAGACAGTGATGGTCCCAATTACTCCGCCCACACAAGATGATTGACAGCTTTCTGTGTACGCACAGGGAGTGCTGTCAGTCACTGTGTATAGGTGGAGTAAGCAGGACTCTCACTGGCTCTCCTAGGAGTCCTGTCAGGATTTATGCTTTTTATACAGAAATCTACCTCTAAATCATAGAAACCAATTAAAGCACAGATCTCAGTTTCTCTCCATCATATAATACTATATGAGCTCAGCATTTCTTTCTCTGTTATATAAACCTATATTATATATATTCGTGTAAGAGAAGCTCAGCTATATATTGCAGAGCTCAACCTCTATCATATAACCCTATATATCACAAAGCTCAGCTTCTCTCCCATGTATAAAATGGTTGAATTTGATGACCTAGGTCAACCCACTGTATAATAAGTTGCTCTCATAGGGCAGTAGAAATCACTTGACAGGTTCCTTCTGTGATGTCAAAAGTCCATGTTGTGAGACTCTCAAGAAGCCTGTGTCCAGGTTGTTTCTGCTGTGGGCAGGCACTCTTATTCCGTGGGCTGATCAATGTGTGGCTACCTACACTGTTCACATAGCTAAACCACAGAAAGATGGCGCAGGACGCTTCAGTGCACTGATAAAAGAAGCATGCGTCACTGACACCCTTCATGGGAGACAGATTGGAGACATTTTGTATGCTGATTCTGGCCCATTTTCTTTGGGGGAATTTAGTTTTGAGGCTGCACAGGTATGTGTTATGTCCATGTTAGCTGTATCTCATCCAGTAAAAAAGGTTGTCCAGCTTAAGTTTTTTGTTTTTTTTTTTAATGGGGAGGTGGAAAAAAAACAAAACCAAAAAAGATGCTCTCCTGTCCCTGGTGCGGTCCAGTCCTGCTGCTTCTCTTTTGCCGGAAGTCCTCGCTGCCTGCGACGTCCCAGGTCCCTTTCTTTAGGCTTCTGATTGGCCTCAACAGTCACGTGCGGTGGGGACTTTAGCTGGAACCGCACTGGGAGACACCGGAGTATCAGGGACGGGCGAGTATTAACCCTTTAGGGCCCTTTTACATGGGCTGACCTGGCTGCAAAGATTGGGAACAGATTCCTCAGGAACGTTTTTTTCCAATCTTTGTCTGATCGTCTGTTACTTAAAGCAGATCATCCTTGTTGCATGGGGATAACCAAATGGTTCTTCACATAGTTTACATTTGTACACAGGGCCATGTGATTCCAACAGTGATGATTTTTATGCCGACATAAAAGATCCGATCACACAACGATTGAGCACTTGGACCTTTAGTCGAGTAATCGTATATACATTTACACGTGTACAAGGATCAGTTGCTTTGGATAATTGACTCAGTTATTGCCCCATGTAAAAAGGCCTTTAAAGACATCCTTCCTTCTCTTGATCTTGGGTTATGATCACAGAACTCATTTTTGAAGTGGATTTCTGTGCGTATTTCTTATCTAAGCAGTGCTGTTTGTTGTTATCAATGGGTATCTGCGCTTTAGTCCACATGCTGCTGATAAAAAAAAAAAAAAAATAGATTTTGTTATTCTTGATGCTGTTTTTTTTTAATGCAAAAACTGTGTGTAAACTAAGGTAGGAAGCAATGCGAAGGATAGCCCGATTGATTTGTGCTAGTTAGTAGTAGGATCAAAACCGTAAACCTGTAGCAGAAATCCAAGTCTCGTCTGAACAGTGCCTGAGTAAGGGCATATCTTATTAGCCAGCGATACTAATCTAATACTTGGGGTTGTGTCTATTGGCATCGCCCTTTTGTCAGCTAATGTTGTATGCATTGTGATAATTAGGAGCGTGTCATGTTGACCGTGGTGTAGAATCTGCAGTCAGGAGGAGCTGAGCAGGCTGAGATTTATATATAATTCATTAAATCTTGTCTTTTTTTTTTCCATTTAAATCTCTTCTTTTCCTGTGCTTAGGGTCATGGAAGCGATCTCAGTGCGCACAGTCATACAAAGATAACCATCAAGCACTGAGTATGATCGCCCACTGGGCTCCTAAACCTAGGAAGATTAGAGAGTTAAATTAATACAATAGTTATATGGAATCTTTCCCTTTTACGGGCTCTGGAGAGCAAGAGTATATATTAAAATGCTTTAATATATACTCTTGCCTTCCAGAGCCCTATCCAACAACATTTGATTTTCTGGCAGCAGTTGTGTCCTTTGTTTCTCTGTTGAGAGCTGGAAAATGTTGTATGGAAGAGTGGACTCGGGAGGGATTTCAAGCAGTTCTATCTCAAGCACTATAAAACCTAGAATAGATTCTGAGCTTTTATATGACACCAAGATCACTGTTCTATCTATCCGTATTGTTTCCAGAGATATCACCAGTAAAACACAGTTGGGAACGGGAACCGCTTCAGTTGCATCAACCAGTGATTGGTCTGGAAATGTTACAGGTAGAGCGGAGAATCTCATCTTTTATATGACACCAGAAGCACTCTTCTGAGTTTGAAAATGCTTGGGCTATAACTGTAGTAACCCCCTCCCCGCCTCAGCTTCCCCGCATCACAGAAGAACATTACACCTGTACACCTAGTGAAAACATATAAATAGAAGGATTTCAGCTTTCAATAGAGAAATAAGGGAAAGTGTAAAAATGCACAGAATTTCACAGAAGGGATCCAAAGTTTGGTAATAAATTAATATCATAAAATTTATTAATGACACAAATGCTGCCAGAAAATCGAAAGCTGTTCACGATTTTAGTTCTGCTATAACCACAGTGGTTTCTATGGAAGTTGTGCATTGCTTTATTTCTGTATGCAGGGTTCTTGCATCAATGGTAAATGTATGATCACTGCGACACTGACCTTTATTAAGAGGCAGAGACCCCCAGCAGTCTCCTAATTTTCTTTAAATCCCATGAAATTGAATGGGGTGACAGTGGAACTTGCATGCTACCACCACCTAAGTCTTTGGGAGTGATGGAAACCGCTGAATACTGCACAACCTCAGGTCCCCCTTCCTACTGTTGATACAGTTTAAGGCTAGGTTCATACCCTGTTTCCCCCGAAAATAAGACAGCGTCTTATATTAATTTTTGCTCCCAAAGATGTGCTGTGTCTTATTTTCAGGGGATGTCTTATTTTTTTTTCAATGAAGAAGAATTCACATTTATTGCTGAACAAAAAAATGAACATTTATTATATACGGTACTGTACAGTAGTTGTCATCACAAACCAGCATAACCAGACAAACTGTGAATCCTATCAAGAATTTCTTACTACCGTACCATTATTTCCATGTTCAACAATTAACAGTATGGTACATTTACCAATATTTACGGTACGAATAGAAAGTAAAATTTATTCAATGACAGTTATGTCATCATCTTCTAGGACATCATCATAACAATCCAAACCATTAATTTCCCTGCACACAGTATCATGCCCCATAGTGGCCCCTGCACACAGTATCATGTCCCATAGTGGCCCCTGCACCGTCATATGCCATAGGGCCCCTGCACACAGTATCATGTCCCATAGTGGCCCCTGCACACAGTATCATGCCCCATAGTGGCCCCTGCACACAGTATCATTCCCCATAGTGGCCCCTGCACACAGTATCATTCCCCAGGGCCCCTGCCACAGTATCTGCCCCATAGTGGCCCCTGCACACAGTATCATTCCCCATAGTGGCCCCTGCACACAGTAGTTTTCCCCATAGTGGCCCCTGCACACAGTAGTTTCCCCATTGTGGACCACCCATGAACAATTATTATACTGTGGGGTCTTTTCAGACCCCAGAGTATAATGATCGGAGACCCAGGTGAGGATACAAACATAAAAAAACAACGTTGCTTACCCGTTCCTCGCTCCGGTGCATGCCCGTGCGCTACTCCGGCCTTCTTCACTGTTAGACCAGGCCGCGTCACATGATCCGGCCGGCGTCGCGACGCAAAATGGCGTCCGCTGATGTCTGCGACGTCACCAAACAGGCCCGAAGCCTGGAGAAGCGTAGGACAGGTAAGCACATAGTTTTTTATGTTCGCTCACCTCCCCTGGGCCGCCGATTATTATACTCCGGGGTCTGAAAAGACCCCGGAGTATAATGATAGCAGAGATTGTGGGGTTCTCCCGCGGCCTCACATATCGTATATACCGTATGTTCTGTTCGGGAACATACGCCTTACTTTCGGGGGATGCCTTATATTAGGCAATTCTCCGAAACCTCTCCTATGCCTTACTTTCGGGGGTGTCTTATTTTCGGGGAAACACGGTACTAGCGTTCGAGTCTCCGCCGCAGATTCCAATTAAAATCGCCGGAGAGAAGTCCTGCAAGGAGGCGCAATTTCCCCTTTCTAATGCATTCTAACCTGATGTGCTCTTTTACACTTCCCATGGACTGGAGTGCGGCGTAAGTCATAAATATAGCGTGAAAAGGATGCTCATTTAGGCCACACAGCCTTCTCACCAAAAATCAAAAGTGGCGAGAGCAGCATTACAGCGTGAAAAACAAACACAAGTGCTTCATAAATGAAGCGTAGTACAGAAAAAGACCTCAAAAAGGCGTAATTTACACCAAAAAAAGCAAAAAAGCACAAGTAGCTTAATAAATGTGCCCCTATGACTCCACACCCTGCAATAAACTGCCCTAATCTCTGAGTTACTAAGTGACCCATCAGTCCCATAGATGAAAATGGAGTGCTGTTCACACAGGAGACTCGAGGAACCCTCTTCTCATGAGCCTAATTGTGAAGTTTAGGCTAAGGCAGCAGAAAGAAAGAAAAAACACTGTGTTTTACAGTACCAGCAAAATGAACGAGACTCTGGCTAATCCCATCCACACATTGCAGAAAAAACATGCAACATGTTAATTTTATCTGCAGAAAAGCATACATTTTCCTTATAGATTTAATGGGGGAAAATGCAGATGAAAAATTCAACAAAAAATATTGCCGGAAAAAAAGTAATGAGTTTATGCTGCATTTTTTTCAACAGTGTTTTTAGCTGCATTCTGCAATGTGGGGCCTTAGCCTCATTTGTCATCATACTATACGTCATCTCTACCCATCTTCTATAAAAGTCTCGGCACCCAGACACCTGCACATTTTACCAATAACCTTCAGTTGCCCCCTACAAGAAACAAGTTGGGCTGTAAAAGGGAATATGTGAGACGTCAGTTGTATTGGGAAGCTGTGTGCTCTGGGCCTGAGGCTATTGTAATAGCACCAGGATGTTGACCGGGCATGGTTAGTGAGCTATGGAATGACTCCGTTAGCAGGCTGCTCTCATGCTTACACATGGCTTTCTAGGAACGAGCACAAAGAAATTACCCTGTTCATGTATGACCTCACATTATGCAATGGATGGGTTTTTGTTAAATGTTGCCTGAGGCGATGCCATTATTTTCATATGTAGGTTACCTGTAGGTAAAACAGATGTCTTTGTCTTAAAGGAATTGTCCAACGTATTGGGAAAAAGAGAGTGTGAAGGAAACCTTACAAAATATACCCCTTTTAAAGGACATCTAGCACCATCAAAGCCACTTATAAACCACCCGGTGTTGTAGGGGCCATTACTCACATACTGCACATGTCTTGTGTCATAGTTCAGTCTTGCTTTCCTGAAGATCCAGATTTAATTCTACTTGCCAATGAGCCATTTACTGCACCTGATCTACTCTTTCTGAAAATTCAGGTTACCTTTCAGAATTAGCACCAATTTCCAACCTGAATCTGCCTCCCAAAGTTCTCCTCCAATTCCTCTTCTGTTTCTGCTGTGTGAACACACCCTTACTGTTTCAATAGGAGTTAAAAAAAAAAAAAAAAAAAAAAAAGCAAGTAGCCCCCACGTGCTGCTATTCACAAACCCTGAAATAACTGATCAGCAGCGAGCATGACCACCTCCATAAAAGCAGATATTTTGGCAGTTTGCTCTTTGAGCATTCATGTGCGAGTTAACACAATGCAGAAAACCAGCCATGACTTCCTTATCGTGGCCTGTTTACCTTCTGGTGCAGGACCATAGATTGTTCCTGCCTTCATGGTCATATCCACTGGAAACCTATGAACAGAACAGACTGTCACCACCAGGGGCAGTAGCGGTTGCCACAGGGCCTGGAACATTACGGGGCCCGGAGCCCTGTGGCAGCCACTAGCGCGAACCCCACAAACACTGCTATCATTATACTCTGGGATCTTTTCAGACCCCGGAGTATAACGATCGGGGGCCCAGGGGAGGTGAGCGAACATAAAAAACACTGTAACTCACCTCTACTACGCTCCGCAGGCTCCGGGCCTGTTTGGTGACATCCCCGACGTCAGCCAACGTCATTGTGCGTTGCGACGCCGGCCTAGATCACGCGAGATCTGGTCCAGCATTGAAGATGGCCGAAGTAGCGCATCGGAGTGCATCGGAGCCAAGGAGAGGTAAGTGACATTGTTTTTTTTTTTTTTGTTTGTATGCTCACCTGGGTCTCTGATCATTATACTCTGGGGTCCATAATGGGGCATAATACTGTGTGCAGGGGCCACTATGGAGTATAATACTGTGTGCAGGGGCCACTATGGTGCATAATACTGTGTCCAGGGGCCACTATGGGGCGTAATACTGTGTCCAGGGGCCACTATGGGGGCGTAACACTGTGTCCAGGGGCCACTATGGGGCGTAATACTGTGTCCAGGGGCCACTATGGGGCGTAATACTGTGTCCAGGGGCCACTATGGAGCATAATACTGTGTGCAGGGGCCACTATGGTGCATAATACTGTGTCCAGGGGCCACTATGGGGCGTAATACTGTGTCCAGGGGCCACTATGGGGCGTAATACTGTGTCCAGGGGCCACTATGGGGCGTAATACTGTGTCCAGGGGCCACTATGGGGCGTAATACTGTGTCCAGGGGCCACTATGGGGCGTAATACCGTGTGCAGGGGCCACTATGGGGCGTAATACCGTGTGCAGGGGCCACTATGGGGCGTATCCGTGTGCAGGGGCCACTATGGGGCGTAATACTGTGTGCAGGGGCCCCTTTGGGGCGTAATACTGTGTGCAGGGGCCACTATGGGGCGTAATACTGTGTGCAGGGGCCACTATGGAGCGTAATACTGTGTGCAGGGGCCACTATGGGTCGTAATACTGTGTGCAGGGGCCACTATGGTGCATAATAGTGTGCGCAGAAATGTGGTTTGTGCAGGGGGGGGTGGATGGGGTGGGGGCATGTCAAATGTTCGCCTTGGGGCCCAGCCATTCCTAGTTATGCCACTGGTCACCACTATGATGGCTAAAGAAAATCTTTAACGCAGCAAAATTTTGAATGATTAATATTTACAGAAATGTTTAACTTAATTGTCTACAGATTTAAATATGGTTATGATCTGGGGAAAATCCCTTTGAGGCTTGGCCAGAACTGGGTCATACAACAGGACAATGATCCCAAGCACACCAGCAAATGTACAATAGAGTGGCTGAAAAAGAAGAGAATCTAGTTGTCGCAATGAATACCCACAGACCTGAAAGAACTAAAGCAGTGTTGCATAGAAGAGTGGGCCAAAATTTCTCCAGAATGATGTGAGAGCTTGATAAAGTCTCATAAAAACATTATTTCACGTTATAGCTGGTAAGACTAAGGCCCCACATAGCAAGCTGCAGTGGAAACGCATTGCATTTTTTTCCGCAGTGCTTTTCACAGAACGCAAGGTAATAGTAGTATAATGTTCCACAGAACGCAAGGAAAAGTAGGAAAACTCTGCAGACTTTCTGTAGTATACCTGTATGGACACCGCCAGTGTTTCTGTAGGTATAATTGACATGCTGTGATTTACAAAAATGCTCATGTTTTTGAAATCGCAGCATTTCCGCCTCAGATTTTTTTCTGCAATGTGTGGATGGAATTAGCCAGAACCCCATCCACTTTGCAGGTACTGTACTGCAGCATATTTGCGACATGGGACCCTGGCCTTGAGGTGTTTCTACAAGCTATTGGTTCACAGGGTGTTTTTCACACACTGCTTTTCCATTTTGGCTTCTTTTTTGTTGAGTAAATAATAAAACAGTGCAATCTGTTTTAAATGGTCACTAACTTTTTAGATAACTTAGTCTCATTTCGTACAGCATGTGATTCTTGACCAAAATCTAACCTAATGCACTTTAAAGTTAAAAATGTATCTTTCTGACTGAAAAACCTCTGTAAAGTTCCAGCCACTAGGTGTCTCCCTTCTGAATAATTTGCAGTTCACTCTTTGTTACCAATGAAGCCTGTCCACAGATTCATTCCTTTCTGTCTTGCTTATCTAAAGCAGGGTTCACACTACCGTTGGAGTCCGTTATGAAGGTGTCCGTTAAAAAAAAAAAAACGGACACCTATCATAACGGACCCTAACTGATGAGCATCAGGTAGTGTCCGTTTTTTAATGTCACATACCGCTAGGAAAGCCGACAGCACGCTGAATTCAGCGCACTGCCGGCTTTCCCGGTATGTGCCCCGGGGCTGGAGATATCGGCGGTGTGGAGTTACATGTTTTACTTTACTTACTGTTTGAAGGGCGCTGCGAGGAACTCCCTCCCTGCCACTTCTCGTTGGTCCATAGCGCTGTACTGAGGGGGCGTTCCTCACAGCTCAGTGTCATCGCCGGGCAGTAAGGAACGCCCCCTCTGACAGTACAGGGCTATAGACCAGTACAGAGAGAGGGGGCGTTCCTTACAGGCCAGTGATGACGCTCAGCTGTGAGGAACGCCCCCTCATACAGCGCTATGAAGGAACAGAAGTGTCAGGGAGGGCATTCCTCTGACAGTACCCGGCTATAGACAAGAACAGAGAGAGGGGGCGTTCCTTACAGCCCAGCGATGACGCTCAAGCTGTGAGGAGCGCCCCCTCAGTACAAGTCTCTGAATAAAGAGAAGTGTCAGGGAGTTCCTCGCAGCGCCCTTCTAACAGTGAAACATTACACCGCCGATATCTCCAGCCCTGGGGCACATACCGGGAAAGCCGGCAGTGCGCTGAATTCAGCGCGCTGTCGGCTTTCTAGCGGTATGTAAAACCGCATATGCCTGAGGACATGAAATGTCCTCTAACACTGCTAGTTTTTTTTTTTTTGTTTGTTTGTTTCTCCCTTCTGAGCATGCGCAGGGAAAGTAAACGGACATAAAATAACGGACAGTAACTGATGGCTTTCAGTTACTGTCCGTTATAAGTCCGTTACCCATAGACTTCAATGTTAAAAAAATAACGGACACTTGCTGTCCGTCAAGAATCCGTTTTTTTCAAACGGACAAAAAGTCCTGCATGTAGGATTTTTTGTCCGTGAAAAAATAACGGACTTCTGACGGATTTGGTGTAAACGGACACTAACGGACACAATATAAAAACCCATTGAAATGAATGGAAATTTTAACGGATTTCTGACGGTTCAACTAGTGTCCGTAGCTAAAATCTTGTAACGGACAATAGCCACGGACACTACTGACGGACACCAACGGTAGTGTGAACGCTCCCTTAGTGAGTGCATAGGACAGTCCTTTCTCTCTTTCTCTCACACAGTGAATGGAGAGGGGAGGGGGTGATTCTGCTCACAGCCTGCACAGACATGTCTGCAAACTGTTGCTGTGTGACTGAGGATTCTGCAAATCTCACAGCTTACAATGTAAGAAACGTCTTTTATGTACTTATATCTACTTCTGGCTGCTTGTATGGTTATAGTTGGGGTATTATTTTCAGACAGCAAGCAGCTTTACTACTTGTACTCTTCGATATTTTTTTCTTTTTTTTTTTCTTCTGTTTTATCTGCTTGGTTATTTGCTGCTTTGGTATTTGTCCTGTATTTGCAGTCAGTGTTCCTGAATCTGCCATGGAAGTTGTGTGGACACCTGGACAATGCATAGCTGGGGCTAAAGAAGTATTCTAGGTCATTACCTTTTAATTTGGTCCTGTCAGCAATATGTATTTCATAGGCTGTACGTTATGGCAGTGGTGGTTAATACATTGGTCTTATGATTGATTCTGTCCACGGTTGTTGATTACATTAAGTGCCCAATATGCAAGGAAGACACCATGTGTGAGCATGACTTTACAATTCTTAAAGGGGTATTCCCATAAACATAGCCATATTTAGATTTGCAAAAGTTAAATATTTTTGCAGATATATATAAAGTATTTTGGAGAGTTTTACAGATTTTCTCTAACCATTTTAGCGACGACAGTCTTTTGTCTTGATCGGTTGCCAATGGATATGACCATGAATTCAGGAACTTTCTATGGTCTGAGACTTCTAAGAAACCCAGGCATGATTTCCTTATTGTGGATAGGTTATCAGGCAGGGACACTACATGTATGAGGAGATAAGCCAGACACAATAAGGATATCATGGCTGTTTTCAGAGTATAGAATATTCCGGCATTCGTGACTATCCATTGGCTACCAATTAAGACTGTAAAATTTTTATTTTTGCAAAAACTTTTAATTGACTACAAATTTAAGCATGGTAATGCTCATGGTAAACACCTTTAAGGCCCCTTGTTAGTGTTTTTTTATCAAGAGGTTGTCCAGGCTAAAATATTATTTTTTGATTTAGGCCGGGGGGAGGTAAAAAAAAAAAAAAAAAACCCCAAACAGCTGTTTGGGTGTCTTCTTTTGTGGAATTCCTCGCTGGCCACTGGCCTCAGCGGTCACATATGGTAAGGTGGAAGAAGACAACAGAGCTTCAGGACCGGACCACGTTGGGAGGCAGTGGGGACAGGTGAGTATGTTGGGTTTTTTTGTTTTTTTTTTCACCTCCCCCAGCCTAATTAAAAAAAAAAAAAAATTTAGTCTGGACAACCCCTTTAACACAGGGCATACTGAGAGCCAGCACATTAAGTGTATGGTATTCGCCATCTGAATGGTTTTTCCTAGCTGATCATGTGATTGGCAGACTAACCAGCCAATTCACACAACAGACTGAAGTTCCAGGTTTCTACGCAAGTTTATGATCGTGTTATATAAGGCCCTGATAGAATTACATAGTAAAAGTAACATCTGGCTGGTGTGTGAATCGGCAGGTCAGTCTGTTAGTGACATGACCAATCAGGGGGAACCATTTGGAGGCAGAATAAGCTGAAAGACATGCCTGGTGAGTGATCTCATCCTTCAGTAGGGCTGGGCAATTACACTATGGCTGGGTTCACGCCAGCGTTCAAACTCCCTTCGGGGTTTCCGTCCCTGAATCCGCTTGAAAAATGTGGAGAGAAAAGTTCTTCAAGCAGGACTTGTCTCTCCGCATTTTTCAGGTGGAACCCGACGGACCCCATTATAGTCTATGGGGTCTACGGGTTTCCACAGGTAACCGCTTTTTAAGCGGATTAACTTTCCGTTTTTCGGGCCACCATGCAGACCCAAGGAAAGGAAAGCTGAACGCTGGTGTGAACCTAGAGTAAATCGATTAATTTGCTGTCTCAAAGAAGCACAATTCTGATTTTCATCACAATTGTGAAATCCGTGTTTACCCTGCCCCGGAGTCTGATGTATTCCATGCCGTGTTCTGACTCTGCTGCCACTCTAGTTCTGCAGTTTCCTCACTAGGACAAGGAATCCTGCATCAGATATATTGGACTCTTTCTCACTGTACCAGATCTCTGAATTTTTCTTTTTCAGTTTCTTTATACAAAAACAAGAAATTAAAAATTGAGAATTGGCCATAAGCTTGAAAAACATTTTTTTTTAGATAAAATTGCCCAGCTCTACCGTTCAGTATATTTTAGTATTCCCTGTACCAGGGGGCTAATGATTAAAGAAAACACTGGAGAGGGGCTTTAACATTTCTGTAATTCTATTCCAGAAAATCGGTGCAGTCTATGTAGGAAAGGTTTCTATAACACTGTATGGGAAAAAGAAAACTGTAGAAAGAACTGCAGAAAATTTGTGTTTGTTTTTTTAACGTCTTGTCTTCAATCTGTTGGTGTGCATTGTCTTTACATGAGCAGAGGTGATGTGTGCGCAGATTCATCATCTTGAATGCTTTGGGAATTTTGGGCCTTTTTGATCCTTTCCAAATATGGCATTGTGTCTGCTTTTATTGAAATATTATTTTTCTTCCCTCAGAGTCTCACATTTACAAGGGAGAGTGAAACATACAGCATTGCAGATACTGCAGTAAAAAAATAAGGCAATTTGAAGAGAAAATGCACTTCAGGACTTGAGGGAGGAAATAAGCACATAAAACAGAGCTGAAGGTGTAAGGTTCCCCTAAATAATTTCTGAGAAACCTCCAGGAAACAAGAAAACTTGTAAAAATATGTAGCGCTGTTTGTGTGATCATCAGGCTGAAGGAAATGTACAGTAAACCTCTTCTTCTGGGTTGCAGAAATCTACAGTATTTAACCCTTTAAGGACCACTTGAAATCTTTTTATATCCGTAATCTACTTTGCCGCTGCAGTATGGTTTAGTAGAAGTACAGCTGTAAGAACAGCCGAGAGTCCATTACTATATACATAGCCACATCCTGTATACAGGGTGAGGATCGCATTACTAGTCACGTGATACACGTTTGTGGCTGTTTTAGAGCTGTTGGGTTTTTATTACTTTCACATCAGCCATGATCAGGACTAGTGCACGCTTCTGTAGGGAAATATGCCAAACAGAAATTAAATGGTGGGTATTACAAAGAATTTTTGGTAGTGCTATCCTCAGCACATTTTACAGAAATTATGTTTCCCCCTAGACCAGGGATCAGAAACCTTCAGCACTCCAGCTGCCGTGAAACTACAATTCCCAACGTGCTCCATTCACTTCCACGGGAGTTCCAAGAACAGTAGAGCAAGTGTGCATGCTGGGAGTTGTAGTTTTACAACAGCTGGAGTGCCGAAGGTTGCCTATCCCTGCCCTAGACGAAAGCATGGTTGGTGACAAAGAGCATCCCTTGATCTAGAGGACCTGTCCTGTCTTGTGTTGGACAGACGATCTATTCATTTCAGTAGGCACTATGTCATTTTTAATTTCCCCTGTGGTGGCGCAACAGGGAAATTCAACACTTAATGCCAGGCTTACCATAGACTACAGACTGCGCTTTGTGGTCATCCTCTTGTTAAGGGACCCTTCTTCTAACAGGCAGGCAATGTTCCAAGCAGAGAACCCCTTTAAGGTTGTAATCACACATGACATTTTTTGGCAGTTTTTCTTGCAGTATTTAAATGCAATTTTTGGAGACAAAGCCAGGAGCAGTTTCATAGTCAATGGGGATTATAAAGGAAGAACTTTTCCTTCAGTCCTTGACTCAAAAACTGCATGTTAGTCATCAGGAATTTACCAATTGGGAACGCCACCATTCATGAAAACAAGTGCCCGTTCCCTTCTGTGAATGGGGTAGTAGTGTACATACATGATCACCCTTCATTCATTTATATAGGACTGATGGAGATAATCCAGTACAATGCTCTATCGGTGTCATAGAAGTATATGGAGAGGTGGTTATACATGTACCGCTTCATTCACACACAGGATTTGGAGGTCCCAGAAGTCAGATCCCCAGCAATCATACAGTTATCGCAATTGTTAGGGATTCCCATAAGTTTTGGTTCAGGCCAATATGTCTGTCAAGAATTATACTGATGCGTATGTATAACAGACGAGTAATTGTTCTGTCCACGTCTGTGACTTTCTTTTTTCGAAAGCTAAATTTATACCCATGTTTCAGGAGGAACATAATGACATAAGAAGACTGCAGAGCCAGATGCAGGGGTGACAGGAATCACTTCAGACTATCCTAGTTACTGTATATTCCCTAACAAATGTACTCTAGGATCAATAACGTATTCTATTATATTCTTCAATATTATGTGGGCTACGGGTCTTCGAATTTTCTGGAAATTAAAAACCATTATACATGGCATGTTGTTCGCCACATTTATGACGTGTCCCAAATATTTCTTTTATGGCACTCGACTAAGGGGTTTGGTTTATTGACTAGAGGGGGGCGACTTGCGATGCACCATATTGTCCCTGGAGTAAGTCACACAAGACATCAGTGTGTGAAGATGTAACCATTTTCTCATGAGCCACTGTGACCCCTGATGAAGTTTGTGTGACTTACCTATTGGGGTCCTGGACAGTGTGGGGGGTAAGGTGACTAGTGGGGGGTAATCTGTTGGATGGACAATTTGGAATTTCTGAGTGATGACTTCTTCCTATTATTGCTATTTATTTTGACTGTAGCGTTCAGGTAGCTTTATGTTTATTGGATGCTGAGTTATAGTTAGATATATTATTCCCTCCGATGCTGCCTTATATCCATACCCCCCTCCTCTCTTGTTTTTAGTATGTTGTGTGTTGTACAATTTGGTAATGAAATAAAGTTTAATTGATTTTTTTTTTATATATATATTAATTGATATATATTATAGAGGATGCTAGGAAAATTTCATCAGTATCTGATCGGTGGGGGTCGGACACCCGAACCCTGCATAGCTGTTTTGGCTGCTGTAAACATAAGGAACTGTCTGCTGTATAGTCGCATGAGGGCTTATGTTTTTGTAGGACAAATTGTTCTTCATAACAACATCATTTCATATTCCATAGGTTTTACTGGAAAGCTGGAAAAAAAAATTAAAGTAGAACTGAGCCAAAGCCAGGAGTGGATTGAGCAAAAGGTATAAGTATAAGAGCTTCCTATACATTCCCCACTTTTGGCTTTGGCTCAAAAAAACACAGCAAAATCTGCAACAAAAAAAGCTGCATTTCCGCAACATGGGGCCGTAGCCTTAAGCCACTTTCATACAAATTTCTTTTTTACAGCATTCACTGTGCAGTAAAAGTAATGCGTTGCCTGCATTAAGCAGAGGTGAACCTGGCGGTCACGTGGTAACCAGATACCTCCAGGAGTAGCAGACCCAGATCATCTCTGCCAGTCACTGTTGTCACTATGGAGGCTGTTTTCACCTGCAACTGGGGCTCCTATGGATGCCCCAGTTGCCAAATAACTAAATAAAAAGTGCGAACATCGCCCAGGGTTCTTTTATGACCTCATGGGGGGCATACAGTATTATGTAACAAAAGTGCTTACACGTACATATAAAAATAAATAATGAAAAAAATACAAATGCATATTTAAAGAGCCTCTGACTCGAACATCACCATAACAACCCCCTTCATTTAAGACTATACATACTAAAACATCAAATCTTTAAAACAACAATTGTGCAAGAACACAAAAATGTCATTAAAGGGTTAAATGACAGGAGTATACAAGGGTGGGACAAGCCCTTTTGGTGATTGAGAATGTGTTTCTTCCTCAGTTATTGAAGTTTAGCCTGATGGTTGTCACCTATAAAGTGACAGTATATAACATATTTAACCCTAGGTGTTTGGTGGAGATGGCCTTTTAATAGTAGAAATATAAATCTCTTGGCCTTAATGGTTTCTTTGTATCCGCCATCTGTGCACGTATACTAGTTGATGTTTAGATTGCTTAGTTTATGTGGATAGCAGCGGGCTATTACTGAACTGTTAGGAGAAGGAATATTATGTGGGAATTTTGCTGCTGTCATGGACTAACCTTATTACGTTCATATGGCAAGTGCTTTTCTGGAACATTAATATTTTATAGCGCTGGCTCCCATTTTAGTACGGTCTGGACAGCGGAGAAACCTCAAGTCGCAGGAACATCCATTAGCTTCTTTCCACTTATTGCTGTGAATGTTGTGTAGGTCTGGGCTAGCTGCACACATCATACATTATTGAACATGAAGTCTTTCTATCATCTGTATATAACTCTATTCTACAAATCCCGGTCTCATCATGATATAATATATTGGCTTCACTGCAGTAATGGTCCTGAAGCTGATATTTACATGTAGTTAGTAGTTGTCTTCCTAATGTTACTACTATATATTGTGAGTATGTGAACCAGAGGGCGCTATTGAGCGACCCAGGCCCAGGCCAGAAAAGGCTCTCAGCCACGCCTTTGGGTGGGGGCGCATAACTCCAGAAGGCTGGAGTATCCTGCAGGGAGCAGGAGATGGTGGTCCAGCCAAGGACAGAGAGAGACGGTCTGTCCCAGAAGGGCTGGGGGTCCACAGAGGACGGTTGCTGGAGCTGAGCAGGAGTCAGGCTAGTTAGGGGCTCAAGGAGTCAGTTAGTGCCCTAACTGTGGCCTAGATTTTTGTTGTTTTGTTATGTTGCATGTAAGCTGAATAAAGCCCGTTTATTTTTTACACTTGGACCGTCTGAGCACTATCTATCCAGCGCCCAGTACCATGAACCACTGCTGTCCGGACCAGGAGTCTGCCGCCATTTTGAGACTAATCCCCCCAAGTTGTCACAATATGTATATATACTATATATAGATCTATATAGATCGTGGAAGTCACCTGGTCTTGATTTGCTGTAGGATACGATAAATTTATTGAAGACAAACTCCTCGTCTTACATTAAGAACATGGCGGTACAGGGGATGGTATGGCGGAGCAGGGGATTTCAAGACCATAGAAAATCCCTGTATTTATAAATCTGCCCCAGCATGCTCAGTAGAAGACATGAAATGTACAAGTGTGTGTTGTTAGTTTAGCTGGATTATTCTCCGGCCATATATTATTAGTAATAAATGCAGAAATCCAGGTAATTTCTAAGGGTTCACATACTTTACCTTGCAACTGTATACAAATCAAATATTCAAGTTATTACATGTAGCACAAACACAATGGTTGCAGATGAACTAAATCTTGTATAATAGTTGGATTAGACAGTCTAATGTTTCTGATTTATCACAGTAGCTAATGCTGGATGATAAATCTGGTGCATTTTTTAGTTGGCATCTATTATTTGGCTTAGTTTCAAACAAAATAAGTTTGGACATTGCTTGGGACACAGTGTCACAACTTAAAGGGTTATTCTGGCTACAGCGAGCTAATCCCCCCCCCCCATCCAGAGGGTAGGTAATAATTAGCTGATCGGTGGAGACCCAATAGCAGAGACCCCCATTGATTGGCGACCTCTGACTGCCCCAAATGAGCAGAGCAGGGGCACACATTTCTGACCACTGCCACTGTTCAAACTAGGGTGCAAAATACCCCAGTTCTTGTGATTGGTGGGGGTCCAGCTACTTCGACTGAGGCAATCAGCAGGTTTCCTCCTATCCTATGGCTAGGGGACAATTTTTTGTGAGCACTGTACCCTTTAAGCCCCACCTCCTTTAACAAGTGTTGCTCTTTTCAGACATAATTTCTGTGATGTAGGTTCCTTGTTCTCTAAATTGTACATATCAGCATCCTATCCAGTTGTTTTGTATGTGAGCCACTTTACTTTTATGGTTTTATTTTATCCCCTAAGTCCCAAGTAATGTAGGTCTGAAGAATGAGATCCTTAGGGTTGTTGTATGGTAGAATCTTCTGCAGATTTTGAGATGGATTCTGCTTTGCAATGTTTATAATGGGAGGCAGAGATTGGAGGAGGACGCTGAATAAAATAAGCTTGCAGTGGATGCTGCGGCTCCAGACATCCCACTGATTAGACCCATTCATTTGGGCCCAGTCAGATTCAGAAAGATGTAGTGGAATGCCAATGCTCTGCTTCAGCAGGCTGAAAATGAAGAGGAATCTGAGGTGGATGTCTTCCTCCATTTCCTCTTCATCTTCCACCATGTGAACCTACCCTAAATGTCACCGGAGGACTAACATTATTGTGGTTAAATATTTAAAGATATTGTCCAGGATAAACTGTTTTTGGCAAGGAGGCTGGGGAAGGTGAAAAAAAACCAAAAACATACTTACCTGTCCCCCGGTGCTCCGGTGTCTCCCAACATGTTCTGGCCCAGTGGCTCCCCGATGCTTCTTCCGGCGGAAGTCCTTGTCTCACGTGACCGCTGAGGCCAAACAGCGGCCTAAGGAAAGGAACTGAGGCATCACATATGTCACCTGTGATGTCCTGTGTCCTTTCCTGAGGACGCTGAATGTCCTTCAGTTCACGTGTGGCGAGGACTTTACTGGAACAAGACCCTGGGAGCAGCGGAGACAGGAGACAGGGTTTTTGTTTGTTTTTTTTTTTCACCTTCCCTGGTCTCCTTGCCAAAAATGGTTTATCCTGGACAACCCCTTTAATACTGTATTCTACAGTTAGAATATAGTGTGAACCAACCATTGAGTACATAGTAGACCATACACAAAGTATAGTTCCACTACCTGTTTAATGTATGCTTTGTGAAAGCTGATGCCTAAAGTTAGCATCTGTAAGCTATAGGGATCCATTAAATAAAAAAAAAAAAGTCCCTGAACTATTGCATACAGTTAAGAAAAAACAAACCCCAGGGGATACTGCCCGATAGAGCTCAGAAGACCACACTGTTGATCTAATGGGGCCTATAGGTTTGTTGGGTCTTTTCAATGCAATGAATGCACCTGAAGCTTTTTTTGGGTATAATTTAAATGTAATTGGGAGGGGGGCTTTTAGGTGTGTGATATAGCCTTACTAGTTAGCTGTGTAGATAAGTGTCTTTGCCAACATTTATCAAATTATTTTACAGGCTGTTTTATAAAAATAAATTTACTTTTTTCCTTATGCAGGTTGAAGGAGTTGAAGTCAGTAACCAGAAGGTGATTGCCCATATGCATTTTATGTGGCCATCTCCAGAGGGCTCTTTATTAGAAGATCTGGTTGCAGGCGTGTACATTATTCTGGATTTCTTCTAAATACAGTCTCTTTGAAATTGCCATGTTCCGACGTCAGGATCTGCCTGGAATGCATGTACGTGAATCATTTACCCACCCCGGTTTTTGCGATCCATTTTTTTCTGGATGAACAAAATATCAAGGCAGGTTACCGATCAGAGCATATAGCTGTTTGTTTTCTGTAATTCTTTATTTTTACTTGTACTTTTAGACACTTGAGGTACAATATGCACCCCATGCTCTGTTTATATATGTTGTAACATCCAGTACAGATTTTACAGAGGGATTAAAATGTAAAATGATTTTCTGGCAGTATTTGTGTCATTAATAAGTTTTATAATATACTTTATTAACAAATGTCTCCATTCTCTGAAATCTTGCATCTTTTTAATCTTTCCCTCGCTTCTCTATACAGAGCTGTACCCTGCTTCTCATTGTGTATGAATTAGGAGGGCTGTGTGAAATGAAGAGAAAATGAGAGTGGGGAGGAGATAACATCAAATGGCTATATCTGAGGCAATATAAATTATAGCAACTTGCTTTTGGTGTAATATGAAAGAGGGGATTATTTTAGGAGTATCATACCGTGCAGTTCTACCTGTATAATTTCCATAAATATCACTGGTTGAAAACACAGTCGTGATTTTTGTATGATTTTTAATCCCGACCGTGTTTTCAATCATATATCCCTGCAACTCTTCGTGTAGAACTGCATCCTTAGTATCATATGAATGATGAGAATCTCCTCTTTCATATGACACCAAAAGCAAGTTTCTACTTTTATTTATAATGCCTGAGCTATAGCTGTTTGAAGTGACCCTTCCCCACCCTCATTTGCTCTTCATGCCACACAGTCGTACTCTGTACACAGTGAGAAACAAAGAACAGCTCTCAATAAAGAAGCAAGGGAATGGGTAAAAAAATGCAGGATTTCACAGAAAGGAACTAACATTTGTTAATAAAGTATATTACAAAATGTATTTATGACACAAAAGGCTGAAAGTTTTTAGTTACGCTTTAAGGAACAGTCCAGGAAGTATTGCTATATGTTAGCACTGGGCCTGCATGGTGGTACACTACACTTCAGGTCCAGCATTAGGGATAACACAAGTGTATTTTTTTCTGCATAGTTCCTTTAAAAACATGTAATGTACAACTATGCAATGCAACATGTAATAACACCTAATGATACTAAAGGAGAAGGTACCAGGGTCTTGTTGGGCAGTCTGTTCAATGACTGTATAAGCCTTCATACATGGTGTTCTCTCAGTTTTTCTGCTGCTAATAATCAAATTATGGCTGAAACACAGTTTTGCATTTGTCTTTCAGGGGGGCGTGTACAATAAGGAGCAATCTGCCCCTCCCCCATTAATAGCTGATAATGTTCTGTTATTCTGCCAGCAATACTTGTACAATAAACAATAAAAACTGTCCAAACAAATAGCTGAGAAAAATCGAAGTGACCATAATATAGGAAATCCAGGTACATTGGACTATAAATACAGGGCAAATACAAGCAGCCAAGCAGATAAAACACAAGAAAAGAAAAAAAAAACAATCTATGAGTACAGGCAGGAAAGCTACATGCTTTCTGTAAATAATGTCCAATCTGTAATCATCAAGCAACCAGAACTAGATACAAGCACATGAAAGACTTTTCTTACATTGTAAGATGTGAGATTTGCAGAATCTTTTGCACACAGCAACAGTTTGCAGACATGTCTGTGCAGGCTATGAAGAGAATCAACGCCTCCTCTCTCATTCACTGTGTGAAGAGAGAAAAGGACCAGGCTCTACACTCAAAGTCTTTCTGTCTTAACTTTGTCTGGTATCTGGCAAATTAGGTAGAAGGGAGACACCAAGTTACAGGAACTTAGAGAGATTTTTCAGGCAGAAAACAGCATAATCTTTAATTAAAGAGACTAAGTTGTTTGAAAAGTTAGTGACCATTTAATCCCTTCCCGACATCCACTGTAATAGTACGGCGGATGTTGGGTATTTAAAAATGGCGGCCGCTCAGGAGCTGGGAGCCTTTTTAAAGTATATAAAAAAAAAAAGTATTAAAAATTCAAATCGCCCTCCCTTTCCCTAGAATACATATAAAAGTAGAAAATTACTGGGAAACACATACACATTAGGTATCCCTTTGTCCGAAAATGCCCAGTCTGGGAGGGAGGGAGTCAAAAACGAAAATTGAAAAATGCCTCTGCAGGAAGGGGTTAAAGGGATTATCCACCTTTTATAAATTTTCTGTAGGACACCACTACAGTACTGATAACCACCACTACTAAAAGTATGGTGAAGGGGAAGCACAGCTCCCAGAATGTAAACAATTCTGCACACCCCCATAGGCTGCTGATCTGTAGGGTTCCTGACAGTCAGACTCCTGCCGATCTAAAATTGATGGCTTATCCAATGAATAGGCTATGAGATTGTAAAAGATGGATAACCCCATTAAAATGGAGCTCTTTGGAGGGGAAGGGGTTGTCTTTATGGTCAATTAAAGGGTTTTTCCAAGATCGGAAGAAATGCTCCAAGGGGAGCGGAATAGCATAAATTAATAAAATATCCCGCAATTTTCTTCATGTCTTCAGCAATGATGTGCCCATTTACACACATGACCATTTTACACACATGACCATTTACACCATTGCAGCCAATCACTGTCATCAGTGGTGAATGATGCGATCATTTGTCACCATAATAACAAGAAATGTAAATGGCAGCGAACAAACATGTAATTCTTTAGTGGGATAAAAGGATTGTTGAGTCTTGCTCCCTATGAAAAACTATGCTCCTAAAATTTGTCACAAGCCTTCTCGTCAGGATTTCTTCAAAACTATTTGTTTCAGGATCATTGAGGAATTCTGCAGACTGGCAAATAGTGAGGGCAACTATATTTCTAATTTACTTCCAGTAATAGTGTACCTTCCTGACATCTGCCATGCAAGTACATGTTCCCCTGAGCGGGCACATGTACAGAGCCATCTTTGCAGAGCCTACATCTGGCATTTTTAACAGCAGCAGTGCCCATGATTCCAACTAACTCCTATCATGGACCATTAAACCGTCAGATGCAGTGATCCAGCGTCACCCTGGTATATGAGTGGCGACTTTCACTTGCATTTTAGACATCTAATGGCTAGCCCTAAACCATCTGAAGGCACCCAGGCCTGCCAATGCTAGGTTTGTATTAAATCTTGCTTCTGGCACAATTTAATACAAAGCTAGCAATTTTACCATAAAAAGTAGTATGCTATAAGCAATATAGGGGGCTGATAAAAAGTTAAAAAAAAAAAAAAATAGACGAGTGTAAAACCTCTATATATACTCAAATCCCCCTTTCTCTACATTACATGTAAACACAAAAAAATACACACATTAGATTTCCCAGCTTCTGAAATGCCCATGCTATTAAAATATGAAAAGAGTTATGCCGGATGTTGAACGTCATAGCAGAAATAAAATTTAAATAAGCCTGAATTTCTTTTGCTGCTTCCAACATAAAACATTCTCTAAAATAGTATCAGTAAAAAGTACATTTTCCCCCTGTAAAAAAAAAAAAAATAAATTGCCGCTTGCACGGTTTTGTACGTGAATCTATGAAAACATTATAGGTGTCAGAATAGAATGATGCATTTTTATTTTTTATTCATTTTTTTGCAAAGTGTTGTTTTTTTTTTTGGTTTTTTTTTTAAGGTATTAAAACATAACAAAATAAAAACTTGGAATCGCCAAGATCCTACTGACCCACAGAATAAAGGTAGTCATTTTTACCGCAAAGTGAATGCAGTAGAAACAAAACCTGTAAGAAAATGCCACAACTGCGTTTTTTTTTTGTTTTTTTTTCCATGCTAATCAGCATTGTTTTGCAGCATCCATGTACATTGTGCAGAATATGAATTGGCTCCACCAGGAATAACCATTTGTTCCACAAAAAAACAAGCCCTCATACGGTTCTATGAATGGAAAAAAAAAAAATTAAATACACAAAAATGGAAAAAAAAAAAAAGCCTGTGGCTTAAAGGGGTTAAAAGTAACTAATGAATGAAATGAAACACATGATACATTCCCTTTACAATAATAACCCTTAGTGGTACATTTATGTATGGATGGTGGATCAAATAGGTACAAAGCTTAACATTACACTCATGATACAGCTGTCACACATTGAAGAGTTTTACAACATACAGTACAGACCAAAAGTTTGGATACACCTCCATTGCAAGAGTTTTCTGTATTTTCATGACTATAAAAATTGTAGATTCATACTGCAGGCATCAAAACTATGAATTAACACATGTGGAATTATATACTTAACAAAAAAGTGTGAAACAACTGAAAATATGACTTATATTCTAGGTTCTTCAAAGTAGCCACCTTTTGCTTTGATTACTGCTTTGCACACTCTTGGCATTCTCTTGATGAGCTTCAAGAGGTAGTCACCTGAAATGGTCTTCCAACAGTCTTGAAGGAGTTCCCAGAGATGCTTAGCACTTGTTGGCCCTTTTGCCTTCACTCTGTGGTCCAGCTCACCCCAAACCATCTCGATTGGGTTCAGGTCTGGTGACTGTGGAGGCCAGGTCATCTGGCGTAGCACTCCATCACTCTCCTTCTTGGTCAAATAGCCCTTACACAGTCTGGAGGTGTGTTTGGGGTCATTGTCCTGTTGAAAAATAAATGATGGTCCAACTAAACGCAAACCGGATGGAATAGCATGCCGCTGCAAGATGCTGTGGTAACCATGCTGGTTCAGTATTCCTTCAATTTTGAGTAAATCCCCAACAGTGTCACCAGCAAAGCACCCCCACACCATCACACCTCCTCCTCCATGCTTCACGGTGGGAACCAGGCATGTAGAGTCCATTCGTTCACCTTTTCTGCGTCGCACAAAGACATGGTGGTTGGAACCAAAGATCTCAAATTTGGACTCATCAGACCAAAGCACAGATTTCTACAGGTCTAATGTCCATTCCTTGTGTTCTTTAGCCCAAACAAGTCTCTTCTGCTTGTTGCCTGTCCTTAGCAGTGGTTTCCTAGCAGCTATTTTACCATGAAGGCCTGCTGCACACAGTCTCCTCTTAACAGTTGTTGTAGAGATGTGTCTGCTGCTAGAACTCTGTGTGGCATTGACCTGCTCTCTAATCTGAGCTGCTGTTAACCTGCGATTTCTGAGGCTGGTGACTCGGATGAACTTATCCTCCGCAGCAGAGGTGACTCTTGGTTTTCCTTTCCTGGGGCGGTCCTCATGTGAGCCAGTTTCTTTGTAGCGCTTGATGGTTTTGGCCACTGCACTTGGGGACACTTTCAAAGTTTTCCCAATTTTCGGACTGACTGACCTTCATTTCTTAAAGTAATGATGGCCACTCGTTTTTCGTTACTTAGCTGCTTTTTTCTTGCCATAATACAAATTCTAACACTCCATTCAGTAGGACTATCAGCTGTGTATCCACCTGACTTCTGAACAACACAACTGATGGTCCCAACCCCATTTATAAGGCAAGAAATCCCACTTATTAAACCTGACAGGGCACACCTGTGAAGTGAAAACCATTTCAGGTGACTACCTCTTGAAGCTCATCAAGAGAATGCCAAGAGTGTGCAAAGCAGTAATCAAAGCAAAAGGTGGCTACTTTGAAGAACCTAGAATATAAGACATATTTTCAGTTGTTTCACACTTTTTGTTAAGTATATAATTCCACATGTGTTAATTCATAGTTTTGATGCTTTCAGTGTGAATCTATAATTTTTATAGTCATGAAAATACAGAAAACTCTTGGAATGAGAAGGTGTGTACAAACTTTTGGTCTGTACTGTATTTCAGATGATACTATGACATATCCTCATTAATCTTTTGCGCAAAAATGGCATACCCCAGACATATAAAAATGGCGTACCCCAGACATATAAAAATGGCGTACCCCAGATATATAAAAATGGCGTACCCCAGACATATAAAAATGGCGTACCCCAGTCATTCCTTCACTACGGCAAATATCAACAAACTTTAGAATAGTTACATATAAGAATACTTGTTTACATGTGATCAACATAAATGTGTTTCATTCTATAAGTCTTGGCAACTCTGAAAAAATCCCAGATTGGCTGCTACTCTGAAAATATGATGTGGTTTCTATGCTTTTGAAAAACTTTTGGTTTTCTGGCAGTATTTGTGTCATTAATAAATTTGTAATATATTTTATTAACGGATTTTTGTTCCTGTCCATTAAATCCTGTGTTGAAAACCACTCTCTGTCCCCGCTGCATTCTTTCCCGTTATTGGCAGCAGAAATCCTCACTGCTTCTGACTGTGAGTATAGGGTAGTATGGCATGGGTGTAGTAGAAGCCTGGGCAGGAGGTAACACTTATGTCGGGCATTGTAAAATGTAGAACTTTGGTTCTGGGTGATGAATCAAGGTCGAGGTTATACCATTAATAATGCTGTAGATAGTACTGTGTTTTACAATGCCCCCTCCAATCCTCTGTATTACATCTGTACTCATGACAGAAAGGGGCAGAGAAAGTGGATTTCAGCGTCGGATTTCACAGGAAGGAGGCAAATCCAGTAATAAATAATTATATTCTAACAATAATTAATGATACAATTGTTTTCAGAAAATTAAAAGTTGTTAGAAAGGTTAGGCACGCCCTACACTCCTTCCCACAGTGTAGGTAACACATTATTTCTAATGTTAGAGACCTTTAGTAGGTGCTGCACCACCGCTTCTGGCACAGTTGGAATTTTCCTCCAGCCCTTGTGGTTTCCAAGCAATAAGTGCTGTTAGTTTTGGTGCCTGATAAACTAGTTAGGCTCTGTACTGTCAGGTGGGTGGTCTTGGGCCAGAACAGGCAGGGGGGAGTGATTCACAGCTCTTCAACACTGTCCAGTCCAAGGCTGTTACTGATAAAGCTCAGAATCCTGCTGTTTGTCTGCTCTGGCCCAAGACCACCCATCTGACCATAAAGAGCCTAACTAGATTATCAGGCGCCAAAGCTAAGTTACTGATTGATCGAGAATTGTGGGGGCTAGAGGAAAAATTCCAGCTGCGCTGAGGCCCCTACTAAATGAAAAGAACTCAATTTGGTGGATGAAAGATTTGTACATCTGTACATAGAAATGCTGAGGGTAGACTGCGGGGTCATTTGTATGCTATGTATATATGTGTGTAGTGCTGTTTAATAATCACTTGCTTATTACAAGATTTCTTTGCTCTTCCTTATTAGAAAATGATGCGTCCGGTTGCAAATAACAATGTGGCTTTTTGTGGAAGTGGCAAATCTTCCTGCCTTGGTCAAGACAGCATGAGAAGTGTGGAGCAATTTGGCTTGTACGCCACACAGCCAAGTAAATACAGCCATACTGTTAGCCACAAAAACATCTCCTGTCAGACACAGGAAACCATCAATGAGGCACATTTGCAGACCACGAGCAGCAGGGACCTGGACACAAAAAGTGATTTAAAGAAAAAGAAGACCCTTGGCAGATCCGGCAAACGTGGAAGGCCATCTGGTACCACTAAATTGGCAGGTTACAGAACCAGCACTGGCAGACCTCTGGGAACCACCAAAGCTGCTGGCTTTAAAACAAGTCCTGGCAGACCATTGGGCACAACCAAAGCCGCTGGATACAAAGTCAGCCCAGGGAGACCTCCAGGTAGCATAAAAGCTCTATCACGGCTTGCAAATCTAGGTTACACAAGCAACAATGCAGCTTTTCCTTACCCCACAGCACTTAGCAGGGGACTCCATTCTGTTGTGGATACAAACGTCAAACATCCTGTTGAGTAGATGTATGTCGCAGTGTATGTATGCATAAATACATAGGAGGAAACCTCAAATGTTTGTATGATCACCAGGTCTTCTTTACAATTTAGACTAGACACTCTCTTCTCCTATTCGCACTTTTACAGGAAGTCAGTATATTAGTTTATGCCTATGAATTTGTGCCACATGGCATTCGTAACCTTACCTTTTTGTTGTTTTCAATGTGTCTTTTCATTAGCTTGGGTAACTTATTTTGCGGGGAAAAAGGGTTGTCTTTTTCTATTAACGGTTGCATGCAGTATTACTCTGATCTTTTTGTGTAGGAACATTATATTTGTGGCATATACAGTTATGTTCTATAATAACATGGCCAACAATAAGATAAAACTGAGCAGTGGAAGGATAATAATACCAAATATTACCTGTCTGTTGTAGCGTGACATCACGTTATAATACATCATGCAGCCAAAAATGTAAGATACAACATACATGTAGACATGTACATGAATCTACACCTAATTATTTACATGCAAAACGTCTTAAACCTGTTGACAGCACTTTGAAATTGAAGAAGGTGATAATAGGTAATGTATATATGTCATATCATGGGTTGTATATATGTTAGCCTCATTTGTCTTATCCAGAGATCTATAAATACTAGTACAGAGGATGGCCCCCATACATACTAGTTAGGTCATTCTAAGCAACCCCCTTGCCAGTTCCTTTGCACCAGTTTGCACACCGATCCCCAGTGGAGATGTTCATTATGTAAAATGTTTCTAAGCGTTGAATACCATTAGAAAATAATGTTAGACTCTAGGTTCTATGGATATGTGAAGAGCTCATCTCCTCCTCCCTCCCCACTGCACAGTGGTCAATACTACCCATCAAGGTCAGTGGGGGAATTTACTAAAACAGGCGTTTTATGGGTCTTTTTTTTTTCATCAACTTAGATTTTAAGGTTATATTATTATATTAAGGTTTTAAACCATTGTTACAAAAAGATGGGGCAAAGCAATAGCAGAAGGGGGAACGGGTGGGGAGAGCTGCGGTAAGACAGGTCATGTACGCTATATTACAACAATAGGAACAGCAGCAATGTGTCGCAGGTGTGAACCTAGCCTCAGGCAAACATACATACAATTAGAAAAAAACAAATATAATATTATCTAGTTTCCGAAAGTTCAAACAAAACCTTTGTAATGCTAAGTTAACACAACAGAAAAAACATATTGGGAAAAATCCGACACATATGTCAGATGTGATCAGCGCCGGTTCAATGAGGCTAATCTGTACCAAGGATTCATTGCCAAGTCCGGCACCAAAATAAGGCAGGACTCTCCTTTATTAACCACACTGAAAAAAGAAACTCCTATTCAAGATAATGGGTGTCAGATTTGAGGAGTTTTTAGTTATAACAATAGTATGTATTCTGTCCTCAGTGCCCTCTGGAAACTCTGCCTGGCAGAAGCACAGCACTGGAAGCATTGTCATATTGACCTGAGTTTCTAGTCCTCCTCCAACTTTATAATAGATACTATTTTATGTGACTTTTTTTCCTGTTAGTATTTTGTGGGTAACAAGAAGCTTCTAAAACCAATGTTTATCTGCCTAACAAGCGTGACAATCTAAAAAATATATGTTTTGTCTTGAATTTTGCTTTTGTTACTTTTACTTTTCTACCCTTGAGTAATAGATGTGAGTACTTTAGCAACACGTGATCCAGTTATACAGTGGTAGAAAGTTTGAGAACCCGCTAGATATTTCAGAATTTCAGTATTCATTTGGCCTTGATGATTTGACCAAAAGTTCATGTTAGTTTTGTTTTTTTCTTATAAAGGGGTTCCCATCATCTATATTTTGGTCTGTGCCATATACAGTACATTATGCAGGGTTTGACTGCTGCCGCTTGCTGGACCCAGGGGTGCTGAGCTCTGTGGGAGGCTGAATGGAGGGCTAGATAAAAAGCTAAACATAAAATAGTTATTACTGGACATATTCTTGGGCTGGGCTGTAGCTTTTGTCAGTTAAAAGTAGTGTTTGGGTTTTTTTTGTATTTTTTTAGCTATTCTTTGGTAAACTTCGAATGAGCCCTTTCTGTTGGCATTGAGATTACATTTTAGGTAAGGTCCAGACTTTTGGAATACAGAATCTGCATTATATTTGTGTCAAATTGGGTAAACCTACATGTGATTGTCATTCCCTACCTCAGTTATGCCATTTACTGAGCTGATAGTATGAGGGGTTTACATACTTTTCTCACCATAGAAATTTTGTTTTTGACCAATAAATAAAAATATATATATCCATTTTACTTTGTTACTTTAGTGTTTTGTTTTTTTTTCTTATTAGTTAAGGAAACCAAACCCCTTTTATAGATGTCAGTTGTAGGGGGTTCTCCAGGGACTTAAACTTACCTTGCTGTATCCAGCGGATTCTTCATCATGGACCCAGGGGTTTCGGCCTGGCTCAGACTCCGGGTCACATGATCAGAACCAGCCCCCGACCCCTGCTCCTCCCTCTATCTCTCTCTCCTCTCTTGATCTCATAGGTAAATGACCTGTTCTATGGCTGACTACAGTAAAGCCAACCCCCATAGCACAAGTAATTATCGGTGACATCAGGAGAGGAGGGAGGAGGCGGAGCAACCCAGGGGGTCAGTTCTGGTTCCAATCAGGTAACCCATGGGTCAGAACTAGGTTTTAACCCCTGGGTCCATGATGAAGAATCCACCAGATACAGCAAGGTAAGGTTAAGCCCCAGACAATCCCTTGAACACTTGTTCAACCAACAGCCATTCCTCTGGACACCCCATGGACATGCACACTTAGCTCAGATGAACATGCGTTTTCTATGCGGAAAAAATCCACTGCCAAACATCTTTGGTGGCATCTTACAAACTGGGGGAACAAAAGAAGGGCCATGATCAAACTGATTCCATTCCAGATGATGTAGAGAGGACCCATACATGTAAGATAGTTGCTGTTCCCATTGAAATTGTTGAGTTCTCTTATGTATATGGAGGATTTATATGACTATCGGAGCACTTTTGAGGTCAAATTGATGTAGAAATTGGAAAGGGTTTGTGGGTGGGCACAGGGCATTGTAATCTTGTATCAGACCAGCTTCTTAATGATTGTGTGAAAGGCCATTGGTATTTTGATTAAAAAAAAAAGGATTTTTTTTTTTATTTTGGATTAAGAACGCATATCATGTTTCATGCTTTTCTTATTAGGAAAAAAGCAGCAAGCCTTCATGTGTGCCAGCGATGCATAGGACACAATGGTCTGGACTTAAAGTAAGAGTTGTTCATGTGTACAGTCTGGACCTTTATCACGTCACATGCAACTAAAGACTTGTCCTTTCCAACCTCACACGCAGATCATACTTACCAGTAGTTATGCTCAGCTGGATGATGTCGACTCTTTGTTTTGTCACCTTCTGGCAGCTGAACGGATTCAAAGCTTTGCAATATCTTTCCAGTGAAAGGAAGTCTCTTGTCTTTTCATATATCTCTATATTTTGTACTACAACACCGATCATTGTGTTGTGCAGTTCCCATGTGCGACCTAAGTTGTGAGCATTATTTATAATACATATAGAAGGAATGGTTTTAATGTATCTACTTCTGTGAAGCCAGCTTTTATCACAATTTAATCTGTTGAAATTCTAATGTATTTGTCTCAGCCCACGTTCTTTTCACTCACAGACGTTGGAAGACCAGCTCTTGGCTCTCCTGATATCGCTGTTTTAATAAATATTTGCATTACATAATAATTTTGGAGCATCTTTTATTAGAACTTTGCCCTCTGTTATTTCTGTGTGAAATGTATAGGTTTTACTATTACTTTTGTGAGTAGATTGCATCCCTGCACCCTTCACATATTCCAATAAGAGCTGACCGTCTCATATTGTGTACACTGACTCGTAATATGAATTAAATCAGACTTGGAAATTGTCAGGTTAAAAAAAAAAGGTTTACAGCACTGACAGGCCAATCCCAGCCAGCCTGGAAGGGGTAAGGTTTCATTTATATTCAGGCCACTGCTGCAGCCAGTCACTGGCCTCGTGACCTATACACGTACCACACAAGACCAATTGACTTCAGGAGTTATGCACCATGTGTGTACAGGTCCCTACCCAGGCCAGTGACTGGCTACAGCATTGAATTGATAACAGATGAAGGCAAGGACCAAAAGTCACGCTGTTGGCGCTGGAATTGACGACCCATGAAAGGTTAGTTTCTCAATTTTTTTTACTGACAATTTCCAAGCCATATTTAATTTGTCTCGAGTTGGAGAAAAACCTTTAATTATTTTGAGGAGGAATAACGGAAGGACAGCACAACTAAAAAAATAAATAATAATAATAGTATTACTTAAAGCAGACGTGTTAGGAGAGCTGACTGGTCATCTTTGATATCTGTGGCCTGGCCAGGCTTACTGTCAAGTTGCTGCTGTATGTAAATAGATGCTAATAAATCAAACGCAACTTTTGGCAACAAGTATGAAAAATACAGAAAATGGTTGATTGTGGATTTCTGTCATTTTCTGTTAAAACAGATCTGTTAGCTTACAGGGAGTCTGTCAGCAGGAAAATGGACATGATGCAGATGCAAAAAACAGGAACACAAAAACGTAGTATACACGTGTAAATGAACGGCCAAGCCGTAAACGGATGTAATAAAATGTAATGTGGATAGACCCTCATTGCCGATGCTCTGTTGTAGAGAAATTCTTTATAATTATACAAATGATGTGAAAAAGTCTATTGGGGGTTCGCACACAAGTTCTCCACTGCTGCCTTGGTTCTGTGGTGCTTTCTGGTGCACAGGGACTTGGCGGGCAGAGGTGTCAGTCAGACGGTGGGGTGCAGCTGGGTGAGAGTTGGGAGCTGTAATCTGCAATTCTGAGAGAAGTCAGCTGCAGAGAAAACGCCCCAAAAGCCCTTTTCATTTCATTTGCATAATTATAAAAGCACAGATTTCTCTACAACGGAGCGGCGATCGACAGTAAGGCATGTTTGGAAACAGTGTAGGCAGTCCTTCAAGGTATTGTGAGTAGCTCCATGTCCATTATGCTGCTGACAGACTCCCTTTTAAACATGCCAGTCTTCAGTACTACAGTCATGGCCAAAAGTTTTGAGAATGATACAAATATTAATTTTTACAAAGTCTACTGCTTCAGTTTTTCTAACGGCAATTTGCATATACTCCAGAATGTTATAAAGAGTGATCAGCTTAACAGCAATTACTTGCAAAGTCAATATTTGCCTAGAAAATGAACTTTATCCCCCAAAACACATTTCAACATCATTGCAGCCCTGCCTTAAAAGGACTACCTAACATCGTTTCAGTGATTGCTTCATTAACACAGGTGTGGGTGTTGATGAGGACAGGGCTGGAGATCAATCTGTCATGATTAAGTAAGAATGACACCACTGGACACTTTAAAAGGAGGCTGGTGCTTGCCATCATTGTTTCTCTTCTGTTAACCATGGTTATCTCTAAAGAAACACGTGCAGTCATCATTGCACTGCACAAAAATGGCCTAACTGGGAAGAGTATTGCAGCTAGAAAGATTGCACCTCAGTCAACAATCTATCGCATCATCAAGAACTTCAAGGAGAGAGGTTCCATTTGTGCCAAAAAGGCTCCAGGGCGCCCAAGAAAGACCAGCAAGCGGCAGGACCGTCTCTTAAAAGTGTTTCAGCTGCGGGATCGGGCTACCAGCAGTGCAGAGCTTGCTGAGGAATGGCAGCAGGCAGGTGTGAGTGCATCTGCACGCACTGTGAGGCGGAGACTCTTGGAGCAAGGCCTGGTCTCAAGGAGGGCAGCAAAGAAGCCACTTCTCTCCAGAAAAAACATCAGGGACAGACTGATATTCTGCAAAAGGTACAGGGAGTGGACTGCTAAGGACTGGGGTAAAGTCATTTTCTCTGATGAATCCCCTTTTCGATTGTTTGGAACATCTGGAAAACAGCTTATTCGGAGAAGAAGAGGTGAGCGCTACCACCAGTCTTGTCTCATGCCAACTGTAAAGCATCCTGAAACCATTCATGTGTGGGGTTGCTTCTCAGCCAAGGGAATCGGCTTTCTCACAGTCTTGCCTAAAAACACAGCCATGAATAAAGAATGGTACCAGAATGTCCTCCAAGAGCAACTTCTCCCAACCGTCCAAGAGCAGTTTGGCGCTCAACAATGCCTTTTCCAGCATGATGGAGCACCTTGCCATAAAGCAAAGGTGATAACTAAATGGCTCAGGGAACAAAACATAGAGATTTTGGGTCCATGGCCTGGAAACTCCCCAGATCTTAATCCCATTGAGAACTTGTGGTCAATCATCAAGAGACGGGTGGACAAACAAAAACCAACAAATTCAGACAAAATTAAAGCATTGATTCTGCAAGAATGGACTGCTATCAGTCAGGATTTGGTCCAGAAGTTGATTGAGAGCATGCCAGGGAGAATTGCAGAGATCCTGAAGAAGAAGGGTCAACACTGCAAATATTGACTTGCTGCATTAACTCATTCTAACTGTCAATATAAGCTTCTGTTACTCATAATATGAATGCAATTATATTTCTGTATGTGATAAAAACATCTGACAAACACACATAAAAACCAGAGGGCAGCAGATCATGTGAAAATAGAATATTTGTGTCATTCTCAAAACTTTTGGCCATGACTGTAGAAGCCTAAACAGCTCATTTACTCCTAGTGGGACTGAGAGAATACACCGGTCTCCTAGTATGAGGCAGGCTGTATTTATTAGCAGAGCGCTAACACCGCTCCCTCTTGGTCCTCAGGTCAGTATCTGACAGGCTGCAATGTGTAAGTGAATACTCAGCAGCCTAATGGTTATGGAGGTGGCGCTAGCGCTCTGCTCATGAAACGACAGTCAGACTTACACTACGAGACTGCTGCTTTGGCTACTAATATGGACCTGTAGCTGTAATATGTTGTTATATAGGGCAGCATATTAAGCTGACAGATCCACTTTAGGTCTGTTATATTGTACCGGATGACCATACATTTTAGAATTCCTATTCAGCTTTGGCCAAAGTGTACAGGAGGATGTTGTGTTTACCCAAGACAGGTGGTGTCTTATGGTTTGTAGATATATCAATGCCGATTTCTGCCTGCTAGATTGGGTTAAACCCAGAAGTCTTTGGACCATCTTCCTAGGTGTTTAATAATAGTCTTGGAAGATATGAAAGAGTTGGGCCAATGAAATTGCTGAAATATTAACTTTTATTCTCTCCACCTTTCCAGCTCCACAGTTTTTTGTTTCTTTTTCTACTCTATCATCTATATTTTTAATGTCAAATCTCTGTGAATGCTGTAGAGAACTGAATAGATGCTATATCTTAAAGTATATATAAATGCACATTCACAGATAAACCTATGAGCACATTACCAATGTATAGTAAATTCCAAGTTGTACTAAGATATGAATTGTGTCATCATTTCCTCTGTTCTCGTTGTGGATTTGTGTGAGCTGTAAATCAGGTATGTATGTGTATATCTTTACACGTCAGTGTACTGGGAGCTGGGATGTTTCTTTTCTGGACTCATGGTTGGTGAGTTAATGATCATGTAATTTCATTTTGTTGTGTATTTTGTTTCTATTTCTTTGTAATATACTTTTTCCCTCATTTTAAGCTATAAGTCATTAAAACATTCCCAATTATGGCTACTGTGTATGATGTAGAGTCTTTTTCATTGTCTCTTTTAATAGTATAGAACTTCCATCTGTATGGCAGGAGACTTCATACAATTCATGATTCTACCTTATGACTGATGGGAGTCCAAACTCTGGGATACCCACCAATCCTGAGAAGAAATGGGCTGACACCCAGGACTACAAGCCATGAACATGAAACTGGTCACATACATAGCGTAATAGTAAAACAGTCTAAATAATATTAATACATTCAGGGGGCCTCAGTAAGAAGAGCCCTACATTACCCTAACATTGTACATTCTATATTTCCAGTGAAATAAATGATCTGAACCTTTCCCTGGATGATCCTTCCACTGTAAGAGCTTTGCTGACCTTATGGAGAAGCGTAAGGGATTTTCTCTGATGGATTGTTATGTCTATTAGATTATTTTGCAGTATTTTTAATCTTTACTGACTTCTGATTCATTTCATATCAGCTTTGTTCCCTTGTAGATGTCATTGAAACAGATGCCATAGTAGGCAGCATTTAAAGGAGTTGACCACTTTCTGACTAATATTGAGAGACCAATGTTATTGTTTGTATAATAAAAAGCTGTACAATTTTCCAATATACTTTCTGTATCAATTCCTCACCGTTTTAAAGATCTCTGCTTGCTGTCATTCATTCTGCTTACTTCAGTGGATAAATATCAGTCATGGTCATGTGATATACGGTCCATGGTCATGTGATGAGCACACAGGTGCACAGCTCCTTACTAGGCAGATGTCTGATTACTGTGCTGTGACTGTAACAAGCTGTGCACCTGTGTGTGCATCACATGACCACAGACCGATTTTTATCCACTGGGAGTAAGCTGAATGACAGCAAGCAGAGATCTAGAAAACCGTGAGGAATTGACACAAAGTATATTGGTAAATTGTACAACTTTTTATTATACAAACAATAAGATTTGTCTCTCAATATTGGTCTGAAAGTGGTCACCCCTTTTACATGTGTAGCAACAATAGATGTAAGTAAAAAAAAATTTGCTTAAAGAAACTAAAAAGTTTAGTGGGCTGGCATAAGGAGAAAGCATAAGATACCATTGTTTCAGGCTTCCTTGTCTGACCACCCAACTACTGACTCCAGTGAAGAAGAAACTGTTGATCATAGCTTGCAGCCGGAGGACAAAGCCTGCACAGAAGATATTAGACTCTAGGTCAGGGCTAACAAAAATTTCACAATATTGCACGGCTCTGCCTGCAAGTATGAAGGGCAGTGTGATTATATGCACATTTCTGTCACCCTCCTGCAGCAGCTCTCTTCCTCTACTGCTGTCAGATTTATAATAGTTATCACTATATTTTCTGAAGCTATGGGCAAAGGGCCTATGGCAGTGGTTCTCAACCTGCGGTACGCGTACCTCGGGGGTACACGCTGATGCTAAGAACCACTGGTCTGTACATTACATGCTGCACATAGTGGGGGCCATTATGTTACACATGTGGGGCACTGTGGGGGCCATGATGTTACATCTGGGGGCATGGAAGGTGCCAAAACATTACTATTATAGGTCATTTATAATAATGTAGGTCGATACTTAAGGGGTACTAGATTGGGACTTTTTCGCACCGGGGGTACTTCACTTGAAAAGGTTGAGAAACACTGGTCTATGGGACAGAACTGCTGCTACATTTTGTACCGCGAGTGAACAGTGCAGCTCGTGGCATGTAAACATTACTGGGATCTGGGCTGTCTCATAGCAGCTGGTCTGCAGTGTCCCATGTGTTGAACCCTTGCAGATTTAATATTAGGCCATCAGTATTAGAAAGTGGCTAATAACCTATTTAAACTAATTTTATAAAACACAAACTAAATAGTATGCCCAAAATCCCAGCATATGCTTACCTGCGTGCTATGCCAAATAAAAATGTGCCAGCTGCAGATCCCTCCATAAAAGTCTCAGCCATGCACTTACTTCTCTGCTGTGTTATTTGGGACAGTGATCAGACATCCTACAGTACTTTGTTATATTCCGCAGAATGAGCCTAGAATTTAAGTGTCAAGCATCATTTCGCCCCACTGTCTGGCACTTTTTGGCCAAGCTGAAAAACACTCAAAAAAATAGTACCTTTAGGATAAGGCCCCACTTAGCGGGCCGCAGCAAAAAAGCACTGTGGGAATAACCACAGCGGCAATGCATCACAGTTTTTCCCGCAGCGCTTTTCACAGAAAGACTTTCTGCTTCCATTATACCTATAGGGAAACCGACAGTGTTTCCGTGGGTATAATTGACATGCTGCGATTTCCAAAACTGCAACGGTTTTGGAAATCGCAGCGTGTCCACTGTGTGTATTTTTCTGCAATGTGTGGATGGGATTCGGCCTTTGTACTTTCCTGCATAAACCCTTAAAGACTCAGCCTATTTTGCCCTTCAGGATGAGGCATACTTTTTTCATTTCTGTAACATAACTTTTTTATTTTTCCATTGACAGCCATATGACTGCTTGATTTTGCCAAGACAAGTTGTATTTTTAAGTGGAACTATTTTGGAGTAAATATTTATGCATTAAAAAATATAGTTTTAAAAAACTACACCGTTCACCATACAGTATAAATGAGATGTTAAGTCTGTGGGTCAGTACAATCAGTACTACTTTTGGACAATAAAAACACTTTTTTAAAATAAATAATTTAAAATAAATATTTTCTTTTTGCATTGCCATATTCTAAGTGCCATAGCTTTGTAATTTTTCAATTGAATACGCTGTGTAAGGTCATATTTTTGGCTGTAGTTTTCATCTGTGCTCGTTTGAAGTGTATTCAGCTTTTTGATCACTTTTTATTCCATTTCTTGTGTGCCAAGGTTAACAAAAAATCAATTTGTGTTTTTTTTTTAAATATTTTAAACATTTTATTAAACTTTTTTTTTTTTTAAGTCCCACTCGGGGACTTGAACCTGCGATCTCTTGATTTCTTATATAATACTCTGCAATATTGCTGAATTATACTGTAGAGCCGGATTCCAGTTAGGCTTCCCGCTACCAGGGCAACACCCTCCCTCCCTGACTCTCCATGATCCTCTAACCACTTTACATCCCTGAAATTTGCATCAGGGACCCAGCTGTGTGTGTCAACAGGGCTTCTGCTGGTGATCATCTGGATACACTGGCAGTATCTGCGTGATCATCATGATGAATATATTTGTAATGGAGCAACAACTGCCCCTTGCTCATGACGAATATATTTGTCATATAGCGTGAAGAGGTTAAATCTGTGGAGTTAATAGCAAGGATATTATTAAAAATTTTAAGCATACCTAAACTTTCAAGCAACTTTTGATGATTCTGACAGCATTTGTAACATTAATACTGTAAATATAATAATACACTTTTTTAATGGATTTTTGGATTCTTTCCATGAAATCCTGCATTGAAATTTACTTTCTGTCTTATCTATTGCATTCTTTTCCTTCCTTCCAGTTGAAATCTGTACATTGCTTCCTCCTGGGATACAGATGAACGGATTCTTGTATAATACAGGAAGCTGAGCCTGGGGTCATTACAAATAGTTATATCTCTGGCATTATAAAATCTAGAACGGTGCTTCGAGTTTCCTGTGAAAGATAAGATTCAGCTTTCATATGACACCAAGATTGCAGTTCTATCTTTTTTATTTCCAGAGCCATCACCAGTTAATAACACAGATGGGATTGGCATATGTATATGTAGCTGCTCCCAATCTAAGTTTTGTAATGCCTGAGAAATAACTGTATGAAGTGACCCATTCCTCCAGTCTCAGCTTTCTGGCATTATACATGAGCCTGCCCACTTGTGTTCTAGTGAAAAGCTGTGCACAGATTTTAGCAGGCAATAGAGAAATAAGGGAAATAATACAGAAAGGAAAGAAAGTGGATTTCATGGATGGCAGTCCAAATGTCACAAGTGCTGCCATAAAATCAAACGTTGTTTGAAAATTTTGGTACACTTTAATGCTCCTGGCCCCAATGCAAAGTATGTAAGAGGACCCTCAATATTTTCACCATACAGTGGTCTTTTCTGGACCACTTTATCTTGAAACCAGGCTTGATGTACAATGTACAATAAATCAGCAGGGCTATTATACTAGTAAACCCCTGTATCAGTGAGGTCTATGCACTGATTGGCTGACTGGTAGCGCCTCTCTATAGCATAGTGCAGTACTACATGTTCTGTACTTATCTATACCTGTGTCAGGATGAGCTGCTCCTTTGGACTCCACGTACGAGCAGCTCCATGTTATCTTTCGGGTGTACTATGAAATCTTCTAAGGTCTCTGCAAAACTACCTGTCTCCTGTTCTGTTCCTGTATTTTATCTATAAGGATTTGCTGGATCTAAATGAATTATCTGATTGGTTTTCTTTAAAGGGAATCTGTCAGGTCAATCTGGGACACTAAACCACCCACAGGTCCTTATAGATCTGGGGTTTAGTGTCCCAAATCGCCCTGTTGTAATGCAATCCGCAGGCGCATTAAAAATAAAAAAAAACCTTTATACTTACCTAGAGAAGGGTCCGAACGCTGTTCGCCCGAGAACAGTCTGGCTTATTCATGAGCTTCTTCGTTGGCACGCCTCCCCCATGCTCCCGGCTCCTGCGCTGTTCTTCAGTGAAGCCGAAGATGGACACCCCGGCTTCACTGCACAATCGCTGGATGTACTGGGCATGCGCACTGAAGCCGAGGTGTACTCCTCTGGCTTCATTGAAGAACTGTGCAGGCGCAGGGAGTACAGCGACAGAGTATAAAGCTTTTTTATTTTTAATGCAGCCATGGATTCCGTTATAACAGGGTGATTTGGGACACTAAACCCCAGGTCAATATGGACATGTGGGTGGTTTAGTGTCCCAAATTTCCCTGACAGATTCCCTTTAATCTCTATTATTTTGGTGTTTTTAGAACCAATATCCAGTTTTACATAGTTATAGTCTCAAGTTACGCTAGGTTCACACCTGCGTAGCGGACCCCCCGAATGAAAACCTAATCTGCTTAAAAAATAAGGTTACCCTTGGAAACCCGCGGACCCCATAGACTATAATGGGGTCCTCCAGGTTTCCGCCTGAAAAGGGTGGAAAAATGCAGAGAGAAAAGCGCTGCTTTCCGTAGTAGCTCACTGCCTAGTTCTCGCCTCTTTCTTTCCTGGGGTCCCTGTCAGTACCCTAACAAGTGAGATAATATATTATACAGTCGGTGGCTATAAAGCCCTATTAAAATAAGCCAATTCAACGCCAATGAAGTATACAAGCTGCAATACTTTTTAGCAGGACCATCTAGACCAGGGGTCAGCAACCTCCAGCTGCTATGAAATTCCCAACATGCTCCATTTGCTTCCACAGGAGTTCCAAGAACAGCAGAGCAAGAATGCATGCTGGGAGTTGTAGTTTTACAACAGCTGGAGTGCCGAAGGTTGCCTACTACTGACCTAGACCCATACATACTGGTCTATTCTCACATGACACTTCATCAAATTTGCCAACTCTTCAGAGGATCACCATAAATGGGGACCTTCCAGAAGAGTTGCGAAATGTTCTGGGCTACATAATGTCCTCAGGGCACACGAATGGTAAAGCAGAGAGCTGGAGCTCCATGCTATCCTCACTGTTGCTCTAAGCCAGGGACAGCACAGACCGCAGGAGAACTACAGACGGCGCACTCTGAATGGGGCAAGGTTATGTTTTTAATTACATTTTTTTTTTTTATTTAAAGGCATGGCTTCTGTGAGGGGGCACTAAGGGGGTTTTATACTGGTCATTGCACAAGAAAGGGCACAAAGGGACTTGGTGTGGACAGGGCAGGACATGCAACTGATTTTGAGGAAGTTCCGGCTGGAATCTGGATCCTATTGTTTTCAATGGGAAGCAGTAATTGACACTTCTTTTTCTGGACGCAGAAAAAAAAAAAAGAAGGGTCCTTTCCAATCTTACTGCAGATTCTGCTGCGGATTCAGCTGAACCATCCATGACGTAAGGCTCAATCTTATTATCTATCCCATTGTGTATGAGGCTGAGATCAGCAAAACTGGAGCTGCACAGGGCCGGAATATAGAGAGGAATCTGAGGTGGAAGACCGCCTCCAATTCCTCTTCACTTTTTGCCATGTGAACCTAGCCTTATAGGCCAAAGAATATATATGCCCATGGATAAAATATGAAGGGGTGCAATATAGGGAGTCTGAGATTTTACCAGCAAAATAGTGGTGGTGGACATGAAAAATCCTCACTGTCTCTTCTCTCCCTGAAAAAGTTTCTCTATAAATCGCCATGTCTGCTCTACATTCCCTGCCATGCGATTATTTTATAACACTGTAGCTATGTAGACATGTACCTATGGCACCCTCCGATCACACAGGCTCCAGGCGCCCTCGCATGGCCGCACATCGTATTACTCTTATAGGCACCACCCCAGGTGATTTTTTTTTCTTTTTACAAAAAAAAAAAATCGCAGCCATATTTCTATTGATTTTAAGCGACCGCCAGGCTACAACAAAATGGACGTCGCGTGCACAGTAATTGCTGATTTTCGGGAAGAAGAATAGAACCTTCTAGCGGATGTCAGCGGAGTGTCATGTACGGAAGCCGGGAATGTCCTGGAGGTGTATCTGGAACGCAGAAGGCAGAAATGTCTCTATATAAATAAAATAATCCGGGCAGAGTATGGGGCTTCGTGTACCGGTAATATTCGGCGTGTGCCTGGTATTGGCCGCTACAGGTGAGCAATGCCTGAGAGACGGGGCTGAATACATTGCAAGTGCATGACCATTAGATAGCCATAAGTGTCTGGCCCAGCAGAGCTCTGTCTGTCCGGTATAGTGCTTGGTGACTGCAGAGCTACTTACTGAAGCCCCCATAACTACAGCCAGAGTGCCCCTATAAACATTGTCTTTTAAAGGGTGTTCCTACACAAAGGGTCCCTTTAATAGTGCTAACCACAGAGGGTTAATATATTAAGCAAAGCCCCCAAACAATTAGCTGCTGTGTCCCCATTTCAGCAGTAAGCACCCCCTTACATGATCCCTCTACCCCAGTGCTGATTTCTAGTAGCAGAGAACTAGGTTCACACTGGTGTTTGTCTCTCCTTGGTGATAGATGGAGAGCCTGTCCGCTAAAACAATGGTTACCCACTGACCCTATAGACTAGGGGTAGGCAACCTTCGGCACTCCAGATGTTGTAAAACTACAACTCCCAGTATGCATACTTGCCCTGCTGTTGGAAGTCCCATAGAAGTGAATGGAGCATGTTGGGATTTGTAGTTTCACAGCAGCTGAAGTGCCGAAGGTTGCTGATGCCTGCTATAGACTATAATGGGGTCCGTCGGGTTTTCGCCGCTTTTATACTGAAACCGGTCAAGTGAAAAGTCCTCCATGCAGGGAGTAGTCTCCAACACAGCGGAGTCTCCAACACAGATGTGAACCTAACCTGAGACTGAACGTTTCCTGTGGTTTGGCAAATATTGGAATTGTGTGTACTTTTACTGCCTGGACTGGGAGTACAGGCTGCCTATGATCTCCTTTAACATACTATTCCATACACTATGTACATGTTATTCCATTACATGTACTAGTCTGTTCTCTTAGGGCACCTCCCATGCTATGTTGTATGGTACAGCAATGGAAATGGTACGCTGAGTAGGGCATAGTATGTTACAAAGTCATTTCATGTGATAAATTAATGTACATAATTTTCTATGACTTGATACATATAATAAATATATTGTAATATAAGAAAGCTTTTATTGGGCTTAGGTGGTATGAATTCACTTTAACAATGTATTTCTATTGTAGAATCGTTTTGACTTGGCATAGGTGACCATGCCGATTAACAATAATTCTAGGCAATTGGACTAAAATGCATTTGCTTCCAATAGGTAATCAAAATGAAGATGTCCATCCAGAAGAAGATCATCAGGCAGAAATCCTTCAGAGCGCTAGTACCGTACCTACAGCAGTAAAGGGTGAAGAAGGCCATGTTAAAGCAAGTGTTCAGTACAAGACTGCTGAGATTGCTGATGCCATGCAAAGTTTAGATATACAGCCTGACCCTGCTGTCTTACTGTCTATGCTACCCATGAAGGACAGGCCTGGAGTGGACACCGAGTGTGACATAGCAATGGGTGGTACCGAATGTGGCTCCAGTGACCGTACACTCAGCAATTCAGATGACCAGGCTCAAGAACAATCTGAAAATGTGGATGCCAATGCTGCAGATACTGAACAGGTTAAGACAGATGACTCAAACTCTACAGATAGCAGCAAGCCACTGAAAGTCAATTGTGAGGACCGCAACATCACTAACATGGATAACTTGACTTTGCAAATCCTTAATATCACTCAGGTATGATACAAATGTTACCATTGTTACTGAGGCTCTGGAGATTTGGTTGTATGTGGTGGTACACAGTGGTTGGGAGAGGCCGGATGTGGTACAGTGGTTGTGAGAGGCTTTCAGGTTTCCTTGACAGAAACAGTTAGTATACGTAAGAGCCATGCGGGTTGAAACTCTGCACCCCATGGATTGTGAGTGAAGAGAGGCTAAGGGTTGTATACGTTTTAGGAAATAATGTTATTACTTACATTACTAATTTTGACTCTGGTCCAAGATCATGTCCATGTCCATGTCCATGTACAAACACCATATTAGCTTTCATACAGATTTATACAGAAAGTATATAGTTTTACTATGAACGTACACTTTGTGCATAGATTCTGTTTAAACTGTCTATGCCATTACAGGTATGATAATGAAAGTACAGTGCAAACTTTGAAGAGCGTTCTAGTCTTTTGACTGGACAGCCATGATGGGTTCCCATGGCTGAACCACCTTGTACCTTTCACATAGATTGTGCTGACTTTATATTATCCCTCCATATTGCTACTTGGAAGACACACTAGTCTGAACGCCGCCGTGGACAATCTAAGCAATGTCTGCCAGCAGTAAAAACTGGGATTCATGTTGGATTTCAAAGCTTGGCATTTAAGACAAATAAGGAATACATGTAGGCTAGGCAAATATGTGTTTCTGCTGTGGCTTAGTTCACAGGGGTTTGCCTACGGTGACACTGTTCTGAATCCTCAGCTGTGAGCAGCCCTTGATCTGTTTCCACTTAAAGAGAACCTTTTACAAACTCCATGTCTTTGCTTCCTTCAATAGGTACTGCTCCACCGATTCTGGTGCAGCTGGAAATTTTCTCTTGTCCCTACTGTTCGAGAGAAATTTGTGCTGTTAGTTGCAGCACCCAATATGCTAATTAGGCTCTTTACTGTTAGATGAGTGGTTGTGGACTGAAGCAGTCAGTCAGGGCCCGCCCACCTTACTGTAGAGCTCCCAATTAGCATATTAGATAATAAAACTAACAGCACCAATTGCTCAGGAACAGAAGTGAATAGAGGAAAAAAAATCCAACTGCAACAGATTCAGTGGAGAGGAGTCTATTAAAGAATGCTGTTGGTGTAGGTGGTGAAAGGTTCTTTTTAAAAGGTTTCTCTAGGACTAAAATATTGTTGGCCTCTGACACCTGGCAACCCCACTGATGTGTCTTTCTTTTTTAAAGACTACAGTGTTTAGATGACACTGTTGTCTTTTCACTGCGCACCAAGCACAGCTCCATACATTGTATAGCGGCTGTTCTTGGTATTGCTGCTAAGCCCTATTGACTTGAATGGGACTGAGCTGAAAACCGGAAATGTGATTTTTGAAGTGACATCATATCGCCTGTAAAGCGGAACTGGCGCTCATGGATGCGCCACTGCTGCTTCGAAAAACACTGAGGAATTGAAACATAAAGGGGCAGATTCTGCAGCATTTTTTGGCTAAAAAAAAAATAGTGGCAACATTTTGTGACTTTTTTTTGCCATTTGTTAAAAGTCACAACTGGAATTTGTATGCTACCTTCGCCACTTTTCGAAAAGTGTGGGGGAGAGGGTTAGATGGGCCTATTGTCTGTGTCTAATTCACTTTTGTGGTGTAAATGACCACAGAAATCTAATCCAGCTCCGAGCATAAAATCTGGTGAATCCTTTGCCGTCATAAGCATCATCCTGACCAGCGTATAACATGCCTATAATTATAGTAGGAGAGCCTTTCTTGATATATAATGTATTTTTGGGACTATAAAACACACCTGACTATAAGTCACACCCAGATTTTAGACAACAGAAAAAAAGATAATGTGCTGTAGTGTATATTTCTATGCAGATAATAGATGATGTTTCTTTACTCTGCAGGACCTCATGGATTTTCTAAACCCAAATGGCAGTGAATGTACCATGGTTTTGTTCTTTACCCCTTGGTGTCAGTTTTCTGCTGCCCTAGCACCTCATTTCAATGCCTTACCTCGAGCATTTCCAACTCTGCAGTTTTTGGCACTGGATGCTTCTCAGCATAGCAGGTATTGTACAGTGAGTGTTGTCTTTGGTATTACATAGGACATCTTAAATAGGCGGAAATACATGTATTTTGTAAAACGTTGGCATATAGAGGAACAAATATGCATTCTAGCAGATGAGAGGTTTGTTGTGTGTGTGTGTTTTTTTTTTTTTTTTTTTTTTTTAATCACACCTTAACCTCTATTGTTTCTTGGATTTTGATTTTACACTGGTTACTGTTCAGTAAAAATGCTATGCTGACATTTATCTGCAGGTCAATAGGATAATGGCTATTTATGACACTGTATTGACTTTTTAGCAGATGCACCAATGTCCCTGTTAGGTTTCCTGTTTCCCACCTTTGATGAGAAGTTGCCTTGCAACAGAGAGTGCCTCTAGGTCTAGTAGGACAATAAAATACATATTAAACCATAAACTTTCCCAGTGTTAAGATGCAAATCATATCTTAATTTTTTGCATCCATTTCAGTAGACCTTCTAAAAATGGATACCAACAAAAGGGCCCCCCATTTGCATAGGTTTTTTTTTTTAATTTAACACAAAATACTTGGTTGATTATACTTTTATGTCTGGAAAAACAATAAAAAGACAGACTAAGACCTCGCCATCTGCATTCATTCTAATGTGTAAAAAAAAAAAAAAAAATTAGTCAGAAGCTTTATTTTGTTGCATTTGTTTACTTTTCTAATTGAAAGGAAAGTCTCGCCTGGAATACTTTTTCTTCCTTTAGAAAAGAAAGAAACAAGATGGAAGAAAGCTTCCGTCATGTTTTTTACATTAGGGTGGATGCAGCCGGAGAGGGCTCAGTCTGCATCAGCTATTCTATCTGTGTTTAAGTCTGTTCCTCTTCAATAATGTTAGCGTGAACCTATGTTTGGGCAGAAATCACACACCACAGACTTACTGCACGTTTTTGTGACTATCTTAGGCTAGGTTCACATCTGTGTTGGAAAGACCGCCAGAAATTCTGCACGAAGGACTCTCCGCCAGGTTTCAGTATAAAAACAGCGGACACTCAGCAGACCCCATTATAGTCTATGACCTGAACGATGGAGAGTCGGGCATAGATGTGAACCTAGCTCTGAACGGGACTTGAAATAATCCATGTCCATGTTGTCGAAAGAATCCTGTTGAGATGAATGAGGTTGGGTTTTCTGCAAAAAAAAAAAAAAAATCTGCACGTGAATACACCCTTACATTTTACTGTATTAACTATAGTACATAACTTAATGCACATAATATGGTTGTGATGCAGCCATGGCGTGGACAAAAAATGAAAGTCAATGGCTGTGTGGTAACCTGCAAAATGTAATGGAGTCTTATGGCAATTGGCCTGCCCTCCCAGTTTTTGGCCACACTGTGATTGCAGAGTATACTCAAACCCTTCCACTGTCCAAGTTAGTCACTGTTTGTATTATCTGTTTTGTATATTTTGTGTACCGTATGTAAATCTGCAAATGTAAAGCACCATGGAATTAATGGTGCTATATAAATAAACAATGATAATAATAATCTAGTGCTTTCTTTCTACACATTTTTATTTTGACACCCTTTTCTCTGATATCTAATGTAGCTGTCATTTCCTTCCTAGCCTCTCCACTAGATTTGGCACAGTTGCTGTGCCTAACATCCTGCTCTTTCAAGGTGCAAAGCCAATGGCGCGGTTTAATCACAGCGAAAGGAACCTGGAATCTTTTAAGTCTTTTATATTCAACCAGTCAGGTACATTGAGATAATAGACTGAACATGCTGCGTTCTTTACCCCCTTTACTTTTATTACTAATATACATTCCTCTCCAAAATAACGTATTGAAGGGTTTGTCAGCTTTGGAGTGATACCTGATGTTTTACCACAAACATTTGTAGTATTTATACTACAAATAGTAGTATTTGCACCTGGTTACGCTATATTATATATATTATATAGTATTTGCACTTGCTTACACTGTTATAGCATAGTATATACATGATAAACTTCAGTGCATGGCATACATTGTCCTGTACCTGCTAAGATATGTCAGACTCGACCCCATCTGTTACTTCCTTTTCCTTACATGGGTGTCAGAAGCCAAGTGTACACAGTCACATTGCATTGTAATTCCACCAAATGCGTGTAATAATGCATCATGTAACTTAAGTAAAGTAATTGTGGTATTTATACATTTCTACTGTCCCATTGTTTTACTGGATATTTTCTAATATTCTAAATCTTTCTTCCAGGTGTAGAAGCAAAGCCAGATATTTTTGTCACAGAAGCTGACCTGGAAGGTCCATTACCCAGTACGCCTCAGGCTGGAATAGACTGGCTTCTTGTTTTCTCTGTAGTCTATGTAACGTCCTTTATTGTATATGCCACTATGCAAACTGACAGGATTCGCTGGCTTATACCAGGGCAAGAACATGAACATCAGGATTGATTCTCTACCACCTCAGGACTTGTGAATGTGTGCTGATATTTCTGGCGACTAATGTTTGACTGTAAAGGGGTTTTCTTACGTATTGATTGACTGACATTAATAGAAGTCTAACCACTGCTCAATGTAAAGCTATTGCACACGCACACCTGGACTTGATCAGTATTTTGTGACATGTTCTAAATTTCTATGGTAGGGAAACCCCTTTAGGAAGGACCAGAACTGTTTGTCAAAAAAGGTGCCTCAAAGTTGAAATGGCTGTACATATTTTACCAGGACTGATCTCTTTTGGAGATACAATGTAAATATTAAATATAACAAAATGAAAACGTTTGTTTCTAGAATTCTATTTTGACATATTCTAACAAATGTTATCCCCTTGAATGCGACTTTGCACTGCCACTATTAAGGGTGGGTTCACACTTGCGCTTGAGTCCGTCCGCTGCCAATCCGAGTGAAAATCTAGGGAGATTGGATAGGCACCAGATAGAGACAGGTTAGCGACACATTGCTTAAAAACCCATTCATTTGAATGGGTTTTTAAAGCAATGCGCGCGTGTCCGATTATACCCTCTGCGTCGCGAATCCAGTTTTTTCATCGGAAACCAGGTCGGACATGCAGGACTTTGTGTCCGACAAAAAAAAAACAGCTTCGCGGCGCAGAGGGTGTAAGCGCACACCCGCACATTGCTTTAAAAACCCATTCAAATGAATGGGTTTTTAAGCAACGCGTCGCTATCCGGTGCCTATCCAGTTTCCCAAGATTTTCACTCCGATTGGCAGCAGACGGACTCAAGCGCAAGTGTGAATCCACCTGAAGTAGAGCTGAGTACGTAAGTACTGAAGAGGCTGTGACCCCTTTAAACAACTGATCGGTAGGGCTGCCAAGAATCAGACCCCTGCCAATCTGATATTGATGGCCTATTCTGAATAATACCTGTATATGTAAGTATGTATGTGGAATGTCTCAATGTATATCTGTCTTATCTATGTTATATTGTGTATGTATTGTGTAATATGTAATTATGCAGCACAGATTTTACATCAAAATCTAAATAATAATACATTTTAATTACATAGCGCCAACATATTCCGCAGCACTGTACAATTTGTAGGGTTCAAGTACAAACAAAAAAGACACATCACAAAGAAATAGTCAATTCACACACTGGGACTGAGGGCCCTGCTCGCAAGAGCTTACGATCTATGAGGTAGAGGGGGTGACACATGAGGTAGCAGGGGCGGCATCAGAGGTAGCATTGCTTATACAATGGTCAGACAATTTTGTAATAGAGGTTACTATCATTACACACATATAAAGCTGTATGAGCCGTCACCAGTCGTGTCCTTTAACATGCAGATGGTGCCTGGACACATAAAGTTAAAAAAATAAATAAATCACTGACTACAAAAGATATATCCTGTCTCCTCATAAATAGAACAATTCACAGAAACATGAATTAGAGATATCTAATCCATAAAACTTCACTTTTATTCATATTATTAAAAAAAAAATGAAATATCAAAAGGACCCTTTATGCTCAACTGGGGCTAGATAAAAAAGAAAAATCCACTCACACCACTCCCTCAGAGCGATTAGATAAATGTAATCACAATTGTATGGTACAGATCCATGCTTCAATATATATGAGACCATTCAATCACACTCCAAATAGCCCTATACAGATACTGTAATATCTATCATATAGAGTCTAAACTGCCTCCATACACAGATCAGTATGCAGATTGAAACAATTGCCCATAATACATCTACTACAATAACTTAAGGAATAGTGTGTACTCCTATATCCTGAGGCTACTTGCCTATTGCCACACCAACAGGACTCAGAAGACCACAGGTTCCCAATAAAAGGCAATAATTCTGTCAGTACTGTAATTATAAACTGACTATCCTGCTTAGATAATATCTGTTCAACGCGTTTTCTCCAACGGATTCATCAGGGGCTAATAATTCTAATTTAGCAGTTAAAACCACTCTTTTTCAAGATGTCTGCAGAAATTTTCACAGAGTGACCGCTCTGATAATGACATATAAAGTTAGTCTGAAACGGCATCATATCCTGTGACGTAATGTGGGAGCATGAACAGACAAGAGTTAGTTTTAGGGATTCTAACTACGAAAGGGTTTACATTAGGAGTTGTGATAGGCCTGTCTGAAAAGATATGTCCTCAGTTTGCGCTTGAAGCTGTAGAAATTGGGGGTTAATCTGATAGTCCAGGGTAGAGCATTCTAGAGAAGTGGTGCAACTCGGGAGAAGTCTTGTATACGAGCATGGGAGGTTCTGATAATAGAGGATGTTAGTGTTAGGTCATTGAATGAACGAAGAGCACGGGTTGGGCAATAGACAGAGATGAGGGAGGAAATGTAGGGAGGTGCAGCATTATGGAGAGCCTTGTGAATGAGGGTGATAAGTTTATATTGTATTCTGTATTGAATAGGCAGCCAATGTAGTGACCGACACAAACCGGAGGCATCTCTGTAGCGTCTAGACTGATAGATGAGCCTGGCTGCTGCATTCAGAATAGATTGTAGAGGGGAGAGTTTAGTAAGGGGAAGACCGATTAGTAAGGAGTTACAGTAGTCAAGGCGAGAGTGAATCAGGGCAGCACTAAGTGTCTTTAGTGCATTTGTGGTAAGGAAAGGGCGGATTCCGGAGATGTTTTTGAGATGGAGATGACATGAGCGTCCCGAGTGATAGGATATGGTGGTGAAGGGAAGGTCTGAGTCAAACAAAACCCCGAGGCAGCGGGCATACTGCAACATATCTGCATGCAACACATATGGAGATTTTGCTGCGGATTTATTATATTGTTTGTTATGGATTCTAGCTAAAATGACAGAGAATCCACAGTGTAAAATTGTGTGATTTATTTGTGAACATAAATAGCTGAGGTTAGACCAAATTCACTAAAGCTGGTTTTACACAACCCCCTTGAGACTTTAGTAACGCCTCTGGTAATTGGACACCGATGGGGAAGCAAAGCTTTTGTTTTTTTATGATCAGTGGGGGACCAATATCAGCTTTTCAAAACTGCTGCAGGGTTCTATATAGTGAAAGGGGTACCGTACATAGTGTAGTGCCCATGTGATTTTCAGCAGCTCTGCTCCACTCGAAGTGAATGAGAGCTAAGTTGCAGTAACGCTGCAAGGCCACTATATTTGGAATCCCCTGCTTCCGGCTCCTTACATTATTGTATAATATTGGGTTCAGCAGCAGTCCTGAACAATTGATCAGTGTGGGAATTGGGTGTCGGTCTGAGGATAGGCCATCAAAAACAAAAAGCCTGTATTTCTCAGCATTTTTTTTAGCCAATGCTAAGAGTGGCTTCAAAAGGAATGGGAAATATAAAGGAAGTTCTTATTCTTCTCCCTCTCATGAAATCCACTCCTGCCTTTGGTTAAAAAAAAAAATTCAGCAACATCCTGCTGCAGTCACTTTCCATTTAACTACTCTCCTTTCCAAAAGCCATAGTTTTTGTTTTAAAGTTTTTACAGTGCCATAAAAATGATATGCCACCTTTATTCTGTGGGTCAATACAATCACGCAGACAACAAAGTTATTGTGTTTTATGTTTTAATACCTTTAAAAAATTATTGAACTGTGAAAAAATATTTCAAATAATATTTGCTTTGCCATATTCTTAAACCCAGAACTTTTTCATATTTCCACACATGGAGCTGGGAAGTGGCGTTACTTGCAAGACAAGTTGTAGTTTTTAATAAGACTCTTATTTGATCTTTTTTTGGTTTTTTTTTATTCCGTTTTTGGGTGGCAAAAAATGGCAATTTTGGCACGTTCACCATATGGGATAAATATTAAATATCAATATTAAATATAAATTACTTATTATGGGCATTTTCAGAAGCAGGGATATCAAACATTTTTTTTTTTTTTTGAGGGTTTATTTACTTTCATTTGGAAAAGTGATTTTGAATTTTTTTTTTTTTTATACTTTTTAGTCTTCTCTAGAGGTATGAACAAGCAAGTGTCTGACAGCTTATGCGATAGGTCATGTCAATAGTCATGTGGGGGAGCCATTTGGATGGCAAAAACAGTACTGTAAGTGAAAGTTACCACTTAGATGTTGTGACCATATCTAATCATGGCATCTGAGGGGTTAATGGTCCATGATTGGATTTTGTAGCTACCTAGCAGCTATTGGGCCTGCTTAGTTGCTGAGCAGGTGACTTCTTTAACCCTTTCCCAACATCTGCCATAATATTATGGCGGATGACGGGTCTTTTAAAGGCAATGGGTGCTCTGAAGCAGTTTGACTGCCGTAGCCTCCACTGTATTAGAGCTATTGGAGCTCTCTCTGATCATGGGCATTGCTTTTTGAAATGGGCCGGTCCCCACCGGCACTGTACCTTTCTCGGGACCAGGACAGCCATCCTGTTCCTATGACGGTCTCAATAGTATATAGTGAATCTCCCATAGACTACAGTATAGTTGTATTGCAGGCTATAGGACATCAAAAGATTGCAGGTTGAAGCCCCCTAGTGTGACTAATAAAATAAATTAAAAAAAACTAAAAATTCTAATTACCACCTTTTCCCTAGATTTGAAGTAAAAATAAACAAAAACAAACCACCATTATTTTTTTTGCCACTTTACTACACATAAAAATTTAAACAGAAAGTTATCAAAACATCATTCCCAAAAATGGTATAAAAAGTACATCTGGCCATGCAACAAAAATAAAACGTCTTATACATCCCTGTACATGGAAATATAAAAAAAAAGTTACGGGTGTCAGAATGTGGCGACTCAAAGAAATTTTTTTTTATTTTTTGTATAGTTTTGGATTTTTTTTTTTTTTTAGGCTTAAAAACTTTTAAAAAAATCTATATAAATTTGGTATCCCTGGAATCGCTGGCACGCATAGAATAGAGATGACATGTCATTTTTGCTGCACAGTGAACACCGTAAAAATGAAGTTCATAAGAAAGCTGCACAAACAGTTTTTCTGTCCCATTCTGAATTTGTTTTCCAGTACATGTTATGGAATATTAAATGGTGCCATTACAAAATACAATTTGTCCTGCAAACATTAACCCCTCATATGGCTCTGTGACAGATAAATATAAAAAGGTAATGGCTCTTGGAAGTCAGGTAGTTAAAAATGAAAATCGAAATCTGAAAAATGGCTGCGAAGGAAAGGGAACGTGTCATATAAAAAAAAAAAAAAAAAGCTGTCCAATATGCTAGCAGCATGTTATATAGCAGGAGATGCTGAACAGATTGATAAATAGTTTTGTGGCAAAAGATTCAATATATCCTGTCATTTTTCCATAGAAGTCTCTGATCTTTCTGTGTTGAGAAGTCAAGGAGGCGGTGCTATCAGTGATTGACAGCTATCTCAGTATGCACATTCATAAGGGGAAGGCTCTCAATCATTGAAAGGACCGCCTTGACTTCTCAACATCTCGAATCTCTGCTCTCAGTTGAGAAGTCAAGGAGGCGGGCTTTTCAGTGATTGCGAGCCTTCCCCTTATGACTATGCATAGAGATAGCTGTCAAACAGTGATGGCCCCGCCTCCTAGACTTCTCAGCACAGAAATAACAGAGATTTCTATGGATAAATGATTGGTTATACTGAATCCTTTCCCACAAACCTATATATTAGTCTGCTCAGCTCCTCCTGTTCCATAACACGCTGCCTGCAGCTGCGATAGCACTTTTCACACGACCGGCTCCCTTTAACCCCTTAACGACCAATGACGTACTTTGTATGTCATTGATCACATGGGGATGTATGGAGAGAGCTCAGGAGCTGAGCTCTCTCCATACAGGGCGGATGCCAGCTGTGTAATATAGCCAGGACCCGCCGCTAACAGCATCGATTGGTGACTGCACTGATCGCGGCTATTAACCCTTTAGACACCGCTGTCAAACAGGACCGCAGTGTCTAAACTGCGCTGGCGCCGCCATTTTTCACCGATCGCTGCCCTCCAGAACTTCATTGGAGGGTGGCAATCGGTTGCTATGACAGCCAGGAGCCTATTGAAGGCTCCCAGGCTTGTTATAGCATTAGCTCTATTGCACACTGCCAGAGGCAGCGTCTAATAGATGTTAAGGTATTTTACTATTCACTGCGATACAGTAGTATCGCAGTGAATAGTATGAGCGATTAGACCCCCTAGGTTTCAAGGTTCCTAGGGGGTCTGATCATAAAAGTAAAAGTATAAAAAAACATAAAAAGTTCAAATTACCCCCCTTTTCCTAGATCAGATATAAAAGTAAATAAACAAAAGTAAACATAAACACATTAGGTATCCCCCCACTCCAAATTGCCCGAACTATTAAAATAATAAAATATTTATCCCATACGGTGAATGGCGTAGCGGCGAAAAAAAATCAAAATAGCCAAGTAGTGTTTTTTTCAACACTTTGCCTCCTATAAAAAATTGAATAAAAAGTGATCAAACCATCACATCTTTCCCCAAATGATATCAGTAAAAACATCATCTTGTCCCGCATAAAAAGACGCCTTACCCAGCTCCATACATGTAAATATGAAAAAGTTACAGGTGTCACAATATGGCGACACAAATTTTTTTTTCTATTTTGCAAAGTTTTTCATTTTTAAAAAGGTATCAGAACATTGCAAATACTATATAAATTTGGTATCGCCGTGTTCATACTGACCCTCAGAATACAGGTAACATGTCATTTTTACCACACAGTGAATGCCGTAAAAATTAAGCCCATATGCAATTGGCGCAAATGCATTTTTTCTCCAATTGCACCTCATTCTGAATTTTTTTCCAGCTTCCCAGTACATTGCACAGCATATTGAATGGTGCCATTACAAAGTACAATTTGTTTCACAAACAATAAGCCATCATGTGACTCTGTGAACTGAAAAATGAAAAAGTTATGGCTGGAATATGATCCAGCCATAGTTACATAATTACCTGAACTAGCAGCAGCATCATATGGATTTATGATGCTGCAAGTGCAGGACTGTAGAACATTGGTAGTCGAGAAAAACACATCATCATGAATCAGCAGGTTCAGTTTACAGGAGACAATGTAAGGTCTGGGAAATATGGCCAACAGGCTGACCATGTTTCTGGGCCTAAATATGTTCATATGAACACAACGTTGAATTGTTATCAGGGTCCTTGAAAGCCTTTACATTAAAAAAAAAAAAAAAAAAGTTGGATTGTGCTTGCTTGTGCTTGCTGCAGCTCGCCTTCAGTATTTGCAGCCCGATTCTGAAGCTTTCAAGCTGTAGGTGAAACATATAGTAATACATTATTTATGTGATTATTTTTTTTTATTTTGTTCAACTGATTTTTATAAAAAAAATTATCAAGAAAATATATAACAACAAAGAAGAATTGTGCCACAACATGAGGCAAAATAGCATAACAGGTGTACAAATACAGGAACAAAAATGAAAGGATGCAACAAGAAACACAAAGGTTAGGGGGAGACAACAGAAAAAGGGGGCAGAGGGTAAGTGTTAGAGACCTCACAGGATACAGTAGGTGTCCCAATGAGACCAGATGGCATCGAAGGCCTCCACCATGTGGTTAAGGGAGGTTGTCAGGAAATCCAGACTGCGTTCATCTTTCATGTGGGCTATCAACTCAGATCCCGTGGAAGATAGCACCCTCTGCCAGTGAAAGGCAATAAGTGTTTTGGCCGCTGTGCATAAATACAGAAACAGCTTGGATGTCTTTTTACCCAAATGCCTAGGGGGGAGGTTAAAGGGAGTCTATCATTGGGGAAACGTGTTTTTAACTGAAGCAATGTTGGAATAGCCTTTATAAAGGCTATTCTATTCCTACCTTTACTTTTCTTCTCCTCACCGCTGTTTGTCCAAAAAAACATTTTATTCTCATATGTAAATTATGCTCAGGGAGCACCAGGGCGTTCCCCCTGTGCTCTGAGCACTCCGTGTCATCGCCGCAACCCGCCTCAAGCGCTGCTTTTTCACGCCTCCTGCATCATCTTCTGTTCATCTTGCATCTGCTTTCTCCGTCGGTCATTTTTCTGAAGTACACTGGTGTAAGAAACTAAACAAAAATGGCCGTCGGAGCATGCTCTGTCGGCTCTGCCTGAACTCAAAGTGGCTTCGGCGGCCATTTTTGTTTAGTTTCTTACACCAGCATACTCCAGAAAAATGGCCGACGGAGCAAGAAGCAGTGCTCCCTGAGCATAATTTACATATGAGAATAAAATGTTTTTTTGGACAAACGGCGGTGAGGAGAAGAGAAGTAAAGGTAGGAGTAGAATAGCCTTTATAAAGGCTATTCCAACATTGCTTTGGTTAAAAACACGTTTCCCCAATGATGGAATCCCTTTAAGTAGGTAGGTAAGAGGGTCCAGTGGAACTCCCTTTATAAAGAGAGGATCAGTGAGGGCTTTAACTTCTCTCCAGAAAGGCCGGATCAGGGAGTAATCTCAAAAAATGTGGTACGACGTGCCTGTCGCAGATGAACACCGCCAGCATGTAGAGGGAATACCAGGATTAAGGGTGTGGAGCAAAGCCGGGGTATGATACCAATGCAGGAGTATTTTATATTGGGTTTCTTGGAATGTTACACACGATGAGGACTTAGCTGCACGGGTGAGATCTGCCTATACAGTGCCTCAGCCCACCTAACCATATATCTATGACAGAAGCTGATATATATTTATATATATATTTGACTTAAGTTTAACATCACTTTACGCTGCAGGTTTTATTTGCAGTGTGTGAATTATAGTGAAGTAGTAGTATTATACTATTACTGTAAATTTCTGGGGGTTAGACACCAGTGAGCCTGCTGCGGCCTATGGTGTTTATACGCCATGTGTCCCCAGCCTTCCGGCCAGGATATGTTCACATGACAGTTTTCTGTTCCCAGATACTTCTGCTGCAGAAATCCTTCCCATAAATATGCTGATACAGGTTTTATGAATGATATGCTGCAAACACAAAGGTATTCATTTGTATGTTAGTGGAACAAGTCTGGCAGTGTGTCTGTCCCCTAGTTTTTTGGCTTATTACTAAGATCAATGGGATAAGACGTGAAAGCACAAGTGTGATCTCAGCAGCAGCACTGCAGCTTCCTGGTTCTTTGCACTGTTCTGGGCAGGCAGCTAGGGGCGAGTACTTCCCGCAGCCTCCTGTTACACCTCCTTGTCTCTACAGGCCTTGTGAATGCACAGTAGTGTGAGCACATAGAGGGTGCTGGCACAGTTGTGAGTGCTGTGTGCAGGCCAGGATCAGGCTGTCAGTGCAGGGAGGAGGTGGTGAGGCTCAGCCATGAGCAGCTTCCTGTTTATTAGAGGCTCAGGCAGACTTGTATCCTGGCTTCTCCAGCCTTTATACAGCAAGGAAGTGATCACATCAGCCCTGACCAAATATTACTCCAGGATGGTGAGTACATGCAGGCTTCCCTCCCTGGTGCAATGTGCCTGCTCTGTTATATAACCTTGTGTTAACAGACACCAAAACTATGTCATCTGCCTCAAAAATCTGCTCCAAATTGATCTGATGTAACCCAAATGCAACACTTTCTTTACTGCAGTGCAATGTGCTAAAATAAATAACTCAGACAGACAAGTAGGGGCAGCTTAGAGCTTCTGGGTGCCCTGACTGTCACATGCCATCCTGTGCTGCTAATTCATCTTAGGCCTTATTCACACACACGTCAGTGATTTGTATCAGTGTTTAAAAGCCAAAATCAGAAGTGAAAACTACACAGAAGGAATAATAAAAAATTGCACCTTTTCTGTGTTTTCATCCCGCTACTGTTTTTGGCACACAATCACTGTAAAATACATGTCTGAAAAAGGCCTTAGTGGACTTGCACTGTCTCGGGTAAATGGGCTGTGTGCATAGAATTTACTGCATCATAGTCAGTTATGATACACTGAGCTGCTGAACAGCCCAATTGCTACTGCACTAGACTGACCGCTTTAGCTGACTATGCTGTAGAGTTCTACGCACATGGCCAATTTCAGTCAGTCAGTCTTACTCTTGGCTAGTCCTACAGTCCACAGAAATCTTCGTGCGCATGTTTTAGGCAGGGTTCACACTACCGTTGCATATCCGTTATGATAGTGTCCGTTAAAAAAACAAAAAAAACGGACACCTATGATAAGACATTAACAGATACTAATTGATGTTAATATGTCCGTTATTTTTTTTTTGTTTTCTTTCTGCTTTCTGAGCATGCACAGAAAAAAATGGACAGTAATAACGGACACCTATCCGTTACCCATAGACTTTAATATTAAAAAATAATGGACGTTTGACGTCCGTCATGAAACCGTATTTTTTAACGGACACAAAGGATGCATGTAGGATTTTTTTTTGTCCATGAAAAAAACGACATGTGATTGATTTGGTGTATAACGGTCACTAACGGACACCAGATAAAATACCATTGAAATTGTAACGGATTTCTGACGGTTCTTCCATTGTCCATTGCTAAAATCTTGTAACAGACAATAGCAACAGACACTACTGACGGTCACCAACGGTAGTGTGAACTCCCCCTTATTCATGGCCTTTTTGAGGCACATGTTTATTAAAAAATAGTGGATGTGCACAGCACTTTTGGATATTTTGCTAGCTGTATTCTATAATTTAACACCTCTGTGGTAATCTGCAGTTATTACGGTAGCTAGTCTATATGCACTAGTACAAATAGCACTTTTTGTTGCTGATTTTTCTGCAGAGCCAAGGTCAGGAGTGGATTGAGCAGAATGGAGAAATATAAAAGCTTCCTTTTCAAAAAAACTGCAGCAAAATCTGCAACAAAAAAGCTGCTTTTCTGCAACGTGGGGATTTAGCCTTATAATTCTTCCTTCTACTAAATCCACTCCTGGCTTTGGACCAAAAAAAAAAAAATAAAGCTTTTCCGCAACTTGTGTCCTCAACGTAACACTGGGTGCAGGAGACTCCATAGGTGGGACAGGGCAGGACTGTTGTTCCTTATTCACATATAAGTGATTTTGAGCCAAAACCAAGAGTGGAGAGGTAAGGTATAATGTAAAGATTTCTACTCTGCTTTCAACCAGCACCTGATCTCGGCACATAATCAGTGACTGAATACTGGCTGTGTGAATAAGGCCTAAGGTTGTTTTTTTCAAAAGGCTTTTTTGTAAATGCAGTTGATAAACACATTTGAAAATTTTTTTATTTTATTTTTATTTTATTTTTTTTTAAACAGCATTTACAAAATGGTAGAAAAACACAAAATGCCTCATGAACATTCGGCCAGTTTAGGCTACAAAAATGTATTATTTGTTGTATATCACCATCTAGTGGTCATATATAATAACAACAGTCCACTTTCATACAGCAGTGGTTTCATTGTTCTGCATGAAAACAACCAGATTTTAGTTGGTTTTTGTGATGCCAACTTTCAGGAAACATACTACTGGGTTTCTCTGATGGAAGTTCACTAGCAGCATTTCCACTGTGTGTGACTCCACATTTAGGCCTCGTATACATGAACATATTTTTACCGATCAGCAATTGCAGCTTAAAGTACGGACCCATATATTTCAATGGGCCCATACACACAACTGTAGTCTTTGCGGCTGTGTGTCGGGGCCGAATTAAAGAGCCGCGATTAAAGGTCCTATACCTGTCCGTACTTGTGGCTCTGTCAATTCATTTGGATTGTGTGGGTCAGTGAAAACCATAGATGATACACAGATACCAAGCAATGTGTCATCCATGCCGGTTTCACTGACCCGCAGACGGTCATGTACAGGAGGCCTTAAAGTGACCTCATTCACAACAAGATTTCCAGATCTCATTACAACAACTGTATTGTGCAGAGTAGAATTTCTCTATAATAGTATAGAACTATAATAAGCAGTCCTATTAGTGGCAGAAAGTATACTCCCCCAGGGTAAGGCCAGTTTTAGATGTAAAATACATCATAGTCCTCTATGCTGCTGTGGTGTCACTGCTCACCGCGGGGCTTCTGTCCTGTACTGAAAACATATTTACAGAATGGTGAGACTGGGTCGCCAAAAAGTATTCAGTGTCGAAAATACAGCCGACAGATACAACTCCATGAAAAGAATGGTTCAAGTTTAATATGTCTATAAAAATTTGGTATTTTTGCATAAGTGTAATGGGGAAAAGGCAGCCAAATGGCCATTGCTTGGCCTCCTGGCTACCATGGCATCACCTCAGAACCCCACAATCTCACCCCTGAAGGGGGGCTGAGAGTGTAAAGGGAGGTCGTTACCCCCCCTCCCCCAAACCACCCTATCTTCACCCTATGTGCACACTGACAAGCATGGGTCCACTGCAAGCAGGACTTTATAGTCTATGGCTGTGATGGCGAACCTATGGCACGCGTGCCAGAGAGGGCACTCAGAGCGAGTGCTTCTTTCAGCTGTATGTGCAAATATGCAGGACTGCGGCTTACACTGACTGCAGAGTGTGACCTCTGCCCCGACGCAGGCGCGATGACGTAAGTCTTCAGCTCCTGCAGTCAGAAGAAGGATGCTCGGCTGCTCTTCATGGGACTTCAGGTAAGTATCATGTAATACTGTGTGGGGGGCCACTGTGGAGCATATAATACTGTGTGGGAGCCACTGTGGGAATATAATACTGTGTGGGAGCCACTGTGGGCATATAATACTGTGTGGGAGCCACTGTGGGCATATAATAATAATAATGTCTGGGGGCCATTGTGGAGCATATAATACTGTGGGGGAGCCACTGTGGAGCATATAATACTGTCTGGGGGCCACTGTGGAGCACATTGTACCGTATGAGGGTCCTTCACTATTTATATCACACAGTATCTGTTTTATAGAAGACATGTGATATTATTACAGGCTGTAATAACATTGCACGGTCACTGTAAAACAGATTCTGGTTAATTTAAGGTTAAATTGCCGAGTTGGTACTTTGTGATAATTTAGTGGGTTTTGGGTTGCAGTTTGGGCACTCAGTCTCTAAAAGGTTCGCCATCACTGGTCTATGGGATCCGCGGGTAACTGCTTTTTAAGCAGATTAGGTTTCTGTTTTTTTCGGTCCCCATGCAGACGCGAAGAACGTAAACCCGAGCGCAAGTGTGAACCTAGCATAAGGCTTAGGACACACAGTGGAAAGGAAATGCTGCTTTTTTTCAGTGTTTTTACTGCTGCAGAAAGGCTTGTGGAAAAGATACAATGTTTTACATTCCCTGCAAAGTGGATGATGAAATCTCATACACATATCGCTGACAACAATTGTGCTATGGACAGGGACATCTCTCCTTGAGGAGAGCACCAGTTAAGGTGTGTAGAGTTTTGAGTTGCCTTTCGCCCTCTACTAAGCATCTACATATCACAAGGCATTGCTCTGCACTGATGAGGGACAAAAATCCCGAAACAGCGCTGTATGCAGATAAGTGAAACTGGCTTGGCTAAAATCCCTTTTGCTGTCTCAAGACTCGGTGAGTCAAAAGCAAATTGAGGATCTGTTACATCCAACAGAGGGCGCATGAGCTCCCCAGCTCCTTTCCCATAATGCCTTGTGATATGAACAATTGTGCTAGCTGCACTGGAAACCTGCTGTGAAACTGTCAGGACAAACCAGCAGATTTTGGCAGTTTTTTGACATGGGTTTTTAAAAAACACAGCGTGTTGTTTATCTTTGCAGAAATACTGCATTTTTGCAGATGTTTTTCCCCATAGGCCAACATGAGGAGCAAGAAAAACACTGGTAGCGATTTGTAGGGTGTTTTCGCTGTGAAAATGCATGTAGTATTGTACTGATTCTGGACAACTCCTCAGTATTGTACTGAGTTTGAAGCAGAACAAGAAGAAAACTCTTTTTATTTAATCAAAGAAAAGCAGAGAAAATACACAAAAATCAGAAGTAAAAAATTTATAATTCAATTAAAAAACATGCATTTAATGAGATTTTTATCCTGCATTTTACACTTCATTAACTACTACGTTTTGTTTTTTTTGCAGCATTTTTTTGTTTTTATCAGGTTTGCAGTCCTGTATGCCCTTGCCCTAAGGCCACTTTCACACAGTTAGTATTGTACATCAGTATTTGTTAGCAAAAACCAGAAGAGAAACGGGAACTTATCATGGAAAAGTTTGTCCTCTTACAGGTTCTAGAGCTGCTAGTGGTTTTGGTTTCCAAATACTGTCTGTGTGAGTGGCCTTACTATGTCAATTTGTGTTTCAATAAAATTGTGAACACATTCTTAGTTTTTTTTTTTCGTTACTGACAGACTTCAGAGGCTCATTTGTTGACTCCAGAGGAAAGAACGCAAGCAGTCCAGGAACTCCAGTCTTTAGGATGGGCAGAAATCACGGCCACAGATGCCATTTATAAAGAGTTTGTCTTCAAGACGTTCAACCAGGTAACCTAGTTAAACATGATGATAATTGAAATATTTCTCAGGCTGGGACCACACACAGGAAATTCTGCAGAATGTTTTTTGCATGGCAAAGGCTTAAAACTATAGATAAGTTGCTGAAAACTTTATTGGAAAACTTTTTACAATCTCAGTGTACATCTTATGCGCATTAAGTCAAAACAAAAGAGAAAACCTACTGAACGAAACGAAAAATGGTAACTTTACGGTATCAGGAAGGTCAAGAAGGGGGGAAAAAAAGAAAACAAAATTGATGCACCGTTTACGGCACTAGGTGGCGCTCCATATGAGAAAGATGTTAGAAAGTACATTAGGGGAAGAGAATAAAAAAAAAAAAAAAAAGTGAGGTAGGGAAAATGGACATGCAGTGGGTTTAAAAGAGGATCTATCACAAAGTACAAAATGCTAAATGTGGTGAGCAAATATTAAAAGAACAGTGTTACTCAAGTCTCCTGGGCTCTGGCGTGAATCCCAGTTCTCTACGGGTCTTTTGACTGACTCCAATCAAATGCCTCAACAGTCACATGGATCACACGGCATTGTAACTCTTGTTTCTATGCATCACAACGCAGTGAACCCAACCCAAAGTTTATGCTTTGTACAGTTCTTGAAAAGACATTGGTAACTGGAAACCATCAACAAACTGCTTTCTGCTGCTCAAAGATTCTTACTATTGATGCCTTATGAGACCACAACCCATTTATAGCAGTACATTATTATACGCTCAAACCCAAGTTCAAAGGTACATACTGTAGGTGAAGGCAAATGTAGCAGCATGTGGCTGAAAGGCTACCAGCTCGCTGTGGGTCACACAATGTTGTGGGATAAAACCGGAATTACCTACACTGTCATTCTACAAGTGGTTAGGTTTCAGCCACATGCCATTGCACACAGTGGCTGCTTTGTGTGCCATCACCAGAACAATGACAGATCCATTCACAGCCCCTTTTTTAATGAGGAGGAACAAATGACACTACTGAAGTGTTGAAGGTTGCTGACCCCGGCTCTTTTCTATCCTAGCATTCACACAATGGATGTTTTTAGCCGATTGCTGATATTGTCCCGATCATTATCCAGTTTGGTGACATACATTGCACATGTGAACTGGAATAGTTGGCCACATTCTGAAAACTGTGGCAAGCCACGTACATTTTAAAATAAGTGCCTTTTGTGTCCCTGATGTCATTGAAAGGAATGATGGAAACACAGATGACAATACGTTGTTGCTTTTCATGTATATCCAGAATGCTGAGAGAGCAGAACCGCTGAGAACTTTTTGAACTTATTAAAGATAATATAACAAATGGTAAAACTTGTGGTTCTATACATTTAAGTGGTGTATGTGTAAAGCAATAGCATGTGCCTATTCTCTGCATTCGCTGGTTCCACTTAAGGACATGGCATTGGTTACAGTCAGCCATACATGACTCTACGATAGTGATCATACAGTAGGGTGTTCTTCATTTGAGATCCACATGTGATGCCTATTAGATTACTGCTTTCAGCTCATTTCTGACCGCTCATTGATAACACGCATGGAAAATTGTGTCTAGTCTGAAATGCCTGCCAGACTCAGAAGCTCTGTACACTACAGTCATGGCCAAAAGTTTTGAGAATGATACAAATATTAATTTTTACAAAGTCTACTGCTTCAGTTTTTCTAATGGCAATTTGCATATACTCCAGAATGTTATAAAGAGTGATCAGCTTAACAGCAATTACTTGCAAAGTCAATATTTGCCTAGAAAATGAACTTTATCCCCCAAAACACATTTCAACATCATTGCAGCCCTGCCTTAAAAGGACCACCTAACATCGTTTCAGTGATTGCTCCATTAACACAGGTGTGGGTGTTGATGAGGACAGGGCTGGAGATCAATCTGTCATGATTAAGTAAGAATGACACCACTGGACACTTTAAAAGGAGGCTGGTGCTTGCCATCATTGTTTCTCTTCTGTTAACCATGGTTATCTCTAAAGAAACACGTGCAGTCATCATTGCACTGCACAAAAATGGCCTAACTGGGAAGAGTATTGCAGCTAGAAAGATTGCACCTCAGTCAACAATCTATCGCATCATCAAGAACTTCAAGGAGAGAGGTTCCATTGGTGCCAAAAAGGCTCCAGGGCGCCCAAGAAAGACCAGCAAGCGGCAGGACCGTCTCTTAAAAGTGTTTCAGCTGCGGGATCGGCCAACCAGCAGTGCAGAGCTTGCTGAGGAATGGCAGCAGGCAGGTATGAGTGCATCTGCACGCACTGTGAGGCGGAGACCCTTGGAGCAAGGCCTGGTCTCAAGGAGGGCAGCAAAGAAGCCACTTCTCTCCAGAAAAAACATCAGGGACAGACTGATATTCTGCAAAAGGTACAGGGAGTGGACTGCTGAGGACTGGGGTAAAGTCATTTTCTCTGATGAATCCCCTTTTCGATTGTTTGGAACATCTGGAAAACAGCTTATTCGGAGAAGAAGAGGTGAGCGCTACCACCAGTCTTGTCTCATGCCAACTGTAAAGCATCCTGAAACCATTCATGTGTGGGGTTGCTTCTCAGCCAAGGGAATCGGCTCTCTCACAGTCTTGCCTAAAAACACAGCCATGAATAAAGAATGGTACCAGAATGTCCTCCAAGAGCAACTTCTCCCAACCGTCCAAGAGCAGTTTGGCGCTCAACAATGCCTTTTCCAGCATGATGGAGCACCTTGCCATAAAGCAAAGGTGATAACTAAATGGCTCAGGGAACAAAACATAGAGATTTTGGGTCCATGGCCTGGAAACTCCCCAGATCTTAATCCCATTGAGAACTTGTGGTCAATCATCAAGAGACGGGTGGACAAACAAAAATCAACAAATTCAGACAAAATTAAAGCATTGATTCTGCAAGAATGGACTGCTATCAGTCAGGGTTTGGTCCAGAAGTTGATTGAGAGCATGCCAGGGAGAATTGCAGAGGTCCTGAAGAAGAAGGGTCAACACTGCAAATATTGACTTGCTGCATTAACTCATTCTAACTGTCAATATAAGCTTCTGTTACTCATAATATGAATGCAATTATATTTCTGTATGTGATAAAAACATCTGACAAACACACATAAAAACCAGAGGGCAGCAGATCATGTGAAAATATAATATTTGTGTCATTCTCAAAACTTTTGGCCATGACTGTACATCAGCAGATGGGAATCGTGCAGAAGATCAGGGCCTTTAGATCACGGACATTGGGAGGTATTTGTAGGAAAACACTTTCAGATGTATTCAGGGCTGTTCTGCTCGATAGATGGGAATTGAAAATTGAGGAATGATTGCGTTTTGGTGTAAGCGCTTGAGATAGAAGTAAATGCATGAATTCAGTTTATTAGAAGGACTGTTTTTTGACATGAAATCATCTTTCTTTCTGCTGATGTCTGTTGAACGGTAGAACGCTACATATTACATCATATAATGTATACATCATATCAATACAGTTTCAACTCAGACAATTTCTGACCGAGTGGGAACTATAGACAGGTGATGCAACCTATTTGCTGTTTTAGGTTAAAGCCCCATGCTGCGTAAAAGCAGGGTAGTTTGTTTTTTTTTGCAGATTTTGCTGCCGTTTTTTGAGGCAAACCCCAGGTAATAAAATAAATTGGAAATATAAAGGAAGTTCTTATACTTCTGCTCAATCCACTCCTGACTTTGGCTTAAAAAATCGCAGCAAAATCTGCAACAATAAAGCAGCTTTTCCACAACATGGGGCTTTAGCAGACTCTACTCTGGAAAACGCAATGAAAATTTTTTTTTTTTTTTCTACTGCCCTTCGCTACTTGGGGCCTTAACCTTAGAGAGTTTTCTTCATTTTCCAGTTAAAGGGGTTGTCCAATGGTTTTTTTTTTTTTTTTTTTTTATTGATGCTATCTTCAGACCTATTACTCTAAGTCAGTAATTATTAACAATAATTAACAATAATTATTATTAACTTATTTTATATCAATAAGTGATCAGCAGCAGTCCAAGCACCAAGACCTCTTCACTGTTTCCGCTGCACACAGTTAGTTTCTTAGTGGCCATGTAGTGTAACTACAGTGTTCTCATGGGATCACAGGTGCCAAATTAACGGAACACACCAACTAATGTATATGGAAAAAAATAAAGACACTATAGACTTATTCTGGGTTACCTTTACAATTCATAAATAGCCATAGTAATCTTAATCTGACCAATACTTAATATGGCTTAGTCTTAAAGAAGTAAGCTAAATATTCAATAAAAGTGCCCATAAATATACTTGGTCCACACATATTTAAATGGGCGACAACCCCACTATAATTACCATGACTAAATCTTCTTACAAACGTCTGGGTTGGAAGAGCAAGCGCGGCTCCTGATGAGTTGTCCCCCTGAGAGTGGGGTGTAAAAACCATTAATTGAACAGCTATATTTTGGCCCTGTTTTCCCATGTGGGCCCTGCTGCTAAGGGCCCCGGGGGCCTTTGCATTGACTCTCTAGCATCGGACACCAATGGATCTCTTATTGTTGATTTATAGTGAGGATAGGTCATCAGTAAAACAGAACTGGACAAGCCCTTAATATTAAATAATAATTTTATAGTGTGCACCAGGTCTGTGGAGTCAGTCAGGACTAGTTTTGGGTGAAGTCAGATGGAAAAAAGTTACAGACCGTCTTCAAAATAAAAAAATTAAAGAGCAAAATATTTCTTAAATAGGCCGGGGGAGGTGAAAAAAAAAAAAAAAAATTACACACCTGTCCCTGGTGCTCTGCTATCCTCCCAGTGTGGTCTGGTCCTGCTGCTCTGGTGTCTTCTTGAAGTGAAATTTCATGTGATAACTGCCTATAATACATCAGGCACTGTATGAATACAGCTCGAGATTCAATAAAATGTTTACACGATGAGATCACAAGACTACTATAGAGCAATTTCCATACAGTGAATGAGAGGAAGGGTTGTATGAGCTGGTCTTCAGCTGCGCTGTTTACATGTGGTCACATCATGGAAGAGGGACATCAGATTCACTATTTGTCAGCAGCACGTCTCCATGTGTAAATCGGGGATCAGCTGTCAACAGTGTTTGTCTGGAAGAGAAAGGGTTTGGATGAAGTGTCACAAGACCAATCATTCTCTAAACCCTACCCGATGACTGTAAAGTGAGGGTGACAGAGTAAATAAATGTGATCAACTTCCTGTATCATTGATCGCTTCTTGTTACGGGCATTCACCCGCCATTGTGAAAAGACAGTCTGTGACGTATAGAAGTCTTATTGCTTGCCTTATTTCAGAATCTGTGGGTTATAATGAAATATTAAAGTGTAAAAAGTGTAGAGAAAAAGTAAGTATCAAGTGTCGCTAGTATTAGTAAAATACTTCTGGTCCTTTAGGACAGTTATGGGCCAAGTATTTATGGCTTCTCAGATCATATTTTTAGAGGACCAGTTTACTATGCCCCGGTATTAATAGCTACTTTTATTATGATCATTATTATATAATATAAAATATTCTTATTATGAGTAAGATGCTTGAGATGTGTTAAAATATATACTTTCCAAAGCAGTGGTAAATCTATAAAATGAACCGACCACTGGTCTGCCTGCCAAAGAAAAGAAACCCATTCTGAATCACTATATTATTAAACCTCTTTTTCAAGGCGTCATTTTTTCAGCTTATTATAGTAACACAAAGCTTTTTACATGGTGGCCTTGTGGAGATTTAATGAATATATGCATTATAGTTGAAGTGGAAGTTTACAGTGCACAGCCATGTCTATCTGTGTAGATTATGAATCAATTCTGCATCATGGTGTTAAGGTAATATGGTCCTGTGTCAGTGTAAGCACTCTCTCACATTACTTATTTAGATTATGTGCAGGTTTTCATTCTCATGATATATCTTGTTCACAAATTGAAATAAATATTACAGTAAAATTCCTCCACCAATGTTCAGAAATTTGAGAATGTTTGGTTACTATGGGCAACACCTTGGGGCAGATTTATTATGCCTTGTACGCCAGTTTTCTGTCGCAAGCTGCAATTTTGCACATTTTGGATTATTGCAACATTTCTTTTTTTGAGCTTGGTGAGGGTGTGCAGGTGGCAGGGACCAGAAATGGATATCCCTCCAGGGACATGACCTGGTGGAGGATGTGCATTCTAAAAAGTGAGGTGTGCTCACCGCTGGAGATGGGGTTATGAAGACTTCCATTGATAACACCAGTATTCGTAAATCTTTTTTTTCTTGAATCTGCACAATTTTTGATCTAGAATACTGTGATGAGCTAATACAGAAAGTATATTGTAAAAATAATTTTTCATTATACAAACCATAACATTTATTTGCTGAAACTGGACAATCCCTTTAAGTTCACTATTGTGATGATGTTAACATTTGGTCTCACTGCTGTCCCCTAATGGCTACTTTAGGCTGGAGACCCACGTTGCGAATACGCAGCATTTTGGCTGCGGCGGAAACGCAGCGTCAAAAAAGGCTATGTTCTACATTACCTGCAAAATGGATGGGAATCTGGCTAATCCTATCCACACATTGCAGAAAAAATATCCAGAGCAGAAATGCTGCGATTTCAAAAACCCTTATGTTTTTGTAAATTGCAGCATGTCAATTATACCTACGGAAAAGCTGGCTTTTCCTGTATAGAGGAAAACTCTGTAGACTTTCTGCGAAAAAAAAACAAAACGTTTCCAACGTGGTCTTTTCCGCAGTCCTTTTTGGCTGCGGCCTGCTACGTGGGGCCTTAGCCTTCCTAATATTCAAAACTGCCCCACTCTTAAAAGAAGTCAGTCACCAGAGCCCAGTATTAACCCAACCCAACAGATAGATAGGTTAGGGTCAACTCAATGAGATGGCGGTTTTCCCTTGTAAATCTGTCCCTCAGTTACCGAGAGACTGCAGTTTTGTCAATATGTAAATGAGCCCTTTGGAGCAATGGGGGCACTGTCATTGCTCCAATGAGGTAGCAACGCCCACATTGATCTAAAGAACTAATTTACATATTGACAATTGTAGCAATATCTCCGGGCTAGGTTGATATACTAGGTCCAGGTGATAGACTCCCTTTAAAGGGAGAGTCCACCTTTGCAATCAATTATTTAATTTATTCAGTGCACGTAAAATGAAAAATGTGGTATGTGTACACCTTGTTGTATCTAGGGGATAGAAGGATGGCAATATGGCGATAGAATCTGACTAGAGCATTTACTTGTAGCTCTAGTTTACCATGGAAACAGTTTGTGTAAGAGCTGAATAAAATGGGTGTGTGGTGTCTTTAAAAAACAAAAAAAAAACTTCTCCCAAAACGGCATAATTTTTCAATAAATATAGTTTCTGAGGGGAGAACCTTCCTATTTGGCTAATGCTGTACACTATAACGCTCAAGCAGATAGACAAGTAAAAGATCATCTAAGGTGAATAATTGCTGCAAAGATGTTGGGGTAGATTTATTAAAATGGTCTAAAAACAAATTCTTAGTTGCCCATAGCAGCCAAATCACAGCGCAGCTTTCATTTCATGTTCTGATCCTGAAAAATCAAAGCTGCATTGTGATTGGTTGCTATGGGCAACTAAGACAGTTATACTTTTAGACTGTTTTAATAAATCTGCCCCACTGAGTAATTTGTATCTAATTCTCAGACTTAATAAAATAAGCAAATTATGAATTTATACTTACATTTATTTTCACCTCTGCTGCAATCCTGCCGCTCAATCCAATAAACTAGATTATCTACATTTGTGTGTATATATATATATGTGTGTGTGTGTGTGTGTGTGTATGTGTATATATATATATATATTATTATATATATATTATTATTTTTCTATCTTTCATGTCTGATAGTGATGTCATTCTCCGTCTTGCGAGAACTGATATTCCCAGCCAGCTGCACCCTATATATTAAAAGCAACACCTGTGGCTGATATTGCAGCCGTTTACCATAAATTTACATGGTAAGGAGGATTATGCTTGTCATGACTGTTCAAAAAAAAAGTCTCCGTTTAATTTGATTTCCAGTTTTGTGAGAGGCATCCAGTCCTGTGCCGGGTGACTATGAAGTTGGAAGTTAAAAAAAATGACTTTATTGTGTTTTATGATCCTCTGAATAGCCATAAACCTATCAGTGGCAGTGAAGTGAGGGGTACAACATTGTTTAGCACTTTCAGAATTCTTTCTTTTATGGGCAGGTTGCTATTCTATGTCATTTACTACAAATCTTTTATAAGAAAGTAGTTCAGTATATAAATGGTTTCTTGTAAATAGTCTCACCTCCTTTAGATGGCTACCTAATGTTTAAAGAGCATTTCACTTTTAAAATAAAAAAAAATCACCATTCATCCCCTTTAATTTCTGAATTCTACCTACTGCTTCCACATAAGATTTCACTCCTATCTTCTTCCTCACCTGCCCTAATTTCCCAAGATTTAGCATTTATGCCACTTATGAGGCTGACAGGCAAACTGGCAACCCCTATGGGAGCTAAAATAGTGGGCATATTTATGGTCTACCATTGGATGGAACTCAGGTACCAAAAAAAGTCATGCTAAGAGACCCTAAGGCCTTGTTGCGTTTTGCACAGGCCAAACGTCTGTGAAAAACAGACATGTAGGCCCATTTGGCTTTAGGCCTCATATTTAGATATGTATTAAGAACCTCCGTAAAGATCTTTGTCACTTTTGACTGAAACCTTGACATTTCCCCTTTTGTAAGTTATTAGGATTTATCATAGACCATTTAGATCCATGATACAAGGGATCTATCACAGTGTCATGGCTGCCATTGTGAATGTAACCCAAAATGCAATATACGCTAAATCCTTTGTGTTCCTTTCAAGACTAATTTAAAGGCGCTGTCTAGTATCAAAAAACCACTATCAAATCCTTTTAATAAATTGTGGGCATATACTGTAGAATAGGTTCCTTATCTGCTGGGGAGAGTGGAGAGCCGCTCCCATGTATACAGGTGTGATGATTCTGCCTAAATATGGCCATAACTCAGCAGTATTTTGGTCTCTGGGTATAGGGTCTCCCTTCTGGCTTGCACTCACTCATACTGTGCGCAGCTATAAGCCTAGGTGCATATTGGCAGTAGCGGCCAGGCTGGAACAATAGGGCTCCATTGTATTCCTATACAGCCCTGGCTGATCAAACAATAGTGCATTGTTCAAGCCTGGGCTGTTGATCAGATATGACTGATAACAGTGTATCAATTCACTTTGTCTCAGCTCTATACAAAAGATCTGGATTTGATTGAATTAACTCATCAGACGTACTGTCGCCGGTGACCTCATTCTGGGAGGTGGCAAAAAGGGTATAAAAGATGAGGTAAGAGGTCTGTGGGAGGAGACTATCACTAAGAGATCATGCTATGAAGACTGTGCTGGGCTCATGCTGGAGAGTTGACACAGACGGACCATGAGGAGAGGCTGCTGTGATGAGATTCTGTTGAGACTATTGGACTAATGCTGAGAGACTGTTATGAGAGCATGCAGGCTGGATTATCGTTTTAATGCCACATGCTGAAAAGCCTCCACTGGTGACTCACACATGCCATGTGTGAGTGTTGGACTATAGAACCACATCAAGGACATGTGTGGTAAAGTAACCATTTCACCTTTAATCCCTTTTATTTTATTTGTACTGTATCTTGCAACTAGTAACTGTTAATGCTTGCATATATCTGCATATCTGTTCTGAACTGTATATGTTAGATTTTAATACCGACCCATTTAGGGGTTAATAAATATATAAAATTTAGAAGGCTTGTCTTGTATTTATCTGGTGAACCCGGCACTCACTGGCGGTGAGTGTGGTTTTTATATGAAAGAGGACTCAGGTGGGGCCAAAGCGGTTTGGCGCACGGAGGATCTTTCACAACAGGGTTTAAAGATGACTAATCTGGCTATTAGCTAACAGCAGCAGGACTCTTACTCCCTATTAAAATTTGTTCCCAGAGCACTGAATTGAGGCTGCAGGAGAGGCTATATTCATTCACATGCATGCATCCATGTGATCTGAGACTGTCTCATGTCTATGGACTATTGTTTGTATGCTGCCCATGTTGCAGAGGAGCTGAATAATCATAATGGTTATGCTAGAAAGAAAACAATTGTTATGGCAACTTGTATTAGTTAAAAGGATTTTATGGCCCCAAAGTAAAAGTTAGGGAAGGGGTGTGAAAGATCCTCAGTGCGCCAACACCGCTGTGGCCACACCTGAGTCTTCTTTCATATAAAAACCACACTCACCGCCAGTGAGTGCTGGGTTCACAAGATAAATACAAGACAAGCTTTCTAAATTTTATATATTTATTAACCCCTAAATGGGTCGGTATTAACATCTAACACATGCAGTTCAGAACAGATATGCAGATGTATGCAAGCATTAACAGTTACTAGTTACAAGATACAGTGCAATGAAATAAAAGGGAGAAAAAGTGAAATAATTACTTTACCACGCATCTCCTTGATGTGGCTCTATAATCCAACACTCACACATGCTCTGTCATGTGTGAATAACCAGTGGAGGCTTCTCAGCATGTGGCAACAATCCAGCCTGCATGCTCTTCACAGTGGTCACTCTGTGATCTCTTGTGGTCTGTGATGGTCTGTAATAACTCCTCATAGTGTTCTCTTGTAGTCCCAGCACAATCTCCCCCCACTGACCTCTTATCTCATCTTATATACCCTTTATGACACCACCCAGAATGAGGTCATCAGCAACAGCAAGTCCAGATTCTTTGTAAAGAGCTGAGACCAAGTGGAATGATACAATGTTATCAGCCATATCTGATCTACCAGTGCAGACTGATCAATGCATGTTTGTTTGATCAGCCAGGACTGTGTAGGAATTCAATGGAGCCCTGCTGGGATGGATACAAAGCCCTATTGTTCCAGTCAGGCCACTATTGGCAATATACCTATGATTATGGCTGCGCACCTTATGAGTAAAGAGATACGCTACCCAGAGACCAAAATACAGCTTTGAGTTATAGCCATATTTAAGCGGAATCATCACAAGGGGGTTAAACTGACAAAAGGTCCCCAGCATCATCTTTTCTGGGGCAATGACATGTCTACAGCCAATCACTGGCCTCAGCAGTCACACCAGGTGGTGTGGTAGGTCATACCTTCAGAAGTTCCTCTGCAAAGACAAACCCACCCACAAACTGAAACCAGTGACTGGCCGCAGCAGCAACATGGCAGGTGAGACACATCAGTGCTGGAGCAGAAGATCCGCACCATGGTCTTTTGCAACCTTTCCACTGCTCACAACTCTCTTGAAATTCATAGGTGGGGTTTAGCAAAAAGGGTCAGGCTTCCACATACCAAAACATGTATTATAATTTTTGCCAGAAAACTCATTACCTTAAAACTCCTGTGACAATTTGGGGGGGATTTAGCCTCAAAGGCGGCAGCCTCCTGGACTCGACAGCGGTGTAGGCGGTACTGGGTGCCGGAGAAGCAGCATTCAGATGGTGCTAATCCAAAGTAAATGGCTTTTATTCAGCTTAAAAATGGAAGATAAACAAAATAACAAACAGCCTGGGCCACACTTAGGGCACTACCTCACTGCTTGATCCCTATCTAGCCTCTGGGGCAAGAAGCAGCCTGACTCAGTCAGCTCAAACAAAGTCCTCTTTGGAAAGCCAGTCCTCCTCGGACAGACCGCCCGCCTGTCTGACTGGTTCCACCGTACACCTGCTTCCTGCAGGTCTCCACTGAAGCTCTCCTGCTGCGTACACTCCCTCTGGAGTTGCCCCACCTATGGGTGTGGCTGAGGACAGTTTCAAGCCTGGCTCTGGGTCGCTCACTAGCGCCCTCTAGGCTCACACTCCTTACTCAAGGGTTATTCTTCTTGAAGGTAAACAGAAACTTTGACAATGCAGAGGATTCTATGCGATACATGGTAGCCACCTTATGATCATTGCCATCATTAATTTTAAAGCATGTACTCCCCTTTTATGAATGGCTGTTCAGGAGCCTGGGTGTCTTCTTGCAACTTTGTATATTTTGAAAATCTGTTATTGCAACATATCACATATGGTTAAAAAGTCTTTTTGAAGATCTATGGAAATATTTTTCATGTTGGGAAGTAATTTCACTGTAGTGATATGTCAGACCGATATGCTCTTTCCAAATAGTTTTTTTCCATTGTGATCAAGTGAGGGGTTTGAAATACATTACTATTGTTGGAGGTTGCAGACAGTAACAACCAGGGCTGTGGAGTCGGAGTCGGTGCCTATTTTGGTGGAGTCGGTATAAAATGGACCGACTCCGACTCCCAAAATATATAATAAATTGGTACAGTTAGTAGTACAATGCAGTATGTGCTGAATATATTTTCATAAGATTTTGGGAAAATGATGAAATGTTGAAAATGATGAAATGTCCTGTAAAGGTCTGTTCTATTCCTCATATAATGATGGGACTGAGTTCTGAGTGAACCTATAAGGTTTAGCACCATTATCTGGAGTAAGCAAAAGATACAAGTGTTGTGATTGTGAGGACTGAAAAGCTTGACTTTATCTGTAATTGTGCTGGAGACCCACCCACAGCCTGAGGACACAGAGTGACTGCTTGTCAGCAAGTGAATCATTGTGCTGAGACTGAGAAAACTGTTTTTGTTGAAAACTGTTTTTTTACCACTTACTGCAGTGTTTTGCATATTTGCAATTTATTAAAGTTTTTTGTGTTCTAAAGTTGTATCCAATAAATATATTTTATGTTCTACCTAAATAGCTTGATTATTGTATCATAAGGATGATAAAAAGCTTAAATTAAGTTATCTCTTAAACATGCGCCATCTATGTCGGAGTCGGAGTCAGGGGGGGAAATTGAGGAGTCGGAGTCGGGGCTTTGGCGTACCGACTCCACAGCCCTGGTAACAACACTCTTTACACATGATCTTTAAGGCTAAAACTCCATGTGGCGTCCCACAGCAAAAAATGACAGTTTTGGAAATTGCAGCGTGTCCACTGCACGTATTTTATCTCAGAGTGGGGATGGGATTCTAGCCAATCCACTTTGCTGTGACTGTAAAACATTGCGTTTTTTCATGGCGTTTCCATGGCTCAGGCCTAAAGATAAATCTCTCCAAAAAAACACTGGAAAAATGCCAATAGCTGTCCATGGAAATCTTAAAATTTGTCAAAGACTATGGTGTGGCATATTAAAATGGTAAATACAGTGAAACCTCTTTGAGACAGCTGATCTTCTAGAGGGGCAGTCCTGTCCAAGAACATGGCCAGTATACATGTACCAGATGGACCTCACAGGTCCAACAGAGCTGTAACCTCAGGTTAGACTGGGCAACATTTGTTTGGCTCTGCACTCCATAGCCAGAGCATTACAGACATTTTGTGGTTTTGGTGGATTTGACACACTGTCCAGATTGTAGTCTGGGTCTCCCTTGTTGGGGAAATGCCATCTGAAGGCTTAGGTCCAGCGGGAGACTTCTAAGAGCTGTACCTCCAGTATCTGAAAGCTGTTTGATTACCCCATGTTTTTCAGTAAAGACTGTGAGTTACCTTGTTCGCAAACTCTGTCTCTTGAGTCTCATTCCTGCACCTATCATCGGAACTTTCACCAGGCTGTGGGAGACTTGCTGATGCTAGGATATACTCTGGAAGAGCACTATTACCACCATCAGGCACCCTGCAGGCCCCCTTAACAATGCACCAGTCTACAAAAATGTTAGTGGATCTAGTCAAAATCCTTGCCACCGTGACCCCAGCCACTACTCCCAACCTCCTGGCCTTGTTCTCAAAGTATTACTTGCACCTTCTACCTTTAACTGTAGAAGCAGCTTATATATCCACGTACAGAAGTTGTTTAGTTTGTTAAAGGGGCAAGAAAAGATAAAGCCAAAGTAGAACAGTGAAAAGCCGCTAGTTAAAGGTAGGTATTGTGCATTTGCAGTAAAATGAACATATGCATGCCTAAGCACCTAATGTCCATGCATATTGTTTTATACTGGCAGGAGTGTTTGGGAAGAATTTACTTTGTTTTTATTTATTAATATGGTCCTTTTTTTTCTTTCAGCAGCTTATTACTATTGTAATACCATCTTTTTCCATTTAGAGAGAGTGCGTGTGTGTGTGTGTGTGTGTGTTTGTTTGTTGTGGGGGGTTTTTTTTTTTTGTTTTTTTTTTTGTTACTTTATATGCATCGCAAGAACTTAATCTTGGATCACTATAATCATTATATCACTCCTGCAAGTGATCTGTATGCGCAGACATACACATAATCCGCTCTAGAAAAATGGAAATTGAATTTAGTTGATATAGACAACTCCATGTTTGTTTGCAATAACTGATATTCTTTCTGCCCTTTTAGATGTTGTTGGACGCCAGCCCTTGTAACCGCTGATCATTAGGACTATTTTTACTTTATGTTCAGTAATCTGCTTTAAATTACTGTTATTAGACGTCATGGTAGACTACTTTAGCCAGCATGGTCACAAGGTGCCTTTTCAACTTCTTCCATATAGTATTTCATCAGCAGTGAATTTGCATATCTATCTATCTATCTATCTATCTATCTATCTATCTATCTAAAACTGTTTCTTTTAGATAAACACAACCAGCTATTTACTACTAATAATAATATCTGTATTTATTCAACGTTGATCTTACCAAGAACCATAAAGGCAACATAGATTATAAAAATGTGGATGTCATGAAAATACCCGCATGTTGACTATTTACAGGTCAGAGTTCAGCACATGTTACAGTCCAGAATTGCAATTACATGTCAGAAGACATAAAATGGATTGGGTTAATGCCTAAATCTGCTGAATATTGTACTGCTGAAGGGTCTCCTCTGACCTTTTATGCAGGCTTTTTTTTTTCTCTCTACCACTGTCCTTATTTAAACCCCAAAGGGCTTTGATCGGCTTAATAAGTCTACACTGTAACGTCACCATCCTATCATCTTTTATATGTAACAGAACCTATTACAGAAATGTGGTTAATTATGACAATCACTAAAGGAAATTGTATCTTAAGTATATTTCATAAATTTGCACTAAAACATGTGGTCCTCAGTTATTCTGCACAGATGAGCTTATTCCCTTGCATATTTTCATTTATAAGCATTAACATGAGTTGGCTTGGTGTTTTTTCATATTAGGTTTAAATAAAATGCAGTGAATAATGCACAATAAGATCTGGCCCTGTGTGTGCGTGGCTTTTACCATTCTCTTCTATAGGACTTACAGCTGAGCAAATGTAATAGCCTGTTTGTGCAGCTCTCTATTCATTCTGTCCCTGGATTTGGCGGCCATTTCTTCCTGGTTCTGTACATTGATATGGGTCTGATCTCTTCCAACCACACCTATCATTCATTTATGGCATATCCAGTGAATATGCATAAAGGGCTGTGTTGGGAATACCTCTATAGTTAGCCAGGATAAAGTATTTTGGACCTTTTAGTTCATTCATGCAATATCTCAACGAATACAGTTAGCTTGAATCTGAGCTATAACAATATCATAAACTTGTTTAATAGTTAGAGATTCTCTCTCTCATATCAACGTTTAGTTTTGGACATTGCCAGTATAGAGGGATCAGATAGGATTATAACACTTAGCGTCTCTTAGCTTGTAGCGTAAACATGTAATCTAATGATTGTAAACCATTAAAGGTTCTAGAACAGGGATTGTTCTATGCTTAAACATACTGTGTCCCATTGAGTTGAAATTGAGTTATACAAGGAGTTTTCCAGCAAGTTTATAAAAAAAAAATAAAATAAAAAATAGTGAATAAATATTTGGAAGATGTGGTTAACACAATGGGGGATTTTATTAAGATTGCTATATTATGCCAGTCTTTGACAACTCCCCCGCTCCGGAACTATTAGGAGCTATTCTCAAGGTGGAAAAAGAAGAGACAGAAAGCCTATGCAGAGCTTTGGCCTTCCAACATGGCTTTCTGCTGCTGAATGGGTCTAGTCAGCAGGGAGTCTTGAGCTGCGGCAAGATTGAGCTGGACGCTTATTTTTTGGAATCCTCCCCCAATTCAGCACCAAGTTCCTACATGTCAGAGGTCCCTTAAGATGCTTTGGTCTCTTAATAATTCTGGTGCATCTCAGGAGGTTAAGTGAGCCAGAATAGCAGTGGCGTGAGTCACAGTATATCTTAAAGGCCATTCCTGTGCCTCTTGGTCATCTGAACAAAAAAATGGCAAGGGGTAGAAAAAAGACAAAACCGGACCAACGGTATCTCTGTCTCATTTTCTTGTGTGGTAGAGGAAAAATTTGGGAACAAAAGAATTTTGCTGCCATAATGCAGTATTCTAATGACTTATGTTTTCTAGCTCTTTTGAGATTGAAAAGTCTACCCAAAGATATCAATCATTTTTAAACAGGATTTAGAGGTGATCCTGCTGGATGGCCCTTAAAGGGACTCTATCACCACCTAACCTGCTCTTGTAGGTGCCATTACTCACATACTAAACATGGTGTTTTTATGTCGAAGTGCAGTCTATATGCCAAAAAACTTCATCCTTTGTATTGAGAATTTAAACCTTCATTTAATAGGCAAATTAACAATTTGGTGGACATGGGGCGTGGCTGAGCCTGCCAGTACACCTGTTTTCATTTGTGGTTGCTGAAATACAGCTGATCTACAATGGATGCCGACCACAAAATAAATGTGTGACTCTGAATAAGCCCATTTGTGCATTCCGGGACACAAGAAAAGTGTATGAGTAGTGGCCCCTACAACAGCATACAAGTGGTTTAAAAGAAGTTTTGGTGGTAGTAGACTCCCTACTACCAGTATTATATGCATTCCTTTAATAGTAAAGAGTTCTCTTATCCCTGTTTAAAAAAAAAAAAAAAAAGTTTTTTTTTATTTATTATTCATTAAGTTTATTATACTGTGCCACAGTTCCTTTAAAATACTTAGTTTTTTATTTTTGGGAGGTAATAAATTCTGCATATTATAGTACTGTAATTTGCTTTTTCAGAAAATTCTACTGCCAGGGCTCATGTAAGACCATGTACTGATTCTGTACAGCAATATGAGGAATCTCTAAGAGTCCTTATCATGTGCTGCTGTATAGTAATGAAGTGATGAAGTGAGGCGCTATATTCTCTGTAATACGGTATACACTGGCACAAATTTCAATTTATTTTCCGATTTGATTCATTCAAATTCCTCTCCGTGTTTCTCCAAATTGGCCCACAGGAGGCAGTGAGCGCCATATCATGGATCTATTTAAAACATATACATAATATAACTGTGTGCATGAGGCCTTGTTTTCCTAGTTTCTAAGTTATTTATATATTTGTATAATACAGCTTGCTGCAAAGGGGTTGTTCAAGATTCCGTATTCTTAGGACACACCAGTATCAAATCGATACTGTGCTCCAAAAAACTTACTTGTGGGGGTGTCAGTCTGCCACCAGTCTGCAGATCTATAGCATTTTTTATATTTCTGCTGAAGATAATAGGAGTCAATCTAGTAAACACATTATATTAGTATTTTTAATATTCCTCCAATGTGTTTGAGGCTGTTATATCTGAAATATTGCTAATTTTGTTAATTTTGTGTCTCACCTGCTATATTTATCAAAGAAAATGAACCAAAACCAGAGCTCATAACAAATCGATAATTTCTTGAGAGATGTATATTATAATTTTTTTTTTTCCTTGGACAATGTTGGGACATCAACCTTTTATTTAAACCTTTTTTAGTTCCAGTAAGGCTGCGGTCTTTCTTCCTAAAAAGGAACTCGAATGTTTTGGCTTCATCCGATTACAATGTAATTAGGACTTGTTGAGGCTCATCTGCCCTGTCTGTAATCAGCACCACCAACTAGAAGGCTCCCTCTTGCTGGAGTAATCTCACTGGTCTGCGCTGCAGTTTTTTGGGGAAATGAGTCTAATCTGCAGTCTGTCTTCCCAAAATATCTTGATTTGCAGCAATTTAGAACCATTTTAAGGAACACTCTTGCTTTTTAAGCAATTTAGGGGTTGTTGTTGGGTTTCTCTAATCAGCTATGACATCTTTGAGGTCTGTAATGTATTTTTGTATACTGATTTAAAAAGCACCAAGTTGCTTCCCATAAGATGCTATTTCCATCTGTATTTTCTGGAAAGGCCAACCTGTAGAAATGCCTCTCTTATACGAAAATAAGAGACTGAAAAAGAAAATTTGTCCAAATGTCAAATTAAGTATTTGAGATTTTTTAACTCTGTGTCGCAGCCCGATTCTCCTTTCAGAAGCTTGAAAGCTTAATTGCCATAGCAGAGGCAAACTCTAATTACAAAAAATAGGGTTGGATTCCGACATATGAGCAAAAGGGTAAATTTTATCTATCCACTATCTATATTCCAAAGCACATCAATGTCTGTAATGGCCATCCGTTAATCCATCAAGTGGCTATTTTAGACCTTAAAGCATACAGTTCATACTTTAACTGTTTTGATGCCTCAGTATGAAGCTGACCCTTAACATCTGCGCTCTTCACGGTAGGAATCTCCACTTACTGTGACCTGTCAGAACAGATTACAAGTGACAAAACGCAGGACCTGCATTGGCTGCATTTTACTTCTTGATCAGAATTATTCCCTCCACAAACAATCACATTGGCTAAAATGTTACATCTGCTGCTTAGAAAAAAAAATGCTGGCAAAGCCACAGTTCATCAGTAAAAGGCACATGTAATTTTTCATTTGCTTTTCATAAAAATCTAATTACTGTAGATGTATTTTATATTTTTCATCTAGTCTGGCAAATTTGTATTCTAGAGATTGAAGATTGTCTTCAATATTTAAAAAAAAAAGTCTAATTGTCATAGTTTCACATTTTATTCAAATTTTTTCATTTACTTTTTTTTTTATCTTTAACTTTAGCAATGTTAACTTTAGCAAATAAGAATATAAAAAACTTATAGTATAATATATAAAAAAATATATACCTGCCAGAAGTTGAACGTCATTTGACTTGAACAACCAAATTGATGTAAGTATAATTTTAGCTTGCCCATATCTTGCTGTGTTCCTTTTCTTTTGTCGTCAAATTTTTCATTTCAGTATACATGTCTCATTGTCATTTTGTATTCCACCCATGTTACAGGATATTTACATCTAAAACACTTTTTACAGAACTACTGACTGACTTAGCGTGCACTGTGCTCCTATAGTACAGAGGTAAACAGATGGAAACATTTTGAGTCTGTCGTCTTATAGCCGCCTATCCATACAGACCTACGGTGCTTGCGTGCATCATGAACGGGCTTGAAAACATTTTTCCATTCTCTATTATTTTCATGTTATATAGCTGCAGAGAATGCCGCAAATTTAAAGTTCTGTGAAGATGACATTTATATCATGATATTTCTTATGTAAAGAAAAAAAAAAAAACCTTGAATCCAGAAATAAATAAATCCCCAGTTAATTTCTTACATCATTCAGTCTTGGGTTAGGGGGGCGATACACAGATTTTGTAGTTTTTTTGGGGGTTTTTTTCACCCAGTAGGCAAACCTTAACAACCAATTTCAAATATATGAAGATCTCAAAATGTTATTTTATGGTGAAAAACTGTAAAATTTCTAGTGGCAATTAGAAAAAAAAATGGCTTGCAATTTGTAGTGATTTTAAAGAGATTTTCAAGCTACCCTATACATTTCTATACACAGCAAATATTTCTTTTCTTTTCTCCCTTGTATTGAGCTTCACTCCTGTTTTGGATGGAAGAATAGATCGGAGAATGAATTTCCTGAACATAGAGGGAATTAAACCTACTACTATACTACCTACTACCCATAGGAATAATTTGAAATCTCCTAAAATGACTAGGATCGCTACAAAGTTGTCTTGGGGAAATACAGTTTTCTGAGATGTTCATGTTTTGCAAGGACTCCTGAAATCCTGAGAGTCCTGCTTCCCATGCCCGCGCAATGATTGACAGCTGTCCATATGAGTTTGTTTAGATAGACTTGTAAATCGCTGTGATCATGGAATTCCCAAGCTTGCCATCTCATCCAATTCTGTGTTGCCCATTCTTTTGTTTTTTTTTTTTTTTTTTTTGGTGGGGTTACTACCTGATTTTTTTTTTATAGGTTGTGTTACCTGATTCCTTATAAGGAGAGTTATTCCAGTGAGTTTGTATCCTGTAACTGAACTGTTATTTTAGACGTTGCTGAAATTCCCTTGTCATTTATAAAGTCTAAAAAGGGTGACTAGACAAATCTCTGAATTAACTGTGGATGATGAGAAAAGTGGCTTAAATGCCTATAAACACCATTCAAGCTCAGCTGAACTGTCTCATACAATAGGCTAAATATCACTAATGTAGTTCTGGGCAGTATACTGGAAGTCCAGGTCAATGATCCAACTATGAGGAAGGTGGGAGGAAGAGTGAGCAGTGCTCTATGTATGACTAGCAAATTCCCCCTGAACTCAGATCCACTGTTTGCTTTATATGGGGTTGTCCATGGTCATGTGATGTATACACAGATGCACAGCTCATTCTAGTCAGCGCTCTGTGTGTCCATCACATGACCATGGATCGTATAACACATGACCATAGGTTGATTTTTAGCCACTGGAAGTAAGCAGAATGAATGACAGCAAGCAGAGATCTAGAAATCTGTGAGGAATTGATACAGAAAGTATATTGGAAAATTGTACAAAACTTTTCATTATACGAACAATAACATTTGTCTTTCAATATTTGTTTGAAACTGGACAATCCCTTTAATTTCTTCAATATCTTGTGCTTTATTAGTCTTATTTTATTTAGACATTTTGTTAATTGTTTTATAGTGCAATGTAAACAGCCCGCAAGTAATACTCCATATGGGGCTATTCAAGGCCTTCTTAATAGATATTCAATAGAGCTTGCAATTATTCAGAACCTAGGGGGAAACATCTTTCTATGTATTTATTCACCATATGTTTTGTGCCAGTTGTACTGTTAATAAAACAATACTGAGTCAAAAAAGTTGAACATACAGAAAAAAAAAACAAAAAAAACCTGTTTGGCCTACCATACACTTGGCTACATATCAAATATATATATATATATATATATATATATATACAGTGGGGAAAAAAAGTATTTAGTCAGCCACCAATTATACAAGTTCTCCCACTTAAAAAGATGAGAGAGGCCTGTAATTGTCATCATAGGTAGACCTCAACTATGAGAGACAAAATTAGAAAACATATCTAGAAAATCACATTGTCAGATTTTTTTAAGAATTTATTTGCAAATTATGGTGGAAAATAAGTATTTGGTCACCTACAACCAAGCAAGATTTCTGGCTCTCACAGACCTGTAACTTCTTTAAGAGGCTCCTCTGTCCTCCTCTCATTACCTGTAGTATTGGCTCCTGTTTGACATTATCAGTATAAAAGACATCTGTCCACATCCTCAAACAGTCACACTCCAAACTCCACTATGGTGAAGACCAAAGAGCTGTGGAAGGACACCAGAAACAAAATTGTAGACCTGCACCAAGCTGGGAAGACTGAATCTGCAATAGGCAAGCAGCTTGGTGTGAAGAAATCAACTGTGGGAGCAATAATTAGAAAATGGAAGACATACAAGACCACTGAGAATCTCCCTCAATCAGGGGCTCCACGCAAGATCTCACCCTGTGGGGTCAAAATGATCACAAGAACAGCGAGCAAAAATCCCAGAACCACACGGGAGAACCTAGTGAATGACCTTCAGAAAGCTGGGACTAATGTAACAAAGGCTACCGTCAGTAACACACTATACCGCCAGGGACTCAGATCCTGCAGTGCCAGACGTGTCCACCCTGCTTAAGCCAGTACATATCCGGGCCCGTCTGAAGTTTGCTAGAGAGCATTTGGATGTTCCAGAAGAGTATTGGGAGAATGTCATATGGTCAGATGAAACCAAAGTAGAACTGTTTGGTAGAACCACAACTCCTCGTGTTTGGAGGAGAGTGAATGCTGAGTTGCATCCAAAGAACACCATACCTACTGTGAAGCATGGGGGTGGCAACATCATGCTTTGGGGCTGTTTCTCTGCAAAGGGACCAGGACGACTGATCCATGTACATGAAGGAATGAGTGGGGCCATGTATCGTGAGATTTCGAGTGCAAACCTCCTTCCATCGTAAGAAGTATTTCAAGGTCCTGGAGTGGCCTAGCCAGTCTCCAGATCTCAACCCCATAGAAAACCTTTGGGGGGAGTTGAAAGCTCGTGTTGCCCAGAGACAGCCCCAAAACATCACTGCTCTAGAGGAGATCTGCATGGAGGAATGGGTCGATATACCAGCAACAGTGTGTGCCAACCTTGTGAAGACCTACAGAAAATGTTTGACCTCTGTCATTGCCAACAAAGGATATATAACAAAGTATTGAGATGAACTTTTGTTATTGACCAAATACTTATTTTCCACCATAATTTGCAAATAAATTCTTATAAAATCAGACAATGTGATTTTCTGGATTTGTTTTCTCATTTTGTCTCTCATAGTTGAGGTCTACCTATGATGTCAATTACAGGCCTCTCTCATCTTTTTAAGTGGGAGAACTTGCACAATTGGTGGCTGACTAAACTTTTTTTTCCCCACTGTATATGTTAACCATATAATCTACCGATAACACATGGGAACTTGTGTTTAATGGTCCCTTGGTTTCCTCTTAATGAAACAATGTATACTTGGGCAGGTGTTAATTGATAAACCTAATAATGAATTATACAGTTATGTCAGGAACGTATTGTTGGCAACTAAACCGTATGATGTCCAAAGCAGCAAGCTGCAACAGGAGGCTTTATTCTTTACACTGTTATATGTGGGACACTTCCAGTTATAAATAACTTTTCATAAATGTATAATTCTGTTTAAAATTTTAAACTTTGTAATATATCTTAAAGAAATGTTTCTTCTTCGATTTTCTATCCCCCTCCTTTCTATGAAGAAAGGAGGCGGATGGAAAAGACAGTCAAATAATTGCTACTGTTCTTTGCTTTTTTATTTATTTATTTATTTTTTTAACACTGCAAAGTTGCAGATAAGAGGCTGTGAGAGCACAAAATGAGGCAATAAATACATTAACCAGCCGGCAAGAGAATCTCACTCCCTCCTCTCCCTCCATAGAGTTCTATGTGTGAGGCTCAATACAGAGAAGGATATAATGTAGATAAACAGTCAGATTGAAGGTAAGGAGCAGGAGAACAGCTTAATAAGTGGAGAAGGAAATAGATCTCCTTAAGATATACTACAAAGTTTCTTATTTTCACCTGTACTATTCATTTATAAAAAGTTGTTTATAACTGGAGGTACACTTTAAGTGGATGAACTGTTTGTTTTAGGTTCAACCACATTGAAGGAAGAAACTTCATTAGGTCAAAATTTATATTTTATTTCTCAGCCATTCAGATATACCTTTTGCTTGGTATTTTTGATTGTTTACTTTTGGCCCAAGGCAGTTATACTTCAGGCAGAAAATAGGACATGCCACTTTTTGTCAAAATGTATGATTTCTTCACACAGTGGCAAATGCTCCAGTTTTTGTTATTTTGACTTAGTTTACACTGGACATATGGCCTGTATTGTTCCACTTCTCACTTTTCTATCTTATGAACATAATGGGGCTGATGCATTAAACTTTCTTTAAAAAACAAAAGGCTTTTTTGCTGTCCATAGCAACAACTCAAAATGAAGCAGTTTCTAGAGTACTATAAGAAATGAAAGTTGAACCATGATTGGCAACTATAGGAAACAAGGACTGTTTTTTTTTTTTTTTGTTTTGTTTTTTTCTTTTGGGCAGTTTTATTTATTATCAAAAATCATGCTCAGCTTAGTGTGGGGAACCTCTCCATTGTTTTTTACTGAGAAGGGTCTCCCAGGGGTTATTATTGAGGTCGTAGCCTGTAACGGAATGGTGATGGACTCTAGATTGAAAATTAGAACATGATCGCCAGATATGGGTTATGTTATGTATGGAATAATGGTCCTTAAGGGTTGTTTTTTTTAACTGTTAGGTTGCATATTATACAGATAAAACTGGGTATGAAAATGTCAAAATACATAACCAAGAACATCCATAGAGCAACAGTCAAGGTAATGAACAAAAATTCATTTAATCTGCAGAAAACCATGTTGGGCTTCCGAGGTATGGGTAAGGAGTAATGAAGGTTAATCTGATAGTGACAACAAAACAAATTAGAGGGTTTTATTCAAGGAGAAATAAATTTAGCCTCAGTCAAAAGCTTTAAAAAAAAACCAAAAAAAAAAACCCGTAGTGTTAGACAAACAAGAAATGTATGGATTTTAAGCACAGCAGCCTGTAAACCTACCATTGATAGCTATTTGTTACACTGTAAACTGTACACTGTACACTGGTGGACTCTAATAAGTTTTCCTTATTTTTAGCGGTATGTCAAACATTGTTACGAAATAAGCCACATTTTGACTGTAATACAGTGACTTACTGATGCCCTGTTTTCTGTAAGTTTCTGGGGTACACATAGCTGCTGTCAGAGCACTGATAATGAAGTGTTAGGAATTTACCGGCATGCCCTTTATAGGTCTATTAAATAAATATAGCCATGGGTCAAACACTATGCTAACACCAGGTATTCCCATTAACATGGAATTTGGCACCAATTCAGCTTGTACACTGCAGATCTGACACCCCTTGTTAATGCTGTTTCATCACAAGATGCTTTAGAACTTTTTGAAAATGACAGTCCATATTGAATTTTTCCTAAAGTTTATTCTCTCTACTCTTTTAATAAAATGTCAGAAAATGTTATCTAAAATTAGCATTTATTAAATAATTATGTAGGAAATATGGAACGTATGGTCTCATAACTTCTTGCCGTAATACAGCATCCCTAGAAGTCTATGGTCTCCTATTTCATATGGAGGTTTTTTTTTTTTTTTTTTTTAATGTAGGTTGATATGGTGAATTACTAAGCAATTCTCTCCTAGAAGCATTTCATACTTTGTCCATATAGTTGTCTGATACTGTACTTTACAAGTAAGCTAGTCTCTAATGTTTGTTAGACCACACATCACTTTAAAGAGGTCCCTTCTTCTGTACAAAGGAGCACTGAATTTCTACACAATTTTTGGGATGGGGGTGAATGTTAGACAATATTTCCTTCCTCTATGGGGCATAAATCTTTGGATCGCAAAATGTGACAACGTGAAGGGGTCTTATATGAAAGCACTCAACAGCTCCCTATTCCCGTTTACAGTGTATAGTATTTAATAAGTAATGTCCATAGATTAGGCATATTCAGGTAAAGTTCTGTTTACTTATTATTATTATTATTATTATTATTATTATTATTATTATTATTTTTTTTTTTTTTTTTTTTTTTTTTGTTCAATATGTTATACTTCTGTGCAACACGGTGGCTCAGTGTTTAGCACTGGGAGACCTGGGTTCAAATCCTGCCAAGGACAACATCTGCAAGGAGTTTGTATGTTCTCCCCGTGTTTGCGTGGGTTTCCTTCGGGTACTCCGGTTTCCTCCCACACTCCAAAGACATATGGATAGGGAAGGTAGATTGTGAGTCCTATATGGGACAGTGACTAACAATGTCTGGAAAGCGCTGAGGAATATGATGGCGCTATACAAGTAAGCATAATAATAATAAATAATATGCTGATGAAAAGCTTCCATTGGATAAGCCTAGCATGTCCTCAGGTACCTAGCATTTGGTGAAAAATTTCCTTTTGAAATCTGTTTGGCCAGTATATTTTTACTGTATGAGAGTGTAGTTTGCTGAGCTTTGCTGTACAGAGGCATACAATATTATTAAAAAAAAAAAAAGTTTGGTCCTTTTTTTACTATTGCACCATAACCATCTGTTTAATAGCGGCTGTCGGCTTTTCATTGATTGGCTCACATGAATTTGGTGCCAAAGCAGGTGCTCTGATACTGAATCCTAGTGCGACGCGCTGCTAATGTTCTGCTCTAGTGATCAGCAGGTGCTCTGGTGCTGAATCCTAGTGCGACGCGCTGCTAATGTTCTGCTCTAGTGATCAGCAGGTGCTCTGGTGCTGAATCCTAGTACGACTCGCTGCTAATGCTGTGCTCTAGTGATCAGCAGGTGCTCTGGCGCTGAATCCTAGTGCGCCGCGCTGCTAATGTTCTGCTCTAGTGATCAGCAGGTGCTCTGGTGCTGAATCCTAGTGCGCTCCACCGCTGCTAATGTTCTGCTCTAATGATCAGCAGGTGCTCTGGCGCTAAGATTCAAAGGGCCAAATCATAGCAGGCCTCACATTGCCCACAATAATCTGGGCAGAGACAGGGGAGTGTAATGAAGGTGCCACCTGTGTATGGATGGTGGATATGGAAACTCTGCTCATGTGGATCAAACATTTCTTTCTACTGGTAGCCTGTCTGGGGTGTCTGGAGTCTTTTTGCCGTGGGAGCACGCCCTCACATAACTACTCTTAACACCTTTTAACAGCTAGCCTTAGATGGTAGGTAATTTGTTGAAATGAAAGAAGTACACTACCTAAAAGTAGCTTCTCACCGCCTTTTTATAAGAGAGCAGGGGAAGCACTTTTAAATCCTCTTGTGCCTGAGACATACTTGCCAAGTTTTGACATTTTTGTCTGGATTAATGCTGTTTTTGCCAATGAGTGTATATGGATACTACCTACTAAACTTTTCTACACACTGTAAACTGGAATATAGATGAACAACTTGGGATGTTTTAATATGATTCTAGTATTGCAAAATGTGCTGTCCTTTGACAATCTCCCTGATGAGCCATTGCAAATTTGGTGAATTGCATAGGAGAGAAATAGGTCAAATTAACTGAGGGACTTACAGGAGGTTCACTTTTGGTTATCCAGTGGTATTAGGGTTGCCGTTTTTGGGGTGGATTCTTCTGCAGAGTACTGGTAGGGTTTAGCACCAAGGGCTATAGAACCATTAGGGCAAATATGAACACATGCTCAGCCTAGGTCGATGAGCCTTAACCCCAAGTTGTCCACCAAACCTCAGACAACAAATGGCCACTTAATGAGAACACTCCTGAGGGTTGTTATGACCCGCTAAACCTAGGTCTTAAACAGAAATCAACCCTAACATTTACGTTTTAAAACCACACATTTTTTGTTCTTTTAGAACAAGGGGGAGTGTACTGGTGCTATCCTAGTCCACACAATATATACAGGTGCATCTCAATAAATTAGAATATCGTTGAAACGTTTGTTTCTTTCAGTAATGAGATTAAAACAGTGACCTCCTATATTTTCTAGATTCTTTACACACAGTGTTCTATTTCAAGTGTTGTAAATGTTGATTATGGATTACAGCTAATGAAAACCCAAATCTAAGATAATTAGAATATTGCAAAAAAAGTTCAGTATTGTAAATTCAGTGCGTCACCTGCCAAGCGTTCAGTAGGACAATCATGGAAGACAGCTGATTATGAATTGAATTACTGAAATTAATAAACGTTTCGAAAATATACTAATTTATTGAGATGCACCTGTAGAAAAATACTGGGGTAATCTATCAAGATAAGCTCCTATCACTGAAGTTTTCCTTCCCTACACATGGAATATTAAATATGTAAGTTGTTAAAAACTACAACAGAGGAATGACTATAAGAGACTGTTCTTCTGAGAAATATGTCAGCCAAGTAATTCAGAATTGCTGTTGAATGCTGCTTGGGAGCAAAAGGCCCCATTCACACTGGCAAATAAGGTCTGGAAATTTCAGACCGTGTATTTCCCATATTTCCTGTACTGAATGTGGTCTAAAAACCAGGACTCCGTGCATCACAGTGGTTTATGATGGTAGGAGTCCTTACAGCTGTTGCACAGTCAAACATAAGGGTTGGCACACTAGCTGGTGACACACTGCAGTGGGGAAAAAAAGTATTTAGTCAGTCACCAATTGTGCAAGTTCTCCCACTTAAAAGATGAGGCCTGTAATTGACATCATAGGTAGACCTCAACTATGAGAGACAAAATGAGAAAACAAATCCAGAAAATCACATTGTATGATTTTTTAAGAATTTATTTACAAATTATGGTGGAAAATAAGTATTTGGTCAATAACAAAAGTTCATCTCAATACTTTGTTATATATCCTTTGTTGGCAATGACAGAGGTCAAACGTTTTCTGTAAGTCTTCACAAGGTTGGCACACACTGTTGCTGGTATGTTGGCCCATTCCTCCATGCAGATCTCCTCTAGAGCAGTGATGTTTTGGGGCTGTTGCTGGGCAACACGGACTTTCAACTACCTCCAAAGGTTTTCTATGGGGTTGAGATCTGGAGACTGGCTAGGCCACTCCCAGGACCTTGAAATGCTTCTTACGAAGCCACTCCTTCGTTGTCCTGGCGTTGTGCTTGGGATCATTGTCATGCTGAAAGACCCAGCCACGTTTCATCTTCAATGCCCTTGCTGCTGGAAGGAGGTTTGCACTCAAAATCTCACGATACTTGGCCTCATTCATTCTTTCATGTACACGGATCAGTCGTCGTGGTCCCTTTGCAGAGAAACAGCCCCAAAGCATGATGTTGCCACCCCCATGCTTCACAGTAGGTATGGTGTTCTTTGGATGCAACTCAGCATTCACTCTCCTCCAAACACGACGAGTTGTGTTTCTACCAAACAGTTCTACTTTGGTTTCATCTGACCATATGATATTCTCCCAATACTCTTCTGGAACATCCAAATGCTCTCTAGCAAACTTCAGACGGGCCCGGATATGTACTGGCTTAAGCAGGGGGACACGTCTGGCCCTGCAGGATCTGAGTCCCTGGCGGCGTAGTGTGTTACTGATGGTAGCCTTTGTTACGTTAGTCCCAGCTTTCTGCAGGTCATTCACTAGGTCCCCCCGTGTGGTTCTGGGATTTTTGCTCACCCTTCTTGTGATCATTTTGACCCCATGGGGTGAGATCTTGCGTGGAGCCCCTGATCGAGGGAGATTATCAGTGGTCTTGTATGTCTTCTATTTTCTAATTCTTGCTCCCACAGTTTTCTTCACACCAAGCTGTGCAGATCTACAATTTTGTTTCTGGTGTCCTTCCACAGCTCTTTGGTTTTCACCATAGTGGAGTTTGGAGTGTGACTGTTTGAGGTTGTGGACAGGTGTCTTTTATACTGATAACAATGTCAAACAGGTGCCATTACTACAGGTAATGAGTGGAGGACAGAGGAGCCTCTTAAAGAAGTTACAGGTCCGTGAGAGCCAGAAATCTTGCTTGTTTGTAGGTGACCAAATACTTATTTTCCACCATAATTTGCAAATAAATTCTTAAAAAAATCAGGCAATGTGATTTTCTGGATTTGTTTTCTCATTTTGTCTCTCATAGTTGAGGTCTACCTATGATGACAATTACAGGCCTCTCTCATCTTTTTAAGTGGGAGAACTTGTATAATTGGTGGCTGACTAAATACTTTTTTTCCCCCACTGTATATATATATATATATATATATTTGATATGTAGCCAAGTGTATGGTAGGCCAAACAGGTTTTTGGCACAATTGGTGACAATTGGTGGCTGACTAAATACTTTTTTTTCCCCAATGTATATCCCATCAGTCTCTTGGGAACTCTCCCTTGTCCTGCACTCAGGAAATGTAAGCACTCCACAGCTACCTGTGACAGTTGGACAACACCTGCAAAATGGTGGATGGGACTCACATGGTGATGGCTACAGTCAGGGAGTTGGTGCCAACCCTCTGTAACCCTAGTTTGCAGGGTACCAGGATCGGAGCCTCAACAACTACAGTCAACAATTGTATAGCATTAGTCATACACTTTAAAACAAAAAAAAAAAAAAAATTGCATGGAAAACTTAGAAACAAAAACCAGGCTTGCTGCAACCACTCTTTGGTCAAAAGATCCAAACAGCTCCAAATGCTAACATGAAGAAAATTAGTTGGGAGTGCCGCAAATGTCTCCTTCCTCGCTCATAATGCAACATGAGGTTGGGCCCCTCTCACAACCACACCAGGTGAGTTAGCATCCACTTGTTCATGATGTAGTTTCTGAATATAACTTAATAGTTGCATACCGTCCTATGAGGAGCTCTGCCTTTTATACAAAGGCAGATACAAATACAGTAAAAAAACAAATGAGTGTACTGTGCATAACAACAAACAAAAAAAAGATATACCCCTCTGGACACACTCTTAAGTCTACACCACCACAAATACTGCATTTATACATGAGTACATCTGTGTATTGTATATCTGGAATTCCGTTCGAGCACCATAAAAACTTATACCACTGCAGTGATAAAGACACTGCTTTTCCATGCTGCCTGTTTTTTATTTTAGATAAATTTAGCATGTAATAGACTGGGTTGTCTATTTAACTATTGCCATAAAAGCTAAAGGTTAAAAAGGCAAATATTCAATAGTCATTGATTAGTTTTTATAGCCGTATTCAGAAAAATGGCAATATAAATCCATCAGCTTGAGAAAAAAAAATTTTTTTTCAAATTATGTTGATATATATATATATATATATATATATATATATATATATATATATATATATATGGAAACAGTTTATGGAATTAGCTTATACCCAAGCATGTTACTCTGGAAAAAGGAGAAATGTTGTTAGCTGGGCATTGAAAACAGTTACATCATAATTTATTTTACAGAGCTGCCCATATTCCAGACAAATTGGTTTCTAAATTGTAGCGTTCCATATTTTTGCATCCCTGGTACTGACAGGCCTCAAACCAGTGGTTGAAAACCTCACCCGCTGCTTCTATTAAAATTCCCCAAGCAAGCTATTGGAACCATAGTCGCAGGTTCTCCATGTAATGACAGGCAGTATTGTTAACAGGAGCTAAAAATATTTAAAACTGCACATTTCATCAGGAAATATCCACAAGTCCCTGTTCGTGCTGCTCAGTATAACAGCCCTTTTTCCGTCGGCCAGTGTCGTTGGTATTCATTTGAGGTTAACTTGTGGATTTGAACAAGGAGATCTTGCTTATTTCATGCTTTCTGGAAGGGACCAAGGTGCATGAGAATGAGCTTCATTCAAGCCAATAAAGCTGGTAGTTTAGTTTAGGTATGACTTTTATACTTTTAGTATGGGAAAGATGTTAATACACTTGCTAGCATTCATTGACGGTACATTAATCTTAAAATTTTGCTTAAAAGGGAATGCGTTTTTTTTGTAACCCTTTCAGCATCTGTGCCTGTGATCAGGAACATAGGATTGGCAATCACTGTTTGCTTGTCCGTGTTGGATCTCACATGTATCAGCAGAATTAATGGGCTCTGCCATGTGCTGGAGTTCAATAGAAACTTCATTGCTAATGCAGCATCCCAGTGGAGAAGATGGCAGCAGTGGTCCTTTTGTCGCTGCATTTGTCAGTGGCTGTGGAAGAATTCTCTCTGCTCCCAGCTCTTACCACAGCACGAAAAATGGAACAAATACAGTTAAAACAATTAAAGAGGACCTTTCACGTCCTCATATATATGCTGTTTTACATACCGCTAGAAAGCCGACAGCGCACCGAATTCAGCGCACTGCTGGCTTTCCCGGTATGTGCCCCGGGGCTGGAGTCATCGGCGGTCGTAGTTTCACGGTTTACTGTCAGAAGGGCGTTCCTGACAGTCTAGCTGCGCTGTGAGGAACGCCCTTCCTGATCGTTCTCGTTCGTAGACTTGTACTGGGGGGCGTTCCTCAAAGCTAAGCATTATCGCTGGGCAGTAAGGAACGCCCCCCTCCTGAGCGATGACGCTCAGCTGGGAGGAACGCCCCCCCACCCCAGTACAAGTCTATGAACGAGAACAGGGAGGGCGTTCCTCATAACGCAGCTAGACTGTCAGGAACGCCCTTCTGACAGTAAACTGTGAAACTACGACCGCCGATATCTCCAGCCTCGGGGCACATACCAGGAAAGCCGGCAGTGCGCTGAATTCAGCGCGCTGTCTGCTTTCTAGGGGTATGTAAACAGCTTATACATGAGGACGTGAAAGGTCCTCTTTAACTACTTATGCTACGTTCACACCTGCTTTCGGTTTTCCTTTCGTGGGGTCCGCCTAAAAAAGTGGTTACTTGCAGAAACCCATGGACCCCATAGACTATAATGGGGTCCTCTAGGTTTCCTCCTAGTTTCCGCCTGAAAGAGGCGGAAAAATGCATTTTTTTTTAAGCGGATTCAGGGACGGAAACCCCAAATGCAGACTGGGCGCAGTTGTGAACCTATCCTTAGCAGTGTTGCACTGGTACACTGCATTAAACCTGACACAGCACCATCCTTGTCTGCTCACTTTAATGGAGCTGAGCTGCAATACCAAAGAAATCCACATGTGTGTGCGTGGTATGGGTATAATCCACATGGGTGTGCATATCATTTACTGCCAGAAAGGGGCCTCAGTACTCCATCAAGTGCTGCTTCTTTTTGCTGATTATGGGGGAGCTATGGGTCAGACCTAAAGAACAGGTCAGTAATAACAGAATTACACCTAGGGCATTTTAATATTAATGACGTAGTGAACACTTACCTTACTTGCTGCTGGGAACTTCATCTTTTATTCCATATACAAATGAGCTGTTTGATGCCCTCAGAGCAGGGACATCCCTGCCGAAGTCACCATTTTCCTTTGCTGTTGCCATCTCCAAAACAGACTGGCATGTCCCATGGACAGCGATTTGCAGCAACCACAAAAGCACATGGTGCTCCAGCAGGTGTGGCCCCACCTCATGTGCGCCACACTATTCATTTGTATATGGAATAAAAGTTACATTTTTAGCAGCAAGACTCTTTGATAAAAGTACAGTATGTCGCTAACTTACCCTACAACTGCATTTAAATGGTTTAAAAGCAGTTTTGGTTGCGGTAGCCTTCCTTTCAAATTGTGTGACTATCTGGATCTATGTTTTTTTGTTTTTTTTTGGCCTATGATAAGCAGATTCTCATTTCAGCCACTAATCTGCACATTTTTTTTTACCATCGCATAAAAATATAACCTAGTGTTTTCAAAGACACTGAAGGGTATTTGTCCTTGATATACAGACGTGGACAAAATTGTTGGTACCCCTCGTTTAATGAAAGAAAAACCCACAATGGTCACAGAAATAACTTGAATCTGACAAAACTGGAATTTGCCAAACTACATGTTGACAAGCCACAAAGCTTCTGGGAGAATGTCCTATGGACAGATGAGACAAAAATCAAAGTTTTTGGCAAGGCACATCAGCTCTATGTTCACAGAAATTCTTTGCATCTTTCAATAGGTGCTACTCCACTGATTCTGCTACAGTTGGAACTTTTTCTTTAGCGCCCACAATTCCTGAGCAATCCGTGTGGTTAGTTTCAGTGCCAGACATGGTTATTAGGTGCTCTTCTATAATGTGGGTCATCCTAGACTGTCTTCTTCAGCCCAGGACCGCCCACCTGACAGTAATGAGCTTAATTAGCATATTGTTTGCTGACAGTGACGGCACTGATTGCTCAGGAATGGTGGGGGTGAGAATCAGTGGAAAGGAGCCTATTAAAGTATGTAAAGAGGCAGTGAAAGGACTTCTTTCAGTTTAGCCAAAATGGGGTGCTGTGTGTAGTACCTTTGATGAGGCTATGCCAAATAGTGAAACCTGTCACATGTTGCTATATTACATTGCAAATTAAAAGGTTTGTCCTGGATAGGCCATAAATATTTGTTCAGCTGTTCAGGATGCTTCTGATGCCCGTACTATGCAGTGCATGGAGCCGTAGGCAGATAGCTCCATGCCCTGTATAGTAGCTGGGCGCCATTACTGCAGCTCAGCTCCCATTGAGTTGAAGGGCACAGAGCTATCTGCTTCTGGTATAGTAAAGTAAAGGGACTGTATGTACCCCCCAAACAGCTGATCCGTGTGGAGGTCAGCTGTTGGCTCTTGCATCGATCACATATTTATGACCTATCCTAAAATAAATAAAAAATAAATAAATCAAATAAAATCCAGACATCCCCTTTAAAAATGGCAAAAAAAACTGTAGTATCTTGCTATTGGTATTGTTGTTTCTGTTTCATTGACCGAAAAATAAAAAAAGTTATAGCTCTAAAAATATGGTGGGTATCTCTGTAATTGTATTAACCTTGCAGAATAAATAGCATGCCTTCTGCTGGTCAAAGCTGTAAAGAGCAACACCCAAATGCAACCCCTCTGCCCCGATTTCCCCCCCCCCCCCCCCCAAAAAACAAAACAAAACAAAACAAAACACTGTTTTTCAGTGTCTTATATGTACCCTAGATGTATGGTGCCTTTTAGAAAATGCAACTGATACCACAAAATCAAGGTTGTTGATGGAACAAAGGTTATGGCTCTTGGAAAGTATGGGGGAAAAAAAACTGTAAAAGATCAGCATTCTTAAATCCAAAATAGGAATAGTCTGTAAAGGATATCAATTATTACTGTTATGATAAAAAAAATATATATATTTATTGGTTAACAGTTACAGTGATGTGCACTTAGACATTGTAAAACAGTAAGAAATACAGGAGGTGATATAACTTAAAGCAGCTACAGATGTAACAACCTTTAACTTGACTTTTAACACTTCAAATACCATGATACAGCAAACTTCAACTTGAACTTTTACATATGCCATTGGAAAGGCAATGTGTGCTGCATCTGTATAAGAGTTCTATATTGATTAACTTATATTCAGTTTTTACCTTTTGTATGATTATTGTTGCTTAAGCACAAACATTTCCTTGAAAGTTTCTAGATTAAATGGTCTTGTTATGAAGCTACTGTCAGTTAGTGAAAGCTGCTGTACCTCATACTACTGGCCACAGGTAGGTATCAATTTTTAGATGTTCGTTTGACTCCCTGCTTTCCAAACCCCATAATTCTCCCCCCCATTATGAATTTTTTTGGGGAAAAACTGTGTGTTTGTGGGACCTTCTTACAGGCTTTGTATTTTGTCACCTGTATTCTATGAGCTGGTGTAATTCTGGGGGTACTAAATTTATATAGTGTTGTGGTGTGTTTTGTGTGTGCGTTTGTGTTTTTTTTTTTTTTTTTTTTTTTTTTTTATAAAAAAAAAAGATACAAACCTGTACTGACACCTGTAACATTTTTATATTTCTGTGTACGAGGATGAATAAGGTGTCGTTTTTTTGCTGGGCCAGGTGTACTTTTTAGTTATACAATCTTGCCGAATGTATGATGTTTTTATGTTCACTTTTTATTCACATTTTTATGGGAGGCAAAATAGCAAAAAAAAAAAAAAAGGGGCGGTTTGGCGCTTTTGATTTTTTTCCACCACTGTGGCGCTGCTGTGGTTTTTTATGTTTGTAGACCGGGCGTTTTCGGATGTGGGGATGCATAATTTGTTTATGCTTGTTTTTGTTTGTTTGTTTTAAATCTGGGGAAAGGGGGATGATTTGAAATTTAGGTTTTTATTAAAATTGTTTTCTTTTTTTTTTTTTTTTTTTTTTTTTTTTTAAACTTTCATAGACTAGCCTCAATAATAATATTCCTATAACAGGCTTGGGAGTCTTGAGAAGGCTTCTGGCGGCCGTAGGAAAAGGACCGCTACTGCGATCTCGCCACGCAGGAGCCGTCGTGCAACAAAGAAGGGGTGGGTTTTAGCCACACAATGCCTGAGATCAGAGTGGACGCAGATCACAAGTATTAGTGCCAGGTCTCCGCTGTACGTTACAGCAGAGACCCGATAATATTTCTCTTACAGCCTTGCTTCTGTTTTCAGCACTATATGTGTGAAACAATATCTTTTAAATTCTCTTATTCTGGATAAGGTGATCTAAATTAATTGTCCGATTGGGGTATCTCACTTTCTTTCTTCAGCATCTTTTTAAAGGGTTTTCTCATGAACATGACTTTAAACTTATAGACAATTAAAAGTTGTGTTTTTGCAACGATAAGTCATTAATAATTTTGCAGCGTTATAAAAAATGTTCTGTAACGATGTTAGTGGTGAAAGTCTGTTGTCTTAATCAGTTGTCAATGGATGCGTCCATGAATGAAGGAACTTTTTATGGTCTGGGGCTTGTCATAAACCCAACCATGATTACCTTACTGTGGTCATGTTATCAGACAAGGACACCACATGCACAAGAAGACAGTCACAGTAAGGAAAATAGATTTCTGGCAAATACCAAACCTTAGAAAATTACTGTATTTGCAACTGATCAAGACTGCAGGCTGTCACCATTATGATGGTTACTAAAAATGTTTAAATCTTTAAATTTGAATATGGTTATATTCTTGGGAAACCCCTTTTAACATTGTGTAATTCCCTGTAGACTGTAGTTTCCCTGTTTTGATGCGTGGTACCATCACCATATTGACATATCAGAGCTCCAGACACAGAGTGCTCAGGTGCCATACCTTATTTGTATATAGTATATACTGGTGTTGGTCCACTGGCATTTGTTGTAATGTACAGCTGGTAAACGTATCGTATGTGTTATGAAAGATTCATATGAGAATTTTTTTTTTTTTTTCTTTCTAACATGATTCACATCATTGGGACTTCAGGAAAGTGGTGAAGAGGAGAGGTTGTGCAGTGCTAAAACAAATGGGTAGCATTTGAGGTCTTGCCATCATCCACCAGACTGTAGCCACAGTCTTAGGGTCCACTCATTGGCACTTTAGTCATTTTAATGGCCAAAACCAAGACCAGGCAAAACTAATACACTCTGTTATGCTTAGTGGCCTTTTCGATCAGGGGGTGGAGCATGTGGAAATGATTCTTTTTGATGCTCTTGGAATTTTAGTGTTATGCCCTGAACCTTAGTTTTCAGAACTGGGCTATTTTCCTGGTTCAAGACCAGACACGTTTTTGTGTTTTTCGTGCCTTTGCTTTTGCTATAACATTTTTCCTTAAGATTATTCAAATAAATTTGTGCCTTTTTTGGTGATACATGGGGATTTGTTAACTTTATTTTTACATGCTTTTTTCTGGTAAAATGTCTTTCACATGTTTTAACATTTTTATTTAATAGCACATAATGCTACTACATATTTTTTTTTTTTTTAAATAGTCCTCCATCTTCAATTTTATGTAGGTGAAAGATAATGTGTTGCCAGGGGTGGGGATAGAACCTGTGATGTGAGCGTGGTATTTATTTTTATACATTGTGCCCTCATATGGTCATACTAGATCATTGGGGGCATTTTTTTTCATAATTTCCCCAGTTACAGAAGCAATAAACACTCCTTAGTTATACTATAGCTAAACTTAGCTCTAGGACCCAGCATCTCCTTTAGTACCCGGTCCCCAGTGGATCACATGACTGCTAGGCTGCAAGGAGAGCTGTATTATGGCTGTTTCCATAGCTGTATATACAACACTCATTGAGTGCTGTATTTACATGGGTCAGGAAGGCAGGGAGAATAATAAACCATCCCTCCCTTCTTCTGCGGATGCACAATATTGTACTGATCTCTTCAAGGACGTACAAATACGTCCTTGCAGAGATAGATGTTGACCCCCCCAGATGTATATAGTCAATAGATGGTTGGCATATGGTTAATCTGAGATCAGTTTAGACTGTTCTTTGTTGCACTATTCAGACCATATGAAGCACATTTCTGTGTATGACAAAATGATCTATATCTATATACTGGGATTTGCTGACATTATGTATTTTAATAATAAAAAAAGAGGTTACCATTAAGTCATGTGGTGCTATTAATAGAATACTTATATGGGGTGGACATCTTTGCCCTCCAGACCTAGCTGATGTAATAAACACTTGCCAGACAGAATAATGCTCTTTGTATACATGTGCAAGTCACTTGTTTCTATGTGAATAGCATCAGGAGAAATTAAGTCAACAATCTCTGGGAGTTTATGTCCATGGAAATAATTTCTTGGCTTCAGACTTGCAATGCCTTGTCAGATTTCATGCATAGAATTGCTATTTTCTGTTCTGAATTCAAAGGACGTCAATGTAAATTTTCTTGAAGGACACAGGATAAAAAGAAAGTTCTGTTGAACTGCTGCATGATGAGCCAGGGTCAGATCTATACGTAGATGAAATCCCTTTTTAACACATTTCTGGATAGCTGCTTCCCATTCAGCATTTGTTTGCCACGTACATTAAATATTTATATGCATGTCAGTTTGAGACTTCATAACTTCTTTTCAAAAGCTCCTGCCATAGTGTCAGCAGAAATGTGTAGTTTATGACACTGCACCTGGTCTAGATTGCAGAGGATGAATTTAAGATTTACCCTCAACCGCAAAGGATTTCGGAGATGAGATTGGCTGAGCAAAAAGCCCAGGGTAGACTTGCTGGTAGCTGAGAACATACAGTACATGCCTTGCTGGGCTGCACACAGGGAGAGAAGAGACCCTGAGCCCATCGACCGGTGGTTTGACAGCAATTATTGGCAAGATTCTTCAAATTAACAAATGACACGACAATAAACAGAAATGCCGTCTGCAGAAAGAAAAGGGAAACTTTTGTTTATCTGGTCAGGTGGTTTAGATTAGCTGAGATGCTGGTCTGTATTATGTTACTTTAAATCATTGCGTCCCAGCAGGACATAAATTATGAAGATTGCTACAGTATGTTTCATCCAATGTAGAAACAACAAATTGGAATCTTTTTTACGGGCATATCACAGCATTTTGGCAGAGATCTGGGCTGCATTAAATTTAACACGAGCTATGGCTCATATGTTATTCCTTAATACACATACTGTTATTTGCATACAGCCAGTTGTAAAATGAAAACTGTTTGGCCGAAGATTTCTATGTTTGAATGAAAGGAAAGAATCACGCAGAATATTACAAGACGTGGCTGCGTCACTGCTGAGCCATGTGCAGAAACCCAAGCATGTCCCGTAGACCTGGGCACTGGACGTCATGACACGGCATCATAATAGCTGAGATTGACAATATTTTAAAATTATTATTTAATATTTAAAAAAGGCTGTTTCAGTGACCTATCACTCAAAAGGCATTAAGCGCCTTTTGTAACAAAACTGTCACTGGGAAGGAGTAATGGCCAATGCCAGTAAGTAATAACCTCTCTTTTTTTCTGGTGTAGTTTAGAAATTGTATCTTTTTATAGAGGTTTTCCAGGAAATATCATTAAAGACATTGGTATCCTTGTGAGTGTCCCTCAGTATTTGCCAGTGTCTGACCCCTGAAGGGCTACAGTGCTCCAGCCCCCTCACTGGCCAACCTCACACAGCTCCATCTATGTCGTTTTAATTTAAATCTTTCATCTGCAGTACCAAATAATTCCACAAGGATGAGCGTGGCTCTGGATCAAGTTCTGCTGTGATAAGATCTCTGCGCTCAGACCCTTCTTTTTGCTGGCAATAGGGCACATTATTAAAGGGGTATTCACATGAACATAATCATATCTATATTGGTAGATAATTAAAAGTTAAACATTTTTGCAAATATAAGTAGTTAAAAATTCTGCAGAGTTTTAAAGATTTTCTCTCACTATCTTAGTGGTGACATTTGTTGTCTTGATCGGTTGCCAATGGATACGACCACAAATGCAGAAACTTTCTATGGTCTGGGACTTGTCAGGAACCCAGCCATGATTTTCTTATTGTAGCTGGGTTATCAGGCAGGGACACTACATGTATCAGAAGATATCCCGGTCACAATAAGGCAATCATAGCTGATTTTCTGACCTTAGAAACTTCCTGCATTCATGGTCGTATCCACTGGCAACTGATCAAGACAACTACTTGTGACTACAAGATATTTAAAGAAAATCTTTAAAACTCTGCAAAATGTTTAATTACTTATATTTGCAAAAATGTTTAACTTTTAATAATCTACAAATTAAAAAATGGTTATGATCATGGGAATACTCCTTTAATGTTATATCACTTTAACTGTGGTTGATACAAGCAAGTCAGCTGTGAGAAAGTAGAAAAATCCAGCTCACCCAGCGCCTGTTATATGGCTGCATGAAAGTGCAGTTAAAAACTTTTTTGGAGAGCTTTAAGAATAAATCCAACATATGAGGAAAACTAAAATGAAGACTGTTTCAAGTTCCATTAAGATCCAAAAACACACACAGCCTTACAACCTTTAATCTTATAAGGCCTGGAATGCCTAATAGTCGGCTACTTTGTGAGTTTTAGATCTTATGAAGCTATGATTCTTTTACATCAGACTTGGGGGGGGGGGGGGTTGTGTGTTTTCTAATAGGTCCATGAAAAAATGAATCCAGCCTCTTTATAAAAAAACAAACAGGCCCATCTAAATATAGGCCATAGAGATACAGTATTATATTCAGTGCCTTGCGAAAGTATTGGGGCCCCCTTGAACTCTTCAACCTTTTGCCACATTTCAGGTTTCAAACATAAAGATATAAAATTTTTATTTTTTGGTGAAGAATCAACAACAAGTGGGACACAATTGTGAAGTGGAATGAAATTTATTGGTTATTTTAAACTTTTGTAAAAAATAAAAAACTGAAAAGTGGGGCGTGCAATATTATTCGGCCCCTTTACTTTCAGTGCAGCAAACTCACTCCAGAAGTTCAGTGAGGATCTCTGAATGATCCAATGTTGTCCTAAATGACTGATGATGATAAATATAATCCACCTGTCTGGACTTTATGGAAGAGTGGCAAGAATAAACCAATTTCTCAAAGATATCCATAAAAAGTCTCGTTTAAAGTTTGCCACAAGCCACCTGGGAGACACACCAAACATGTGGAAGAAGGTGCTCTGGTCAGGTGAAACCAAAATCAAACTTTTTGGCCACAATGCAAAATGATATGTTTGGTGTAAAAGCAACACAGCTCATCACCCTGAACACACCATCCCCACTGTCAAACATGGTAGTGGCAGCATCATGGTTTGGGCCTGCTTTTCTTCAGCAGGGACAGATGCCCGAGTGCCCCTAGTAGTCACCTACAACCCACAGCTGGAGCTCCTACGAAGGATTGCCAAGGAGCTCCAACCTGTGCTACATAGGGACAACAGACTCAAGGACATATTTCCAGTCCCCCCTCTCCTTTCCTTTCGACAACCACCAAACCTGAGGCGTATTATCGTCCGGAGTGCCCTGAAGGCCCCAACTGAAAATGGCACCTCACCTTGCCTACATAAAAGGTGCATGACCTGCAAGCACATCCACACCACTGACAGTGTACCTATCCCACAGTCACAACAGGTGCACAGAATTAGGGGGACATTTTCCTGCAGGTCTTCCAATGTGGTGTACCTCATAATGTGTGTGCAATGTCCCACCACAGGCCTCTATGTGGGGGAAACAGGGCAGAGACTCAGTCAACAAATGAACTCATGCAGATCCAATATTAATAACAGCAGAACAGATCTCCCAGTGGCCGCACATTTCTCCGGAGAAAACCACTCTATTGAAGATTTGCGGGTTGTGGTTTTAATGGGACATTTTAAGACGCAGGAGAAAAGAAAAGAATGGGAGTATAAATTTATGCAAAAATTTCAAACTCTGCAATTTGGACTTAATATTCATGCCAGCTTCAAATCACACTATGTATGAACTGTGAGGGACACAAATCACCTCCTGATAGCAAACAGATAACAGCAAGAATTACTGATCCCTCCGTCACACACCACAAGTTTCCAGACTCTTTTTTTGACCTGTTGTAAATAACTTCTCTACTTAGATTGCATTTTTTTTAAGGACTCTAAAATGCTTTGAAAACCATGTGTATAAAAATCTGTGAATTTTCAGTTCTTGTATCACACCATGTCTGATGAAGGGAGCTAGCTAGTACTCCTGAAAGCTTACTTATAAATATACTCAGTTAGCCTCTAAAAGGTATCGCCTGATTTCTTCACTCTTCCACTACTTTCAATGGCTAACACGGTACAACATTATACTACTTTCTTCAGCAGGGACAGGGAAGATAGTTAAAATTGATGGGAAGATGGATGGAGCCAAATACAGGACCATTCTGGAAGAAAACCTGTTGGAGTCTGCAAAAGACCGGAGACTGGGACGGAGATTTATCTACCAACAAGACAATGATCCCAAACATAAAGCAAAATCTACAATGGAATGGTTCACAAATAAACGTATCCAGGTGTTAGAATGGCCAAGTCAAAGTCCAGACCTGAATCCAATCGAGAATCTGTGGAAAGAGCTGAAAACTGCTGTTCACAAACGCTCTCCATCCAACCTCATTGAGCTCAAGCTGTTTTCCAAGGAAGAATGGGCAAGAATTTCAGTCTCTCGATGTGCAAAACTGATAGAGACATACCCCAAGCGACTTGCAGCTGTAATCGCAGCAAAAGGTGGCGCTACAAAGTATTAACTTAAGGGGGCCGAATAATTTGGCACGCTCCACTTTTCAGTTTTTTATTTTTTACAAAAGTTTAAAATATCCAATAAATTTCGTTCCACTTCACGATTGTTTCCCACTTGTTGTTGATTCTTCACCAAAAAATAAAAATTTTATATCCTTATGTTTGAAGCATGAAATATGGCAAAAGGTTGAAAAGTTCAAGGGGCCGAATACTTTCGCAAGGCACTGTATATCATTTACAGCACAAAGGATAGAAACTAGCATAACATAGCTAGTAGGAAAACTACATTTGAATTACATTTTATAGAATCTACATGAATTAGTAACTGAAATTTTATTAAAAGGACATTAAACTTCAACTTTTTCAGTTATGAGTCCCGACAGCCAGCCCACCTGCTGGATTGTTGTACTAGAAATGCTGGAGATCTATAAAGATATACAGATCTATAAAGCAAAAAATGTAGGTGAAAAAAAAGTAAAAAAATATGCATCATACTTTAACAGAAAAATCCTTGTTATCTGTCGCATTGGCCTGCATTTGTTCATTCTAGGGTTTTTGCTAAGTTGCAGTTGTCAAGAAATATGTCGCTCTTATCTTATCAGTGCATTGTCTGATTGCTTTTTATGCCTGGATGATCAGTCGTACATTAGAGCCAGTAATTTCCACCTTTCATTAACCTTTGTATAAAAATATTACATAGTATTTCCAAAGATGTTAGGGGGAGGGGGTGTTTGGTTTCACTGAACAGAATTTTCATAGACCACATCCCATGGTCTAAAAGTACAAATCTCATCTCAGTGTAATAAAAGTTTTATTAGGAATTGGGTGGCATCTGCAGTGTCTTGGATGATATTATGCTAAGCAGTGTTAGGCAGGTGCAGCAATTTATGCTGTCAACCTGTTATTACTTCTAAAATTGCTGCATTTTTCATATGCATAAAGGGAAGGTCAAGAGCATCACTCTTTGTAAGGCTGTGTTCTAACATTGTTGCATGTAGACAAAACCCTGCGTGCCTGCGGTGACCAATGGCTACGTAATTTTGCTGGTAAAACAAAACATGTATTTCTTTAAAAATCATGTAGTCATTGGCCACTGCATGTGGTGTGGGGGCCCACATGTTGCTGCTGCTACAATGTTAGCAGACAGTCCCAACCATTTCTTACATGCTTCATAGAGTTTAGTGTGAATACGTATTTATTAATAAAAATATTATGTCTAATAAAAGGAAAGGGGCCATTCACACGCCTAAAAAAATTGAGGCGGACATCTGCCTCAGATTCCTCTTCATTTTCCGGCCACTTGGCTCCCCACTGTGGTAAGCTGTTGAACTTTTTCCTCACTGATTTGGCTCAATGAACGAGTCTATTCATCGTGGTGTCTCATGACGTGGACTCTGTGGCTGAATGATCTGTGTATTCTGTGGCAAGATCAAGTAGGATGCCTTCTTTTTCAATGTCCTGCTTCGATTTCTGCCTCCCATTGAAAACAATTGGAGGCCGGATAAGGGCGGAATTTGCCACTAATTTTGGGACGGCATCCACCTCAAAATCCATGCCAGATTCCCAAAGGGTGCTTTTTTTTTTTTTTTTTTTTTTTTTTTTTTTTATCAAATAATTTTCAGCCCACTGGATGTGGTCTATTAGGATTCATTTTTGAATAAAAATACTGAAAAATATGGCCATTCTTGCATGATTCTTACATGGCCTCACACGCATGTACAAATGGCTAGTTGAAGTGCTTATCCAAATGATTACTTATGTTTAGATACCCCACTGTTCCCATTTCAATACTTCCCAGGTCCCTGGTGGTATCTATATTTCCTGATTCCTACAGAATTTGTCACTCGGCCAGTCACTGGCTATGGCTGGCCACCAGTGTGGCCAGTGGTTTGCTTAGCTGTTATTTCCTGTGTGTAAAGAATAGAGACTGGTGCGAACCCTGGATGCATCAGAATGGGAGTGGTATTGTTTAGAAAGGTAAATATAATTTTTAAAGCTGATCCTTTTCTAATAATTTTATTTGGTTGTACAGACACTTTAAAGCTATTCATACACTACTTGTTTTTCAGTAAACTGTCATATAAAAGAGGTTATCTAACAAATTGAAAAAAAAAATCCAATCATTTCAACACGATCAATACAAAAATACTCTGCAGCGTCAGTTTGACTGTTTCCTATTCTGTTTACCCACCCCTATACAGCTTCCTTTTCTGTCAGCACTTGTACCACATGTAACTATCAAGCAACTGCATCTCCCAGGAATGCATGGTAGTTTGGCAGTTTCTATCCCCACCCCACAGTTGTATGCTCAGTAGGAGAGGGCAGGAAAACGTGAAAGTAAAACTAGGCAGGGACCTGCAGAAAAAGCAGAGAGATGGAGGAGGAGAGAGGAATTTACTGACCCATTTACTCGGGTATACTGGTGTAAATGTGGCACATCTTTGGCACAGGGCCCTCTTTTGCACCAAAGATGTCTCATTGTTTCTTCCTCTGGGGATGTCTTGGCCAGACAAATGTACTGTAACCCACGCCAAATAGCTGGTGGCTGGAGCCACTTTATAATTCAGGTCCCTCTTGTGCCAGCTAGGAACTTAAGACTTGCATACAGAACACCAGTCTTAATAAATTCCCCCAGTATCTCACAGCTGTAGGTGAAAATTACAATGGCAACACCTCACACCGCAGGGAAATAGGTGAGCTTAGATCTTGATTCTAGATTATTTTTTATTGGTATTATGCAGTTTTAACTAATTCCATCATTCTATATCCTTTAGAAAGGGCCGAGTGTACAGTGCATGCTACTTGTGCCATCTTGGACACAGCACAGTACGCTTGTGCACTTTGAAGGAAGTGTAAGAAGCAGTGAAGAGGATTCCTGATTTGAAGAAGAGTCATTGCTGATCACGCGGCGCACAGGGTAATGCCTACTGTGCTCCAAGAATCATTTGCATATAGGATAAAACTTTTTTTTTTTTTTTTTTCTTTTGAAAAAAAGGAGGAATGGATTTCTTCAGGAGAGGTATGCCTAGATTGCCTTTCTCAAGGATATATAATGATTGGATTAATTAAAATTGAATAATACCAGTGATAGACTCTCCTAATACACTATTCCTATCAATGAGAGGTTTTTGCAGTGCCGCTAACATTTTTCACAACTGTTGTGTGCTCTCTCCATTTCAGTTCACTAATAGCCAGAAATAACTCTACTAATATTGTTCCAAGGTGCTAGAACATGTTACAAAATGTTGTGTGAAGGTGAGGTATATAAATAAACATGTAATGAAAAAGCTGCGACTAACCATTTACTGTAAGTTTAACATTTACCTTCATATACGTGTAGGGAACTGCCATTCTACTAGTATAAATGTACTGGCTTCTTTGCCCCTGCAGTTTGGCTCAGAGACCCCAGGCATTTAGTGCAAGTTTTGTTTTGAAATACAGTGAGTCAGACACATGTGAGGCAGAGCTGCTGGGGGGAGAGAGTGAGCAGAGCTGCTGAGCCAGACATGTTAGCTGGGGAGCTAAGAGCCACTTGTCCTCTTACTTCACAGTATATAGTTAGGTATGTGTTCCCCCTATATACTCCAGGACCTAGCTGTAACCGTAGTTGGGATCCATATATATATATGTTCAGGGCAGTGATAGGTTAGGCTTCCGAGGCCAACTGCTAGTTAGGGCCCGGTGGCACTAGTGTTTAGCTGGCAGGTTAGGACTCAGTGTTAGGGTGTCAGGCCTGCATCTACTGCCGTCCCGCGCCCTGTTTGCTGCCTGTGAGAATCTCACCATCATCATCATCATCTCCTGTCGGCTGTCTGTCATCTCCTGGAGAATCCGAGGATCCACAGTCATCCACAGGGGCCCCTGCATCTCTTCTGTTGCCTGGAGGTATTGTGCACTGGACTCTTGCTATATATTTATATATATACCCGGGTATATAACCTAAGACGGTTGGGACTTGCTGGTTGTTGTGTATTGCTGTGTTCTGAGTATATTGTATGTATGTATTATTACCCTGTTGATTCTTATAAAGCTACTGTTATAACCTTATGTGGTATCTGTATGTATTCTTCAGACTGTGAGATTAGTACAGTGATCCTAGTTAAGGCTACTAACTGTACTTCATGGGTAAGTCCCAGGAAGAGTCCTCCCTGTAATCAGGGCTCTATCCTGGGTGGAGGCACTGATATATTTCATATATGTTCCCACTCTTCCCTTCAGCGGGCTTCAGGTCCCATTATACACACAGGTCAGCGCCAGAGTCTGTTGCGGGAGGGATAATACTCATACCCCCCCCATGGGCTACTCGTATGAGGCTTTATTCATATTTTTCTGTTTATAGAAAATCTTTTTCTGAGTGTTACAATAAAGTGTTCAGCCAATCCTATTAAGTACTTAGGTTCACAAAAATAGTATGTTACGGAATAGTTTTGGCTTGCTGGTTAAGATGCCGCTTCCATACAATGCTATTCAATAGGATTAATATGCGGATGCATTGCCTAATAAGACATTTCTGGACTATATGTGTGTTACAAGCATCATATCATTTACAGGGGAAGGAATAGTTTTTTGGCTCAGTCTTTAAGAAAGTGTGAGACCAGATATATTATGAGATTAGTTAAAAGACTTTGCAAGTTGCCTTAAGCTTTTCCAGGATATTTGATCTGAGGGGCAGTGTGTGGTTTGTCACACCTATTTCTGAAAAAATGCAGAGCTTCAGCAAAGCATGGTCAATTTCTGAAGTTACAATACCATTTAGGATTGAGGCAAAGCCAGCCCTGAGTTAATGGCTTAAAATATGGTAATGAAGGAAGGAGATTAGCGATGGTTGGTGTGCATATGGCTGCTGGGTGTAGTCATTACACATCTGTGTGTAAAGAATAAGTTTGGCATTATTTTAGAGGTTTTTGGTCTTCATCACAAATAAAAAAGCAAATTATATTAAAGCGTTATCCAATATATAATATAAATTAAAATGTTGTAAAACATACAATGCATTACACCATTCTTTTACCACTGGCAATCCAGTGCTAATGCTATTTCTGTGCTTCTGGTCTTTGTTTATAAGTGGCCCGGTGCCCAGTGCAGTCAGGGGCTGCAGGGATCATACTGGCATTAGGATGCTGGTAGAATTGTACATGACAGCTACAGGGGCCACATGCCGGGCGCTTGGAAACAAAGACCAGGAGGACACATTTCACGTGTGTGTGTGTGTGTGTGTGTGTGTGTGTGTGTGTGTGTGTGTGTTTTGTTTTGTTTGTTTGTTTGTTTTACATTTTTTTTTTTTTTTTTTTTTTTTTTTATACAGGTGAATAACCCCTTTAACTTAATGTCTTTTTAATGTCTAGTTTAAAGTCACGGTCATGAGCAGTGGAAACCTTATAAAATTGCATGTAAAGTACTGATAGAGTTTAAATACAGGACTCTCAAGGTGCTATCTCTCCAACCCGCTGAAATGGTGTCCTGAGCAGCATCAAATGCAAGTGTGATAAATGACAAGGACCTATAGACTATGCAACGGACAAATGGCATCTTAACCAATTGTGAGATGGTGTTTAAGGCTGGATTCACACCAGTGTCCAAACTCTGTTCGAGGATTCCGTCCCTGAATCCACTTGAAAAATGCAGAGAGAAAAGTCCTGCAAACAGGACTTTTCTCTCTGCATTTTTCAGATGGAAACTGCTTTTTAAGCGGATTAGGTTTCTATTCTTTGGGTCCACAAGCGGACCTGAAGAACGGAAAGCCAAACGCTAGTGTGAACCTAGCGTAAGAATACAAGCATCCCTTACGTAGAAGATATACAGGTAGCAGATTGGGAAGAGAGCCCAGAACGCTCATGTGTTGTAGATGTTACATTACTGGTGCAGCCAAGTACACAGACCATTGAGGAGCACCAGAGCTGGAGCGCTGGAACTGAAGATGGATTTACCAGGTGAGTCCAAAGTCTTTTTATTTAAATTTTGTCTCATCCTAAAAAAAATCCTTTAATTTGAAGAAATTGTAATACCCCTTTAAAACCTCCTCCGGGTTTAAAACATTTTTCATTAATTTAGCCATATAATAGGTTTGTTCCAAGAAATATGCAATGTAGGTACAGATGTTAGTTGAGGTATTTGGAAGGTCATGTATAAGGCTTATATAACTGTTAAGCCTCTTGGACATGGTTGTTTTATTATCAGATAGTGAACATGAGCCGTTTATGGGGTTATCATGCCCACACTGACAGATGTTACATACTTGCCAGTAAAAGAATATTTCATCTACAGACAAGTTTCTCCTTGGTTTCTTATAGACAACAAAAGTTATTTTAATGCCACAAGAACCTACAAACACTATAAAAGAAACCTGTGGGATACCGCAAGATGATCAAATTGAATACTTGCCTGCCAGCAGCGAAACACATCTCTCAGCTTTAGTGGCTGTCTGGCTAAATCGGTCATCCTCAAAGTCTATCAAGTAACAGAGAATCTGTGAAACATTATTATACTGCAGGACTAGGGAGACGGAGCAAAGTTTGCTGGAAATCCCATCTAAGATCACAGCAAACGGATTGTCAAATGCTTTTTCAATACCATATACAGTAATACCTCGTACATTCGCGAGGTTAGGTTACAGAACCGGTCGCGGATCGCGAGGAATCGCGAATGTTTGGTACAAGCGCTTAGAAGTGCTTACAATGCCAATTTCTAATGTTTAACCCTTAAATATCAATAAACTTTACCCTACAGTACTGTACAGTATACTAAAGTATACTGTACAGTACTGTATATTAATACATTCATTCATTTTTCTTATACACTCACAGTAAAATGAAACTAATTACCGGGTACGTAACGAACAGGACGCTACTACCCAATAGCGAAGGTGTTTTTTTTAATTAAATTTCACAGATCTGAGAAAAAAGAGCAAAATCTATATATGTTAGTTGCCAAAAAAATATCGCGAATCTGTGAATTCGCAAATTCGGAAACGCGAGTGTACGAGGTATTACTGTAGTGTATATGTTAGATTGTCAGCTTTGTGTCTCAGTCTGTTTTACTGCATCTGGGGTGTGTTATATTTTTCTTCTTGACTGTAAAGTGCAAGAAGTAATTTTGTAACTACGTAATATAAAAAAAAAAAAAAAAAAAAAAAAAATGAGCCTCTCAAAATTTAGTGACATACAATTGTATTGAAAAAAATGTAATGTAATTACACGCGGCATTTAATATAAGCACCAGAATTGCTGTGACTTTGCTCAAAACCGGCTCTAAACCATTTGCGACTTTAACTATCTTAAGTACAGTACCCAATGAACCCAAGTGTCTTGCTTATGCAGCAAAATTTCATCAGGAAGCACTTGGGGTAAACGGGTGCTGGCTACCCTAATGTACACCATTTGGATAGCAGATGTGATAAGTCCATGTTATGGTGTCTTGTTAAATAAGAACTACAGATCATTTCTGTCGGTGAGACAATTTTCTCTCTGTTGCTGCCAGTTGTCTTTGTGAGTACTTGAGGCCGTGTGTTTTTCAGTCCACCAAAAGATTAGTAAATATCTGCCCGCCGCCACTGAGTGCTTTGGTTCTCAATCCAATCTTTCTGTATTAGACATACACAGTAACCTCTTTTATATTATTGGCTTATAGTTATATTGTCACAATATAGTCCATGCACAAACACAGGGTTTTCCTAGTTCACAGAAACTGATGACCTATTCTACCTATCTTAGCTGTCGCTGGCACCACAACTAGCACAAAGAATGGAGCCGGAAGCACAGCTCCATTCCATGTGTAGTGGCTAAGCTGGTTTACTGGAGCTCAGCTTCCATTAAAAAGAATGAGAGTTGAACTATTACGGCTACCACACAGAGAATGAAATTGTGTATCTGTCTTCATTCTCTTTAATAGTTCTGGTGCTGGTAGTTGCGGAGAACAGCTGATTGGTGGGGTTGCCAGATGTTGGCTCTCAATGGTGATAGGCTGCAATGCCAAGCACAGCCAGTATACAATGTATGGCACTGTGCTTGATAAGCACTGAAGAAGCCACAGCACTTATTTAAATGCTGCATCCATTCACAACAGATCTGTGAGGGTTCTAGGAATTGGACCCCGACCGAACATACAGTGGGGAAAAAAAAGTACTTAGTCAGCCACCAATTGTGCAAGTTCTGCCACTTAAAAAGATGAGAGGCCTGTAATTGACATCATAGGTAGACCTCAACTATGAGAGACAAAATGAGAAAACAAATCCAGAAAATCACATTGTCTGATTTTATAAGAATTTATTTGCAAATTATGGTGGAAAATAAGTATTTGGTCAAAAACAGAAGTTCATCTCAATACTTTGTTATATATCCTTTTATATCTTCACAAGGTTGGCACACACTGTTGCTGGTATATTGGCCCATTCCTCCATGCAGATCTCCTCTAGAGCAGTGATGTTTTGGGGATAGTGGAGTTTGGAGTGTGACTGTTTGAGGTTGTGGACAGGTGTCTTTTATACTGATAACAATGTCAAACAGGTGCCATTACTACAGTTAATGAGTGGAGGACAGAGGAGCCTCTTAAAGAAGAAGTTACAGGTCTGTGAGAGCCAGAAATCTTGCTTGTTTGTAGGTGACCAAATACTTATTTTCCACCATAATTTGCAAATAAATTCTTAAAAAAATCAAACAATGTGATTTTCTAGATATGTTTTCTCATTTTGTCTCTCATAGTTGAGGTCTACCTATGATGTCAATTACAGGCCTCTCTCATCTTTTTAAGTGGGAGAACTTGCACAGTTGGTGGCTGACTAAATACTTTTTTTCCCCACTGTACATATGCCTGTTTTTCCTCCTAAAACCATGTCATGCCTGTCCATTGTGTGTGTGTGTGTGTGTGTGTGTGTGTGTGTGTGTGTGCGATATTGCATCTCAGCCCCTTGCTGAAATACGATTTCCAAACTTCCGGTGATGTTGCAGAGTCTGGGGCAGAAGGCACTAACTCCGATGACTCCTATGGATGGAGGGGGTGTTGCACAGCAGTGATGATGGTGGTGGGAGGGGGTGCAGGGCACAGTAAATGGAACAGTCATGGCCATGGAATGCTGAGTATAGAGAAAGGAGTGAATAGAAAGGGTTGGAACACAACCACGAGGTACACTTAAGAGAGATAGTATGGCGCTTTGGAGGGCGTTCTCTACTACAGTAAGGGACTTTGATTTAGCAGTCAGAAATGCGCACACCTGGAAGCCTTGGATGTAAGCAAGCAGAATTTGTAACGGGAATGCTTGAGGGATGTGTGAGTGAACAGCGAGACTATGGGATACTTTATAGAAATTAAATTAATACCCGTAAAACTCCTTTAACTGCAATGTCTAACACATACTGTATACTATGGACACTAAAAGCCAACATCCTTTTCTTAATTCTGAACTACCCCTTTATCCTTGGCAGCGGAAATCAGATACTTTTTGTTTACCCCTGATCATACCAGATCATTGGTATAGAAGTGGATCTATAAACCAGACTTTACATTACAAAGTTACTACAGATGTCAGGCTTGTGATTCCACTGACTATCATTTTAAAGAAACAAATATCCGAGATGTCTATTAGTATATGATATCTACATCTAAATTGCATTGAATATTGCTGAGCGTTTTACCCTTGTGTTGAATATTCCAAAAAGTAAAATTAGAAATAAAATATCTATTAATGTTGCATAACTTCAAGTAAGTTCTTGCTATAATGAACTTTGACTGATCTTCCACCAGCTTGTTCCCACACTATACACATTGTAATGGATAATCTGGGATTACCTATTTATCAATTTATCACATTTCATTTCTATTCATTCATTGAGCTGTGAATAACTTAAAAAGAGCATGGATGGGTATTTGACCGTATTAAATGTCTCTAATAGTGAAAGGAGATTGAACTCTGCACAAAAAGGGAAATGGGTAAGAGAAGGAAATAAGTAATCTACCTAATGGCCATATAGCAAATAGCAAAGATATGTGTAAGTAAATGCCAGGAGATGTCAACATAAAGTCACATAGTCTTTAATTTACTTCCACACTAATAATGTTTTCCTTGTAACCTAAAGAAGGATATGCCACTGAAACAGGTCAATTTATGGAATCTTTCTACTTTCCCAAATTAGTACCCAGTGGATGCAGAAAATACTAGGTATAACTGAATAAAACGAAAAAAAAAAATCCTGACAAAACTATGTCATCCATATAGAAATGTTGAATTGCTGCAAAACTCTGCACATATGTTTCAGACAGATATGTAATAGGTGTGGTATGAGTAGACTCTGGGTCTTGCTACAAAAGGGCGTAAAAATGCTTCCCCGCTCTCCCATAAAAAGGTGCGAGGTCATTGACTTCTAGACATTCCTCTACAATACACAGACATTTTGCCAAGTTGACAGACTTTAAAAGTGGTTGCATCTTTGGACAGAGAGAAGCAGGATGGGGAAATGCCCATTATCTGGGCTGTTCTGACTTACCTGTTAGGAAGTGTTGGGCGCAATGGTTATGTGAGGCGAACAAGCACCAAACTGCCCAGTCACACCACCAGTAGAGAGGATTGTTTGATCCACCAACAAGCATGAGACGCTCCCACAGTTTCTTTGTCCATCATCCACACACAGATGGCACCTTCATTTCACACATTCATCTCTTCTAACCATTACCAGGCGCATAAGGAAATTTGGTGTCATGGCATCCTTTACATATCCTACCTTTGACAGACAGCCATCATCTCCTTTGTTTGTAGTGGTTTTGTGAACAAGAAACTTGGACTGTTGCAGACTAGAACCATATCACCTTTACCGACAAGGTTCTGTTTGGGATCTGATGATTTCTGTGCAGTGACGGACTACCCTAACTGTTCATGTGGTGATCTGGGGAGCCACTGCATATTACAGTCAGTCACCCCTAGCAGTGATATGAGAGACTCTAACAGCTTAGTGATAAGGCATGACATTATGTGGCCACATGTGTTATGTCCAATGGCAAGGCTTCCAACTGGCATTTTTAGCAGGATAATGCTCATCCACACACAGCATGAATGTGTCTACCAGATTGCAACACTTCCCTTGGCCTGCCCAGTAACCAGATTTGCCTACAAATGAGTATTTATGGGACTCGCTGGGATGCCAACTATGGTGACCAATGAATGTGCAGAATCTACAGGCCCGGTTGCAACAGCTGTGGACAAATGTGCTGCAGGATTCTATACAGAACCTGTATGTCTCTGTGCCCAACTATATCTCCTTCTATATCAAGGCTAGAGAAGTCCCAACAGAGTACTAGTCTTTCAATTGTACAGTTTTCCCCAATGAACCTATCCTCTCTCTCTAATATTGTAATCACATATATATCATCATTGCAAAGTTTCGTTCAGTTCCCACAACTCCTCCTTGGTGCGTTATTTTATTTTCTCAATGAAAGTATCTTTAGTTAATGTGTATACCATATACAGTACCATGTTCAGTTCTAAACGTCCACATTTGATAGTCCAGTCTTCCTGCACAACTAGAATTCTCTTGAATTAAAAAAAAAAAAAAAAAATTCTACTCAAGATTTATTAATTTTGTTCTAATCATTAATACTAGGCCAGGCCAGGTCAGATTATATTCTTTTTGGTTCTCTCAATATGTATAGAGGTCATTAAGCTTAATTAGATAGACACTCGAACACTAGTGTGAACCTAGCCTAAGAAACACTTATACTTCTTCTTTTTGCTCAATCCACAGCAAAATCTGCAACAACAAAAAAGCTGCTTTTCTGCAATGTGAGGCCTTAGCCTAAAGGGGGTTTCCCCGGGCTTATAAAGTGATGACCGATACTTGGGATAGACCATCATTTGAAGAACAGTGTGTGTCCAGCACTCAGGATTCCTGCCCATGAGATATTTGAAGAGGCCACAATATTCGGTTGAGCACTGCAGCCTCGTGACGTGTACATGTACTTGTCACATGTCCTGTTAAAGTGGAAGTGGTGCTCTTGCTTCAAATAGCTGATCAGCAGGGGTCCCAGGTGTTGAACCCCTGCTGATCTTCAATTGATGACTTATTAATTGATAACCTATTCCTAAGATAAGTCCCAGAAAACCCTGTTGGTCTAAGACCCCACATAGCGAAACACAGCTGAAAAAAAAGTGCTGTGGGAACAGTTTTTTTTTTTTTTTTTCTTTCCCACCCCCTATTAAATATATATGGAAAACGATCATGTTTCACAAGTAGTATGCTGCGTTTTTTTTTTAAAACACGCATTTTTAATAACTCATCTGTACCGCAACCTTTTTTCCAACAATGTGTGGATGAAATTAAACAAAATCTCACTTTACTGCTTATTCGAAGCAACCAAAAATGCAGCATTTCCACAACAAGAGAGCTTAGCCTTAAATGCCATTATAGTTACCTGAAAATATATTAAAAAAAAAAAAATAATTTTACGTTTTAAACTATTTTGCGATTACTGATGATAATCTAATCTGATTTTCTTAGTCATACATGTTACTGTAGAGGTGATGGGGAAACTCTCCCTCGCATATTTTCTTAACAGCCATCCTTACCTTAGTTTTAAAGAATGCAATTACCTAGGATATAAGACCACAAACAAACGTGATCTTACTAAACCTTGAGCTGATGCCGTGTGACATAAATGTGTTTGACAATAATATTACTCTGCAAAACTGTTTGATAATTTTCATTATTGCTAATTAACATTGAAGAAGCACAGACGTCTGCCAAAATTAACATAGGTTTTGCAGCCGGAAGCTCAAAATTACTTTAATTGATAGTAGGATAGTTTCACCAATTAGACCAAATTAGTGATCAGATTTCAAGACGTGAATAAATACCCTTCCTGATGAGGAATAAAAACAAGATTACATAGTGTAACATAAATGTCATTTCCTTTTATCACCAATTGTATCATAGCAAGTAAGGAGGTTGCAGACCTTTAAATACATAAGGTTGTTCAGATACAATACTTTTCAATTAATGTAATGACAGGGGAAGTATTTAGGAGTTTAATGGAGATTGCACAGCAGAAATTACTTCCAAGTCGTGTGTATTTTTTTCCATACTTGGACTTTGTCTGTTTTTTTTCCCCGTTTTTTTCATGTTTGAGTGATACTTCTTTAAATACTTCACAGAACACTCAATGTTGCTCAAGTTCACGGTTTGATCTGATATGTTCTCTCAAGCTTTTGCATAGTACAAGATGTTCCTTTCCTATTTGCAATATACATATGCATGAGAGGTTACTATGAAGGTGAAAACAAGTTTGTTTGTTTTTTTTTTTTTTTTTTTTGTAATCCAGATTTGGTATTATTGATTTTCTTGGAGATTTTTTTATGTGTCTACTACTATTTTCTGTCCTAATATGTTAAATGGAATCTTTCAGGAATGAGAAGACCCTTTTCAGGCAATTCATCTAAAGAAGACATAACTAAAACATATTAAGCCTCTTTCTTAAACCTGCCTGTAGATTTTCTTTAAGGCCTTTGATAAACGAGAGGAAAGAGAATCTTATTTTTAGTAGGCTTTTTACAACTATGTATTACACAATTGCCAATTCATTTCAATGGGCACTGTCTAATTCCAAATTTCCCCTCTAGTGGTCTAGAAATTCGTGTATAGATGATCACCAGGTGATAGAGAAGGAGGACAGGAGGTCAACAGTTGATTCTTGAGGTGTCTTTAATTAGGAAAGGGTTATCAATTTGGGATAATCCCTTTAAGGTTACCCTAAACAGCACAGCAGCTGAAGGAGCTTGTAAGTCTCCTTCCTACCCATGCCGATGACAAGATCTGTAGTTGTCAATGGAATGTGTTTCTTTATAATGAATTGTTTGAGTGACTCTGTGATATAACTTCGCTTTAATGGTCATGTCACTAATTTTCACCTGGATACAGATCTGGCTATTCTTCCCTGGTCACCTGCATGCACAAATTATTATATTATTACACTAAGATCTCATAAACCTGGAATCAGATTCAATAATTGAATCATATGCTCTAGATATTTATTTTAATACTACTTATACAGTGATAATATTGGTTCCATTTTGACAGAAAATACTATTTTTGATTTGGGAAATTGGCTAGACAGGTTACATTTATATTTGTCTTCAGCATGTACTTTTAAGTAATTTGAATTTCATTTGTTATATATGATTTAGAGTAGGGTTTTTCGGAATACTTGTACCTCTATATGCCTTTGATGTCATATCTTAACCATACAGCGTCACACTATATCTACAGTACAGAACCATAGAAACTCAGACTACAGCATCCTGCATGTGACCCTACCATGGATACTAGATAAAAATGCAAGTATGCAAAATACCAATAAGTATTTAATCATTTATAAAAAAAAAAATTTATTATACCTTTATATAGATTTGTATATTGTCATACTATGGTGGACAATGAGAATAAAATAGCTTTGTACGCTCCTCTTTTAATTCATAAACATCTGAAAAAAATTGTTGGAATGGTGTTTTTTAATTTTATTATTTTCATGTTCAACACGTTTCACTATTTTGTAACAACTTATGTCACTAGGAACTTCATGGGAAAAAAAATCCACTCTTGTAGAAAAAAATACTAAGATCAGTCTCTTCTGAATCATCTTTACCAGAATCTGAGTGTCATGCTTAGTGAATGAGCGGCCTACACTCCCCAATGGTCTATGGATCGGTTTTGTCTCAATGAGGAAAACATTTCAATTGCTGACACAAATGACAAACTTCATTGGGATCACTTGTGACCCCCCCCCCCTCCCTTTCTCTTCTCTGGCAAATTGTCTCTTGATTCATTTCTGCTTAAAGTGTTTGTGAGTTCTCTACACGCAGAGGCATGAAATCATTATCTGCCATTACAAACTATTTGCTTGTGGCTATCATGTGGGAAAAGACTCATTTTCAATAAAGAACCAGTTAAATGTGCACAGCTATAGTGAGCAGCTGTGCAAATGTAAGCAAACATTCAGGCGTGGGATAGACTTAATAGCCTATCCCTGGTCTCCAAAGGGTTACTTGAATACATACGTTATATTAGGTTTTTTGAAAGAAAAGATGTGACAGTTTCTTTATAGAATTACATACAAATACAATATATCACACATTATATAACTAGACCAAAATAGAATATATACACAAATCATGTAAAACTTCCAAGCAATAAAAACACCGATAAAACTACAGAAGTAGGTAGTGATCCATGGTGTAAGCATGGGCAAAGTGTACAACCCAAATACTCCCAAAAGAGAATATAAAGAAAAAAAAATAGATCACATGGGCCTACCTACAAACTTAGTGTTTTTTCTGACCATAAGAAGCACTCCAGGATTAGGCAAAAAAAAAAATATATATATATTTCTAACCACAAGTATTAATTCTTTATAGGGCCTTATTTTCCCGTCTCTCTCACTTGGTAGTGTGCACTCACCTAATCACCACTTACTTTTATCTTCTGGTCCAGCTCCAGTACAGCGAGATCTTGGCAACTGTCCAATTACTGTGACAGCCAGGATAGCAATATAACTATTAAAGATGACTTTTCACCAGCTCCTCCACCAATTCAAGTTCTTATAATAGGTGGTGCTCCACTGATTCCAGCGTAATTGGAATTTTCTCTCTAGCCCTCACCATTCCTGAGCTACTAGCACAGTTAGTTTTGGCGCCTGATGTGCTATTTAAACTCTGTAATGTCAGAAGGGCGGTGTCTTCCTCAGCTTGCTTTCTTTCTATAGTACATCACGTCTTCTCAGGTAAATGCTAGCTGTTAACATTATGTAAAAGAAAACTTGATTCAGACCATGCCACCTTCTTCTATTTCACCTTGGCCCAGTGCTGATGCTCATATGCCAATTGTAGGTGCTAATGGCAGTGGACATGGGTTAGAATGGGCACTCTGTCTGGTCATGTCTATGCAGCTGATGCTTCTAAGCTGAAGACAGACTAAAGCTGCTTCGCAAAGGAATACTCTTTGTCATTGATACAGTCATATGAAAAAGTTTGGGCACCCCTATTAATCTTAATCATTTTTAGTTCTAAATATTTGGGTGTTTGCAACAGCCATTTCAATTTGATATATCTAATAACTGATGGACACAGTAATATTTCAGGATTGAAATGAGGTTTATTGTACTAACAGAAAATGTGCAATATGCATTAAACCAAAATTTGACCGGTGCAAAAATTTGGGTGCCCTTATCATTTTATTGATTTGAATACTCCTAACTACTTTTTACTGACTTACTGAAGCACAAAATTGGTTTTGTAACCTCACTGAGCTTTGAACTTCATAGCCAGGTGTATCCAATCATGAGAAAAGGTATTTAAGGTGGCCAATTGCAAGTTGTTCTCCTATTTGAATCTCCTCTGAAGAGTGGCATCATGGGCTCCTCAAAACAACTCTCAAATGATCTGAAAACAAAGATTGTTCAACATAGTTGTTCAGAGGATGGATACAAAAAGTTGTCTCAGAGATTTAACCTGTCAGTTTCCACTGTGAGGAACATAGTAAGGAAATGGAAGACCACAGGGACAGTTCTCGTTAAGCCCAGAAGTGGCAGGCCAAGAAAAATATCAGAAAGGCAAAGAAGAAGAATGGTGAGAACAGTCAAGGACAATCCACAGACCACCTCCAAAGAGCTGCAGCATCATCTTGCTGCAGATGGTGTCACTGTGCATCGGTCAACAATACAGCACCCTTTGCACAAGGAGAAGCTGTATGGGAGAGTGATGCAAAAGAAGCCGTTTCTGAAAGCACGCCACAAACAGAGTCGCCTGAGGTATGCAAAAGCACATTTGGACAAGCCAGCTTCATTTTGGAAGAAAGTCCTGTGGACTGATGAAACAAAGATTGAGTTGTTTGGTCATACAAAAAGGCGTTATGCATGACGTCAAAAAAACACAGCATTCCAAGAAAAACACTTGCTACCCACTGTAAAATTTGGTGGAGGTTCCATCATGCTTTGGGGCTGTGTGGCCAATGCCGGCACCGGGAATCTTGTTAAAGTTGAGGGTCGCATGGATTCAACTCAGTATCAGCAGATTCTTGAGAATAATGTACAAGAATCAGTGACGAATTTGAAGTTACGCCGGGGATGGATATTTCAGCAAGACAATGATCCAAAACACAGCTCCAAATCTACTCAGGCATTCATGCAGAGGAACAATTACAATGTTCTGGAATGGCCATCCCAGTCCCCAGACCTGAATATCATTGAACATCTGTGGGATAATTTGAAGCGGGCTGTCCATGCTCGGCGACCATCAAACTTAACTGAACTGGAATTGTTTTGTAAAGAGGAATGGTCAAAAATACCTTCATCCAGGATCCAGGAACTGATTAAAAGCTACAGGAAGCGACTAGAGGCTGTTATTTTTGCAAAAGGAGGATCTACTAAATATTAATGTCACTTTTCTGTTGAGGTGCCCATACTTTTGCACCAGTCAAATTTTGGTTTAATGCATATTGCACATTTTCTGTTAGTATAATAAACCTCATTTCAATCCTGAAATATTACTGTGTCCATCAGTTATTAGATATATCAAATTGAAATGGCTGTTGCAAACACCCAAATATTTAGAACTAAAAATGATTAAGATTAATAGGGGTGCCCAAACTTTTTCATATGACTGTATATCACTTGCTGCCCTTTGATAGTGCTAAGCAAGTGCAGTGATGAGACTCCATGCCTTATTCTGTCCAAAACCAGAGGGATAATATAAAAGGCATATACAAGAGCCTCTACATTATTCTTTAATGATACCCTATGCTGTACTGTATAGGCAAAAAAAAACATTTTGCTGGAGTGATTTTGTAATGAACAATAATAATAATAATACATAATAATAATAATAATAATAATAATAATTTGTGGAATTTTACATTCGTCTCTTACATCAAAAGTCATATTACATAATACAGTGGGATATTTGTCATCTACTATATATGCAAAGTTGCTTTTTCTGCACTGGAATGGTACATTTTTAAGTATTTTGTGAAATGTGCAGTATGTAGCCAATTCAATGTGGCATAGCAAATGCTTGGACATATTTAAGGTCAAAATTAGCTGTGTAGATGAACATTAAGGAGGACCTTGGAATGTCAACTGTATGTAACACTTGTATATATTGTATGTGTATTTGTATTTCTTATCTTGCTGCTGTAACACACTGAATTTCCCCATAGTGGGACTATTAAAGGATTTATTTAATAATAATAATAATAATAATAATATTATTATTATTATTATTATTATTATTATTATTATTATTATTATATTATTATTATTAATGAAATAACAGTTTCAGAGCTTTCTTGCTGTGATGTTCCTTTCAGTGGGTTATGTAACCCTCCACATTCTAACATTGTCCAGTTAGTGCTTAAAGGAGCTTTCCAGTTTCAGCAAATAAATGTTATTGTTTGTATAATGAAGAAACATTACACAATTTTCCTATGTACTGTCTGTATCGGTTCCTTGCGATTTGCTAGATCTCTGCTTGCTGTCATTCTTTATTTCCAGTGGATATCATGGTATATATGGTCCATGGTCATGTGATGGAGACACAGGTGCATGGCTTTTTATAGTCACAGCACAGTAACTGGAGCTCTGTTATGTAACCAGCTGTGCACCTGTGAGTCCATGACCATGGACTGTATATCACATGATATCCAATGCACCTAAACAAAGAATGACCACAACAGAGATCAATGCCCAGTTGTCAATTTCTTCATACATTTAAGTTTTAAGTTCCAGTATAGTGAAAATTTGTTTTTTAGCCTAAATATCTTGATAGTCTATTCTTAGGATAGGTTATGAATATCGAATTGGTGTGAATCTAACACTCTGCACCCCTACTAAGCAGCTGTTTACATTTAGCGCCAGAAAGGACACAGAGAACGGAGCTGGAAGCGGACTGCTCTGTTCTCTATGCAGTCAATGCAGCCCAGCTCCTATTTTAGTGACGGGGGGTTGATCCACAGTAACCCAGCCTGGCCACTCTGTTCCAATTCACAACTACGTTCTCTGTAGGAGGAAAACTGCTTTTAAACCTTCCCAGCCATTTTTCTATTTTTACTCCTCCACCTTTCAAAAGCCAGAACTTTTTTTTTATTTTTCTATTCACAGAGCTATATAAGGGCTTACTTTTTGCAGGGCAAATTGTGTTTAGTAAGTGGTACCATTTAATAAAAAAAAATTCAGAATAAGGAGGAACTGCTTTTCTGCCACTTTCATATGGGTCTTGTTTTTCTGGCGTTCACTGTGCAGCTAAAATGACATGTCACCTGTATTCTGTGGGTCATCATGATACGGCAATACCATATCTATATATTTTTAATGTTTTCACACCTTTAACAAAAATCCAACTGTCATTTATTTATACTGTTTTGGGGAATGTCTGATGTTTTGATCGCATTTTATTCAAATTTTTTGAGGCAAAATAGAGAAAGAAATGGCAGTTGATTTTTCCTTCCACTACAGCGTTGAGCATGTGGGAGAATAATGTGTTTGTGCTTGAATTTGGTGGGTGAATTTGAAATTTTATAATTTAGATAATTTTATAAATATATATTTTTTTGTACTTTTTATTTCTAGAACTTATAGGTTTCTTGAACTCCAGGTGGTCTGATTGCTGGTACAATAGCAGTGGCAGGTATTAGGGAAGGGTTAACAAATTAGTGACTAATAAAACTATAGTAGGAAATTTTAAAAATTTTTTGGCCATACCTTTTGAGTGTATTGTGATTAATAGATAATTATTTTATATAGTGGTATACATAATGTGCAAGAACATACAGATGACATAAGAGTTCACCATAATGATAGTATGCACATTATGTGCGGGAAGTAATATTGAAGTAAAGCAGAAGCGGTCACACGGTTGAAGGGCTCCTGTGCAAGAACAGTTATGGGTCACTTGCTTTCCATGATATCAGCATAGGGCACCCCATTATGTGTCTCTAACAATTCACCAGTAATAGTTAGTCATGAAGTTCATTAGCTTAGGCATCTACCTATAAACTAAGACAGTAGGGCTCCCTTACCTGCTGGACCCTTGCGTACCTGCACCAATGATTTGTTTGTCCTGAAGTGAAGGTTATGGTAGATTATATACTTGTTTGATGAAGTGAGTGTTTTTTTTGTTTGTGTTTTTTTATTTCGTCTAGAATTCCAGAGAAACGGAGAAGCATGAGAAAAGTCTATGAGCTGAGAGAGTAGAAGAGAGAAGGTTACATGCAGCGTGGAGGTTGTGTTTGGGTTGGCATTTGGAGATGAATGTAAAGCTGTATGGAGGTGTTATATTGGAGAGAAATTTGTGTATGAGCATTTGAGTATATTTGTGTAAAGATTTAAAACTATTTGCTGGGAGAGAGGAGAATGACTGACTGACTGACTGACTGACTGACTGACTCACGGTGTGTAGTTAGGCTTTCTCCTCCAGCTGCAAGTAAAGTTGGTAAACTTCTTCACTATAGTCCATGGTGGGTGACAGGTCAAGGAAGCCTACATCAGATATATATATATATATATATATATATATATATATATATATACACGACGACTCTTCCTTTCTTTTTTTTTTTTTGAAAATTGAGATTAAAATCAAGAATCCCTCATAAGTTTAAAAAAAAAGAAAAAAAAAAGGCAAAATTGCCCAGTCCCAAATTAGAAGAGTGAAGAGGCGGATGTTCCCTAACCCAAGGTAATCAGCAGATATCGCTGAGTAAAGCCGCATCTGGCTATACTGTACATGTATCATTACATGAAAGGCCAACCATGTAATATACAGAAATCTCAGGTCCTCAGGAGTGGTGAGTGATCTTACATAGCAGCTCTTCCTGCTGTCTCCTAGAGGGGGTCAATGCTCATTATGAGACAACCCATTTAAGTTGAAGATCGTATTCTATTTCAAGTTTGTCATGCTTGCAGCTGCTCTGCACTACCCATTACGGAGTATAGGGAAAGTCTCTGTAAAAGTAGTAATTTGGTTAATAGTTAATGACTCCAGAGGTGGAATTTCCCTTTAATTCTTTAACAATATTGTATATTTTAGCAGTGTTTCATAGCCGTGGCCATTATATTATGCCTTTAAATATACATTACAACCCTAAACTCTTTCAGCACTGCATGTGAAAACCATTTATCTTGTATTAACTTGCATATTCTGGAAGGAGAATTCAGAACGGTCCTTACATTAGAGAAAATGTCTCAAAGTAAAAAAAAAAAAAAAAAAACTGCATACATATCGGTTATACCAGAAAACCTTCCCATTAACAGAGTTTCTGTGTTGGCCTAACGTCTGTATAATTTTTGTTTCTTTTCCTAAAGGCCTTTGGATTTATGACTCGTGTAGCCCTGCAAGCAGAGAAAATGAATCACCACCCAGAATGGTTTAATGTGTACAACAAGGTAATTCATTACATTTTTATTCCATCACCTGAGCTTAAACCACTGGTGCATTTTTTTCAGGGTATCACTTTACTGGGTTTTGTTACTCAGATGGGAATAAGGCTTCCTGCTAAGACTTTCACTGCTCAGACCTACAAGGTCCCGTGCTGGCACATGCAAAGCTACAACACAGGAATACTTGTCAAGTGTCAGAATGAATTTGTTACAAGTGCATTATCAGTATGTTCAATCGCACGCAGCATAGCAACAGCGTTTATCACTTCATACACTGACACAGTGTTCCCTGCTGGCAACTATATGTGTAATATAAGCATCAGGCTCCCTCGGACTTTACTGTATTCAGCCAAAAGCCGTACTTCTGACTGTATCCTGGAAACGTGACAGTACATATGTCATGCCAGAATGGGCAGAATCTCAACCACTCCCCTTGTTTCCCTTATTTCATTAGTTGTGATGTAATTGCTTCTTCCTTGGTCTAATTAATTAGCTTTAACGAATAAAACCATCATTGTGCACTGAAATATAATACAAAATATGGTTCCAATCTGCTAGTTACATAAAATACTACTAAGTGCTGCAAGACAAACGTTTTACTCTTTAACCCACTAGTGACTGATGTATAGACTTTCCATGTTAGTGACTAATTGGTCTTATTTTGACACAACTGACTTAAGTGGGCACATGGTCCTAGCACTCAGAATCAGAAAAACACTGCTTTCCCCCTTTACTTGTCATGGTCAATAGTGACTGCAGCATTGAAAACGTTTTGGAGGGAGGAAGCCCCCTCTTCTAGACATTAGCACCCCTGTAAATGAGATCAGTGAGTGTAGATGCCTTTACATGGCAGCCCGGACCCTATTGAAGGCCCACAGGTCTGCCTTCAGTATATTCCTAGCAGGCCGTGCCAAATATGTGGCCTAATAGAATGTCCGAATATGACAGGCCATAAAATACATTGCACTGCATAGTTAATGCAATGTATTAAACAAGTGACCAGAAGATTGCAGATTCAAGTTCCATAGGGGGACTAAGCAATAAAACTAAAAAAACAAGTAGAAAAAAAAAATAGGCTAGAAAATATACAAATTATGATGTCCCAAATAAAGCGACAAATATAAAAGGGAAACCTCTAAAACGTTTATTGATGTAGATCGCTAAAATGATATATGATAGACCGTGGCTACCTCCATTACCTGCTTGTAGCTCCATCTCTAGTTTATGTCTCTGCAGTAGTCCCCTGAGGAAGCGCTCTCAATAGGGTTTAGAAATGCGTAGGTACAGCAAATTATTAGGAAGCCAGGCAGGAGTTTGTTTAGAGAGCATCTTAGTCCGCACTTACCTTGATGTCCTAACAGCTGATCTGCGATAAGCTTGAATGCCTCCCCTCCAGCACATTAGCAAGGAAATCATGACAGCTACAGGCAGCTAGTGTAGAGATATAGGACCGGATGGTTATAGCAACTTGGCTGTGGAGGTGCATATTCGGTTGTCTGAGGTCAGAGAATGGGGTTAGTTGATTTCAAAAATAGAACCCCCCCCCCCCTCCTTATATAGTAACTCTGACTCTATTTCCCCAAACTACTTGTCACAAGTCTTGCTGTGATTCTAACAGTAGCCCTTCAGGTTTGCGTCTGAGCCACAATTACTACATCTACAATATATATAAAAATTAAAAACTTTAAAGGGGTTTTCTCATCTCAGGATGGCAGCTAAAATCCTATCTCCTCCCCTTCTGTTCCTGGTTTTCAGCTCATTCTTGCACAGAACTCCTGCTTGCTCTAATGCCACAGTTCTCTCGGTATTTAGTTACAGAGATAACAGAAGCACTGCTCAAGAAACTTATCTAGTCCTTCTCAGGGCTCAAAACAGAAATCAGTAGGCAGAAAGAGGGGAAAAAAGAGAGTGTGCCCAAAGCAGGGACTCATCATTCCAACCTGTGTAACAGGTCTGTATCCTAGGCAACCAGATGTAAACACTTTTTTTTTTAGCCATATCTGACATGGAGAAAGATAGATAAAGCAACATATTTGTTAAAACTCTTCAGTTAGCTTAAACAAGTCTGCGTATAATTCTTGAGATTGGAATACCACTTTAGCACACACTGAGTATTGCCATGTCTGTAATGACCCAAGCTATACAACTATAATGTTGTTTTCCCCGCATGGTGAGAAGCGTAGAAAAAGACATTTTTTTAATGTCTGTTGGCCACTGAAAAAAAACTTGCAAAAAGCTATCAAAAAGTGTTATGTTCCCACTTTGAGCTGCACCAGCTAAACAGCTTTACACAAAGTACCTAAGGGTGATATTTTCCATATCATAATTTACAACGGGCTTAGTCTGGTGATCATTCAGCATATTTATCACCTTCCAGATACGTTAGTGCCAACAGTGTAGATACATTTCAGTGCCTGGCAATCAATTTAAAATTGCAAATTTTCTATAAATGAAACTTTACATTCACTGACAATTTTAGGTGATTTTTAGGCTTAAGAAAAAAGCTGAAAAATGTTTGACATTTTTTTTTTTTTTTAAACACTTTGAACATATATTTCTAACCTTAGAATTCCTGTGTGATAACAATGCAAGAAAAAAACACCAGAGCTTGATCATGTTATGTTTTGGAACAAAACTTCAGAAGCAATAAGAAACACTGCAAAAAAGGCTCATAGTGTGTATTTCTTACCGTGTTTAAACAAGTGATGACATATGTTAAAAATGTTGCAAAAAAAATTGCAAAAATGCTGTGTGTGAAACCACACCAAGAGTTATAAATATAAATATAAACCTTAAATAAAATATTAATCTTTTAATTTGTCCATCTATGCCCTAACCACACTAGTGAATGCAACAAAACCACTGGAGACATTCTAAACTTTGATCCAGACAGTGAGGGCTTCTAAAAACATCCATTGTGTGTAAAACAGCAAATTCCTATAGAGGGTGGACCTCCAGGATTCAGTTATTAATATAGAAAGACAGGTGAACATTCTACTTCTCATGTAGAATATTTATTATGACAGACCAAGAGTTTTCCTGAGTTGCGCAGGGTCTTGCTGGGCAATCTGTTCTATTACAGTATAAGCCTTAATATGAGGTGTCCTATCAGTTTTTCTACTGCTAATATCTCCCATTATCGCTGCAGCACATTTTACATTTGTCTCTGAGGATGAGGGTGTGTACAATAACTAGCAGTCTGCCCCTTCCCCTATCCATTATAACTACTACTATTTATTTATATGTAATTCTCCCAGGAGTAACTGTACAATAGCAAACAAATAGCTGAGAAAAACCCAAGTGAGCATAATTTAGGAGATCCAGAAACACTGAACTGCAAATACAAGCATATTCAGTCCAGTGCACAGAGAAAGCTGTCTGCAGATGTGCTATGAGGAAGGACAGCCCCTCCCCTCTCTATTTACTGTGTGAAGAAACCAGTCCCCCCTCTTTCCACTCACTCTGAAGCAGTCTTGCTTTTTAATGGAATCTATGGATGGGAGTTCCCTAGTAACAGGGAGTGAACTGTAAATTAGTTAAGAGAGACACATAGTGGCAAAAAAATTTGATTTCAGGTTTTTCAGGCAGAAAGCAGCAACATTTTTAACTAAAGTATGTTACATTTTGGTCCACAATTTCATGCTTTATTAAAGGAGTACCATGAATGAAAGGTAACTGATTGATGGGCGTCTAAATGCTAGGAATCCTAAAACCAGAGATGAAGCTATTGGAAGTTACCATCCCCCTTTGGCAAATGCTACAATTCTACATATTGGCAATACAAATGTGTACAGATTTCCCTTGTAACAGCTGAGTTTGAGGATTGCTAGGAAGGATTTTAAAGCCTTTTTTGTATTAAAAGAAAATGTAAACGGGTTAATTAAGTATATTACAAAAATGTTTGGCAAACATTTTTATAGAAAATAAAATGGGAGTTGTACGTTATGTATTTTCAGGTAAATATATGTGTATGGGTGTGTTTATGGTATGTTGGGAGTCATCTTAAATTGGTGTTTGTTCTTTTACAGGTTCAAATAACTCTGACAACACATGATTGTGGGAAATTGACCAAGAAAGACGTGAAACTTGCTCAGTTCATTGAAAAAGCCGCTAATTCCTAATAAATTAAGTAATCAAACTAGTTTTATGTATTGCAGTACTTTATTCTCTCTCTTATGCAGGGGTGCAGCTTTTGGGGTACAGAAGTGAAAAATTGGTACTGGAGCCTCAGGGCACCTAAAGGCCCCTTTACAACATAAGTTGAATACACTGCCCCTCTAGTAGGGACAGGAAAAAACATACAAGAATAGCCCTCCCCACCTCCTTCCTCAGTGCTTTTCCTGTCATTATAGTCTATGGAGTCGGCGGGCTTCTGAAGGTAACCGCTTTAAGCGGATTAGGTTTACATTCGGTGGGGGGAGGGGGTATAGATCTGAAACAGCCATCATGGACACATATCTGCTAGTATGAAAATGGAGGGCAGAGTCTGGTTTGTAAATATACCCCTGCAGTTGTGAGCCTAGTGTAAGGCTCAGTAGCAAGGGAGGTGTAGAGACACTATCCTTCAATGTTTTATAATGCCCAAGATGTAACTTTTTGAACTGACCCTCCCCTACCCTCTCTTCATTTTATACAAGCCAGTTCTCCGTACATAATGAGAAGCAGGGGCACAGCAAGGGAAAGAGTGAAAAATGCAGGATTTCACTGAAAGAAGCCCAAATTTGTTAATCAAGTATATTACTGAATTTCCCCATTGTTACTGAATTTCCCCATTGTGGGACTATTAAAGGACTATTATTATTATTATTATTATTATTATTATTATTATTATTACAAAATTTATTGACATTAATATATATGACACAAATGCTGCCAGAAAATCAAAAGTTGTACGAAAGTTTAGTTACCCTTTAACCCCAACTTTTGACCTACATATATGTCATAATATGAGACAGTGGTTATGGAGAGGACTCAGGAGCTGACATTCTAAAGCAGACACCCACCAGCAGCTTCTGGCATTGTAACTTGTTCTGATTCTGGAAATTTAACTGTTCAGATGCCATGGTCAATTGTGACTGCCGCATTTGAGCAGAAAAATCAGTTATGGCTAGTGTTGAGCGAACCCAAAGTGCAAAGTTCAGCTCTAAAATTCGGGTTTGGCTCATCCCTAAAGCTGGATGATTGGCTGCTCTGCAGTCAACCAACCAGCTTTAAGCCCACAGACATCACAAACATGCCCAGTATGGGCATGGCTGTGATTGGCCGGGTGGGACATGTGACCTCTCTGTATAAAAGGCAGGGTCACAGTTCCTGTCGCCATTGCAGCTAGTTAGGCTAGGTAGGGAGAGGCTGCAGCTGGAGATAGGGACAGTCAGGGCCTTAACTAAATTTAATAATTGTCCTTTTCAGGGCAGTGCAGCGAGGTTGGGAGAGGAGCCGGATACTATGAGGGACAGTTAACCTATAAATAATAGTGAAAGTAAACTGTGTGTGTGTGTGTACCCATACTGTCTCCTAGCGCAGTAACAACAACTGCATATGTACCCATACTGTCTCCTAGCACAGTAACAATAACTGCGTGTGTACCCATACTGTCTCCTAGCACAGTAACAATAACTGCGTGTGTACCCATACTGTCTCCTAGCGCAGTAACAATAACTGTGTGTGTACCCATACTGTCTCATAGCGCAGTAACAATAACTGTGTGTGTACCCATACTGTCTCCTAGCGCAGTAACAATAACTGCGTGTGTACCCATACTGTCTCCTAGCAAAGTAACAATAACTGTGTGTGTACCCATACTGTCTCCTAGCGCAGTAACAATAACTACGTGTGTACCCATCCTGTCTCCTAGCGCAGTAACAACTGCATATGTACCCATACTGTCTCCTAGCAAAGTAACAATAACTGCGTGTGTACCCATACTGTCTCCTAGCAAAGTAACAATAACTGCGTGTGTACCCATACTGTCTCCTAGCACAGTAACAATAACTGCGTGTGTACCCATACTGTCTCCTAGCGCAGTAACAACTGCATATGTACCCATACTGTCTCCTAGCAAAGTAACAATAACTGTGTGTGTACCCATACTGTCTCCTAGCGCATACTTTGACTTGGTGGATGAGTATCTGTCGACACATTTCCTGGTACTGAGCGATGGGTCCTCCCTGTTCAATTTCTGGGTTGGTAAATTGGACACGTGGCCAGAGCTTGCCCTGCGACAAGTGTCCTATCAAAACATTTGTTCAGCACCGCAGGGGGTGTCATCACTGACAAGAGGATCCGCCTATCCACAGCCAATGTAGGCATACTTACGTTCGCACAGGACTTGGCTGTGTCAGCGCCTGAGTGAGTGGTTAAAGTGTTGGCTACCTCTTCCTCTGCCTCATCCACTTACACCTCCACCTCATCCCCCCTGGACCCTCTACCACCTGTTTCAAAATTATTTTATTTGTATTTATTATATTTTTTTTTTTTAGTTTATTTTAAGTACTTTCTCTACCCCATTTTTTGCAGGGCACTTGCCCTGTTAATACCCCCATTTTGCAGCCCTCTACCCCTTACTATCCCCATTTTACAGCCATTTTTGGGTCTCCAAATTCGGGTCCCCATTGATTTCAATGGGGTTCGGGTTTGAGTTTGGGTCAAGTTTGGGTACCCAAACCGAACTTTTGGGCAAAGTTCATCTGAACTTATGCAAATTTTGTTTTTCATAATTGTCACCTCCATGTTATCTTTATAGTTGTTATCTGTTAGAATAAGCGGTAATAAAGATCAGCAGCTTAAGCTTTCATGACTGATAACATATAGATATGTACAAAGCTTTTTTTTTTTTATTGTAAACTTTGTGTGATAAGAGTGTTTGCATATAGCATTCTGCTGATTCTTGAGATAAAAGTGAACACAAGGGTTCATAGTTTCTCATGTTACAATACATGAGCTGCTTGTCTAACATTAACGAAGTGGACAAAATTCATGAAATGTCAAAAGTAACACCAAAGTTGTATTAGCATTTAATATTAGTGCATAATTTATTTTATTTTTTATTTTTATTTTTTTCATTTTTAAAGTTAGACATACAATATAAAGTTTTGGGGAACCCATTGATTTTGATTGTGGTTTGATCAACATTATATGTGTATATTTGCTACCAGGTCTCAGACCCCAGGATGGACCTATAGCACATACAATATACCACTTTTCTGAATGGCACAAGCAGTGGCGTAACTAGGAATGGCTGGGCCCCAAGGCGAACATTTGACATGGGGGGGGGCCCCCCAAACCGCCGCCCCCCCAACCCCCCCCCCCCACACAAACCGCTTTCCTGCGCACACTATTATGCCCCATAGTGGCCCCTGCACATGGTATTATGTCCCATAGTGGCCTCTGCAGACGGTATTATGTCCCATAGTGGCCCCTGCACACGGTATTATGTCCCATAGTGGCCCCTGCACACGGTATTATGCCCCATAGTGGCCCCTGGACACGGTATTATGCAGCATAGTGGCCCCTGCACACAATATTATACCCCATAGTAGTTTGCCCCATAGTGGCGCCTGCACACAGTAGTTTGCCCCATAGTGGCGCCTGCACACAGTAGTTTGCCCCATAGTGGCCCCTGCACACAGTAGTTTGCCCCATAGTGGCCCCTGCACACGGTATTATGCCCCATTGTGGACCACCCATGAACGATTATTATACCCTGGGGTCTTTTCAGACCCTAGAGTATAATGATCGGAGACCCAGGGGAGGATACAAACATAGAAAACACTGCAACTTACCTCTTCCTCGCTCCGGTGCATTCCCATGCGCTACTTCGGCCATCTTCAATGTTGGACCGGATCTCGCGCGATCCAGGCCGGCGTCGCGACGCATAATGACGTCTGGGACGTCACCAAACGGGCCCGAAGCCGGCGGAGAGGTGAGTTAGTGTTTTTTATGTTCGCTCACCTCCCCTGGGCCCCCGATCGTTATACTCCGGGGTCTCAAAAGACCCCGGAGTATAACGATAGCAGTGCTTGTGGGGTTCGCGGTAGCGACTGCCACAGGGCTCCGGGCCCCGTAATGTTCCGGGCCCTTTGGCAGCCGCTACCACTGCTACCCCGATAGTTACGCCCCTGGGCACAAGGTAAGTAGAGCTACCTTTACAGATTTTGTATTGGGTCCCAGGAGCTTCAAGCTACACCTCTGTGTAAACAGTCTTCAAACTCTTCCCCAAAAGCAGATCCTGGAGAAAAGAGGGTCAGACATGATACTACAGTTTTAAACTTGCCCAGTCTTTCTTCTCCCCTCGATTGAGTGTGCAGGCTTGTAATGTCAGCGACAGCTGTCTCAACCAGGGGTAGATTATAATGTGTGTGAAATATGTGGATGCCCAGGGCCTGAAACTGTAAGGGGTTTAAGGCTGTAAGAGGACCCTGTAGTATGTAACTGCACATTTGCCCCATTATAATCTGATCTAGCAATCAACTGTATCATCATCCACTGATGTTTACCCGGTAGGTACACCCTTGGTTATAATGAGCAGAGTTCCAGGGGAGGTGAGTAAAAGTAACAAGCAGTATCCACATGGGGACCCAAAAGACTGAAACTCTGTCCACTTAAAAAGCGGTTACACGCGGAAACCTGCGGTTCTTGCAGGACTTTTCTGTCTGCCAAATTTTGTCGAATTCAGCGCCAGATACTCCAACACTAGTGTGATTCCAGCCTCACACACCTCTTCTGGCCTCCTGAATGACGATGAATGTTATTCAGGAGGCCAGGAGATGTGTGTAATACTGTTTGTTTGCTCACCTGAAAAGTATTATAATAGATCATGGGTGGTGAACCCCAAAAACTCGAAATTTTTGGCAAATTCATAATGAGAACCTTTTCTGTCAAACCTATGTATGTGCCATTATGGCACATTATACTGTGTGCAGGGCCCCTATTGGACATTATTCTGTCACCAGGATCTTTGGCATGAAGGAGGAGCCCAAGCTTCCTGAACAGCCAGGGGCCCATGGGTACACTTAATCCACCACTGATCTCAGATGAAATTTAGACTTATATTTATTTTGTCTTGGGCTACATGTACATGACCGTGTGCAGTCTGTGGGTCAGTGAAAATCACAGGAGACACACAGATGCCATGTGAAAATGAACTGACAGAGCCGCAAGTACGGACAGGTATAGGACCTGCTCCATAATTTGTGGCTCTCCAATTCAGGCTGGACACACATCCCTGCAAAAACTACGGCTGTGTGTTTGGGCCCATTGAAATATATGGGTCTGTACTTTTATCCACAATTGTGAATAACATAATTGCAGATAAAAAGTACGGTCGTGTGCATGAGGCCTTGTATAGTGCCAACATATTTTTCAGCGCTGTACAGACAGTCACTGTTCCACACAGCGCTCACAATCTAAATTTCTTAACTGTTTCTTTCTAACTTATTACATTTTGCATGCAGTGTCTGTAAAGTTACATGAAGAAATGTAAAACTGTTTGTATTGGTAATTTTCACTTTAATTAAAATGTTAACATTTAGTGCAAATTTGTGCTTTTATGTTAATAATGTTCTTTACTAATCGATAGGAAACATATACACAATAAAATGGCAGCTGTAGGTTTTCCCATTGGCATTTATCCAAAGCATTATAAATACACAATGCAGGATATTTTTAATATGTCCCAAAGAAACATATTATCTGTAGAAATGTGAAATCGAGAGGATATGTGTCCTTTTCATAGAAAATACTGTAAAGAATTACAGATGTAAAGGTAATCAAGGTATTCAGTTCTTACCAGCATTCTCCATTCTGTAGGATGGAGACATAACAATAAAACACTTGTAGTTATAGCCAAGTGGAAAAAGGTAATGTAAAAGATAAGTGTATCCTGCACTGGAGCTTTAACAAATATTTTATACTTTTTGTAACAAAAATTGTTTTATTTTTTTTTTCACCCTTCACGAATTTTTTAAAAAAGACCATGAAACAGGCCTGGCGAAGTGTGGTTCCCTTAGCTTAATATTTTGTCGCACAACCTTTTGAGGCCCCTGCATCCTTCCTGTACTGTCAGGGCTTCTGCCTTCTCAACAGGTTTTTGGCCACTCCTCATGAGCAAAGTGCCCCCTTTTCTCTCCTGTTTGGGGGCCCCTTTCCCAGACGGCATGTTTCAGCTCCTTCCAAAGATGCTCAATAGGATTTAGGTCAGGGCTCATAGAAGTCCACTTCAGAATAGTCCAATGTTTTCCTCTCAGCCATTCTTGGGTGTTTTTAGCTGTGTGTTTTGGATCATTATCCTGTGGCAAGATCCATGACCTGCAACTGAGACCAAGCTTTCTGACACTGGGCAGCACATTTCTCTCTAGAATCCCTTGATAGTCTTGAGATTTCATTGTACCCTGCACAGATTCAAGACACCCTGTGCCAGATGCAGTAGAGCAGCCACAGAAAATAAGAGCCTCCTCCATGTTTCACAGTAGGGACAGTGTTCTTTTCACGATATGCTTCATTTTTCCATCTGTGAACATAGAGCTGATGTGCCTTGCCAAAAATTTCGATTTTTGTCTCATCTGTCCATAGGACATTTTCCCAGAAGCTTTGTGGCTTGTCAACATGTAGTTTGGAAAATTCCAGTTTTGTCAGATTCAAGTTATTTGTGACCATTGTGCGTTTTTCTTTCATTAAACGAGGGGTACCAACAATTTTGTCCACGTCTGTATATATTAGGTATTCCTGCACCTGAAAACACCCACTCCAAAGATTTTTTTTTATATAATATATTATATTTTGTTTGCGGCTCATAAAATTTTCAATAAAAAGCAACCCAAACCATCCCCAAAATGGTATAAATAAAAAGTTTATCTGGCCCCACAAAAAAAAAATATACCTTATGCAGGCCTATACATGAATTTTGATTTTCAAAGCTTTGGATTTTAGTATTCCGTACATTATACGAAATACTAAGAGGTACCATTATGAAGTACAATTTGTCCAGCAAAAATTAAGCAGTCATTGGCGTGTGTGACCGGAAAATTAAATAGTTATGGCTTTTGAGGCTATAGGGGTAAAAAAAAAGCCAAAAATTGAAAAATAGTGGTGGGAGGAGGTTGAGACTGGTTGGTAGCTCATCTGAGGAAGGGGCTTGTCCCTGATACGTGTCATGTATATGGTTGTTTATTGAATAAAGACAGAACCTATTTGGCAAGCGCTCGTGGGAGATCTTTTTTCAGCTATTCACAGCCAGCTCTGGTTTTCCATAACAAAGGGGTCAGGGGTCCCAGAGGTGACCACATGTAGACTGTTGCTAAAGTCAACTAAATTAGAAAATTGTATTAACTTTCTGCAAAGAATAACATCTATTTGCTGAAATTGTATACTTTTTAACTCGGTGACTATAGATCATATCTTATATTTCCCATGGTAACCTGTACTAGTCAGCCCTAACATTAAGACAAACTGCTTAATATTGAGTTGTTCCCCCTCATGTCAACTAAACAACTGTAATCTGTTAAGACATCAGCTTCAGGAGACATCTGAAGGTGTCTTTTTAGCAGTAAGACGTTAATAGCTGCTTTAGGCTAAAGCCCCAAGTTGTGGAAACGCAGTGTTTTTTGTTGCAGATTTTGCTGCGGGTTTTTTGAGCCAAAGTCTCAAAGGCTTGAAAAGGAATTGAAAATATAAAAGGAAGAACCTAGACGTGTCCCTTCAGTTTGACTTTGGCTCAAAAAACTGCAACAAAAAACTATGCAGACTTTCCGTGTAAAGCGCTGCAGAAAAAAAACACAATACATTTCCACCACGTTCTTTTCCAAAGTGTTTTATTTTAGCTGCAGGGGCACGCTATGTGAGGCCTTCGCCTTAAAGAGCTTTTCCGTGGAAATATCTTGTGGATAGGATATGGGACTTGCAGATCTGTAAGGTTCTGACAGCTCAAATTCCCACTGATCAGGAGTACCAGGGACTCTCTTTCTCTGTTCTGAATGGAGCAGTGGTCAGGCAGGGCTCTCACTGCTCCATTCCGTTAAGTGGGAGTGCCAAAGGTAGCCAAGAGCTGTACTTTGGTTATTTCTGAGCGTTCAGACCCCCACTTGATGTGTAAGTTATCTCCTATCCTATAAAGGATAGCTGAACTTTCATATAATTTTTGATTTTCTTGCAGCATTTGTGTTAACAATACATTGTCAATTTATTAATAAAATTTTGTAATACTTTATTAACAAATGCTGTCTCCTTTCTGTGAAATCCTGCATTGTTCCACAGTTTCCCTTGCTTCTCTATTAAGAGCTGTAACCTGTTTCTCATTGTGTAGAGTGTATGGACTATGCAGAGGAGAGTCTCATCTATGCAGGATGCAGTTCTACCTGTATGATTTACAGAGCTATGACAGGTTTAAAACACAGTCAGGATATTTATGCAGGTTTCTATGTTTTATATTGTGCGAGATATACCCATTTGAAATTATTCTCTCCACCCTCATTTTTTCTTCATTTCAAACAGTCGGTACGCCATACACCATGAGAATCATGAACAGCTTTCAATAGAGAAGCAAGGGAAAGAGTGAAAAATGCAGGATTTCACAGAAAGGAGACAACTATTGTTATTAAATTTTTTGCTATAACAGAAAAGCTGCCAGAAAAGTTGTCTGAAAATTTAGTTATGCTTTAAGTCCTGTAAGTTATGACAGGGGCCTCAAATGATTTCTGGTAAAGTTTGTGGTAGTGTACTTTATTCTGGTGAAAAGGCCATTGCCATATAGGTGTCATGAAGGCTTGCAGTGATGTTTAAAGGGAAACTGTCAGGTCAATCTGGGACACTAAACCACCCACAGGTCCTTGTAGACCTGGTGTTTAGTGTCCCTAATCGCCCTCTTGTAATACAATCCGCAGGCTCATTAAAAATAAAAAACACTTATACTTACCTCAAGAAGGGTCCGATCAACGCTGTTTTGTGAGATCGGTCCGGCTTATTCATGAGCTTTTTCGTTGGCTCGCCTCCCGGCGCCTGTGCTGTTCTTCAGTGAAGCCAAAGATGGACACCTCGGCTTCACTGCACAATTGCGGGGCATGTGCACTGAAGCCAAGGAGTATGCCTCTGGCTTCATTGAAGAACTGCGCAGGTGCGGGGAATACAGCGGCAGGGTGAGTATAAAGCTTTTTTATTTTTAATGCGGCCATGGATTGCCTTGTAACAGGGTGATTTGGGACACTAAATCCCAGGTCCATATGGATGTGTGGGTGGTTTAGTGTCCCAAATTGCCCTGACAGATTCCCTTTAAGTCTCCACGTAAACTGATATCCATGTAAATTTCCCAACAAACATTTCTCAGGGTTCCTTCTCCCTTACATCCTGATGTCTTTTCTTTCCTAGGTAAGCAGTGCTTATACACATCCACATGGATGTAAAGGAGAACGTATTTCACTAGACCAGGCCATCCTCATTTATTCCATAGCACAGTTCTGATGCTTGCAGGCTCATTGTACGCACTTTTGGCGGTGACAATGATTTATAGGTCGTTTTAAGACTTTTTTGGTGATGGGTTTTTTTTGTTTTTTTTTGTTCAAAATCTATATTTAGAGATTGCCAAATTGCAGTTTTCTCTCTTATTTGGCCTGTTCTGTAGATTTACTTTGATGTAGATACTTCATTATCAGCAGGATTACACTATGGCAAGTACACTATATGGACAAAAGTATTGGGACACACCTCTTAACCCCTTCCTGACAACCACCGTAATAGTAGGGGTTAATCATTGAATTCAGGTGTTTCATTTCCACAGTTGTATAAACCAAGTACCTCGCCAGTGGTGGTATTGAACAGTGGAAGAGTTTAGGAACCAGGGTAACTTGGCCATCAAGTTGCAGATTATGTAAAGTTCTAGGTTGAGGTCGCCAAGTCCTGAGGCACATAAAGTGAGTGCATTAAAGTCGCCAATGCTTTATTGACTCAATAACTGCAGAGTTCCAAACCTCCTCTGCCAGTAAGATAAGAAGGAAAATTGTGTGCTGGGAGCTTCATGCCATGGGTTTCCATCGCTGAGCAGCTGCATGCAGGTCCTACATCACCAAGCACAATGCTAAATATCTGAGAGGTGTTAGGCTAAGGCCCTATGTTGTGGAAATGCTGCTTTTTTTTGTTGCAGATTTTACTGTGGTTTTCTTTTAGCCAAAGCCAAGAGTGGGTTGAGAAGAAAGGAGAAGTATAAAAGCTTCCTATATATTTCCCATTTCCTTTGTAGACACTCCTGAGTTTGGCTAAAAAAAAAAAAAAGCATTAAAATCTTAAACAAAAAAAGCAGCTTTTCCGCAACATGGGCCTCACCTTAAGCATGCCGCTACTGGACTCGAGACGTGGAAATGTGGAGTGACAAATAATGTCATCACTGGAGCAGAGTATACAAAAACTGCCAGGGCGTGTGGAGAATTATTTGAAAATGTATGGTGCTGTAAAGATCTTTACATAACCCAAGTAAGGCTAAAGCCCTACGGAAACGCAGCGCTTTTTGTTGCAGTTTTTGCTGCGGTTTTTTGAGTCAGTCACGAGTGGATTTAACAGAAGGGAAACCTCTAAGTACTTGCTTTATATTTTCCATTCCTTTTCAAGGCAATTCTGACTCATAAAAACGCAGCAAAATCTGCAACAAAAAATGCTGCAGGGCTTTAGTCTAAAATACATTTTAATCTCTCTGTATACTGTATTACTTGCAGTGATTCTACAGAAAACAGAAAATACATTGTAATATATGTCACATGACAAGCTGAACTCATATATATCTGTATATAGGACTGGCATTATTTGCTGGAACTAAAGTTTTTCTATGTTTTTCTGTAAGATTGAAAATCTTCTGCAACAATTTCCTTCTCTTTCCTTTTCTTTCCTTTATTCTTCCATAGACCTCATATACGTAGGATTATGTATTTTTACTTATGTAGGAATATTCTCAATATCTGACTTGTGTGTTAGCCCTGATTCATCATTTCATGAGATGTAATTTCTTCTGTTAATGGTGTCACTGCAGTTTGTCTGCATTGTAGTTGGGGGGAGGGGGGATAGGTTGATGGCGGAATTCTTTATAACTATTTAAGATGAAATTTGAACTAAGTAGCTTTTGAAATTTGTGTATAGAAATGTCGAAAAGGATTGTAATAAAGCTGCTGGCCCTGATTCACTACAAGGTGTTAATCTATCAAAAAGCTAAGCTTAAATGCAGAAGAATTGAAGCCTAAAGATTAACACCTTCCAGTCTGGGGCCTTGTACACAAAACATGAGCTACATTCCTTGGGAAAGGTGTTCAATTACACAATTACATTCAAGACTTTAGAATACTATGTACATATGAGAGTATTTACAGTACATCAAATCTATCAATATTGTATTTTACATTGGCATGCTATAACTTTGGGCCTTAGATGTAGTCAAAGGGGAAAGATCAGTTTCCCTACATATGTATTAATAGACAGCTAGTGAATGCAGGGGGGATTTATTACAACTGACATTTTCTATGCCAGTCTTAATAAAGTCTCTGAGCAGCATAAGGCACACCTGAATTATTACCGTATTTTTCGGATTATAAGACGCACTTTTTTCCTCCAAATTTGGGAGGAAAATGGGGGGGGGGGTGTCTTATGGTCCGAATGCATTGCCCCACTCATGCCGCTGACAGAATCCTGCAGCGGGACTTCCTTTAGTTGCAGGGGTGGGGTGATGCTGCGGGCCCTGCGCTTGCAGGAGAGGGTGTTCCCGGCGGAGCGAACCCATCCCGGCATCCGCCGTGCTATTACGGTGGATGCTGGGTCTGTAACGTTAATGGCAGCCTCTCTGCTGCAGAGCAGTCACCATAGCTACATGGGTGCACCGCTAATGAGGCGAAGTGAGGCGGCCGCCTCAGGCGGCACTGTCCGTCACTGTCTAGGGGTGGCCTTTTCTATTCACCGTAAACCAGTCCAGGACAGGCCACTTTAAAAAAAAAAAAAAAAAAAAAAAAAAAGCTGCGCAATACCTGTCCTATGCTGGTTTACGAGATCTCAGCGCAGGCAGCGATACTATGACACTAGCGGACGCAGAAGTGGGAATCGGAAGCGGCTGTGAGCGGCAGCGGGGATCGCTAAGTGAGGCCAAATACTATTATTATTATTATTATACTCCGGTCTGAAAAGACCCCGGAGTATAATAATCAGAGACCCAGGGGAGGTGATAAACTTAAAAACCATTGTTACTCACCTCTGCAGCTATCCGAGTTACTTCCAGTCTTCTTTGGTGACGTCCAAGGCGTCACGTGAGCCAGGCCGACGTCATTATGTGGCGACGCCGGTGTGTGCGACATTGAAGAGGGCCGAAAGCAGGGAGTGCACCGGAGCCCAGGTAAGTAACACTGGTTTTAATGTTTGTCAGCACCTGGGTCTCCGATCATTATACTCTGGGGTCTGAAAAGTTCATGGGTGGGTCACTATGGAGCAGAATACTGTGTGCAGGGGCCACTATGGAGTATAATACCGAGTGCAGGGGACACTATGGAGCATAATACGGTGTGCAGGGCCACTATGGAGCATAATACCGAGTGCAGGGCCACTATGCAGCATAATACCGAGTGCAGGGGCCACTATGGAGCATAATACCGTGTACAGGGCCACTATGGAGCATAATACCGTGTACAGGGCCACTATGGAGCATAATACCATGTGCAGGGGGGTTGCGGGCATAATAGTGTGTGCAGGGGCCACTATGGAGCATAATACCGAGTGCGGGGGCCACTATGGAGCATAATGCCGAGTGTAGAGGCCACTATGGAGCATAATACCGTGTGCAGGGGCCACTATGGAGCATAATACCGTGTACAGGGGCCGCTGCGGGGCATAATACCGTGTGCAGGGGCCGCTGCGGGGCATAATGCCGTGTGCAGGGGCCGCTGCGGGGCATAATACCATGTGCAGGGGCCGCTGCGGGGCATAATACCGTGTGCAGGGGCCGCTGTGGGGCATAATACCGTGTGCAGGGGCCGCTTGGGGGAATAATTCCGTGTGCAGGGGCCGCTGCGGGGCATAATACCATGTAATACTGTGTGCAGGGGCCGCTGTGGGTCATAATACTGTGTAATACTGTATTAAAAAAAAACACCTACTCACCTGTCCCTTGTGCTCCGATGTCTCCCACCGCAGTCTGGTTCTGCTGCTCTGGTGTTTTCTTCTGGCAGAACTCCTCACCGCACATGACCGCTGAGGTCGCCGATACGGGACATCACAGTGCTGTGGGGAAGAAAACACCGGAGAAGCAGGACTGGATCGCACTGGGAGACACTGGAGCGCCTTCCCCAGCCTCATATTAAAAAAGTGGTTATCCTGGACAACCCCTTTAAGGTGGCACTTGGGCTTTATTAAAGGGTCTTCCCAGCTCATTTTTATTGATGTTCTATCCTTAGGACAGATTATCAATAAAAGATCAGTGGACCCCTCCTCTGATCAGCTGTATGGGGGGCTATGGCGCCTGTTTATATCACACACTGTCTGTTTATAGTGACCATTTGATGTAATTACAGCCTTGTCACATAGACGTGTATAGGACGAGGCTGTAGTTACATTACATGGCCGCTATGAGATGAATGACACTGTGTAAGCAGAGAAGGGGTCACGGCGCTTACACAGGTACCACGGTTCATTCAAACAGGTGATCAGTGGGGGTCCTGGGTTTTTGAGCCCCACTGATTAGTTTATTAATGACCTGGAAAACCTTTTAATTAGTTAACACCTGATGCATTATTAATAAGGGGCACTATTTATACAGGGTACACATGGACATTATTAATATAAAGATGCACTTGGGAGTATTATTCATGATGGGGGGTTATATCATATATTTTATAATTGGGGGTAGCAGCAGAATGGGTGTGTAGGTGAGGACAATGTGGGTTGGATGCCTGGAAAAGTGAGGAGCCAAAGATGTCTGCGTTGCAGAGACGTCACCTGTAAGTCACAAAATGTTACTACACTGTATTCACCTAAATGATAGAGGATAAATATCTGATTGATTGGGGTCTGTCTGCTGAGACCCCCCACTGGGCCTGAGAATTGTTTTTTTTTTTTTTTCCCCACTGGGTTGGAATTCAGTCTGACCGCAACCAGGCTGAATATAAGCGTGTCGCTTGGTGAATGGAAGGAACCCGCGTGGCTCTCATTCACTTTGATGGGAGTGCCAAAGATATCCGAAGTCCATTACTCAGCTATCTGCGGCGCTCCTATTATAGAGAATGGGGGCCACGTGGGCTCGTCCATCCACCAAGCAGAAGATGTGTGAAGTTACTTTCATTGTTAATGCCGTGTTATTGATCTGATACTGAAGTAATACAGTAAGAAGAATTCTTAAAAACTGTTTCATAAGTTTGTGTGTGTTTATTGTACGACAATAACAGCATGTGACGCTGACAGCATGTAAACGCAATTTTTATTTTTTTTTTTGGGGGGGGGGGCATCTTTCGATAGTCCGCCTCAGGCAGCAAAGAGGCTAGGATCACCACTGCATAGCTATCAGTCTCCGCTGTAATGTACAGCGGAGATCGGGAGCTAATGCCCGCGATCAGAGTCCATTCTGATTGCGGGCATTACTACCTGTAAATCCCTCCCCCCCCCCAAACTATCCCCGGGCCCGGTGTGTACCTTCTTGTTGCAGGCCGGCTCCCGTGCGGCGACATCGCCTGAGCTGACCTGTTCCTGTGACAGCTGGGAGCCTACTGAAGGCTCCCAGGCCTGTCATAAGAATATTACTATTGCGGCTGGTCTATGAGCAGCCGCAATAGTAATGTAGTGAGTCTCCCATAGACTGCAATACTGTCAAATGATTGCAGGTTCAAGCCCCCTGGGGGGGAGGCTAATAAAATAGTTAAAAATAAATAAAAAAAAAAAAAAGTTCTAAATCATCCCTTTTCTCCTAGAATACATATAAAAGTAGAAAATTACTGTGAAACACATACACTTTAGGTATCCCTGTGTCCGAAAACGCCCGGTCTACAAACTTAGTGAACGTCATAGTGGGAAAAAGTATCAAAAGTGCCGAACTGCCGTTTATTTCGCCTCTGGTTTGAATAAAAAGTGATCAAAATAATAGACATTCCCCAAAATGGTATAACTAAAAAGTAGATCTGGCACTGCAAAAAAAGATGCCCTATGTATCCCCGTAGAGCTGCAGGGCCACCTGTCAATGTGGCCTTGCAGCTGCTGCAAAACTACAACTACAATATTTTACATTTTTTGCTTCAAAATTTTTTTCCCTATTTTCCTACTCTAAAACCTAGGTGTGTCTTATGGTCCAGTGCGTCTTATAGTCCGAAAAATACGGTAAGTGTCTCCAATTTCTTAATATATCAGGTGCACGCCCGTGCACCACAAAAGTGTCAAAGATGCGTTGATAAATTCCCCCCATTGTTTCAATAATAGACAATGTAGCATTGAAATAGGCTCTGTTCACATTGTGTTATCACAAGAAATGACTGACCCCATAAAATATAAATTACATACAGAATATTACCCTAATTTAGAAATCAAACATAGCCACACAAATGGTCAACTAGTGTCCCAATAGGGATATAAGCCTTGTCTTACAGTGAGGTGATCGGAGACTCATGGTTAATCACATTAACCCAAAGCTATCCCTATGATTGTCACAGTGACTTATACCAAAGAACTGCATATGGAGTGTGGCATACAGTACTACTAAAATTCAACCAATAGTTATATAAATCACTTAAAAAAAAAAAAAAAAAAAAAAAAAGTGATATGTTTTATATTGTTATGTATTTCCCTCTAGAGAATGCCTGGGTCCATCAGTGGCTATTTGGAACTGCCTAATACCATAAGCCATATAATACATTGACTTGAAAAAAGAAACGATTGGCTAATACACCACCGTACAGGGCAACAGCATGCAGGCATAATCTCTCTGGTATTTTACCATATGGAAACCAAACAGTAGGCTGATGATTCTGACACTTAAAAGGGGTTGTGCCGAAATGAACACTTATCCCCTATCCACAGGACAGGGGATAAGTGTCCAATCGCTGGGTGCCTGAACGCCGGGTACTACAGCGATCAGGAGGATGGGGGACCAAAAGTCTCCTTAAAGCCTCCTTGAGAATGGAGTGCTCTGTCTTGTGGATAGCCCCATTGGGAAATTGGATGGAAGACACTTAGGTGTCACGCAAATGTCCTTATTATATCTTCTTCTTGCATAATACTGCACTCATATGATCATACTACTTTCTTCATATGCCTCTGATTTCTGGAACAAAAGGAAAAAAATAAAATTGTAACCTCAATAATACAGGGTGATTCAAAAAGAGTGGTGCAAAATTATTACCATAGTATTTGTAACCGAGAGAATATAACACTATATTATTAACATGAAAAGACACACTACCCAAGTTTTATTTATACACTACAAATGTCATAGGTGATTTCCAATGGTGACACAGCAGATCTAGAAGACCTTGAGACCTTGATATAGACTCACAGAAAGAGGTAGGGTCTGGCAAATGTGGAGGCCAGCGCACCATTGGTGAATCCAATTCTCTGTTAGAGTTTCATGCAGGTATAAGTGAACATCCAAATGGAAATGTAGAGGTGCACCATCCTGCTGATAAAGGAAGATCCTCCAAACATAGTCTGTGGCATAATGCATTCCTTTAACATGTCCAGGTAGGAATGGCCAGTGACATTATCCTCTGCAGAAAAGAAGAGACAATAGACTCTGCGCCTGCTCATTACATGGAACTTGTTCACTTTGGGTGAGTCCCTCATGTGCTCAATAAAGGCACATGGTTTTTCGGAGTCCCATATACTAAGGTTGTGGCGACTGACCTTCCCACTGAGGCGAAAGGTAGAAATATTGCTGAACATCAGCCTGTTAGCGAATGTGTCCTCTTTCAATCAGCCCTGCAAGTTCATGACAAAGTTATGGCTCTTCAGTTTGTCCTCTGGCTTTCAGTAAATGTAATCCGTATAGCTTCCAATGAAGACGATTTTGTATGGTACACCCAGAGGCGTAGCTAGCAGGGGGCAGGGGGGCGGCTGCCCAGAGCCCACTGAATTTTTGGGGGCCCACCTGGGGCCGCCATTAATACAGACCTTTATTTCTAACTAGATCGGTGTCTGCAGACACCGATCTAGTTACAATGCTTCCTGGTGCTTAACTGTCTTGTAAACCGCAAGCCAATACAGGCTTGCGGTTTACAAGACGCCGAGACCACAGACGGATGTCTGCTTCTCAGCACGGGCCGCGCGATGACGTCACAACATCGCGCTGCCTGCGCTCAGACACAGACGTCCTGTGCGTGGAGAGGGAGGAAGTGCCGGTGGTTCCGTTCATCAGCATTGCAGGTAGGTGAGTATGACTTTTTTTTTTGTGGGTATATTAATAGTATAAGGGGTGGTTAGGAGGGGTTAATATAATTATAAAGGGAGGATTCATTAGGGGGCATTATGACAATGTGGGGAGGTCCTTTATATAAGGGTTATTGGAGGGTATTATTAATACAAGGGGGGAGGTTATTTACTGTATATAAGGAGCCATTAGGGGGCATCATTTATATTAGGAGGCATTATGAAGATAAGGGGGTGGTCATTGATATAAGGGGTCATTAGAGATGTAGTATTTATGTCAGGGGGAATCAGGGGCATAATATGAGGGTCAATTAATTTAATGAAAGTGGCACTTGGGCTTTATTAAGACTAAGGCCCCACGTAGCGGGCTGCAGGAAAAACCATGGCGGTAACGTGGTTTTTCCCGCAGCGCTTTTCACAGAAGGTCCGCAGAGGTTTCCCCTGTGGACTTTCTGTTTTCAATACACCTATATGAAAACCGGCAGTGTTTCCATAGGTATAATTGACATGCTGCGATTTCCAAAACCGCAATGGTTTTGGAAATCGCAGTGCGTCTGCTGCACATATTTTTCTGTAATGTGTGGATGGGATTTGCTAGAATGCCACGGTTTTTTTCTGAGGGTTTTCGCCGCAAGGGACCACATCCCATCCCCACTCTGCAGTAAAATATGCGCAGCGGAAACGCTGCGATTTCCAAAACAATCGCAGTTTTGGAAATCGCAGCATGTCAATTATACCTACGGAAACACCAGAGGTTTCCCTATAGATATAATTGAAGCAGAAAGTCCACAGAGGAAATCTCTGTGAACTTTCTGTGCAAAGTGCTGCAGGAAAAACCGCGATGCCTCACCGCCGCGGTTTTTCCCACAGCTGTTTTTTGCTGCGTGATGCTACATGGGGCCTTGGCCTTAAGGAGTTTTCCAGCTCATTTTTATTGATTATCTACCTCAGAATAAATCATCAATAAGAGATAAGTGATTCCCCACTGATCAGCTGTATTAAGGGGCAATGGCGCCTGTTTATATCACACGCTGTCTGTTTATAGTGACCGTGTGATGTAATTACAGCCTTGTCACATGGACATGTATAGGACAAGGCTGTAGTTACATTACATGGCCGCTATGAGATGAATGACACTGTGTAAACAGAGAAGGGGTCACGGCGCTTACACAGGTACCACGGGTCATTCAAACAGCTGATCCTGGGGGTCCCGGGTATTAGAACCCAATATTTTTTTTTCCCTTTTTTTTTTTCCCCTTTTCAATTAGGAAATACCTGGGACATTATTAATAAGGGGCACTATTTAAAGGGGGTGCACAGGGAAGTTATTAATTTAAAGATGCACTTGGGGGTATTATTCATTATGGGGGGTAATATTATATATTTTATAATTGGGGTAGCAGCAGGATGGGGGCTTTGTGCAGGTGAGGATAATGTGGGTCAGGTGCCTGGAAAAGTGAGGAGCCAAGGATGCCTGTGTTGCAAACTTTACAGAGACTGGAAGAAGTGATCATGGCCGTCCAGATAAAAGAGACGGGGAATGTGAACAATTAGTCAGAGACGTCACCGGTAATTCACAAAATGTTACTGACCTGTATTCACCTAAATCGTCTGCAGAGCCCTGTGTAGAGCTGCTATATACCACTATACGCTCACCATTTACTTATAGTATTGGTTTACGAACATTTCCAAGTTGGGGGCCCACTTGGACATGTTCGCCCCCCCCTGTGCTGAACCCCTAGCTACGCCTCTGGATACACCATATGGTTGTTTGTGGCCCCTGTTGTTCGATACTAGTGGACTTTCTAGGACTATCGTACAAAACTTGAATTCTATTCACTTTTGCTTAAGTCTTTGGGTGGCCCGAACTTTTCCCATGAAATAAACACCCTGTGGTTTCGAATTGCTTTACCTAATGTGATATGCAGTTTCTATATGGAGCACATTTACCACATTTATTCTGAAAGATTTTCTGTACTGTCACAACAGCCCCAGTTCTTGCAAATCCCAATGTAAGGGAATAGCAGAAAAGGAGCTAGCAGGGACAAGACAGAATCAATAGCCAGCGAGCAAGTGAGGGCTGACAACCTGTTTAAAGAAAGTCACGGCCTGCCCCAGATTGGATTGGAAGGCAGGCTGTTAATCATGTCGGGGGTTAAGTTCCCCCTGGGATGGATGTCACCGTAATCCTAATTAAATGAATAATCAGTTTCGAGCGCTCGGGAAACAAAACGTACACACAGGTATTGTGTATGAATAGTTTCTGCTTTATTACGTAGTTCAATACAGTTTTAAAAGCAAGCTCAGTTACATAACAATCATGTGATCAATATACATATATGGTCTTTCCGGTTCCGTTACCAGACAAATTTGTTCAGTTTCCCATCACCCCAGATGTTTCCTTTTCACCTTATCTAAATGTTCCCCTTATCTTTCCTGAGAATGGCAGATCGACCTGAGAACAGCAAAACTGTTGATATTCATCCCAGACTCTGAGTCTGTATTCTATCTGTAAACTATACAGTCTGTCTGCAGAACATTTCACCCTGTGTCTTCTGTATACTGCGTTATAGAATATAGTACAAGTTATGTTTTTAACCCTTACAATCACACAGGCAAGGCTGAGATTAACTATTAGAGGAGCAGAGAGAAACAAAGATGCTGGGGACAGGTGTGGCAGAAAATCAATTACATAGTCTAGGACAGTATTCAGACTGAGCAACAAGAAACCTACGCAAGGAATCAAACTGAACACGCCTCCTTCGCGGCAGCGTGCGAGCAGAGGGTGGCGCAGAGACCCGAACAGGCAGAGACATTACACCCAACATACAAAAAGCTTTGCTGCAATATCGCCGTCTTACGTCACACTATGTAAGCACATTTGGCTGTGCTGTGAGTGGTTGCTGTGGGCAGTAAGCCAGTATTGCTTTGGTTTTCAGGCATTGACCATACCATTGATGGTATTTGCCACTTTTGCACTGATTTTGAGCCCTGTATGGGACAATGATTGACAACATCTGTAAAGCACTGCGGAATGTGATGGCGCTATATAAGTAAGCAAAATAAATAAATCACTCTGTACTATGCCATATAAATGGCAGCACATCCCATGTGCCATCCTGCAGGTCCAGTATACATCCCATTGCTGAGGGCAGGATTTAGAAATACTGTAGATGGAGGACATGCACATTAAACTTTTTTTATAGGGCATTTAATCCTTCACCAATTGATTTGCCTAGAATTGTGTGATGTCTCCAATAAGCATTTTACTTCTATCAGAATGTGACGCCCCTCATGTAGCCAAGATAAATTAATATGTAATAAAATGGAACCTCTTTGTTATTTTCTATTCACAAAGTTGTGGTCAGCGTAACCTTTGTGAAATACATTTCTTTCTTGTAGTAAAATAGATGAAAGGATATTGTTATGTCTTCTTATCCGAGCATCTAGCCATGCCATATTCATTTTAGATCAGTTTTTGTGAAATTTACTTTTTTTTTAATAATACCCAAGAAAATTTTCTGAATAAGCCAAAGAGTTAGCTCGGAGGAGACCCCAATCAAATTTACATCCCCTTTTCAGCATGGTGAATAGTTTCACAATGAGAATGTAAATGCGCTAGTTTACAGGAAGGTCAGAGTGATCCTTGCACTGATGCAGATGTTCCCGTTTATTAAAACTAAGTGAATATAATAAATACTAAACCATAAAATCTAATGAACATTGCATATGAGTTTTTATTAAATTCAGTTGTTGAATAATGAGGTAGATAAAAGGCAGAGAGAAAATGGTGAAATATCTTAATAAAAAATATCAAATGGTTAAATCTGCTTTCCAGTTATGAACATATTTAACCTGCGTTTGTACTTGAACTAAACTAACCTACCAAACTTCCAAGATTCACTCCCCAAACACCCTCCCCCATTCAACTCTTCTAAATATATAAAAAAAAGTGACCTTAGGACAATTAACATCAAAATTCTGCCAGTCCGTTTGCACAGAATAGGTAGATGGCCCCACTCAAGATGTCATAGATATCAGAGCTCTAATACCGACTTTATTCACTTGCTTGGAGTTGCCCATATATACAGTCCTTTTGGGGAGAGGTGGTCTCTCGTGTATTGGAGTTACTGCTACTCATACTCTTGAGGTCTGCATTGTTGGCCTGCTTCGGGAGGATCAATATTCCTAAGGGAATCACTATTTTTGGTAGTAAAGGCCATAGCTTTAAGATCAATCACCCTCCATCCATGTCGCGGTGGAAATCCTTGGTTAATAAAATTATGAGAACATAGTATACAAAAACAGGCAGTGTCTCCAGAAGTTTAAGAAAGTGTGTGGCCCATGGTGTAATTCACCACTTACACAATGTTCACTCCATTCCTTGCAAAGGATCCTCCCGTAGCTCTTATGCGATTATGTGATGTAATGCAATCTTGTTCTACCCTTGCATGTATTTGCACAGTAGACCCGTAGACTCTGCTTCTCTTTTGGATATATGATATTTATTTCATATTTATTTTATACCAGAAAAGATTACTCTACAGGTGCATCTCAATAAATTAGAATATCTTTGAAATGTTCATTCATTTCAGTAATTCAGTAATACAATTCATAATCAGCGTCTTCCATGATTGTGTGTCCTACTGAACCAGACTGAGGGACCATTTAAAGGCTTAGGAAACCTTGGCAGGTGACACACTGAATTTACAATACTGAACTTTTTACAATATTCAAATTTTCTTAGATTTTGGTTTTCATTAGCTGTAATCCATAATCAACATTTACAGAAATAAAACACTTGAAACAGAACACTCTGTGTGTAAAGAATCTAGAAAATATAGGAGGTCACTTTTTTAATTAAATTACTGAAAGAAATAAACGTTTCAAAGATATTCTAATTTATTGAGATGCACCTGTATGTCATACTATTACGTGTCATGTTGTCTCAAGTGACATGTTCTATAAAAAAGCTTAAAAAAACAATTCTGCCCAGTGTAAAAATGACATTTGAAAGACTTGAATAAAAATTCCAGCAAATGAATGTATAAAAATTAACCTTTAATCCATAATTAAAAGAGAAAAATTCAAAACCTCAAGGATCCATGAAGAAATAACAGAAAGTTGCTTATGCGTTTTAGGGCATTGACCCTTTATTCATAGGCTGAGTAAGGGGCCAATTGCCCTGAAACGCATAAGCAGTTTACTGTTATTTCTTTCATGGATCCTTGAGGTTTTGGATTTTTCTCTTTTAATTATGGATTGAAGGTTAATTTTTATATATTTGTTTGGATGCTGAAATTTTTATTCAAAGTCTTTCGAGTGTAATTCATCTCCAAGTCCAAGGATTTTTTTTCAGTGCACCATTTGGATGGGAGATTTGATCAACCAGTGAATATTGGGTGAGCAGTGAGACTGCGTTTGTGTATTAAAAATGACATTTCACTGAACACAAGTTACAATGAAGTGTGCAAAACTGAAAATACAGCTCTGGCAATAGAGGGATTAAATAACTGGTAAGTGACAATGTGTTCTGTTAACTAAACCTTATACCAGGCTGATCTTCCCTCTTGTGTAGAGATCACTTTTCAGTAGTCCATCCAGTAGGATGAGGTTATGATGAAAGGTGAACTCCTGAAGGAGGGGAGCCGTGACCATAGACGAGAGTCACAACTCCCTTCCTTCCTTTCCCCACACAATAACTCCAGCACAGTTCACACAGCATGCCTTGAACACACTCACTCTCCCGTAGAAGTCAATGAACCATCTCAAGGCAGGTGCAAATGAGCAGTTGTATGTGGTATAGCATACCTCTAAACTGCTATTCATAGAGCAGCTGCTCAGTCTACATGATGCATTCCCTTTAATCTTTTCAATTTAAAGGGGTTTTCCAGTGAATCTATCACTGGCTGCATTTGTCATCTGCCTCAGTCAGTAAATTGCTAAACAGTGTGTCAAGAGGAATCAGGACGCAGATTCCGGCCGGGATCTTGAGAGCATTGGAATGTTCACTGAAGGTGAGTATTGCTTCTCTTTTGTTTTCATGCCACTCTGAGCCTTTCAAAAAAAGATAACCACTTTAATGTTTTTGTAGGTTCTACATGTATCATTTTAGTTTGCAATTTTAACATTTTTGTTGTCAAATATGACATTTTTTTTCGATGCACATGAATAGCAGAGTTGTTCTGGTCATCCCAGTTGTGAACAAATCTGAGGATAATCTCAGTGAGTGCTAGCTTTAAATTGTTGACTAGTTCACACTATAGCCTCATCCACAAAGAGCAAGTGAAATGTGGTTGGAAAGTTAAACTTGTACTCAAAAATATATATTTAGACTTATTTTGTGTGTGTTTGCTACGTTAGTGGAAAAATAGGGAAGTTAAAATTTGCACAGCATTAAAAAAAAATTATCAGATTTAGTTTTAAGCTTTGAGAGGGTGAGGGCAACCATTTAGGCAAAGATAAAATATATCCCCTTAGCTTTTTTCCATGCTTACATATCCATCTTCATGTTCCCTGAGTCTCTTCATACAATTATAGTAATTTATCATAGTAGCATTTTAAAAAGTAGCTAGAGATTAAGATACATTCTTAATCTTCAGTAACGGGCCAATTTGTCTGGTTCAGCACCAGACACGTTCTCGGGTTTTTTCGTTTGTGCGGTTTTGAAGGCTAACACATTTTTATCATTTGGGTTATTCAACAAATTTATGCATCTTTTTTTTTTCAGTGACGCATAAAAATAAAGCCCAATGTTTTTATTTTTGCATAACGTGTCTGTTTCACTTTTCACTTTTTTTTTTAAAATTTAATAGCACAAAGTGCTACTAAAAAACTTAAAATACTTTGTATTGTGTCGTGGGTGGGGCTAGAACCTGTTATGAGGGCGTGTTATTTTTTAAAATTATTTTATGTTAATTTTTTTTTTTACATTGTGCCCCCATAAGGTCATAATAGATCTTTGGGGGCATCTGAACACTATTGTTATTATAGGGGAGGCTATAATACCTTTAGCCCCAGTTACAGGAGGAATGCAGCCCCCTTCCCATGACTGCTGAGCTGATCTGGATCCTCTAGGATCCAGCAGCCCTAAGAGTCTCTGATATCCGACGGATCATGTGACCACCGGGTCAGAGGGGAACCGCATCATGGCGGCTCCCATAGCTGTGCATACAGCGATCGGGAAGGCAGGGAGGTAATAAACCATCCCTGCCTTCTCTAGGGTAGTAACAGCTTACTCCCCGCTTCTGCAGCTGCATGAACAAGACAACCACTGTCCGGACGTTAAAACCCAATGAGTGGTGGTTAATGTGCACTTTTATTCCATTTTATAGCTGTATTATAACACTTTTTTTAAAGGGATTCTACCACCTTCCCAAAGCATATTCAACTTTCCCCACTGTATTACAGAGCACATTATAGTGATAAAAAGCACACTTTGTGCCTAAGTGTGTCACTTTTGCAGATTTGTGGAAAATCAGCTTTGAACAGCCTTGGAGTAACTGCTCTTGCTGCACAAGTTGGATTGGCAATATCTTAGCAGTGGGAGGATCAACTCCCATTACAATGGGTGGCACAGGTAGGAGATGTAGAGGTCTGTGTGGCAAGAACAGTGCTTTGGGTCTGTCCAAAGTGCACAAACAGCCTAGTTTCCATAAGACTCCATAGTTCTGCAAAAGTGACATACATAACAAAGGCATGCTATCAGTGTAATATATATATATATATATATATATATATATATATGTACATACATATGATATATGTAATATATCAGTGTAACATAATGGTGGCAATTGCATATGCTTGGGGGAGGTGATAGACATCCTTTTAAGATGAAAAATCTGTGTGATGAGATCCATTTATATCTTACTGATCAGAGATTAGACTTTGGCTATAGGATGTAACATGCAAGCAGTCTTATGCTGGTTGCTCAGTGGAGGTACAGTAGTGTGATTATTTTATTTACATTTTTTATCTACAATAACCCAATTGGCGATCTCATTAGTTGTGAGTACGGCTATGCGCTATATATTATTATTTGTGGGTACATTGTGCACACCATCACTTGCTTTCTTTTGTATCTGTTGCTCTCCAGAAGTTGTCTAAAAACTTCTGAGTCCCAGTGCAAAATATATAACAGGGTATCTTGCCTACCTGAGCAGTTTATAATAATAGTATCTTATGTGTCAGAGGGCTCTTTGGGCCTCCTCTGGTCTAAGGCTTGGACATAACTGCTACTGCACCCAGTATTGCTATGCACATGGCCAGTTAAAGATCATTAAAAATAATAGTCATTAAGAAGTCTGAAGGACTCCCTGATGAGTGTAAACAGGGGGCAACTCCTAGTTTTCAAAGGTGTTCTCTGTAAAACGCTCCTTAAAAGAAATTAGACTGAAAAGGCTGCCCATTAAAGTACTGGAGCTTTTTCCATCTGAAGGAATGTATTCAATCATATCCTAGAAACACATGGTACCATATTCTCTCATAGGCAAAGCAACATTCATTTCCTTTTTTTCTGTTGTTCTTGGCAACTCTGGCAATGCCATTTTCTTTTTTACTTTTTAAGAAAGAACATTGGATTCTTATGCCCCCCTCCCCATTGAGTGCTTGTGCCCAGTATAAATATTGGGAAATGTGTCTGGGCACAAGAATGGTAATGTGAGAGCCCTTTTTTTTGTTTTACAAAGTATCTTCATTACAAATAAGCAAAAATAAGGTCATTTAAACAAATACTTTTCTCTAAAGTATAATTATTGAAATTGAATCTAAGAAACCGTATGTAGCCATAAACATTCTAAGAGTCAGCGAATATTTAAAACAAAATGTTGAGCAAAAATGTGAAATACACACAGGCTGAATGCAAGCATTGGGTTATCTTGGGATAATATTTATTTTGGTTCAGTCAAACCTCATACCACACTCTTGGGGTAATATTAGCCATGCTGACGCAAAGGCATTTCACTGTGTTTTTACATATCTGTACTGCTTTCTAAGTCTACAGCCTGAAGCCGGCACGAAGAGCAAAGAGATTTCCTTTCAGTGTTACAGCTAGTTTTGGTTGTATTTCATAGCAATTTAGAAAATAAATGAAAAATATAAGGCCTAGAGTTATATCCCAAACTGCTATCTATGTTGCATAATGCAACTCCTTATAGGTTTCCTACGACATAACTTCTAGTAAAATGTGGAAAAAATATCGTATGACTTTCAGATAGCACAAAATGAGTGACATGTAGTAATGTCACAGTAAATTGTATTGAGTATTTTCAATAATATATGTTTGATGAATACACAGTTCTATAAATTGAAAAGTTATTCAGCTATTAACCTGTTATGAACACCGTTTTTTTATTTTTCTATTGATGTAGCTTGGTTTTTGTGGGATGAGTTGTGTTTTCAATTACAAAATTTTGGGGAAGGGGCTAAATTTAACTACATTTTATTAACTCTTTCTAAGGGGAGGATAACACATTTTCCTATATATTTTTCAAATTTTAAAATTGTGCTTGGTTCACAGAACAGAAAACTCTGTTTTAATCATTGCCTTATGCAAAGGCACACCCTGGCGACCCAGTCTGTGTAGAGTGTGCGCAGCCATGATGATTTGACTGTCCTCAGAGATATCTGACCTCACCAGGATGACAAGAAGAAATCTAAAGTAGTTTATTTTGCAAACAATGGAAGAAATGTCTTCAGAAGTCCAAAAAACTGTACTTGTTTAGCCTGGTTATCCCTACTCATGCATAACTGTGTAATGACTTAAATACTAAAGTAAAAGAAATATTGGTCACATTAAGGAACAATCCAAATGTTATATATTAGGGGATATGGGATTTAACACTGGTATATGGATTAAACTAAAGTATAGGGGAAAAATAACTACAAAATCAGTGCTGGGGCAGCACAAGGAATAGATAACATGTTGCCTTTATTCTGTGAGATTACGGCAATACCTCATTTATATATATTTTTTAAATTTAATTCTAACTTCTTACTTTGAAAACAATGTCTCGATACAATAATTGGTTTTATGGCTTTTAAAATCTATAACATTTTGAGTCATAACATTTTTGTACTTTTCATTGTTACCATTCTGGAGTACATATGAATTTTTAATAATCATGTGTTGCTGTTTTTCTGGTCACTAACACAAAAAAAGGGTTTAGTTTTTTAGCCTTTTACAATATTTACCAAGTGATAAACTAGTTTTATAGTATTGCAGTAAAGGTTGTTACAAACATGTTGAAAGTGAATATGTATTTTTTAAACTGGTGGACAGTGATGGCAGACCCAGGGGTTTTCATCAAGGCTCCTGCTTCCATGACTACACATAGCCCCCCATTTGAGGGGCAAAGGGAGTCAATGAAAGGAGGACCATTGTACAGCAAGTATTGAAATTCATGTGAACAGTGAATTTTAAGCATGAAACTGCTGAAAATAGTGTATTCAGTCGCTAAGGTAAGCTCAGCCTGTTAGTCTTTGGCAGTAACTGGCCTGGCTCCAGAATTGCACCGCATGGAACAGAATAACAGACTAGTAGCAATGGAAGTCTGAACAGAAGACCTCCGTTTTTCATCAGAGGCTTCCTGCGTAGTGTGGTTAGAAGGCATCAGGTTACTACATCTGTATCCCAAGCATTGCCAAAATGTCAACAATGCACAGTTACTGGGCGCAAAAAAGTTTTACCCATTTGGAGAGCCATTGTATCACCCAGTTTCCAGAAAACACCAGACCAAAGGTAAATGTGATGTCTCAGAAGCAAGTACATAATTAATGTGATAATGTAACGTGTTCACTAAAATACATGTCAAAAAATGAACAATAAGACACACAAAACACAAGTAAATACACAAAGCAGGTAAATAGGCCAATCTTCGGTAAGGACCTAAGCACTCACCTAAGGTGGTAGCTCCTATCATCTTACATAAAGATACAAAGTATAACGCTAGAATTTCATATATGAACAACCCCAACCAAAACTCTAACAGAGATGACATTGAGTTTGGCACCAGCAGGCAAAAATTATTAAATTTGTCTTTCAAGTTTACAAGAAATAAATAACCTATATGCTATATATTTAGTGGGGCTGAATTGATAAAGGGAGTTTGCCAGCTCATTGTAATTGATGACCTAAGGAAAACAGATGTGCAATGTAGTCAAGAGGTCACACAGCTCACACAAGGGATGCAACACCTTCACACAGCTGGCCAGCCCAGCGAGGGTCCTGGGTGTCGGAAGGGTCATCAAAAAAGAAAAAAAAAAAAGATCTGTATAACCCCTTTAAGACGGGAGTGTAGTATGTCAGTTTTAATGACGAGCCCAACCAGAGAGAACCGTGCCAAAATTAGGAGGCTCACCCCAATTAATATTAATTTTGGCACATCTTTGGGTGTCCATATACCTGAAGCTAAAATTTATGTTTTTTATTTGGATCTGTTCCCTCTCCTTCCCTCAGCCCACCTTTTTAAAAAGTTAAGAAGTGCAGCACACACTAGGAAAAATCTCAATTGTTGTTGCATATATGGCAGTGCTCAAAAAAAATTGTGACTTGGGCTGCAATTACAGTTTAATGTCAATGCCACAAGTGAAGTGTAAATAAACCCTGGAAGGCTAGGAGCAGATGTCTTACCAATGTGTTTGGCAAGTCAAGTGCAGGAGTCTGTGGATTTTGAGTATTGAGGTAACAAAACCCTGGTTGTTAGTGTGGAGAGTATCAAGATTCTACATATGTAGAAGCCAGACAACAAGGCCCTGAGGAGCCCAGTATGGAGTCTGAGACAGGAACAATGTATTATGGTGTACTGGAACAAGGTGCAGATGGTGGAGTTCGACCAGTGTAAGCGTCTCCAATACTTTCTTCAGGTATCTTGCCTGATTTAGTGCTAGATTCCCTTTGCATCAGCTAGGGGTCTGAAAACTGTCAATAAGTGGTTGTAACATAACTAGATCTAATTTCTATAGACTATTTCAAGAGTTGTTCCTTTTTCCTAATTTTCATTAAAGAACTATTCAGTCCTTACTTGGTTGTTGTTACTATGTCCCATTCCTGTACATTAACACTAATCCTTTCCCTGACTGAACATGAGCAGAGGCAGCTACAGTGATAGAATAGTGAATACCACACTTCCCCAATAGGTCTTGACTAGAGTGCCTCATTTAGGTTTCTTTGAGGGTTCCTATGGCCAACCAACTTCCATGTTTCAGCCCAGCCTTTCCCTTCAGGCAGCAGGCTATCCTTTAACTATTTTGTCAGTGGTCCCTCAGAGTAAGTGCTGACCCAGATGAATGAGTTGTTTCCATGTTTGAGTGTCCATACCACAGCTTCACATTCTGGTCCTACATGAACTCTACTCACCCTTTAGTGGTAGATAGGCCACAAAAGGCTACCCTGTGCCACAGGACTCCACAACTTATAGAAAAGAAACCTTTATTTGATGAGAGAACATAATTTTTGTCTAACAGTTTAGACACTTGCTATCCTTGGCTGAAATAAGCTCTGCATCTTCCCAACTGTGGCAGAAACAGAAGTCCAAGTCCAGGGGTCAACCCATATTTACCAAGGTGAATATGGGTTGACCCCTGGAATATAAAAGGGAGAGAGCACTACAGAAGGGAGAGAAGAGCCACTTCTGTCCATGTTTGTGACCCAACTGTGGATCCTGCTCTGCTTAAAGCGAACTTTGCCTCCATGTTACTTGGGACTTTCTGACTGGAAGATCAGACTTCATAGATCATCGCCTGTTCATCTGCCACTATGACTCTTGTGCCCATTAGCAAGGGCACCCAAAACACTACCAGCCAGGAAACACAGCAGGGAGTGGCCCAGGGAAAATTTCTACTGTGCTGTCCAAGGACGTGTAAAAGGATTTAGTGCCAAAGCCACAGTGACACGAAGCAGAGTGAGTGGCCGCCATTTTGGCCATCCTCACTGATGTCATCTCCACACTGCTATCCCTGGGATATTGCACTACTATGTCTTCAATCATTTTACAGTAAGGGTAGGTTCACTCTACCATCACAGGCTGAGAGCAACAGGCATTAAAATACAGACACAGACAGAGCCCCCTCTGTCGGGAGTCCATCTACATTCATCCCAGGGTTTTAAAAAAAAAAAATTATGACGTAACCCTTGTACAGGGTCATGTTTACTTTAGAATCAATGGAAACGGTCACAGACGGAGGGGTTTCTATCTGCGTCTGTTACGGTAGTGATCAGTGTAAAATGGCACACTTGGACTTCAAATTGACAGACAATTTTAGAAATAATTCAAGTTGATAAAGACAGCAGAGGATTAGTGATCTGGATTTAGATCATCAAAATTAAATATTTTATTGTCTCATATCCACAGGTTATAATACTGTACTTTGTATTGTTCATCTGTTTCCTGTACCACACTAATTTTGCTGCAGATATATTTTTTTATTGCAGAAATTAGCCAAGTACTCAAAAGTCTCATTTCTATGGATTGCTACTCATGCCTCCCTCTATGAGCTAGCTAGTACCGAAAGCTACTCTGATGGTCTGAATTACCACCATGTACAGTAATACTACTCTACATGAACCTTGCAGTGCACGCTGCCATTGAAATATTAGGCAAAATCAACTATTTGCTGGGGGTGTTGGAAGCCTAACCTGTATGAAAAGAGTTTTCTGTGCTGAGAACACCTCAGGTTTTTTTCACAATTCTTTTGTCAAGTTTTTTACCACAAAAAATACTGTTATAAACACCAAAACCAAATGTTACAGGTTATTCAATAAGAAATTATGGATAACCTTACATACACAGTATATTTTCTTGAAATTTTTTTTTGCAATTTATGGCAACACAGCATGCTCTGGGTCTAGCATTTTTATCAAGTACTTTCTTATTGATTTTATTATAGTATAAGAAACACCAGGCCAAAAATTGCCAGAAAAACACTGATCAAAAACTGCAAAGGGGTAAATGAAAGCTTAAATACAGTATAAAAATGCTAATACTGGTATTTTTTAAATATTTTGTTATTTTTAAAGGAAACACCAAGGAAAAATATAGAATGAAAGAAGCCAGTGTTTTCCGTGACATTTCCACTTTTGTCAATATGAAAATGAGTTCTTTGGAGCAACATGGGTGTTGCTGCTACCCTTTTATTCCTGTACAACAATGTGGATTTTTCTGTGGTTAGGTTGCCAGGTTTCTACCTGCTGTAGTGGTCCTAGTATTGATAGCAGTACCATGGATCAGGCAATATAGTGGGTCAGGTACAAGCAGTTAGTCTAGACAGGTAACAAGGTTCAGAGGTCAGGTCTAAGGACATGGTCAGGTACAAGCCAAATGTTGAGCACAGATAACAGACAGGACAGGAACAGCACAAACATGCAAAGTCAGGAACAAGCTGAGGGTCAGATCTCAAGTCAAGTCAGATACACAAATACATTACAACAGATCTAACTAGGAACCTTATTGCTCAGGTATGAGGAAAAGGGCTGAGCAGAGTAGTAAAAGACAGGACAAGCTGCTGATTCCATTTGTTTTATGGCATGGCTAGGGACACAATTACTGGTGTGCGCTGGCCCTTTAAGTTATACACACCCTACAGGCACCACAAGCAAAGGCTGGAGGGAGCAGGGTGATGGAAGTACACAAGGGAGATGAGCTCATACTGCCTATAGGAGGAGCAGGATGAGGAGTTACAACCAGGTCTATCAGAAATTTCTCAAAGACAAATCTGACTTTTGGCCAATAACTAGTAAGTCACATTTAATTTTTGAGAACAGTTAGAAAATGAAAGCTGAACAGTCCTTACTGCATGGCTGCTAGGCCACATGTTCTCTAAGTGTTGACAGATATTGAAAAACACAAGCATGTATAGCAGGTCAAGCACACATTTTTTACATCACAACAGAAAAAAAAAAATTACTGGTCTGCTAAAAACCATTCGGTGCCTACATTATCCAAGCTGTGAGAAACATCCATTTCAGCAGATGGAGCCAACTGCAAGAAGAAATCACAGACTTGAAACTTTGGCAATTGTCTGAATACTTGTCTGGGGACAGAGATGAAGAATTTCATAAACACCCAAAATATTCCTTTTGTTTTACATGTGGAGGGGTCACTGATGGAAGTTTCATGTCTCCACTTTAGAAAATACAGGTGTCTTCTCCTGTAATATATTCTGGTTACATGCCAAAGAAAGAACATAACAGAATATTACATTTTAAACAAATGGAATCAGCAGCCTCGTAACCATGGACCTGCTGCAGCTGTAGGAGAGATCATTGCTATGAAAGTGCAGTTTCCAAATGTTGTGATCAATGCAATCATAGTAACAGCGCATTTGCCAATGTTACTATAACAGAGCACCTCTTTTATGAACATAGGTTCTGCTTATTTCTTATATAGACAGATCAGAACACCACTTGTAATTAAAATCGTACTAAACAATACCATTCTTAATTTAAACCACTACATTTTGCTTCTTCTACTTCTAGTCTTTTTCCAATGGCTGTTAAAAGGAATATATCGCCACCAAAGTCACTTGTAAAACACCTATATACTGATCAAATAAACTTGGCTAGGGCTCCACGTTGTGAAAATGCAGCAGAAAAAAAAACCCCTGCATTTTACAGTACCTGCATAGTGGTTGGGATTTAGGCTAATTCCATCCACTATATTAGAAAAATTTCAGTAGGCAAAGCTATCTTGTCTACAAAGAAAGCTTAGGAACTATTAAGTTTTTGTTTATATCTAGAAAACCTAACTTATTAACCAAATGAAACAAATGAAAATGTGTTGTGTGAACACCACCCAATAACATGATCAGCTAATTCATTGGATCCTATTAGGCCTAGTATCTCATTGTATAATCTCTGTTGTAAAAAATATATAACCCCAAATGTTGGAGAGAAGGGGAGTATACAACATTAACATGCACCATGAATTGCTCACAGTAAATTCTTTGCAACAAGAAGAGAAAGAAAACAGGTAAAGACCACTTAGTTCAATGCGATCAACCTCATAAAACAATCACCTCTCTCAATACACCATCGCCCTCTGATTTAGAGTATATACAATGCACTCTGAAAAGAACAATACTCAAAAAATACTCAGGGGAGTCTAGCCATTATTAGTAAAACATAATGGTGCTACTATTAAAGATAAACAGTAATTCAAAGTATAGGAGCAACTAAATAGCAGAGAAAACCCAGAGATCAGAAAAAAAAAAAAAGTCCAGACACTTCCCCATTAGAGATTCAAGTATGAAAAGCCAAAGAAATGTGCTCTGATAATGGTTCAGAACACGATAGTGCTGATCGCTCCAAGTGTTCAGCCTTCTGTCACAAGTCCCTCCCCATCCTTCAAATGGTAACCGCCCACCAGTCAATCAACGACAAGTGGGGCAGGACTACAAGTCCACATCCCCAATGACGTGTAGTATCTGGCAGGCCTACAGGAGCCAGAGAGGGAGGTGGCTACTTGGATCTCGTCATGAGGATCTTACTGCACTTCCCCATTTGACAGAATGAGAACACAGCGCTGGTATGTGGATAGTTAAGTATAGTGATTGCCACCAGTGCGATCCTATAAATGAATATCTGTACCATCTATCAAATAAGTAAATATGGCCATCGCAACAATTGCGATCCCACAGCTGAACAGATGTACCTCCTGGCATTTACTGCAATACTTTCTGTGCGGATATACTATCGCCTATAGTCACTCACTAATGTAATCCCGTCAGCAATAAAATAATGGTACCTTTTAATGTACAGTGGGGAAAAAAAAGTATTTAGTCAGCCACCAATTGTGCAAGTTCTCCCACTTAAAAAGATGAGAGCCGGCCTGTAATTAACATCATAGGTAGACCTCAACTATGAGGAACAAAATGAGAAAACAAATCCAGAAAATCACATTGTCTGATTTTTAAAGAATTTATTTGCAAATTATGGTGGAAAATAAGTATTTGGTCAATAACAAAAGTTCATCTCAATACTTTGTTATATATCCTTTGTTGGCAATGACAGAGGTCAAACGTTTTCTGTAAGTCTTCACAAGGTTGGCACACACTGTTGCTGGTATGTTGGCCCATTCCCCCATGCAGATCTCCTCTAGAGCAGTGATGTTTTGGGGCTGTCGCTGGGCAACACGAACTTTCAACTCCCTCCAAAGGTTTTCTATGGGGTTGAGATCTGGAGACTGGCTAGGCCACTACAGGACCTTGAAATGCTTCTTAAGAAGCCACTCCTTCGTTGCCCTGGTGGTGTGCTTGGGATCATTGTCATGCTGAAAGACCCAGCTACGTTTCATCTTCAATGCCATTGCTGCTGGAAGGAGGTTTGCACTCAAAATCTCACGATACATGGCCCCATTTATTCTTTCATGTACACGGATCAGTCGTCCTGGTCCCTTTGCAGAGAAATACCCCCAAAGCATGGTGTTGCCATCCCCATGCTTCACAGTAGGTATGGTGTTCTTTGAATGCAACTCAGCATTCAGTCACCTCCAAACACGACGAGTTGTGTTTCTCCCAAACAGTTCTACTTTGGTTTCATCTGACCATATGACATTCTCCCGATACTATTCTGGAACATCCAAATGCTCTCTAGCAAACTTCAGACAGGCCAGGATATGTACTGGCTTAAGCAGGGGGACACGTCTGGCACTGCAGGATCTGAATCCCTGGTGGCGTAGTGTGTTACTGACGGTAGCCTTTGTTACGTTAGTCCCAGCTTTCTGCAGGTCATTCACTAGGTCCCCCTTTGTGGTTCTGGTATTTTTGCTCACCGTTCTTGTGATCATTTTGACCTCACGGGGTGAGATCTTGCGTGGAGCCCCTGATCAAGGGAGCTTATCAGAGGTCTTGTATGTCTTCCATTTTCTAATTATTGCTCCCACAGTTGATTTCTTCACACCAAGCTGCTTGCCTATTGCAGATTCAGTCTTCCCAGCCTGGTGCAGGTCTACAATTTTGTTTCTGGTGTCCTTCCACAGCTCTTTGGTCTTCACCATAGTGGAGTTTGGAGTGTGACTGTTTGAGGTTGTGGACAGGTGTCTTTTATACTGATAACAATGTCAAACAGAAGCCAATACTACAGGTAATGAGAGGAGGACAGAGGAGCCTCTTAAAGAAGAAGTTACAGGTCTGTGAGAGCCAGAAATCTTGCTTGTTTGTAGGTGACCAAATACTTATTTTCCACCATAATTTGCAAATAAATTTTTTTAAAAATCAGAAAATGTGATTTTCTAGATATGTTTTCTCATTTTGTCTCTCATAGTTGAGGTCTACCTATGATGTCAATTACAGGCCGGCCTCATCTTTTTAAGTGGGAGAACTTGCACAATTGGTGGCTGACTAAATACTTTTTTTCCCCACTGTATATGGTGATAATTCTTGTGTATAGATATGTTATCGCCCAAAATACAAAGAGTCACAATCACTTCTCATAGACTAAGCATTGTTAGTCCACACTTAATAGTTTCGATGTACAAAATCCCATAGATACACAAGGGGTGGGGAGGGGGAGGATGTGTTATAATAATCAATTGATCACTCCCTTCTGTATATATATATATATATATATATATATATATATATATATATATACAAACACACACACGTGGACAAAATTGTTGGTACCCCTCGTTTAATGAAACAAAAACCCACAATGGTCACAGAAATAACTTGAATATGACAAAAGTAATTTGACAAACTACATGTTGACAAGCCACAAAGCTTCTGGGAGAATGTCCTATGGACAGATGAGACAAAAATCGAATTTTTGGCAAGGCACATCAGCTCTATGTTCATAGATGGAAAAATGAAGCATATCTTGAAAAGAACACTATCCCTACTGTGAAACATATAATGAAAAGAAAAGGTTTTATTACCACACTGGCGCCTCTGGTGGTCCTGTGGGGACCTGGATAGTAATGCCTCAGGATTAAGTATGGTAAAAAGAGAGAAAGAGTCCGGCAAGTTGCTGCTCCCCTGGGACCACCTGTCTGTAGGACTGTGGTAGTGCAAATAGTAAAGTAGTAAAAAACAGGGTATGTATGGCGCTACTTAATCAGCCAGGCATGTATTAAAATTGAAACTTTTTTATTGGATCACAATGTTACTCCACAAGGTGGCGATACAAGTATGGCAACGCGTTTCGACGTCTTAACTGATGTCTTTATCAGGCCAACACGCTGCTCCATGATCTAGCGTGTTGGTCTGATGAAGACGTCAGTTAAGACGTCAACGCGTTGCCATACTTTTATAATTTGATCCAATAAAAAAGTTTCAATTTTAATACATGTCTGGCTGATTAAGTAGCGCTCATGCATACCCTGTTTTTTACTACTTTACTAATGTGAACATGGGGAGGCTCTGTTATGTTCTGGGGCTACTTTGCTGCATCTGGCACCGGGTGTCTTGAATCTGTGCAGGGTACAATGAAATCTCAAGACTATCAAGGGATTCTAGAGAGAAATGTTCTGCCCAGTGTCAGAAAGCTTGGTCTCAGTCGCAGGTCATGGGTCTTGCAACAGGATAATGACCCAAAACACACAGCTAAAACACCCAAGAATGGCTAAGAGGGAAACATTGGACTATTCTGAAGTGGCCTTCTATGGGCCCTGACCTAAATCCTATTGAGCATCTTTGGGGGGCTGAAACATGCCATCTGGAAAGGCACCCTTCAAACCCGAGACAACTGGAGCAGTTTGCTCATGGGAATGGGCCAAAATACCTGTTGAGGGTGCAGAAGCCTCATTGACAGTTACAGAAATCGTTTGATTGCCTCAAAAGGTTGTGCAACAAAATATTAAGTTAAGGGAACCATCATTTCTGTCCAGGCCTGTTTCATGAGTTTTCTTTTTAAAAATTCTGTTGAAGCATGGTTGAAAACAATGTCTTACTTAGATTTGTTCATTTTCATAGAATTTTTATATATTATTACTTTTGTCAGATTCAAGTTATTTCTGTGACCATTGTGGGTTTTCTTTTATTAAACGGGGGTACCAACAATCTTGTTCACGTGTGTATATATATACAGTACAGACCAAAAGTTTGGACACACCTTCTCATTCCAAGAGTTTTCTGTATTTTCATGACTATAAAAATTGTAGATTCACACTGAAGGCATCAAAACTATGAATTAACACATGTGGAATTATATATTTAACAAAAAAGTGTGAAACAACTGAAAATATGTCTTATATTCTAGGTTCTTCAAAGTAGCCACCTTTTGCTTTGATTACTGCTTTGCACACTCTTGGCATTCTCTTGATGAGCTTCAAGAGGTAGTCACCTGAAATGGTTTTCGCTTCACAGGTGTACCCTGTCAGATTTAATAAGTGGGATTTCTTGCCTTATAAATGGGGTTGGGACCATCAGTTGTGTTGTTAAGAAGTCAGTTGGATACACAGCTGATAGTCCTACTGAATGGAGTGTTAGAATTTGTATTATGGCAAGAAAAGCAGCTAAGTAAAGAAAACGAGTGGCCATCATTACTTTAAGAAATGAAGGTCAGTCAGTCCGAAAAATTGGGAAAACTTTGAAAGTATCCCCAAGTGCACTGGACAAAACCATCAAGCGCTACAAAGAAACTGGCTCACATGAGGCCGCCCCAGGAAAGGAAGACCAAGAGTCACCTCTGCTGCGGAGGATAAGTTCATCCGAGTCACCAGCCTCAGAAATCGCAGGTTAACAGCAGCTCAGATTAGGCCAGGTCAATGCCACACAGAGTTCTAGCAGCAGACACATCTCTACAACAACTGTTAAGAGGATACTGTGTGCAGCAGGCCTTCATGGTAAAATAGCTGCTAGGTAACCACTGCTAAGGACAGGCAACAAGCAGAAGAGACTTGTTTGGGCTAAAGAACACAAGGAATGAACATTAGACCTGTGGAAATCTGTGCTTTGGTCTGATGAGTCCAAATATGAGATCTTTGGTTCCAAGCACCGTGTCTTTGTGCGATGCAGAAAAGGTGAACGAATGGATTCTACATGCCTGGTTCCCACCGTGAAGCATGGGGAGGAGGTGTGATGGTGTGGGGGTGTGTTGCTGGTGACACTGTTGGGGATTTATTCAAAATTGAAGGAATACTGAACCAGCATGGTTTGCGTTTAGTTGGACCATCATTTATTTTTCAACAGGACAATGTCCCCAAACACACCTCCAGACTGTGTAAGGGCTATTTGACCAAGAGGAGAGTGATGGGGTGCTACGACAGATGACCTGGCCTCCGCAGTCACCAGACCTGAACCCAATCGAGATGGTTTGGGGTGAGCTGGACCGCAGAGTGAAGGCAAAAGGGCCAACAAGTGCTAAGCATCTCTGGGAACTCCTTCAAGACTGTTGGAAGACCATTTCAGGTGACTACCTCTTGAAGCTCATCAAGAGAATGCCAAGAGTGTGCAAAGCAGTAATCAAAGCAAAAGGTGGCTACTTTGAAGAACCTAGAATATAAGACATATTTTCAGTTGTTTCACACTTTTTGTTAAATATATAATTCCACATGTGTTAATTCATAGTTTTGATGCCTTCAGTGTGAATCTACAATTTTTATAGTCATGAAAATACAGAAAACTCTTGGAATGAGAAGGTGTGTCCAAACTTTTGGTCTGTACTGTATATATATATATATATATATATATATAATATATATATACAGTATAAAGTGCCTTGTGAAAGTATTCAGCCCCCTTGAACTTTTCAACCTTTTGCCACATTTCAGGCTTCAAACATAAAGATATAAAATTTTAATTTTTTGGTGAAGAATCAACAACAAGTGGGACACAATTGTGAAGTGGAACGAAATTTATTGGTTATTTTAAACTTTTGTAAAAAATAAAAAACTGAAAAGTGGGGCGTGCAATATTATTCGGCCCCTTTACTTTCAGTGCAGTAAACTCATTCCAGAAGTTCAGTGAGGATCTCTGAATGATCCAATGTTGTCCTAAATGACTGATGATGATAAATATAATCCACCTGTGTGTAATCAAGTCTCCGTATAAATGCACCTGCTCTGTGATAGTCTCAGGGTTCTGTTTAAAGTGCAGAGAGGATCATGAAAACCAAGGAACACACCAGGCAGGTCCGTGATACTGTTGTGGAGAAGTTTAAAGCCGGATTTGGATACAAAAAGATTTCCCAAACTTTAAACATCCCAAGGAGCACTGTGCAAGCGATCATATTGAAATGGAAGGAGTATCAGACCACTGCAAATCTACCAAGACCCGGCTGTCCCTCTAAACTTTCATCTCAAACAAGGAGAGGACAGATCAGAGATGCAGCCAAGAGGCCCATGATCACTCTGGATGAACTGCAGAGATCTACAACTGAGGTGGGAGAGTCTGTCCATAGGACAACAATCAGTCGTACACTGCACAAATCTGGCCTTTATGGAAGAGTGGCAAGAATAAACCAATTTCTCAAAGATATCCATAAAAAGTCTCATTTAAAGTTTGCCACAAGCCACCTGGGAGACACACCAAACATGTGGAAGAAGGTGCTCTGGTCAGATGAAACCAAAATCAAACTTTTTGGCCACAATGCAAAACGATATGTTTGGCGTAAAAGCAACACAGCTCATCACCCTGAACACACCATCCCCACTGTCAAACATGGTGGTGGCAGCATCATGGTTTGGGCCTGCTTTTCTTCAGCAGGGACAGGGAAGATGGTTAAAATTGATGGGAAGATGGATGGAGCCAAATACAGGACCATTCTGGAAGAAAACCTGTTGGAGTCTGCAAAAGACCTAAGACTGGGATGGAGATTTATCTTCCAACAAGACAATGATCCCAAACATAAAGCAAAATCTACAATGGAATGGTTAACAAATAAATGTATCCAGGTGTTACAATGGCCAAGGCAAAGTCCAGACCTGAATCCAATCGAGAATCTGTGGAAAGAGCTGAAAACTGCTGTTCACTAACGCTCTCCATCCAACCTCACTGAGCTCGAGCTGTTTTCCAAGGAAGAATGGCAAGAATTTCAGTCTCTTGATGTGCAAAACTGATAGAGACATACCCCAAGCGACTTGCATCTGTAATCGCAGCAAAAGGTGGCGCTACAAAGTATTAACTTAAGGGGGCCGAATAATTTGGCACGCCCCACTTTTCAGTTTTTTATTTTTTACAAAAGTTTAAAATATCCAATAAATTTCGTTCCACTTCACGATTGTGTCCCACTTGTTGATTCTTCACCAAAAAATTAAAATTTTATATCCTTATGTTTGAAGCCTGAAATGTGGCAAAAGGTTGAAAAGTTCAAGGAGGCCAAATACTTTCGCAAGGCACTGTATATATATGGGATTTTGTATGAGAAGTGATTGTGACGCTTTGTATTTTGGGCTGTAGGCCTGCCAGATACTACACGTTATTGGGGATGTGGACTTATAGTCCTGCCCCACTTGTTGTTGATTGGCCGGTGGGTGGTTACCATTTGAAGGATGGGAGTGACTTGTGACATATAAGGCTGAACACTTGGAGTGATCAGCACTATTGTATTCTGAATCTTTATCAGAGCACATCTCTTTGGCTGTTCACTCATTAACCTCTAATGGTGGAAGTGTGTGGACATTTTTTATGTTCTGATTTCTGGGATTTCTCTGCAATTTAGTTGCTCCTATAATATAAATTACTGTATCTCTAATACTAGCACCATTCTGCTCTAATAATAATGGCTAGACCAATTCTCCACTGAGTGTATTTTGAGTATTGCTTTTTTCAGAGTGTATTGTATATACTCTAACTCAGAGGGCGTTGGTGTCTTAAGAGCGATTGTTTTATAAGGTTGATCACATTGAACTAAGTGGTCTTTACCTGTTTTCTTTTTCTTCTTGTTGCAAAGAATTTACTGTGAGCAATACATGGTGCATGCTAATATTGTATACTCCCCTTCTCTCCTACATTTGGGGATAATATATATCTTTTACAACAGATTATACAATGAGATATGAAGCCTAATAGGATCCAGTGAATTTATTTTCTGGATCATGTTTAACTGTCCATAGTTATTTGTCATTCGCACTATGGACTGTCATTAATAATGGAAAAGTCTAATAGTGGAGCATAAACATTTATACATATATTGATCCATTTACGCTTTAAAATATATAGCCGAGATACCCAATTATGAGGAATCATGTTTTTAGCTGACCACCAATAGGGTGGTGTTCACAAAACACATTTTCATTTGGTTAATAAAAGTTATTTATATCTAGAAAACCTATCAGTTCCTAAGCTTTCTCTAATTCCATCCACACATTGCAGAAAAAAATTCCACAGTGAAAAATCACAGCATGTATAAGAAGGGCCCATAGGTCAGTCCTAAGTATTTGTCTATGAGGCCATGGCAGAAACACAATGTATTTTAAAGCATTATAGAAGTTTCAATTCCTGCCAAAACAAATTTTTTTTTTCACTATTTTATATTTTATAATAGTTCACAGAATATTATATATATATATATATATATATATATATATATATATATATAGTACTAATGTAATCAGAATGACCCATAGAATAAGAGGTCATTTTTACCAAATGGTAAGTGGCAAACAAAAAATAGAAAATGCAATACTAAAAGGTCACCAAAATAGTACCAATAAACACTACAAGCTGTCCTGAAATGAACAAGCCCTCTTACAACTACATCATGGAAAAATAAAAAATTAAATACTCTGTGCAGTGCATAAAAATTTAGTTTTAAAAAAATTATGCAAATACTAAATACAGTATAGTTTTTCTACATTTTAGTATGTCACTGTACTTGTACTGACCCAAAGAATAAAGCTGTGTTGTAAAAACAATTTTTATTAAACAAATTGTAAACATTACGTTCAGTTACTGAATTATATGTACTCCAAAAGGTACCATTGAAAAATACAACTTGCTCCAGAAAAAAAAACAGGCCCTCACACACCTGATATAAAATATAAATTAGCAATTGCTCAACAAAAAACAAAACAAAAAAATTGCTTGGTCCTTCACATCTAAAACATATGTGGTATTAAGGGGTTAAAGGGGTTGTCCAGCTCCAGAAAATAAATGTTATTGTTTGCCTAATGAAAAAGTCTATATCAATTCCTTATGGTTTTATAGATCTCTCTAGAGCCCACTGATCAGAAGAATGGGGAATGAAAGTGGATAGTGGTTGGGCAGCACGCACACCGCTCCATTCATGTCAAGGGGAACACTGGAGATAGCCAAGTGCAGTACTTGTTTATGGGAAAATCCTTTTAACTTTTAAATATATAAACAGTAACATTTAATTTCTGAAACTGGACAACCTCTTTAAAGGGTATTCTCTATTAGGTTCATGATTATACATAACATTCATTTTATGTTGTATATTCTTCTGCAACATCACATTCACTTAGAGTTCCTCCAACATTTTACTCGATAGGATCTTTTCTTATGTTATCCTTGTCTTTGTAGAAATAGTGCTAATAGTGATGTAGTAAACATTCCTTACACTAGGTTCACACTAGCGTTGGGGTTTTCTTTCTTCGGGTCCGCTTGGGGATCTGAGAAATGGAAACCCAATCCACTTAAAAGTGGTTACCCGTGGACCCCATACACTATAATGGGGTCTGCCGGGTTTCCGCCTGAAAAATGTGGGGAGAAAAGTTCTGCTTGCAGGAATTTTCTCCCCATGGTTTTCATGTGGAATGGGGGACGGAATCCCCGAACAGTCACCCAACACAGGTGTGACCGTAGCCTGAGTAAGAAACTGTTTGCTCTTGCCATTATATTTTACAAAGCTGATGAGGATTTTTCATTGTTAATACAATTTTCTTAAAGGACCATTATATGTATGTTACATAAGTCAGAATCCTCAGGTTTATTCATTTAAAGATGCATTAAAGAGGACCTTTTATGTCCTCAGGCACATGCAGTTTTACATACCGCTAGAAAGCTGACAGCGCGCTGAATTCAGCGCACTGCCGGCTTTCCCGATATGTGCCCCGGGGCTGGATATATCGGCGGTGTAAGTTTCACGGTTCACTATCAGAAGGGCATTCCTGACAGTCTGTGAGGAACACCCTCCCTGACAGTTCTCGTCCATAGACTTGTACTGGGGGGGATGCTCTTCACAGCTGAGAGTTATCGCTGGGCTGTAAGGAAGCCCCCTCTCTCTAAGCCGAGTACTATCAGAGGGAGCGTTCCTTACTGCCCGACGATGACGCTGAGCTGTGAGGAACGCCCCCCCAGTACAAGTCTATGAACAAGAACTGTCAGGGAGAGTGTTCCTCACAGCGCAGCTAGACTGTCAGGAATGCCCTTCTGATAGTGAACCGTGAAACATACACCGCCGATATCTCCAGCTCCGGGGCACATACCAGGAAATCCGGCAGTGCGCTGAATTCAGCGCGCTGTCGGCTTTCTAGCGGTATGTAAAACCACATGTGCCTGAGGACATGAAAGGTCCTCTTTAATATTTCTTCCCTGATCTTATTACTCAGGTTATCTTCCAGGAACATAATGATATTTCGGGGAGTCTGTTCACCAGACTGGCAAGTACTTGATTTGGGACTTAAATTCCATTCTAACTGAATAACCACAGCATGCTGCAGAGTGGTAGGTGGAGACCAGAAAATCTCCATTTATTATTGTCCAGGACCAATCACTATTCCAATATTGTTAAATAATAACAGGAGTAAAAGTTTTGCTTTTGCAGAACTGTTCCAAATTTGACCAGAAAATTTCACTTCTTAATACCACAGTATGTTGAAATATAAATAGGATTATGAGTTTTTATGATTGATTTCCTCGAGCACACAATACAGTGCTGATATTGTGCAAACACAAATCTTTACATCTGTGAAGGCCTTAGGAATCTGAGATGCCAAACAGCTGAAACATAAATACCATTTTTGTCAGCACAGTCCTGCCGCTTATCAGATGCATACAGACCATGTAAATATCAGTAACTGCAATGAACTTTGCATTTATGAGTTCATAGATTTTATTTTGTTTTCCTTAGTTATTGCTGTGAAGCAAACTGCAGGCCTCTCTGGCCATGAGCAAGCTCCCTGCCAAAAAAGACACAGTTGCTGCTTTAAGTCTTATTAGTTGCGGCAAGTCGTAAAACTCAAAGAGAGAGCAGAGCCAGAAGTTCTACGTTTGGCATCAGGAGCCAAGAATGAAAGCCAGCCAGAGAAAATACTGAATTACAAGAGCTGTATGAAGTGAACAAGATCTCAGTCGTGATACATTGGTTGCTAGGTTCTTCAGACGTTTAATGGCACTTTTACTCACAACCAATTTTTCTCATTCTTTCTTTGCTACTTTCCATTTCATTCTTTATTTTGCAGTTAGGTTTGTGCCACTGGATCATATTTATTATTCAGCTTCCCAAGTCTTAAATACCCGCTTTTTTTTTTTTTTTTCCATCTGCAGCTAAGGCGCTGTCAGTAGCTGAAAACCAAAAGGGTAGCTATGGTAACTGGTGCACTGGTAGCTGTACAAAAATTTGCTCGAACCCACCGCAACATACGAGGTGTTTGCTTTTGCTTTTTTTAAGCCATACTAGGAAAACAGTTGGAGTCCTAAATTCAGCTTTTAGTTTATTTCTCTTGATACTATGACCAAAGTGAAACGGTGCTTATTGTTTAAGAGACATTAAAGATGTTTTCTAATTTGGTTACAAAATTTAAATTAATTAAAAAAATGATTTTACTTTATACATAATATACACTCAAAAATACAAAAATAATGCACCAAGAAATATTGGTGGAATAGAATGAAACTTTATATGTGCGCTGATATAGGTAAGCGATTACAATTTTAGACCAGAAACACAGAACAGAAAACAGAAAGGCTCTAGTATCCTGTTGGGCCACCTCCAGCCTGGATATGGTTGGACATGGACACATACAGGTTCCATATGGTATCCATTGGCACTTTTTCCCATAGATGTTGCAGCTGAGACTGTAGATCCTTCACACTCATAGGTTGCTGAAGATGGCTTCCCAGCTAGTCCTATAAATATTTGGCAATAAATCTGGCAACTGAGCAGGCCAAGGAAGTGTTGTAATGGTACAGCCCATGCATCCTGTTCTGCAGCATCTAACCATGGATGAACTGTGATGCCAAATTATGCGACTCCCATCTCCTGCTGCATCATCCGACATCCGATTACTGAAAGAGAGTGTGATTTGTCATGTGATTTGGCGCCTTCTCCTTCAACTGTCTACATTATTTACAGCAGCTTTCCCATCAGTTTGGAAACCACATGTTGCTCATGGACATCCTTGATGTGGTTCTCTAGAAAGCCATTGAGAATGAAATGGTAGACCCACCATGAGACAACACCTTTAAATAAATATAGAGGAAATTGAGATTTTGCAGTTATAGAGGAAAGTAATTTTTTAAAAATATTTCTATCAAGTGCAGAAATGGATGAGAAAAAAATTAACTAGTCTCTGGTTCTACTAACTTACGTGAGGTACATCTTGCTTTTCAGTAAATGTCTATACATAAAGAGACCCTGACTTGTTTAAAAAGGGAAAACAGAAATAGAAAATATCATATGATTTTTTTTATGTCACTAGATGTTGAGATTACAACATCCTTGGGGTCACAGTGCATTTCCTTTCACTTACATTAGTGAAGGAGTTGCATGGAGTTGCCCGGTGGGGTTGCCCTAGACTTTATTCACACAACAGTGAAAAATGGCTGTTTTGAGAACGCATTAATTACAGTTTGTCTATTCACATGGTCTATTATAATCCGTCCAACTAACAGAGCCATGTGTATACATCCATACACAGTCATGGATTGTATAACGGCTGGGTGGTGGCCACTTCAACAACGTCCATTGCATAGCCGTCATTCACTGCCATGTGAATAAGTCCCTTCTGTGAACTTGATCGGACTAACACGGCTGTTTTTCATGGATGGTATGTCCATTATAGATGGCACTGTAGTGTGAATAAAACCTTAATGGTACAATCTTAAAAAATATTTTTAATTTGCAATTAGGTTTCCTTATTCAAATAAAATATTGTTTCTATTTCTACTCTATTCCTCAGAACCTGTCCCCTCCATCTAGACGTTACTCTGCACTCCATGCACATGTTCACAGATACCGGCTGGTGACCGGCTCATTCAGCTTCAGTTATATGACCTTATTTATTAAATGATGGCAGGACTATTGTAACAAACAAGCCCTCTGACCTCTTGTATCTCCCTCTTTCCTCACAGATTGTAAGCTCTCGTGAGCAGAGCTCTCACTCCTATTGTTTGATACATTGATTCTTTGTCACATTGTAATGTCATATACTGTCTTTTCATGTACCCTCTGGTTTAAGTGCTGCAGAATATGTTGGCGTTCTATAAAGTTATCATTTATCATTATTTATATATAGATATTAAGTAGCATGACTAAAATATGCCACCTTGTACAAGAAATATACATATTCCCTGTATCTAATACCATTTAATAAGACTAAGTTACCAACTTGTTCTTATGGTGCTGAGGTTTAGGGTCCCAAGCCTAGCAATCTGTGTCATCCGTACCTGCCGCAATGAAGTCTTCTGGAAGTTAAGTTATCAGAAACCAGGTGAAGCTCAGGACTGGGATTGCCAAATTTGGGACCCAAATCCACAACACCATAAGGACACAGTGGTAATATAATGGCACCAAAACTGGTGATTGGTTCCCTTTAAACTATTTCATCAGTCATTTCATAGTACAAAAAAATACTGGTATTGTATTGACGCTGAATGAGTTAACCAGGAAAGGGAAATATTTTATTCTGTAGCCTGGCTTTGCATTTTATTCCTCATGATGCATTTCTTTGGAAAGTATTTGACATTTTTCCCCTTTCAGGCATCCTGATATAAAAATATAATCTTGGAAGCTTGCCAGGATGATTTTCTAAGAATGTTTTTTATAATATAGCACGGGTGAGTGGGATGACTACAATGAGCTCTGCATGCATTTTCAACCCTAGTAAAATATTGTATGTGTAACTGTTGCCTGGTGATGTTGAAATTTCTCCTCTATATTGTTCATTTAATGTAAACTTGCACATATAATTTTTTATTTTCGCCATACGTCAAGATCTTATGTAAAGTATATCTGTATATCTGTTGCTATAAATTACTTATACCAGTTGTCCTCTAAAGGATAATACTTAGCAAAATAAGGTATAATGCCAGATATGCATGTGTAGCTAAAAAAAAGGCCAAATTACCAGTGGTGTAATAGAGCATGAATTTATGTAACCAATGAAGAAGGTGGTAGCAGCCAGGGCTCTAGCTATAGAGAGTGCAAAGGTAGCAGTCCCTGATGAGCCCAGAGGCTAATATGGCCCAGAGGACTCATTATAGCATAATAAGATACCAGTATTATAGATAGCATATGGCAAATGGGGTCCCTGATACAGATTTTGCATTGGGGCCCAGGAGTTTCTAGCGATGCCTATGTTTTATGTGGTGAATAACACATCCATCCCCTACTTCCACCATCACTGAGATGGCTCGTGTTTCATCCCATACAACCTTATATACTGTATATAACACCAGCACTGTAAGGTGTCCACCTACCACTGACTATTGGCTGAGAGGCTGTCAGGTGGCACCAGAATGTCACAGTGACTCACAAGACACGTGTCTTCTGTATTTTTACTATGAAATACATGTAGCGGTGGCCATTTTAGTTGGTCTGAGATGAATTGTCATTTGCTCAGTTTCATTATATACTGAACAATTTGGAATAATCAGGTCGAACTAGGTTCCAGACGTGTTGGTTCGCCCATCTCTAGTAGCAGAAGCAACTTCTTGGATCTGTTCAGGTGGTTCATGGTATAATACAACTGACACTTACTGGCAGATTCTGTGATTGCATGCGCTTCTCTCTTTGTGGTTCTGTAATATTCAGTGGTATGACTCATTTTCTCAATGAGTGTTTTGCAAGTGTCACTTTGTTTAGGTTGCCAAATGATCGCAAAACTTTCATTTCTGTCATTTTCTGGATCGAGCGGTGGTGTATTGATTCCCCCTAAATGCAAAACTATGTTTCACCTATATGATGTATGTCAGTGTGGTCTGATGGAATACCCATTAACCTTTTATCTGACGTTATTAAATAAAAAGGCCACATAGCGAGCCACAGCCAAAAAACGCTTTAGAAAAGACCGCAGCGGAAATGCATTGCATTTTTTTTCAGTAGCGTTTTTCTAAAAGTCTGCAGAGTTTTACTCTGCATACTTTCTATCTCTATTATACCTATACAGAAAACGCCAGCATTTCCATAGGTATAATTGACATGCTGCGATTTTCAAAAATGCAAGCGTTTTTGAAATCGCAGCATTTCCGCTGCAGATTTTTTTCTGAAATCTGTGGATTTTCCTACACCTTTTAGGGGAGTTCTGTCAGTCTGTTCTGAGATCTTGGTGCATCCATTTGGGCTGCCTGTCACTGCAGTATATGACATATCGGGTTGTAAGTGGAATATCAGAACCCATGTCAGTTGAGCAGTACCCCTGTGCCAGCAGGAACATGTGCTTCTATGGGTCTGGGGTCCAATCGCCACTTGAAGTGTACTGTACTTTATACTACCTTGTACTGCCTTGAATTAATTTGAAGACTCTTTGTAACATGCCACTACCTCAGTAAAGTGCTTGGTGAAAACTGAGACATATGAGTTGAGTGTACTCCTTCACCCTAGCTACTACAAGCACCAAAGAAGCATGGAGCCAGTTGCCCTGTTAACCCCTTCAGTTAACCTGCTGTATTGAGCGGTGCAGTGATTGTGCCTGAGGCCATTACAATTGTAAAGTTTGGTTGTATTTAATGCATAGTATCACAATGCCACCAGAATGTAAGATATATGCAAGAAATGTGACCCAAAGACAGGAGCTTTATAACCACACCGAAAATATCCATAGCACAAACTCAGTGGCAGAAAGAAATCGCTCCCCTATAGGTCCCAAAGACACTTACCTGCTAATCTTGTCCCTATTTTGTGGTTACCTCACCACCTTTATTATTATAACACTTTGGTACATTTTTTCTTTTTGTTTTGGATACCAAACACAAATCTTAGTGAATAATGCTGTTCCTGTTTAGTAGTAGAGGAATTGCACTGTTCTAGATATTTATAAGAAAAACCCCACAAGCCCTATAAACACTACAGTTACTGTAATTTTATTGTATTGTCAACAATGAGATATTCATATTATTTTGTACAAAATACCCATTTGTTAAAATAAATTAAAAATATTTGAACAAATATTGATCTTATTTAATAACAAAAAATATAGATACTATTTGGTATATAGAGCTGCTCCATAAACGGTAAAATACATTCCTATTATTACATATTAATATTAGTCTTTTTTTTATATATATATTACACATAATAATGTATCCCAAAGGTCTCATTTGATCTTTTGGGAAATATGTTGCACAAACCATAGCTATAGTCTTAACCCCAATGAAAAACACCATGTATGTCACACATTGTATATTAAAATGAACTTAATAAAATGGCAAACACAATTTTACCATTGCAAATTTCCTGGTCTTCAAGGGAAGCATGGATAATGTAACTTATTGTTCAGGCAACAGATTTACCATTTTAAGGCCTAGCAGTTAGTTGTGATCCTGAGCAGCAAATATAAGGCATAGTGCAGGGGATTATCCTGCATACTTGGACTGCACTGAGGAGAAGCCACATGCTAATGTGCCTGGAGCAACAGGTGGCAGCAGAGAGCAGCAACAGGAAACCTGGGGAAAACGATACAGCAGCTGTGCACAAATGAAGCAACATGGGAAGCAATGAGTCAATGCTGTCTGCAAATACAGGGTAAGAGTGAAGGTTTGTAGCACTATGCTTTCCTTGAGATCACTGCTAATATCTCTATAACTCCCTAGCAACTAATCCTTAAATGTTTTCCTCCATATCAAGAACATGGCATATATAAGGGATAATGTGTTTTACTAAATGCACATCCAAGAACCACATTTGTTGGCACATTATGGGAACAGACTTTTGAGGTTTACATCTATGTTAATGCATCTCCCACCAGGGCATGAATCTATAGTGGGTACATTTAAAGACAATAAAGTGGTTTAATGTGGGAATGGTCCATTATACATATAATACTTGGATTTGTGAATGTAACCACATTGCTACTGTATAACATCAGAGCTGCAGGACTCTGAGGAAAATCGCTAATTCTTCTTAAATATGCTGCATTTATTGGATCATTACATTAACAAATGTCTCCCCTGACTCATAACTAACCAAGAATCTACAATCATTATCTCGCCCTGACTTTTCCACCAATAAAATGTATTGTTTTTGGATGAATAATGAATAGTAAACAATCTTGTGGCAGGAAGAAATATCAATCATTATCGAGAAAAAATGTAGCACTTAATTATTGTGCTGCGACTGTCCAGTCATCTGGATTCTATTTCCATTAAATATGGAACATTTTGGCCCAATTTTACGTGAATGACTGTAGTTAGTAGAAAGCTCTTAACGTTGATATTAGACTACAACTATATAAAGTTTCATTTTGATATGCAAGTTTTTTCTGAACGCAGAGATGACGGTATCTTATGTCTTGAGAACACACAGAAAATACTGTATATTAATAAACAAATTTACAGTAAAAGCATACATAGTTACACTAAGTTCACAATTGCTTCAATTGCGGTTACATATGGAGACCAATGGACCCCATTGACTATCATTTGACTGTCATTTTAAAACTGAAACCGGTGAAGGAAAAAGTTCTTTGTGCAGGTCTTTTTCGTCCACCAAATTCAGGCAGACATTGCAAATGACTCCGGTACAAATGTGAACATTGCCTTAACTTATATTTCTGCATCATTATTTTAAGTAAGGTCAGCATGAGTGCAAATAGCATTAACCCTAAAAAAGAAATATATTCTCTCTGCAGTACCACCTATAGATGGCTACCCTGTAAGGAGATGCCTAAACCTGGTAGTAGCTTAAATGGATAACTGAGGAAGTGGCTAACCAGAGACCCCGGACTGATCTTTTAGTACAGAGAAAGATATCTGCTTAACTATGTCAGATGTCATTTAATTTCCTTAACCCTTTCCCACAAATAGAGGTACCATTATGTTCTGGTTGTCATCTCCTAGCTACAATAAGACATAATTATGCATGCAGTAGAACATTATTTTACATCCTGATGAAAACATGGATACAGAACTTCATCACCTCAGGAGCTAAACTCCTACTGTAACAACCATCTATAGAGAAACTGCTTAACCCAGTCCATTAATACCTTAGATGGCACAATAGATATTGAATGTGGCATTTAAAGAGAGAGGGTTCCCTTTGTTTAACTCATTGTGATCATAGGGCTTGACTGGTTTTAACAGCCCAGAGTTGTCCTTTCATATTTACTGTTAAGGTCTACCTTGACATGACTATACCCTTTAGACAGCATTCAGGTGAACACTCCTTTGGATGACAGCTATTCTTGGCCCATTTAAATATACATGCATAATTGTCTAGGCCAAGTGCGCATGTGTACTCAATAGGAAGAGGAAAATAAGTCACTGACTAACACTGCTGGTGAATGGTTTATTTCCCTTGAAAACAAAAGTATTGGCCAGGTTTAAATTCAATATGCACAACCTTTCTTTACATTTTGCCATTGGGAGAAAGTTGGGACACTGTCATACACATTAGATGATGGCTCAGTCATGACAGAATTTACCGCCTGGCTGACATTTATTTAATGTGTATGGCCATCTTTTTAGGTAGGCCCTTACAGGTGCCTGTGCAATATAGCATATATTGCTATATATCATGCGGTAACCAATTGATTACACTGTTGTGGCTTTTATGCCTTATAGTAACACCTGGGAACCAGTAGTAGGCAAATAATAAATAGTCCCTTATATACAAGTAGCGTTTAACTTATGTTGGCTCCAAATGTCTTCCTACAAGCAGCAGCCATAAGTACAAATGATCCAGAAGGGCAAATCTGTCTGTATTTCTAGGAGGAGGCTCGGGCCAGTAGCTCTCACTCCACCATTGGAACATTAAGTCTATATGAATCTGTGACTTCTCAGTGGAAGTACAAGTTGCAGTATACAACAAAAAAGACTCCTATGGATGTAGCCTGATGAAAGAACGCATAGAAAACTTTTTTGGCGTATACAGCAACTTGTACTTCCTCTGTGATAATACAGTTTCATATAAGGCATATATAATGAGAAAAGATTTAAAAAAAAAGCCAGAAATGTTATTTAGTTAGATTAAAAAAAAAAAAAAAAAAAAATCATCATTTGCAGGTAGAAAATGTTGTGTTTTTTTTTTTTTTTTTTTTTTTTTCCCCCCAGAGTAATTTATTTATGAACACGTTGGAAAGGTGTTGGTGTTGGTGTTCGAGACTGACCTCAGTTTCTACTATAGATACTTAACACTTTCTAGCAGGGTAAACATTTAAAATGTGTGTGTATATATCTTTTTTTTAATAAATGAACCCTTTATTTCAGTCATATAACATCAGGCAAAAAAGTGATAATATTGGTAGTAGTGTCAAGACAACAACATATCAGTACATAGAAGGAAAAAGGGAAAAAAAGGAATTCAAGTCAGAAATGCAGCGCCACAAGAGGCAGAAGAAGAAAGACTGTTCTGGATAGTCGGGCTTACAGCATAGCTCTCTGAACTACACTGTGTAGATCCCATAGAAGTGAGATACTCCAAAAACAAAAAAAAGTGAATGTTACGGAAACTGCATACAACAGTGAGTTATGTTGTTTCTTTATCCACATTCATGTCTATGGTAGTTTTGGTAACAGCATAGCTCTCTGACCTATGCTGTTTTCCTAAGCCTGACCATCAAGGATAGTCTTCAGTAAGTTCGCAGTCAAATAAGAGCTGGGGCATGAAGGCTGGGGGGGGAATCATTGTGGAGATGAGACTCGCACCTTTCAGACATTTTTGAGATATCTTATGGATATGTCATAAATGTAATTTTGGGGAAAACCACTTATTTGTGGTAAGGTAAATATAATGTTTGTCCAGGATGAAATTTACACATCAGTGGTTGGTCCTACTCAGTGATTGACAGCCTTCTCTATGTAAGTGGGGCATACAGATGTAGCTGGGACCACCCACTGGATTCTTAAGCAAAGGTGGGTTACTTGTAACAACAGCAGGTCATGTGTTTTTAGCAGAACCAGTTACTACTTCACTTGATAAGAGACTCTTTGGGAGTTGTCACAGCCATCGGATAAAATCTACTGATAGAAGTAGAGTATGGGGTGGGATGGAGTATGGGAAAGAACAGGGTGGTTGCTCTAGGGAAAGGTGGTTTGGTACCTCCCTGCACTAGGGCAAAATGGTGCTCTCTGTGTGGCTCCACAGATCACATGTCCCTAAGGCTGGCTCTGCATTTACATACCATAGATAAAAATCCACACATGTTGGCACATACTATGAATTCTTAATTTGTCACAGATTTCTGGCGCACATTTTGTGGATTTCAACCATTTTGTTTGACAATGTGCTTATGCTGTGGTTTTTTGATGGAATTTTTACTAAATGTATCAGCATTCGGCACCATTTGAGTTAGTATACACGGTAGTATCAAGCTGTGCCAGGGCCTGTGGTGGGAGAGGTTGCTGCTCCTCTTGATGTTGCCATTGAATTACAGAATTCCATGTAATTACAGAATTCTGTCTTCCTGTATTTGCCATTAGAGGGAGCTTACTGCATACAGATTTACACAGATACTAATAAGACCTTTGGGAATGTTTGCTGTTATAACCCTTTTTTCCATTTTGCTGTGTATACCTCTGTGAACAGTTTGTATATAGTACGCTTTTCTCCACAATGAAGTTGTGATGTGTAGTTTAACTGAGGTCATAAAAATACAATTAGATTTTTAGTGAGAACTTTGTCCAAACAGTTTGTGCTCCTTTCTGGTTATTTGCTTTACAGATAGAATAAAATAACATTTTTCCTACCTGTAATAGAAATTCCTGCAGTGGTTTGAAGTCCACTGTGACTAGTGAGTAGAGAACTGCAACAGCATGTGTAAATAGCCTTCTAAGATAATACCGTCATTCACAGTGACTCACTAACCCAAAGTGAATGACTATTTACAGTGGAAGAAGTGGGAAGTCAAATCAATTTGTAAATGTAAGTACTTTTACAGATCACCATGCAACTTTCTGTTCAGGTATGGGTCCAATATATGCAAGGTCTCAGAGACAATCATTGAAAACCATTACACTAAGCAGAACATGATCTATAGTTAATTTCTTTTGGATAAATTCTCCATTTTCCTCAGTCTGGTAATGACCTTAACATTCCGCTCACAGATCTGTGTCCAATTACTTTGTGCTGGTGAGTGCAGAGAACTTCCTTGAAAGGGGCTGTGATGATATAATTAGAGACATTACACGTAATTGAATGTGATTGCCAGTTTTTCCACAACAGAATAAGAATATTGCCAGCATTCACTGCACAGCTAGATTCATTATGTACTTTTCTAGAAAAAATGCCACCCTACTCACATCTACACTGTTGGTTACAGAAATTTGAAATTTTGAGAAGGTTCATATGAATTTTCAACTAAGAACATAAATATGCTCATTTTAATAGCCAGTGCCTATTTATTCATCCCTTGTGTGCATCAGATCCTTTAAAGTGCCCAGAGATGGGTTCAGATAGGGTAATCCATACCACCGTACAAATTATCACTTGCCATAGGTTTTGAAAAACAATTGTGTAAATGTGTTATACAAAATATAAAAAAATGTATGTATTTTTATATCCAGAGGCAGCAGCACACTTATTATGGGATATGTCACGTATTAAACTGCATCAAAGGAAAAAGTAATGGTCAAAGAAAAACAAAATTCCAAATAATATTATATCAAAATATATATTAATAAAAAATAATAAATAGTACTATTTATTTTTTTTTATTAATAAATATATATTTTTATATATTATTTGGAATTTAGTTTTTCTTTGACCATTACTTTTTCCTTTGATGTTTGATATTTTTTGGTCATTAGTTTATGGAGGTTTTTGTTGGTTACGTATTAAACTGCAGCCTCATTGACATGCTCCAATACTATGCACAGCCTATAGACAGGAATAACACTGTTTAAAAAAACAAAAACAAAAAAAAAACAAAAAAAAACACAATACGCTAATCCCCTAGAATCCTTCAAAAAATATTAGGTAACACACTGCTGTTAATATCTAGCAGATTACCAAACATTTCATGACTCCAATTTTTGGGGACGGCGAGACCGATCAATATTTGTAAACTATATCATTGTTAGCTCTTTCCCCAGCCTATATAGCCAGTCATGCATTATACGATGGATATTTATCAGAATCCTGTATATTTTAAAACAATAAATACAAAAATATAAGCAAGTAACAAGATATCTTAATAGTTAGTAGACTGCTTTACCTTGTGTATAATGCATATTCATAGACCTTTATGGGGCTTGACTCATTTTGATTGTGGTCAGAAAAATATATATATACTATTTCATTATTTTCCCACTGGTTCATTGACTTTTTTCATATTTTTTACACCTTCCAAAATTCTTAACTATTTTATTTTTCTGTTAGGGACAAGAATCTCTCACATTGAGGAGAGCACCAGTGAAGGTGTGTAGAGTTTGAATTGCCTTTCGCCCTCTACTAAGCATCTACATATCACAAGGCATTATGGGAAAAGGAGCAGGAAAGCTCATACGCTCTCTGTCACATCTGGTACTATTTTCTGCTATGTATAAGTGTTTTTGATTCCCTTTTTATACTTTTTTTGGTAGGGAGGCAGGGTGACCAAAACACATTTTTGCATTATATTTATTTATTGTTACAGTGTTCACCTACATTCAGAATTACATGCACTTGGGTTACCTAATATGTTTTATTTTTTTGAAATGGGAAAAGTTTTTTTTTTTTTTTTTTTTTTTTTTATTACTCATTTATCTTTTTTATACTTTGTTTTCTAATTTAAATTGTTTTTTTTTTTTCTTTCCCACAAGTTGACTTGAACCTGGGATTGTTTGATCCCCCTATACCATATACTGCAATATTTCTGTGTTTAGCTTATAGTACATGATTTTATAGGCCTAATACACCTATTCAAGGTACTTAGAAGTCAGTTGATTGCCCTCCTGTCTGCTGTGGAATCCCACAAGGGAGGCTCGAGGGGGTGACAGAAGGAGAATTCTCCCCTCTCTGTTAACCACTCAGGGGACATAATCACATAATCAGAGTCATCAATATGTTGTCAGAGGGAGTCTGCCGCCTGCCATTCATGCTGATCAGCTGTTTGAAGAGGCAGGTTAGATGAATATGTTTTCATTGTATACCAAGCACGGGCCTTGCATTTTATAGCAGCTGTGTATTGGTATTGAAGCTCATTCCCATCCACTTGAATACATTTGAGCTGCAGCATGGGTATGTGACAAGTGAGCATGACATTATTGGTCTGAGAAGTGAAAGCAGTGTTTACCCCGAGTAATGCAGCCTCTTTAAACAGATGATCATCTAAGGTGCTGGGTGTTCAACCCCCACTGATCTGGTATTAATGACCTATCCTGAGGATAAGTCACCAATACCATAGTCCTGGAAAACTCCTTCAACTGCATGACAGAGTTGGACAAAACAAAGGATACCAGGGACCAATGACTAAACCATGTGGACTAACAAAAGACACATTTCTGGGAAATTGACTGCTTGTCACACAGGAAGATGTATCTTTCCAGTTTTAATTTGAGAACCATGAAGTTCTATGTTGATACAAATGTAACTGCAAAATAGATTAGTAATAGGCTTTGGGTCAGTAGCAGGTACAACTGTCACAATCCGTTAACTTTTTATACCTTTTGTTATACATTTAGCAGCTAAGGCAGGGTTCTGCTTCTTTTTTTGTAGACTAAAAATTTACACCAAGTTGACAAACTTGTCTTCATCATACCTCAAAATGAATACAGACCCCAGACCAAGCTCCACAATTAGTCCAGACCCTAAACCAATCTCTAAAATTAAAAACAGGTCACAGACCAGACCCCAAAATAAATACAATACCTACACCTAAACCAAAAATAAATTCAAACCCCTAAATAAATACAAATTCTGGACCAAACCCCAAATTAAATAATGATCGTAGACCTCAAAGTAAACACAGAACCTCGAATAAATACATATAAAAAACATATGCCCTAAACCATTAAATAAATAGACTCCCAAATTCAAACCCTAGACCCAAGTCAGGACCCTGAAATAATGCACAGTGTAGGCACCCAAAAAAAATAGACCCTGGAATTAATACAGACACCCAACCCAGATCGCATAATACACTCAATTACAAAAAAATGTAAATTAATTTGTATGAATGCAAATATAATATAGATAAGTGATTACAATATTAGGGTGAAAGAATACATTTATTGGGGGAAAACTATAAGTGAAAGGAGCCTATAATACCCTGTTGATTCTACTCTAGCCTGGATACAAGATTGTAGCTGATTCACTCTCTTATTGATTTTTGCAATTCTCTGCTCTTTGGTCTTCCACTTACTAAACTCTCCTCTCTACAATCTGTCCTGAATGTAGCCTGACTCCTCTTTCTGTCAAACTAGTGCACAGATGCTTCAACCTTGTGCCAGTCGCTGCACTGGTTGCCCATCCACTACAGAATACAATATAAACTTATCAGACTCCCCTATAAATGCCACCATAGTGCTGCACCTCCCTACATCTCTTCCCTCATCACTGTCTACTATCCTAACTGTCCTCCAAGTTCTGCCAATCACCTAAAACATGTATCCTCTATTATCCAAACATCCCACTCCCTTCTCCAAGACTTCTTGAGCTGATATCGTGGGACCCCCCCTCCCCCCTTTTTTCCCCCCTTCCTGCCGCCCCCCCCTATTGATATGTTAATTAGTATGTCACATTTGTAATGTCTAATATTTGTCTTTTCATGTACCCTCTGATTTGTAAAGTGCTAGGGAATACATTGCCACTATATAAAATAAAATTATTATTATTAGATATGGAAGGATACAAGTTCTGTATGTTATCTTGCAGCACATTTGCCCACAAATGTTGCAGCTGGGCCAGTAGATACTGCACACTGGTAGGTTGATGAAGCTGGCATCCCAGCTGTTCCCATAAATGCTCAATTAGCTATAAATTTGGTGACTGGGAAGTCCAAGGAAGTGTAACACTCTGGCAGAGACATTCCTGGGAAACCCTTGTTGTGTCTGGGTGAGCATTATCCTGCTGAAAAATGCCAATTAGAAGCCTTACAATGAAAGGCTACACACTACTACTAGGGGTGGCTGACTGTTGTATGTAGTGGTCATCATACAGAAGTTGTGGAAATGTGTCACTCCACAGCAAAGGCAGGATTAAGGCACCACAAGACCTCCATAATCAAACTTGATTGTTGTCAGATCCCAAACAGAACCTGAATTTATAGGTAAAGACCAGGGCCGGCGTTAGGGGGGGGCAAACTGGGCAACTGCCCAGGGCCCCGTCCCCAAAGGGGCCCCCGGGATCCGGAGCCTGATTACTCGGGATCCCGGAGTCAGGACGGCCATATTATTAACAGAAAGGGACCCAGCGTCATGTGCCGCAGGGTCCCTTTCAGATGTGAGTAAAAATAACAAACATTTTTACTCACCTATCCTTGGCTTGGCGTTCGACGTCATCTTCCCCCCGGGGGCGGCCCGCCCCCCCCCCCCCCCCGCGGGCCCCCGGGGGGGGGGGGGGGGCCCCCGGCGGGGCGGCCGCCGGGGGCCCAGCAGAGGTAAGACAAGGTAAGTATAACTGTTTGTTATTTTCCCTTATCTCTTCTGGGCCTTCGATTATTATACTCTGGGGTCTGAAGAGACCCCAGAGTATAATATAATAGTAGCACTGACGGAGTCTGTATGGCCACTGTGGAGCATTATACTGGGGGGGGGGGCCCCTCTGGATAGCATATTATACTGTGTAGGGCCACTGTGGAGCATTATACTAGGGGGGCCCCCTCTGGATAGCATATTATACTGTGTGGGCCCCCTGTGGAGCATTATACTACGGGGCCCCCTCTGGATAGCATATATATTCCTGCTTGCAGCCCTGTGTGCTATGTCTGCATCCCAGCTCCCTCACTATAATCTTGCACATATGTGTAGTGCACCATGACCATGTCATTCCCCATACAGTACTGTGCATGAACTGGCCATGGAGTTATAGGGGCCTGCACAGTACTATAGGGGCTGACTATACTGGGAACATACTCAGTAACACCGGATAGTCAGCACATATGTAAGACTTCAGTGAAGGAGTTGTGGTGTAGGCTATTAGCAGGAAGCTGTTGGGTGGGGCCCCAGAATAAGTTCCTCTGGTGGGCCTAAGGCCCTTCAGTCTGACACTGTTTAACGGAGAACTATTATATATAAGGGTGGGTTACTATATATAATTGGGAAACTTAAATATGAGGGGGCTATTATAAGGGGGAACTATTATTTATAAGATGGGCTATTATTTATAAGGGGGGAACTATTATATATATAAGGCATCCATTATAAGGGGGAGCTATTATTTATAAGAGGGGAACTATTTGTAAGGGGGGTATAATTGTTAAGTGGGCTTATTTATAAAGGGGACTATTAGTGATAATGGTGACTATTATTTCTAAGGGTAACTATTATTTATGAGAGGGCTATTATTAATAAGGGAGCAGTATTATATTTATAGGGTGACTGTTACTGATAAGGGGGGATATTACTGATACAGGGCACTACTTATCATTTATAAGGGAGCTATTACTGTTAAGGTGTAATATTATTTATAAGCAGGGACTATTATTTATAAGGAGGCGCTGTAGTAACTGATGACTGGGTGCAAAAATCTATTAGGTAGTACAAAGGTGCTCATTTGAATTGTGTGTGGTAAAACGGGGCTTGTTATTACTTTTTTGTTGGCAGAAAGGAGGCATTATTATAGGGGTTGCCAATGGAAGACGATGGTGTTGTTTGCATATCAGCGTTTGGGGCCCCGCTTTTAATTTTGCCCAGGGCGCCACTTTGTCTAAAACCGGCCCTGGTAAAGACATTATGGTTCCATTCCCTAGCACTCTAGGTTTCTTGTTCATGACACTACTACAGATGACAGTGGCTAGCTGGAAATGAAAGGATAAGTAATGGGTGCCATGACTTCAAATTTCCTTCTGCTAAGTACCTAGAAATGGTCTGGGCAGAGACAGGGGTCTGTGCCACTTGTCTGCATAGTGGAAACTGGGAGCTGCTCATGTCTGTAGGCAAATCAAACAATCTGCCCTACTTATGGCAGAAATTTATTTAGACCTCAGAACAGATCCTGAAGTTAAACACACACACACACTCCATCTTGACTTTGGCCCCAGAATATTATGTGAATTATAAAGAGATCTACACTCTGCGGGAGCTAGAATACGTAAGGTACTATAGATGCAGGATGTGGTACCTGCTCTTCCAAAAGGTCTCCTCCTTTTACACAAGTCTCATAGACATTCTGGGAACTTAAGCATTGATAAAGTGATGTAAAGTTTGAAATAACAAAAGATCACATGCTAAAAAAAGTTATAGGTAAACCATTAATTTATTTGTAGTATTGTCTGTAATCCCCACAAAATATAACATGAATGAATAGTTCCCTAACAAATATTTAGTCATTTGGAGATGATAGTAATCTCATAGAATAGCATTTGCCAAGGCTAATTTTATGAGATATACACAGTGTTGAGACAACTTCCCTGTAGTTTATAGTGTCTTGTAAAATGAGTTGTCTGGTTGGATGGTGGAATGCTTGGCTACAGGCAGGTATTTAGATTTCATGGCTATTGGCAAGATTCCTACTACGTTTTTCTGCGCTCATCTGTAAACACATGTTTTATGCTGGTAAACTTTACCTGTAAAGATATCATTTCACAGATTAGTTTTAAATGTCATGGAGAATTCAATGCATCTGCCCAATACTATGATTTTCAGCCTTTTCAGGAATCCCATACAATGAGACCACATTAGGCAATACGGGAAATGCTAATACTGATTATATACTAGTCTGACTGCTACTGAGCATCAGCGAGACAGAGATCAAAATGACTAATCTGAAAGCCAATCCTGTTTCCAACCCTGATCACTTATCACTTAGTAAAAGTACTTGAACATAGCTCCAGCGGGGTATGAAGCAGATCTGCTGTGTGCTAATAGGCTCATAGCTATGACTGTGACAAACATAGATATGACTTGGCACTACTGTTCTTAGTTGTCTAGTAGATTAGTCAACTATTCTTAGCCAACACAGATATAGGAGAACACTAGAACCTTGGACACAGTTACTGGTCCACTTAGAATAGGAATCTAAACCACACAGAATGTTCTCTTCTGCTCAGCCAATAGGTTTAAGAGAGCTCAGAAAAAAAAATGTACTGACAGGAGGTGTTGGGGAGGTATTTCATAATATAATTTTGTTTATTTTACTTGTTTACACTTGTCTTTAAATGGTTGTAATACAATTAGAAGGCGGGCACTGCAAATAATAACTAGTCCTGGTACAGCCAATTGTATTAAATAGCAATATACAGTAAAAAGAACGTGTAGATGAGATTAACCAAAATCTCACTCACTTTGCTGGTACTGTAAAAAAAAATTTTACGCTGCATTTCTGAAGCAGCCAAAAACCCTACGTTTCTGCAACGTAGGCCCTTAGCCTAAAGCTCACTCTGCAAGTTTTTATTTTTTTAAGCAAAATAAACCTCTATTGAAAAATTTAAAGACACACATCACAATATAAAGGCATCCTATTGCTGAAGCACAGATGCCAGTGCTAGGCTTAAAGGACCTTATGATCATGATTTTTGATTTTTTTTTTTTTTTTTTTTTTTTTTTTTTTTCAGTGCCTTATGTTGGCTGTAGCTTTAATAGGACACCTTTTGAATACTGCTATTTTTCTTTTGAGTTGCAGTCCCCCAACAGGAAAATAATTTTTTTTTCTCATCTGTGATACCAGGATTTATTTTTGTGACTTCAGTTTCCAAATGGTCTATCTGACCCATAAGGTCTATAGAAAATGCCTAAAGGAAATGTCTCATGTATTTAGAGTACCTAACCTCTCACCAAACTTTGCATAAATTAATAGTAGTGTGTATTTATTGTTACCTTTAAAACGGCATCAATTCTTCTAAGTACACTTGCACGCATATTTTAGAAGGAACTCAACAGTGAGGTTGTTCCAAATATCTTGGAGAACTAGTCACAGATCTTCTGTGGATGTGGCTTGCTCCAATCATTCTGTCTTTTCAATGTTATCCAGTCAGTCTGGGATTACATGAGATCAGGCCTCTCTGGGGTTATATCATCACTTCCAAAAGGCAGTCACACCAAATATTGATTGAATTTAGATTTCTCTTTTGTTCATTCACTTAATTTATTTTTAACAATTACCAAAATTAACAAAAAACACTTTTACGTCACAGCATCTTTCTACACCTACCTAGATTTATATTTATACATCCTAAATTATATATCACTTTTCCACTGAAATAATAGTCTCCAGAAGTGAGTGACTCCCCGAATAAAAAAAAAAAAAAAAAAAAAAAAAAAAAGCCAGGATGCGTGCTCCTCTTTAGGAATATAGAATTCAGAGCTATCACAGGGCTTGACAAAATATGGGTATTTATTGAATATAATATGGATAACGCATTTTGGGGTTTGATACACCGCTTGGGGTGTACCCCTTCCTCAGATCCAACATACAGAAACTATAAATAAAATAAAATATTCCTAAATTCAAAATTACAAGTGAAGACACCAAAGGTATAAAAAATATAAAAACTGAATTAATTTATACTAAGAAGCTGCTTTTTATAGTACTATGGTATATTGTTTGTATTTCAAATAAATATATTGGTATTTATAAGTCCTGAATAACCGTATGATATATGGCTGGAGTAAAATACATGGATAGACAGAAGAAAAAGCACAAAACAAATTAATGCAAGCTTATATATCGTTAGTTATAGATTATAGATAGGACATTTAGCAGGAATTCAGACTCTTAAATAATTTAAAAAGCATAGTGTATATATAAAAAAAAAAATACACACACATATATATATCATATTCCTGTATTCATAAATTTACATAGGTCACAATGAACAGTATGGGAAATTACTTAATTCAGTGTGAATGTGACTATAATGTAATGAGTCAATGTATATTATTTGTAGGTAATCACTGGATGTTAATAAATGACCACTGAGTAGTAGTCCAGCTTTCATATTACAACCAAGTCAGCTGGTATCTGATAATAGTTTGCATGAATAGACAGAGAGTGGTACTGACCTGTAGCCTGCTTGAAGGGGTGTGAGCTATGGAAGCCATGGCCATGGAAGAATAAATGGGCTGTTTAAGTAGGAGTAGCCACTCAAATATAATAGGTATAGGTATAACTGACATGTTGCAATTTCCAAAACCGCAATGGTGCGTGTATGGTTTATTTATTTATTTTTTTCTCCCAAACTTTTCAAACTTTGTTTGTAATGAGATCTGGTGAAGGATATGCCTATGGAGGTGACAAAGGAATTGACAACGGGACATTGTGAATTGGAATAAGGTATACAACTGTGTGATCATGAATCATTGTGGTAGTATGCTTATAGGAAAGTATGGATGAGGGTGAGTTACGACTCTATGGAGATAGGAATAGGTATGTAATGAAAGATGGATATATGGGGTATGTGTATTATTAGAGGATGAGATTGTATGTGGTATTGTAAGATGAATGGTGTGTGTGAAGTATAACAAGTGTGTAAGGTCTGAGTATATAATGGGATATGTATAAGAAAAATGTTGATGAATAGTAAACTGCCTGGACGGGGTATGATAATTATCGTGTCACTATTTCGGTGGCTTCATTAAGACCTCTAGGGGATAGCGTATTTAACTTAAATATCCAGAACATTTCTTTCCTACGTAGCTTCTCAAATCTATGGGGGGCTAGAGGGGGGATCTATTCAATGGGTGTGACTTTAAAAAAGCTGAAGTCACAATTATGGGCTTCCAGTGCATGTTTGGAAAGGCCATGTTTAGAGTAGCCTCTTCTGACATTGGACCTATGGTTGTTCATCTAATATGGAATGGTTGGGTTGTTCGGCCTTCATATTGTAGTCCACGTGTACATTCAATGATATAAATTACAAACTCTGTTTCACAATTAAGATGTTTGATGATAAGTTTTTCTCCCGTGGCTTTACTCGTAAAAGATGTACTTTTGTGGCAACATTTGCAACGACTCTTGCCACATTTGAAGACCCCTTTGATACTACTGTTATTAAGTGTATGGTTGGTTGTATTTTTGTCAGTTTTAGGTTGGCAAAGTTTACTAGGTGCAGTAATATTCTTTAATGTTTTGGCGCGTCGAAATGTAAGAGTAGGATTCTTAGGAAGTAAGAATCGGATCACTTAGAAGTATATACCAATGTTGTCTAAGAATTCTTCTAATGACTGCATGGGAGTGGTTATATGTGGTAAGATAACTGAACTGCCATTTGTCTTCTGTATTGGTAGTGAGTTTTGGTTTTAGACTTTCTGCTTGTTAGGTTTCCTGCCCATTTTTGTGCAGCTTTTATCACTGATTTTGAATACCTTTTTTCACAGAATCTTTTTGTCATAACTTTACTTTGATTCAAAGTCCCTGTTTAATGAACAATTTCTACTAATACATTTGAATTGACTAAATGGTAAGTTTAACTTCCATTTTTTGTCACTGTAAAAGTCTAGCAGGCTATTGCCATCAACCTTTTTCAAAAATGTTTTTGTAATAATTTTTGTATGATCTGTATTAAGAACTAGGTCGAGATATTCAATGTAAGTTCTTGAATGGGTACTAGTGAATGTTAACCCCCAATCATTGTGGTTCAGATATTTGATGAATTCATTAAGGCTGACTGACCCTTTCCAGATAAAGAGGAGGTCATCAATGTAGCGAGTATAAAAGATGATATTTTCGGACCATGTGTGTTCTTGGTATATGAACGTTTTCTCGAATTGTCCCATGTTACGGTTTGCAAAACTAGGTGCAAACTTAGTACCCATTGCGGTACCCCGACATTGTTGATATAGTTTGTCTTCAAATGAAAAAATAGTGTTGTAAGGTAAATAACATACTATCAAGAAGAGAGTTTTTTTGACTGGTAGGTAATAAAGGGTCCATATCTAAGTAATGGGAAACCGCCCAAATACCTTTATGATGTGGTATATTTGAATACAATGCACTGACATCCAATGTTGCCCAAAGATAATCATTGGACCATACGATATCTTTCAATTTGATAATGAGTGAGGATGAGTCTTTCAGATAGGAAGGTAGACTCTGTACATACCCCTGCAAATGATGGTCTATGTATTTGGATAAATTACAAGTTAAAGAGTTAATCCCCGAAATAATGGGGTGGCGGGGGGGGGGGGGTTTGTTTACTTTTTTGTGGATTTTAGGTAAGTGATGATAGAGGGCCATTTTAGGGGATTTTATAGTCAGGAATTCCTTTTCTTTTTTGTTTAGAATGCCATGTGTATCGGCTTCATTTATGAGTGTGTTATATTATTCGAAAATTCAATTGTGGGGTCTTTAGTTAATTTCTTATAATAGTCTGTGTCGGATAGGATTCTATATGCTTCGGATAAATAATCCTCCCGATTTTGTAGTACTATTTTCCCCCCCACCTTTGTCAGCACTCCTAATCACCAAATCAGTGTTGAGTGATAGGTTTTTTTTAGGGCTTTTCTCTCAGACCATGTCAAATTGCCCTTGTTTTTGAAACTACTTGGTACGTCTTGGGAGTTTATTTTTCTAAAAGCGTCTGATACAACGGAAAAAAAAGGTTTCTATGTAGTTACCTCTGTGATGCACCGGGTGAAAAATGGACCTGGGTTTTAAATTTGTTTGTTTTGGTGTTGGGGAGTTGGGATGTAAAAGATAGAATTTCTCTCTTTGTGTTTCCCATGAATTACTATCGTCTCTTATTACTGACTAAGAGGACATTTTTTTTGATGATTTCAAAATGCCGTTTTAAAGCAAGTTTTACAACCCAACCATTCCATATTAGACTGAACAATCAAAGGTCCAATGTCACAAGAGGCTACTCTAAACATGGCCTTTCCAAACATGCACTGGAAGCCCATAAATGTGACTTCAGCTTTTTTAAAGTCACACCCATTGAATAGATCCCCCCCCCTCTAGCCCCTCATAGATTTGACAAGCTACATAAGAGTGAAATGTTCTAGTTATTTAAGTTAAATATGCTATCCCCTAGAGGTCTTAATGAAGCCACCGAAATAGTGACACGATAATTATCATACCCTGTCCAGGCAGTTTACTATTCATCAACATTTTTCATATACATATCACATTATATACTCAGACCTTACACAATTGTTATATTTCACACACACCATTCATCTTACAATACCACATACACTGCCATATACACTCTCATCCTCTAATAATACACACACCCCATATATCCATCTTTCATTACATACCTATTCCTATCTCCATAGTGTTATACCTCACCCTCATCCATACTTTCCTATAAGCATATCCTATTGTTATCTCCATAGGCACTACTGCAATGATTCATGATCACACAGTTGTATACCTTATTCCAATTCACAATGTCCCTTTGTCAATTCCTTTGTCACCTCCATAGGCATATCCTTCACCATATCTCATTACAAACAAAGTTTGAAAAGTTTGGGAGGGAAAAAAAAAAAAAATCGCGGTTTTGGAAATTGCAGCATGTCAGTTATACCTATACCTATACCTATATATAGGTATAAATGAAGCAGAAAGTCCACAGAGGAAACATCTACAGACCACCTGTGAAAGGTGCTGGAGGAAAAAACCGCAATGCGTTTCTGCCGTGGTTTTTCCAGCATTTTCCAAATTAGAAAACAAATTATGTGAATCAGCTGGTAATAGCAAATATCTAGGTATAGGATGGTTCAAAGTGAAGATCTTCCTTATTTTCCATACAACTGCTGTTCTTACCCATACTAATATTGATTTCCATCATATATTATTGTCCATTCATAGTCAAAATAGCATATAAAGTGTTTTCTTTGTTGTCTCTGGAGTACTCGGCACATCCATGTGTTACATGGCCAGCCCACCAACTTCAGTAGGCACCATGTAATGTTTAATTTCGCCTGAAGTGGCACTGCAGGAGAATTGAACATTTGTTGCGATGTTCTCCTGCAGATAACTATTTTCCCTGCGCAAAAATCTGCCTCCATGTATTGCAAATACCAAACACCCCTTTATTAAATTTATTTATCCACTATTTGCTATTTTTGTTGTTCAAAAAATGTACAATTTCACTGAGGCGTGAAACAGTGTTAACTGTATTAATCTGTATCTACAGTAGCAAACCAGTAAGCTGCATTTGCCACCTGAACTGTGTTTTATAGGCCACATTAATGTTAAAAAAAAAAATTCTGGGAATGGGACAAAGCCTTGGAAACAAATACTCTTAGCTTGATAGTTATCTGATTCTTGAACTGTAAAAGACCACCAGTGCTCAACCTGGTCTGTAAGAGCTGTGCACTCCCCGGGACAACATCTTTCTTCTATTCTTAACTGCTTTTTGTTATAAATCTGTGTAAAGCATTTCACCACTTGTATCTTGAATTTCTCTCCACTGCCTGAAGCTTGTCTAAGGTGTCTGACAAGAATGTTGCTGAACCATTCCATCTCCCACTGCTTTTCTCTGCAGGTTACTTTAACTAAAGAGTCCAGATGACTTCTAAATTTATAAAGGGAGTAGTTTAAAAATGTACACCATGCTTAAATGTCACTTTGCTTAAAAGTTTTACGTTAAATATTTTAGCATAAAATTATTTACAACCTTTTTTTTTTTCCAAGACAGGTGTTATTAATCCCTTCCCAACATCTGCCATACTATTATGGCGGATGGCAGCCCCTCAGGACCAGAGCAACCACTATAACCGCTAGGTCTCTGTAGTATTAAGCAGCCGAGACTCAGCACTAATACCTGAGATCAGTGCCCGCACTGTAGGCGGGCATTAAAGGGGTATTCCCATGAGCATTACCATTTTTAAATTTGTAGATAATTAAAAGTTAAACATTTTTGCATATATAAGTAATTAAACATTTTGCAGAGTTTTAAAGATTTTCTCTAAATATCTTGTGGTCACAAGTTGTTGTCTTGATCGGTTGCCAGTGGATACGACCATGAATACAGGAACTTTCTAAGGTCAGAAAATCAGTCATGATGTCCTTATTGTGGCCAGGATATCTTCTGATACATGTAGTGTCCCTGCCTGATAACCCAGCTACAATAAGGACATCATGGCTGGATTCCTGACAAGACCCAGACCGAAGAAAGTTTCTGCATTCGTGGTCATATCCATTGGCAACCGATCAAGACAACAGACTGCCACCACTAAGATGAATAGAGAAAATCTTTAAAACTCTGCAGAATTTTTAACTACTTATATTTGCAAAAATGTTTAACTTTTAATTATCTACAAATATAGATATGATTATGTTCATGGGAATACCCCTTTAAGGCCTCTGACGCCCTGCCAATTTTGTTGTGGATCACCCGCACCCGGAAAGAGATCCAGGGCAGCGATCATTTGCCATGACAGCCAGGAGCCTATGGAAGGCTCCCATGCATGTCTCTCATTGATTTGTATTAAAAGCTGCTCCCCTTCGCTGTTTCCCTCTCATTAAAAATATAAATAAAATGCAATGAACACAATAGACATTTCCCAAAATAGTACAACTAAAACGTACATCTGACCCTGCAAAAAAAAAAAAAGAAGATGCCTTATGCATCCTAGTACATGGAAATATAAAAAAAATTTCCCGGATGTCAAAATAAGATGATTCCATTTTTGCAAAGTGATGAATTTTTATTTTTTAAGGGGTTGAAATTTAACAAATAGTATATAAATTTGGTATTACCGAAATCTTACGGAAACATAGAATACAGGTGACATATCATTTTGGCTGCATAGTGAACATTGTAAAATCAATGCCCGTAAGAATATCAAAGAAATGCAGTTTTTCTCCAGTTCCACTCAATTCAGAATTATTTTTACTTTTTTCAGCTTCCCTTTACATTGTACAGAACATTAAATGGTACTATTACAAAGTAAAATGTGTGCTGCAAACAATAAGCCTTCATAAAGCTTTTTGAACAGAAAAAAAAGTTATGGGGTTTGGCAGATGGGAGTCAAAAATGAAAATCAAAAAATGCCTGCAGTGGAAAGGGGTTAAAGTTAATATTCATTACTAACATTGGTAACTTATCCATATCCTAAGGACAGGACATCAATCTGTAATATTTGTAGGTCTTGTCTCTGACTTCTCACTGGCATATTCACTGCTGTGCTAACACAGCATCACTCATTCATGTGGCTGTATGTCCTGTTACAGCTCAGCTACATTCACCTGAATTGAGAAAACTGCAGTTCCAGACAATGCCACACAGTTGGATTATGCAGAGTTTATTACTGCAATGGGCCATCTGTGTTATATCCTGGAAAATCAATTTAATAAACCTATAAAATCAAAATATATGGATCAGATCCTTTTATATAATATATATGCTTTAGGAAAGGCAAAATTAAGTGTTTTGAGAGATGAGGGTTGACAGGGATCATAGTGGGGATCTCTAATTCAGTAAATGCATTATATAGTGTGATATATTCAGACAGTATAAAACATTTGCAAATCCATTGATGATGCTTAGTAATGCAAATGTATTGCAGTACTAAAGGTTAAAGTGGTTGTCTGGGATAAGGCAGTAGCTTCCCACACCGGCGCAGTAGAGGTGGATTGCCAGATGCAGAGTACCGAGCAGAGCCAGGACTATTGCACACGCCGGCAGAGTCATAAAACAGGGAGGAGCCATCTTGCAGGAGGAAGTCTGGAAGGAAGAGAGGTAAGTATGATGGGGTGGGGGTGGGCTGAGTTAGTTGGGAAGGGCTAGTAGTGGGCGGGATAGCTAGAGATACAGGGAGGGGGTGTGAGAGGGAGATAGTGTGAGTCAGCCTACAAGTACCATGATGCATTAGCTACACCATGTAAACAAATGCAGAAGATGCCAAGAGCTCCCAGAGAAACACAAAAATCACTCAAAACACTGCTAAAAGTATATGGGTGTACTTATTATCCCATTAATAGCACTAACAGACCTTTTTTAAAAAAAAACATTTTTTTGCCCTGAAAGCAATTTTAAGTTAGATGTGTTTGAAATCTTACTTTGTGAAAATGTGTTAAGAGCTTTCCATTATTTGTACTATATCTTTTAAACCAGCCTGAAATACAGATAATTATCTAGAAAATCTTAAAAACAAAGCCAGAATTGTCGTGTTTTTTTTTTTTTTTGTTTTTTTTTTTTACAAAGACAAAAATGTTAAAAGTGTCATGTTTCCCTAAATGGCATCAATAAAAACATCAGGTCTTTCTACAAAAAATAAGTCTTACACAATTGGATTAATAAAAAAAAAAAAAAAGTTTTAGGCAGGCTCGGACTGGCTCACAGATGAACAGGTGAGTCCTCTCGTGGGCCCTTCAGCCAGGTGGGCCCCCAACTCACCCTGGCATGGCACAGTACGCTCATTGTGCTTCATACAGATACTCGTTGTACAGCATCTCAACCAGGTTATGTATCAGTATAATATAGATTATAGTATAATAGGTAGGTTACTTAAGAAACTACCCAGTTTTTTTTTATATATTTTTATATCCTATAGACACCATCAGTGGCTGAGATGACAAATAGGCGCAGAGTCAGGCCAACCAGTATCCTTCCTTCTTTGGCTCCACCTTTTCAGTCACACTTCAGGGACCCTCATCTTGTAGTGTCTTTTTCCTTCCTGAGGTCTGCTGCTGTGTAGGCACATATCTCCAGCTCACAGGGCTAAAAGGGCCATGCTGACAGGACCCTGGGACAGAAATAATAAGGGTCAAGCAAGCTGCTACTGAAAAATAAATTTGTCAGTAACTTTTTTGGCATTGGACTGGGACACTCATTCGCTAAGACTGGGGCTACAGATGTTGGAAAGTGGCAATGCAAAAATATGTTATTAGGAAAAAAGGGTTTCTACTTTAACTGTTACTACTTTTGCAAAGTACACTAATTTGGAGACCCAGTGTACTGGTGATCAGTTCCTCTAGGAATCAAGTCCTTTCCCTAGATCACAAATAAAAAAAAAAAAAAAAAAAAAACCACATTAGACTTCCCTGTGTCCAAAAAAATGCGTGAACTACTAACATATTAAAATATTTGTATTGGTGAAAAAATACAAAATAGCTGAACTGCTGTTTTGTTTTCGTTGTTTTGACCCACACCCTCCAAAATCTAATAAAGCGATCAAAACATCCATCCCCAATGGCAACCTAAAAACTACAACTTGCCACACAAAAATGACTCCTTACACAACTCTGTACGTGGAAATATAAAAAAGTTAGATATTAGTGATAACAGAATGAATGAAGAAGGAAGTGAGCAGTCTAGTAAGATTAGAATGAAATCTATTTCTTTAGTAAGAGAAAATACAAAGTTTCTTATACTGGGCTATTCATTTATGCAAATTGGTTTTATATTTGAAGGTATACTTTTAACTCTGCAGTATGAATTTCTTGTGAACAAGTCCAAAGTGGAGTACTGGTGGAGCAGAAGTCCTCATTACAAACAGTAATAAGACATGGGATCACAAAACAGTAAAAAGACTCCTTAATAGCAATATTAATAATACAAAATGATATATTGTTGATGTATTTTAATGCTTAAGGCTGAGACCCCACATTGTGGAAAAGCTTGTTTTTTTTTTGGGGGGGGGGGGTTTGAGCCAAAGTAAGGAGTGGATTTAGCACAAGGAAAAAGTAGAAGTGTTTCCTTTTTATATTTCCCATTCTTTTCAAGCCACTCTTGGCTTTGGCTCAAAAAACTGCAGCAAAATCTGCAACAAAAAAAGCAGCTTTTCCTCAGCGTGGTACCTTAACCTAAAGGGGTGTTCTGGCCCCAAATCAAATTTTAATAGTGATGACCTATCCAGAGGAGTCCAACACCCAGATCATCTGTTTCCAGGGGCTGCAAGCTGCTTGCAGACAGACGGCTCGTGCAGCGTCACCCCTATTCGTGATCGGAGCAGTACTGCAATTTACGAGTTTTCCAGCGTCAGTCATCCCCCCCCCCCTTTCTCCCTAACAGCACCTGAAATCTCATGCAGACTAAGTTAGGACTGATACTGCCCAAAATCCTGACAGCTTCTTCTATGACTCTGACCATGCACCCACCTCACTGCTGACTACACTCCTCTGGGGAGACAGAGTTCCCACACAACCATCCCTAACCATGCCTGTGCAAGATTTCAGTTAGGTGCATTTAGGGAATGAGGAGAGGAATGGCTGACATGGGAAAACTTGTCAATCATACCTTGTGGGCGTGATACAGCACTGAAATTTTTGCAATTGGAAAACTGACTTATGGATATGATGGGAAAGTGCAGAACAAGATGTAGCAACTCAATCTGCTACTTGTGCTGATCACAACCCCTTTCTCACAGTCACCACTTCTTGGCAGCAGTATCTTAATTTGACAACAATTGCTCACTCTTTGCAGGGATGTGCACTGTAATAGTCTCCTAGCCATCTATGACTTGGCACTCTTCTTCACACACAAGCGTCAACTTCCATACCCCTTTTGTGTAGCTACTCTGCCCCTCACAGATGGATAGACTTCGCCTTATCAGCAGATGTACTTGGCTCACAGTCTCAAAACTGCAGATCAGACTGCCTTTCTTGTTCCTCTGTAGTTTTATCCAGGGCTGCCATGAGGAATTTTGTGGCCCCATACTGACAAAATTTGTGGGCAGCCCTCCTCCCTGATGTATGTTACAATTTCCTGTCCTGTGGCCCTGATAACCTATATAATGTTTCACAGTATAATGCTCCACAGTGGCCCCATGTGGTATAAAATAATCCCCAGTGCCCCTATAGTGTAATGCTCCATGATGGCCCCACACAATCTAAAATGCTGCCCAGAGCCTCCACACAATATAATACGCCATAGTGGCCCCACACTGTATAAAATACTCCCCTGAGCCCCCCACAGTGTAATGCTCCACACAGTAATACTTCCCAATGGCCTTACACAGTGTAATTCTTCCAGAGACTAGAAACCTCAAGCTGCTTATTTAATAAGTATGGATGCCCAGGAGAGATGAGCATAATTGTTTATTATTTTTACTTACCTCCCCTGGGCCTCCACTTAATATACTCTTGGGTTTGAGGAGTTTTGGGTTTGGACCTGAAACCTTTGGAAACTTGGGTCGAGCCCAGCAATCAGAATTGGTTTGCTCACCCCTAATGAAACAGGCAGCACAGCTTTTTTCTACCTGTGCCACTAATGTCTTAAAGTTTGGGCAGAAGTGACACTAGCGGGAAGCAGCAGTACTGCCCCCTTCTTTAGCATTTACTGACACTGATGACGGTGAATACTGATGAAGCAGTTCGTCTAGTCGCTCACAATCTGCTATACTGCAGCAAGCAGGCTTCTATTGGAAAGGGGCCCAGCGGCATGTATACACAGCACATGATGTAAGGGGATCTTTCCATTATCAATGTGGCCAACCCCCTATCTAAGCCTTAAGAGCCACTTACTCCCACTTGATAACTATAGTGCAGTGTGCTGGCTCCTTCTGTGCCTGACCATTTTTGTGCCTGACCCCTGCTTGCAGGAAAGTCTATTTATATTCTCTGAGATATTTAAGGGGGTATAAGGATGCACACCAGGCTGACCCCACTCTAACCTTATGACCCAGCCATTCTCCTTTTGGCTTAAAGTTAAAGGAGATATAGAAGGCATGTTCCTGCAAAAATGTTCACTGACATCACCACAATAAGGACCGACTCTCCCAAAATGTTCGGTAGGCTCCAGGACTCCTAGAAGAGTTGGCAAATCTTCCAGACCCAGATGACTTTGTTAATCTCTATGTGATGTATGCACAGTATGGGCTGGACACATCACATAAATGGAAGTGGTCGGTATATTTTTATTCTCGTGTCACAAAAAGGTGCTGTGGTATGCTCCCAAAATAGATGGTCTTGCAAAAAGGGGGATGTGGCCACCCCAAAGTGGTGGTCTCCTGGACAGCTGCAAGAAACGTTGGCAGGTATGGCATATTACCTAGCAACAGTACACTGCAAGTAATACACACTAATAATTACAGCTACCATGTATATGTAGATAAGACACAGAATCCACCAATCACAACAGAGGATTTCACAGCTTATCTACTCCCCTCTCTAGACAGTGACCTCAGTAGAGGTCACAAAGCATGCCTAGAAAACTCTCTCAAAGAAGTCGAGTCTGCTCCTAACCATTGTGTCTATGGTCCATCTCCAGGATAAAGGAAGCTATTTTAGGCTTAGTGGCAATTGTTGGAATTGCAAGAGTTTTAGTTGTGTGTGTGTGTGTGTGTGTGTGTGGGTGGGTTTTTTTTTTTTTTTGGGGGGGGGGGGGGTTATCTATAGATAATAAAATGGAAAATTTAAAAGCCACATCACCAAAAATTCTTAAAATATGTTTAATATATAATTGTGATTACAACAATAGGTCATTTCCTGGTGACCCCTTCCCTTAAACTATTACTGATAGATTTATAACTTCCTATTCCGATTTATAATAAGTCATCTTTTGTGCCTATGCTTTTTTACTTACTAAAAGTAAACTGTTACTAAAAAAGTACTGTTCTCTGAACATACATGTGAGGGTGACTGCTCTGGTATTTGCACTGAACACCACCTCCATGGACATTTGCCCTTGTGGTTAACCTCCTTGCCTGACAGTGCCATTTCATCTGCTTGCACTGTAATACTGCAGAGCGAAGTCTACAGGTGATAGAGAATTATCAATGAGCTAGAAATGTTCTGCATAGATGAGCAGTCCTCCAACCTACAACAAATATTCCTCTTATACATTACAGAAAGTAGAGCAATTCTATTATTCTCATAAAGGTATGTTATATGTTATAGGGGTACCAAATGGTATATACAAAACAGATACACAAACAAGAGAAAAAATAAGCATATAAAGAAAGCTAAATACATTACACTTGCATCAAAAATGCAGAGATTGCGCAATACCAAATGAAATCAACAATAACAGAGATACTATAAGTTGTATGAGAGTTTATTTGTACTGTGCAGGCATTAAATATGGCATATGTGCACTACACAATGCCATGTATCATCGTAAAAATAAATATATGATCCACAAGATTATAATTTTCATAGTTGTGCTTACAAGCAATTTCATCTCTTTCAATCATTGTAAACATACATGGGGTAAACTTTACATGCACATTGTACCACCAACTGTAAGCACATATTGATTATATCTATAGACTTCTGCAGCATGTGACTGGCTTGCACTAAGAGGTCCAGAAACAGTGTATAGGTTTAAATTGCAGGCATCGACCTTGGGGGCAGATTTGGACTCCATTTGTGTATATAAGAAGTATTTGAATATATTTGTCAATCCAGGTTTAACATGTGCAGTTTAATTGTAAGGGTGTATTACACAATCATTCACTAGATTACCCCTGATGAAACCATGAACAAATGCTAACCACCTGCAGGACGGCCATATGCATTTCTATCACTTTTTATTCCCTTTGTTCATTGTATTGTTTTGATACTGTATTATTGCTTTTGCATGTGTTTGCTTTCAAAAATAGTTATTGAAGGTGCTTTTGTGACTGAGTATTGCTGGTTGATGGGTTCTTGCATTTAATGCTGTTTTCCAAATTATTATGCAAATTATATTTTTCTCTGACTTTCCTAAATGGTCAATGCAAATGACAGTCAGTATAATATTCAAATCCTTAATCATTAGCGTATAAATCAAATGTTATTGGACAAACCTCCCAATGATTATTTATTTTTTTTTTTCACAAATTAAATCAAAATCCACTGTTCCAAATTATTATGCACAACAGAGTTTCTAAACCTTTATAGGTTGTAAAGAACTGAAAATGGTCATTTATTGAATTTGCAGCATGAAGTGGTCTCAAAAGCAGGCCAAGTTACATGTTACAATAGGACCTTTTTTTTTTAATATCACCTTCATTTGGTGGAATTTATCAAAACCGGCATATTCCACTTGGGTCTTGATAACCCCTGCATTGGGAGAGAATGTGCCTAATATTTGATGAGGTGCAGGTCTTGTCATAAATTGGATGCATCATCTGGCAGTCTGTGCTTCAGTACTTAAATTTGTGCCAGCCCATAGATAGTTTAGATTTGATTTTCATTATTTATGCCAGTTTTGCTGAGATGGGAACCTTTAAGTAGTTAGCATGCAGCACTTTGAGTCATGGACAAAAATTTTTGGAAGTATGCGAAGTTTGGCATCTCATGTACCCATAAGGGTCGGCAAAGAAATGTAAGGAGAATGTTTCTGGCAGTAGCGAGTGAGGGGACTGAGTATCACATGCTAAAAAAAGCACACCATTTCATAGATGGATAACCTTTAAAGCAAAACTGTCAGGGCAATTTGGGACACTAAACCACCCACAGGTCCTTTTATGGACTGGGGGTTTAGTGTCCCAAATCGACTTGTTATAAAGCCATCTGTGCCCGCAATGAGACTCATCAAATTCCTCTCCAGGAAAGTATAAAGGATTATTTATTTATTAACTGCGGGCACAAATGGATTTAAAATGGGGAGATCTGGGACACTAAACTCTTTAAGGACCTGTTGGTGGCTTAATGTCTAATGGCTTACTTCCTCCACCAATTCAAGTTCTTAGCATCTATTAATAGGTGCTGCTCCACTTATTTCAGCACAGTTGAAATATTCTCTCTAGCCTCCACCGTTCCCGAGTAACGAGTGCAATTAGTTTTGGTGCTTGATGTGCCATTTAAGTTCTGTAATGTCAAATCATGTAGGGAGGCGTGATTCAGAGCTTCAATCAGAGGCAGCCATTGTCAAAGCTCAGAATCTCACCCCTTGCCTGCTCCTACCTGGCTCCGCCATCCTGACAGTACAAAGACTAAATAGCATATCTGGCAGCATATCTGTTCCTGAATCAGTGGATCAGTTCCTATTAATTGATGTGAAGAGCTGGACTTTTTGGAGGTGGGAAATGGAGCCATCAGTCACATTGTGCTGACCCTGATCAAACAAAGTGAAGGCTGTTCCGATTTGGATCAAATCCATCCGGGGTATAATGATCTAAGGCCCAGGAGAGGTGACAAACATTAAAAAAAAAGTGTTACTTACCTCACATGGGCTCCAGCGGGTCCTGCTGTCTTTGGGCCTCTTTAGTGAAGTAGGGGCAATGTGCAGGGGCCATTGTGACATTGGACTGTGTGGTAGGGACATTATCACTCCTAAACACTTTTTGCATAATAATTTGGAACACAGTGTAATGTAAGAATTTTTTTGTTTGTCAGTTAAACTCATTGATGGTGATGTGTGTCAGGGCTCTTTATATCACTGAAAGCAATTGCAGACACCTGTACTAATTAGTTTGGCAGGTGTGTCCAATTAAAGGCAAGACTACTTAAGAAGGCTGTCCCACATTATTAAGCAGCCTACATTTTCAACCAAAATGAGAAAGAAAAAGGATGTGTCGGCTGCTGAGAAGCAACAAATTGTGGAGTGTTTAGGTCAAGGCATGACTACAATTAACATTGCCAAGACTCTTCATCGTGATCATCGCACAATCAAGAAGTATGTAGCTGATTCACAGCACACACGTGTGTGTGCTGATAAGGGAAAATTGAGGACTCTTTCCAACAGGCAATTACGTCAGGTTAAAAGAGCAGCTTCAAAAATGCCTTGTCATAGCAGCAGACAAGTTTTTGAAGCTGCTGGTGCCTCCAACGTCCCCCAAACAACAAGATACAGGGTCCTTCAGAGGTTTGCAGCTGTGCGTAAGCCATCCTGTCGACCTCCTCTATCCACTGCACACAAGCAGAAACGGCTCCAGTGGGCCAAACAATACATGAAGACTGACTTCAAAACTGTTTTGTTCACCGATGAGTGCCGTGCAACGCTCGATGGTCCAGATGGATGGAGTGGAGGATGGCTTGTTGATGGACAGACACCCCATGCAAACACGGCTACGGCACCAACAAGGAGGAGGTGGAGTAATGTTTTGGGCTGGAATCATGGGGAGAGAGATTGTCGGCTCCTTTAGGATCCCTGAAGGGGTAAAGATGAACTCCATAATGTATGTGGAGTTTCTCAAACAGCACTTCCTGCCATGGTTCAAGAAGAAGAACCATGCATTCCGCAGAAAGATCATTTTCATGCATGATAATGCACCGTCTCATGCTGCAAATAACACATCTGCATCTCTGGCCTCTATGGGCATAAAAGGGGACAAACTTATGGGGGCCACACCATGCTCCCCTGACCTCAACCCCATTGAGAACCTCTGGAGCATCATCAAAAGGAGTGTCTATGATGGCGGGAGGCAGTTCACATCTAAGCAACAGCTCTGGGAGGGTATTCTGTCCTCATGCAAAACAATTGAAGCAGAAACCATCCAAAAACTGACAAATTCAATGGACGAGAGAGTTCAAAAGCTTCTTTCGAACAAGGGGTCCTATGTGCAAATGTAACATCACCTTGAATAAAGTTTTGGCTTGAAAACTGTTTGATTTCAGTTTGTAATAACCTGCTAATGTTTATAATTTCACAATGACCATTTTTTTGTTCTTAATAAAAATGAAAAGGTTGCAAATTCTGCTGTGCAGAATAATTTAAAACATGCATTTTGAGTGTTTTATTTTTTTTTTTTACATATACTGTTATCATAGGCAGTTTGTTCAAAAACCTTTCAATTATACTCGAATAGTTGATGACTGGAAAATTACAATGACTGCAATTCATATAGGTAATTTTGGAAAATATGAGAAAATATTATTTGCATAATAATTTGGAACACAGTGTATACTGTATGGAGGCCACTTTGGGTCATTGTAGTGTGTATAACTGGGGAGTTAAACCATGTGTGAGCTAGGAAAGGGGGAGCTATGTCATGTGGGGGTGGGCCAAGGTAAAAAGTTTGCTATGGGGCCAAATCTTTGCTAGTTACGCCCCTGGTCTGACCCTTACACACATGCCCTTTAAAGATCATTTACATCCAGAATTGGATAGCTCAGAGGAGAGGAACAGCAAGTATGAGGAAAGGCATGATTATGGAGCAGGTGCATTGGGTAACTGGCTGCTATACCTCTTACTCACACTCTGGGGCATCTGAAAAAGAAATATGCAAAAGAATAATAGCAACAACCTCCACTTCATAGCATGCACATAACTTGTAGAGCACAAGCCACTTCAGGCTTGTGGTTTTAAAACCACCAAGACCACAGACAAGATGTCTGCTTCTCCGCAGAGACAGGTGTGATGAGATGAAGTCACAGCATCACTTCCTGTGCTAAGACGTAGACATCCTGTCTATGGTCACGGGCCCTGTGGTGAGACATAAGAGGAGGTGGCTGCGACAGCTCTGTTCATCAAGGGATTTCAGGCAGGTGAGTATAAAGTCAAACCCGAACCCACAATAAACTTACAAGGCAGATAAAAACCTGGAGGATAAATCACGAGAGTGAAGGTCCAAGCCAAAAGTTTGTCCGAGAGGTAATGTCAGAGCCAAAATCAGGAGACAAGTGGATTTCCATTAACAAGTCAAAGGTCAATATAGAGCAGTCAGCACACACGATCAGAATATAGAAGGCACACTTGGTACAACAAAATAGCAGGCACCTGGCTGAGGTGGAAGAGAGTTTAAATATCCCTCATTCAGCTGCTAATTAGAGAAGCCTAGGAGAACCCTGAACACTGCAGAAGCTTCAGAGGTCTGCACAGTAACCTTAAAGCAACAACAGCTAAACTGAGATGTAGGCAATATATATGTTAGGAGACATCAGGGGCATAATATAAGGGGGCAATTTTAATTAAGATAACTCTTGAGCTTTATTAAAGGGGTTTTCCAGCCATATAACATAGCTGCTATGAAATGAATGATACAATGTAAACAAAGAAGCGATCACTCTGTTTGCTAAGGTCCCTTCAAACAGCTGATCAGTGGGGGTCCCGGGAATTGGACCTTTTTTTTTTTTTTTTTTTTTGTGATGACCTGGAAAGCCTTTTTAATTAGGAAACACATGGGCCATTATTAAGGGGCACACATGGACATTGTTAATATAAAGATGCACGTGGGAGTATTATTTATTCTGGAGAGGTGAGCAGGATGGAGACTTCAAGTAGGTCAGGACAATGTAGGTCAGGTGTCTGGAAAAGTGAGGAGCTAATTATGTCTGATGCTAAATTTACAGGGACAAGTCAGTAAAACTGCTGGAAGAATTAGTCATGGCGGTTTGTATGAAAGAGATGGGAACGATTACAGTCGGAGACATCAGCTGTAAGTCACTATTGTATTCACCTAAATGGTCTGCAGAGCCCTTTGTAGAGCCACTATATGGTCCCTATATGGTTATATTTTTGGTATATCTAAGCTGGGGGCCCACTTGGACGTGTTGGCTTTCCCTGTGCTGAACCTATGGCTACGCCTCTTCCCCTACTGAAAAAGTTTGGCCAGCTCTGTTGTGAACCATAATGATATCTTCTGTGAAAAGATGGAGAGCAGTGGAGCAGGAGACAGCCATAGCATGTCTAGGGTAAAGCTAGAGAGGACTGCATGAGCAAGCAATGTTCAGTATGTAGTAGACCTAGATTAAGATTTCAGCAGGGGAGGGGGGAAAGGTGGTTGTGAACTTGGCAGGAAAGACATATAGGGAAAGTGTAAAGGATCTCTCCTTGCCATGCTACGTGGCACATCTGCGACCAACCTTCTTTCTTAACCTCCCACTCACAGTGGGGGGACAGGGTTTCTAGGATAATATGAAACGAGCTTTCTAAATTTTATATATTTATTAACCCCAATGGGTCGGTACTCAGCATTAACATACACAGAAATATATATCAATTACCAAGCAAATACGGATAAAAGTAAAAACTATGGTGCAGAAAATGAAATGGGAAATAAGACAGAAAAATACCGGCACAAGTTTGTAGTCAGTTTCTCTGAGCTCCCATGGGGTGGGCCTCAGGGTCCTTCCTTAAGCAAGTTACAGAGCATGTCTCTCCTACATGACAAAGGCATGCAGAGACAAAGGACTTCAGGCCTCAATGCTAGGCCCATGCTCAGTCCACAGCAGAACAAGCTCTCACATCCTCTCCAAGATAAGAACTTCTTGCTGTCTCTTTACAAAGTGACAAAGAAAACTAGGTCTCCTTTCATCATATGACTAGTGCCCCACCCACACCTCCTCCCAGGTAGGGCCCCTCCTCCTGCTCCCCTTTGCAGAACCCTGGGAGTGATGGATGCCTTCCTAGGTGCTGGGAAAGATGTGTGTCTGGGGGTGAACTTAAGGTCACTGGCCTCCTCTCCCTCCCTGGATATCTGGGGCAATAAACTGCTGGCTAGAGAGGGCCATCTCCCATGTTATACATAAAAAAACCACGGAAGCGTGCCATCCACCAATGTAAACACAACTCAAGCACAACATTCCCAAAGGTATGTGGAGGACTGATATGAGCAAGTAAAAATAAATTTCCAAGAAAGATATTATATAACTGAGGGTCTGTTCATCACAGAAGGGTTAGGGGGAAGTGCTTAATTTCCTAAGGTAGTCAGCTAGGAGGCATTTCAGGAGCCGTTAATGTATGTGGGTTTATAGCAGTTTAGGGTTAGTCATTACATCATGTCTGTTTCCTGGATGAACTCCTGGTCACTGCTGCCCTTCAGCACGGCCAGGAAAGGCTGCAGCAATCACTGTCTGTGATGATGTGGGGGCAGGGGAATGCTACTGTTTCCACAGTGTAAGTAATGGGGTTGTTTTCTGTGTGCATTATACTGTACATTTGATAAACCACTGTTTACTACCAATATCTTATTTAAGCCAAGGAGGACACAGCATAGAAGCAGCACTTGATGCTTTGGGGCTTTGGAAGCAAGGGTGGGTAGGACTTGTGATGGACTCCCTACTTCAGAGCATCTACATTATTAGCAAACAAAAGGGTAATTGGTGCAAAGTTTATGAAAGAGGATTAAAAGGATAACAGACACCATGACTTATTGTTCTGGGCACAAAAGCACAGCAGCATAGTAGAGGATTGGTGTGATATTTGCAATGCAACCCCATTTATTCTTTATGTACACTGATTTGAACTCTTCCTTGTCCAACCTGGTGACTTCATTTAGTCAGCCATTAAACCATAGTTCTCGTTGTTTATTCTTTTATTTTATTAGGTCATGTGTTTAAGGCCGGAGCCCCACGTGGCTTAAATGCTGCGGCAAGAAATGCAACATTTTACAGTCCCTGCAAAGTGGGTGGGACTCTAGCAAAAGTTGCGGTTTTGGAAACCGTGGCATGTCAGTTATACCTACAGAAACACAGGCAGTTTCCCTATAGGAAACCTCTGCAGACTTTCTGTGAAAAGTGCTGCAGTAAAAACCACCATGTGTTGCCGCTGTGATTTTTTTTTTGGCTGCGGTCCACCACCTGCGAACCTCACTTTAAGCCTTAGCCTAGAGCCAAGAGTGGTCTCCCACCTATTGTACTTTAATCAGTGAAACAACAGAAATTAATTAGAAATAATATATAATACATACTTAATACATGAGAAGCCATGAAGCAGTGCAGCACAAAATTGCGCATGTTTGGCTACGTATATGTTGTGCTATCCATAGTAAATGGGAAAGTCACACAGCCCTTTTATAAACTGCTGTTCCACTATTAAAACATGGAAGACAGCTGCCGCCGTCATGCTATGTCGAATGATTACACTGCATGCTTCAGTGCCTCTGGAGTTTCGAAAAATAGCAAATGAAAGCTCTTAAGTACAGTTGTCTCAAGGCCTTTTTTTTCCAGTGACACTGAAAATGAGATGAAATTTTTACAATGAAATCATTCAACAGGTAATAACTTAAACACACTTATCTGACCACCTGCGCTAACCATCCTTACACACCTCGATCAGAAAACCCAAGTCAGATTTTACTGGTCTGTTGAACAGCAGGAACCTGTACTTATAAAACACCTCTTAATTACTTCCTAAATCTTACTAAGGGAGGTAAGGTTCTTATGTGAGCTAGCGCCATTGTTTTGTTCAAGCGTGTTTTGTTAATTTGATTTAGAAGACGTTGACTGCACTTTATGTGGGTACAGTTATGCAGACTAAATAATCATAACTTACTAAATTGCATCAAATTGATCCAATGTGCTAGTTATTTTCAATGAATGCTCCTAGAAAAACACACAGTATTTGTTCTAAGGTGCAACATATATATTTTTGCTTCAAAATTTAGGGTAAAAAGCACTTAGAAAACAGTTTTTTTTTTTTTCCTTTTTTATAAAGAATAAGTAACGCTAATTTTAAATTGGAAAAAAAAATTTTTTTTTTAAATATATTGAAGAAAAATTTTTGACACTCACTGTAGTAGAGCAGGCCTCAAATATTATGTTTTTAATTTTGACATATATCTATCCATTAATTTCCTTAGCGCTACATGTATATGTATATAAATGTAAAGAGGGTGTTTAATAGTTAAAAAGAATGTTTACAAATCTCTCAATAGTAAATGCTGCAGTGCCCATGCTCCAGTGGTCCCCCACTTGTGTTTTTTACATGGCAGCAGTAAAGATGTGCAGTACCATCATACACTAAAATCATATATATACGTCTTTGCAGAGCTAGGCCTGCAGGAGAATGGAGCTGGCTGTTAAAACAGCTGGAGTTCCCAGATATAAAGGAGGGACAGTTTATTATCACACCTGCCTTCCCGATTGCTCAACAAGTGCTGTGTGTACAGCTATGGGAGCCACCAGTATGTGGCTTCTCCCTGCCCCGATGGTCATGTGATCTGCTGGGGGCCGGGATCTGCAGGAGCTGCAATTACTGCAAGGAGACTGTAATCCTCCTGTAACTAGGACTAATGTATCTGCCCCAGTTACAGGAAAAATCAACAAAAAAAAAAAAAAAAAAATAAAACAAAGTAAAATAAAAATGACACTACTACGACCACATCATAGGCTGTAGCCCCACCTCCAGAAAAAGAAAACTATACCTACATACAAATTAGTGTAACGGAGAGGAAAAACTATTTATAAAAATTTGTTAGTAGCACTTTGTGGTATTAAAAAACAGACACCAGGTTATAGACCTCCAAAATTGCATGCACAAATAAATAAGAAAATACCTCCGGTCATGAACCAGGGAAAAAGGTTGGTGATGAAGTGGTTAATAATGAGGGTGCCAACGATCAAAAACTATTTGTACCTTAATCACACTGGGGGTTATTCTGTACACCTATGGCTATTATAGTGCACATTGTAGTTTAGCTTAGTTACTGTATAGAATTGAAGGTGAGCAAATATTTGTGTTTGGCTGAAAAGCTTTGAGGATGAAGGATTGGAGTATTCAAGCATATCTTAGAACAATGCACCTATCTGTTAATAAATATGGCAATACTTATTAACTATTCTAACAATATAGTTGTTTTATGGAAGCATTTATAGAATCTCAAATTATCTGTTTTATGACATTTATTTGCTCAATGCAAAATTGACCGCATTAATTTTTTTTTTTTTTTACTAATATATATAAATTGTTTATGGGGCTAAAGGGGGATGCAAGCAGTATTGATCCAAACAGTACACCTATAATGATGTAGCAGTAGTTCTTGGCTGGACCAAGTTCTTGCTACTGTGAAAACTGAATACAGAATTAGATTTCACTTCCTTTTTTCCCCACTGTATGAAAGTATTTATTCAGCCACCAATTGTGCAAGTTCTCCCACTTAAAAAGATGAGAGGCCTGTAATTGACATCATAGGTAGACCTCAACTATGAGAGACAAAATGAGAAAACCTATCTAGAAAACCACATTGTCTGATTTTTTTTATTTTTTATTTTTTTTAAGAATTTATTTGCAAATTATGGTGTAAAATAAGTATTTGGTCAACTACAAACAAGCAAGATTTCTGCTCTCACAGACCTGTAACTTCTTCTTTAAGAGGCTCCTCTGTCCTCCACTGATTACCTGTAGTAATGGCTCCTGTTTGACATAGTTATCAGTATAAAAGACTCCTGTCCACAACCTCAAACAGTCACACTCCAAACTCCACTATGGTGAAGACCAAAGAGCTGTGGAAGGACACCAGAAACAAAATTGTAGACCTGCACCAGGCTGGGAAGACTGAATCTGCAATAGGCAAGCAGCTTGGTGTGAAGAAATCAACTGTGGGAGCAATAATTAGAAAATGGAAGACATACAAGACCACTGATAATCTTTCTCCATCAGGGGCTCCACGCAAGATCTCACCCCGTGGGGTCAAAATAATCACAAGACCGATGATCAAAAATCCCAGAACCACACGGGGGACCTAGTGAATGACCTGCAGAAAGCTGGGACTAATGTAACAAAGGCTACCGTCAGTAACACACTACGCCGCTGGGGACTCAGATCCTGCAATGCCAGATGCGTCCCCCTGCTTAAGTCAGTACATATCCTGGCCTGTCTGAAGTTTGCTAGAGAGCATTTGGATGTTCCAGAAGAGTATTGGGAGAATATCATATGGTCAGATGAAACCAAAAGTAGAACTGTTTGGTAGAAACACAACTCGTCGTGTTTGGATGCAACTCAGCATTCACTCTCCTCCAAAGAACACCATACCTACTGTGAAGCTTGGGGGTGGCAACATCATGCTTTGGGGCTGTTTCTCTGCAAAGGGACCACAACGACTGATCCATGTACATGAAAGAATGAATGGGGCCATGTATCGTGAGATTTTGAGTGCAAACCTCCTTCCATCAGCAAGGGCATTGAAGATGAAACGTGGCTGGGTCTTTCAGCATGACAATGATCCCAAGCACACCGCCAGGGCAACGAAGGAGTGGCTTCGTAAGAAGCATTTCAAGGTCCTGGAGTGGCCTGGCCAGTCTCCAGATCTCAACCCCATAGAAAACCTTTGGAGGGAGTTGAAAGTCCGTGTTGTCCAGCGACAGCCCCAAAACATCACTGCTCTAGAGGAGATCTGCATGGAGGAATGGGCCAACATACCAGCAACAGTGTGTGCCAACCTTGTGAAGACTTACAGAAAACGTTTGACCGCTGTCATTGCCCACAAAGGATATATAACAAAGTATTGAGATGAACTTTTGTTATTGACCAAATACTTATTTTCCACCATAATTTGCAAATTAATTCCTAAAAAATCAGACAATGTGATTTTTCTGGATTTGTTTTCTCATTTTGTCTCTCATAGTTGAGGTCTACCTATGATGACAATTACAGGCTTCTCTCATCTTTTTAAGTGGAAGAACTTGCACAATTGGTGGCTGACTAAATACTTTTTTGCCCCCACTGTATTACCAGTTTCTTTGTGGTTTTTGCCACAGGCAATTGCCCTATTTTTCCTCACCATAACTGAGCCCTGGCAAACAGTGTCATAATACTTATGCCATTAGCAAAAAGGAAGATATTATCATTTATAGCACCAGTCAATAGTTTGGACACTCCTTTTCTACCTAATGTTTTTTCTTTAAACAAACAAGAATGTGTTCTATATTTTAGCTTCTTCAAAGTAGCCCTCTTTTGCTTTGATGATTGCTTTGCACACAGCACTGTCAGCTTCATGAGGTAGTCACATGCAATGGTTTTATGACAGTCTTCAAGGAGTTCCAAGACAGGTTTAGCCTTAGCTGGCTGCAACCATCTCAATTGGGTTTAAGTCAAGTGATTAAGGAAATTAGGTCATCTACTGAAACACAATAACTTTCCTTCTTGGTCAGATAGCCCAGAGGTATGTTTGGGGGTCACTGTCCTGTTAAAAAGCATATGATGGTCCCACTAAGTGAAGACCAGATGGGATGGCATGTCGCTGCAGAATGCTAGTGGTCATGCTAGTTAAGTGTGCCTTGAATTTTGAATAAATCGCCAACAGTGTCTCCAGCAATGCAACCCCCCCCATACACCTTCACACCACCTACACCATGCTCAACGGAGGGAACCACAAAACCAAAAACCATCATCTTTTTTGCATTACTCAAAGACATTGCATTTGGACCCAAGGATTTCAATTTGACTCCTCAAACAAAATATAGATTTCCATTAGTCTAATGTCCATTCCCTGAGTGTCTTGAACCAAGCAATTGTTTTCTTCTTTTTGTTCCTCAGTAGTTGCTTTCTTACAGCAATTTAACCATAAACGCTTTCTACTCTGAACACTTCTCAATCTCTGGAAAGCGGGCTCTAATCTGCAGTGCTGATAATTTGCACTTTCTGAAGATGGAAACTCTAATGAATTTTATCCTTTGCAACAGAGGTAACTCTTGGTCTTCTGAAACTTAGATGCAGTTTCATTATAGCATTGGATGATTTTCATGATTGCACTAGAGGACACTTTTTTAAAGTACCTTCACATTTTAAAGTAATGATGGACTATCTTTTCTCTCTTTTTTTAGTTGAGTGATTCTTGCTATAATGTGAATTAATACAGTAGTTGAATAGAGTTAAACACTATATGGAACTGTGTATCAATCCTACCTGTGCACAATTGATGGTCTCAAATAGATTTATGAAGGCAAGAAATTCCAAAACATTTACTATTGACAACGCATATCTGTTAATTAAAAAACAAACCAAGTGACTACTTCATGAAGCTGAATGAGAGAATGCCAAGATTGTGCAAAGTTGTCATCAAAGCAAAAAGCAGCTGCTTTGAAGACTCTAAAATATAAAACATATTCTGGTTTGTTTAATACCTTTTTGTTTACTATTTAATTCCATATGTACATGAAAATATAGGTTGTTTAAAAAAAAAAATGAAAAGGTGTGTCCAAACTTTTGAATGTTTCTGTAAATGATCATTATTTATCACATATCATACATATTCATCTTCTTTCACCAATGGCATGAGTAATATGACAGTCTGGGTGCCATAGCCAACTTATTGTGAGGGCAAATAGGGCAATTGCCTATACGGAGTAATCAAATTACTGCATAGTTAAACCCTAGTCCTAGAAGAACTAAATATAAATGTGAAAGGAAAAAAAAGTAAAGATTAAAAAACAAAATAAGAAATTCAAATGCCTCCTTTACCCTTTTTACATATAAAAATAAACAAAGAAATTAGTTATTGCCATGTTTGAAAAAGCTACTAAAATTGGTATAATCATACTGTCCTGCAGGATAAAGTTAACATGTCATTTTTACTACACAGCGAATGTCATACAAACAAAATCCAAGATAAACGACAGAATTGTGTTTTCCCCACTCATCCTCATAAATAACTTTTTAGCATTTTGCTACACATTATATGGAAAATTGGTGCCATTAGAAAATACAACTTGTACTACAAAAAACCATATGGGTGCCAGTAAAGGGGCGTTATACTTAGTTTAGGTTAAAACTAGTGATTGGACATGGCTGAAGTGAATGGGGAGGGACACGAGGTTTCTATATATGTCAATAAGAGTTATTTTTCTGTAAGATGGCATCTAAGCCTCTTTTGAGGATGTCAGTTGTTACTGCTGTGACCAGCTCCTGAGGTAGGCTACTCCACAGATTTACAGTTCTTATTGTGAAGAAGCTTTGTCACATCTAGTGAGTGAACCGTTTTTTCTCCAGATGGAGGGAGTGCCCCATTGTCATTTGATTTTTACATGGAATAGCTATTCCTATATTTTTTGGCCCATATATATATATATATATATATATATATATATATATATATATATATACAGGTTTATCATACTTCCCCTTAGAAGTCTATAAAGAAAAAAAAAATCAATTTAATTATTTTAATCTTTCCTCATAACTGAGGTCCTCAATTCCCATTATCAGTTTTGTTGCACTACTTTGTACCTTTTCTATCACCAGGCCATCCTTTCTATGTACTGCCGTTCAGAACTGAACCGCATATTCCAATGCTTTGCTAAATGGTAAAATTATATTCATATCCCGTGAGTTCCTATTGTGCCGCTTTTAGTACATGACTATGTATACATATACAACCAGGTACTTGTTTTCCAGTGACAGTCCTAGTTTTACTACCCCTAGTACATAGGTGGTATATGGCACCATGTAATAATTTTCAAAAAAATATTTGTTCCCAGTTGTTAAGTGTGTTTTCCTGATTGTTTGTACCTTAAATGAATAGAAAAAGTTATTATTCCCTGTAAACTTTGCTTTTGTGGTCAGCACAATGATATTTTGAAATTGATCTATTTTTAAGGATATTCGCAATATTTCAAGATAATTAAGAAGCTTCTAGAATTGTGAGAACTATCAAGAAGTTTCTAGAACTGCCCAGAATTATCTAGAACTTTCTGGGACTGTACAGAATTGTAGGTAGCTGTATAACTACAGTTATATAGGGCCACTATAGCCCTTCCTGAGAGACGGAGAGACAGGATCTAATTGATTGGGATTGCATAGTAAGTGGGCAATGGCCATCACAGACAAAGGGGAATTGACCTAGACAGACAAGTGTGAATTCAATATCTATTCAGATTCTGATAACAACAGTATTCACACTTCACCCCACACCCATTATAGGAGGAGCTTAGGAATGTAAATGTATATATTGTGTGTTACTCTGGTACCGGGTGATCAATCTTGCTCTGCTGAATCCTCAGTACACTCTTGAACTTTAATACTGCATGGAATAAAGACCATTTTTATCAAGTTTGGAGAGACATCCTTTTTCCTTACAGTTCACAGCAACTTAGTCAATTTAGATGGCATCAAGAGGTTGCATACATCCAGCAGACGCATTTTGCTACGTATGTGGCCAGTTTATAAAGACAAGAGCGAAAAAGTACTCTGTGGAAGCATCTGCTAAGATGTGTGAGGCCTACAAAGCATACTTCGGCATGCCTGTTGGTGACCAAGACAAACCATGGGCTCCTCATTTCACATGTGAGCACTGCAAGAAAACTCTTGAAGGTAAGTGGATAAATGCTACTCTCTTAAATAGCAGATTAACTGTGTTAATATTGTAAATATCACTAGTCATTAGTGTGAAATAGGCCTAAATCAAATTCTCAATCCAAATATTATTTTGTTTGCTTATAGGTTGGTACAGGGGAGAGAAGAGAGCCATGCATTTTTCTATCCCAAGAATTTGGCGTGAACCGACTGATCACTCAACAAATTGCTACTTCTGCATGGTGGACCCTTCCAAACATCGCACTGGCAAAAATGCACCGCCTGTAACGTATCCTGACATTCCGTCATCTATTGCCCCAGTACCACACTGCCCTGAATTTCCTGTACTAACACCTCCAGACAGAGCTACACCACCTTCAAAAGAAAGCAGCAGGTCAGACATCGAGGAAGACGTTGAAGATCACGATTTCTCTTCATATGCAGATGAGGAGCGGAAGCCATACTACCCTAACCAAAAAGACCTCAACGATCTGATCAGAGACCTTGGTCTCACCAAGTCCAAAGCTGAGCTTCTGACATCAAGGCTCAAGCAATGGAACTTATTAGATGAAAGCGTCCAAGTCACAGATCAGAGGAAGCGTCACCAAGTTTTTTCCATCTTCTTCAGTCATCAAGATGGACTGTGCTTCTGCAACAATGTGGCTGGTCTATTCGAGGCTATAGGTATCACCTGTAACACCTCATGCAAGAGCCTCAAAGCCGTGCTGCTTCACAATGGAAACAAGTATCCGTCTCTTCCTGTAGCTCACTCGGTGCACCTGAAAGAGGAATACACCAGTGTCAAGATGTTGCTAGGTGCCTTGAAGTATGATGAGTATGGCTGGGAAGTTATCGGAGATTTCAAAATGGTGTCATTCCTGATGGGCCTCCAAGGTGGTTTTACTAAGTATCCTTGCTTTATTTGCCTTTGGGACAGCCGGGATACTGAAGCGCACTACCACAGGCGGGACTGGCCTCAGCGGACAGAGTTCACTGTGGGGAAGAACAATGTAAAGTGGGAGCCACTGGTGGACCCATGCAAGGTGTTGATGCCACCACTACACATCAAGTTGGGGCTCATAAAACAATTTGTCAGGGCTCTAGATAAGGAGTCAAGAGCTTTCAATTACCTCCAAGATCTTTTACCTAAGCTGTCTGAAGCAAAGATCAAAGCTGGTGTTTTCGTCGGACCACAAATCAAGAAGATCATAGAGTGCAGTGAATTTCCCAAGAAGCTGAATAGGAAGGAGAGAGCAGCTTGGAACAGTTTTGTTGCAGTGGTTCGCGGCTTCCTAGGCAATCATAAAGATGAAAACTATGTACAACTGGTTCAGACACTGATAAAGAACTATGCTGCAATGGGCTGCAGAATGTCACTCAAAATCCATATCCTTGATGCTCATCTTGATAAATTCAAAGAGAACATGGGAGCTTATTCTGAGGAGCAAGGCGAGCGCTTTCACCAGGACATTATGAACTTTGAACGCCGTTACCAAGGACAATATAACGAAAACATGATGGGCGACTATATTTGGGGATTGATTCGTGAAACTGATTTGCAGTATAGTCCTAAATCTCGGAAAACCGCACACTTCTGAACAGTTTTTGGTAATCTGTGTAAATCTGCAATGCATATAGTGTTCTTAGTCTGACTGTATATATATGAGAAGATGCAAAATCGTCTGTTTCTATAGTAAAAAATGCATAATTTTCGTTGCCGTGGTCACAAAAGCGAAGTTTATGATGAATGTAAGCAATTTTTAATTTGTTTTAGACATAAGCAATTGGAATATAACATTAAAAAGCTGGGAACAAAATTTGTGTTACATAGTACCTATTATTAGTACCTAAAAGCATAACTTTTCATTTATCCATACTGAACTTAAATTCGGACTGTGCACTGAACTGTGGGTTATGTAGTAAACCTTGGGGATTGATATATAGTTTTGTGAGGAAAGATTCAGGATAATTGTCATCTGTTGATTTATATTTCTGCTTTTTCTATGCATAGAAGCGGTCATTTCTTCATGGAGTCAGTCCTATAATTGAAAGCTGTCTATGCATGACTGTGCATACAGAGAGAGCTGCGATCCATTAAGTACAACATCTCTCATGACTAGATGCACAGAAATAACAAAGATATAAATGAATTAATAAATAAATAAAGAATCTGTTTCCGTAAAACTAAGCTCCTCTTCACTGGCCATGCAATTCCAAGAAGGAAAAGTCTTGAAACTGGAACGCACGAGATCAACCTGTTAATGATATTCAAATGATAAAAATGGAAAAAAATATTCAGAACTTCTCAATTTATTCAGTATAACAGAAATACACATACTTACATGCCATGGTATGCCATCAATGAGGTTAATAATAGTGTTATGTCACGGTGAATGCATTTAGATGTGAAGATCATCAAGAATGACTGACTGCTGGCAGCTCCCTTTGTAATTGCCGACCAATGACATCTTCGATGTGCTCAATAGGAACAAGTCCAGAGATGCTACAGACCATGTAAGCTCCTTCAAGCCATGCATTCTGCTCCTGGCCATATCAATGTAACGCAAAGCTGTTAGTGTATCTGAAATGAAGAGTAGAGGGGTCCAGCTACCATACATTATGCCACTCAACACCATAATCCATGGAGTAGGACAAGTGTGGAGTTCCGTTGTGAAGGCCTCTTTATGGCATTGCTGATGAGGTCTCTGTACCAATCTCCAGCTAGACCTCCATTGCACCATGACAGCCTTTGAGAGCGGTGGTGTAAGATCAATGGAACATCTTTAGCAAACACCTTCTAACATTTTGTGTCGACACTGTTTGCTGCCCTAAGCTTGGGTTGTGTGAAGACAAGAAAAGACAACACCGAGCAACAACCTGTGTATTATCGTTTTGTGAAATATGCTAAAACAGTAAGAGGCCAATTAGCCGCTCACCTCGTGGAGTTGTGAAAGAGTCACAACTCCCATAGAAGAAGCTTAAGTTGTGACATACAATTACACTTGCAGTACCCATATTATACCCATCTCACATATCAAAGATTGGAGCTATGTGCTTGAAAATTTGATCATTTGCAGATTTTTAGCAACACCTGCTATTTCATCAATTTGTATAACCTTACAGCTGGTCATTGTTGGGGAGTGTGTATGTATATATCAATCTGCTCTTTTTCTCTTCCTCTATAACATTTTCATTGTGACAGGTTCACATTAAATAGTTCTCTTCTCCTTCTTTTGAGTCAATGTCTAACCATAAAAGTACCTAAGTGATACCTAAACCTGATAGATATTTATCTATTCTAAATTTATCCAGAAGCGCTATAAAAGGAGTTAAAGGTTCAAGGATGGTTCAATCATGCCCTCTCCTCTTTTAGGAAGTAACAGTAAAATGTTGACCATGTGGCACAGTTACTATGCATGTTTTCTTTCAGAACTTTGTAGAGATACATTACAGTATGTTGAAACTGTTTCTTTTTAGACCCCATTCATACACCACATATTTTTCTACTATGACATCACTATGAGCAAAGCATCACTGCAGCAGTGACTGGATGCCAAAGTTAGTTGACATGACATCATTATGGATAACATGCCATTAACTGGTATTGTCTACAACATGTGGATGGCAGAGCATTTGTAAAATGAGTATGAGCTGAAGTGCTAGAATATAACTGACTGTAATCTAGTGGACAAAATCTGTATTAAATTACACTTTACCATTAAATATTCTCTGTTTTTGTTGCTTGTTCGTCTTTTTTGTCTTCTGGGGTTTTTTTTTTTTTTACAATTTTTTTTTCTTTGCTTTTAGCCTAAAGTACAAATGTGTGTTTATGTAGTGAAAATGAATAAATAATGCCATAGTAAAATGTAATATAAAAGAGACAAAATAAAGCAACACAGTAAATGTTCTTAGTATGGCAACATTGTTGATAACTATGGAAGCGTATACAAATTCATTTTAGTTATTCCTTCAACTCTATCAAGTCTATAGAAAACAATGAGTTCCAGAACTGATATTATAACAAAAGCTCAATTGTAGACTATAAAATTTGCCCAGCAGATTCTATAGAGACATACTAAACCATAAGGTTATTTTAATACACAGGAAATGGTTGCAGAGCAGTGACTTTGGCGGAGTTGCGAGGCTCATTAGTGAGTTGGTGCCTTTTAATGTTTTAAAGGATGGAGGGGTATTTTTGGTGAAATGCATTAAATTATGCTTAACATTTCTAGAAATGTAGTAGAGCTATTAGCACTAGGATATTCAGTCTGTCACTGTGCTGTTGCTAGCATTTTCCAGCAGTGTATATCTCAGAGGGCAGCTAAAAGGAACAAATTATATGTCCATTCCTTTTAACACACAATGAGAGGAAATCTATGTATTTCCAAGATTCAATAAATATTCTAAAGAATACTGCTAATAGGCTTCTGATTTTACAATAAGGATATTTAGTCACGTGAACACATTTTAAGTTCACTTGATATTTTGATAATTGGAGGAAAATGTCATAAAGCTGACCATACAATTATGATAGTGAGGGTCTGGCCAAGAGTTATGTCATCAGTCCCTTATAAACATGTGCCCTTGGACTGGCCAAGCATAAATGCTTACTGCAGAGGAGCTGATGTCAGACACCTCTAAGTGCTAATCTCCAAAGGGAACAAAGGATTGATTATGTAACTACTGAATTTCCATTGTATGTTGTGTATTACAGTTTACATCAGACA